>CATOCB010000101.1:0-1200000 GCA_951411735.1 Somateria mollissima | reverse complement strand
CGGCCTGGTTCCCAGGTTCCGATGACCACCCCGGCACCAGGACCCCGGGTCACGTGGGGACACCGGCCCCAGGTGACCGGGTCACGTGGGGTCACCGGCCCCAGGTCAGCGGGTCACGTGGGGACCCCGGCCCCAGGTGACCGGGTCACGTGGGGACCCCGGACCCAGGTAACCGGGTCATACCGAGTCCCCGGACCCAGGTCACCGGGTCAGTTCGGGACCCCGGACCCAGGTCGGGTCATGTCACGTCCCATGCCCGGGTCCCCGGGTTGGATTTTTACCCAGGCCCCGGGTCACAGGGTCATGTCGGGTCAACGGCCTGGGTACAAGTGTCTGGTGACCACCCCGACCCCAGGTCCCCGGGTCATGACGGGACACCGGACCAGGTCCCCGAGTCCGGTCGACACCACAGCCCCAGGTCACCGGGTCATGTCGGGACCCAGCCCGGGTCCCCGGGACGGGTTTTTACCCCAGCCGCAGATCACCGGGTCCTGTCGGGTACCCGGGTCGGGTCCCCTGGACAGGTCGGCACCCCGGCCCCGGGTCACGGGGTCATGTCGGCTCGCTGTCCCGGGTACCAGTGTCAGGTGACCACCCCGGCCCCGGGAGACGGAGTCATACCGGGTCCCCGGCCCGGGTCCCCGGGTTGCATCGGGACACCAGCGAAGGACCACCGGGTCCTGTCGGGTCCGCGGCCCGGGTCCCCTGGACAGGTCGTTAACCCGGCCCCAGGTCACCGGGTCATGTCGCGCACCCGGCCTGGTTCCCAGGTTCCGGTGACCACCCCGGCACCAGGACCCCGGGTCCCGTGGGGACCCCGGCCCCAGGTGACCGGGTCACGCGGGGTCACCGGCCCCAGGTCAGCGGGTCACGTGGGGTCACCGGCCCCAGGTGACCGGGTCACGTGGGGACACCGGCCCCAGGTCACCGCGTCAGGTCGGGACCCCGAACCCAGGTCCACGAGTCCGTCGACACCACAGGCCCGGGTCACCGGGTCGTGTCGGGTAACAGGCCTGGTTCCAAGGTTCCGATGACCACCCCGGCACCAGGACCCCGGGTCACGTGGGGTCACCGGCCCCAGGTGACCGGGTCACGTGGGGACACCGGCCCCAGGTCATCGGGTCACGTGGGGTCACCGGCCCCAGTTGACCGGGTCACGTGGGGTCACCGGCCCCAGGTGACCGGGTCACGTGGGGTCACCGGCCCCAGGTGACCGGGTCACGTGGGGTCACCGGCCCCAGGTCAGCGGGTCACGTGGGGTCACCGGCCACAGGTGACCCGGTCACGTGGGGTCACCGGCCCCAGGTGACCGGGTCACGTGGGGTCACCGGCCCCAGGTGACCGGGTCACGTGGGGACACCGGCCCCAGGTGACCGGGTCACGTGGGGTCACCGGCCCCAGGTGACCGGGTCACGTGGGGACACCGGCCCCAGGTGACCGGGTCACGTGGGGTCACCGGCCCCAGGTGACCGGGTCACGTGGGGACACCGGCCCCAGGTGACCGGGTCACGTGGGGTCACCGGCCCCAGGTCAGCGGGTCACGTGGGGACACCGGCCCCAGGTGACCGGGTCACGTGGGGTCACCGGCCCCAGGTGACCGGGTCACGTGGGGTCACCGGCCCCAGGTGACCGGGTCACTTGGGGTCACCGGCCCCAGGTGACCGGTTCACGTGGGGTCACCGGCCCCAGGTGACCGTTCACGTTGTGTCACCGGCCCCAGGTGACCGGGTCACGTGGGGTCACCGGCCCCAGGTGACCGGGTCACGTGGGGACACCGGCCCCAGGTGACCGGGTCACGTGGGGTCACCGGCCCCAGGTGACCGGGTCACGTGGGGTCACCGGCCCCAGGTGACCGGGTCACGTCGGGTCACCGGCCCCAGGTGACCGGGTCACGTGGGGTCACCGGACCCAGGTCAGCGGGTCACGTGGGGACACCGGCCCCAGGTAACCGGGTCATACCGAGTCCCCGGACCCAGGTCACCGGGTCAGTTCGGGACCCCGGACCCAGGTCGGGTCATGTCACGTCCCATGCCCGGGTCCCCGGGTTGGATTTTTACCCAGGCCCCGGGTCACAGGGTCATGTCGGGTCAACGGCCTGGGTACAAGGGTCTGGTGACCACCCCGACCCCAGGTCCCCGGGTCATGACGGGACACCGGACCAGGTCCCCGAGTCCGGTCGACACCACAGCCCCAGGTCACCGGGTCATGTCGGGACCCAGTCCGGGTCCCCGGGACGGGTTTTTACCCCAGCCGCAGATCACCGGGTCCTGTCGGGTACCCGGGTCGGGTCCCCTGGACAGGTCGGCACCCCGGCCCCGGGTCACGGGGTCATGTCGGGTCGCTGTTCCGGGTACCACTGTCAGGTGACCACCCCGGCCCCGGGAGACGGAGTCATACCGGGTCCCCGGCCCGGGTCCCCGGGTTGCATCGGGACACCAGCGAAGGACCACCGGGTCCTGTCGGGTCCCCGGCCCGGGTCCCCTGGACAGGTCGTTAACCCGGCCCCAGGTCACCGGGTCATGTCGCGCACCCGGCCTGGTTCCCAGGTTCCGGTGACCAGCCCGGCACCAGGACCCCGGGTCACGTGGGGACCCTGGACCCAGGTCAGCGGGTCACGTGGGGACACCGGCCCCAGGTCACCGCGTCAGGTCGGGACCCCGAACCCAGGTCCACGAGTCCGTCGACACCACAGCCCCGGGTCACCGGGTCGTGTCGGGTAACCGGCCTGGTTCCAAGGTTCCGATGACCACCCCGGCACCAGGACCCCGGGTCACGTGGGGACACCGGCCCCAGGTGACCGGGTCACGTGGGGACACCGGCCCCAGGTCATCGGGTCACGTGGGGTCACCGGCCCCAGGTGACCGGGTCACGTGGGGTCACCGGCCCCAGGTGACCGGGTCACGTGGGGTCACCGGCCCCAGGTGACCGGGTCACGTGGGGTCACCGGCCCCAGGTGACCCGGTCACGTGGGGTCACCGGCCCCAGGTGACCGGGTCACGTGGGGACACCGGCCCCAGGTGACCGGGTCACGTGGGGTCACCGGCCCCAGGTGACCGGGTCACGTGGGGTCACCGGCCCCAGGTGACCGGGTCACGTGGGGTCACCGGCCCCAGGTGACCGGGTCACGTGGGGTCACCGGCCCCAGGTGACCGGGTCACGTGGGGTCACCGGCCCCAGGTGACCGGGTCACGTGGGGTCACCGGCCCCAGGTGACCGGGTCACGTGGGGACACCGGCCCCAGGTGACCGGGTCACGTGGGGTCACCGGCCCCAGGTGACCGGGTCACGTGGGGTCACCGGCACCAGGTGACCGGGTCACGTGGGGTCACCGGCCCCAGGTCAGCGGGTCACGTGGGGACACCGGCCCCAGGTAACCAAGGCATGTCGGGACCCAGCCCGGGTCCCCGGGACGGGTTTTTACCCCAGCCGCATATCACCGGGTCCTGTCGGGTCCCCGGCCCGGGTCCCCTGGACAGGTCGATAACCCGGCCCCAGGTCACCCGGTCATCTCGCGCACCCGGCCTGGTTCCCAGGTTCCGATGACCACCCCGGCACCAGGACCCCGGGTCACGTGGGGACACCGGCCCCAGGTGACCGGGTCACGTGGGGTCACCGGCCCCAGGTGACCGGGTCACGTGGGGACACCGGCCCCAGGTGACCGGGTCACGTGGGGTCACCGGCACCAGGTGACTGGGTCACGTGGGGTCACCGGCACCAGGTGACCTGGTCACGTGGGGTCACCGGCCCCAGGTCAGCGGGTCACGTGGGGACACCGGCCCCAGGTAACCAAGGCATGTCGGGACCCAGCCCGGGTCCCCGGGACGGGTTTTTACCCCAGCCGCAGATCACCGGGTCCTGTCGGGTCCCCGGCCCGGGTCCCCTGGACAGGTCGATAACCCGGCCCCAGGTCACGCGGTCATCTCGCGCACCCGGCCTGGTTCCCAGGTTCCGATGACCACCCCGGCACCAGGACCCCGGGTCACGTGTGGACACCGGCCCCAGGTGACCGGGTCACGTGGGGTCACCGGCCCCAGGTCAGCGGGTCACGTGGGGACCCCGGCCCCAGGTGACCGGGTCACGTGGGGACCCCGGCCCCAGGTAACCGGGTCATACCAAGTCCCCGGACCCAGGTCACCGGGTCAGTTCGGGACCCCGGACCCAGGTCGGGTCATGTCACGTCCCATGCCCGGGTCCCCGGGTTGGATTTTTACCCAGGCCCCGGGTCACAGGGTCATGTCGGGTCAACGGCCTGGGTACAAGGGTCTGGTGACCACCCCGACCCCAGGTCCCCGGGTCATGACGGGACACCGGACCAGGTCCCCGAGTCCGGTCGACACCACAGCCCCAGGTCACCGGGTCATGTCGGGACCCAGCCCGGGTCCCCGGGACGGGTTTTTACCCCAGCCGCAGATCACCGGGTCCTGTCGGGTACCCGGGTCGGGTCCCCTGGACAGGTCGGCACCCCGGCCCCGGGTCACGGGGTCATGTCGGGTCGCTGTCCCGGGTACCAGTGTCAGGTGACCACCCCGGCCCCGGGAGACGGAGTCATACCGGGTCCCCGGCCCAGGTCCCCGGGTTGCATCGGGACAAAAGCACCGGATCACTGGATCACGTGGGGGCCCGGGCCCGGGTCCCCGGGTTGCATCGGGACACCAGCGAAGGACCACCGGGTCCTGTCGGGTCCCCGGCCCGGGTCCCCTGGACAGGTCGTTAACCCGGCCCCAGGTCACCGGGTCATGTCGCGCACCCGGCCTGGTTCCCAGGTTCCGGTGACCACCCCGGCACCAGGACCCCGGGTCACGTGGGGACCCCGGACCCAGGTCAGCGGGTCACGTGGGGACACCGGCCCCAGGTCACCGCGTCAGGTCGGGACCCCGAACCCAGGTCCACGAGTCCGTCGACACCACAGCCCCGGGTCACCGGGTCGTGTCGGGTAACCGGCCTGGTTCCCAGGTTCCGATGACCACCCCGGCACCAGGACTCTGGGTCACGTGGGGACCCCGGCCCCAGGTGACCGGGTCACGCGGGGTCACCGGCCCCAGGTTACCGGGTCACGCGGGGTCACCGGCCCCAGGTGACCGGGTCACGTGGGGTCACCGGCCCCAGGTGACCGGGTCACGTGGGGACACCGGCCCCAGGTGACCGGGTCACGTGGGGACACCGGCCCCAGGTGACCGGGTCACGTGGGGTCACCGGCCCCAGGTCAGCGGGTCACGTGGTGTCACCGGCCCCAGGTGACCGGGTCACGTGGGGACACCGGCCCCAGGTGACCGGGTCACGTGGGGTCACAGGCCCCAGGTCAGCGGGTCACGTGGGGACACCGGCCCCAGGTCACCGGGTCACGTGGGGTCACCGGCCCCAGGTGACCGGGTCACGTGGGGTCACCGGCCCCAGGTGACCAAGTCACGTGGGGACACCAGCCCCAGGTGACCGGGTCACGTGGGGTCACCGGCCCCAGGTGACCGGGTCACGTGGGGTCACCGGCCCCAGGTGACCGGGTCACGTGGGGACATCGGCCCCAGGTGACCGGGTCACGTGGGGTCACCGGCCCCAGGTCAGCGGGTCACGTGGTGTCACCGGCCCAAGGTCAGCGGGTCACGTGGGGACACCGGCCCCAGGTCACCGCGTCAGGTCGGGACCCCGAACCCAGGTCCACGAGTCCGTCGACACCACAGCCCCGGGTCACCGGGTCGTGTCGGGTAACCGGCCTGGTTCCCAGGTTCCGATGACCACCCCGGCACCAGGACTCTGGGTCACGTGGGGACACCGGCCCCAGGTGACCGGGTCACGCGGGGTCACCGGCCCCAGGTGACCGGGTCACGTGGGGTCACCGGCCCCAGGTCAGCGGGTCACGTGGGGTCACCGGCCCCAGGTGACCGGGTCACGTGGGGTCACCGGCCCCAGGTCACCGGGTCACGCGGGGTCACCGGCCCCAGGTGACCGGGTCACGTGGGGACACCGGCCTCAGGTGACCGGGTCACGTGGGGACACCGGCCCCAGGTCAGCGGGTCACGTGGGGACCCCGGACCCAGGTCAGCGGGTCACGTGGGGACACCGGCCCCAGGTAACCGGGTCATACCGAGTCCCCGGACCCAGGTCACCGGGTCAGTTCGGGACCCTGGACCCAGGTCGGGTCATGTCACGTCCCATGCCCGGGTCCCCGGGTTGGATTTTTACCCAGGCCCCGGGTCACAGGGTCATGTCGGGTCAACGGCCTGGGTACAAGGGTCTGGTGACCACCCCGACCCCAGGTCCCCGGGTCATGACGGGACACCGGACCAGGTCCCCGAGTCCGGTCGACACCACAGCCCCAGGTCACCGGGTCATGTCGGGACCCAGCCCGGGTCCCCGGGACGCGTT
The DNA here is from genome assembly GCA_951411735.1 of Somateria mollissima. Taxonomy (NCBI): domain Eukaryota; kingdom Metazoa; phylum Chordata; class Aves; order Anseriformes; family Anatidae; genus Somateria; species Somateria mollissima. Next base: position 1,193,641 of record CATOCB010000101.1, on the reverse strand, counting down.
TTTACCCCAGCCGCAGATCACCGGGTCCTGTCGGGTACCCGGGTCGGGTCCCCTGGACAGGTCGGCACCCCGGCCCCGGGTCACGGGGTCATGTCGGGTCGCTGTCCCGGGTACCAGTGTCAGGTGACCACCCCGGCCCCGGGAGACGGAGTCATACCGGGTCCCCGGCCCAGGTCCCCGGGTTGCATCGGGACAAAAGCACCGGATCACTGGATCACGTGGGGGCCCGGGCCCGGGTCCCCGGGTTGCATCGGGACACCAGCGAAGGACCACCGGGTCCTGTCGGGTCCCCGGCCCGGGTCCCCTGGACAGGTCGTTAACCCGGCCCCAGGTCACCGGGTCGTGTCGGGTAACCGGCCTGGTTCCCAGGTTCCGGTGACCACCCCGGCACCAGGACCCCGGGTCCCGTGGGGACCCCGGCCCCAGGTGACCGGGTCACGTGGGGTCACCGGCCCCAGGTGACCGGGTCACGTGGGGACACCGGCCCCAGGTGACCGGGTCACGTGGTGTCACCGGCACCAGGTGACCGGGTCACGTGGGGTCACCGGCCCCAGGTGACCGGGTCACGTGGGGTCACCGGCCCCAGGTCAGCGGGTCACGTGGGGTCACCGGCCCCAGGTGACCGGGTCACGTGGGGTCACCGGCCCCAGGTGACCTGGTCACGTGGGGTCACCGGCCCCAGGTGACCGGGTCACGTGGGGTCACCGGCCCCAGGTGACCGGGTCACGTGAGGTCACCGTCCCCAGGTGACCGGGTCAGGTGGGGTCACCGGCCCCAGGTGACCGGGTCACGTGGGGTCACCGGCCCCAGGTGACCGGGTCACGTGGGATCACCGGCCCCAGGTTTTCGGGTCACGTGGGGTCACCGGCCCCAGGTGACCGGGTCACGTGGGGTCACCAGAACCAGGTCAGCGGGTCACGTGGGGACACCGGCCCCAGGTAACCGGGTCATACCGAGTCCCAGGACCCAGGTCACCGGGTCAGTTCGGGACCCCGGACCCAGGTCGGGTCATGTCACGTCCCATGCCCGGGTCCCCGGGTTGGATTTTTACCCAGGCCCCGGGTCACAGGGTCATGTCGGGTCAACGGCCTGGGTACAAGGGTCTGGTGACCACCCCGACCCCAGGTCCCCGGGTCATGACGGGACACCGGACCAGGTCCCCGAGTCCGGTCGACACCACAGCCCCAGGTCACCGGGTCATGTCGGGATCCAGCCCGGGTTTCCGGGACGGGTTTTTACCCCAGCCGCAGATCACCGGGTCCTGTCGGGTACCCGGGTCGGGTCCCCTGGACAGGTCGGCACCCCGGCCCCGTGTCACGGGGTCATGTCGGGTCGCTGTCCCGGGTACCAGTGTCAGGAGACCACCCCGGCCCCGGGAGACGGAGTCATACCGGGTCCCCGGCCCGGGTCCCCGGGTTGCATCGGGACACCAGCGAAGGACCACCGGGTCCTGTCGGGTCCCCGGCCCGGGTCCCCTGGACAGGTCATTAACCCGGCCCCAGGTCACCGGGTCATGTCGCGCACCCGGCCTGGTTCCCAGGTTCCGGTGACCACCCCGGCACCAGGACCCCGGGTCACGTGGGGACCCCGGACCCAGGTCAGCGGGTCACGTGGGGACACCGGCCCCAGGTCACCGCGTCAGGTCGGGACCCCGAACCCAGGTCCACGAGTCCGTCGACACCACAGCCCCGGGTCACCGGGTCGTGTCGGGTAACCGGCCTGGTTCCAAGGTTCCGATGACCACCCCGGCACCAGGACCCCGGGTCACGTGGGGACACCGGCCCCAGGTGACCGGGTCACGTGGGGTCACCGGCCCCAGGTGACCGGGTCACGTGAGGTCACCGGCCCCAGGTGACCGGGTCACGTGGGGTCACCGGCCCCAGGTGACCGGGTCACGTGGGGTCACCGGCCCCAGGTCAGCGGGTCACGTGGGGACACCGGCCCCAGGTAACCAAGGCATGTCGGGACCCAGCCCGGGTCCCCGGGACGGGTTTTTACCCCAGCCGCAGATCACCGGGTCCTGTCGGGTCCCCGGCCCGGGTCCCCTGGACAGGTCGATAACCCGGCCCCAGGTCACCCGGTCATCTCGCGCACCCGGCCTGGTTCCCAGGTTCCGATGACCACCCCGGCACCAGGACCCCGGGTCACGTGGGGACACCGGCCCCAGGTGACCGGGTCACGTGGGGTCACCGGCCCCAGGTCAGCGGGTCACGTGGGGACCCCGGCCCCAGGTGACCGGGTCACGTGGGGACCCCGGACCCAGGTAACCGGGTCATACCGAGTCCCCGGACCCAGGTCACCGGGTCAGTTCGGGACCCCGGACCCAGGTCGGGTCATGTCACGTCCCATGCCCGGGTCCCCGGGTTGGATTTTTACCCAGGCCCCGGGTCACAGGGTCATGTCGGGTCAACGGCCTGGGTACAAGGGTCTGGTGACCACCCCGACCCCAGGTCCCCGGGTCATGACGGGACACCGGACCAGGTCCCCGAGTCCGGTCGACACCACAGCCCCAGGTCACCGGGTCATGTCGGGACCCAGCCCGGGTCCCCGGGACGGGTTTTTACCCCAGCCGCAGATCACCGGGTCCTGTCGGGTACCCGGGTCGGGTCCCCTGGACAGGTCGGCACCCCGGCCCCGGGTCACGGGGTCATGTCGGCTCGCTGTCCCGGGTACCAGTGTCAGGTGACCACCCCGGCCCCGGGAGACGGAGTCATACCGGGTCCCCGGCCCAGGTCCCCGGGTTGCATCGGGACAAAAGCACCGGATCACTGGATCACGTGGGGGCCCGGGCCCGGGTCCCCGGGTTGCATCGGGACACCAGCGAAGGACCACCGGGTCCTGTCGGGTCCCCGGCCCGGGTCCCCTGGACAGGTCGTTAACCCGGCCCCAGGTCACCGGGTCGTGTCGGGTAACCGGCCTGGTTCCCAGGTTCCGGTGACCACCTTGGCACCAGGACTCTGGATCACGTGGGGACACCGGCCCCAGGTGACCGGGTCACGTGGGGTCACCGGCCCCAGGTGACCCGGTCACGTGGGGACACCGGCCCCAGGTGACCGGGTCACGTGGGGTCACCGGCCCCAGGTGACCGGGTCACGTGGGGTCACCGGCCCCAGGTGACCGGGTCACGTGGGGTCACCGGCCCCAGGTGACCGGGTCACGTGGGGACACCGGCCCCAGGTGACCGGGTCACGTGGGGTCACCGGCCCCAGGTGACCGGGTCACGTGGGGTCACCGGCCCCAGGTCAGCGGGTCACGTGGGGTCACTGGCCCCAGGTGACCGGGTCACGTGGGGACACCGGCCCCAGGTGACCGGGTCACGTGGGGTCACCGGCCCCAGGTCAGCGGGTCACGTGGGGACACCGGCCCCAGGTCACCGGGTCACGTGGGGTCACCGGCCCCAGGTGACCGGGTCACGTGGGGTCACCGGCCCCAGGTGACCGGGTCACGTGGGGACACCGGCCCCAGGTGACCGGGTCACGTGGGGTCACCGGCCCCAGGTCAGCGGGTCACGTGGGGTCACCGGCACCAGGTGACCTGGTCAAGTGGGGACACCGGCCCCAGGTGACCGGGTCACGTGGGGTCACCGGCCCCAGGTGACCGGGTCACGTGGGGTCACCGGCCCCAGGTGACCGGGTCACGTGGGGTCACCGGCCCCAGGTGACCGGGTCACGTGGGGTCACCGGCCCCAGGTGACCGGGTCACGTGGGGACACCGGCCCCAGGTGACCGGGTCACGTGGGGTCACCGGCCCCAGGTGACCGGGTCACGTGGGGTCACCGGCCCCAGGTCAGCGGGTCACGTGGGGACACCGGCCCCAGGTAACCAAGGCATGTCGGGACCCAGCCCGGGTCCCCGGGACGGGTTTTTACCCCAGCCGCAGATCACCGGGTCCTGTCGGGTCCCCGGCCCGGGTCCCCTGGACAGGTCGATAACCCGGCCCCAGGTCACCCGGTCATCTCGCGCACCCGGCCTGGTTCCCAGGTTCCGATGACCACCCCGGCACCAGGACCCTGGGTCACGTGGGGACACCGGCCCCAGGTGACCGGGTCACGTTGGGTCACCGGCCCCAGGTGACCGGGTCACGTGGGGACCCCGGACCCAGGTAACCGGGTCATACCGAGTCCCCGGACCCAGGTCACCGGGTCAGTTCGGGACCCCGGACCCAGGTCGGGTCATGTCACGTCCCATGCCCGGGTCCCCGGGTTTGATTTTTACCCAGGCCCCGGGTCACAGGGTCATGTCGGGTCAACGGCCTGGGTACAAGGGTCTGGTGCCCACCCCGACCCCAGGTCCCCGGGTCATGACGGGACACCGGACCAGGTCCCCGAGTCCGGTCGACACCACAGCCCCAGGTCACCGGGTCATGTCGGGACCCAGCCCGGGTCCCCGGGACGGGTTTTTACCCCAGCCGCAGATCACCGGGTCCTGTCGGGTACCCGGGTCGGGTCCCCTGGACAGGTCGGCACCCCGGCCCCGGGTCACGGGGTCATGTCGGCTCGCTGTCCCGGGTACCAGTGTCAGGTGACCACCCCGGCCCCGGGAGACGGAGTCATACCGGGTCCCCGGCCCAGGTCCCTGGGTTGCATCGGGACAAAAGCACCGGATCACTGGATCACGTGGGGGCCCGGGCCCGGGTCCCCGGGTTGCATCGGGACACCAGCGAAGGACCACCGGGTCCTGTCGGGTCCCCGGCCCGGGTCCCCTGGACAGGTCGTTAACCCGGCCCCAGGTCACCGGGTCGTGTCGGGTAACCGGCCTGGTTCCCAGGTTCCGGTGACCACCCCGGCACCAGGACCCCGGGTCCCGTGGGGACCCCGGCCCCAGGTGACCGGGTCACGTGGGGTCACCGGCCCCAGGTGACCCGGTCACGTGGGGTCACCGGCCCCAGGTGACCGGGTCACGTGGGGTCACCGGCCCCAGGTGACCGGGTCACGTGAGGTCACCGGCCCCAGGTGACCGGGTCACGTGGGGTCACCGGCCCCAGGTGACCGGGTCACGTGAGGTCACCGGCCCCAGGTGACCGGGTCACGTGGGGTCACCGGCCCCAGGTGACCGGGTCACGTGGGGTCACCGGCCCCAGGTGACCGGGTCACGTGGGGTCACCGGCCCCAGGTGTTCGGGTCACGTGGGGTCACCGGCCCCAGGTGACCGGGTCACGTGGGGTCACCAGACCCAGGTCAGCGGGTCACGTGGGGACACCGGCCCCAGGTAACCGGGTCATACCGAGTCCCCGGACCCAGGTCACCGGGTCAGTTCGGGACCCCGGACCCAGGTCGGGTCATGTCACGTCCCATGCCCGGGTCCCCGGGTTGGATTTTTACCCAGGCCCCGGGTCACAGGGTCATGTCGGGTCAACGGCCTGGGTACAAGGGTCTGGTGACCACCCCGACCCCAGGTCCCCGGGTCATGACGGGACACCGGACCAGGTCCCCGAGTCCGGTCGACACCACAGCCCCAGGTCACCGGGTCATGTCGGGACCCAGCCCGGGTCCCCGGGACGGGTTTTTACCCCAGCCGCAGATCACCGGGTCCTGTCGGGTACCCGGGTCGGGTCCCCTGGACAGGTCGGCACCCCGGCCCCGGGTCACGGGGTCATGTCGGGTCGCTGTCCCGGGTACCAGTGTCAGGTGACCACCCCGGCCCCGGGAGACGGAGTCATACCGGGTCCCCGGCCCAGGTCCCTGGGTTGCATCGGGACAAAAGCACCGGATCACTGGATCACGTGGGGGCCCGGGCCCGGGTCCCCGGGTTGCATCGGGACACCAGCGAAGGACCACCGGGTCCTGTCGGGTCCCCGGCCCGGGTCCCCTGGACAGGTCGTTAACCCGGCCCCAGGTCACCGGGTCGTGTCGGGTAACCGGCCTGGTTCCCAGGTTCCGGTGACCACCCCGGCACCAGGACCCCGGGTCCCGTGGGGACCCCGGCCCCAGGTGACCGGGTCACGTGAGGTCACCGGCCCCAGGTGACCCGGTCACGTGGGGTCACCGGCCCCAGGTGACCGGGTCACGTGGGGACACCGGCCCCAGGTGACCGGGTCACGTGGGGTCACCGGCACCAGGTGACTGGGTCACGTGGGGTCACCGGCCCCAGGTGACCTGGTCACGTGGGGTCACCGGCCCCAGGTGACCTGGTCACGTGAGGTCACCGGCCCCAGGTGACCGGGTCACGTGGGGTCACCGGCCCCAGGTGACCGGGTCACGTGGGGTCACCGGCCCCAGGTGACCGGGTCACGTGGGGTCACCGGCCCCAGGTGACCGGGTCACGTGGGGTCACCGGCCCCAGGTGACCGGGTCACGTGAGGTCACCGGCCCCAGGTGACCGGGTCACGTGGGGTCACCGGCCCCAGGTGACCGGGTCACGTGGGGTCACCGGCCCCAGGTGACCGGGTCACGTGGGGTCACCGGCCCCAGGTGACCGGGTCACGTGGGGTCACCGGCCCCAGGTGACCGGGTCACGTGGGGTCACCAGACCCAGGTCAGCGGGTCACGTGGGGACACCGGCCCCAGGTAACCGGGTCATACCGAGTCCCCGGACCCAGGTCACCGGGTCAGTTCGGGACCCCGGACCCAGGTCGGGTCATGTCACGTCCCATGCCCGGGTCCCCGGGTTGGATTTTTACCCAGGCCCCGGGTCACAGGGTCATGTCGGGTCAACGGCCTGGGTACAAGGGTCTGGTGACCACCCCGACCCCAGGTCCCCGGGTCATGACGGGACACCGGACCAGGTCCCCGAGTCCGGTCGACACCACAGCCCCAGGTCACCGGGTCATGTCGGGACCCAGCCCGGGTCCCCGGGACGGGTTTTTACCCCAGCCGCAGATCACCGGGTCCTGTCGGGTACCCGGGTCGGGTCCCCTGGACAGGTCGGCACCCCGGCCCCGGGTCACGGGGTCATGTCGGGTCGCTGTCCCGGGTACCAGTGTCAGGTGACCACCCCGGCCCCGGGAGACGGAGTCATACCGGGTCCCCGGCCCGGGTCCCCGGGTTGCATCGGGACACCAGCGAAGGACCACCGGGTCCTGTCGGGTCCCCGGCCCGGGTCCCCTGGACAGGTCGTTAACCCGGCCCCAGGTCACCGGGTCATGTCACGCACCCGGCCTGGTTCCCAGGTTCCGGTGACCACCCCGGCACCAGGACCCCGGGTCACGTGGGGACCCCGGACCCAGGTCAGCGGGTCACGTGGGGACACCGGCCCCAGGTCACCGCGTCAGGTCGGGACCCCGAACCCAGGTCCACGAGTCCGTCGACACCACAGCCCCGGGTCACCGGGTCGTGTCGGGTAACCGGCCTGGTTCCAAGGTTCCGATGACCACCCCGGCACCAGGACCCCGGGTCACGTGGGGACACCGGCCCCAGGTGACCGGGTCACGTGGGGTCACCGGCCCCAGGTGACCGGGTCACGTGGGGTCACCGGCACCAGGTGACCGGGTCACGTGGGGACACCGGCCCCAGGTGACCGGGTCACGTGGGGTCACCGGCCCCAGGTGACCGGGTCACGTGGGGTCACCGGCCCCAGGTGACCCGGTCACGTGGGGTCACCGGCCCCAGGTGACCGGGTCACGTGGGGTCACCGGCCCCAGGTGACCGGGTCACTTGAGGTCACCGGCCCCAGGTCAGCGGGTCACGTGGGGACACCGGCCCCAGGTGACCGGGTCACGTGGGGTCACCGGCCCCAGGTGACCGGGTCACGTGGGGACACCGGCCCCAGGTGACCGGTTCACGTGGGGTCACCGGCCCCAGGTGACCGGGTCACGTGGGGACACCGGCCCCAGGTGACCGGGTCACGTGGGGTCACCGGCCCCAGGTGTTCGGGTCACGTGGGGTCACCGGCCCCAGGTGACCGGGTCACGTGGGGTCACCGGCCCCAGGTGACCGGGTCACGTGGGGACACCGGCCCCAGGTGACCGGGTCACGTGGGGTCACCGGCCCCAGGTCAGCGGGTCACGTGGGGACCCCGGCCCCAGGTGACCGGGTCACGTGGGGACCCCGGACCCAGGTAACCGGGTCATACCGAGTCCCCGGACCCAGGTCACCGGGTCAGTTCGGGACCCCGGACCCAGGTCGGGTCATGTCACGTCCCATGCCCGGGTCCCCGGGTTGGATTTTTACCCAGGCCCCGGGTCACAGGGTCATGTCGGGTCAACGGCCTGGGTACAAGGGTCTGGTGACCACCCCGACCCCAGGTCCCCGGGTCATGACGGGACACCGGACCAGGTCCCCGAGTCCGGTCGACACCACAGCCCCAGGTCACCGGGTCATGTCGGGACCCAGCCCGGGTCCCCGGGACGGGTTTTTACCCCAGCCGCAGATCACCGGGTCCTGTCGGGTACCCGGGTCGGGTCCCCTGGACAGGTCGGCACCCCGGCCCCGGGTCACGGGGTCATGTCGGGTCGCTGTCCCGGGTACCAGTGTCAGGTGACCACCCCGGCCCCGGGAGACGGAGTCATACCGGGTCCCCGGCCCGGGTCCCCGGGTTGCATCGGGACACCAGCGAAGGACCACCGGGTCCTGTCGGGTCCCCGGCCCGGGTCCCCTGGACAGGTCGTTAACCCGGCCCCAGGTCACCGGGTCATGTCGCGCACCCGGCCTGGTTCCCAGGTTCCGGTGACCACCCCGGCACCAGGACCCCGGGTCCCGTGGGGACCCCGGCCCCAGGTGACCGGGTCACGCGGGGTCACCGGCCCCAGGTCAGCGGGTCACGTGGGGTCACCGGCCCCAGGTGACCGGGTCACGTGGGGACACCGGCCCCAGGTCACCGCGTCAGGTCGGGACCCCGAACCCAGGTCCACGAGTCCGTCGACACCACAGCCCCGGGTCACCGGGTCGTGTCGGGTAACCGGCCTGGTTCCCAGGTTCCGATGACCACCCCGGCACCAGGACCCCGGGTCACGTGGGGACACCGGCCCCAGGTGACCGGGTCACGTGGGGTCACCGGCCCCAGGTGACCGGGTCACGTGGGGACACCGGCCCCAGGTGACCGGGTCACGTGGGGTCACCGGCACCAGGTGACTGGGTCACGTGGGGTCACCGGTCCCAGGTGACCTGGTCACGTGGGGTCACCGGCCCCAGGTGACCGGGTCACGTGGGGTCACCGGCCCCAGGTGACCGGGTCACATGAGGTCACCGGCCCCAGGTGACCGGGTCACGTGGGGTCACCGGCCCCAGGCGACCGGGTCAAGTGGGGTCACCGGCCCCAGGTCACCGGGTCACGTGGGGTCACCGGCCCCAGGTGACCGGGTCACGTGGGGTCACCGGCCCCAGGTGACCGGGTCACGTGGGGTCACCGGCCCCAGGTGACCGGGTCACGTGAGGTCACCGGCCCCAGGTGACCGGGTCACGTGGGGTCACCGGCCCCAGGTCAGCGGGTCACGTGGGGTCACCGGCCCCAGGTGACCGGGTCACGTGGGGTCACCGGCCCCAGGTAACCGGGTCATACCGAGTCCCCGGACCCAGGTCACCGGGTCAGTTCGGGACCCCGGACCCAGGTCGGGTCATGTCACGTCCCATGCCCGGGTCCCCGGGTTGGATTTTTACCCAGGCCCCGGGTCACAGGGTCATGTCGGGTCAACGGCCTGGGTACAAGGGTCTGGTGACCACCCCGACCCCAGGTCCCCGGGTCATGACGGGACACCGGACCAGGTCCCCGAGTCCGGTCGACACCACAGCCCCAGGTCACCGGGTCATGTCAGACCCAGCCCGGGTCCCCGGGACGGGTTTTTACCCCAGCCGCAGATCACCGGGTCCTGTCGGGTACCCGGGTCGGGTCCCCTGGACAGGTCGGCACCCCGGCCCCGGGTCACGGGGTCATGTCGGGTCGCTGTCCCGGGTACCAGTGTCAGGTGACCACCCCGGCCCCGGGAGACGGAGTCATACCGGGTCCCCGGCCCGGGTCCCCGGGTTGCATCGGGACACCAGCGAAGGACCACCGGGTCCTGTCGGGTCCCCGGCCCGGGTCCCCTGGACAGGTCGTTAACCCGGCCCCAGGTCACCGGGTCATGTCACGCACCCGGCCTGGTTCCCAGGTTCCGGTGACCACCCCGGCACCAGGACCCCGGGTCACGTGGGGACCCCGGACCCAGGTCAGCGGGTCACGTGGGGACACCGGCCCCAGGTCACCGCGTCAGGTCGGGACCCCGAACCCAGGTCCACGAGTCCGTCGACACCACAGCCCCGGGTCACCGGGTCGTGTCGGGTAACCGGCCTGGTTCCAAGGTTCCGATGACCACCCCGGCACCAGGACCCCGGGTCACGTGGGGACACCGGCCCCAGGTGACCGGGTCACGTGGGGTCACCGGCCCCAGGTGACCGGGTCACGTGGGGTCACCGGCACCAGGTGACCGGGTCACGTGGGGACACCGGCCCCAGGTGACCGGGTCACGTGGGGTCACCGGCCCCAGGTGACCGGGTCACGTGGGGTCACCGGCCCCAGGTGACCCGGTCACGTGGGGTCACCGGCCCCAGGTGACCGGGTCACATGGGGTCACCGGCCCCAGGTGACCGGGTCACTTGAGGTCACCGGCCCCAGGTCAGCGGGTCACGTGGGGACACCGGCCCCAGGTGACCGGGTCACGTGGGGTCACCGGCCCCAGGTGACCGGGTCACGTGGGGACACCGGCCCCAGGTGACCGGTTCACGTGGGGTCACCGGCCCCAGGTGACCGGGTCACGTGGGGACACCGGCCCCAGGTGACCGGGTCACGTGGGGTCACCGGCCCCAGGTGTTCGGGTCACGTGGGGTCACCGGCCCCAGGTGACCGGGTCACGTGGGGTCACCGGCCCCAGGTGACCGGGTCACGTGGGGACACCGGCCCCAGGTGACCGGGTCACGTGGGGTCACCGGCCCCAGGTCAGCGGGTCACGTGGGGACCCCGGCCCCAGGTGACCGGGTCACGTGGGGACCCCGGACCCAGGTAACCGGGTCATACCGAGTCCCCGGACCCAGGTCACCGGGTCAGTTCGGGACCCCGGACCCAGGTCGGGTCATGTCACGTCCCATGCCCGGGTCCCCGGGTTGGATTTTTACCCAGGCCCCGGGTCACAGGGTCATGTCGGGTCAACGGCCTGGGTACAAGGGTCTGGTGACCACCCCGACCCCAGGTCCCCGGGTCATGACGGGACACCGGACCAGGTCCCCGAGTCCGGTCGACACCACAGCCCCAGGTCACCGGGTCATGTCGGGACCCAGCCCGGGTCCCCGGGACGGGTTTTTACCCCAGCCGCAGATCACCGGGTCCTGTCGGGTACCCGGGTCGGGTCCCCTGGACAGGTCGGCACCCCGGCCCCGGGTCACGGGGTCATGTCGGGTCGCTGTCCCGGGTACCAGTGTCAGGTGACCACCCCGGCCCCGGGAGACGGAGTCATACCGGGTCCCCGGCCCGGGTCCCCGGGTTGCATCGGGACACCAGCGAAGGACCACCGGGTCCTGTCGGGTCCGCGGCCCGGGTCCCCTGGACAGGTCGTTAACCCGGCCCCAGGTCACCGGGTCATGTCGCGCACCCGGCCTGGTTCCCAGGTTCCGGTGACCACCCCGGCACCAGGACCCCGGGACCCGTGGGGACCCCGGCCCCAGGTGACCGGGTCACGCGGGGTCACCGGCCCCAGGTCAGCGGGTCACGTGGGGTCACCGGCCCCAGGTGACCGGGTCACGTGGGGACACCGGCCCCAGGTCACCGCGTCAGGTCGGGACCCCGAACCCAGGTCCACGAGTCCGTCGACACCACAGCCCCGGGTCACCGGGTCGTGTCGGGTAACCGGCCTGGTTCCCAGGTTCCGATGACCACCCCGGCACCAGGACCCCGGGTCACGTGGGGACACCGGCCCCAGGTGACCGGGTCACGTGGGGTCACCGGCCCCAGGTGACCGGGTCACGTGGGGACACCGGCCCCAGGTGACCGGGTCACGTGGGGTCACCGGCACCAGGTGACTGGGTCACGTGGGGTCACCGGTCCCAGGTGACCTGGTCACGTGGGGTCACCGGCCCCAGGTGACCGGGTCACGTGGGGTCACCGGCCCCAGGTGACCGGGTCACATGAGGTCACCGGCCCCAGGTGACCGGGTCACGTGGGGTCACCGGCCCCAGGCGACCGGGTCAAGTGGGGTCACCGGCCCCAGGTCACCGGGTCACGTGGGGTCACCGGCCCCAGGTGACCGGGTCACGTGGGGTCACCGGCCCCAGGTGACCGGGTCACGTGGGGTCACCGGCCCCAGGTGACCGGGTCACGTGAGGTCACCGGCCCCAGGTGACCGGGTCACGTGGGGTCACCGGCCCCAGGTCAGCGGGTCACGTGGGGTCACCGGCCCCAGGTGACCGGGTCACGTGGGGTCACCGGCCCCAGGTAACCGGGTCATACCGAGTCCCCGGACCCAGGTCACCGGGTCAGTTCGGGACCCCGGACCCAGGTCGGGTCATGTCACGTCCCATGCCCGGGTCCCCGGGTTGGATTTTTACCCAGGCCCCGGGTCACAGGGTCATGTCGGGTCAACGGCCTGGGTACAAGGGTCTGGTGACCACCCCGACCCCAGGTCCCCGGGTCATGACGGGACACCGGACCAGGTCCCCGAGTCCGGTCGACACCACAGCCCCAGGTCACCGGGTCATGTCAGACCCAGCCCGGGTCCCCGGGACGGGTTTTTACCCCAGCCGCAGATCACCGGGTCCTGTCGGGTACCCGGGTCGGGTCCCCTGGACAGGTCGGCACCCCGGCCCCGGGTCACGGGGTCATGTCGGGTCGCTGTCCCGGGTACCAGTGTCAGGTGACCACCCCGGCCCCGGGAGACGGAGTCATACCGGGTCCCCGGCCCGGGTCCCCGGGTTGCATCGGGACACCAGCGAAGGACCACCGGGTCCTGTCGGGTCCCCGGCCCGGGTCCCCTGGACAGGTCGTTAACCCGGCCCCAGGTCACCGGGTCATGTCGCGCACCCGGCCTGGTTCCCAGGTTCCGGTGACCACCCCGGCACCAGGACCCCGGGTCACGTGGGGACCCCGGACCCAGGTCAGCGGGTCACGTGGGGACACCGGCCCCAGGTCACCGCGTCAGGTCGGGACCCCGAACCCAGGTCCACGAGTCCGTCGACACCACAGCCCCGGGTCACCGGGTCGTGTCGGGTAACCGGCCTGGTTCCAAGGTTCCGATGACCACCCCGGCACCAGGACCCCGGGTCACGTGGGGACACCGGCCCCATGTGACCGGGTCACGTGGGGACACCGGCCCCAGGTCATCGGGTCACGTGGGGTCACCGGCCCCAGGTGACCGGGTCACGTGGGGTCACCGGCCCCAGGTGACCGGGTCACGTGGGTTCACCGGCCCCAGGTGACCGGGTCACGTGAGGTCACCGGACCCAGGTGACCGGGTCACGTGGGGTCACCGGCCCCAGGTGACCGGGTCACGTGGGGTCACCGGCCCCAGGTGACCGGGTCACGTGGGGACACCGGCCCCAGGTGACCGGGTCACGTGGGGTCACCGGCCCCAGGTGACCGGGTCACGTGGGGACACCGGCCCCAGGTGACCGGGTCACGTGGGGTCACCGGCCCCAGGTGACCGGGTGAAGTGGGGTCACCGGCCCCAGGTGACCGGGTCACGTGGGGACACCGGCCCCAGGTGACCGGGTCACGTGGGGTCACCGGCCCCAGGTCAGCGGGTCACGTGGGGACACCGGCCCCAGGTGACCGGGTCACGTGGGGTCACCGGCCCCAGGTGACCGGGTCACGTGGGGTCACCGGCCCCAGGTGACCGGGTCACGTGGGGTCACCGGCCCCAGGTGTGCGGGTCACGTGGGGTCACCGGCCCCAGGTGACCGTTCACGTGGGGTCACCGGCCCCAGGTGACCGGGTCACGTGGGGTCACCGGCCCCAGGTGACCGGGTCACGTGGGGTCACCGTCCCCAGGTGACCGGGTCACGTGGGGACACCGGCCCCAGGTGACCGGGTCACGTGGGGTCACCGGCCCCAGGTGTTCGGGTCACGTGGGGTCACCGGCCCCAGGTGACCGGGTCACGTGGGGTCACCGGCCCCAGGTGACCGGGTCACGTGGGGAAACCGGCCCCAGGTTACCGGGTCACGTCGGGTCACCGGCCCCAGGTCAGCGGGTCACGTGGGGTCACCGGACCCAGGTCAGCGGGTCACGTGGGGACACCGGCCCCAGGTAACCGGGTCATACCGAGTCCCCGGACCCAGGTCACCGGGTCAGTTCGGGACCCCCGACCCAGGTCGGGTCATGTCACGTCCCATGCCCGGGTCCCCGGGTTGGATTTTTACCCAGGCCCCGGGTCACAGGGTCATGTCGGGTCAACGGCCTGGGTACAAGGGTCTGGTGACCACCCCGACCCCAGGTCCCCGGGTCATGACGGGACACCGGACCAGGTCCCCGAGTCCGGTCGACACCACAGCCCCAGGTCACCGGGTCATGTCAGGACCCAGCCCGGGTCCCCGGGACGGGTTTTTACCCCAGCCGCAGATCACCGGGTCCTGTCGGGTACCCGGGTCGGGTCCCCTGGACAGGTCGGCACCCCGGCCCCGGGTCACGGGGTCATGTCGGCTCGCTGTCCCGGGTACCAGTGTCAGGTGACCACCCCGGCCCCGGGAGACGGAGTCATACCGGGTCCCCGGCCCGGGTCCCCGGGTTGCATCGGGACACCAGCGAAGGACCACCGGGTCCTGTCGGGTCCCCGGCCCGGGTCCCCTGGACAGGTCGTTAACCCGGCCCCAGGTCACCGGGTCATGTCGCGCACCCGGCCTGGTTCCCAGGTTCCGGTGACCACCCCGGCACCAGGACCCCGGGTCCCGTGGGGACCCCGGCCCCAGGTGACCGGGTCACGCGGGGTCACCGGCCCCAGGTCAGCAGGTCACGTGGGGTCACCTGCCCCAGGTCAGCGGGTCACGTGGGGACACCGGCCCCAGGTCACCGCGTCAGGTCGGGACCCGAACCCAGGTCCACGAGTCCGTCGACACCACAGCCCCGGGTCACCGGGTCGTGTCGGGTAACCGGCCTGGTTCCAAGGTTCCGATGACCACCCCGGCACCAGGACCCCGGGTCACGTGGGGACACCGGCCCCAGGTGACCGGGTCACGTGGGGTCACCGGCCCCAGGTGACCGGGTCACGTGGGGACACCGGCCCCAGGTGACCGGGTCACGTGGGGTCACCGGCACCAGGTGACTGGGTCACGTGGGGTCACCGGTCCCAGGTGACCTGGTCACGTGGGGTCACCGGCCCCAGGTGACCGGGTCACGTGGGGTCACCGGCCCCAGGTGACCGGGTCACGTGGGGTCACCGGCCCCAGGTGACCGGGTCACGTGGGGTCACCGGCCCCAGGTGACCGGGTCACGTGGGGTCACCGGCCCCAGGTGACCTCGTCACGTGGGGTCACCGGCCCCAGGTGACCGGGTCACGTGGGGTCACCGGCCCCAGGTGACCGGGTCACGTGAGGTCACCGGCCCCAGGTGACCGGGTCACGTGGGGTCACCGGCCCCAGGTGACCGGGTCACATGGGGTCACCGGCCCCAGGTGACCGGGTCACGTGGGGTCACCGGCCCCAGGTGACCGGGTCACGTGGGGTCACCGGCCCCAGGTGACCGGGTCACTTGGGGTCACCAGACCCAGGTCAGCGGGTCACGTGGGGACACCGGCCCCAGGTAACCGGGTCATACCGAGTCCCCGGACCCAGGTCACCGGGTCAGTTCGGGACCCCGGACCCAGGTCCACGAGTCCGTCGACACCACAGCCCCGGGTCACCGGGTCGTGTCGGGTAACCGGCCTGGTTCCAAGGTTCCGATGACCACCCCGGCACCAGGACCCCGGGTCACGTGGGGACACCGGCCCCAGGTGACCGGGTCACGTGGGGACACCGGCCCCAGGTCATCGGGTCACGTGGGGTCACCGGCCCCAGGTGACCGGGTCACGTGGGGTCACCGGCCCCAGGTGACCGGGTCACGTGGGTTCACCGGCCCCAGGTGACCGGGTCACGTGAGGTCACCGGCCCCAGGTGACCGGGTCACGTGGGGTCACCGGCCCCAGGTGACCGGGTCACGTGGGGTCACCGGCCCCAGGTGACCGGGTCACGTGGGGACACCGGCCCCAGGTGACCGGGTCACGTGGGGTCACCGGCCCCAGGTGACCGGGTCACGTGGGGACACCGGCCCCAGGTGACCGGGTCACGTGGGGTCACCGGCCCCAGGTGACCGGGTCAAGTGGGGTCACCGGCCCCAGGTGACCGGGTCACGTGGGGACACCGGCCCCAGGTGACCGGGTCACGTGGGGTCACCGGCCCCAGGTCAGCGGGTCACGTGGGGACACCGGCCCCAGGTGACCGGGTCACGTGGGGTCACCGGCCCCAGGTCAGCGGGTCACGTGGGGACACCGGCCCCAGGTCACCGCGTCAGGTCGGGACCCCGAACCCAGGTCCACGAGTCCGTCGACACCACAGCCCCGGGTCACCGGGTCGTGTCGGGTAACCGGCCTGGTTCCCAGGTTCCGATGACCACCCCGGCACCAGGACTCTGGGTCACGTGGGGACACCGGCCCCAGGTGACCGGGTCACGCGGGGTCACCGGCCCCAGGTGACCGGGTCACGTGGGGTCACCGGCCCCAGGTCAGCGGGTCACGTGGGGTCACCGGCCCCAGGTGACCGGGTCACGTGGGGTCACCGGCCCCAGGTGACCTGGTCACGTGGTGTCACCGGCCCCAGGTGACCGGGTCACGCGGGGTCACCGGCCCCAGGTGACCGGGTCACGTGGGGACACCGGCCTCAGGTGACCGGGTCACGTGGGGACACCGGCCCCAGGTCAGCGGGTCACGTGGGGACCCCGGACCCAGGTCAGCGGGTCACGTGGGGACACCGGCCCCAGGTAACCGGGTCATACCGAGTCCCCGGACCCAGGTCTCCGGGTCAGTTCGGGACCCTGGACCCAGGTCGGGTCATGTCACGTCCCATGCCCGGGTCCCCGGGTTGGATTTTTACCCAGGCCCCGGGTCACAGGGTCATGTCGGGTCAACGGCCTGGGTACAAGGGTCTGGTGACCACCCCGACCCCAGGTCCCCGGGTCATGACGGGACACCGGACCAGGTCCCCGAGTCCGGTCGACACCACAGCCCCAGGTCACCGGGTCATGTCGGGACCCAGCCCGGGTCCCCGGGACGCGTTTTTACCCCAGCCGCAGATCACCGGGTCCTGTCGGGTACCCGGGTCGGGTCCCCTGGACAGGTCGGCACCCCGGCCCCGGGTCACGGGGTCATGTCGGGTCGCTGTCCCGGGTACCAGTGTCAGGTGACCACCCCGGCCCCGGGAGACGGAGTCATACCGGGTCCCCGGCCCAGGTCCCCGGGTTGCATCGGGACAAAAGCACCGGATCACTGGATCACGTGGGGGCCCGGGCCCGGGTCCCCGGGTTGCATCGGGACACCAGCGAAGGACCACCGGGTCCTGTCGGGTCCCCGGCCCGGGTCCCCTGGACAGGTCGTTAACCCGGCCCCAGGTCACCGGGTCGTGTCGGGTAACCGGCCTGGTTCCCAGGTTCCGGTGACCACCCCGGCACCAGGACCCCGGGTCCCGTGGGGACCCCGGCCCCAGGTGACCGGGTCACGTGGGGTCACCGGCCCCAGGTGACCGGGTCACGTGGGGACACCGGCCCCAGGTGACCGGGTCACGTGGTGTCACCGGCACCAGGTGACCGGGTCACGTGGGGTCACCGGCCCCAGGTGACCGGGTCACGTGGGGTCACCGGCCCCAGGTCAGCGGGTCACGTGGGGTCACCGGCCCCAGGTGACCGGGTCACGTGGGGTCACCGGCCCCAGGTGACCTGGTCACGTGGGGTCACCGGCCCCAGGTGACCGGGTCACGTGGGGTCACCGGCCCCAGGTGACCGGGTCACGTGAGGTCACCGTCCCCAGGTGACCGGGTCAGGTGGGGTCACCGGCCCCAGGTGACCGGGTCACGTGGGGTCACCGGCCCCAGGTGACCGGGTCACGTGGGATCACCGGCCCCAGGTGTTCGGGTCACGTGGGGTCACCGGCCCCAGGTGACCGGGTCACGTGGGGTCACCAGAACCAGGTCAGCGGGTCACGTGGGGACACCGGCCCCAGGTAACCGGGTCATACCGAGTCCCAGGACCCAGGTCACCGGGTCAGTTCGGGACCCCGGACCCAGGTCGGGTCATGTCACGTCCCATGCCCGGGTCCCCGGGTTGGATTTTTACCCAGGCCCCGGGTCACAGGGTCATGTCGGGTCAACGGCCTGGGTACAAGGGTCTGGTGACCACCCCGACCCCAGGTCCCCGGGTCATGACGGGACACCGGACCAGGTCCCCGAGTCCGGTCGACACCACAGCCCCAGGTCACCGGGTCATGTCGGGATCCAGCCCGGGTTTCCGGGACGGGTTTTTACCCCAGCCGCAGATCACCGGGTCCTGTCGGGTACCCGGGTCGGGTCCCCTGGACAGGTCGGCACCCCGGCCCCGTGTCACGGGGTCATGTCGGGTCGCTGTCCCGGGTACCAGTGTCAGGAGACCACCCCGGCCCCGGGAGACGGAGTCATACCGGGTCCCCGGCCCGGGTCCCCGGGTTGCATCGGGACACCAGCGAAGGACCACCGGGTCCTGTCGGGTCCCCGGCCCGGGTCCCCTGGACAGGTCATTAACCCGGCCCCAGGTCACCGGGTCATGTCGCGCACCCGGCCTGGTTCCCAGGTTCCGGTGACCACCCCGGCACCAGGACCCCGGGTCACGTGGGGACCCCGGACCCAGGTCAGCGGGTCACGTGGGGACACCGGCCCCAGGTCACCGCGTCAGGTCGGGACCCCGAACCCAGGTCCACGAGTCCGTCGACACCACAGCCCCGGGTCACCGGGTCGTGTCGGGTAACCGGCCTGGTTCCAAGGTTCCGATGACCACCCCGGCACCAGGACCCCGGGTCACGTGGGGACACCGGCCCCAGGTGACCGGGTCACGTGGGGTCACCGGCCCCAGGTGACCGGGTCACGTGGGGACACCGGCCCCAGGTGACCGGGTCACGTGGGGTCACCGGCCCCAGGTGACCGGGTCACGTGGGGTCACCGGCCCCAGGTCAGCGGGTCACGTGGGGACACCGGCCCCAGGTAACCAAGGCATGTCGGGACCCAGCCCGGGTCCCCGGGACGGGTTTTTACCCCAGCCGCAGATCACCGGGTCCTGTCGGGTCCCCGGCCCGGGTCCCCTGGACAGGTCGATAACCCGGCCCCAGGTCACCCGGTCATCTCGCGCACCCGGCCTGGTTCCCAGGTTCCGATGACCACCCCGGCACCAGGACCCCGGGTCACGTGGGGACACCGGCCCCAGGTGACCGGGTCACGTGGGGTCACCGGCCCCAGGTCAGCGGGTCACGTGGGGACCCCGGCCCCAGGTGACCGGGTCACGTGGGGACCCCGGACCCAGGTAACCGGGTCATACCGAGTCCCCGGACCCAGGTCACCGGGTCAGTTCGGGACCCCGGACCCAGGTCGGGTCATGTCACGTCCCATGCCCGGGTCCCCGGGTTGGATTTTTACCCAGGCCCCGGGTCACAGGGTCATGTCGGGTCAACGGCCTGGGTACAAGGGTCTGGTGACCACCCCGACCCCAGGTCCCCGGGTCATGACGGGACACCGGACCAGGTCCCCGAGTCCGGTCGACACCACAGCCCCAGGTCACCGGGTCATGTCGGGACCCAGCCCGGGTCCCCGGGACGGGTTTTTACCCCAGCCGCAGATCACCGGGTCCTGTCGGGTACCCGGGTCGGGTCCCCTGGACAGGTCGGCACCCCGGCCCCGGGTCACGGGGTCATGTCGGGTCGCTGTCCCGGGTACCAGTGTCAGGTGACCACCCCGGCCCCGGGAGACGGAGTCATACCGGGTCCCCGGCCCAGGTCCCCGGGTTGCATCGGGACAAAAGCACCGGATCACTGGATCACGTGGGGGCCCGGGCCCGGGTCCCCGGGTTGCATCGGGACACCAGCGAAGGACCACCGGGTCCTGTCGGGTCCCCGGCCCGGGTCCCCTGGACAGGTCGTTAACCCGGCCCCAGGTCACCGGGTCGTGTCGGGTAACCGGCCTGGTTCCCAGGTTCCGGTGACCACCTTGGCACCAGGACTCTGGATCACGTGGGGACACCGGCCCCAGGTGACCGGGTCACGTGGGGTCACCGGCCCCAGGTGACCCGGTCACGTGGGGACACCGGCCCCAGGTGACCGGGTCACGTGGGGTCACCGGCCCCAGGTGACCGGGTCACGTGGGGTCACCGGCCCCAGGTGACCGGGTCACGTGGGGACACCGGCCCCAGGTGACCGGGTCACGTGGGGTCACCGGCCCCAGGTGACCGGGTCACGTGGGGTCACCGGCCCCAGGTCAGCGGGTCACGTGGGGTCACTGGCCCCAGGTGACCGGGTCACGTGGGGACACCGGCCCCAGGTGACCGGGTCACGTGGGGTCACCGGCCCCAGGTCAGCGGGTCACGTGGGGACACCGGCCCCAGGTCACCGGGTCACGTGGGGTCACCGGCCCCAGGTGACCGGGTCACGTGGGGTCACCGGCCCCAGGTGACCGGGTCACGTGGGGACACCGGCCCCAGGTGACCGGGTCACGTGGGGTCACCGGCCCCAGGTCAGCGGGTCACGTGGGGTCACCGGCACCAGGTGACCTGGTCAAGTGGGGACACCGGCCCCAGGTGACCGGGTCACGTGGGGTCACCGGCCCCAGGTGACCGGGTCACGTGGGGTCACCGGCCCCAGGTGACCGGGTCACGTGGGGTCACCGGCCCCAGGTGACCGGGTCACGTGGGGTCACCGGCCCCAGGTGACCGGGTCACGTGGGGACACCGGCCCCAGGTGACCGGGTCACGTGGGGTCACCGGCCCCAGGTGACCGGGTCACGTGGGGTCACCGGCCCCAGGTCAGCGGGTCACGTGGGGACACCGGCCCCAGGTAACCAAGGCATGTCGGGACCCAGCCCGGGTCCCCGGGACGGGTTTTTACCCCAGCCGCAGATCACCGGGTCCTGTCGGGTCCCCGGCCCGGGTCCCCTGGACAGGTCGATAACCCGGCCCCAGGTCACCCGGTCATCTCGCGCACCCGGCCTGGTTCCCAGGTTCCGATGACCACCCCGGCACCAGGACCCTGGGTCACGTGGGGACACCGGCCCCAGGTGACCGGGTCACGTTGGGTCACCGGCCCCAGGTGACCGGGTCACGTGGGGACCCCGGACCCAGGTAACCGGGTCATACCGAGTCCCCGGACCCAGGTCACCGGGTCAGTTCGGGACCCCGGACCCAGGTCGGGTCATGTCACGTCCCATGCCCGGGTCCCCGGGTTGGATTTTTACCCAGGCCCCGGGTCACAGGGTCATGTCGGGTCAACGGCCTGGGTACAAGGGTCTGGTGACCACCCCGACTCCAGGTCCCCGGGTCATGACGGGACACCGGACCAGGTCCCCGAGTCCGGTCGACACCACAGCCCCAGGTCACCGGGTCATGTCGGGACCCAGCCCGGGTCCCCGGGACGGGTTTTTACCCCAGCCGCAGATCACCGGGTCCTGTCGGGTACCCGGGTCGGGTCCCCTGGACAGGTCGGCACCCCGGCCCCGGGTCACGGGGTCATGTCGGCTCGCTGTCCCGGGTACCAGTGTCAGGTGACCACCCCGGCCCCGGGAGACGGAGTCATACCGGGTCCCCGGCCCAGGTCCCTGGGTTGCATCGGGACAAAAGCACCGGATCACTGGATCACGTGGGGGCCCGGGCCCGGGTCCCCGGGTTGCATCGGGACACCAGCGAAGGACCACAGGGTCCTGTCGGGTCCCCGGCCCGGGTCCCCTGGACAGGTCGTTAACCCGGCCCCAGGTCACCGGGTCGTGTCGGGTAACCGGCCTGGTTCCCAGGTTCCGGTGACCACCTTGGCACAGGACTCTGGATCACGTGGGGACACCGGCCCCAGGTGACCGGGTCACGTGGGGTCACCGGCCCCAGGTGACCCGGTCACGTGGGGACACCGGCCCCAGGTGACCGGGTCACGTGGGGTCACCGGCCCCAGGTGACCGGGTCACGTGGGGTCACCGGCCCCAGGTGACCGGGTCACGTGGGGTCACCGGCCCCAGGTGACCGGGTCACGTGGGGACACCGGCCCCAGGTGACCGGGTCACGTGGGGTCACCGGCCCAAGGTGACCGGGTCACGTGGGGTCACCGGCCCCAGGTCAGCGGGTCACGTGGGGTCACTGGCCCCAGGTGACCGGGTCACGTGGGGTCACCTGCCCCAGGTGACCGGGTCACGTGGGGTCACCGGCCCCAGGTCAGCGGGTCACGTGGGGACACCGGCCCCAGGTGACCGGGTCACGTGGGGTCACCGGCCCCAGGTGACCGGGTCACGTGGGGTCACCGGCCCCAGGTGACCGGGTCACGTGGGGACACCGGCCCCAGGTGACCGGGTCACGTGGGGTCACCGGCCCCAGGTCAGCGGGTCACGTGGGGTCACCGGCACCAGGTGACCTGGTCACGTGGGGACACCGGCCCCAGGTGACCGGGTCACGTGGGGTCACCGGCCCCAGGTGACCGGGTCACGTGGGGTCACCGGCCCCAGGTGACCGGGTCACGTGGGGTCACCGGCCCCAGGTCAGCGGGTCACGTGGGGACACCGGCCCCAGGTGACCGGGTCACGTGGGAACACCGGCCCCAGGTGACCGGGTCACGTGGGGTCAAGGGCCCCAGGTCAGCGGGTCACGTGGGGACACCGGCCCCAGGTAACCAAGGCATGTCGGGACCCAGCCCGGGTCCCCGGGACGGGTTTTTACCCCAGCCGCAGATCACCGGGTCCTGTCGGGTCCCCGGCCCGGGTCCCCTGGACAGGTCGATAACCCGGCCCCAGGTCACCCGGTCATCTCGCGCACCCGGCCTGGTTCCCAGGTTCCGATGACCACCCCGGCACCAGGACCCCGGGTCACGTGGGGACACCGGCCCCAGGTGACCGGGTCACGTTGGGTCACCGGCCCCAGGTCAGCGGGTCACGTGGGGACCCCGGCCCCAGGTCAGCGGGTCACGTGGTGACCCCGGACCCAGGTAACCGGGTCATACCGAGTCCCCGGACCCAGGTCACTGGGTCAGTTCGGGACCCCGGACCCAGGTCGGGTCATGTCACGTCCCATGCCCGGGTCCCCGGGTTTGATTTTTACCCAGGCCCCGGGTCACAGGGTCATGTCGGGTCAACGGCCTGGGTACAAGGGTCTGGTGCCCACCCCGACCCCAGGTCCCCGGGTCATGACGGGACACCGGACCAGGTCCCCGAGTCCGGTCGACACCACAGCCCCAGGTCACCGGGTCATGTCGGGACCCAGCCCGGGTCCCCGGGACGGGTTTTTACCCCAGCCGCAGATCACCGGGTCCTGTCGGGTACCCGGGTCGGGTCCCCTGGACAGGTCGGCACCCCGGCCCCGGGTCACGGGGTCATGTCGGCTCGCTGTCCCGGGTACCAGTGTCAGGTGACCACCCCGGCCCCGGGAGACGGAGTCATACCGGGTCCCCGGCCCAGGTCCCTGGGTTGCATCGGGACAAAAGCACCGGATCACTGGATCACGTGGGGGCCCGGGCCCGGGTCCCCGGGTTGCATCGGGACACCAGCGAAGGACCACCGGGTCCTGTCAGGTCCCCGGCCCGGGTCCCCTGGACAGGTCGTTAACCCGGCCCCAGGTCACCGGGTCGTGTCGGGTAACCGGCCTGGTTCCCAGGTTCCGGTGACCACCCCGGCACCAGGACCCCGGGTCCCGTGGGGACCCCGGCCCCAGGTGACCGGGTCACGTGGGGTCACCGGCCCCAGGTGACCCGGTCACGTGGGGTCACCGGCCCCAGGTGACCGGGTCACGTGGGGACACCGGCCCCAGGTGACCGGGTCACGTGAGGTCACCGGCCCCAGGTGACCGGGTCACGTGGGGTCACCGGCCCCAGGTGACCGGGTCACGTGAGGTCACCGGCCCCAGGTGACCGGGTCACGTGGGGTCACCGGCCCCAGGTGACCGGGTCACGTGGGGTCACCGGCCCCAGGTGACCGGGTCACGTGGGGTCACCGGCCCCAGGTGTTCGGGTCACGTGGGGTCACCGGCCCCAGGTGACCGGGTCACGTGGGGTCACCAGACCCAGGTCAGCGGGTCACGTGGGGACACCGGCCCCAGGTAACCGGGTCATACCGAGTCCCCGGACCCAGGTCACCGGGTCAGTTCGGGACCCCGGACCCAGGTCGGGTCATGTCACGTCCCATGCCCGGGTCCCCGGGTTGGATTTTTACCCAGGCCCCGGGTCACAGGGTCATGTCGGGTCAACGGCCTGGGTACAAGGGTCTGGTGACCACCCCGACCCCAGGTCCCCGGGTCATGACGGGACACCGGACCAGGTCCCCGAGTCCGGTCGACACCACAGCCCCAGGTCACCGGGTCATGTCGGGACCCAGCCCGGGTCCCCGGGACGGGTTTTTACCCCAGCCGCAGATCACCGGGTCCTGTCGGGTACCCGGGTCGGGTCCCCTGGACAGGTCGGCACCCCGGCCCCGGGTCACGGGGTCATGTCGGGTCGCTGTCCCGGGTACCAGTGTCAGGTGACCACCCCGGCCCCGGGAGACGGAGTCATACCGGGTCCCCGGCCCAGGTCCCTGGGTTGCATCGGGACAAAAGCACCGGATCACTGGATCACGTGGGGGCCCGGGCCCGGGTCCCCGGGTTGCATCGGGACACCAGCGAAGGACCACCGGGTCCTGTCGGGTCCCCGGCCCGGGTCCCCTGGACAGGTCGTTAACCCGGCCCCAGGTCACCGGGTCGTGTCGGGTAACCGGCCTGGTTCCCAGGTTCCGGTGACCACCCCGGCACCAGGACCCCGGGTCCCGTGGGGACCCCGGCCCCAGGTGACCGGGTCACGTGAGGTCACCGGCCCCAGGTGACCCGGTCACGTGGGGTCACCGGCCCCAGGTGACCGGGTCACGTGGGGACACCGGCCCCAGGTGACCGGGTCACGTGGGGTCACCGGCACCAGGTGACTGGGTCACGTGGGGTCACCGGCCCCAGGTGACCTGGTCACGTGGGGTCACCGGCCCCAGGTGACCTGGTCACGTGAGGTCACCGGCCCCAGGTGACCGGGTCACGTGGGGTCACCGGCCCCAGGTGACCGGGTCACGTGGGGTCACCGGCCCCAGGTGACCGGGTCACGTGGGGTCACCGGCCCCAGGTGACCGGGTCACGTGGGGTCACCGGCCCCAGGTGACCGGGTCACGTGAGGTCACCGGCCCCAGGTGACCGGGTCACGTGGGGTCACCGGCCCCAGGTGACCGGGTCACGTGGGGTCACCGGCCCCAGGTGACCGGGTCACGTGGGGTCACCGGCCCCAGGTGACCGGGTCACGTGGGGTCACCAGACCCAGGTCAGCGGGTCACGTGGGGACACCGGCCCCAGGTAACCGGGTCATACCGAGTCCCCGGACCCAGGTCACCGGGTCAGTTCGGGACCCCGGACCCAGGTCGGGTCATGTCACGTCCCATGCCCGGGTCCCCGGGTTGGATTTTTACCCAGGCCCCGGGTCACAGGGTCATGTCGGGTCAACGGCCTGGGTACAAGGGTCTGGTGACCACCCCGACCCCAGGTCCCCGGGTCATGACGGGACACCGGACCAGGTCCCCGAGTCCGGTCGACACCACAGCCCCAGGTCACCGGGTCATGTCGGGACCCAGCCCGGGTCCCCGGGACGGGTTTTTACCCCAGCCGCAGATCACCGGGTCCTGTCGGGTACCCGGGTCGGGTCCCCTGGACAGGTTGGCACCCCGGCCCCGGGTCACGGGGTCATGTCGGGTCGCTGTCCCGGGTACCAGTGTCAGGTGACCACCCCGGCCCCGGGAGACGGAGTCATACCGGGTCCCCGGCCCGGGTCCCCGGGTTGCATCGGGACACCAGCGAAGGACCACCGGGTCCTGTCGGGTCCCCGGCCCGGGTCCCCTGGACAGGTCGTTAACCCGGCCCCAGGTCACCGGGTCATGTCGCGCACCCGGCCTGGTTCCCAGGTTCCGGTGACCACCCCGGCACCAGGACCCCGGGTCACGTGGGGACCCCGGACCCAGGTCAGCGGGTCACGTGGGGACACCGGCCCCAGGTCACCGCGTCAGGTCGGGACCCCGAACCCAGGTCCACGAGTCCGTCGACACCACAGCCCCGGGTCACCGGGTCGTGTCGGGTAACCGGCCTGGTTCCCAGGTTCCGATGACCACCCCGGCACCAGGACTCTGGGTCACGTGGGGACCCCGGCCCCAGGTGACCGGGTCACGCGGGGTCACCGGCCCCAGGTGACCGGGTCACGCGGGGTCACCGGCCCCAGGTGACCGGGTCACGTGGGGTCACCGGCCCCAGGTGACCGGGTCACGTGGGGACACCGGCCCCAGGTGACCGGGTCACGTGGGGTCACCGGCCCCAGGTCAGCGGGTCACGTGGTGTCACCGGCCCCAGGTGACCGGGTCACGTGGGGACACCGGCCCCAGGTGACCGGGTCACGTGGGGTCACAGGCCCCAGGTCAGCGGGTCACGTGGGGACACCGGCCCTAGGTCACCGGGTCACGTGGGGTCACCGGCCCCAGGTGACCGGGTCACGTGGGGTCACCGGCCCCAGGTGACCAAGTCACGTGGGGACACCAGCCCCAGGTGACCGGGTCACGTGGGGTCACCGGCCCCAGGTGACCGGGTCACGTGGGGTCACCGGCCCCAGGTGACCGGGTCACGTGGGGACATCGGCCCCAGGTGACCGGGTCACGTGGGGTCACCGGCCCCAGGTCAGCGGGTCACGTGGTGTCACCGGCCCAAGGTCAGCGGGTCACGTGGGGACACCGGCCCCAGGTCACCGCGTCAGGTCGGGACCCCGAACCCAGGTCCACGAGTCCGTCGACACCACAGCCCCGGGTCACCGGGTCGTGTCGGGTAACCGGCCTGGTTCCCAGGTTCCGATGACCACCCCGGCACCAGGACTCTGGGTCACGTGGGGACACCGGCCCCAGGTGACCGGGTCACGCGGGGTCACCGGCCCCAGGTGACCGGGTCACGTGGGGTCACCGGCCCCAGGTCAGCGGGTCACGTGGGGTCACCGGCCCCAGGTGACCGGGTCACGTGGGGTCACCGGCCCCAGGTGACCTGGTCACGTGGTGTCACCGGCCCCAGGTGACCGGGTCACGCGGGGTCACCGGCCCCAGGTGACCGGGTCACGTGGGGACACCGGCCTCAGGTGACCGGGTCACGTGGGGACACCGGCCCCAGGTCAGCGGGTCACGTGGGGACCCCGGACCCAGGTCAGCGGGTCACGTGGGGACACCGGCCCCAGGTAACCGGGTCATACCGAGTCCCCGGACCCAGGTCACCGGGTCAGTTCGGGACCCTGGACCCAGGTCGGGTCATGTCACGTCCCATGCCCGGGTCCCCGGGTTGGATTTTTACCCAGGCCCCGGGTCACAGGGTCATGTCGGGTCAACGGCCTGGGTACAAGGGTCTGGTGACCACCCCGACCCCAGGTCCCCGGGTCATGACGGGACACCGGACCAGGTCCCCGAGTCCGGTCGACACCACAGCCCCAGGTCACCGGGTCATGTCGGGACCCAGCCCGGGTCCCCGGGACGCGTTTTTACCCCAGCCGCAGATCACCGGGTCCTGTCGGGTACCCGGGTCGGGTCCCCTGGACAGGTCGGCACCCCGGCCCCGGGTCACGGGGTCATGTCGGGTCGCTGTCCCGGGTACCAGTGTCAGGTGACCACCCCGGCCCCGGGAGACGGAGTCATACCGGGTCCCCGGCCCAGGTCCCCGGGTTGCATCGGGACAAAAGCACCGGATCACTGGATCACGTGGGGGCCCGGGCCCGGGTCCCCGGGTTGCATCGGGACACCAGCGAAGGACCACCGGGTCCTGTCGGGTCCCCGGCCCGGGTCCCCTGGACAGGTCGTTAACCCGGCCCCAGGTCACCGGGTCGTGTCGGGTAACCGGCCTGGTTCCCAGGTTCCGGTGACCACCCCGGCACCAGGACCCCGGGTCCCGTGGGGACCCCGGCCCCAGGTGACCGGGTCACGTGGGGTCACCGGCCCCAGGTGACCGGGTCACGTGGGGACACCGGCCCCAGGTGACCGGGTCACGTGGTGTCACCGGCACCAGGTGACCGGGTCACGTGGGGTCACCGGCCCCAGGTGACCGGGTCACGTGGGGTCACCGGCCCCAGGTCAGCGGGTCACGTGGGGTCACCGGCCCCAGGTGACCGGGTCACGTGGGGTCACCGGCCCCAGGTGACCTGGTCACGTGGGGTCACCGGCCCCAGGTGACCGGGTCACGTGGGGTCACCGGCCCCAGGTGACCGGGTCACGTGAGGTCACCGTCCCCAGGTGACCGGGTCAGGTGGGGTCACCGGCCCCAGGTGACCGGGTCACGTGGGGTCACCGGCCCCAGGTGACCGGGTCACGTGGGATCACCGGCCCCAGGTGTTCGGGTCACGTGGGGTCACCGGCCCCAGGTGACCGGGTCACGTGGGGTCACCAGAACCAGGTCAGCGGGTCACGTGGGGACACCGGCCCCAGGTAACCGGGTCATACCGAGTCCCAGGACCCAGGTCACCGGGTCAGTTCGGGACCCCGGACCCAGGTCGGGTCATGTCACGTCCCATGCCCGGGTCCCCGGGTTGGATTTTTACCCAGGCCCCGGGTCACAGGGTCATGTCGGGTCAACGGCCTGGGTACAAGGGTCTGGTGACCACCCCGACCCCAGGTCCCCGGGTCATGACGGGACACCGGACCAGGTCCCCGAGTCCGGTCGACACCACAGCCCCAGGTCACCGGGTCATGTCGGGATCCAGCCCGGGTTTCCGGGACGGGTTTTTACCCCAGCCGCAGATCACCGGGTCCTGTCGGGTACCCGGGTCGGGTCCCCTGGACAGGTCGGCACCCCGGCCCCGTGTCACGGGGTCATGTCGGGTCGCTGTCCCGGGTACCAGTGTCAGGAGACCACCCCGGCCCCGGGAGACGGAGTCATACCGGGTCCCCGGCCCGGGTCCCCGGGTTGCATCGGGACACCAGCGAAGGACCACCGGGTCCTGTCGGGTCCCCGGCCCGGGTCCCCTGGACAGGTCATTAACCCGGCCCCAGGTCACCGGGTCATGTCGCGCACCCGGCCTGGTTCCCAGGTTCCGGTGACCACCCCGGCACCAGGACCCCGGGTCACGTGGGGACCCCGGACCCAGGTCAGCGGGTCACGTGGGGACACCGGCCCCAGGTCACCGCGTCAGGTCGGGACCCCGAACCCAGGTCCACGAGTCCGTCGACACCACAGCCCCGGGTCACCGGGTCGTGTCGGGTAACCGGCCTGGTTCCAAGGTTCCGATGACCACCCCGGCACCAGGACCCCGGGTCACGTGGGGACACCGGCCCCAGGTGACCGGGTCACGTGGGGTCACCGGCCCCAGGTGACCGGGTCACGTGAGGTCACCGGCCCCAGGTGACCGGGTCACGTGGGGTCACCGGCCCCAGGTGACCGGGTCACGTGGGGTCACCGGCCCCAGGTCAGCGGGTCACGTGGGGACACCGGCCCCAGGTAACCAAGGCATGTCGGGACCCAGCCCGGGTCCCCGGGACGGGTTTTTACCCCAGCCGCAGATCACCGGGTCCTGTCGGGTCCCCGGCCCGGGTCCCCTGGACAGGTCGATAACCCGGCCCCAGGTCACCCGGTCATCTCGCGCACCCGGCCTGGTTCCCAGGTTCCGATGACCACCCCGGCACCAGGACCCCGGGTCACGTGGGGACACCGGCCCCAGGTGACCGGGTCACGTGGGGTCACCGGCCCCAGGTCAGCGGGTCACGTGGGGACCCCGGCCCCAGGTGACCGGGTCACGTGGGGACCCCGGACCCAGGTAACCGGGTCATACCGAGTCCCCGGACCCAGGTCACCGGGTCAGTTCGGGACCCCGGACCCAGGTCGGGTCATGTCACGTCCCATGCCCGGGTCCCCGGGTTGGATTTTTACCCAGGCCCCGGGTCACAGGGTCATGTCGGGTCAACGGCCTGGGTACAAGGGTCTGGTGACCACCCCGACCCCAGGTCCCCGGGTCATGACGGGACACCGGACCAGGTCCCCGAGTCCGGTCGACACCACAGCCCCAGGTCACCGGGTCATGTCGGGACCCAGCCCGGGTCCCCGGGACGGGTTTTTACCCCAGCCGCAGATCACCGGGTCCTGTCGGGTACCCGGGTCGGGTCCCCTGGACAGGTCGGCACCCCGGCCCCGGGTCACGGGGTCATGTCGGGTCGCTGTCCCGGGTACCAGTGTCAGGTGACCACCCCGGCCCCGGGAGACGGAGTCATACCGGGTCCCCGGCCCAGGTCCCCGGGTTGCATCGGGACAAAAGCACCGGATCACTGGATCACGTGGGGGCCCGGGCCCGGGTCCCCGGGTTGCATCGGGACACCAGCGAAGGACCACCGGGTCCTGTCGGGTCCCCGGCCCGGGTCCCCTGGACAGGTCGTTAACCCGGCCCCAGGTCACCGGGTCGTGTCGGGTAACCGGCCTGGTTCCCAGGTTCCGGTGACCACCTTGGCACCAGGACTCTGGATCACGTGGGGACACCGGCCCCAGGTGACCGGGTCACGTGGGGTCACCGGCCCCAGGTGACCCGGTCACGTGGGGACACCGGCCCCAGGTGACCGGGTCACGTGGGGTCACCGGCCCCAGGTGACCGGGTCACGTGGGGTCACCGGCCCCAGGTGACCGGGTCACGTGGGGTCACCGGCCCCAGGTGACCGGGTCACGTGGGGACACCGGCCCCAGGTGACCGGGTCACGTGGGGTCACCGGCCCCAGGTGACCGGGTCACGTGGGGTCACCGGCCCCAGGTCAGCGGGTCACGTGGGGTCACTGGCCCCAGGTGACCGGGTCACGTGGGGACACCGGCCCCAGGTGACCGGGTCACGTGGGGTCACCGGCCCCAGGTCAGCGGGTCACGTGGGGTCACCGGCCCCAGGTCACCGGGTCACGTGGGGTCACCGGCCCCAGGTGACCGGGTCACGTGGGGTCACCGGCCCCAGGTGACCGGGTCACGTGGGGACACCGGCCCCAGGTGACCGGGTCACGTGGGGTCACCGGCCCCAGGTCAGCGGGTCACGTGGGGTCACCGGCACCAGGTGACCTGGTCAAGTGGGGACACCGGCCCCAGGTGACCGGGTCACGTGGGGTCACCGGCCCCAGGTGACCGGGTCACGTGGGGTCACCGGCCCCAGGTGACCGGGTCACGTGGGGTCACCGGCCCCAGGTGACCGGGTCACGTGGGGTCACCGGTCCCAGGTGACCGGGTCACGTGGGGACACCGGCCCCAGGTGACCGGGTCACGTGGGGTCACCGGCCCCAGGTGACCGGGTCACGTGGGGTCACCGGCCCCAGGTCAGCGGGTCACGTGGGGACACCGGCCCCAGGTAACCAAGGCATGTCGGGACCCAGCCCGGGTCCCCGGGACGGGTTTTTACCCCAGCCGCAGATCACCGGGTCCTGTCGGGTCCCCGGCCCGGGTCCCCTGGACAGGTCGATAACCCGGCCCCAGGTCACCCGGTCATCTCGCGCACCCGGCCTGGTTCCCAGGTTCCGATGACCACCCCGGCACCAGGACCCTGGGTCACGTGGGGACACCGGCCCCAGGTGACCGGGTCACGTTGGGTCACCGGCCCCAGGTGACCGGGTCACGTGGGGACCCCGGACCCAGGTAACCGGGTCATACCGAGTCCCCGGACCCAGGTCACCGGGTCAGTTCGGGACCCCGGACCCAGGTCGGGTCATGTCACGTCCCATGCCCGGGTCCCCGGGTTGGATTTTTACCCAGGCCCCGGGTCACAGGGTCATGTCGGGTCAACGGCCTGGGTACAAGGGTCTGGTGACCACCCCGACTCCAGGTCCCCGGGTCATGACGGGACACCGGACCAGGTCCCCGAGTCCGGTCGACACCACAGCCCCAGGTCACCGGGTCATGTCGGGACCCAGCCCGGGTCCCCGGGACGGGTTTTTACCCCAGCCGCAGATCACCGGGTCCTGTCGGGTACCCGGGTCGGGTCCCCTGGACAGGTCGGCACCCCGGCCCCGGGTCACGGGGTCATGTCGGCTCGCTGTCCCGGGTACCAGTGTCAGGTGACCACCCCGGCCCCGGGAGACGGAGTCATACCGGGTCCCCGGCCCAGGTCCCTGGGTTGCATCGGGACAAAAGCACCGGATCACTGGATCACGTGGGGGCCCGGGCCCGGGTCCCCGGGTTGCATCGGGACACCAGCGAAGGACCACCGGGTCGTGTCGGGTAACCGGCCTGGTTCCCAGGTTCCGGTGACCACCTTGGCACAGGACTCTGGATCACGTGGGGACACCGGCCCCAGGTGACCGGGTCACGTGGGGTCACCGGCCCCAGGTGACCGGGTCACGTGGGGTCACCGGCCCCAGGTGACCGGGTCACGTGGGGTCACCGGCCCCAGGTGACCGGGTCACGTGGGGACACCGGCCCCAGGTGACCGGGTCACGTGGGGTCACCGGCCCCAGGTGACCGGGTCACGTGGGGTCACCGGCCCCAGGTCAGCGGGTCACGTGGGGTCACTGGCCCCAGGTGACCGGGTCACGTGGGGTCACCTGCCCCAGGTGACCGGGTCACGTGGGGTCACCGGCCCCAGGTCAGCGGGTCACGTGGGGACACCGGCCCCAGGTCACCGGGTCACGTGGGGTCACCGGCCCCAGGTGACCGGGTCACGTGGGGTCACCGGCCCCAGGTGACCGGGTCACGTGGGGACACCGGCCCCAGGTGACCGGGTCACGTGGGGTCACCGGCCCCAGGTCAGCGGGTCACGTGGGGTCACCGGCACCAGGTGACCTGGTCACGTGGGGACACCGGCCCCAGGTGACCGGGTCACGTGGGGTCACCGGCCCCAGGTGACCGGGTCACGTGGGGTCACCGGCCCCAGGTGACCGGGTCACGTGGGGTCACCGGCCCCAGGTCAGCGGGTCACGTGGGGACACCGGCCCCAGGTGACCGGGTCACGTGGGAACACCGGCCCCGTGTGACCGGGTCACGTGGGGTCAAGGGCCCCAGGTCAGCGGGTCACGTGGGGACACCGGCCCCAGGTAACCAAGGCATGTCGGGACCCAGCCCGGGTCCCCGGGACGGGTTTTTACCCCAGCCGCAGATCACCGGGTCCTGTCGGGTCCCCGGCCCGGGTCCCCTGGACAGGTCGATAACCCGGCCCCAGGTCACCCGGTCATCTCGCGCACCCGGCCTGGTTCCCAGGTTCCGATGACCACCCCGGCACCAGGACCCCGGGTCACGTGGGGACACCGGCCCCAGGTGACCGGGTCACGTTGGGTCACCGGCCCCAGGTCAGCGGGTCACGTGGGGACCCCGGCCCCAGGTCAGCGGGTCACGTGGGGACCCCGGACCCAGGTAACCGGGTCATACCGAGTCCCCGGACCCAGGTCACTGGGTCAGTTCGGGACCCCGGACCCAGGTCGGGTCATGTCACGTCCCATGCCCGGGTCCCCGGGTTTGATTTTTACCCAGGCCCCGGGTCACAGGGTCATGTCGGGTCAACGGCCTGGGTACAAGGGTCTGGTGCCCACCCCGACCCCAGGTCCCCGGGTCATGACGGGACACCGGACCAGGTCCCCGAGTCCGGTCGACACCACAGCCCCAGGTCACCGGGTCATGTCGGGACCCAGCCCGGGTCCCCGGGACGGGTTTTTACCCCAGCCGCAGATCACCGGGTCCTGTCGGGTACCCGGGTCGGGTCCCCTGGACAGGTCGGCACCCCGGCCCCGGGTCACGGGGTCATGTCGGCTCGCTGTCCCGGGTACCAGTGTCAGGTGACCACCCCGGCCCCGGGAGACGGAGTCATACCGGGTCCCCGGCCCAGGTCCCTGGGTTGCATCGGGACAAAAGCACCGGATCACTGGATCACGTGGGGGCCCGGGCCCGGGTCCCCGGGTTGCATCGGGACACCAGCGAAGGACCACCGGGTCCTGTCGGGTCCCCGGCCCGGGTCCCCTGGACAGGTCGTTAACCCGGCCCCAGGTCACCAGGTCATGTCGCGCACCCGGCCTGGTTCCCAGGTTCCGGTGACCACCCCGGCACCAGGACCCCGGGTCACGTGGGGACCCCGGACCCAGGTCAGCGGGTCACGTGGGGACACCGGCCCCAGGTCACCGCGTCAGGTCGGGACCCCGAACCCAGGTCCACGAGTCCGTCGACACCACAGCCCCGGGTCACCGGGTCGTGTCGGGTAACCGGCCTGGTTCCAAGGTTCCGATGACCACCCCGGCACCAGGACCCCGGGTCACGTGGGGACACCGGCCCCAGGTGACCGGGTCACGTGGGGACACCGGCCCCAGGTCATCGGGTCACGTGGGGTCACCGGCCCCAGGTGACCGGGTCACGTGGGGTCACCGGCCCCAGGTGACCGGGTCACGTGGGTTCACCGGCCCCAGGTGACCGGGTCACGTGAGGTCACCGGCCCCAGGTGACCGGGTCACGTGGGGTCACCGGCCCCAGGTGACCGGGTCACGTGGGGTCACCGGCCCCAGGTGACCGGGTCACGTGGGGACACCGGCCCCAGGTGACCGGGTCACGTGGGGTCACCGGCCCCAGGTGACCGGGTCACGTGGGGACACCGGCCCCAGGTGACCGGGTCACGTGGGGTCACCGGCCCCAGGTGACCGGGTCAAGTGGGGTCACCGGCCCCAGGTGACCGGGTCACGTGGGGACACCGGCCCCAGGTGACCGGGTCACGTGGGGTCACCGGCCCCAGGTCAGCGGGTCACGTGGGGACACCGGCCCCAGGTGACCGGGTCACGTGGGGTCACCGGCCCCAGGTCAGCGGGTCACGTGGGGACACCGGCCCCAGGTCACCGCGTCAGGTCGGGACCCCGAACCCAGGTCCACGAGTCCGTCGACACCACAGCCCCGGGTCACCGGGTCGTGTCGGGTAACCGGCCTGGTTCCCAGGTTCCGATGACCACCCCGGCACCAGGACTCTGGGTCACGTGGGGACACCGGCCCCAGGTGACCGGGTCACGCGGGGTCACCGGCCCCAGGTGACCGGGTCACGTGGGGTCACCGGCCCCAGGTCAGCGGGTCACGTGAGGTCACCGGCCCCAGGTGACCGGGTCACGTGGGGTCACCGGCCCCAGGTGACCTGGTCACGTGGTGTCACCGGCCCCAGGTGACCGGGTCACGCGGGGTCACCGGCCCCAGGTGACCGGGTCACGTGGGGACACCGGCCTCAGGTGACCGGGTCACGTGGGGACACCGGCCCCAGGTCAGCGGGTCACGTGGGGACCCCGGACCCAGGTCAGCGGGTCACGTGGGGACACCGGCCCCAGGTAACCGGGTCATACCGAGTCCCCGGACCCAGGTCACCGGGTCAGTTCGGGACCCTGGACCCAGGTCGGGTCATGTCACGTCCCATGCCCGGGTCCCCGGGTTGGATTTTTACCCAGGCCCCGGGTCACAGGGTCATGTCGGGTCAACGGCCTGGGTACAAGGGTCTGGTGACCACCCCGACCCCAGGTCCCCGGGTCATGACGGGACACCGGACCAGGTCCCCGAGTCCGGTCGACACCACAGCCCCAGGTCACCGGGTCATGTCGGGACCCAGCCCGGGTCCCCGGGACGCGTTTTTACCCCAGCCGCAGATCACCGGGTCCTGTCGGGTACCCGGGTCGGGTCCCCTGGACAGGTCGGCACCCCGGCCCCGGGTCACGGGGTCATGTCGGGTCGCTGTCCCGGGTACCAGTGTCAGGTGACCACCCCGGCCCCGGGAGACGGAGTCATACCGGGTCCCCGGCCCAGGTCCCCGGGTTGCATCGGGACAAAAGCACCGGATCACTGGATCACGTGGGGGCCCGGGCCCGGGTCCCCGGGTTGCATCGGGACACCAGCGAAGGACCACCGGGTCCTGTCGGGTCCCCGGCCCGGGTCCCCTGGACAGGTCGTTAACCCGGCCCCAGGTCACCGGGTCGTGTCGGGTAACCGGCCTGGTTCCCAGGTTCCGGTGACCACCCCGGCACCAGGACCCCGGGTCCCGTGGGGACCCCGGCCCCAGGTGACCGGGTCACGTGGGGTCACCGGCCCCAGGTGACCGGGTCACGTGGGGACACCGGCCCCAGGTGACCGGGTCACGTGGTGTCACCGGCACCAGGTGACCGGGTCACGTGGGGTCACCGGCCCCAGGTGACCGGGTCACGTGGGGTCACCGGCCCCAGGTCAGCGGGTCACGTGGGGTCACCGGCCCCAGGTGACCGGGTCACGTGGGGTCACCGGCCCCAGGTGACCTGGTCACGTGGGGTCACCGGCCCCAGGTGACCGGGTCACGTGGGGTCACCGGCCCCAGGTGACCGGGTCACGTGAGGTCACCGTCCCCAGGTGACCGGGTCAGGTGGGGTCACCGGCCCCAGGTGACCGGGTCACGTGGGGTCACCGGCCCCAGGTGACCGGGTCACGTGGGATCACCGGCCCCAGGTGTTCGGGTCACGTGGGGTCACCGGCCCCAGGTGACCGGGTCACGTGGGGTCACCAGAACCAGGTCAGCGGGTCACGTGGGGACACCGGCCCCAGGTAACCGGGTCATACCGAGTCCCAGGACCCAGGTCACCGGGTCAGTTCGGGACCCCGGACCCAGGTCGGGTCATGTCACGTCCCATGCCCGGGTCCCCGGGTTGGATTTTTACCCAGGCCCCGGGTCACAGGGTCATGTCGGGTCAACGGCCTGGGTACAAGGGTCTGGTGACCACCCCGACCCCAGGTCCCCGGGTCATGACGGGACACCGGACCAGGTCCCCGAGTCCGGTCGACACCACAGCCCCAGGTCACCGGGTCATGTCGGGATCCAGCCCGGGTTTCCGGGACGGGTTTTTACCCCAGCCGCAGATCACCGGGTCCTGTCGGGTACCCGGGTCGGGTCCCCTGGACAGGTCGGCACCCCGGCCCCGTGTCACGGGGTCATGTCGGGTCGCTGTCCCGGGTACCAGTGTCAGGAGACCACCCCGGCCCCGGGAGACGGAGTCATACCGGGTCCCCGGCCCGGGTCCCCGGGTTGCATCGGGACACCAGCGAAGGACCACCGGGTCCTGTCGGGTCCCCGGCCCGGGTCCCCTGGACAGGTCATTAACCCGGCCCCAGGTCACCGGGTCATGTCGCGCACCCGGCCTGGTTCCCAGGTTCCGGTGACCACCCCGGCACCAGGACCCCGGGTCACGTGGGGACCCCGGACCCAGGTCAGCGGGTCACGTGGGGACACCGGCCCCAGGTCACCGCGTCAGGTCGGGACCCCGAACCCAGGTCCACGAGTCCGTCGACACCACAGCCCCGGGTCACCGGGTCGTGTCGGGTAACCGGCCTGGTTCCAAGGTTCCGATGACCACCCCGGCACCAGGACCCCGGGTCACGTGGGGACACCGGCCCCAGGTGACCGGGTCACGTGGGGTCACCGGCCCCAGGTGACCGGGTCACGTGAGGTCACCGGCCCCAGGTGACCGGGTCACGTGGGGTCACCGGCCCCAGGTGACCGGGTCACGTGGGGTCACCGGCCCCAGGTCAGCGGGTCACGTGGGGACACCGGCCCCAGGTAACCAAGGCATGTCGGGACCCAGCCCGGGTCCCCGGGACGGGTTTTTACCCCAGCCGCAGATCACCGGGTCCTGTCGGGTCCCCGGCCCGGGTCCCCTGGACAGGTCGATAACCCGGCCCCAGGTCACCCGGTCATCTCGCGCACCCGGCCTGGTTCCCAGGTTCCGATGACCACCCCGGCACCAGGACCCCGGGTCACGTGGGGACACCGGCCCCAGGTGACCGGGTCACGTGGGGTCACCGGCCCCAGGTGACCGGGTCACGTGAGGTCACCGGCCCCAGGTGACCGGGTCACGTGAGGTCACCGGCCCCAGGTGACCGGGTCACGTGGGGTCACCGGCCCCAGGTGACCCGGTCACGTGGGGACACCGGCCCCAGGTGACCGGGTCACGTGGGGTCACCGGCCCCAGGTGACCGGGTCACGTGGGGTCACCGGCCCCAGGTGACCGGGTCACGTGGGGACACCGGCCCCAGGTGACCGGGTCACGTGGGGTCACCGGCCCCAGGTGACCGGGTCACGTGGGGTCACCGGCCCCAGGTCAGCGGGTCACGTGGGGTCACTGGCCCCAGGTGACCGGGTCACGTGGGGACACCGGCCCCAGGTGACCGGGTCACGTGGGGTCACCGGCCCCAGGTCAGCGGGTCACGTGGGGACACCGGCCCCAGGTCACCGGGTCACGTGGGGTCACCGGCCCCAGGTGACCGGGTCACGTGGGGTCACCGGCCCCAGGTGACCGGGTCACGTGGGGACACCGGCCCCAGGTGACCGGGTCACGTGGGGTCACCGGCCCCAGGTCAGCGGGTCACGTGGGGTCACCGGCACCAGGTGACCTGGTCAAGTGGGGACACCGGCCCCAGGTGACCGGGTCACGTGGGGTCACCGGCCCCAGGTGACCGGGTCACGTGGGGTCACCGGCCCCAGGTGACCGGGTCACGTGGGGTCACCGGCCCCAGGTGACCGGGTCACGTGGGGTCACCGGCCCCAGGTGACCGGGTCACGTGGGGACACCGGCCCCAGGTGACCGGGTCACGTGGGGTCACCGGCCCCAGGTGACCGGGTCACGTGGGGTCACCGGCCCCAGGTCAGCGGGTCACGTGGGGACACCGGCCCCAGGTAACCAAGGCATGTCGGGACCCAGCCCGGGTCCCCGGGACGGGTTTTTACCCCAGCCGCAGATCACCGGGTCCTGTCGGGTCCCCGGCCCGGGTCCCCTGGACAGGTCGATAACCCGGCCCCAGGTCACCCGGTCATCTCGCGCACCCGGCCTGGTTCCCAGGTTCCGATGACCACCCCGGCACCAGGACCCTGGGTCACGTGGGGACACCGGCCCCAGGTGACCGGGTCACGTTGGGTCACCGGCCCCAGGTGACCGGGTCACGTGGGGACCCCGGACCCAGGTAACCGGGTCATACCGAGTCCCCGGACCCAGGTCACCGGGTCAGTTCGGGACCCCGGACCCAGGTCGGGTCATGTCACGTCCCATGCCCGGGTCCCCGGGTTGGATTTTTACCCAGGCCCCGGGTCACAGGGTCATGTCGGGTCAACGGCCTGGGTACAAGGGTCTGGTGACCACCCCGACTCCAGGTCCCCGGGTCATGACGGGACACCGGACCAGGTCCCCGAGTCCGGTCGACACCACAGCCCCAGGTCACCGGGTCATGTCGGGACCCAGCCCGGGTCCCCGGGACGGGTTTTTACCCCAGCCGCAGATCACCGGGTCCTGTCGGGTACCCGGGTCGGGTCCCCTGGACAGGTCGGCACCCCGGCCCCGGGTCACGGGGTCATGTCGGCTCGCTGTCCCGGGTACCAGTGTCAGGTGACCACCCCGGCCCCGGGAGACGGAGTCATACCGGGTCCCCGGCCCAGGTCCCTGGGTTGCATCGGGACAAAAGCACCGGATCACTGGATCACGTGGGGGCCCGGGCCCGGGTCCCCGGGTTGCATCGGGACACCAGCGAAGGACCACCGGGTCCTGTCGGGTCCCCGGCCCGGGTCCCCTGGACAGGTCGTTAACCCGGCCCCAGGTCACCGGGTCGTGTCGGGTAACCGGCCTGGTTCCCAGGTTCCGGTGACCACCTTGGCACAGGACTCTGGATCACGTGGGGACACCGGCCCCAGGTGACCGGGTCACGTGGGGTCACCGGCCCCAGGTGACCCGGTCACGTGGGGACACCGGCCCCAGGTGACCGGGTCACGTGGGGTCACCGGCCCCAGGTGACCGGGTCACGTGGGGTCACCGGCCCCAGGTGACCGGGTCACGTGGGGTCACCGGCCCCAGGTGACCGGGTCACGTGGGGACACCGGCCCCAGGTGACCGGGTCACGTGGGGTCACCGGCCCAAGGTGACCGGGTCACGTGGGGTCACCGGCCCCAGGTCAGCGGGTCACGTGGGGTCACTGGCCCCAGGTGACCGGGTCACGTGGGGTCACCTGCCCCAGGTGACCGGGTCACGTGGGGTCACCGGCCCCAGGTCAGCGGGTCACGTGGGGACACCGGCCCCAGGTCACCGGGTCACGTGGGGTCACCGGCCCCAGGTGACCGGGTCACGTGGGGTCACCGGCCCCAGGTGACCGGGTCACGTGGGGACACCGGCCCCAGGTGACCGGGTCACGTGGGGTCACCGGCCCCAGGTCAGCGGGTCACGTGGGGTCACCGGCACCAGGTGACCTGGTCACGTGGGGACACCGGCCCCAGGTGACCGGGTCACGTGGGGTCACCGGCCCCAGGTGACCGGGTCACGTGGGGTCACCGGCCCCAGGTGACCGGGTCACGTGGGGTCACCGGCCCCAGGTCAGCGGGTCACGTGGGGACACCGGCCCCAGGTGACCGGGTCACGTGGGAACACCGGCCCCAGGTGACCGGGTCACGTGGGGTCAAGGGCCCCAGGTCAGCGGGTCACGTGGGGACACCGGCCCCAGGTAACCAAGGCATGTCGGGACCCAGCCCGGGTCCCCGGGACGGGTTTTTACCCCAGCCGCAGATCACCGGGTCCTGTCGGGTCCCCGGCCCGGGTCCCCTGGACAGGTCGATAACCCGGCCCCAGGTCACCCGGTCATCTCGCGCACCCGGCCTGGTTCCCAGGTTCCGATGACCACCCCGGCACCAGGACCCCGGGTCACGTGGGGACACCGGCCCCAGGTGACCGGGTCACGTTGGGTCACCGGCCCCAGGTCAGCGGGTCACGTGGGGACCCCGGCCCCAGGTCAGCGGGTCACGTGGTGACCCCGGACCCAGGTAACCGGGTCATACCGAGTCCCCGGACCCAGGTCACTGGGTCAGTTCGGGACCCCGGACCCAGGTCGGGTCATGTCACGTCCCATGCCCGGGTCCCCGGGTTTGATTTTTACCCAGGCCCCGGGTCACAGGGTCATGTCGGGTCAACGGCCTGGGTACAAGGGTCTGGTGCCCACCCCGACCCCAGGTCCCCGGGTCATGACGGGACACCGGACCAGGTCCCCGAGTCCGGTCGACACCACAGCCCCAGGTCACCGGGTCATGTCGGGACCCAGCCCGGGTCCCCGGGACGGGTTTTTACCCCAGCCGCAGATCACCGGGTCCTGTCGGGTACCCGGGTCGGGTCCCCTGGACAGGTCGGCACCCCGGCCCCGGGTCACGGGGTCATGTCGGCTCGCTGTCCCGGGTACCAGTGTCAGGTGACCACCCCGGCCCCGGGAGACGGAGTCATACCGGGTCCCCGGCCCAGGTCCCTGGGTTGCATCGGGACAAAAGCACCGGATCACTGGATCACGT
This sequence comes from Somateria mollissima, assembly GCA_951411735.1. NCBI lineage: Eukaryota > Metazoa > Chordata > Aves > Anseriformes > Anatidae > Somateria > Somateria mollissima. Next base: position 1,152,288 of record CATOCB010000101.1, on the reverse strand, counting down.
GGGGGCCCGGGCCCGGGTCCCCGGGTTGCATCGGGACACCAGCGAAGGACCACCGGGTCCTGTCGGGTCCCCGGCCCGGGTCCCCTGGACAGGTCGTTAACCCGGCCCCAGGTCACCGGGTCGTGTCGGGTAACCGGCCTGGTTCCCAGGTTCCGGTGACCACCCCGGCACCAGGACCCCGGGTCCCGTGGGGACCCCGGCCCCAGGTGACCGGGTCACGTGGGGTCACCGGCCCCAGGTGACCCGGTCACGTGGGGTCACCGGCCCCAGGTGACCGGGTCACGTGGGGACACCGGCCCCAGGTGACCGGGTCACGTGAGGTCACCGGCCCCAGGTGACCGGGTCACGTGGGGTCACCGGCCCCAGGTGACCGGGTCACGTGAGGTCACCGGCCCCAGGTGACCGGGTCACGTGGGGTCACCGGCCCCAGGTGACCGGGTCACGTGGGGTCACCGGCCCCAGGTGACCGGGTCACGTGGGGTCACCGGCCCCAGGTGTTCGGGTCACGTGGGGTCACCGGCCCCAGGTGACCGGGTCACGTGGGGTCACCAGACCCAGGTCAGCGGGTCACGTGGGGACACCGGCCCCAGGTAACCGGGTCATACCGAGTCCCCGGACCCAGGTCACCGGGTCAGTTCGGGACCCCGGACCCAGGTCGGGTCATGTCACGTCCCATGCCCGGGTCCCCGGGTTGGATTTTTACCCAGGCCCCGGGTCACAGGGTCATGTCGGGTCAACGGCCTGGGTACAAGGGTCTGGTGACCACCCCGACCCCAGGTCCCCGGGTCATGACGGGACACCGGACCAGGTCCCCGAGTCCGGTCGACACCACAGCCCCAGGTCACCGGGTCATGTCGGGACCCAGCCCGGGTCCCCGGGACGGGTTTTTACCCCAGCCGCAGATCACCGGGTCCTGTCGGGTACCCGGGTCGGGTCCCCTGGACAGGTCGGCACCCCGGCCCCGGGTCACGGGGTCATGTCGGGTCGCTGTCCCGGGTACCAGTGTCAGGTGACCACCCCGGCCCCGGGAGACGGAGTCATACCGGGTCCCCGGCCCAGGTCCCTGGGTTGCATCGGGACAAAAGCACCGGATCACTGGATCACGTGGGGGCCCGGGCCCGGGTCCCCGGGTTGCATCGGGACACCAGCGAAGGACCACCGGGTCCTGTCGGGTCCCCGGCCCGGGTCCCCTGGACAGGTCGTTAACCCGGCCCCAGGTCACCGGGTCGTGTCGGGTAACCGGCCTGGTTCCCAGGTTCCGGTGACCACCCCGGCACCAGGACCCCGGGTCCCGTGGGGACCCCGGCCCCAGGTGACCGGGTCACGTGAGGTCACCGGCCCCAGGTGACCCGGTCACGTGGGGTCACCGGCCCCAGGTGACCGGGTCACGTGGGGTCACCGGCACCAGGTGACTGGGTCACGTGGGGTCACCGGCCCCAGGTCAGCGGGTCACGTGGGGTCACCGGCCCCAGGTCACCGGGTCACGTGGGGTCACCGGCCCCAGGTGACCGGGTCACGTGGGGTCACCGGCCCCAGGTGACCGGGTCACGTGGGGACACCGGCCCCAGGTGACCGGGTCACGTGGGGTCACCGGCCCCAGGTCAGCGGGTCACGTGGGGTCACCGGCACCAGGTGACCTGGTCAAGTGGGGACACCGGCCCCAGGTGACCGGGTCACGTGGGGTCACCGGCCCCAGGTGACCGGGTCACGTGGGGTCACCGGCCCCAGGTGACCGGGTCACGTGGGGTCACCGGCCCCAGGTGACCGGGTCACGTGGGGTCACCGGTCCCAGGTGACCGGGTCACGTGGGGACACCGGCCCCAGGTGACCGGGTCACGTGGGGTCACCGGCCCCAGGTGACCGGGTCACGTGGGGTCACCGGCCCCAGGTCAGCGGGTCACGTGGGGACACCGGCCCCAGGTAACCAAGGCATGTCGGGACCCAGCCCGGGTCCCCGGGACGGGTTTTTACCCCAGCCGCAGATCACCGGGTCCTGTCGGGTCCCCGGCCCGGGTCCCCTGGACAGGTCGATAACCCGGCCCCAGGTCACCCGGTCATCTCGCGCACCCGGCCTGGTTCCCAGGTTCCGATGACCACCCCGGCACCAGGACCCTGGGTCACGTGGGGACACCGGCCCCAGGTGACCGGGTCACGTTGGGTCACCGGCCCCAGGTGACCGGGTCACGTGGGGACCCCGGACCCAGGTAACCGGGTCATACCGAGTCCCCGGACCCAGGTCACCGGGTCAGTTCGGGACCCCGGACCCAGGTCGGGTCATGTCACGTCCCATGCCCGGGTCCCCGGGTTGGATTTTTACCCAGGCCCCGGGTCACAGGGTCATGTCGGGTCAACGGCCTGGGTACAAGGGTCTGGTGACCACCCCGACTCCAGGTCCCCGGGTCATGACGGGACACCGGACCAGGTCCCCGAGTCCGGTCGACACCACAGCCCCAGGTCACCGGGTCATGTCGGGACCCAGCCCGGGTCCCCGGGACGGGTTTTTACCCCAGCCGCAGATCACCGGGTCCTGTCGGGTACCCGGGTCGGGTCCCCTGGACAGGTCGGCACCCCGGCCCCGGGTCACGGGGTCATGTCGGCTCGCTGTCCCGGGTACCAGTGTCAGGTGACCACCCCGGCCCCGGGAGACGGAGTCATACCGGGTCCCCGGCCCAGGTCCCTGGGTTGCATCGGGACAAAAGCACCGGATCACTGGATCACGTGGGGGCCCGGGCCCGGGTCCCCGGGTTGCATCGGGACACCAGCGAAGGACCACCGGGTCGTGTCGGGTAACCGGCCTGGTTCCCAGGTTCCGGTGACCACCTTGGCACAGGACTCTGGATCACGTGGGGACACCGGCCCCAGGTGACCGGGTCACGTGGGGTCACCGGCCCCAGGTGACCCGGTCACGTGGGGACACCGGCCCCAGGTGACCGGGTCACGTGGGGTCACCGGCCCCAGGTGACCGGGTCACGTGGGGTCACCGGCCCCAGGTGACCGGGTCACGTGGGGTCACCGGCCCCAGGTGACCGGGTCACGTGGGGACACCGGCCCCAGGTGACCGGGTCACGTGGGGTCACCGGCCCCAGGTGACCGGGTCACGTGGGGTCACCGGCCCCAGGTCAGCGGGTCACGTGGGGTCACTGGCCCCAGGTGACCGGGTCACGTGGGGTCACCTGCCCCAGGTGACCGGGTCACGTGGGGTCACCGGCCCCAGGTCAGCGGGTCACGTGGGGACACCGGCCCCAGGTCACCGGGTCACGTGGGGTCACCGGCCCCAGGTGACCGGGTCACGTGGGGTCACCGGCCCCAGGTGACCGGGTCACGTGGGGACACCGGCCCCAGGTGACCGGGTCACGTGGGGTCACCGGCCCCAGGTCAGCGGGTCACGTGGGGTCACCGGCACCAGGTGACCTGGTCACGTGGGGACACCGGCCCCAGGTGACCGGGTCACGTGGGGTCACCGGCCCCAGGTGACCGGGTCACGTGGGGTCACCGGCCCCAGGTGACCGGGTCACGTGGGGTCACCGGCCCCAGGTCAGCGGGTCACGTGGGGACACCGGCCCCAGGTGACCGGGTCACGTGGGAACACCGGCCCCAGGTGACCGGGTCACGTGGGGTCAAGGGCCCCAGGTCAGCGGGTCACGTGGGGACACCGGCCCCAGGTAACCAAGGCATGTCGGGACCCAGCCCGGGTCCCCGGGACGGGTTTTTACCCCAGCCGCAGATCACCGGGTCCTGTCGGGTCCCCGGCCCGGGTCCCCTGGACAGGTCGATAACCCGGCCCCAGGTCACCCGGTCATCTCGCGCACCCGGCCTGGTTCCCAGGTTCCGATGACCACCCCGGCACCAGGACCCCGGGTCACGTGGGGACACCGGCCCCAGGTGACCGGGTCACGTTGGGTCACCGGCCCCAGGTCAGCGGGTCACGTGGGGACCCCGGCCCCAGGTCAGCGGGTCACGTGGGGACCCCGGACCCAGGTAACCGGGTCATACCGAGTCCCCGGACCCAGGTCACTGGGTCAGTTCGGGACCCCGGACCCAGGTCGGGTCATGTCACGTCCCATGCCCGGGTCCCCGGGTTTGATTTTTACCCAGGCCCCGGGTCACAGGGTCATGTCGGGTCAACGGCCTGGGTACAAGGGTCTGGTGCCCACCCCGACCCCAGGTCCCCGGGTCATGACGGGACACCGGACCAGGTCCCCGAGTCCGGTCGACACCACAGCCCCAGGTCACCGGGTCATGTCGGGACCCAGCCCGGGTCCCCGGGACGGGTTTTTACCCCAGCCGCAGATCACCGGGTCCTGTCGGGTACCCGGGTCGGGTCCCCTGGACAGGTCGGCACCCCGGCCCCGGGTCACGGGGTCATGTCGGCTCGCTGTCCCGGGTACCAGTGTCAGGTGACCACCCCGGCCCCGGGAGACGGAGTCATACCGGGTCCCCGGCCCAGGTCCCTGGGTTGCATCGGGACAAAAGCACCGGATCACTGGATCACGTGGGGGCCCGGGCCCGGGTCCCCGGGTTGCATCGGGACACCAGCGAAGGACCACCGGGTCCTGTCGGGTCCCCGGCCCGGGTCCCCTGGACAGGTCGTTAACCCGGCCCCAGGTCACCGGGTCGTGTCGGGTAACCGGCCTGGTTCCCAGGTTCCGGTGACCACCCCGGCACCAGGACCCCGGGTCCCGTGGGGACCCCGGCCCCAGGTGACCGGGTCACGTGGGGTCACCGGCCCCAGGTGACCCGGTCACGTGGGGTCACCGGCCCCAGGTGACCGGGTCACGTGGGGACACCGGCCCCAGGTGACCGGGTCACGTGAGGTCACCGGCCCCAGGTGACCGGGTCACGTGGGGTCACCGGCCCCAGGTGACCGGGTCACGTGAGGTCACCGGCCCCAGGTGACCGGGTCACGTGGGGTCACCGGCCCCAGGTGACCGGGTCACGTGGGGTCACCGGCCCCAGGTGACCGGGTCACGTGGGGTCACCGGCCCCAGGTGTTCGGGTCACGTGGGGTCACCGGCCCCAGGTGACCGGGTCACGTGGGGTCACCAGACCCAGGTCAGCGGGTCACGTGGGGACACCGGCCCCAGGTAACCGGGTCATACCGAGTCCCCGGACCCAGGTCACCGGGTCAGTTCGGGACCCCGGACCCAGGTCGGGTCATGTCACGTCCCATGCCCGGGTCCCCGGGTTGGATTTTTACCCAGGCCCCGGGTCACAGGGTCATGTCGGGTCAACGGCCTGGGTACAAGGGTCTGGTGACCACCCCGACCCCAGGTCCCCGGGTCATGACGGGACACCGGACCAGGTCCCCGAGTCCGGTCGACACCACAGCCCCAGGTCACCGGGTCATGTCGGGACCCAGCCCGGGTCCCCGGGACGGGTTTTTACCCCAGCCGCAGATCACCGGGTCCTGTCGGGTACCCGGGTCGGGTCCCCTGGACAGGTCGGCACCCCGGCCCCGGGTCACGGGGTCATGTCGGGTCGCTGTCCCGGGTACCAGTGTCAGGTGACCACCCCGGCCCCGGGAGACGGAGTCATACCGGGTCCCCGGCCCAGGTCCCTGGGTTGCATCGGGACAAAAGCACCGGATCACTGGATCACGTGGGGGCCCGGGCCCGGGTCCCCGGGTTGCATCGGGACACCAGCGAAGGACCACCGGGTCCTGTCGGGTCCCCGGCCCGGGTCCCCTGGACAGGTCGTTAACCCGGCCCCAGGTCACCGGGTCGTGTCGGGTAACCGGCCTGGTTCCCAGGTTCCGGTGACCACCCCGGCACCAGGACCCCGGGTCCCGTGGGGACCCCGGCCCCAGGTGACCGGGTCACGTGAGGTCACCGGCCCCAGGTGACCCGGTCACGTGGGGTCACCGGCCCCAGGTGACCGGGTCACGTGGGGACACCGGCCCCAGGTGACCGGGTCACGTGGGGTCACCGGCACCAGGTGACTGGGTCACGTGGGGTCACCGGCCCCAGGTGACCTGGTCACGTGGGGTCACCGGCCCCAGGTGACCTGGTCACGTGAGGTCACCGGCCCCAGGTGACCGGGTCACGTGGGGTCACCGGCCCCAGGTGACCGGGTCACGTGGGGTCACCGGCCCCAGGTGACCGGGTCACGTGGGGTCACCGGCCCCAGGTGACCGGGTCACGTGGGGTCACCGGCCCCAGGTGACCGGGTCACGTGAGGTCACCGGCCCCAGGTGACCGGGTCACGTGGGGTCACCGGCCCCAGGTGACCGGGTCACGTGGGGTCACCGGCCCCAGGTGACCGGGTCACGTGGGGTCACCGGCCCCAGGTGACCGGGTCACGTGGGGTCACCGGCCCCAGGTGACCGGGTCACGTGGGGTCACCAGACCCAGGTCAGCGGGTCACGTGGGGACACCGGCCCCAGGTAACCGGGTCATACCGAGTCCCCGGACCCAGGTCACCGGGTCAGTTCGGGACCCCGGACCCAGGTCGGGTCATGTCACGTCCCATGCCCGGGTCCCCGGGTTGGATTTTTACCCAGGCCCCGGGTCACAGGGTCATGTCGGGTCAACGGCCTGGGTACAAGGGTCTGGTGACCACCCCGACCCCAGGTCCCCGGGTCATGACGGGACACCGGACCAGGTCCCCGAGTCCGGTCGACACCACAGCCCCAGGTCACCGGGTCATGTCGGGACCCAGCCCGGGTCCCCGGGACGGGTTTTTACCCCAGCCGCAGATCACCGGGTCCTGTCGGGTACCCGGGTCGGGTCCCCTGGACAGGTCGGCACCCCGGCCCCGGGTCACGGGGTCATGTCGGGTCGCTGTCCCGGGTACCAGTGTCAGGTGACCACCCCGGCCCCGGGAGACGGAGTCATACCGGGTCCCCGGCCCGGGTCCCCGGGTTGCATCGGGACACCAGCGAAGGACCACCGGGTCCTGTCGGGTCCCCGGCCCGGGTCCCCTGGACAGGTCGTTAACCCGGCCCCAGGTCACCGGGTCATGTCACGCACCCGGCCTGGTTCCCAGGTTCCGGTGACCACCCCGGCACCAGGACCCCGGGTCACGTGGGGACCCCGGACCCAGGTCAGCGGGTCACGTGGGGACACCGGCCCCAGGTCACCGCGTCAGGTCGGGACCCCGAACCCAGGTCCACGAGTCCGTCGACACCACAGCCCCGGGTCACCGGGTCGTGTCGGGTAACCGGCCTGGTTCCAAGGTTCCGATGACCACCCCGGCACCAGGACCCCGGGTCACGTGGGGACACCGGCCCCAGGTGACCGGGTCACGTGGGGTCACCGGCCCCAGGTGACCGGGTCACGTGGGGTCACCGGCACCAGGTGACCGGGTCACGTGGGGACACCGGCCCCAGGTGACCGGGTCACGTGGGGTCACCGGCCCCAGGTGACCGGGTCACGTGGGGTCACCGGCCCCAGGTGACCCGGTCACGTGGGGTCACCGGCCCCAGGTGACCGGGTCACGTGGGGTCACCGGCCCCAGGTGACCGGGTCACTTGAGGTCACCGGCCCCAGGTCAGCGGGTCACGTGGGGACACCGGCCCCAGGTGACCGGGTCACGTGGGGTCACCGGCCCCAGGTGACCGGGTCACGTGGGGACACCGGCCCCAGGTGACCGGTTCACGTGGGGTCACCGGCCCCAGGTGACCGGGTCACGTGGGGACACCGGCCCCAGGTGACCGGGTCACGTGGGGTCACCGGCCCCAGGTGTTCGGGTCACGTGGGGTCACCGGCCCCAGGTGACCGGGTCACGTGGGGTCACCGGCCCCAGGTGACCGGGTCACGTGGGGACACCGGCCCCAGGTGACCGGGTCACGTGGGGTCACCGGCCCCAGGTCAGCGGGTCACGTGGGGACCCCGGCCCCAGGTGACCGGGTCACGTGGGGACCCCGGACCCAGGTAACCGGGTCATACCGAGTCCCCGGACCCAGGTCACCGGGTCAGTTCGGGACCCCGGACCCAGGTCGGGTCATGTCACGTCCCATGCCCGGGTCCCCGGGTTGGATTTTTACCCAGGCCCCGGGTCACAGGGTCATGTCGGGTCAACGGCCTGGGTACAAGGGTCTGGTGACCACCCCGACCCCAGGTCCCCGGGTCATGACGGGACACCGGACCAGGTCCCCGAGTCCGGTCGACACCACAGCCCCAGGTCACCGGGTCATGTCGGGACCCAGCCCGGGTCCCCGGGACGGGTTTTTACCCCAGCCGCAGATCACCGGGTCCTGTCGGGTACCCGGGTCGGGTCCCCTGGACAGGTCGGCACCCCGGCCCCGGGTCACGGGGTCATGTCGGCTCGCTGTCCCGGGTACCAGTGTCAGGTGACCACCCCGGCCCCGGGAGACGGAGTCATACCGGGTCCCCGGCCCGGGTCCCCGGGTTGCATCGGGACACCAGCGAAGGACCACCGGGTCCTGTCGGGTCCGCGGCCCGGGTCCCCTGGACAGGTCGTTAACCCGGCCCCAGGTCACCGGGTCATGTCGCGCACCCGGCCTGGTTCCCAGGTTCCGGTGACCACCCCGGCACCAGGACCCCGGGTCCCGTGGGGACCCCGGCCCCAGGTGACCGGGTCACGCGGGGTCACCGGCCCCAGGTCAGCGGGTCACGTGGGGTCACCGGCCCCAGGTGACCGGGTCACGTGGGGACACCGGCCCCAGGTCACCGCGTCAGGTCGGGACCCCGAACCCAGGTCCACGAGTCCGTCGACACCACAGCCCCGGGTCACCGGGTCGTGTCGGGTAACCGGCCTGGTTCCCAGGTTCCGATGACCACCCCGGCACCAGGACCCCGGGTCACGTGGGGACACCGGCCCCAGGTGACCGGGTCACGTGGGGTCACCGGCCCCAGGTGACCGGGTCACGTGGGGACACCGGCCCCAGGTGACCGGGTCACGTGGGGTCACCGGCACCAGGTGACTGGGTCACGTGGGGTCACCGGTCCCAGGTGACCTGGTCACGTGGGGTCACCGGCCCCAGGTGACCGGGTCACGTGGGGTCACCGGCCCCAGGTGACCGGGTCACATGAGGTCACCGGCCCCAGGTGACCGGGTCACGTGGGGTCACCGGCCCCAGGCGACCGGGTCAAGTGGGGTCACCGGCCCCAGGTCACCGGGTCACGTGGGGTCACCGGCCCCAGGTGACCGGGTCACGTGGGGTCACCGGCCCCAGGTGACCGGGTCACGTGGGGTCACCGGCCCCAGGTGACCGGGTCACGTGAGGTCACCGGCCCCAGGTGACCGGGTCACGTGGGGTCACCGGCCCCAGGTCAGCGGGTCACGTGGGGTCACCGGCCCCAGGTGACCGGGTCACGTGGGGTCACCGGCCCCAGGTAACCGGGTCATACCGAGTCCCCGGACCCAGGTCACCGGGTCAGTTCGGGACCCCGGACCCAGGTCGGGTCATGTCACGTCCCATGCCCGGGTCCCCGGGTTGGATTTTTACCCAGGCCCCGGGTCACAGGGTCATGTCGGGTCAACGGCCTGGGTACAAGGGTCTGGTGACCACCCCGACCCCAGGTCCCCGGGTCATGACGGGACACCGGACCAGGTCCCCGAGTCCGGTCGACACCACAGCCCCAGGTCACCGGGTCATGTCAGACCCAGCCCGGGTCCCCGGGACGGGTTTTTACCCCAGCCGCAGATCACCGGGTCCTGTCGGGTACCCGGGTCGGGTCCCCTGGACAGGTCGGCACCCCGGCCCCGGGTCACGGGGTCATGTCGGGTCGCTGTCCCGGGTACCAGTGTCAGGTGACCACCCCGGCCCCGGGAGACGGAGTCATACCGGGTCCCCGGCCCGGGTCCCCGGGTTGCATCGGGACACCAGCGAAGGACCACCGGGTCCTGTCGGGTCCCCGGCCCGGGTCCCCTGGACAGGTCGTTAACCCGGCCCCAGGTCACCGGGTCATGTCACGCACCCGGCCTGGTTCCCAGGTTCCGGTGACCACCCCGGCACCAGGACCCCGGGTCACGTGGGGACCCCGGACCCAGGTCAGCGGGTCACGTGGGGACACCGGCCCCAGGTCACCGCGTCAGGTCGGGACCCCGAACCCAGGTCCACGAGTCCGTCGACACCACAGCCCCGGGTCACCGGGTCGTGTCGGGTAACCGGCCTGGTTCCAAGGTTCCGATGACCACCCCGGCACCAGGACCCCGGGTCACGTGGGGACACCGGCCCCAGGTGACCGGGTCACGTGGGGTCACCGGCCCCAGGTGACCGGGTCACGTGGGGTCACCGGCACCAGGTGACCGGGTCACGTGGGGACACCGGCCCCAGGTGACCGGGTCACGTGGGGTCACCGGCCCCAGGTGACCGGGTCACGTGGGGTCACCGGCCCCAGGTGACCCGGTCACGTGGGGTCACCGGCCCCAGGTGACCGGGTCACGTGGGGTCACCGGCCCCAGGTGACCGGGTCACTTGAGGTCACCGGCCCCAGGTCAGCGGGTCACGTGGGGACACCGGCCCCAGGTGACCGGGTCACGTGGGGTCACCGGCCCCAGGTGACCGGGTCACGTGGGGACACCGGCCCCAGGTGACCGGTTCACGTGGGGTCACCGGCCCCAGGTGACCGGGTCACGTGGGGACACCGGCCCCAGGTGACCGGGTCACGTGGGGTCACCGGCCCCAGGTGTTCGGGTCACGTGGGGTCACCGGCCCCAGGTGACCGGGTCACGTGGGGTCACCGGCCCCAGGTGACCGGGTCACGTGGGGACACCGGCCCCAGGTGACCGGGTCACGTGGGGTCACCGGCCCCAGGTCAGCGGGTCACGTGGGGACCCCGGCCCCAGGTGACCGGGTCACGTGGGGACCCCGGACCCAGGTAACCGGGTCATACCGAGTCCCCGGACCCAGGTCACCGGGTCAGTTCGGGACCCCGGACCCAGGTCGGGTCATGTCACGTCCCATGCCCGGGTCCCCGGGTTGGATTTTTACCCAGGCCCCGGGTCACAGGGTCATGTCGGGTCAACGGCCTGGGTACAAGGGTCTGGTGACCACCCCGACCCCAGGTCCCCGGGTCATGACGGGACACCGGACCAGGTCCCCGAGTCCGGTCGACACCACAGCCCCAGGTCACCGGGTCATGTCGGGACCCAGCCCGGGTCCCCGGGACGGGTTTTTACCCCAGCCGCAGATCACCGGGTCCTGTCGGGTACCCGGGTCGGGTCCCCTGGACAGGTCGGCACCCCGGCCCCGGGTCACGGGGTCATGTCGGGTCGCTGTCCCGGGTACCAGTGTCAGGTGACCACCCCGGCCCCGGGAGACGGAGTCATACCGGGTCCCCGGCCCGGGTCCCCGGGTTGCATCGGGACACCAGCGAAGGACCACCGGGTCCTGTCGGGTCCGCGGCCCGGGTCCCCTGGACAGGTCGTTAACCCGGCCCCAGGTCACCGGGTCATGTCGCGCACCCGGCCTGGTTCCCAGGTTCCGGTGACCACCCCGGCACCAGGACCCCGGGTCCCGTGGGGACCCCGGCCCCAGGTGACCGGGTCACGCGGGGTCACCGGCCCCAGGTCAGCGGGTCACGTGGGGTCACCGGCCCCAGGTGACCGGGTCACGTGGGGACACCGGCCCCAGGTCACCGCGTCAGGTCGGGACCCCGAACCCAGGTCCACGAGTCCGTCGACACCACAGCCCCGGGTCACCGGGTCGTGTCGGGTAACCGGCCTGGTTCCCAGGTTCCGATGACCACCCCGGCACCAGGACCCCGGGTCACGTGGGGTCACCGGCCCCAGGTGACCGGGTCACGTGGGGTCACCGGCCCCAGGTGACCGGGTCACGTGGGGACACCGGCCCCAGGTGACCGGGTCACGTGGGGTCACCGGCACCAGGTGACTGGGTCACGTGGGGTCACCGGTCCCAGGTGACCTGGTCACGTGGGGTCACCGGCCCCAGGTGACCGGGTCACGTGGGGTCACCGGCCCCAGGTGACCGGGTCACATGAGGTCACCGGCCCCAGGTGACCGGGTCACGTGGGGTCACCGGCCCCAGGCGACCGGGTCAAGTGGGGTCACCGGCCCCAGGTCACCGGGTCACGTGGGGTCACCGGCCCCAGGTGACCGGGTCACGTGGGGTCACCGGCCCCAGGTGACCGGGTCACGTGGGGTCACCGGCCCCAGGTGACCGGGTCACGTGAGGTCACCGGCCCCAGGTGACCGGGTCACGTGGGGTCACCGGCCCCAGGTCAGCGGGTCACGTGGGGTCACCGGCCCCAGGTGACCGGGTCACGTGGGGTCACCGGCCCCAGGTAACCGGGTCATACCGAGTCCCCGGACCCAGGTCACCGGGTCAGTTCGGGACCCCGGACCCAGGTCGGGTCATGTCACGTCCCATGCCCGGGTCCCCGGGTTGGATTTTTACCCAGGCCCCGGGTCACAGGGTCATGTCGGGTCAACGGCCTGGGTACAAGGGTCTGGTGACCACCCCGACCCCAGGTCCCCGGGTCATGACGGGACACCGGACCAGGTCCCCGAGTCCGGTCGACACCACAGCCCCAGGTCACCGGGTCATGTCAGACCCAGCCCGGGTCCCCGGGACGGGTTTTTACCCCAGCCGCAGATCACCGGGTCCTGTCGGGTACCCGGGTCGGGTCCCCTGGACAGGTCGGCACCCCGGCCCCGGGTCACGGGGTCATGTCGGGTCGCTGTCCCGGGTACCAGTGTCAGGTGACCACCCCGGCCCCGGGAGACGGAGTCATACCAGGTCCCCGGCCCGGGTCCCCGGGTTGCATCGGGACACCAGCGAAGGACCACCGGGTCCTGTCGGGTCCCCGGCCCGGGTCCCCTGGACAGGTCGTTAACCCGGCCCCAGGTCACCGGGTCATGTCGCGCACCCGGCCTGGTTCCCAGGTTCCGGTGACCACCCCGGCACCAGGACCCCGGGTCACGTGGGGACCCCGGACCCAGGTCAGCGGGTCACGTGGGGACACCGGCCCCAGGTCACCGTGTCAGGTCGGGACCCCGAACCCAGGTCCACGAGTCCGTCGACACCACAGCCCCGGGTCACCGGGTCGTGTCGGGTAACCGGCCTGGTTCCAAGGTTCCGATGACCACCCCGGCACCAGGACCCCGGGTCACGTGGGGACACCGGCCCCATGTGACCGGGTCACGTGGGGACACCGGCCCCAGGTCATCGGGTCACGTGGGGTCACCGGCCCCAGGTGACCGGGTCACGTGGGGTCACCGGCCCCAGGTGACCGGGTCACGTGGGTTCACCGGCCCCAGGTGACCGGGTCACGTGAGGTCACCGGACCCAGGTGACCGGGTCACGTGGGGTCACCGGCCCCAGGTGACCGGGTCACGTGGGGTCACCGGCCCCAGGTGACCGGGTCACGTGGGGACACCGGCCCCAGGTGACCGGGTCACGTGGGGTCACCGGCCCCAGGTGACCGGGTCACGTGGGGACACCGGCCCCAGGTGACCGGGTCACGTGGGGTCACCGGCCCCAGGTGACCGGGTGAAGTGGGGTCACCGGCCCCAGGTGACCGGGTCACGTGGGGACACCGGCCCCAGGTGACCGGGTCACGTGGGGTCACCGGCCCCAGGTCAGCGGGTCACGTGGGGACACCGGCCCCAGGTGACCGGGTCACGTGGGGTCACCGGCCCCAGGTGACCGGGTCACGTGGGGTCACCGGCCCCAGGTGTGCGGGTCACGTGGGGTCACCGGCCCCAGGTGACCGTTCACGTGGGGTCACCGGCCCCAGGTGACCGGGTCACGTGGGGTCACCGGCCCCAGGTGACCGGGTCACGTGGGGTCACCGTCCCCAGGTGACCGGGTCACGTGGGGACACCGGCCCCAGGTGACCGGGTCACGTGGGGTCACCGGCCCCAGGTGTTCGGGTCACGTGGGGTCACCGGCCCCAGGTGACCGGGTCACGTGGGGTCACCGGCCCCAGGTGACCGGGTCACGTGGGGAAACCGGCCCCAGGTTACCGGGTCACGTCGGGTCACCGGCCCCAGGTGACCGGGTCACGTGGGGTCACCGGACCCAGGTCAGCGGGTCACGTGGGGACACCGGCCCCAGGTAACCGGGTCATACCGAGTCCCCGGACCCAGGTCACCGGGTCAGTTCGGGACCCCCGACCCAGGTCGGGTCATGTCACGTCCCATGCCCGGGTCCCCGGGTTGGATTTTTACCCAGGCCCCGGGTCACAGGGTCATGTCGGGTCAACGGCCTGGGTACAAGGGTCTGGTGACCACCCCGACCCCAGGTCCCCGGGTCATGACGGGACACCGGACCAGGTCCCCGAGTCCGGTCGACACCACAGCCCCAGGTCACCGGGTCATGTCAGGACCCAGCCCGGGTCCCCGGGACGGGTTTTTACCCCAGCCGCAGATCACCGGGTCCTGTCGGGTACCCGGGTCGGGTCCCCTGGACAGGTCGGCACCCCGGCCCCGGGTCACGGGGTCATGTCGGGTCGCTGTCCCGGGTACCAGTGTCAGGTGACCACCCCGGCCCCGGGAGACGGAGTCATACCGGGTCCCCGGCCCGGGTCCCCGGGTTGCATCGGGACACCAGCGAAGGACCACCGGGTCCTGTCGGGTCCCCGGCCCGGGTCCCCTGGACAGGTCGTTAACCCGGCCCCAGGTCACCGGGTCATGTCGCGCACCCGGCCTGGTTCCCAGGTTCCGGTGACCACCCCGGCACCAGGACCCCGGGTCCCGTGGGGACCCCGGCCCCAGGTGACCAGGTCACGCGGGGTCACCGGCCGCAGGTCAGCAGGTCACGTGGGGTCACCTGCCCCAGGTCAGCGGGTCACGTGGGGACACCGGCCCCAGGTCACCGCGTCAGGTCGGGACCCGAACCCAGGTCCACGAGTCCGTCGACACCACAGCCCCGGGTCACCGGGTCGTGTCGGGTAACCGGCCTGGTTCCCAGGTTCCGATGACCACCCCGGCACCAGGACCCCGGGTCACGTGGGGACACCGGCCCCAGGTGACCGGGTCACGTGGGGTCACCGGCCCCAGGTGACCGGGTCACGTGGGGACACCGGCCCCAGGTGACCGGGTCACGTGGGGTCACCGGCACCAGGTGACTGGGTCACGTGGGGTCACCGGTCCCAGGTGACCTGGTCACGTGGGGTCACCGGCCCCAGGTGACCGGGTCACGTGGGGTCACCGGCCCCAGGTGACCGGGTCACGTGGGGTCACCGGCCCCAGGTGACCGGGTCACGTGGGGTCACCGGCCCCAGGTGACCTCGTCACGTGGGGTCACCGGCCCCAGGTGACCGGGTCACGTGGGGTCACCGGCCCCAGGTGACCGGGTCACGTGAGGTCACCGGCCCCAGGTGACCGGGTCACGTGGGGTCACCGGCCCCAGGTGACCGGGTCACATGGGGTCACCGGCCCCAGGTGACCGGGTCACGTGGGGTCACCGGCCCCAGGTGACCGGGTCACGTGGGGTCACCGGCCCCAGGTGACCGGGTCACTTGGGGTCACCAGACCCAGGTCAGCGGGTCACGTGGGGACACCGGCCCCAGGTAACCGGGTCATACCGAGTCCCCGGACCCAGGTCACCGGGTCAGTTCGGGACCCCGGACCCAGGTCGGGTCATGTCACGTCCCATGCCCGGGTCCCCGGGTTGGATTTTTACCCAGGCCCCGGGTCACAGGGTCATGTCGGGCCAACGGCCTGGGTACAAGGGTCTGGTGACCACCCCGACCCCAGGTCCCCGGGTCATGACGGGACACCGGACCAGGTCCCCGAGTCCGGTCGACACCACAGCCCCAGGTCACCGGGTCATGTCAGACCCAGCCCGGGTCCCCGGGACGGGTTTTTACCCCAGCCGCAGATCACCGGGTCCTGTCGGGTACCCGGGTCGGGTCCCCTGGACAGGTCGGCACCCCGGCCCCGGGTCACGGGGTCATGTCGGCTCGCTGTCCCGGGTACCAGTGTCAGGTGACCACCCCGGCCCCGGGAGACGGAGTCATACCGGGTCCCCGGCCCGGGTCCCCAGGTTGCATCGGGACACCAGCGAAGGACCACCGGGTCCTGTCGGGTCCCCGGCCCGGGTCCCCTGGACAGGTCGTTAACCCGGCCCCAGGTCACCAGGTCATGTCGCGCACCCGGCCTGGTTCCCAGGTTCCGGTGACCACCCCGGCACCAGGACCCCGGGTCCCGTGGGGACCCCGGCCCCAGGTGACCAGGTCACGCGGGGTCACCGGCCGCAGGTCAGCAGGTCACGTGGGGTCACCTGCCCCAGGTCAGCGGGTCACGTGGGGACACCGGCCCCAGGTCACCGCGTCAGGTCGGGACCCGAACCCAGGTCCACGAGTCCGTCGACACCACAGCCCCGGGTCACCGGGTCGTGTCGGGTAACCGGCCTGGTTCCAAGGTTCCGATGACCACCCCGGCACCAGGACCCCGGGTCACGTGGGGACACCGGCCCCAGGTGACCGGGTCACGTGGGGACACCGGCCCCAGGTCATCGGGTCACGTGGGGTCACCGGCCCCAGGTGACCGGGTCACGTGGGGTCACCGGCCCCAGGTGACCGGGTCACGTGGGTTCACCGGCCCCAGGTGACCGGGTCATGTGAGGTCACCGGCCCCAGGTGACCGGGTCACGTGGGGTCACCGGCCCCAGGTGACCGGGTCACGTGGGGTCACCGGCCCCAGGTGACCGGGTCACGTGGGGACACCGGCCCCAGGTGACCGGGTCACGTGGGGTCACCGGCCCCAGGTGACCGGGTCACGTGGGGACACCGGCCCCAGGTGACCGGGTCACGTGGGGTCACCGGCCCCAGGTGACCGGGTCAAGTGGGGTCACCGGCCCCAGGTGACCGGGTCACGTGGGGACACCGGCCCCAGGTGACCGGGTCACGTGGGGTCACCGGCCCCAGGTCAGCGGGTCACGTGGGGACACCGGCCCCAGGTGACCGGGTCACGTGGGGTCACCGGCCCCAGGTCAGCGGGTCACGTGGGGACACCGGCCCCAGGTCACCGCGTCAGGTCGGGACCCCGAACCCAGGTCCACGAGTCCGTCGACACCACAGCCCCGGGTCACCGGGTCGTGTCGGGTAACCGGCCTGGTTCCCAGGTTCCGATGACCACCCCGGCACCAGGACTCTGGGTCACGTGGGGACACCGGCCCCAGGTGACCGGGTCACGCGGGGTCACCGGCCCCAGGTGACCGGGTCACGTGGGGTCACCGGCCCCAGGTCAGCGGGTCACGTGGGGTCACCGGCCCCAGGTGACCGGGTCACGTGGGGTCACCGGCCCCAGGTGACCTGGTCACGTGGTGTCACCGGCCCCAGGTGACCGGGTCACGCGGGGTCACCGGCCCCAGGTGACCGGGTCACGTGGGGACACCGGCCTCAGGTGACCGGGTCACGTGGGGACACCGGCCCCAGGTCAGCGGGTCACGTGGGGACCCCGGACCCAGGTCAGCGGGTCACGTGGGGACACCGGCCCCAGGTAACCGGGTCATACCGAGTCCCCGGACCCAGGTCACCGGGTCAGTTCGGGACCCTGGACCCAGGTCGGGTCATGTCACGTCCCATGCCCGGGTCCCCGGGTTGGATTTTTACCCAGGCCCCGGGTCACAGGGTCATGTCGGGTCAACGGCCTGGGTACAAGGGTCTGGTGACCACCCCGACCCCAGGTCCCCGGGTCATGACGGGACACCGGACCAGGTCCCCGAGTCCGGTCGACACCACAGCCCCAGGTCACCGGGTCATGTCGGGACCCAGCCCGGGTCCCCGGGACGCGTTTTTACCCCAGCCGCAGATCACCGGGTCCTGTCGGGTACCCGGGTCGGGTCCCCTGGACAGGTCGGCACCCCGGCCCCGGGTCACGGGGTCATGTCGGGTCGCTGTCCCGGGTACCAGTGTCAGGTGACCACCCCGGCCCCGGGAGACGGAGTCATACCGGGTCCCCGGCCCAGGTCCCCGGGTTGCATCGGGACAAAAGCACCGGATCACTGGATCACGTGGGGGCCCGGGCCCGGGTCCCCGGGTTGCATCGGGACACCAGCGAAGGACCACCGGGTCCTGTCGGGTCCCCGGCCCGGGTCCCCTGGACAGGTCGTTAACCCGGCCCCAGGTCACCGGGTCGTGTCGGGTAACCGGCCTGGTTCCCAGGTTCCGGTGACCACCCCGGCACCAGGACCCCGGGTCCCGTGGGGACCCCGGCCCCAGGTGACCGGGTCACGTGGGGTCACCGGCCCCAGGTGACCGGGTCACGTGGGGACACCGGCCCCAGGTGACCGGGTCACGTGGTGTCACCGGCACCAGGTGACCGGGTCACGTGGGGTCACCGGCCCCAGGTGACCGGGTCACGTGGGGTCACCGGCCCCAGGTCAGCGGGTCACGTGGGGTCACCGGCCCCAGGTGACCGGGTCACGTGGGGTCACCGGCCCCAGGTGACCTGGTCACGTGGGGTCACCGGCCCCAGGTGACCGGGTCACGTGGGGTCACCGGCCCCAGGTGACCGGGTCACGTGAGGTCACCGTCCCCAGGTGACCGGGTCAGGTGGGGTCACCGGCCCCAGGTGACCGGGTCACGTGGGGTCACCGGCCCCAGGTGACCGGGTCACGTGGGATCACCGGCCCCAGGTGTTCGGGTCACGTGGGGTCACCGGCCCCAGGTGACCGGGTCACGTGGGGTCACCAGAACCAGGTCAGCGGGTCACGTGGGGACACCGGCCCCAGGTAACCGGGTCATACCGAGTCCCAGGACCCAGGTCACCGGGTCAGTTCGGGACCCCGGACCCAGGTCGGGTCATGTCACGTCCCATGCCCGGGTCCCCGGGTTGGATTTTTACCCAGGCCCCGGGTCACAGGGTCATGTCGGGTCAACGGCCTGGGTACAAGGGTCTGGTGACCACCCCGACCCCAGGTCCCCGGGTCATGACGGGACACCGGACCAGGTCCCCGAGTCCGGTCGACACCACAGCCCCAGGTCACCGGGTCATGTCGGGATCCAGCCCGGGTTTCCGGGACGGGTTTTTACCCCAGCCGCAGATCACCGGGTCCTGTCGGGTACCCGGGTCGGGTCCCCTGGACAGGTCGGCACCCCGGCCCCGTGTCACGGGGTCATGTCGGGTCGCTGTCCCGGGTACCAGTGTCAGGAGACCACCCCGGCCCCGGGAGACGGAGTCATACCGGGTCCCCGGCCCGGGTCCCCGGGTTGCATCGGGACACCAGCGAAGGACCACCGGGTCCTGTCGGGTCCCCGGCCCGGGTCCCCTGGACAGGTCATTAACCCGGCCCCAGGTCACCGGGTCATGTCGCGCACCCGGCCTGGTTCCCAGGTTCCGGTGACCACCCCGGCACCAGGACCCCGGGTCACGTGGGGACCCCGGACCCAGGTCAGCGGGTCACGTGGGGACACCGGCCCCAGGTCACCGCGTCAGGTCGGGACCCCGAACCCAGGTCCACGAGTCCGTCGACACCACAGCCCCGGGTCACCGGGTCGTGTCGGGTAACCGGCCTGGTTCCAAGGTTCCGATGACCACCCCGGCACCAGGACCCCGGGTCACGTGGGGACACCGGCCCCAGGTGACCGGGTCACGTGGGGTCACCGGCCCCAGGTGACCGGGTCACGTGAGGTCACCGGCCCCAGGTGACCGGGTCACGTGGGGTCACCGGCCCCAGGTGACCGGGTCACGTGGGGTCACCGGCCCCAGGTCAGCGGGTCACGTGGGGACACCGGCCCCAGGTAACCAAGGCATGTCGGGACCCAGCCCGGGTCCCCGGGACGGGTTTTTACCCCAGCCGCAGATCACCGGGTCCTGTCGGGTCCCCGGCCCGGGTCCCCTGGACAGGTCGATAACCCGGCCCCAGGTCACCCGGTCATCTCGCGCACCCGGCCTGGTTCCCAGGTTCCGATGACCACCCCGGCACCAGGACCCCGGGTCACGTGGGGACACCGGCCCCAGGTGACCGGGTCACGTGGGGTCACCGGCCCCAGGTCAGCGGGTCACGTGGGGACCCCGGCCCCAGGTGACCGGGTCACGTGGGGACCCCGGACCCAGGTAACCGGGTCATACCGAGTCCCCGGACCCAGGTCACCGGGTCAGTTCGGGACC
The DNA here is from genome assembly GCA_951411735.1 of Somateria mollissima. Lineage (NCBI taxonomy): Eukaryota > Metazoa > Chordata > Aves > Anseriformes > Anatidae > Somateria > Somateria mollissima. Next base: position 1,132,302 of record CATOCB010000101.1, on the reverse strand, counting down.
CCGGACCCAGGTCGGGTCATGTCACGTCCCATGCCCGGGTCCCCGGGTTGGATTTTTACCCAGGCCCCGGGTCACAGGGTCATGTCGGGTCAACGGCCTGGGTACAAGGGTCTGGTGACCACCCCGACCCCAGGTCCCCGGGTCATGACGGGACACCGGACCAGGTCCCCGAGTCCGGTCGACACCACAGCCCCAGGTCACCGGGTCATGTCGGGACCCAGCCCGGGTCCCCGGGACGGGTTTTTACCCCAGCCGCAGATCACCGGGTCCTGTCGGGTACCCGGGTCGGGTCCCCTGGACAGGTCGGCACCCCGGCCCCGGGTCACGGGGTCATGTCGGCTCGCTGTCCCGGGTACCAGTGTCAGGTGACCACCCCGGCCCCGGGAGACGGAGTCATACCGGGTCCCCGGCCCAGGTCCCCGGGTTGCATCGGGACAAAAGCACCGGATCACTGGATCACGTGGGGGCCCGGGCCCGGGTCCCCGGGTTGCATCGGGACACCAGCGAAGGACCACCGGGTCCTGTCGGGTCCCCGGCCCGGGTCCCCTGAACAGGTCGTTAACCCGGCCCCAGGTCACCGGGTCGTGTCGGGTAACCGGCCTGGTTCCCAGGTTCCGGTGACCACCTTGGCACCAGGACTCTGGATCACGTGGGGACACCGGCCCCAGGTGACCGGGTCACGTGGGGTCACCGGCCCCAGGTGACCCGGTCACGTGGGGACACCGGCCCCAGGTGACCGGGTCACGTGGGGTCACCGGCCCCAGGTGACCGGGTCACGTGGGGTCACCGGCCCCAGGTGACCGGGTCACGTGGGGACACCGGCCCCAGGTGACCGGGTCACGTGGGGTCACCGGCCCCAGGTGACCGGGTCACGTGGGGTCACCGGCCCCAGGTCAGCGGGTCACGTGGGGTCACTGGCCCCAGGTGACCGGGTCACGTGGTGTCACCGGCCCCAGGTGACCGGGTCACGTGGGGTCACCGGCCCCAGGTCAGCGGGTCACGTGGGGACACCGGCCCCAGGTCACCGGGTCACGTGGGGTCACCGGCCCCAGGTGACCGGGTCACGTGGGGTCACCGGCCCCAGGTGACCGGGTCACGTGGGGACACCGGCCCCAGGTGACCGGGTCACGTGGGGTCACCGGCCCCAGGTCAGCGGGTCACGTGGGGTCACCGGCACCAGGTGACCTGGTCAAGTGGGGACACCGGCCCCAGGTGACCGGGTCACGTGGGGTCACCGGCCCCAGGTGACCGGGTCACGTGGGGTCACCGGCCCCAGGTGACCGGGTCACGTGGGGTCACCGGCCCCAGGTGACCGGGTCACGTGGGGTCACCGGCCCCAGGTGACCGGGTCACGTGGGGACACCGGCCCCAGGTGACCGGGTCACGTGGGGTCACCGGCCCCAGGTGACCGGGTCACGTGGGGTCACCGGCCCCAGGTCAGCGGGTCACGTGGGGACACCGGCCCCAGGTAACCAAGGCATGTCGGGACCCAGCCCGGGTCCCCGGGACGGGTTTTTACCCCAGCCGCAGATCACCGGGTCCTGTCGGGTCCCCGGCCCGGGTCCCCTGGACAGGTCGATAACCCGGCCCCAGGTCACCCGGTCATCTCGCGCACCCGGCCTGGTTCCCAGGTTCCGATGACCACCCCGGCACCAGGACCCTGGGTCACGTGGGGACACCGGCCCCAGGTGACCGGGTCACGTTGGGTCACCGGCCCCAGGTGACCGGGTCACGTGGGGACCCCGGACCCAGGTAACCGGGTCATACCGAGTCCCCGGACCCAGGTCACCGGGTCAGTTCGGGACCCCGGACCCAGGTCGGGTCATGTCACGTCCCATGCCCGGGTCCCCGGGTTGGATTTTTACCCAGGCCCCGGGTCACAGGGTCATGTCGGGTCAACGGCCTGGGTACAAGGGTCTGGTGACCACCCCGACTCCAGGTCCCCGGGTCATGACGGGACACCGGACCAGGTCCCCGAGTCCGGTCGACACCACAGCCCCAGGTCACCGGGTCATGTCGGGACCCAGCCCGGGTCCCCGGGACGGGTTTTTACCCCAGCCGCAGATCACCGGGTCCTGTCGGGTACCCGGGTCGGGTCCCCTGGACAGGTCGGCACCCCGGCCCCGGGTCACGGGGTCATGTCGGCTCGCTGTCCCGGGTACCAGTGTCAGGTGACCACCCCGGCCCCGGGAGACGGAGTCATACCGGGTCCCCGGCCCAGGTCCCTGGGTTGCATCGGGACAAAAGCACCGGATCACTGGATCACGTGGGGGCCCGGGCCCGGGTCCCCGGGTTGCATCGGGACACCAGCGAAGGACCACCGGGTCCTGTCGGGTCCCCGGCCCGGGTCCCCTGGACAGGTCGTTAACCCGGCCCCAGGTCACCGGGTCGTGTCGGGTAACCGGCCTGGTTCCCAGGTTCCGGTGACCACCTTGGCACAGGACTCTGGATCACGTGGGGACACCGGCCCCAGGTGACCGGGTCACGTGGGGTCACCGGCCCCAGGTGACCCGGTCACGTGGGGACACCGGCCCCAGGTGACCGGGTCACGTGGGGTCACCGGCCCCAGGTGACCGGGTCACGTGGGGTCACCGGCCCCAGGTGACCGGGTCACGTGGGGACACCGGCCCCAGGTGACCGGGTCACGTGGGGTCACCGGCACCAGGTGACTGGGTCACGTGGGGTCACCGGTCCCAGGTGACCTGGTCACGTGGGGTCACCGGCCCCAGGTGACCGGGTCACGTGGGGTCACCGGCCCCAGGTCAGCGGGTCACGTGGGGACACCGGCCCCAGGTGACCGGGTCACGTGGGGTCACCGGCCCCAGGCGACCGGGTCACGTGGGGTCACCGGCCCCAGGTGACCGGGTCACGTGGGGACACCGGCCCCAGGTGACCGGGTCACGTGGGGTCACCGGCCCCAGGTCAGCGGGTCACGTGGGGTCACCGGCACCAGGTGACCTGGTCACGTGGGGACACCGGCCCCAGGTGACCGGGTCACGTGGGGTCACCGGCCCCAGGTGACCGGGTCACGTGGGGTCACCGGCCCCAGGTGACCGGGTCACGTGGGGTCACCGGCCCCAGGTCAGCGGGTCACGTGGGGACACCGGCCCCAGGTGACCGGGTCACGTGGGAACACCGGCCCCAGGTGACCGGGTCACGTGGGGTCAAGGGCCCCAGGTCAGCGGGTCACGTGGGGACACCGGCCCCAGGTAACCAAGGCATGTCGGGACCCAGCCCGGGTCCCCGGGACGGGTTTTTACCCCAGCCGCAGATCACCGGGTCCTGTCGGGTCCCCGGCCCGGGTCCCCTGGACAGGTCGATAACCCGGCCCCAGGTCACCCGGTCATCTCGCGCACCCGGCCTGGTTCCCAGGTTCCGATGACCACCCCGGCACCAGGACCCCGGGTCACGTGGGGACACCGGCCCCAGGTGACCGGGTCACGTTGGGTCACCGGCCCCAGGTCAGCGGGTCACGTGGGGACCCCGGCCCCAGGTCAGCGGGTCACGTGGGGACCCCGGACCCAGGTAACCGGGTCATACCGAGTCCCCGGACCCAGGTCACTGGGTCAGTTCGGGACCCCGGACCCAGGTCGGGTCATGTCACGTCCCATGCCCGGGTCCCCGGGTTTGATTTTTACCCAGGCCCCGGGTCACAGGGTCATGTCGGGTCAACGGCCTGGGTACAAGGGTCTGGTGCCCACCCCGACCCCAGGTCCCCGGGTCATGACGGGACACCGGACCAGGTCCCCGAGTCCGGTCGACACCACAGCCCCAGGTCACCGGGTCATGTCGGGACCCAGCCCGGGTCCCCGGGACGGGTTTTTACCCCAGCCGCAGATCACCGGGTCCTGTCGGGTACCCGGGTCGGGTCCCCTGGACAGGTCGGCACCCCGGCCCCGGGTCACGGGGTCATGTCGGCTCGCTGTCCCGGGTACCAGTGTCAGGTGACCACCCCGGCCCCGGGAGACGGAGTCATACCGGGTCCCCGGCCCAGGTCCCTGGGTTGCATCGGGACAAAAGCACCGGATCACTGGATCACGTGGGGGCCCGGGCCCGGGTCCCCGGGTTGCATCGGGACACCAGCGAAGGACCACCGGGTCCTGTCGGGTCCCCGGCCCGGGTCCCCTGGACAGGTCGTTAACCCGGCCCCAGGTCACCGGGTCGTGTCGGGTAACCGGCCTGGTTCCCAGGTTCCGGTGACCACCCCGGCACCAGGACCCCGGGTCCCGTGGGGACCCCGGCCCCAGGTGACCGGGTCACGTGGGGTCACCGGCCCCAGGTGACCCGGTCACGTGGGGTCACCGGCCCCAGGTGACCGGGTCACGTGGGGACACCGGCCCCAGGTGACCGGGTCACGTGAGGTCACCGGCCCCAGGTGACCGGGTCACGTGAGGTCACCGGCCCCAGGTGACCGGGTCACGTGGGGTCACCGGCCCCAGGTGACCGGGTCACGTGGGGTCACCGGCCCCAGGTGACCGGGTCACGTGGGGTCACCGGCCCCAGGTGTTCGGGTCACGTGGGGTCACCGGCCCCAGGTGACCGGGTCACGTGGGGTCACCAGACCCAGGTCAGCGGGTCACGTGGGGACACCGGCCCCAGGTAACCGGGTCATACCGAGTCCCCGGACCCAGGTCACCGGGTCAGTTCGGGACCCCGGACCCAGGTCGGGTCATGTCACGTCCCATGCCCGGGTCCCCGGGTTGGATTTTTACCCAGGCCCCGGGTCACAGGGTCATGTCGGGTCAACGGCCTGGGTACAAGGGTCTGGTGACCACCCCGACCCCAGGTCCCCGGGTCATGACGGGACACCGGACCAGGTCCCCGAGTCCGGTCGACACCACAGCCCCAGGTCACCGGGTCATGTCGGGACCCAGCCCGGGTCCCCGGGACGGGTTTTTACCCCAGCCGCAGATCACCGGGTCCTGTCGGGTACCCGGGTCGGGTCCCCTGGACAGGTCGGCACCCCGGCCCCGGGTCACGGGGTCATGTCGGCTCGCTGTCCCGGGTACCAGTGTCAGGTGACCACCCCGGCCCCGGGAGACGGAGTCATACCGGGTCCCCGGCCCAGGTCCCTGGGTTGCATCGGGACAAAAGCACCGGATCACTGGATCACGTGGGGGCCCGGGCCCGGGTCCCCGGGTTGCATCGGGACACCAGCGAAGGACCACCGGGTCCTGTCGGGTCCCCGGCCCGGGTCCCCTGGACAGGTCGTTAACCCGGCCCCAGGTCACCGGGTCGTGTCGGGTAACCGGCCTGGTTCCCAGGTTCCGGTGACCACCCCGGCACCAGGACCCCGGGTCCCGTGGGGACCCCGGACCCAGGTGACCGGGTCACGTGAGGTCACCGGCCCCAGGTGACCCGGTCACGTGGGGTCACCGGCCCCAGGTGACCGGGTCACGTGGGGACACCGGCCCCAGGTGACCGGGTCACGTGGGGTCACCGGCACCAGGTGACTGGGTCACGTGGGGTCACCGGCCCCAGGTGACCTGGTCACGTGGGGTCACCGGCCCCAGGTGACCTGGTCACGTGAGGTCACCGGCCCCAGGTGACCGGGTCACGTGGGGTCACCGGCCCCAGGTGACCGGGTCACGTGGGGTCACCGGCCCCAGGTGACCGGGTCACGTGGGGTCACCGGCCCCAGGTGACCGGGTCACGTGGGGTCACCGGCCCCAGGTGACCGGGTCACGTGAGGTCACCGGCCCCAGGTGACCGGGTCACGTGGGGTCACCGGCCCCAGGTGACCGGGTCACGTGGGGTCACCGGCCCCAGGTGACCGGGTCACGTGGGGTCACCGGCCCCAGGTGACCGGGTCACGTGGGGTCACCGGCCCCAGGTGACCGGGTCACGTGGGGTCACCAGACCCAGGTCAGCGGGTCACGTGGGGACACCGGCCCCAGGTAACCGGGTCATACCGAGTCCCCGGACCCAGGTCACCGGGTCAGTTCGGGACCCCGGACCCAGGTCGGGTCATGTCACGTCCCATGCCCGGGTCCCCGGGTTGGATTTTTACCCAGGCCCCGGGTCACAGGGTCATGTCGGGTCAACGGCCTGGGTACAAGGGTCTGGTGACCACCCCGACCCCAGGTCCCCGGGTCATGACGGGACACCGGACCAGGTCCCCGAGTCCGGTCGACACCACAGCCCCAGGTCACCGGGTCATGTCGGGACCCAGCCCGGGTCCCCGGGACGGGTTTTTACCCCAGCCGCAGATCACCGGGTCCTGTCGGGTACCCGGGTCGGGTCCCCTGGACAGGTCGGCACCCCGGCCCCGGGTCACGGGGTCATGTCGGGTCGCTGTCCCGGGTACCAGTGTCAGGTGACCACCCCGGCCCCGGGAGACGGAGTCATACCGGGTCCCCGGCCCGGGTCCCCGGGTTGCATCGGGACACCAGCGAAGGACCACCGGGTCCTGTCGGGTCCCCGGCCCGGGTCCCCTGGACAGGTCGTTAACCCGGCCCCAGGTCACCGGGTCATGTCACGCACCCGGCCTGGTTCCCAGGTTCCGGTGACCACCCCGGCACCAGGACCCCGGGTCACGTGGGGACCCCGGACCCAGGTCAGCGGGTCACGTGGGGACACCGGCCCCAGGTCACCGCGTCAGGTCGGGACCCCGAACCCAGGTCCACGAGTCCGTCGACACCACAGCCCCGGGTCACCGGGTCGTGTCGGGTAACCGGCCTGGTTCCAAGGTTCCGATGACCACCCCGGCACCAGGAACCCGGGTCACGTGGGGACACCGGCCCCAGGTGACCGGGTCACGTGGGGTCACCGGCCCCAGGTGACCGGGTCACGTGGGGTCACCGGCACCAGGTGACCGGGTCACGTGGGGACACCGGCCCCAGGTGACCGGGTCACGTGGGGTCACCGGCCCCAGGTGACCGGGTCACGTGGGGTCACCGGCCCCAGGTGACCGGGTCACGTGGGGTCACCGGCCCCAGGTGACCGGGTCACGTGGGGTCACCGGCCCCAGGTGACCGGGTCACTTGAGGTCACCGGCCCCAGGTCAGCGGGTCACGTGGGGACACCGGCCCCAGGTGACCGGGTCACGTGGGGTCACCGGCCCCAGGTGACCGGGTCACGTGGGGACACCGGCCCCAGGTGACCGGTTCACGTGGGGTCACCGGCCCCAGGTGACCGGGTCACGTGGGGACACCGGCCCCAGGTGACCGGGTCACGTGGGGTCACCGGCCCCAGGTGTTCGGGTCACGTGGGGTCACCGGCCCCAGGTGACCGGGTCACGTGGGGTCACCGGCCCCAGGTGACCGGGTCACGTGGGGACACCGGCCCCAGGTGACCGGGTCACGTGGGGTCACCGGCCCCAGGTCAGCGGGTCACGTGGGGACCCCGGCCCCAGGTGACCGGGTCACGTGGGGACCCCGGACCCAGGTAACCGGGTCATACCGAGTCCCCGGACCCAGGTCACCGGGTCAGTTCGGGACCCCGGACCCAGGTCGGGTCATGTCACGTCCCATGCCCGGGTCCCCGGGTTGGATTTTTACCCAGGCCCCGGGTCACAGGGTCATGTCGGGTCAACGGCCTGGGTACAAGGGTCTGGTGACCACCCCGACCCCAGGTCCCCGGGTCATGACGGGACACCGGACCAGGTCCCCGAGTCCGGTCGACACCACAGCCCCAGGTCACCGGGTCATGTCGGGACCCAGCCCGGGTCCCCGGGACGGGTTTTTACCCCAGCCGCAGATCACCGGGTCCTGTCGGGTACCCGGGTCGGGTCCCCTGGACAGGTCGGCACCCCGGCCCCGGGTCACGGGGTCATGTCGGGTCGCTGTCCCGGGTACCAGTGTCAGGTGACCACCCCGGCCCCGGGAGACGGAGTCATACCGGGTCCCCGGCCCGGGTCCCCGGGTTGCATCGGGACACCAGCGAAGGACCACCGGGTCCTGTCGGGTCCGCGGCCCGGGTCCCCTGGACAGGTCGTTAACCCGGCCCCAGGTCACCGGGTCATGTCGCGCACCCGGCCTGGTTCCCAGGTTCCGGTGACCACCCCGGCACCAGGACCCCGGGTCCCGTGGGGACCCCGGCCCCAGGTGACCGGGTCACGCGGGGTCACCGGCCCCAGGTCAGCGGGTCACGTGGGGTCACCGGCCCCAGGTGACCGGGTCACGTGGGGACACCGGCCCCAGGTCACCGCGTCAGGTCGGGACCCCGAACCCAGGTCCACGAGTCCGTCGACACCACAGCCCCGGGTCACCGGGTCGTGTCGGGTAACCGGCCTGGTTCCCAGGTTCCGATGACCACCCCGGCACCAGGACCCCGGGTCACGTGGGGACACCGGCCCCAGGTGACCGGGTCACGTGGGGTCACCGGCCCCAGGTGACCGGGTCACGTGGGGACACCGGCCCCAGGTGACCGGGTCACGTGGGGTCACCGGCACCAGGTGACCGGGTCACGTGGGGTCACCGGTCCCAGGTGACCTGGTCACGTGGGGTCACCGGCCCCAGGTGACCGGGTCACGTGGGGTCACCGGCCCCAGGTGACCGGGTCACATGAGGTCACCGGCCCCAGGTGACCGGGTCACGTGGGGTCACCGGCCCCAGGCGACCGGGTCAAGTGGGGTCACCGGCCCCAGGTCACCGGGTCACGTGGGGTCACCGGCCCCAGGTGACCGGGTCACGTGGGGTCACCGGCCCCAGGTGACCGGGTCACGTGGGGTCACCGGCCCCAGGTGACCGGGTCACGTGAGGTCACCGGCCCCAGGTGACCGGGTCACGTGGGGTCACCGGCCCCAGGTCAGCGGGTCACGTGGGGTCACCGGCCCCAGGTGACCGGGTCACGTGGGGTCACCGGCCCCAGGTAACCGGGTCATACCGAGTCCCCGGACCCAGGTCACCGGGTCAGTTCGGGACCCCGGACCCAGGTCGGGTCATGTCACGTCCCATGCCCGGGTCCCCGGGTTGGATTTTTACCCAGGCCCCGGGTCACAGGGTCATGTCGGGTCAACGGCCTGGGTACAAGGGTCTGGTGACCACCCCGACCCCAGGTCCCCGGGTCATGACGGGACACCGGACCAGGTCCCCGAGTCCGGTCGACACCACAGCCCCAGGTCACCGGGTCATGTCAGACCCAGCCCGGGTCCCCGGGACGGGTTTTTACCCCAGCCGCAGATCACCGGGTCCTGTCGGGTACCCGGGTCGGGTCCCCTGGACAGGTCGGCACCCCGGCCCCGGGTCACGGGGTCATGTCGGGTCGCTGTCCCGGGTACCAGTGTCAGGTGACCACCCCGGCCCCGGGAGACGGAGTCATACCGGGTCCCCGGCCCGGGTCCCCGGGTTGCATCGGGACACCAGCGAAGGACCACCGGGTCCTGTCGGGTCCCCGGCCCGGGTCCCCTGGACAGGTCGTTAACCCGGCCCCAGGTCACCGGGTCATGTCACGCACCCGGCCTGGTTCCCAGGTTCCGGTGACCACCCCGGCACCAGGACCCCGGGTCACGTGGGGACCCCGGACCCAGGTCAGCGGGTCACGTGGGGACACCGGCCCCAGGTCACCGCGTCAGGTCGGGACCCCGAACCCAGGTCCACGAGTCCGTCGACACCACAGCCCCGGGTCACCGGGTCGTGTCGGGTAACCGGCCTGGTTCCAAGGTTCCGATGACCACCCCGGCACCAGGACCCCGGGTCACGTGGGGACACCGGCCCCAGGTGACCGGGTCACGTGGGGTCACCGGCCCCAGGTGACCGGGTCACGTGGGGTCACCGGCACCAGGTGACCGGGTCACGTGGGGACACCGGCCCCAGGTGACCGGGTCACGTGGGGTCACCGGCCCCAGGTGACCGGGTCACGTGGGGTCACCGGCCCCAGGTGACCCGGTCACGTGGGGACACCGGCCCCAGGTGACCGGGTCACGTGGGGTCACCGGCCCCAGGTGACCGGGTCACTTGAGGTCACCGGCCCCAGGTCAGCGGGTCACGTGGGGACACCGGCCCCAGGTGACCGGGTCACGTGGGGTCACCGGCCCCAGGTGACCGGGTCACGTGGGGACACCGGCCCCAGGTGACCGGTTCACGTGGGGTCACCGGCCCCAGGTGACCGGGTCACGTGGGGACACCGGCCCCAGGTGACCGGGTCACGTGGGGTCACCGGCCCCAGGTGTTCAGGTCACGTGGGGTCACCGGCCCCAGGTGACCGGGTCACGTGGGGTCACCGGCCCCAGGTGACCGGGTCACGTGGGGACACCGGCCCCAGGTGACCGGGTCACGTGGGGTCACCGGCCCCAGGTCAGCGGGTCACGTGGGGACCCCGGCCCCAGGTGACCGGGTCACGTGGGGACCCCGGACCCAGGTAACCGGGTCATACCGAGTCCCCGGACCCAGGTCACCGGGTCAGTTCGGGACCCCGGACCCAGGTCGGGTCATGTCACGTCCCATGCCCGGGTCCCCGGGTTGGATTTTTACCCAGGCCCCGGGTCACAGGGTCATGTCGGGTCAACGGCCTGGGTACAAGGGTCTGGTGACCACCCCGACCCCAGGTCCCCGGGTCATGACGGGACACCGGACCAGGTCCCCGAGTCCGGTCGACACCACAGCCCCAGGTCACCGGGTCATGTCGGGACCCAGCCCGGGTCCCCGGGACGGGTTTTTACCCCAGCCGCAGATCACCGGGTCCTGTCGGGTACCCGGGTCGGGTCCCCTGGACAGGTCGGCACCCCGGCCCCGGGTCACGGGGTCATGTCGGGTCGCTGTCCCGGGTACCAGTGTCAGGTGACCACCCCGGCCCCGGGAGACGGAGTCATACCGGGTCCCCGGCCCGGGTCCCCGGGTTGCATCGGGACACCAGCGAAGGACCACCGGGTCCTGTCGGGTCCGCGGCCCGGGTCCCCTGGACAGGTCGTTAACCCGGCCCCAGGTCACCGGGTCATGTCGCGCACCCGGCCTGGTTCCCAGGTTCCGGTGACCACCCCGGCACCAGGACCCCGGGTCCCGTGGGGACCCCGGCCCCAGGTGACCGGGTCACGCGGGGTCACCGGCCCCAGGTCAGCGGGTCACGTGGGGTCACCGGCCCCAGGTGACCGGGTCACGTGGGGACACCGGCCCCAGGTCACCGCGTCAGGTCGGGACCCCGAACCCAGGTCCACGAGTCCGTCGACACCACAGCCCCGGGTCACCGGGTCGTGTCGGGTAACCGGCCTGGTTCCCAGGTTCCGATGACCACCCCGGCACCAGGACCCCGGGTCACGTGGGGACACCGGCCCCAGGTGACCGGGTCACGTGGGGTCACCGGCCCCAGGTGACCGGGTCACGTGGGGACACCGGCCCCAGGTGACCGGGTCACGTGGGGTCACCGGCACCAGGTGACTGGGTCACGTGGGGTCACCGGTCCCAGGTGACCTGGTCACGTGGGGTCACCGGCCCCAGGTGACCGGGTCACGTGGGGTCACCGGCCCCAGGTGACCGGGTCACATGAGGTCACCGGCCCCAGGTGACCGGGTCACGTGGGGTCACCGGCCCCAGGCGACCGGGTCAAGTGGGGTCACCGGCCCCAGGTCACCGGGTCACGTGGGGTCACCGGCCCCAGGTGACCGGGTCACGTGGGGTCACCGGCCCCAGGTGACCGGGTCACGTGGGGTCACCGGCCCCAGGTGACCGGGTCACGTGAGGTCACCGGCCCCAGGTGACCGGGTCACGTGGGGTCACCGGCCCCAGGTCAGCGGGTCACGTGGGGTCACCGGCCCCAGGTGACCGGGTCACGTGGGGTCACCGGCCCCAGGTAACCGGGTCATACCGAGTCCCCGGACCCAGGTCACCGGGTCAGTTCGGGACCCCGGACCCAGGTCGGGTCATGTCACGTCCCATGCCCGGGTCCCCGGGTTGGATTTTTACCCAGGCCCCGGGTCACAGGGTCATGTCGGGTCAACGGCCTGGGTACAAGGGTCTGGTGACCACCCCGACCCCAGGTCCCCGGGTCATGACGGGACACCGGACCAGGTCCCCGAGTCCGGTCGACACCACAGCCCCAGGTCACCGGGTCATGTCAGACCCAGCCCGGGTCCCCGGGACGGGTTTTTACCCCAGCCGCAGATCACCGGGTCCTGTCGGGTACCCGGGTCGGGTCCCCTGGACAGGTCGGCACCCCGGCCCCGGGTCACGGGGTCATGTCGGGTCGCTGTCCCGGGTACCAGTGTCAGGTGACCACCCCGGCCCCGGGAGACGGAGTCATACCGGGTCCCCGGCCCGGGTCCCCGGGTTGCATCGGGACACCAGCGAAGGACCACCGGGTCCTGTCGGGTCCCCGGCCCGGGTCCCCTGGACAGGTCGTTAACCCGGCCCCAGGTCACCGGGTCATGTCGCGCACCCGGCCTGGTTCCCAGGTTCCGGTGACCACCCCGGCACCAGGACCCCGGGTCACGTGGGGACCCCGGACCCAGGTCAGCGGGTCACGTGGGGACACCGGCCCCAGGTCACCGCGTCAGGTCGGGACCCCGAACCCAGGTCCACGAGTCCGTCGACACCACAGCCCCGGGTCACCGGGTCGTGTCGGGTAACCGGCCTGGTTCCAAGGTTCCGATGACCACCCCGGCACCAGGACCCCGGGTCACGTGGGGACACCGGCCCCATGTGACCGGGTCACGTGGGGACACCGGCCCCAGGTCATCGGGTCACGTGGGGTCACCGGCCCCAGGTGACCGGGTCACGTGGGGTCACCGGCCCCAGGTGACCGGGTCACGTGGGTTCACCGGCCCCAGGTGACCGGGTCACGTGAGGTCACCGGACCCAGGTGACCGGGTCACGTGGGGTCACCGGCCCCAGGTGACCGGGTCACGTGGGGTCACCGGCCCCAGGTGACCGGGTCACGTGGGGACACCGGCCCCAGGTGACCGGGTCACGTGGGGTCACCGGCCCCAGGTGACCGGGTCACGTGGGGACACCGGCCCCAGGTGACCGGGTCACGTGGGGTCACCGGCCCCAGGTGACCGGGTGAAGTGGGGTCACCGGCCCCAGGTGACCGGGTCACGTGGGGACACCGGCCCCAGGTGACCGGGTCACGTGGGGTCACCGGCCCCAGGTCAGCGGGTCACGTGGGGACACCGGCCCCAGGTGACCGGGTCACGTGGGGTCACCGGCCCCAGGTGACCGGGTCACGTGGGGTCACCGGCCCCAGGTGACCGGGTCACGTGGGGTCACCGGCCCCAGGTGTGCGGGTCACGTGGGGTCACCGGCCCCAGGTGACCGTTCACGTGGGGTCACCGGCCCCAGGTGACCGGGTCACGTGGGGTCACCGGCCCCAGGTGACCGGGTCACGTGGGGTCACCGTCCCCAGGTGACCGGGTCACGTGGGGACACCGGCCCCAGGTGACCGGGTCACGTGGGGTCACCGGCCCCAGGTGTTCGGGTCACGTGGGGTCACCGGCCCCAGGTGACCGGGTCACGTGGGGTCACCGGCCCCAGGTGACCGGGTCACGTGGGGAAACCGGCCCCAGGTTACCGGGTCACGTCGGGTCACCGGCCCCAGGTGACCGGGTCACGTGGGGTCACCGGACCCAGGTGACCGGGTCACGTGGGGACACCGGCCCCAGGTAACCGGGTCATACCGAGTCCCCGGACCCAGGTCACCGGGTCAGTTCGGGACCCCCGACCCAGGTCGGGTCATGTCACGTCCCATGCCCGGGTCCCCGGGTTGGATTTTTACCCAGGCCCCGGGTCACAGGGTCATGTCGGGTCAACGGCCTGGGTACAAGGGTCTGGTGACCACCCCGACCCCAGGTCCCCGGGTCATGACGGGACACCGGACCAGGTCCCCGAGTCCGGTCGACACCACAGCCCCAGGTCACCGGGTCATGTCAGGACCCAGCCCGGGTCCCCGGGACGGGTTTTTACCCCAGCCGCAGATCACCGGGTCCTGTCGGGTACCCGGGTCGGGTCCCCTGGACAGGTCGGCACCCCGGCCCCGGGTCACGGGGTCATGTCGGGTCGCTGTCCCGGGTACCAGTGTCAGGTGACCACCCCGGCCCTGGGAGACGGAGTCATACCGGGTCCCCGGCCCGGGTCCCCGGGTTGCATCGGGACACCAGCGAAGGACCACCGGGTCCTGTCGGGTCCCCGGCCCGGGTCCCCTGGAGAGGTCGTTAACCCGGCCCCAGGTCACCGGGTCATGTCGCGCACCCGGCCTGGTTCCCAGGTTCCGGTGACCACCCCGGCACCAGGACCCCGGGTCCCGTGGGGACCCCGGCCCCAGGTGACCGGGTCACGCGGGGTCACCGGCCCCAGGTCAGCAGGTCACGTGGGGTCACCTGCCCCAGGTCAGCGGGTCACGTGGGGACACCGGCCCCAGGTCACCGCGTCAGGTCGGGACCCGAACCCAGGTCCACGAGTCCGTCGACACCACAGCCCCGGGTCACCGGGTCGTGTCGGGTAACCGGCCTGGTTCCCAGGTTCCGATGACCACCCCGGCACCAGGACCCCGGGTCACGTGGGGACACCGGCCCCAGGTGACCGGGTCACGTGGGGTCACCGGCCCCAGGTGACCGGGTCACGTGGGGACACCGGCCCCAGGTGACCGGGTCACGTGGGGTCACCGGCACCAGGTGACTGGGTCACGTGGGGTCACCGGTCCCAGGTGACCTGGTCACGTGGGGTCACCGGCCCCAGGTGACCGGGTCACGTGGGGTCACCGGCCCCAGGTGACCGGGTCACGTGGGGTCACCGGCCCCAGGTGACCGGGTCACGTGGGGTCACCGGCCCCAGGTGACCTCGTCACGTGGGGTCACCGGCCCCAGGTGACCGGGTCACGTGGGGTCACCGGCCCCAGGTGACCGGGTCACGTGAGGTCACCGGCCCCAGGTGACCGGGTCACGTGGGGTCACCGGCCCCAGGTGACCGGGTCACATGGGGTCACCGGCCCCAGGTGACCGGGTCACGTGGGGTCACCGGCCCCAGGTGACCGGGTCACGTGGGGTCACCGGCCCCAGGTGACCGGGTCACTTGGGGTCACCAGACCCAGGTCAGCGGGTCACGTGGGGACACCGGCCCCAGGTAACCGGGTCATACCGAGTCCCCGGACCCAGGTCACCGGGTCAGTTCGGGACCCCGGACCCAGGTCGGGTCATGTCACGTCCCATGCCCGGGTCCCCGGGTTGGATTTTTACCCAGGCCCCGGGTCACAGGGTCATGTCGGGCCAACGGCCTGGGTACAAGGGTCTGGTGACCACCCCGACCCCAGGTCCCCGGGTCATGACGGGACACCGGACCAGGTCCCCGAGTCCGGTCGACACCACAGCCCCAGGTCACCGGGTCATGTCAGACCCAGCCCGGGTCCCCGGGACGGGTTTTTACCCCAGCCGCAGATCACCGGGTCCTGTCGGGTACCCGGGTCGGGTCCCCTGGACAGGTCGGCACCCCGGCCCCGGGTCACGGGGTCATGTCGGCTCGCTGTCCCGGGTACCAGTGTCAGGTGACCACCCCGGCCCCGGGAGACGGAGTCATACCGGGTCCCCGGCCCGGGTCCCCAGGTTGCATCGGGACACCAGCGAAGGACCACCGGGTCCTGTCGGGTCCCCGGCCCGGGTCCCCTGGACAGGTCGTTAACCCGGCCCCAGGTCACCAGGTCATGTCGCGCACCCGGCCTGGTTCCCAGGTTCCGGTGACCACCCCGGCACCAGGACCCCGGGTCACGTGGGGACCCCGGACCCAGGTCAGCGGGTCACGTGGGGACACCGGCCCCAGGTCACCGCGTCAGGTCGGGACCCCGAACCCAGGTCCACGAGTCCGTCGACACCACAGCCCCGGGTCACCGGGTCGTGTCGGGTAACCGGCCTGGTTCCAAGGTTCCGATGACCACCCCGGCACCAGGACCCCGGGTCACGTGGGGACACCGGCCCCAGGTGACCGGGTCACGTGGGGACACCGGCCCCAGGTCATCGGGTCACGTGGGGTCACCGGCCCCAGGTGACCGGGTCACGTGGGGTCACCGGCCCCAGGTGACCGGGTCACGTGGGTTCACCGGCCCCAGGTGACCGGGTCACGTGAGGTCACCGGCCCCAGGTGACCGGGTCACGTGGGGTCACCGGCCCCAGGTGACCGGGTCACGTGGGGTCACCGGCCCCAGGTGACCGGGTCACGTGGGGACACCGGCCCCAGGTGACCGGGTCACGTGGGGTCACCGGCCCCAGGTGACCGGGTCACGTGGGGACACCGGCCCCAGGTGACCGGGTCACGTGGGGTCACCGGCCCCAGGTGACCGGGTCAAGTGGGGTCACCGGCCCCAGGTGACCGGGTCACGTGGGGACACCGGCCCCAGGTGACCGGGTCACGTGGGGTCACCGGCCCCAGGTCAGCGGGTCACGTGGGGACACCGGCCCCAGGTGACCGGGTCACGTGGGGTCACCGGCCCCAGGTGACCGGGTCACGTGGGGTCACCGGCCCCAGGTGACCGGGTCACGTGGGGTCACCGGCCCCAGGTGTGCGGGTCACGTGGGGTCACCGGCCCCAGGTGACCGTTCACGTGGGGTCACCGGCCCCAGGTGACCGGGTCACGTGGGGTCACCGGCCCCAGGTGACCGGGTCACGTGGGGTCACCGTCCCCAGGTGACCGGGTCACGTTGGGACACCGGCCCCAGGTGACCGGGTCACGTGGGGTCACCGGCCCCAGGTGTTCGGGTCACGTGGGGTCACCGGCCCCAGGTGACCGGGTCACGTGGGGTCACCGGCCCCAGGTGACCGGGTCACGTGGGGACACCGGCCCCAGGTTACCGGGTTACGTCGGGTCACCGGCCCCAGGTGACCGGGTCACGTGGGGTCACCGGACCCAGGTCAGCGGGTCACGTGGGGACACCGGACCCAGGTAACCGGGTCATACCGAGTCCCCGGACCCAGGTCACCGGGTCAGTTCGGGACCCCGGACCCAGGTCGGGTCATGTCACGTCCCATGCCCGGCTCCCCGGGTTGGATTTTTACCCAGGCCCCGGGTCACAGGGTCATGTCGGGTCAACGGCCTGGGTACAAGGGTCTGGTGACCACCCCGACCCCAGGTCCCCGGGTCATGACGGGACACCGGACCAGGTCCCCGAGTCCGGTCGACACCACAGCCCCAGGTCACCGGGTCATGTCGGGACCCAGCCCGGGTCCCCGGGACGGGTTTTTACCCCAGCCGCAGATCACCGGGTCCTGTCGGGTACCCGGGTCGGGTCCCCTGGACAGGTCGGCACCCCGGCCCCGGGTCACGGGGTCATGTCGGGTCGCTGTCCCGGGTACCAGTGTCAGGTGACCACCCCGGCCCCGGGAGACGGAGTCATACCGGGTCCCCGGCCCGGGTCCCCGGGTTGCATCGGGACACCAGCGAAGGACCACCGGGTCCTGTCGGGTCCCCGGCCCGGGTCCCCTGGACAGGTCGTTAACCCGGCCCCAGGTCACCGGGTCATGTCGCGCACCCGGCCTGGTTCCCAGGTTCCGGTGACCACCCCGGCACCAGGACCCCGGGTCACGTGGGGACCCCGGACCCAGGTCAGCGGGTCACGTGGGGACACCGGCCCCAGGTCACCGCGTCAGGTCGGGACCCCGAACCCAGGTCCACGAGTCCGTCGACACCACAGCCCCGGGTCACCGGGTCGTGTCGGGTAACCGGCCTGGTTCCCAGGTTCCGGTGACCACCCCGGCACCAGGACCCCGGGTCACGTGGGGACACCGGCCCCAGGTGACCGGGTCACGTGGGGACACCGGCCCCAGGTCATCGGGTCACGTGGGGTCACCGGCCCCAGGTGACCGGGTCACGTGGGGTCACCGGCCCCAGGTGACCGGGTCACGTGGGGTCACGGTTCCAAGTGACCGGGTCACGTGGGGTCACCGGCCCCAGGTGACCGGGTCACGTGGGGTCACCGGCCCCAGGTGACCGGGTCACGTGGGGTCACCGGCCCCAGGTCAGCGGGTCACGTGGGGTCACCGGCCCCAGGTCAGCGGGTCACGTGGGGACACCGGCCCCAGGTAACCAAGGCATGTCGGGACCCAGCCCGGGTCCCCGGGACGGGTTTTTACCCCAGCCGCAGATCACCGGGTCCTGTCGGGTCCCCGGCCCGGGTCCCCTGGACAGGTCGATAACCCGGCCCCAGGTCACCCGGTCATCTCGCGCACCCGGCCTGGTTCCCAGGTTCCGATGACCACCCCGGCACCAGGACCCCGGGTCACGTGGGGACACCGGCCCCAGGTGACCGGGTCACGTGGGGTCACAGGCCCCAGGTCACCGGGTCACGTGGGGACCCCGGCCCCAGGTGACCGGGTCACGTGGGGACCCCGGACCCAGGTAACCGGGTCATACCGAGTCCCCGGACCCAGGACACCGGGTCAGTTCGGGACCCCGGACCCAGGTCGGGTCATGTCACGTCCCATGCCCGGGTCCCCGGGTTGGATTTTTACCCAGGCCCCGGGTCACAGGGTCATGTCGGGTCAACGGCCTGGGTACAAGGGTCTGGTGACCACCCCGACCCCAGGTCCCCGGGTCATGACGGGACACCGGACCAGGTCCCCGAGTCCGGTCGACACCACAGCCCCAGGTCACCGGGTCATGTCGGGACCCAGCCCGGGTCCCCGGGACGGGTTTTTACCCCAGCCGCAGATCACCGGGTCCTGTCGGGTACCCGGGTCGGGTCCCCTGGACAGGTCGGCACCCCGGCCCCGGGTCACGGGGTCATGTCGGGTCGCTGTCCCGGGTACCACTGTCAGGTGACCACCCCGGCCCCGGGAGACGGAGTCATACCGGGTCCCCGGCCCAGGTCGCCGGGTTGCATCGGGACAAAAGCACCGGATCACTGGATCACGTGGGGGCCCGGGCCCGGGTCCCCGGGTTGCATCGGGACACCAGCGAAGGACCACCGGGTCCTGTCGGGTCCCCGGCCCGGGTCCCCTGGACAGGTCGTTAACCCGGCCCCAGGTCACCGGGTCGTGTCGGGTAACCGGCCTGGTTCCCAGGTTCCGGTGACCACCCCGGCACCAGGACCCCGGGTCCCGTGGGGACCCCGGCCCCAGGTGACTGGGTCACGCGGGGTCACCGGCCCCAGGTGACCGGGTCACGTGGGGACACCGGCCCCAGGTGACCGGGTCACGTGGGGTCACCGGCACCAGGTGACCGGGTCACGTGGGGTCACCGGTCCCAGGTGACCTGGTCACGTGGGGTCACCGGCCCCAGGTGACCGGGTCACGTGGGGTCACCGGCCCCAGGTGACCGGGTCACGTAAGGTCACCGGCCCCAGGTGACCGGGTCACGTGGGGTCACCGGCCCCAGGTCAGCGGGTCACGTGGGAACACCGGCCCCAGGTGACCGGGTCACGTGGGGTCACCGGCCCCAGGTGACCGGGTCACGTGGGGTCACCGGCCCCAGGTGACCTGGTCACGTGGGGTCACTTGCCCCAGGTGACCGGGTCACTTGGGGTCACCGGCCCCAGGTGTGCGGGTCACGTGGGGTCACCGGCCCCAGGTGACCGGGTCACGTGGGGTCACCGGCCCCAGGTGACCGGGTCACGTGGGGACACCGGCCCCAGGTGACCGGGTCACGTGGGGTCACCGGCCCCAGGTGTTCGGGTCACGTGGGGTCACCGGCCCCAGGTGACCGGGTCACGTAAGGTCACCGGCCCCAGGTGACCGGGTCACGTGGGGTCACCAGCCCCAGGTGACCGGGTCACGTGGGGTCACCGGCCCCAGGTGACCGGGTCACGTGGGGTCACCGGCCCCAGGTCAGCGGGTCACGTGGGGTCACCGGACCCAGGTCAGCGGGTCACGTGGGGACACCGGCCCCAGGTAACCGGGTCATACCGAGTCCCCGGACCCAGGTCACCGGGTCAGTTCGGGACCCCGGACCCAGGTCGGGTCATGTCACGTCCCATGCCCGGCTCCCCGGGTTGGATTTTTACCCAGGCCCCGGGTCACAGGGTCATGTCGGGTCAACGGCCTGGGTACAAGGGTCTGGTGACCACCCCGACCCCAGGTCCCCGGGTCATGACGGGACACCGGACCAGGTCCCCGAGTCCGGTCGACACCACAGCCCCAGGTCACCGGGTCATGTCGGGACCCAGCCCGGGTCCCCGGGACGGGTTTTTACCCCAGCCGCAGATCACCGGGTCCTGTCGGGTACCCGGGTCGGGTCCCCTGGACAGGTCGGCACCCCGGCCCCGGGTCACGGGGTCATGTCGGGTCGCTGTCCCGGGTACCACTGTCAGGTGACCACCCCGGCCCCGGGAGACGGAGTCATACCGGGTCCCCGGCCCGGGTCCCCGGGTTGCATCGGGACACCAGCGAAGGACCACCGGGTCCTGTCGGGTCCCCGGCCCGGGTCCCCTGGACAGGTCGTTAACCCGGCCCCAGGTCACCGGGTCATGTCGCGCACCCGGCCTGGTTCCCAGGTTCCGGTGACCAGCCCGGCACCAGGACCCCGGGTCACGTGGGGACCCCGGACCCAGGTCAGCGGGTCACGTGGGGACACCGGCCCCAGGTCACCGCGTCAGGTCGGGACCCCGAACCCAGGTCCACGAGTCCGTCGACACCACAGCCCCGGGTCACCGGGTCGTGTCGGGTAACCGGCCTGGTTCCAAGGTTCAGATGACCACCCCGGCACCAGGACCCCGGGTCACGTGGGGACACCGGCCCCAGGTGACCGGGTCACGTGGGGACACCGGCCCCAGGTCATCGGGTCACGTGGGGTCACCGGCCCCAGGTGACCGGGTCACGTGGGGTCACCGGCCCCAGGTGACCGGGTCACGTGGGGTCACCGGCCCCAGGTGACCGGGTCACGTGGGGACACCGGCCCCAGGTGACCGGGTCACGTGGGGACACCGGCCCCAGGTGACCGGGTCACGTGGGGTCACCGGCCCCAGGTGACCGGGTCACGTGGGGTCACCGGCCCCAGGTCACCGGGTCACGTGGGGTCACCGGCCCCAGGTCAGCGGGTCACGTGGGGTCACCAGCCCCAGGTGACCGGGTCACGTGGGGACACCGGCCCCAGGTGACCGGGTCACGTGGGGTCACCGGCCCCAGGTGACCGGGTCACGTGGGGTCACCGGCCCCAGGTGACCGGGTCACGTGGGGTCACCGGCCCCAGGTGACCGGGTCACGTGGGTACACCGGCCCCAGGTGACCGGGTCACGTGGGGTCACCGGCCCCAGGTCAGCGGGTCACGTGGGGTCACCGGCCCCAGGTGACCGGGTCACGTGGGGACCCCGGACCCAGGTAACCGGGTCATACCGAGTCCCCGGACCCAGGTCACCGGGTCCTGTCGGGACCCCGGACCCAGGTCGGGTCATGTCACGTCCCATGCCCGGCTCCCCGGGTTGGATTTTTACCCAGGCCCCGGGTCACAGGGTCATGTCGGGTCAACGGCCTGGGTACAAGGGTCTGGTGACCACCCCGACCCCAGGTCCCCGGGTCATGACGGGACACCGGACCAGGTCCCCGAGTCCGGTCGACACCACAGCCCCAGGTCACCGGGTCATGTCGGGACCCAGCCCGGGTCCCCGGGACGGGTTTTTACCCCAGCCGCAGATCACCGGGTCCTGTCGGGTACCCAGGTCGGGTCCCCTGGACAGGTCGGCACCCCGGCCCCGGGTCACGGGGTCATGTCGGGTCGCTGTCCCGGGTACCAGTGTCAGGTGACCACCCCGGCCCCGGGAGACGGAGTCATACCGGGTCCCCGGCCCAGGTCCCCGGGTTGCATCGGGACACCAGCGAAGGACCACCGGGTCCTGTCGGGTCCCCGGCCCGGGTCCCCTGGACAGGTCGTTAACCCGGCCCCAGGTCACCGGGTCATGTTGCGCACCCGGCCTGGTTCCCAGGTTCCGGTGACCACGCCGGCACCAGGACCCCGGGTCACGTGGGGACCCCGGACCCAGGTCAGCGGGTCACGTGGGGACACCGGCCCCAGGTCACCGCGTCAGGTCGGGACCCCGAACCCAGGTCCACGAGTCCGTCGACACCACAGCCCCGGGTCACTGGGTCGTGTCGGGTAACCGGCCTGGTTCCAAGGTTCCGATGACCACCCCGGCACCAGGACCCCGGGTCACGTGGGGACACCGGCCCCAGGTGACCGGGTCACGTGGGGACACCGGCCCCAGGTCATCGGGTCACGTGGGGTCACCGGCCCCAGGTGACCGGGTCACGTGGGGTCACCGGCCCCAGGTGACCGGGTCACGTGGGGTCACCGGCCCCAGGTGACCGGGTCACGTGGGGTCACCGGCCCCAGGTGACCGGGTCACGTGAGGTCACCGGCCCCAGGTGACCGGGTCACGTGGGGTCACCGGCCCCAGGTGACCGGGTCACGTGGGGTCACCGGCCCCAGGTGACCGGGTCACGTGGGGTCACCGGCCCCAGGTGACCGGGTCACTTGGGGTCACCGGCCCCAGGTGTGCGGGTCACGTGGGGTCACCGGCCCCAGGTGACCGGGTCACGTGAGGTTACCGGCCCCAGGTGACCGGGTCACGTGGGGTCACCGGCCCCAGGTGACCGGGTCACGTGGGGTCACCGGCCCCAGGTGACCGGGTCACGTGGGGTCACCGGACCCAGGTCAGCGGGTCACGTGGGGACACCGGCCCCAGGTAACCGGGTCATACCGAGTCCCCGGACCCAGGTCACCGGGTCAGTTCGGGACCCCGGACCCAGGTCGGGTCATGTCACGTCCCATGCCCGGGTCCCCGGGTTGGATTTTTACCCAGGCCCCGGGTCACAGGGTCATGTCGGGTCAACGGCCTGGGTACAAGGGTCTGGTGACCACCCCGACCCCAGGTCCCCGGGTCATGACGGGACACCGGACCAGGTCCCCGAGTCCGGTCGACACCACAGCCCCAGGTCACCGGGTCATGTCGGGACCCAGCCCGGGTCCCCGGGACGGGTTTTTACCCCAGCCGCAGATCACCGGGTCCTGTCGGGTACCCGGGTCGGGTCCCCTGGACAGGTCGGCACCCCGGCCCCGGGTCACGGGGTCATGTCGGGTCGCTGTCCCGGGTACCAGTGTCAGGTGACCACCCCGGCCCCGGGAGACGGAGTCATACCGGGTCCCCGGCCTGGGTCCCCGGGTTGCATCGGGACACCAGCGAAGGACCACCGGGTCCTGTCGGGTCCCCGGCCCGGGTCCCCTGGAAAGGTCGTTAACCCGGTCCCAGGTCACCGGGTCATGTCGCGCACCCGGCCTGGTTCCCAGGTTCCGGTGACCACCCCGGCACCAGGACCCCGGGTCCCGTGGGGACCCCGGACCCAGGTCAGCGGGTCACGTGGGGACACCGGCCCCAGGTCACCGCGTCAGGTCGGGACCCCGAACCCAGGTCCACGAGTCCGTCGACACCACAGCCCCGGGTCACCGGGTCGTGTCGGGTAACCGGCCTGGTTCCAAGGTTCCGATGACCACCCCGGCACCAGGACCCCGGGTCACGTGGGGACACCGGCCCCAGGTGACCGGGTCACGTGGGGACACCGGCCCCAGGTCATCGGGTCACGTGGGGTCACCGGCCCCAGGTGACCGGGTCACGTGGGGTCACCGGCCCCAGGTGACCGGGTCACGTGGGGACACCGGCCCCAGGTGACCGGCTCACGTGTGGTCACCGGTAACAGGTGACCGGGTCACGTGGGGTCACCGGCCCCAGGTCAGCGGGTCACGTGGGGTCACCGGCCCCAGGTGACCGGGTCACGTGGGGACACCGGCTCCAGGTGACCGGGTCACGTGGGGTCACCGGCCCCAGGTCAGCGGGTCACGTGGGGACACCGGCCCCAGGTGACCGGGTCACGTGGGGTCACCGGCCCCAGGTGACCGGGTCACGTGGGGTCACCGGCCCCAGGTGACCGGGTCACATGGGGTCACCGGCCCCAGGTGACCGGGTCACGTGGGTACACCGGCCCCAGGTGACCGGGTCACGTGGGGTCACCGGCCCCAGGTGACCGGGTCACGTGGGGTCACCGGCACCAGGTGACCGGGTCACGTGGGGACACCGGCCCCAGGTGACCGGGTCACGTGGGGTCACCGGCCCCAGGTGTTCGGGTCACGTGGGGTCACCGGCCCCAGGTGACCGGGTCACGTGGGGTCACCGGCCCCAGGTGACCGGGTCACGTGGGGAAACCGGCCCCAGGTTACCGGGTCACGTCGGGTCACCGGCCCCAGGTGACCGGGTCACGTGGGGTCACCGGACCCAGGTGACCGGGTCACGTGGGGACACCGGCCCCAGGTAACCGGGTCATACCGAGTCCCCGGACCCAGGTCACCGGGTCAGTTCGGGACCCCCGACCCAGGTCGGGTCATGTCACGTCCCATGCCCGGGTCCCCGGGTTGGATTTTTACCCAGGCCCCGGGTCACAGGGTCATGTCGGGTCAACGGCCTGGGTACAAGGGTCTGGTGACCACCCCGACCCCAGGTCCCCGGGTCATGACGGGACACCGGACCAGGTCCCCGAGTCCGGTCGACACCACAGCCCCAGGTCACCGGGTCATGTCGGGACCCAGCCCGGGTCCCCGGGACGGGTTTTTACCCCAGCCGCAGATCACCGGGTCCTGTCGGGTACCCGGGTCGGGTCCCCTGGACAGGTCGGCACCCCGGCCCCGGGTCACGGGGTCATGTCGGGTCGCTGTCCCGGGTACCAGTGTCAGGTGACCACCCCGGCCCCGGGAGACGGAGTCATACCGGGTCCCCGGCCTGGGTCCCCGGGTTGCATCGGGACACCAGCGAAGGACCACCGGGTCCTGTCGGGTCCCCGGCCCGGGTCCCCTGGAAAGGTCGTTAACCCGGTCCCAGGTCACCGGGTCATGTCGCGCACCCGGCCTGGTTCCCAGGTTCCGGTGACCACCCCGGCACCAGGACCCCGGGTCCCGTGGGGACCCCGGACCCAGGTCAGCGGGTCACGTGGGGACACCGGCCCCAGGTCACCGCGTCAGGTCGGGACCCCGAACCCAGGTCCACGAGTCCGTCGACACCACAGCCCCGGGTCACCGGGTCGTGTCGGGTAACCGGCCTGGTTCCAAGGTTCCGATGACCACCCCGGCACCAGGACCCCGGGTCACGTGGGGACACCGGCCCCAGGTGACCGGGTCACGTGGGGACACCGGCCCCAGGTCATCGGGTCACGTGGGGTCACCGGCCCCAGGTGACCGGGTCACGTGGGGTCACCGGCCCCAGGTGACCGGGTCACGTGGGGTCACCGGCCCCAGGTGACCGGGTCACGTGGGGACACCGGCCCCAGGTGACCGGCTCACGTGTGGTCACCGGTAACAGGTGACCGGGTCACGTGGGGTCACCGGCCCCAGGTCAGCGGGTCACGTGGGGTCACCGGCCCCAGGTGACCGGGTCACGTGGGGACACCGGCTCCAGGTGACCGGGTCACGTGGGGTCACCGGCCCCAGGTCAGCGGGTCACGTGGGGACACCGGCCCCAGGTGACCGGGTCACGTGGGGTCACCGGCCCCAGGTGACCGGGTCACGTGGGGTCACCGGCCCCAGGTGACCGGGTCACATGGGGTCACCGGCCCCAGGTGACCGGGTCACGTGGGTACACCGGCCCCAGGTGACCGGGTCACGTGGGGTCACCGGCCCCAGGTGACCGGGTCACGTGGGGTCACCGGCACCAGGTGACCGGGTCACGTGGGGACACCGGCCCCAGGTGACCGGGTCACGTGGGGTCACCGGCCCCAGGTGTTCGGGTCACGTGGGGTCACCGGCCCCAGGTGACCGGGTCACGTGGGGTCACCGGCCCCAGGTGACCGGGTCACGTGGGGTCACCGGCCCCAGGTCAGCGGGTCACGTGGGGACACCGGCCCCAGGTGACCGGGTCACGTGGGGTCACCGGCCCCAGGTGACCGGGTCACGTGGGGTCACCGGCCCCAGGTGACCGGGTCACGTGGGGTCACCGGCCCCAGGTCAGCGGGTCACGTGGGGACACCGGCCCCAGGTAACCAAGGCATGTCGGGACCCAGCCCGGGTCCCCGGGACGGGTTTTTACCCCAGCCGCAGATCACCGGGTCCTGTCGGGTCCCCGGCCCGGGTCCCCTGGACAGGTCGATAACCCGGCCCCAGGTCACCCGGTCATCTCGCGCACCCGGCCTGGTTCCCAGGTTCCGATGACCACCCCGGCACCAGGACCCCGGGTCACGTGGGGACACCGGCCCCAGGTGACCGGGTCACGTGGGGTCACCGGCCCCAGGTCACCGGGTCACGTGGGGACCCCGGCCCCAGGTGACCGGGTCACGTGGGGACCCCGGACCCAGGTAACCGGGTCATACCGAGTCCCCGGACCCAGGACACCGGGTCAGTTCGGGACCCCGGACCCAGGTCGGGTCATGTCACGTCCCATGCCCGGGTCCCCGGGTTGGATTTTTACCCAGGCCCCGGGTCACAGGGTCATGTCGGGTCAACGGCCTGGGTACAAGGGTCTGGTGACCACCCCGACCCCAGGTCCCCGGGTCATGACGGGACACCGGACCAGGTCCCCGAGTCCGGTCGACACCACAGCCCCAGGTCACCGGGTCATGTCGGGACCCAGCCCGGGTCCCCGGGACGGGTTTTTACCCCAGCCGCAGATCACCGGGTCCTGTCGGGTACCCGGGTCGGGTCCCCTGGACAGGTCGGCACCCCGGCCCCGGGTCACGGGGTCATGTCGGGTCGCTGTCCCGGGTACCAGTGTCAGGTGACCACCCCGGCCCCGGGAGACGGAGTCATACCGGGTCCCCGGCCTGGGTCCCCGGGTTGCATCGGGACAAAAGCACCGGATCACTGGATCACGTGGGGGCCCGGGCCCGGGTCCCCGGGTTGCATCGGGACACCAGCGAAGGACCACCGGGTCCTGTCGGGTCCCCGGCCCGGGTCCCCTGGACAGGTCGTTAACCTGGCCCCAGGTCACCGGGTCGTGTCGGGTAACCGGCCTGGTTCCCAGGTTCCGGTGACCACCCCGGCACCAGGACCCCGGGTCCCGTGGGGACCCCGGCCCCAGGTGACCGGGTCACGCGGGGTCACCAGCCCCAGGTCAGCGGGTCACGTGGGGTCACCGGCCCCAGGTCAGCGGGTCACGTGGGGACACCGGCCCCAGGTCACCGCGTCAGGTCAGGACCCCGAACCCAGGTCCACGAGTCCGTCGACACCACAGCCCCGGGTCACCGGGTCGTGTCGGGTAACCGGCCTGGTTCCCAGGTTCCGATGACCACCCCGGCACCAGGACCCCGGGTCACGTGGGGACACCGGCCCCAGGTGACCGGGTCACGTGGGGTCACCGGCCCCAGGTGACCCGGTCACGTGGGGTCACCGGCCCCAGGTGACCGGGTCACGTGGGGACACCGGCCCCAGGTGACCGGGTCACGTGGGGTCACCGGCACCAGGTGACTGGGTCACGTGGGGTCACCGGCCCCAGGTGACCTGGTCACGTGGGGTCACCGGCCCCAGGTGACCGGGTCACGTGGGGTCACCGGCCCCAGGTGACCGGGTCACGTGAGGTCACCGGCCCCAGGTGACCGGGTCACGTGGGGTCACCGGCCCCAGGTGACCGGGTCACGTGGGGTAACCGGCCCCAGGTGACCTGGTCACGTGGGGTCACCGGCCCCAGGTGACCGGGTCACTTGGGGTCACCGGCCCCAGGTGACCGGGTCACGGGAGGTCACCGGCCCCAGGTGACCGGGTCACGTGGGGTCACCGGCCCCAGGTGACCGGGTCACGTGGGGTCACCGGCCCCAGGTGACCGGGTCACGTGGGGTCACCGGCCCCAGGTCAGCGGGTCACGTGGGGACACCGGCCCCAGGTGACCGAGTCACGTGGGGTCACCGGCCCCAGGTGACCGGGTCACGTGGGGTCACCGGCCCCAGGTGACCGGGTCACGTGGGGTCACCGGCCCCAGGTCAGCGGGTCACGTGGGGACACCGGCCCCAGGTAACCAAGGCATGTCGGGACCCAGCCCGGGTTCCCGGGACGGGTTTTTACCCCAGCCGCAGATCACCGGGTCCTGTCGGGTCCCCGGCCCGGGTCCCCTGGACAGGTCGATAACCCGGCCCCAGGTCACCCGGTCATCTCGCGCACCCGGCCTGGTTCCCAGGTTCCGATGACCACCCCGGCACCAGGACCCCGGGTCACGTGGGGACACCGGCCCCAGGTGACCGGGTCACGTGGGGTCACCGGCCCCAGGTCACCGGGTCACGTGGGGACCCCGGCCCCAGGTGACCGGGTCACGTGGGGACCCCGGACCCAGGTAACCGGGTCATACCGAGTCCCCGGACCCAGGACACCGGGTCAGTTCGGGACCCCGGACCCAGGTCGGGTCATGTCACGTCCCATGCCCGGGTCCCCGGGTTGGATTTTTACCCAGGCCCCGGGTCACAGGGTCATGTCGGGTCAACGGCCTGGGTACAAGGGTCTGGTGACCACCCCGACCCCAGGTCCCCGGGTCATGACGGGACACCGGACCAGGTCCCCGAGTCCGGTCGACACCACAGCCCCAGGTCACCGGGTCATGTCGGGACCCAGCCCGGGTCCCCGGGACGGGTTTTTACCCCAGCCGCAGATCACCGGGTCCTGTCGGGTACCCGGGTCGGGTCCCCTGGACAGGTCGGCACCCCGGCCCCGGGTCACGGGGTCATGTCGGGTCGCTGTCCCGGGTACCAGTGTCAGGTGACCACCCCGGCCCCGGGAGACGGAGTCATACCGGGTCCCCGGCCCAGGTCGCCGGGTTGCATCGGGACAAAAGCACCGGATCACTGGATCACGTGGGGGCCCGGGCCCGGGTCCCCGGGTTGCATCGGGACACCAGCGAAGGACCACCGGGTCCTGTCGGGTCCCCGGCCCGGGTCCCCTGGACAGGTCGTTAACCTGGCCCCAGGTCACCGGGTCGTGTCGGGTAACCGGCCTGGTTCCCAGGTTCCGGTGACCACCCCGGCACCAGGACCCCGGGTCCCGTGGGGACCCCGGCCCCAGGTGACCGGGTCACGCGGGGTCACCAGCCCCAGGTCAGCGGGTCACGTGGGGTCACCGGCCCCAGGTCAGCGGGTCACGTGGGGACACCGGCCCCAGGTCACCACGTCAGGTCGGGACCCCGAACCCAGGTCCACGAGTCCGTCGACACCACAGCCCCGGGTCACCGGGTCGTGTCGGGTAACCGGCCTGGTTCCCAGGTTCCGATGACCACCCCGGCACCAGGACCCCGGGTCACGTGGGGACACCGGCCCCAGGTGACCGGGTCACGTGGGGTCACCGGCCCCAGGTGACCCGGTCACGTGGGGTCACCGGCCCCAGGTGACCGGGTCACGTGGGGACACCGGCCCCAGGTGACCGGGTCACGTGGGGTCACCAGCACCAGGTGACTGGGTCACGTGGGGTCACCGGCCCCAGGTGACCTGGTCACGTGGGGTCACCGGCCCCAGGTGACCGGGTCACGTGGGGTCACCGGCCCCAGGTGACCGGGTCACGTGAGGTCACCGGCCCCAGGTGACCGGGTCACGTGGGGTCACCGGCCCCAGGTGACCGGGTCACGTGGGGTAACCGGCCCCAGGTGACTTGGTCACGTGGGGTCACCGGCCCCAGGTGACCGGGTCACTTGGGGTCACCGGCCCCAGGTGACCGGGTCACGGGAGGTCACCGGCCCCAGGTGACCGGGTCACGTGGGGTCACCGGCCCCAGGTGACCGGGTCACGTGGGGTCACCGGCCCCAGGTGACCGGGTCACGTGGGGTCACCGGCCCCAGGTCAGCGGGTCACGTGGGGACACCGGCCCCAGGTGACCGGGTCACGTGGGGTCACCGGCCCCAGGTGACCGGGTCACGTGGGGTCACCGGCCCCAGGTCAGCGGGTCACGTGGGGACACCGGCCCCAGGTAACCAAGGCATGTCGGGACCCAGCCCGGGTCCCCGGGACGGGTTTTTACCCCAGCCGCAGATCACCGGGTCCTGTCGGGTCCCCGGCCCGGGTCCCCTGGACAGGTCGATAACCCGGCCCCAGGTCACCCGGTCATCTCGCGCACCCGGCCTGGTTCCCAGGTTCCGATGACCACCCCGGCACCAGGACCCCGGGTCACGTGGGGACACCGGCCCCAGGTGACCGGGTCACGTGGGGTCACCGGCCCCAGGTCACCGGGTCACGTGGGGACCCCGGCCCCAGGTGACCGGGTCACGTGGGGACCCCGGACCCAGGTAACCGGGTCATACCGAGTCCCCGGACCCAGGACACCGGGTCAGTTCGGGACCCCGGACCCAGGTCGGGTCATGTCACGTCCCATGCCCGGGTCCCCGGGTTGGATTTTTACCCAGGCCCCGGGTCACAGGGTCATGTCGGGTCAACGGCCTGGGTACAAGGGTCTGGTGACCACCCCGACCCCAGGTCCCCGGGTCATGACGGGACACCGGACCAGGTCCCCGAGTCCGGTCGACACCACAGCCCCAGGTCACCGGGTCATGTCGGGACCCAGCCCGGGTCCCCGGGACGGGTTTTTACCCCAGCCGCAGATCACCGGGTCCTGTCGGGTACCCGGGTCGGGTCCCCTGGACAGGTCGGCACCCCGGCCCCGGGTCACGGGGTCATGTCGGGTCGCTGTCCCGGGTACCAGTGTCAGGTGACCACCCCGGCCCCGGGAGACGGAGTCATACCGGGTCCCCGGCCCAGGTCCCCGGGTTGCATCGGGACAAAAGCACCGGATCACTGGATCACGTGGGGGCCCGGGCCCGGGTCCCCGGGTTGCATCGGGACACCAGCGAAGGACCACCGGGTCCTGTCGGGTCCCCGGCCCGGGTCCCCTGGACAGGTCGTTAACCCGGCCCCAGGTCACCGGGTCGTGTCGGGTAACCGGCCTGGTTCCCAGGTTCCGGTGACCACCCCGGCACCAGGACCCCGGGTCCCGTGGGGACCCCGGCCCCAGGTGACCGGGTCACGTGGGGTCACCGGCCCCAGGTCAGCGGGTCACGTGGGGTCACCGGCCCCAGGTCAGCGGGTCACGTGGGGACACCGGCCCCAGGTCACCGCGTCAGGTCGGGACCCCGAACCCAGGTCCACGAGTCCGTCGACACCACAGCCCCGGGTCACCGGGTCGTGTCGGGTAACCGGCCTGGTTCCCAGGTTCCGATGACCACCCCGGCACCAGGACCCCGGGTCACGTGGGGTCACCGGCACCAGGTGACCGGGTCACGTGGGGTCACCGGCCCCAGGTGACCTGGTCACGTGGGGTCACCGGCCCCAGGTGACCGGGTCACGTGAGGTCACCGGCCCCAGGTGACCGGGTCACGTGGGGTCACCGGCCCCAGGTGACCGGGTCACGTGGGGTCACCGGCCCCAGGTGACCTGGTCACGTGGGGTCACCGGCCCCAGGTGACCGGGTCACGTGGGGTCACCGGCCCCAGGTGACCGGGTCACGGGAGGTCACCGGCCCCAGGTGACCGGGTCACGTGGGGTCACCGGCCCCAGGTGACCGGGTCACGTGGGGTCACCAGACCCAGGTCAGCGGGTCACGTGGGGACACCGGCCCCAGGTAACCGGGTCATACCGAGTCCCCGGACCCAGGTCACCGGGTCAGTTCGGGACCCCGGACCCAGGTCGGGTCATGTCACGTCCCATGCCCGGGTCCCCGGGTTGGATTTTTACCCAGGCCCCGGGTCACAGGGTCATGTCGGGTCAACGGCCTGGGTACAAGGGTCTGGTGACCACCCCGACCCCAGGTCCCCGGGTCATGACGGGACACCGGACCAGGTCCCCGAGTCCGGTCGACACCACAGCCCCAGGTCACCGGGTCATGTCGGGACCCAGCCCGGGTCCCCGGGACGCGTTTTTACCCCAGCCGCAGATCACCGGGTCCTGTCGGGTACCCGGGTCGGGTCCCCTGGACAGGTCGGCACCCCGGCCCCGGGTCACGGGGTCATGTCGGGTCGCTGTCCCGGGTACCAGTGTCAGGTGACCACCCCGGCCCCGGGAGACGGAGTCATACCAGGTCCCGGGCCCGGGTCCCCGGGTTGCATCGGGACACCAGCGAAGGACCACCGGGTCCTGTCGGGTCCCCGGCCCGGGTCCTCTGGACAGGTCGTTAACCCGGCCCCAGGTCACCGGGTCATGTCGCGCACCTGGCCTGGTTCCCAGGTTCCGGTGACCAACCCGGCACCAGGACTCTGGGTCACGTGGGGACACCGGACCCAGGTGACCCGGTCACGTGAGGACACCGGCCCCAGGTCACCGGGTCACGTGGGGTCACCGGCCCCAGGTGACCCGGTCACGTGGGGACACCGGCCCCAGGTGACCGGGTCACGTGGGGTCACCGGCCCCAGGTGACCGGGTCACGTGGAGTCACCGGCCCCAGGTGACCGGGTCACGTGGGGTCACCGGCACCAGGTGACCGGGTCACGTGGGGACACCGGCCCCAGGTGACCGGGTCACGTGGGGTCACCGGCCCCAGGTGACCGGGTCACGTGGGGTCACCGGCCCCAGGTGACCGGGTCACGTGGGGTCACCGGCCCCAGGTGACCGGGTCACGTGGGGTCACCAGCCCCAGGTCAGCGGGTCACGTGGGGACACCGGCCCCAGGTCACCGGGTCACGTGGGGTCACCGGCCCCAGGTGACCGGGTCACGTGGGGTCACCGGCCCCAGGTGACCGGGTCACGTGGGGTCACCGGCCCCAGGTGACCGGGTCACGTGGGGTCACCGGCCCCAGGTGACCGGGTCACGTGAGGTCACCGGCCCCAGGTGACCGGGTCACGTGGGGTCACCGGCCCCAGGTCAGCGGGTCACGTGGGGTCACCGGCCCCAGGTGACCGGGTCACGTGGGGTCACCGGCCCCAGGTGACCGGGTCACGTGAGGTCACCGGCCCCAGGTGACCGGGTCACGTGGGGTCACCGGCCCCAGGTGACCGGGTCACGTGGGGTCACCGGCCCCAGGTGA
Organism: Somateria mollissima; assembly: GCA_951411735.1. NCBI lineage: Eukaryota > Metazoa > Chordata > Aves > Anseriformes > Anatidae > Somateria > Somateria mollissima. The sequence goes on along the minus strand of CATOCB010000101.1, from coordinate 1,099,511 downwards.
CCGGGTCACGTGGGGTCACCGGCCCCAGGTGACCGGGTCACGTGGGGTCACCGGCCCCAGGTGACCGGGTCACGTGGGGTCACCGGCCCCAGGTGTGCGGGTCACGTGGGGTCACCGGCCCCAGGTGACCGGGTCACGTGAGGTCACCGGCCCCAGGTGACCGGGTCACGTGGGGTCACCGGCCCCAGGTGACCGGGTCACGTGGGGTCACCGGCCCCAGGTGACCGGGTCACGTGGGGTCACCGGACCTAGGTCAGCGGGTCACGTGGGGACACCGGCCCCAGGTAACCGGGTCATACCGAGTCCCCGGACCCAGGTCACCGGGTCAGTTCGGGACCCCGGACCCAGGTCGGGTCATGTCACGTCCCATGCCCGGGTCCCCGGGTTGGATTTTTACCCAGGCCCCGGGTCACAGGGTCATGTCGGGTCAACGGCCTGGGTACAAGGGTCTGGTGACCACCCCGACCCCAGGTCCCCGGGTCATGACGGGACACCGGACCAGGTCCCCGAGTCCGGTCGACACCACAGCCCCAGGTCACCGGGTCATGTCGGGACCCAGCCCGGGTCCCCGGGACGGGTTTTTACCCCAGCCGCAGATCACCGGGTCCTGTCGGGTACCCGGGTCGGGTCCCCTGGACAGGTCGGCACCCCGGCCCCGGGTCACGGGGTCATGTCGGCTCGCTGTCCCGGGTACCAGTGTCAGGTGACCACCCCGGCCCCGGGAGACGGAGTCATACCGGGTCCCCGGCCCGGGTCCCCGGGTTGCATCGGGACACCAGCGAAGGACCACCGGGTCCTGTCGGGTCCCCGGCCCGGGTCCCCTGGACAGGTCGTTAACCCGGCCCCAGGTCACCGGGTCATGTCGCGCACCCGGCCTGGTTCCCAGGTTCCGGTGACCACCCCGGCACCAGGACCCCGGGTCCCGTGGGGACCCCGGACCCAGGTCAGCGGGTCACGTGGGGACACCGGCCCCAGGTCACCGCGTCAGGTCGGGACCCCGAACCCAGGTCCACGAGTCCGTCGACACCACAGCCCCGGGTCACCGGGTCGTGTCGGGTAACCGGCCTGGTTCCAAGGTTCCGATGACCACCCCCGGCACCAGGACCCCGGGTCACGTGGGGACACCGGCCCCAGGTGACCGGGTCACGTGGGGACACCGGCCCCAGGTCATCGGGTCACGTGGGGTCACCGGCCCCAGGTGACCGGGTCACGTGGGGTCACCGGCCCCAGGTGACCGGGTCACGTGGGGTCACCGGCCCCAGGTGACCGGGTCACGTGGGGACACCGGCCCCAGGTGACCGGCTCACGTGTGGTCACCGGTAACAGGTGACCGGGTCACGTGGGGTCACCGGCCCCAGGTCAGCGGGTCACGTGGGGTCACCGGCCCCAGGTGACCGGGTCACGTGGGGACACCGGCTCCAGGTGACCGGGTCACGTGGGGTCACCGGCCCCAGGTCAGCGGGTCACGTGGGGACACCGGCCCCAGGTCACCGGGTCACGTGGGGTCACCGGCCCCAGGTGACCGGGTCACGTGGGGTCACCGGCCCCAGGTGACCGGGTCACGTGGGTACACCGGCCCCAGGTGACCGGGTCACGTGGGGTCACCGGCCCCAGGTGACCGGGTCACGTGGGGTCACCGGCCCCAGGTGACCGGGTCACGTGGGGTCACCGGCACCAGGTGACCGGGTCACGTGGGGTCACCGGCCCCAGGTGACCGGGTCACGTGGGGTCACCGGCCCCAGGTGACCGGGTCACGTGGGGTCACCGGCCCCAGGTGACCCGGTCACGTGGGGTCACCGGCCCCAGGTGACCGGGTCACGTGGGGTCACCGGCCCCAGGTGACCGGGTCACGTGGGGTCACCGGCCCCAGGTCAGCGGGTCACGTGGGGACACCGGCCCCAGGTGACCGGGTCACGTGGGGTCACCGGCCCCAGGTGACCGGGTCACGTGGGGTCACCGGCCCCAGGTCAGCGGGTCACGTGGGGACACCGGCCCCAGGTAACCAAGGCATGTCGGGACCCAGCCCGGGTCCCCGGGACGGGTTTTTACCCCAGCCGCAGATCACCGGGTCCTGTCGGGTCCCCGGCCCGGGTCCCCTGGACAGGTCGATAACCCGGCCCCAGGTCACCCGGTCATCTCGCGCACCCGGCCTGGTTCCCAGGTTCCGATGACCACCCCGGCACCAGGACCCCGGGTCACGTGGGGACACCGGCCCCAGGTGACCGGGTCACGTGGGGTCACCGGCCCCAGGTCACCGGGTCACGTGGGGACCCCAGCCCCAGGTGACCGGGTCACGTGGGGACCCCGGACCCAGGTAACCGGGTCATACCGAGTCCCCGGACCCAGGACACCGGGTCAGTTCGGGACCCCGGACCCAGGTCGGGTCATGTCACGTCCCATGCCCGGGTCCCCGGGTTGGATTTTTACCCAGGCCCCGGGTCACAGGGTCATGTCGGGTCAACGGCCTGGGTACAAGGGTCTGGTGACCACCCCGACCCCAGGTCCCCGGGTCATGACGGGACACCGGACCAGGTCCCCGAGTCCGGTCGACACCACAGCCCCAGGTCACCGGGTCATGTCGGGACCCAGCCCGGGTCCCCGGGACGGGTTTTTACCCCAGCCGCAGATCACCGGGTCCTGTCGGGTACCCGGGTCGGGTCCCCTGGACAGGTCGGCACCCCGGCCCCGGGTCACGGGGTCATGTCGGGTCGCTGTCCCGGGTACCAGTGTCAGGTGACCACCCCGGCCCTGGGAGACGGAGTCATACCGGGTCCCCGGCCCAGGTCCCCGGGTTGCATCGGGACAAAAGCACCGGATCACTGGATCACGTGGGGGCCCGGGCCCGGGTCCCCGGGTTGCATCGGGACACCAGCGAAGGACCACCGGGTCCTGTCGGGTCCCCGGCCCGGGTCCCCTGGACAGGTCGTTAACCCAGCCCCAGGTCACCGGGTCGTGTCGGGTAACCGGCCTGGTTCCCAGGTTCCGGTGACCACCCCGGCACCAGGACCCCGGGTCCCGTGGGGACCCCGGCCCCAGGTGACCGGGTCACGCGGGGTCACCGGCCCCAGGTCAGCGGGTCACGTGGGGTCACCGGCTCCAGGTCAGCGGGTCACGTGGGGACACCGGCCCCAGGTCACCGCGTCAGGTCGGGACCCCGAACCCAGGTCCACGAGTCCGTCGACACCACAGCCCCGGGTCACCGGGTCGTGTCGGGTAACCGGCCTGGTTCCCAGGTTCCGATGAACACCCCGGCACCAGGACCCCGGGTCACGTGGGGACACCGGCCCCAGGTGACCGGGTCACGTGGGGTCACCGGCCCCAGGTGACCCGGTCACGTGGGGTCACCGGCCCCAGGTGACCGGGTCACGTGGGGACACCGGCCCCAGGTGACCGGGTCACGTGGGGTCACCGGCCCCAGGTGACTGGGTCACGTGGGGTCACCGGCCCCAGGTGACCTGGTCACGTGGGGTCACCGGCCCCAGGTGACCGGGTCACGTGGGGTCACCGGCCCCAGGTGACCGGGTCACGTGAGGTCACCGGCCCCAGGTGACCGGGTCACGTGGGGTCACCGGCCCCAGGTGACCGGGTCACGTGGGGTCACCGGCCCCAGGTGACCTGGTCACGTGGGGTCACCGGCCCCAGGTGACCGGGTCACGTGGGGTCACCGGCCCCAGGTGACCGGGTCACGGGAGGTCACCGGCCCCAGGTGACCGGGTCACGTGGGGTCACCGGCCCCAGGTGACTGGGTCACGTGGGGTCACCGGCCCCAGGTGACCGGGTCACGTGGGGTCACCGGCCCCAGGTGACCGGGTCACGTGGGGTCACCGGCCCCAGGTGACCGGGTCACGTGGGGTCACCAGACCCAGGTCAGCGGGTCACGTGGGGACACCGGCCCCAGGTAACCGGGTCATACCGAGTCCCCGGACCCAGGTCACCGGGTCAGTTCGGGACCCCGGACCCAGGTCGGGTCATGTCACGTCCCATGCCCGGGTCCCCGGGTTGGATTTTTACCCAGGCCCCGGGTCACAGGGTCATGTCGGGTCAACGGCCTGGGTACAAGGGTCTGGTGACCACCCCGACCCCAGGTCCCCGGGTCATGACGGGACACCGGACCAGGTCCCCGAGTCCGGTCGACACCACAGCCCCAGGTCACCGGGTCATGTCGGGACCCAGCCCGGGTCCCCGGGACGCGTTTTTACCCCAGCCGCAGATCACCGGGTCCTGTCGGGTACCCGGGTCGGGTCCCCTGGACAGGTCGGCACCCCGGCCCCGGGTCACGGGGTCATGTCGGGTCGCTGTCCCGGGTACCAGTGTCAGGTGACCACCCCGGCCCCGGGAGACGGAGTCATACCAGGTCCCGGGCCCGGGTCCCCGGGTTGCATCGGGACACCAGCGAAGGACCACCGGGTCCTGTCGGGTCCCCGGCCCGGGTCCTCTGGACAGGTCGTTAACCCGGCCCCAGGTCACCGGGTCATGTCGCGCACCCGGCCTGGTTCCCAGGTTCCGGTGACCAACCCGGCACCAGGACTCTGGGTCACGTGGGGACACCGGACCCAGGTGACCCGGTCACGTGAGGACACCGGCCCCAGGTCACCGGGTCACGTGGGGTCACCGGCCCCAGGTGACCCGGTCACGTGGGGACACCGGCCCCAGGTGACCGGGTCACGTGGGGTCACCGGCCCCAGGTGACCGGGTCACGTGGAGTCACCGGCCCCAGGTGACCGGGTCACGTGGGGTCACCGGCACCAGGTGACCGGGTCACGTGGGGACACCGGCCCCAGGTGACCGGGTCACGTGGGGTCACCGGCCCCAGGTGACCGGGTCACGTGGGGTCACCGGCCCCAGGTGACCGGGTCACGTGGGGTCACCGGCCCCAGGTGACCGGGTCACGTGGGGTCACCAGCCCCAGGTCAGCGGGTCACGTGGGGACACCGGCCCCAGGTCACCGGGTCACGTGGGGTCACCGGCCCCAGGTGACCGGGTCACGTGGGGTCACCGGCCCCAGGTGACCGGGTCACGTGGGGTCACCGGCCCCAGGTGACCGGGTCACGTGGGGTCACCGGCCCCAGGTGACCGGGTCACGTGAGGTCACCGGCCCCAGGTGACCGGGTCACGTGGGGTCACCGGCCCCAGGTCAGCGGGTCACGTGGGGTCACCGGCCCCAGGTGACCGGGTCACGTGGGGTCACCGGCCCCAGGTGACCGGGTCACGTGAGGTCACCGGCCCCAGGTGACCGGGTCACGTGGGGTCACCGGCCCCAGGTGACCGGGTCACGTGGGGTCACCGGCCCCAGGTGACCGGGTCACGTGGGGTCACCGGCCCCAGGTGTGCGGGTCACGTGGGGTCACCGGCCCCAGGTGACCGGGTCACGTGAGGTCACCGGCCCCAGGTGACCGGGTCACGTGGGGTCACCGGCCCCAGGTGACCGGGTCACGTGGGGTCACCGGCCCCAGGTGACCGGGTCACGTGGGGTCACCGGACCTAGGTCAGCGGGTCACGTGGGGACACCGGCCCCAGGTAACCGGGTCATACCGAGTCCCCGGACCCAGGTCACCGGGTCAGTTCGGGACCCCGGACCCAGGTCGGGTCATGTCACGTCCCATGCCCGGGTCCCCGGGTTGGATTTTTACCCAGGCCCCGGGTCACAGGGTCATGTCGGGTCAACGGCCTGGGTACAAGGGTCTGGTGACCACCCCGACCCCAGGTCCCCGGGTCATGACGGGACACCGGACCAGGTCCCCGAGTCCGGTCGACACCACAGCCCCAGGTCACCGGGTCATGTCGGGACCCAGCCCGGGTCCCCGGGACGGGTTTTTACCCCAGCCGCAGATCACCGGGTCCTGTCGGGTACCCGGGTCGGGTCCCCTGGACAGGTCGGCACCCCGGCCCCGGGTCACGGGGTCATGTCGGCTCGCTGTCCCGGGTACCAGTGTCAGGTGACCACCCCGGCCCCGGGAGACGGAGTCATACCGGGTCCCCGGCCTGGGTCCCCGGGTTGCATCGGGACACCAGCGAAGGACCACCGGGTCCTGTCGGGTCCCCGGCCCGGGTCCCCTGGACAGGTCGTTAACCCGGCCCCAGGTCACCGGGTCATGTCGCGCACCCGGCCTGGTTCCCAGGTTCCGGTGACCACCCCGGCACCAGGACCCCGGGTCACGTGGGGACCCCGGCCCCAGGTCAGCGGGTCACGTGGGGACACCGGCCCCAGGTCACCGCGTCAGGTCGGGACCCTGAACCCAGGTCCACGAGTCCGTCGACACCACAGCCCCGGGTCACCGGGTCGTGTCGGGTAACCGGCCTGGTTCCAAGGTTCCGATGACCACCCCGGCACCAGGACCCCGGGTCACGTGGGGACACCGGCCCCAGGTGACCGGGTCACGTGGGGACACCGGCCCCAGGTCATCGGGTCACGTGGGGTCACCGGCCCCAGGTGACCGGGTCACGTGGGGTCACCGGCCCCAGGTGACCGGGTCACGTGGGGTCACCGGCCCCAGGTGACCGGGTCACGTGGGGACACCGGCCCCAGGTGACCGGCTCACGTGTGGTCACCGGTAACAGGTGACCGGGTCACGTGGGGTCACCGGCCCCAGGTCAGCGGGTCACGTGGGGTCACCGGCCCCAGGTGACCGGGTCACGTGGGGACACCGGCTCCAGGTGACCGGGTCACGTGGGGTCACCGGCCCCAGGTCAGCGGGTCACGTGGGGACACCGGCCCCAGGTCACCGGGTCACGTGGGGTCACCGGCCCCAGGTGACCGGGTCACGTGGGGTCACCGGCCCCAGGTGACCGGGTCACGTGGGGTCACCGGCCCCAGGTGACCGGGTCACGTGGGTACACCGGCCCCAGGTGACCGGGTCACGTGGGGTCACCGGCCCCAGGTGACCGGGTCACGTGGGGTCACCGGCCCCAGGTGACCGGGTCACGTGGGGTCACCGGCACCAGGTGACCGGGTCACGTGGGGTCACCGGCCCCAGGTGACCGGGTCACGTGGGGTCACCGGCCCCAGGTGACCGGGTCACGTGGGGTCACCGGCCCCAGGTGACCCGGTCACGTGGGGTCACCGGCCCCAGGTGACCGGGTCACGTGGGGTCACCGGCCCCAGGTGACCGGGTCACGTGGGGTCACCGGCCCCAGGTCAGCGGGTCACGTGGGGACACCGGCCCCAGGTGACCGGGTCACGTGGGGTCACCGGCCCCAGGTGACCGGGTCACGTGGGGTCACCGGCCCCAGGTCAGCGGGTCACGTGGGGACACCGGCCCCAGGTAACCAAGGCATGTCGGGACCCAGCCCGGGTCCCCGGGACGGGTTTTTACCCCAGCCGCAGATCACCGGGTCCTGTCGGGTCCCCGGCCCGGGTCCCCTGGACAGGTCGATAACCCGGCCCCAGGTCACCCGGTCATCTCGCGCACCCGGCCTGGTTCCCAGGTTCCGATGACCACCCCGGCACCAGGACCCCGGGTCACGTGGGGACACCGGCCCCAGGTGACCGGGTCACGTGGGGTCACCGGCCCCAGGTCACCGGGTCACGTGGGGACCCCAGCCCCAGGTGACCGGGTCACGTGGGGACCCCGGACCCAGGTAACCGGGTCATACCGAGTCCCCGGACCCAGGACACCGGGTCAGTTCGGGACCCCGGACCCAGGTCGGGTCATGTCACGTCCCATGCCCGGGTCCCCGGGTTGGATTTTTACCCAGGCCCCGGGTCACAGGGTCATGTCGGGTCAACGGCCTGGGTACAAGGGTCTGGTGACCACCCCGACCCCAGGTCCCCGGGTCATGACGGGACACCGGACCAGGTCCCCGAGTCCGGTCGACACCACAGCCCCAGGTCACCGGGTCATGTCGGGACCCAGCCCGGGTCCCCGGGACGGGTTTTTACCCCAGCCGCAGATCACCGGGTCCTGTCGGGTACCCGGGTCGGGTCCCCTGGACAGGTCGGCACCCCGGCCCCGGGTCACGGGGTCATGTCGGGTCGCTGTCCCGGGTACCAGTGTCAGGTGACCACCCCGGCCCTGGGAGACGGAGTCATACCGGGTCCCCGGCCCAGGTCCCCGGGTTGCATCGGGACAAAAGCACCGGATCACTGGATCACGTGGGGGCCCGGGCCCGGGTCCCCGGGTTGCATCGGGACACCAGCGAAGGACCACCGGGTCCTGTCGGGTCCCCGGCCCGGGTCCCCTGGACAGGTCGTTAACCCAGCCCCAGGTCACCGGGTCGTGTCGGGTAACCGGCCTGGTTCCCAGGTTCCGGTGACCACCCCGGCACCAGGACCCCGGGTCCCGTGGGGACCCCGGCCCCAGGTGACCGGGTCACGCGGGGTCACCGGCCCCAGGTCAGCGGGTCACGTGGGGTCACCGGCTCCAGGTCAGCGGGTCACGTGGGGACACCGGCCCCAGGTCACCGCGTCAGGTCGGGACCCCGAACCCAGGTCCACGAGTCCGTCGACACCACAGCCCCGGGTCACCGGGTCGTGTCGGGTAACCGGCCTGGTTCCCAGGTTCCGATGAACACCCCGGCACCAGGACCCCGGGTCACGTGGGGACACCGGCCCCAGGTGACCGGGTCACGTGGGGTCACCGGCCCCAGGTGACCCGGTCACGTGGGGTCACCGGCCCCAGGTGACCGGGTCACGTGGGGACACCGGCCCCAGGTGACCGGGTCACGTGGGGTCACCGGCCCCAGGTGACTGGGTCACGTGGGGTCACCGGCCCCAGGTGACCTGGTCACGTGGGGTCACCGGCCCCAGGTGACCGGGTCACGTGGGGTCATCGGCCCCAGGTGACCGGGTCACGTGAGGTCACCGGCCCCAGGTGACCGGGTCACGTGGGGTCACCGGCCCCAGGTGACCGGGTCACGTGGGGTCACCGGCCCCAGGTGACCTGGTCACGTGGGGTCACCGGCCCCAGGTGACCGGGTCACGTGGGGTCACCGGCCCCAGGTGACCGGGTCACGGGAGGTCACCGGCCCCAGGTGACCGGGTCACGTGGGGTCACCGGCCCCAGGTGACTGGGTCACGTGGGGTCACCGGCCCCAGGTGACCGGGTCACGTGGGGTCACCGGCCCCAGGTGACCGGGTCACGTGGGGTCACCGGCCCCAGGTCAGCGGGTCACGTGGGGACACCGGCCCCAGGTGACCGAGTCACGTGGGGTCACCGGCCCCAGGTGACCGGGTCACGTGGGGTCACCGGCCCCAGGTGACCGGGTCACGTGGGGTCACCGGCCCCAGGTCAGCGGGTCACGTGGGGACACCGGCCCCAGGTAACCAAGGCATGTCGGGACCCAGCCCGGGTCCCCGGGACGGGTTTTTACCCCAGCCGCAGATCACCGGGTCCTGTCGGGTCCCCGGCCCGGGTCCCCTGGACAGGTCGATAACCCGGCCCCAGGTCACCCGGTCATCTCGCGCACCCGGCCTGGTTCCCAGGTTCCGATGACCACCCCGGCACCAGGACCCCGGGTCACGTGGGGACACCGGCCCCAGGTGACCGGGTCACGTGGGGTCACCGGCCCCAGGTCACCGGGTCACGTGGGGACCCCGGCCCCAGGTGACCGGGTCACGTGGGGACCCCGGACCCAGGTAACCGGGTCATACCGAGTCCCCGGACCCAGGACACCGGGTCAGTTCGGGACCCCGGACCCAGGTCGGGTCATGTCACGTCCCATGCCCGGGTCCCCGGGTTGGATTTTTACCCAGGCCCCGGGTCACAGGGTCATGTCGGGTCAACGGCCTGGGTACAAGGGTCTGGTGACCACCCCGACCCCAGGTCCCCGGGTCATGACGGGACACCGGACCAGGTCCCCGAGTCCGGTCGACACCACAGCCCCAGGTCACCGGGTCATGTCGGGACCCAGCCCGGGTCCCCGGGACGGGTTTTTACCCCAGCCGCAGATCACCGGGTCCTGTCGGGTACCCGGGTCGGGTCCCCTGGACAGGTCGGCACCCCGGCCCCGGGTCACGGGGTCATGTCGGGTCGCTGTCCCGGGTACCAGTGTCAGGTGACCACCCCGGCCCCGGGAGACGGAGTCATACCGGGTCCCCGGCCCAGGTCCCCGGGTTGCATCGGGACAAAAGCACCGGATCACTGGATCACGTGGGGGCCCGGGCCCGGGTCCCCGGGTTGCATCGGGACACCAGCGAAGGACCACCGGGTCCTGTCGGGTCCCCGGCCCGGGTCCCCTGGACAGGTCGTTAACCCGGCCCCAGGTCACCGGGTCGTGTCGGGTAACCAGCCTGGTTCCCAGGTTCCGGTGACCACCCCGGCACCAGGACCCCGGGTCCCGTGGGGACCCCGGCCCCAGGTGACCGGGTCACGCGGGGTCACCGGCCCCAGGTCAGCGGGTCACGTGGGGTCACCGGCCCCAGGTCAGCGGGTCACGTGGGGACACCGGCCCCAGGTCACCGCGTCAGGTCGGGACCCCGAACCCAGGTCCACGAGTCCGTCGACACCACAGCCCCGGGTCACCGGGTCGTGTCGGGTAGCCGGCCTGGTTCCCAGGTTCCGATGACCACCCCGGCACCAGGACCCCGGGTCACGTGGGGACACCGGCCCCAGGTCACCGGGTCACGTGGGGTCACCGGCCCCAGGTGACCCGGTCACGTGGGGACACCGGCCCCAGGTGACCGGGTCACGTGGGGACACCGGCCCCAGGTGACCGGGTCACGTGGGGTCACCGGCCCCAGGTCAGCGGGTCACGTGGGGACCCCGGACCCAGGTCAGCGGGTCACGTGGGGACACCGGCCCCAGGTAACCGGGTCATACCGAGTCCCCGGACCCAGGTCACCGGGTCAGTTCGGGACCCCGGACCCAGGTCGGGTCATGTCACGTCCCATGCCCGGGTCCCCGGGTTGGATTTTTACCCAGGCCCCGGGTCACAGGGTCATGTCGGGTCAACGGCCTGGGTACAAGGGTCTGGTGACCACCCCGACCCCAGGTCCCCGGGTCATGACGGGACACCGGACCAGGTCCCCGAGTCCGGTCGACACCACAGCCCCAGGTCACCGGGTCATGTCGGGACCCAGCCCGGGTCCCCGGGACGCGTTTTTACCCCAGCCGCAGATCACCGGGTCCTGTCGGGTACCCGGGTCGGGTCCCCTGGACAGGTCGGCACACCACAGCCCCGGGTCACGGGGTCATGTCGGGTCGCTGTCCCGGGTACCAGTGTCAGGTGACCACCCCGGCCCCGGGAGACGGAGTCATACCGGGTCCCCGGCCCGGGTCCCCGGGTTGCATCGGGACAAAAGCACCGGATCACTGGATCACGTGGGGGCCCGGGCCCGGGTCCCCGGGTTGCATCGGGACACCAGCGAAGGACCACCGGGTCCTGTCGGGTCCCCGGCCCGGGTCCCCTGGACAGGTCGTTAACCTGGCCCCAGGTCACCGGGTCATGTCGCGCACCCGGCCTGGTTCCCACGTTCCGGTGACCACCCCGGCACTAGGACCCCGGGTCCCGTGGGGACCCCGGCCCCAGGTGACCGTGTCACGCGGGGTCACCGGCCCCAGGTCAGCGGGTCACGTGGGGTCACCGGCCCCAGGTCAGCGGGTCACGTGGGGTCACCGGCCCAAGGTCAGCGGGTCACGTGGGGACACCGGCCCCAGGTCACCGCGTCAGGTCGGGACCCCGAACCCAGGTCCACGAGTCCGTCGACACCACAGCCCCGGGTCACCGGGTCGTGTCGGGTAACCGGCCTGGTTCCCAGGTTCCGATGACCACCCCGACACCAGGACTCTGGGTCACGTGGGGACACCGGCCCCAGGTCACCGGGTCACGTGGGGTCACCGGACCCAGGTGACCCGGTCAAGTGGGGACACCGGCCCCAGGTGACCGTGTCACGTGGGGTCACCGGCACCAGGTGACCGGGTCACGTGGGGTCACCGGCCCCAGGTGACCTGGTCACGTGGGGTCACCGGCCCCAGGTGACCGGGTCACGTGGGGTCACCGGCCCCAGGTGACCGGGTCACGTGAGGTCACCGGCCCCAGGTGACCGGGTCACGTGGGGTCACCGGCCCCAGGTGACCGGGTCACGTGGGGTCACCGGCCCCAGGTGACCGGGTCACGTGGGGTCACCGGCACCAGGTGACCGGGTCACGTGGGGACACCGGCCCCAGGTGACCGGGTCACGTGGGGTCACCGGCCCCAGGTCAGCGGGTCACGTGGGGTCACCGGCCCCAGGTGACCGGGTCACGTGGGGTCACCGGCCCCAGGTGACCGGGTCACGTGGGGTCACCGGCCCCAGGTGACCTGGTCACGTGGTGTCACCGGCCCCAGGTGACCGGGTCACGTGGGGTCACCGGCCCCAGGTGACCGGGTCACGTGGGGACACCGGCCTCAGGTCAGCGGGTCACGTGGGGACACCTGCCCCAGGTCAGCGGGTCACGTGGGGACCCCGGACCCAGGTCAGCGGGTCACGTGGGGACACCGGCCCCAGGTAACCGGGTCATACCGAGTCCCCGGACCCAGGTCACCGGGTCAGTTCGGGACCCCGGACCCAGGTCGGGTCATGTCACGTCCCATGCCCGGGTCCCCGGGTTGGATTTTTACCCAGGCCCCGGGTCACAGGGTCATGTCGGGTCAACGGCCTGGGTACAAGGGTCTGGTGACCACCCCGACCCCAGGTCCCCGGGTCATGACGGGACACCGGACCAGGTCCCCGAGTCCGGTCGACACCACAGCCCCAGGTCACCGGGTCATGTCGGGACCCAGCCCGGGTCCCCGGGACGGGTTTTTACCCCAGCCGCAGATCACCGGGTCCTGTCGGGTACCCGGGTCGGGTCCCCTGGACAGGTCGGCACCCCGGCCCCGGGTCACGGGGTCATGTCGGGTCGCTGTCCCGGGTACCAGTGTCAGGTGACCACCCCGGCCCCGGGAGACGGAGTCATACCGGGTCCCCGGCCCGGGTCCCCGGGTTGCATCGGGACAAAAGCACCGGATCACTGGATCACGTGGGGGCCCGGGCCCGGGTCCCCGGGTTGCATCGGGACACCAGCGAAGGACCACCGGGTCCTGTCGGGTCCCCGGCCCGGGTCCCCTGGACAGGTCATTAATCCGGCCCCAGGTCACCGGGTCATGTCGCGCAACCGGCCTGGTTCCCACGTTCCGGTGACCACCCCGGCACCAGGACCCCGGGTCCCGTGGGGACCCCGGCCCCAGGTGACCGGGTCACGCGGGGACACCGGCCCCAGGTGACCGGGTCACGTGGGGTCACCGGCCCCAGGTGACCGGGTCACGTGGGGTCACCGGCCCCAGGTCAGCGGGTCATGTGGGGTCACCGGCCCCAGGTGACCGGGTCACGTGAGGTCACCGGCCCCAGGTGACCGGGTCACGTGGTGTCACCGGCCCCAGGTGACCGGGTCACGTGGGGACACCGGCCCCAGGTGACCGGGTCACGTGGGGACACCGGCCCCAGGTGACCGGGTCACGTGGGGTCACCGGCCCCAGGTCAGCGGGTCACGTGGGGTCACCGGCCCCAGGACCCCGGGTCACGTGGGGACACCGGCCCCAGGTGACCGGGTCACGTGGGGACACCGGCCCCAGGTCATCGGGTCACGTGGGGTCACCGGCCCCAGGTGACCGGGTCACGTGGGGTCACCGGCCCCAGGTGACCGGGTCACGTGGGGACACCGGCCCCAGGTCATCGGGTCACGTGGGGTCACCGGCCCCAGGTGACCGGGTCACGTGGGGTCACCGGCCCCAGGTGACCGGGTCACGTGGGGTCACCGGCCCCAGGTGACCGGGTCACGTGGGGTCACCGGCCCCAGGTCAGCGGGTCACGTGGGGACACCGGCCCCAGGTCACCGGGTCACGTGGGGTCACCGGCCCCAGGTGACCGGGTCACGTGGGGTCACCGGCCCCAGGTGACCGGGTCACGTGGGGTCACCGGCCCCAGGTGACCGGTTCACGTGGGGTCACCGGCACCAGGTGACCGGGTCACGTGGGGACACCGGCCCCAGGTGACCGGGTCACGTGGGGTCACCGGCCCCAGGTCAGTGGGTCACGTGGGGACACCGGCCCCAGGTAACCAAGGCATGTCGGGACCCAGCCCGGGTCCCCGGGACGGGTTTTTACCCCAGCCGCAGATCACCGGGTCCTGTCGGGTCCCCGGCCCGGGTCCCCTGGACAGGTCGATAACCCGGCCCCAGGTCACCCGGTCATCTCGCGCACCCGGCCTGGTTCCCAGGTTCCGATGACCACCCCGGCACCAGGACCCCGGGTCACTTGGGGTCACCGGCCCCAGGTGACCGGGTCACGTGGGGTCACCGGCCCCAGGTCAGCGGGTCACGTGGGGACACCGGCCCCAGGTCACCGGGTCACGTGGGGACACCGGCCCCAGGTGACCGGGTCACGTGGGGTCACCGGCCCCAGGTGACCGGGCCACGTGGGGTCACCGGACCCAGGTCAGCGGGTCACGTGGGGACACCGGCCCCGGGTAACCGGGTCATACCCAGTCCCCGGACCCAGGTCACCAGGTCAGTTCGGGACCCCGGACCCAGGTCGGGTCATGTCACGTCCCATGCCCGGGTCCCCGGGTTGGATTTTTACCCAGGCCCCGGGTCACAGGGTCATGTCGGGTCAACGGCCTGGGTACAAGGGTCTGGTGACCACCCCGACCCCAGGTCCCCGGGTCATGACGGGACACCGGACCAGGTCCCCGAGTCCGGTCGACACCACAGCCCCAGGTCACCGGGTCATGTCGGGACCCAGCCCGGGTCCCCGGGACGGGTTTTTACCCCAGCCGCAGATCACCGGGTCCTGTCGGGTACCCGGGTCGGGTCCCCTGGACAGGTCGGCACCCCGGCCCCGGGTCACGGGGTCATGTCGGGTCGCTGTCCCGGGTACCAGTGTCAGGTGACCACCCCGGCCCCGGGAGACGGAGTCATACCGGGTCCCCGGCCCGGGTCCCCGGGTTGCATCGGGACACCAGCGAAGGACCACCGGGTCCTGTCGGGTCCCCGGCCCGGGTCCCCTGGACAGGTCGTTAACCCGGCCCCAGGTCACCGGGTCATGTCGCGCACCCGGCCTGGTTCCCACGTTCCAGTGACCACCCCGGCACCAGGACCCCGGGTCACGTGGGGACACAGGCCCCAGGTGACCGGGTCACGTGGGGTCACCGGCCCCAGGTGACCGGGTCACGTGGGGTCACCGGCCCCAGGTGACCGGGTCACGTGGGGACACCGGCCCCAGGTGACCGGGTCACGTGGGGTCACCGGCCCCAGGTGACCGGGTCACGTGGGGTCACCGGCCCCAGGTGACCTGGTCACGTGGGGTCACCGGCCCCAGGTGACCGGGTCACGTGGGGTCACCGGCCCCAGGTGACCGGGTCACGTGGGGACACCGGCCCCAGGTGACCGGGTCACGTGGGGTCACCGGCCCCAGGTGACCGGGTCACGTGGGGTCACCGGACCCAGGTCAGCGGGTCACGTGGGGACACCGGCCCCAGGTAACCGGGTCATACCGAGTCCCCGGACCCAGGTCACCGGGTCAGTTCGGGACCCCGGACCCAGGTCGGGTCATGTCATGTCCCATGCCCGGGTCCCCGGGTTGGATTTTTACCCAGGCCCCGGGTCACAGGGTCATGTCGGGTCAACGGCCTGGGTACAAGGGTCTGGTGACCACCCCGACCACAGGTCCCCGGGTCATGACGGGACACCGGACCAGGTCCCCGAGTCCGGTCGACACCACAGCCCCAGGTCACCGGGTCATGTCGGGACCCAGCCCGGGTCCCCGGGACGGGTTTTTACTCCAGCCGCAGATCACCGGGTCCTGTCGGGTACCCGGGTCGGGTCCCCTGGACAGGTCGTTACCCCGGCCCCGGGTCACGGGGTCATGTCGGGTCGCTGTCCCGGGTACCAGTGTCAGGTGACCACCCCGGCCCCGGGAGACGGAGTCATACCGGGTCCCCGGCCCGGGTCCCCGGGTTGCATCGGGACACCAGCGAAGGACCACCGGGTCCTGTCGGGTCCCCGGCCCGGGTCCCCTGGACAGGTCGTTAACCCGGCCCCAGGTCACCGGGTCATGTCGCGCACCCGGCCTGGTTCCCAGGTTCCGGTGACCACCCCGGCACCAGGACCCCGGGTCACGTGGGGACCCCGGACCCAGGTCAGCGGGTCACGTGGGGACACCGGCCCCAGGTCACCGCGTCAGGTCGGGACCCCGAACCCAGGTCCACGAGTCCGTCGACACCACAGCCCCGGGTCACCGGGTCGTGTCGGGTAACCGGCCTGGTTCCAAGGTTCCGATGACCACCCCGGCACCAGGACCCCGGGTCACGTGGGGACACCGGCCCCAGGTGACCGGGTCACGTGGGGACACCGGCCCCAGGTCATCGGGTCACGTGGGGTCACCGGCCCCAGGTGACCGGGTCACGTGGGGTCACCGGCCCCAGGTGACCGGGTCACGTGGGGTCACCGGCCCCAGGTCAGCGGGTCACGTGGGGTCACCGGCCCCAGGTGACCGGGTCACGTGGGGTCACCGGCCCCAGGTGACCGGGTCACGTGGGGACACCGGCCCCAGGTGACCGGGTCATACCGAGTCCCCGGACCCAGGTCACCGGGTCAGTTCGGGACCCCGGACCCAGGTCGGGTCATGTCACGTCCCATGCCCGGGTCCCCGGGTTGGATTTTTACCCAGGCCCCGGGTCACAGGGTCATGTCGGGTCAACGGCCTGGGTACAAGGGTCTGGTGACCACCCCGACCCCAGGTCCCCGGGTCATGACGGGACACCGGACCAGGTCCCCGAGTCCGGTCGACACCACAGCCCCAGGTCACCGGGTCATGTCGGGACCCAGCCCGGGTCCCCGGGACGCGTTTTTTACCCCAGCCGCAGATCACCGGGTCCTGTCGGGTACCCGGGTCGGGTCCCCTGGACAGGTCGGCACCCCGGCCCCGGGTCACGGGGTCATGTCGGGTCGCTGTCCCGGGTACCAGTGTCAGGTGACCACCCCGGCCCCGGGAGACGGAGTCATACCGGGTCCCCGGCCCGGGTCCCCGGGTTGCATCGGGACACCAGCGAAGGACCACCGGGTCCTGTCGGGTCCCCGGCCCGGGTCCCCTGGACAGGTCGTTAACCCGGCCCCAGGTCACCGGGTCATGTCGCGCACCCGGCCTGGTTCCCAGGTTCCGGTGACCAGCCCGGCACCAGGACCCCGGGTCCCGTGGGGACCCCGGACCCAGGTCAGCGGGTCACGTGGGGACACCGGCCCCAGGTCACCGCGTCAGGTCGGGACCCCGAACCCAGGTCCACGAGTCCGTCGACACCACAGCCCCGGGTCACCGGGTCGTGTCGGGTAACCGGCCTGGTTCCAAGGTTCCGATGACCACCCCGGCACCAGGACCCCGGGTCACGTGGGGACACCGGCCCCAGGTGACCGGGTCATGTGGGGACACCGGCCCCAGGTGACCGGGTCACGTGGGGTCACCGGCCCCAGGTGACCGGGTCACGTGGGGACACCGGCCCCAGGTCATCGGGTCACGTGGGGTCACCGGCCCCAGGTGACCGGGTCACGTGGGGTCACCGGCCCCAGGTGACCGGGTCACGTGGGGTCACCGGCCCCAGGTGACCGGGTCACGTGGGGTCACCGGCCCCAGGTCAGCGGGTCACGTGGGGACACCGACCCCAGGTCACCGGGTCACGTGGGGTCACCGGCCCCAGGTGACCGGGTCACGTGGGGTCACCGGCCCCAGGTGACCGGGTCACGTGGGGTCACCGGCACCAGGTGACCGGGTCACGTGGGGACACCGGCCCCAGGTGACCGGGTCACGTGGGGTCACCGGCCCCAGGTCAGCGGGTCACGTGGGGACACCGGCCCCAGGTAACCAAGGCATGTCGGGACCCTGCCCGGGTCCCCGGGACGGGTTTTTACCCCAGCCGCAGATCACCGGGTCCTGTCGGGTCCCCGGCCCGGGTCCCCTGGACAGGTCGATAACCCGGCCCCAGGTCACCCGGTCATCTCGCGCACCCGGCCTGGTTCCCAGGTTCCGATGACCACCCCGGCACCAGGACCCCGGGTCACTTGGGGACACCGGCCCCAGGTGACCGGGTCACGTGGGGTCACCGGCCCCAGGTCAGCGGGTCACGTGGGGACCCCGGCCCCAGGTGACCGGGTCACGTGGGGACCCCGGACCCAGGTAACCGGGTCATACCGAGTCCCCGGACCCAGGTCACCGGGTCAGTTCGGGACCCCGGACCCAGGTCGGGTCATGTCACGTCCCATGCCCGGGTCCCCGGGTTGGATTTTTACCCAGGCCCCGGGTCACAGGGTCATGTCGGGTCAACGGCCTGGGTACAAGGGTCTGGTGACCACCCCGACCCCAGGTCCCCGGGTCATGACGGGACACCGGACCAGGTCCCCGAGTCCGGTCGACACCACAGCCCCAGGTCACCGGGTCATGTCGGGACCCAGCCCGGGTCCCCGGGACGGGTTTTTACCCCAGCCGCAGATCACCGGGTCCTGTCGGGTACCCGGGTCGGGTCCCCTGGACAGGTCGGCACCCCGGCCCCGGGTCACGGGGTCATGTCGGGTCGCTGTCCCGGGTACCACTGTCAGGTGACCACCCCGGCCCCGGGAGACGGAGTCATACCGGGTCCCCGGCCCGGGTCCCCGGGTTGCATCGGGACACCAGCGAAGGACCACCGGGTCCTGTCGGGTCCCCGGCCCGGGTCCCCTGGACAGGTCGTTAACCCGGCCCCAGGTCACCGGGTCATGTCGCGCACCCGGCCTGGTTCCCAGGTTCCGGTGACCACCCCGGCACCAGGACCCCGGGTCACGTGGGGACCCCGGACCCAGGTCAGCGAGTCACGTGGGGACACCGGCCCCAGGTCACCGCGTCAGGTCGGGACCCCGAACCCAGGTCCACGAGTCCGTCGACACCACAGCCCCGGGTCACCGGGTCGTGTCGGGTAACCGGCCTGGTTCCAAGGTTCCGATGACCACCCCGGCACCAGGACCCCGGGTCACGTGGGGACACCGGCCCCAGGTGACCGGGTCACGTGGGGACACCGGCCCCAGGTCATCGGGTCACGTGGGGTCACCGGCCCCAGGTCAGCGGGTCACGTGGGGTCACCGGCCCCAGGTGACCGGGTCACGTGGGGTCACCGGCCCCAGGTGACCGGGTCACGTGGGGTCACCGGCCCCAGGTGACCGGGTCACGTGGGGTCACCGGCCCCAGGTGACCGGGTCACGTGGGGTCACCGGCCCCAGGTGACCGGGTCACGTGGGGTCACCGGCCCCAGGTCAGCGGGTCACGTGGGGTCACCGGCCCCAGGTGACCGGGTCACGTGGGGACACCGGCCCCAGGTGACCGGGTCACGTGGGGTCACCGGCCCCAGGTCAGCGGGTCACGTGGGGACACCGGCCCCAGGTGACCGGGTCACGTGGGGACACCGGCCCCAGGTGACCGGGTCACGTGGGGTCACCGGACCCAGGTCAGCGGGTCACGTGGGGACACCGGCCCCAGGTAACCGGGTCATACCGAGTCCCCGGACCCAGGTCACCGGGTCAGTTC
Source organism: Somateria mollissima (assembly GCA_951411735.1). Classification (NCBI taxonomy): domain Eukaryota; kingdom Metazoa; phylum Chordata; class Aves; order Anseriformes; family Anatidae; genus Somateria; species Somateria mollissima. Next base: position 1,080,014 of record CATOCB010000101.1, on the reverse strand, counting down.
GGGACCCCGGACCCAGGTCGGGTCATGTCACGTCCCATGCCCGGGTCCACGGGTTGGATTTTTACCCAGGCCCCGGGTCACAGGGTCATGTCGGGTCAACGGCCTGGGTACAAGGGTCTGGTGACCACCCCGACCCCAGGTCCCCGGGTCATGACGGGACACCGGACCAGGTCCCCGAGTCCGGTCGACACCACAGCCCCAGGTCACCGGGTCATGTCGGGACCCAACCCGGGTCCCCGGGACGGGTTTTTACCCCAGCCGCAGATCACCGGGTCCTGTCGGGTACCCGGGTCGGGTCCCCTGGACAGGTCGGCACCCCGGCCCCGGGTCACGGGGTCATGTCGGGTCGCTGTCCCGGGTACCAGTGTCAGGTGACCACCCCGGCCCCGGGAGACGGAGTCATACCGGGTCCCCGGCCCGGGTCCCCGGGTTGCATCGGGACACCAGCGAAGGACCACCGGGTCCTGTCGGGTCCCCGGCCCGGGTCCCCTGGACAGGTCGTTAACCCGGCCCCAGGTCACCGGGTCATGTCGCGCACCCGGCCTGGTTCCCAGGTTCCGGTGACCACCCCGGCACCAGGACCCCGGGTCACGTGGGGACACCGGCCCCAGGTCACCGGGTCACGTGGGGACACCGGCCCCAGGTCATCGGGTCACGTGGGGTCACCGGCCCCAGGTGACCGGGTCACGTGGGGTCACCGGCCCCAGGTGACCGGGTCACGTGGGGTCACCGGCCCCAGGTGACCGGGTCACGTGGGGACACCGGCCCCAGGTGACCGGGTCACGTGGGGTCACCGGCCCCAGGTGACCGGGTCACGTGGGGTCACCGGCCCCAGGTGTTCGGGTCACGTGGGGTCACCGGCCCCAGGTGACCGGGTCACGTGGGGTCACCGGCCCCAGGTGACCGGGTCACGTGGGGACACCGGCCCCAGGTGACCGGGTCACGTGGGGTCACCGGCCCCAGGTGACCGGGTCACGTGGGGTCACCGGACCCAGGTCAGCGGGTCACGTGGGGACACCGGCCCCAGGTAACCGGGTCATACCGAGTCCCCGGACCCAGGTCACCGGGTCAGTTCGGGACCCCGGACCCAGGTCGGGTCATGTCACGTCCCATGCCCGGGTCCCCGGGTTGGATTTTTACCCAGACCCCGGGTCACAGGGTCATGTCGGGTCAACGGCCTGGGTACAAGGGTCTGGTGACCACCCCGACCCCAGGTCCCCGGGTCATGACGGGACACCGGACCAGGTCCCCGAGTCCGGTCGACACCACAGCCCCAGGTCACCGGGTCATGTCGGGACCCAGCCCGGGTCCCCGGGACGGGTTTTTACTCCAGCCGCAGATCACCGGGTCCTGTCGGGTACCCGGGTCGGGTCCCCTGGACAGGTCGGCACCCCGGCCCCGGGTCACGGGGTCATGTCGGGTCGCTGTCCCGGGTACCAGTGTCAGGTGACCACCCCGGCCCCGGGAGACGGAGTCATACCGGGTCCCCGGCCCGGGTCCCCGGGTTGCATCGGGACACCAGCGAAGGACCACCGGGTCCTGTCGGGTCCCCGGCCCGGGTCCCCTGGACAGGTCGTTAACCCGGCCCCAGGTCACCGGGTCATGTCGCGCACCCGGCCTGGTTCCCAGGTTCCGGTGACCACCCCGGCACCAGGACCCCGGGTCCCGTGGGGACCCCGGACCCAGGTCAGCGGGTCACGTGGGGACACCGGCCCCAGGTCACCGCGTCAGGTCGGGACCCCGAACCCAGGTCCACGAGTCCGTCGACACCACAGCCCCGGGTCACCGGGTCGTGTCGGGTAACCGGCCTGGTTCCAAGGTTCCGATGACCACCCCGGCACCAGGACCCCGGGTCACGTGGGGACACCGGCCCCAGGTGACCGGGTCACGTGGGGTCACCGGCCCCAGGTCAGCGGGTCACGTGGGGTCACCGGCCCCAGGTGACCGGGTCACGTGGGGACACCGGCCCCAGGTGACCGGGTCACGTGGGGTCACCGGCCCTAGGTCAGCGGGTCACGTGGGGACACCGGCCCCAGGTAACCGGGTCATACCGAGTCCCCGGACCCAGGTCACCGGGTCAGTTCGGGACCCCGGACCCAGGTCGGGTCATGTCACGTCCCATGCCCGGGTCCCCGGGTTGGATTTTTACCCAGGCCCCGGGTCACAGGGTCATGTCGGGTCAACGGCCTGGGTACAAGGGTCTGGTGACCACCCCGACCCCAGGTCCCCGGGTCATGACGGGACACCGGACCAGGTCCCCGAGTCCGGTCGACACCACAGCCCCAGGTCACCGGGTCATGTCGGGACCCAGCCCGGGTCCCCGGGACGGGTTTTTACCCCAGCCGCAGATCACCGGGTCCTGTCGGGTACCCGGGTCGGGTCCCCTGGACAGGTCGGCACCCCGGCCCCGGGTCACGGGGTCATGTCGGGTCGCTGTCCCGGGTACCAGTGTCAGGTGACCACCCCGGCCCCGGGAGACGGAGTCATACCGGGTCCCCGGCCCGGGTCCCCGGGTTGCATCGGGACACCAGCGAAGGACCACCGGGTCCTGTCGGGTCCCCGGCCCGGGTCCCCTGGACAGGTCGTTAACCCGGCCCCAGGTCACCGGGTCATGTCGCGCACCCGGCCTGGTTCCCAGGTTCCGGTGACCACCCCGGCACCAGGACCCCGGGTCCCGTGGGGACCCCGGACCCAGGTCAGCGGGTCACGTGGGGACACCGGCCCCAGGTCACCGCGTCAGGTCGGGACCCCGAACCCAGGTCCACGAGTCCGTCGACACCACAGCCCCGGGTCACCGGGTCGTGTCGGGTAACCGGCCTGGTTCCAAGGTTCCGATGACCACCCCGGCACCAGGACCCCGGGTCACGTGGGGACACCGGCCCCAGGTGACCGGGTCACGTGGGGACACCGGCCCCAGGTCAGAGGGTCACGTGGGGTCACCGGCCCCAGGTGACCGGGTCACGTGGGGTCACCGGCCCCAGGTGACCTGGTCACGTGGGGTCACAGGCCCCAGGTGACCGGGTCACGTGGGGTCACCGGCCCCAGGTGACCGGGTCACGTGGGGTCACCGGCCCCAGGTGACCGGGTCACGTGGGGTCACCGGACCCAGGTGACCGGGTCACGTGGGTACACCGGCACCAGGTGACCGGGTCACGTGGGGTCACCGGCCCCAGGTGACCGGGTCACGTGGGGTCACCGGCCCCAGGTGACCGGGTCACGTGGGGTCACCGGCCCCAGGTCACCGGGTCACGTGGGGTGACCTGCCCCAGGAGACCGGGTCACGTGGGGTCACCGGCCCCAGGTGACCGGGTCACGTGGGGTCACCGGCCCCAGGTCAGCGGGTCACGTGGGGACACCGGCCCCAGGTAACCGGGTCATACCGAGTCCCCGGACTCAGGTCACCGGGTCAGTTCGGGACCCCGGACCCAGGTCGGGTCATGTCACGTCCCATGCCCGGGTCCCCGGGTTGGATTTTTACCCAGGCCCCGGGTCACAGGGTCATGTCGGGTCAACGGCCTGGGTACAAGGGTCTGGTGACCACCCCGACCCCAGGTCCCCGGGTCATGACGGGACACCGGACCAGGTCCCCGAGTCCGGTCGACACCACAGCCCCAGGTCACCGGGTCATGTCGGGACCCAGCCCGGGTCCCCGGGACGGGTTTTTACCCCAGCCGCAGATCACCGGGTCCTGTCGGGTACCCGGGTCGGGTCCCCTGGACAGGTCGGCACCCCGGCCCCGGGTCACGGGGTCATGTCGGGTCGCTGTCCCGGGTACCAGTGTCAGGTGACCACCCCGGCCCCGGGAGACGGAGTCATACCGGGTCCCCGGCCCGGGTCCCCGGGTTGCATCGGGACACCAGCGAAGGACCACCGGGTCCTGTCGGGTCCCCGGCCCGGGTCCCCTGGACAGGTCGTTAACCCGGCCCCAGGTCACCGGGTCATGTCGCGCACCCGGCCTGGTTCCCAGGTTCCGGTGACCACCCCGGCACCAGGACCCCGGGTCCCGTGGGGACCCCGGACCCAGGTCAGCGGGTCACGTGGGGACACCGGCCCCAGGTCACCGCGTCAGGTCGGGACCCCGAACCCAGGTCCACGAGTCCGTCGACACCACAGCCCCGGGTCACCGGGTCGTGTCGGGTAACCGGCCTGGTTCCAAGGTTCCGATGACCACCCCGGCACCAGGACCCCGGGTCACGTGGGGACACCGGCCCCAGGTGACCGGGTCACGTGGGGACACCGGCCCCAGGTCATCGGGTCACGTGGGGTCACCGGCCCCAGGTGACCGGGTCACGTGGGTTCACCGGCCCCAGGTGACCGGGTCACGTGGGGTCACCGGCCCCAGGTCAGCGGGTCACGTGCGGTCACCGGCCCCAGGTGACCGGGTCACGTGGGGACACCGGCCCCAGGTGACCGGGTCACGTGGGGTCACCGGCCCTAAGTCAGCGGGTCACGTGGGGACACCGGCCCCAGGTGACCGGGTCACGTGGGGTCACCGGCCCCAGGTGACCGGGTCACGTGGGGTCACCGGCCCCAGGTGACCGGGTCACGTGGGTACACCGGCCCCAGGTGACCGGGTCACATGGGGTCACCGGCCCCAGGTGACCGGGTCACGTGGGGTCACCGGCCCCAGGTGACCGGGTCACGTGGGGTCACCGGCCCCAGGTGACCGGGTCACGTGGGGTCACCGGCCCCAGGTCAGCGGGTCACGTGGGGTCACCGGCCCCAGGTGACCGGGTCACGTGGGGTCACCTGACCCAGGTCAGCGGGTCACGTGGGGACACCGGCCCCAGGTAACCGGGTCATACCGAGTCCCCGGACCCAGGTCACCGGGTCAGTTCGGGACCCCGGACCCAGGTCGGGTCATGTCACGTCCCATGCCCGGGTCCCCGGGTTGGATTTTTACCCAGGCCCCGGGTTACAGGGTCATGTCGGGTCAACGGCCTGGGTACAAGGGTCTGGTGACCACCCCGACCCCAGGTCCCCGGGTCATGACGGGACACCGGACCAGGTCCCCGAGTCCGGTCGACACCACAGCCCCAGGTCACCGGGTCATGTCGGGACCCAGCCCGGGTCCCCGGGACGGGTTTTTACCCCAGCCGCAGATCACCGGGTCCTGTCGGGTACCCGGGTCGGGTCCCCTGGACAGGTCGGCACCCCGGCCCCGGGTCACGGGGTCATGTCGGGTCGCTGTCCCGGGTACCAGTGTCAGGTGACCACCCCGGCCCCGGGAGACGGAGTCATACCGGGTCCCCGGCCCGGGTCCCCGGGTTGCATCGGGACACCAGCGAAGGACCACCGGGTCCTGTCGGGTCCCCGGCCCGGGTCCCCTGGACAGGTCGTTAACCCGGCCCCAGGTCACCGGGTCATGTCGCGCACCCGGCCTGGTTCCCAGGTTCCGGTGACCACCCCGGCACCAGGACCCCGGGTCCCGTGGGGACCCCGGACCCAGGTCAGCGGGTCACGTGGGGACACCGGCCCCAGGTCACCGCGTCAGGTCGGGACCCCGAACCCAGGTCCACGAGTCCGTCGACACCACAGCCCCGGGTCACCGGGTCGTGTCGGGTAACCGGCCTGGTTCCAAGGTTCCGATGACCACCCCGGCACCAGGACCCCGGGTCACGTGGGGACACCGGCCCCAGGTGACCGGGTCACGTGGGGACACCGGCCCCAGGTCATCGGGTCACGTGGGGTCACCGGCCCCAGGTGACCGGGTCACGTGGGGTCACCGGCCCCAGGTGACCGGGTCACGTGGGGTCACCGGCCCCAGGTGACCTGGTCACGTGGGGTCACCGGCCCCAGGTGACCAGGTCACGTGGGGTCACCGGCCCCAGGTGACCGGGTCACGTGGGGTCACCGGCCCCAGGTGACCGGGTCACGTGGGGTCACCGGCCCCAGGTGACCGGGTCACGTGGGGTCACCGGACCCAGGTCACCGGGTCACGTGGGTACACCGGCACCAGGTGACCGGGTCACGTGGGGTCACCGGCCCCAGGTGACCGGGTCACGTGGGGTCACCGGCCCCAGGTCACCGGGTCACGTGGGGTCACCGGCCCCAGGTCAGCGGGTCACGTGGGGTCACCGGCCCCAGGTGACCGGGTCACGTGGGGTCACCGGCCCCAGGTGACCGGGTCACGTGGGGACACCGGCCCCAGGTGACCGGGTCATACCGAGTCCCCGGACCCAGGTCACCGGGTCAGTTCGGGACCCCGGACCCAGGTCGGGTCATGTCACGTCCCATGCCCGGGTCCCCGGGTTGGATTTTTACCCAGGCCCCGGGTCACAGGGTCATGTCGGGTCAACGGCCTGGGTACAAGGGTCTGGTGACCACCCCGACCCCAGGTCCCCGGGTCATGACGGGACACCGGACCAGGTCCCCGAGTCCGGTCGACACCACAGCCCCAGGTCACCGGGTCATGTCGGGACCCAGCCCGGGTCCCCGGGACGGGTTTTTACCCCAGCCGCAGATCACCGGGTCCTGTCGGGTACCCGGGTCGGGTCCCCTGGACAGGTCGGCACCCCGGCCCCGGGTCACGGGGTCATGTCGGGTCGCTGTCCCGGGTACCAGTGTCAGGTGACCACCCCGGCCCCGGGAGACGGAGTCATACCGGGTCCCCGGCCCGGGTCCCCGGGTTGCATCGGGACACCAGCGAAGGACCACCGGGTCCTGTCGGGTCCCCGGCCCGGGTCCCCTGGACAGGTCGTTAACCCGGCCCCAGGTCACCGGGTCATGTCGCGCACCCGGCCTGGTTCCCAGGTTCCGGTGACCACCCCGGCACCAGGACCCCGGGTCCCGTGGGGACCCCGGACCCAGGTCAGCGGGTCACGTGGGGACACCGGCCCCAGGTCACCGCGTCAGGTCGGGACCCCGAACCCAGGTCCACGAGTCCGTCGACACCACAGCCCCGGGTCACCGGGTCGTGTCGGGTAACCGGCCTGGTTCCAAGGTTCCGATGACCACCCCGGCACCAGGACCCCGGGTCACGTGGGGACACCGGCCCCAGGTGACCGGGTCACGTGGGGACACCGGCCCCAGGTCATCGGGTCACGTGGGGTCACCGGCCCCAGGTGACCGGGTCACGTGGGGTCACCGGCCCCAGGTGACCGGGTCACGTGGGGACACCGGCCCCAGGTCATCGGGTCACGTGGGGTCACCGGCCCCAGGTGACCGGGTCACGTGGGGTCACCAGCCCCAGGTGACCGGGTCACGTGGGGTCACCGGCCCCAGGTGACCGGGTCACGTGGGGTCACCGGCCCCAGGTGACCGGGTCACGTGGGGTCACCGGCCCCAGGTGACCGGGTCACGTGGGGTCACTGGCCCCAGGTCAGCGGGTCACGTGGGGACACCGGCCCCAGGTGACCGGGTCACGTGGGGTCACCGGCCCCAGGTGACCGGGTCACGTGGGGTCACCGGCCCCAGGTGACCGGGTCACGTTGTGTCACCGGCCCCAGGTGACCGGGTCACGTGGGGTCACCGGCCCCAGGTGACCGGTTCACGTGGGGTCACCGGCACCAGGTGACCGGGTCACGTGGGGACACCGGCCCCAGGTGACCGGGTCACGTGGGGTCACCGGCCCCAGGTCAGCGGGTCACGTGGGGACACCGGCCCCAGGTAACCAAGGCATGTCGGGACCCAGCCCGGGTCCCCGGGACGGGTTTTTACCCCAGCCGCAGATCACCGGGCCCTGTCGGGTCCCCGGCCCGGGTCCCCTGGACAGGTCGATAACCCGGCCCCAGGTAACCCGGTCATCTCGCGCACCCGGCCTGGTTCCCAGGTTCCGATGACCACCCCGGCACCAGGACCCCGGGTCACTTGGGGACACCGGCCCCAGGTGACCGGGTCACGTGGGGTCACCGTCCCCAGGTCAGCGGGTCACGTGGGGACCCCGGCCCCAGGTGACCGGGTCACGTGGGGACCCCGGACCCAGGTAACCGGGTCAAACCGAGTCCCCGGACCCAGGTCACCGGGTCAGTTCGGGACCCCGGACCCAGGTCGGGTCATGTCACGTCCCATGCCCGGGTCCCCGGGTTGGATTTTTACCCAGGCCCCGGGTCACAGGGTCATGTCGGGTCAACGGCCTGGGTACAAGGGTCTGGTGACCACCCCGACCCCAGGTCCCCGGGTCATGACGGGACACCGGACCAGGTCCCCGAGTCCGGTCGACACCACAGCCCCAGGTCACCGGGTCATGTCGGGACCCAGCCCGGGTCCCCGGGACGGGTTTTTACCCCAGCCGCAGATCACCGGGTCCTGTCGGGTACCCGGGTCGGGTCCCCTGGACAGGTCGGCACCCCGGCCCCGGGTCACGGGGTCATGTCGGGTCGCTGTCCCGGGTACCAGTGTCAGGTGACCACCCCGGCCCCGGGAGACGGAGTCATACCGGGTCCCCGGCCCGGGTCCCCGGGTTGCATCGGGACACCAGCGAAGGACCACCGGGTCCTGTCGGGTCCCCGGCCCGGGTCCCCTGGACAGGTCGTTAACCCGGCCCCAGGTCACCGGGTCATGTCGCGCACCCGGCCTGGTTCCCAGGTTCCGGTGACCACCCCGGCACCAGGACCCCGGGTCCCGTGGGGACCCCGGACCCAGGTCAGCGGGTCACGTGGGGACACCGGCCCCAGGTCACCGCGTCAGGTCGGGACCCCGAACCCAGGTCCACGAGTCCGTCGACACCACAGCCCCGGGTCACCGGGTCGTGTCGGGTAACCGGCCTGGTTCCAAGGTTCCGATGACCACCCCGGCACCAGGACCCCGGGTCAGGTGGGGACACCGGCCCCAGGTGACCGGGTCACGTGGGGACACCGGCCCCAGGTCATCGGGTCACGTGGGGTCACCGGCCCCAGGTGACCGGGTCACGTGGGGTCACCGGCCCCAGGTCAGCGGGTCACGTGGGGTCACCGGCCCCAGGTGACCGGGTCACGTGGGGACACCGGCCCCAGGTGACCGGGTCACGTGGGGTCACCGGCCCCAGGTCAGCGGGTCACGTGGGGACACCGGCCCCAGGTCACCGGGTCACGTGGGGACACCGGCCCCAGGTGACCGGGTCACGTGGGGTCACCGGCCCCAGGTGACCGGGTCACGTGGGGTCACCGGACCCAGGTCAGCGGGTCACGTGGGGACACCAGCCCCAGGTAACCGGGTCATACCGAGTCCCCGGACCCAGGTCACCAGGTCAGTTCGGGACCCCGGACCCAGGTCGGGTCATGTCACGTCCCATGCCCGGGTCCCCGGGTTGGATTTTTACCCAGGCCCCGGGTCACAGGGTCATGTCGGGTCAACGGCCTGGGTACAAGGGTCTGGTGACCACCCCGACCCCAGGTCCCCGGGTCATGACGGGACACCGGACCAGGTCCCCGAGTCCGGTCGACACCACAGCCCCAGGTCACCGGGTCATGTCGGGACCCAGCCCGGGTCCCCGGGACGGGTTTTTACCCCAGCCGCAGATCACCGGGTCCTGTCGGGTACCCGGGTCGGGTCCCCTGGACAGGTCGGCACCCCGGCCCCGGGTCACGGGGTCATGTCGGGTCGCTGTCCCGGGTACCAGTGTCAGGTGACCACCCCGGCCCCGGGAGACGGAGTCATACCGGGTCCCCGGCCCGGGTCCCCGGGTTGCATCGGGACACCAGCGAAGGACCACCGGGTCCTGTCGGGTCCCCGGCCCGGGTCCCCTGGACAGGTCGTTAACCCGGCCCCAGGTCACCGGGTCATGTCGCGCACCCGGCCTGGTTCCCAGGTTCCGGTGACCACCCCGGCACCAGGACCCCGGGTCCCGTGGGGACCCCGGACCCAGGTCAGCGGGTCACGTGGGGACACCGGCCCCAGGTCACCGCGTCAGGTCGGGACCCCGAACCCAGGTCCACGAGTCCGTCGACACCACAGCCCCGGGTCACCGGGTCGTGTCGGGTAACCGGCCTGGTTCCAAGGTTCCGATGACCACCCCGGCACCAGGACCCCGGGTCACGTGGGGACACCGGCCCCAGGTGACCGGGTCAGGTGGGGACACCGGCCCCAGGTCAGCGGGTCACGTGGGGTCACCGGCCCCAGGTGACCGGGTCACGTGGGGTCACCGGCCCCAGGTGACCGGGTCACGTGGGGTCACCGGCCCCAGGTGACCGGGTCACGTGGGGTCACCGGCCCCAGGTGACCGGGTCACGTGGGGTCACCGGCCCCAGGTGACCGGGTCACGTGGGGTCACCGGCCCCAGGTGACCGGGTCACGTGGGGACACCGGCCCCAGGTGACCGGGTCACGTGGGGTCACCGGCCCCAGGTCATCGGGTCACGTGGGGTCACCGGCCCCAGGTGACCGGGTCACGTGGGGTCACCGGCCCCAGGTGACCGGGTCACGTGGGGTCACCGGCCCCAGGTGACCGGGTCACGTGGGGTCACCGGCCCCAGGTGACCGGGTCACGTGGGGACACCGGCCCCAGGTGACCGGGTCACGTGGGGTCACCGGCCCCAGGTGACCTGGTCACGTGGGGTCACCGGCCCCAGGTGACCGGGTCACGTGGGGTCACCGGCCCCAGGTGACCGGGTCACGTGGGGACACCGGCCCCAGGTGACCGGGTCACGTGGGGTCACCGGCCCCAGGTGACCGGGTCACGTGGGGTCACCGGACCCAGGTCAGCGGGTCACGTGGGGACACCGGCCCCAGGTAACCGGGTCATACCGAGTCCCCGGACCCAGGTCACCGGGTCAGTTCGGGACCCCGGACCCAGGTCGGGTCATGTCACGTCCCATGCCCGGGTCCCCGGGTTGGATTTTTACCCAGGCCCCGGGTCACAGGGTCATGTCGGGTCAACGGCCTGGGTACAAGGGTCTGGTGACCACCCCGACCCCAGGTCCCCGGGTCATGACGGGACACCGGACCAGGTCCCCGAGTCCGGTCGACACCACAGCCCCAGGTCACCGGGTCATGTCGGGACCCAGCCCGGGTCCCCGGGACGGGTTTTTACCCCAGCCGCAGATCACCGGGTCCTGTCGGGTACCCGGGTCGGGTCCCCTGGACAGGTCGGCACCCCGGCCCCGGGTCACGGGGTCATGTCGGGTCGCTGTCCCGGGTACCACTGTCAGGTGACCACCCCGGCCCCGGGAGACGGAGTCATACCGGGTCCCCGGCCCGGGTCCCCGGGTTGCATCGGGACACCAGCGAAGGACCACCGGGTCCTGTCGGGTCCCCGGCCCGGGTCCCCTGGACAGGTCGTTAACCCGGCCCCAGGTCACCGGGTCATGTCGCGCACCCGGCCTGGTTCCCAGGTTCCGGTGACCACCCCGGCACCAGGACCCCGGGTCACGTGGGGACCCCGGACCCAGGTCAGCGAGTCACGTGGGGACACCGGCCCCAGGTCACCGCGTCAGGTCGGGACCCCGAACCCAGGTCCACGAGTCCGTCGACACCACAGCCCCGGGTCACCGGGTCGTGTCGGGTAACCGGCCTGGTTCCAAGGTTCCGATGACCACCCCGGCACCAGGACCCCGGGTCACGTGGGGACACCGGCCCCAGGTGACCGGGTCACGTGGGGACACCGGCCCCAGGTCATCGGGTCACGTGGGGTCACCGGCCCCAGGTCAGCGGGTCACGTGGGGTCACCGGCCCCAGGTGACCGGGTCACGTGGGGTCACCGGCCCCAGGTGACCGGGTCACGTGGGGTCACCGGCCCCAGGTGACCGGGTCACGTGGGGTCACCGGCCCCAGGTGACCGGGTCACGTGGGGTCACCGGCCCCAGGTGACCGGGTCACGTGGGGTCACCGGCCCCAGGTCAGCGGGTCACGTGGGGTCACCGGCCCCAGGTGACCGGGTCACGTGGGGACACCGGCCCCAGGTGACCGGGTCACGTGGGGTCACCGGCCCCAGGTCAGCGGGTCACGTGGGGACACCGGCCCCAGGTGACCGGGTCACGTGGGGACACCGGCCCCAGGTGACCGGGTCACGTGGGGTCACCGGACCCAGGTCAGCGGGTCACGTGGGGACACCGGCCCCAGGTAACCGGGTCATACCGAGTCCCCGGACCCAGGTCACCGGGTCAGTTCGGGACCCCGGACCCAGGTCGGGTCATGTCACGTCCCATGCCCGGGTCCACGGGTTGGATTTTTACCCAGGCCCCGGGTCACAGGGTCATGTCGGGTCAACGGCCTGGGTACAAGGGTCTGGTGACCACCCCGACCCCAGGTCCCCGGGTCATGACGGGACACCGGACCAGGTCCCCGAGTCCGGTCGACACCACAGCCCCAGGTCACCGGGTCATGTCGGGACCCAACCCGGGTCCCCGGGACGGGTTTTTACCCCAGCCGCAGATCACCGGGTCCTGTCGGGTACCCGGGTCGGGTCCCCTGGACAGGTCGGCACCCCGGCCCCGGGTCACGGGGTCATGTCGGGTCGCTGTCCCGGGTACCAGTGTCAGGTGACCACCCCGGCCCCGGGAGACGGAGTCATACCGGGTCCCCGGCCCGGGTCCCCGGGTTGCATCGGGACACCAGCGAAGGACCACCGGGTCCTGTCGGGTCCCCGGCCCGGGTCCCCTGGACAGGTCGTTAACCCGGCCCCAGGTCACCGGGTCATGTCGCGCACCCGGCCTGGTTCCCAGGTTCCGGTGACCACCCCGGCACCAGGACCCCGGGTCACGTGGGGACACCGGCCCCAGGTCACCGGGTCACGTGGGGACACCGGCCCCAGGTCATCGGGTCACGTGGGGTCACCGGCCCCAGGTGACCGGGTCACGTGGGGTCACCGGCCCCAGGTGACCGGGTCACGTGGGGTCACCGGCCCCAGGTGACCGGGTCACGTGGGGACACCGGCCCCAGGTGACCGGGTCACGTGGGGTCACCGGCCCCAGGTGACCGGGTCACGTGGGGTCACCGGCCCCAGGTGTTCGGGTCACGTGGGGTCACCGGCCCCAGGTGACCGGGTCACGTGGGGTCACCGGCCCCAGGTGACCGGGTCACGTGGGGACACCGGCCCCAGGTGACCGGGTCACGTGGGGTCACCGGCCCCAGGTGACCGGGTCACGTGGGGTCACCGGACCCAGGTCAGCGGGTCACGTGGGGACACCGGCCCCAGGTAACCGGGTCATACCGAGTCCCCGGACCCAGGTCACCGGGTCAGTTCGGGACCCCGGACCCAGGTCGGGTCATGTCACGTCCCATGCCCGGGTCCCCGGGTTGGATTTTTACCCAGACCCCGGGTCACAGGGTCATGTCGGGTCAACGGCCTGGGTACAAGGGTCTGGTGACCACCCCGACCCCAGGTCCCCGGGTCATGACGGGACACCGGACCAGGTCCCCGAGTCCGGTCGACACCACAGCCCCAGGTCACCGGGTCATGTCGGGACCCAGCCCGGGTCCCCGGGACGGGTTTTTACTCCAGCCGCAGATCACCGGGTCCTGTCGGGTACCCGGGTCGGGTCCCCTGGACAGGTCGGCACCCCGGCCCCGGGTCACGGGGTCATGTCGGGTCGCTGTCCCGGGTACCAGTGTCAGGTGACCACCCCGGCCCCGGGAGACGGAGTCATACCGGGTCCCCGGCCCGGGTCCCCGGGTTGCATCGGGACACCAGCGAAGGACCACCGGGTCCTGTCGGGTCCCCGGCCCGGGTCCCCTGGACAGGTCGTTAACCCGGCCCCAGGTCACCGGGTCATGTCGCGCACCCGGCCTGGTTCCCAGGTTCCGGTGACCACCCCGGCACCAGGACCCCGGGTCCCGTGGGGACCCCGGACCCAGGTCAGCGGGTCACGTGGGGACACCGGCCCCAGGTCACCGCGTCAGGTCGGGACCCCGAACCCAGGTCCACGAGTCCGTCGACACCACAGCCCCGGGTCACCGGGTCGTGTCGGGTAACCGGCCTGGTTCCAAGGTTCCGATGACCACCCCGGCACCAGGACCCCGGGTCACGTGGGGACACCGGCCCCAGGTGACCGGGTCACGTGGGGTCACCGGCCCCAGGTCAGCGGGTCACGTGGGGTCACCGGCCCCAGGTGACCGGGTCACGTGGGGTCACCGGCCCCAGGTGACCGGGTCACGTGGGGTCACCGGCCCTAGGTCAGCGGGTCACGTGGGGACACCGGCCCCAGGTAACCGGGTCATACCGAGTCCCCGGACCCAGGTCACCGGGTCAGTTCGGGACCCCGGACCCAGGTCGGGTCATGTCACGTCCCATGCCCGGGTCCACGGGTTGGATTTTTACCCAGGCCCCGGGTCACAGGGTCATGTCGGGTCAACGGCCTGGGTACAAGGGTCTGGTGACCACCCCGACCCCAGGTCCCCGGGTCATGACGGGACACCGGACCAGGTCCCCGAGTCCGGTCGACACCACAGCCCCAGGTCACCGGGTCATGTCGGGACCCAGCCCGGGTCCCCGGGACGGGTTTTTACCCCAGCCGCAGATCACCGGGTCCTGTCGGGTACCCGGGTCGGGTCCCCTGGACAGGTCGGCACCCCGGCCCCGGGTCACGGGGTCATGTCGGGTCGCTGTCCCGGGTACCAGTGTCAGGTGACCACCCCGGCCCCGGGAGACGGAGTCATACCGGGTCCCCGGCCCGGGTCCCCGGGTTGCATCGGGACACCAGCGAAGGACCACCGGGTCCTGTCGGGTCCCCGGCCCGGGTCCCCTGGACAGGTCGTTAACCCGGCCCCAGGTCACCGGGTCATGTCGCGCACCCGGCCTGGTTCCCAGGTTCCGGTGACCACCCCGGCACCAGGACCCCGGGTCCCGTGGGGACCCCGGACCCAGGTCAGCGGGTCACGTGGGGACACCGGCCCCAGGTCACCGCGTCAGGTCGGGACCCCGAACCCAGGTCCACGAGTCCGTCGACACCACAGCCCCGGGTCACCGGGTCGTGTCGGGTAACCGGCCTGGTTCCAAGGTTCCGATGACCACCCCGGCACCAGGACCCCGGGTCACGTGGGGACACCGGCCCCAGGTGACCGGGTCACGTGGGGACACCGGCCCCAGGTCAGAGGGTCACGTGGGGTCACCGGCCCCAGGTGACCGGGTCACGTGGGGTCACCGGCCCCAGGTGACCTGGTCACGTGGGGTCACAGGCCCCAGGTGACCGGGTCACGTGGGGTCACCGGCCCCAGGTGACCGGGTCACGTGGGGTCACCGGCCCCAGGTGACCGGGTCACGTGGGGTCACCGGCCCCAGGTGACCGGGTCACGTGGGGTCACCGGACCCAGGTGACCGGGTCACGTGGGTACACCGGCACCAGGTGACCGGGTCACGTGGGGTCACCGGCCCCAGGTGACCGGGTCACGTGGGGTCACCGGCCCCAGGTGACCGGGTCACGTGGGGTCACCGGCCCCAGGTCACCGGGTCACGTGGGGTGACCTGCCCCAGGAGACCGGGTCACGTGGGGTCACCGGCCCCAGGTGACCGGGTCACGTGGGGTCACCGGCCCCAGGTCAGCGGGTCACGTGGGGACACCGGCCCCAGGTAACCGGGTCATACCGAGTCCCCGGACTCAGGTCACCGGGTCAGTTCGGGACCCCGGACCCAGGTCGGGTCATGTCACGTCCCATGCCCGGGTCCCCGGGTTGGATTTTTACCCAGGCCCCGGGTCACAGGGTCATGTCGGGTCAACGGCCTGGGTACAAGGGTCTGGTGACCACCCCGACCCCAGGTCCCCGGGTCATGACGGGACACCGGACCAGGTCCCCGAGTCCGGTCGACACCACAGCCCCAGGTCACCGGGTCATGTCGGGACCCAGCCCGGGTCCCCGGGACGGGTTTTTACCCCAGCCGCAGATCACCGGGTCCTGTCGGGTACCCGGGTCGGGTCCCCTGGACAGGTCGGCACCCCGGCCCCGGGTCACGGGGTCATGTCGGGTCGCTGTCCCGGGTACCAGTGTCAGGTGACCACCCCGGCCCCGGGAGACGGAGTCATACCGGGTCCCCGGCCCGGGTCCCCGGGTTGCATCGGGACACCAGCGAAGGACCACCGGGTCCTGTCGGGTCCCCGGCCCGGGTCCCCTGGACAGGTCGTTAACCCGGCCCCAGGTCACCGGGTCATGTCGCGCACCCGGCCTGGTTCCCAGGTTCCGGTGACCACCCCGGCACCAGGACCCCGGGTCCCGTGGGGACCCCGGACCCAGGTCAGCGGGTCACGTGGGGACACCGGCCCCAGGTCACCGCGTCAGGTCGGGACCCCGAACCCAGGTCCACGAGTCCGTCGACACCACAGCCCCGGGTCACCGGGTCGTGTCGGGTAACCGGCCTGGTTCCAAGGTTCCGATGACCACCCCGGCACCAGGACCCCGGGTCACGTGGGGACACCGGCCCCAGGTGACCGGGTCACGTGGGGACACCGGCCCCAGGTCATCGGGTCACGTGGGGTCACCGGCCCCAGGTGACCGGGTCACGTGGGTTCACCGGCCCCAGGTGACCGGGTCACGTGGGGTCACCGGCCCCAGGTCAGCGGGTCACGTGGGGTCACCGGCCCCAGGTGACCGGGTCACGTGGGGACACCGGCCCCAGGTGACCGGGTCACGTGGGGTCACCGGCCCTAAGTCAGCGGGTCACGTGGGGACACCGGCCCCAGGTGACCGGGTCACGTGGGGTCACCGGCCCCAGGTGACCGGGTCACGTGGGGTCACCGGCCCCAGGTGACCGGGTCACGTGGGTACACCGGCCCCAGGTGACCGGGTCACATGGGGTCACCGGCCCCAGGTGACCGGGTCACGTGGGGTCACCGGCCCCAGGTGACCGGGTCACGTGGGGTCACCGGCCCCAGGTGACCGGGTCACGTGGGGTCACCGGCCCCAGGTCAGCGGGTCACGTGGGGTCACCGGCCCCAGGTGACCGGGTCACGTGGGGTCACCTGACCCAGGTCAGCGGGTCACGTGGGGACACCGGCCCCAGGTAACCGGGTCATACCGAGTCCCCGGACCCAGGTCACCGGGTCAGTTCGGGACCCCGGACCCAGGTCGGGTCATGTCACGTCCCATGCCCGGGTCCCCGGGTTGGATTTTTACCCAGGCCCCGGGTTACAGGGTCATGTCGGGTCAACGGCCTGGGTACAAGGGTCTGGTGACCACCCCGACCCCAGGTCCCCGGGTCATGACGGGACACCGGACCAGGTCCCCGAGTCCGGTCGACACCACAGCCCCAGGTCACCGGGTCATGTCGGGACCCAGCCCGGGTCCCCGGGACGGGTTTTTACCCCAGCCGCAGATCACCGGGTCCTGTCGGGTACCCGGGTCGGGTCCCCTGGACAGGTCGGCACCCCGGCCCCGGGTCACGGGGTCATGTCGGGTCGCTGTCCCGGGTACCAGTGTCAGGTGACCACCCCGGCCCCGGGAGACGGAGTCATACCGGGTCCCCGGCCCGGGTCCCCGGGTTGCATCGGGACACCAGCGAAGGACCACCGGGTCCTGTCGGGTCCCCGGCCCGGGTCCCCTGGACAGGTCGTTAACCCGGCCCCAGGTCACCGGGTCATGTCGCGCACCCGGCCTGGTTCCCAGGTTCCGGTGACCACCCCGGCACCAGGACCCCGGGTCCCGTGGGGACCCCGGACCCAGGTCAGCGGGTCACGTGGGGACACCGGCCCCAGGTCACCGCGTCAGGTCGGGACCCCGAACCCAGGTCCACGAGTCCGTCGACACCACAGCCCCGGGTCACCGGGTCGTGTCGGGTAACCGGCCTGGTTCCAAGGTTCCGATGACCACCCCGGCACCAGGACCCCGGGTCACGTGGGGACACCGGCCCCAGGTGACCGGGTCACGTGGGGACACCGGCCCCAGGTCATCGGGTCACGTGGGGTCACCGGCCCCAGGTGACCGGGTCACGTGGGGTCACCGGCCCCAGGTGACCGGGTCACGTGGGGTCACCGGCCCCAGGTGACCTGGTCACGTGGGGTCACCGGCCCCAGGTGACCAGGTCACGTGGGGTCACCGGCCCCAGGTGACCGGGTCACGTGGGGTCACCGGCCCCAGGTGACCGGGTCACGTGGGGTCACCGGCCCCAGGTGACCGGGTCACGTGGGGTCACCGGACCCAGGTCACCGGGTCACGTGGGTACACCGGCACCAGGTGACCGGGTCACGTGGGGTCACCGGCCCCAGGTGACCGGGTCACGTGGGGTCACCGGCCCCAGGTCACCGGGTCACGTGGGGTCACCGGCCCCAGGTCAGCGGGTCACGTGGGGTCACCGGCCCCAGGTGACCGGGTCACGTGGGGTCACCGGCCCCAGGTGACCGGGTCACGTGGGGACACCGGCCCCAGGTGACCGGGTCATACCGAGTCCCCGGACCCAGGTCACCGGGTCAGTTCGGGACCCCGGACCCAGGTCGGGTCATGTCACGTCCCATGCCCGGGTCCCCGGGTTGGATTTTTACCCAGGCCCCGGGTCACAGGGTCATGTCGGGTCAACGGCCTGGGTACAAGGGTCTGGTGACCACCCCGACCCCAGGTCCCCGGGTCATGACGGGACACCGGACCAGGTCCCCGAGTCCGGTCGACACCACAGCCCCAGGTCACCGGGTCATGTCGGGACCCAGCCCGGGTCCCCGGGACGGGTTTTTACCCCAGCCGCAGATCACCGGGTCCTGTCGGGTACCCGGGTCGGGTCCCCTGGACAGGTCGGCACCCCGGCCCCGGGTCACGGGGTCATGTCGGGTCGCTGTCCCGGGTACCAGTGTCAGGTGACCACCCCGGCCCCGGGAGACGGAGTCATACCGGGTCCCCGGCCCGGGTCCCCGGGTTGCATCGGGACACCAGCGAAGGACCACCGGGTCCTGTCGGGTCCCCGGCCCGGGTCCCCTGGACAGGTCGTTAACCCGGCCCCAGGTCACCGGGTCATGTCGCGCACCCGGCCTGGTTCCCAGGTTCCGGTGACCACCCCGGCACCAGGACCCCGGGTCCCGTGGGGACCCCGGACCCAGGTCAGCGGGTCACGTGGGGACACCGGCCCCAGGTCACCGCGTCAGGTCGGGACCCCGAACCCAGGTCCACGAGTCCGTCGACACCACAGCCCCGGGTCACCGGGTCGTGTCGGGTAACCGGCCTGGTTCCAAGGTTCCGATGACCACCCCGGCACCAGGACCCCGGGTCACGTGGGGACACCGGCCCCAGGTGACCGGGTCACGTGGGGACACCGGCCCCAGGTCATCGGGTCACGTGGGGTCACCGGCCCCAGGTGACCGGGTCACGTGGGGTCACCGGCCCCAGGTGACCGGGTCACGTGGGGTCACCGGCCCCAGGTCATCGGGTCACGTGGGGTCACCGGCCCCAGGTGACCGGGTCACGTGGGGTCACCAGCCCCAGGTGACCGGGTCACGTGGGGTCACCGGCCCCAGGTGACCGGGTCACGTGGGGTCACCGGCCCCAGGTGACCGGGTCACGTGGGGTCACCGGCCCCAGGTGACCGGGTCACGTGGGGTCACTGGCCCCAGGTCAGCGGGTCACGTGGGGACACCGGCCCCAGGTGACCGGGTCACGTGGGGTCACCGGCCCCAGGTGACCGGGTCACGTGGGGTCACCGGCCCCAGGTGACCGGGTCACGTTGTGTCACCGGCCCCAGGTGACCGGGTCACGTGGGGTCACCGGCCCCAGGTGACCGGTTCACGTGGGGTCACCGGCACCAGGTGACCGGGTCACGTGGGGACACCGGCCCCAGGTGACCGGGTCACGTGGGGTCACCGGCCCCAGGTCAGCGGGTCACGTGGGGACACCGGCCCCAGGTAACCAAGGCATGTCGGGACCCAGCCCGGGTCCCCGGGACGGGTTTTTACCCCAGCCGCAGATCACCGGGCCCTGTCGGGTCCCCGGCCCGGGTCCCCTGGACAGGTCGATAACCCGGCCCCAGGTAACCCGGTCATCTCGCGCACCCGGCCTGGTTCCCAGGTTCCGATGACCACCCCGGCACCAGGACCCCGGGTCACTTGGGGACACCGGCCCCAGGTGACCGGGTCACGTGGGGTCACCGTCCCCAGGTCAGCGGGTCACGTGGGGACCCCGGCCCCAGGTGACCGGGTCACGTGGGGACCCCGGACCCAGGTAACCGGGTCAAACCGAGTCCCCGGACCCAGGTCACCGGGTCAGTTCGGGACCCCGGACCCAGGTCGGGTCATGTCACGTCCCATGCCCGGGTCCCCGGGTTGGATTTTTACCCAGGCCCCGGGTCACAGGGTCATGTCGGGTCAACGGCCTGGGTACAAGGGTCTGGTGACCACCCCGACCCCAGGTCCCCGGGTCATGACGGGACACCGGACCAGGTCCCCGAGTCCGGTCGACACCACAGCCCCAGGTCACCGGGTCATGTCGGGACCCAGCCCGGGTCCCCGGGACGGGTTTTTACCCCAGCCGCAGATCACCGGGTCCTGTCGGGTACCCGGGTCGGGTCCCCTGGACAGGTCGGCACCCCGGCCCCGGGTCACGGGGTCATGTCGGGTCGCTGTCCCGGGTACCAGTGTCAGGTGACCACCCCGGCCCCGGGAGACGGAGTCATACCGGGTCCCCGGCCCGGGTCCCCGGGTTGCATCGGGACACCAGCGAAGGACCACCGGGTCCTGTCGGGTCCCCGGCCCGGGTCCCCTGGACAGGTCGTTAACCCGGCCCCAGGTCACCGGGTCATGTCGCGCACCCGGCCTGGTTCCCAGGTTCCGGTGACCACCCCGGCACCAGGACCCCGGGTCCCGTGGGGACCCCGGACCCAGGTCAGCGGGTCACGTGGGGACACCGGCCCCAGGTCACCGCGTCAGGTCGGGACCCCGAACCCAGGTCCACGAGTCCGTCGACACCACAGCCCCGGGTCACCGGGTCGTGTCGGGTAACCGGCCTGGTTCCAAGGTTCCGATGACCACCCCGGCACCAGGACCCCGGGTCAGGTGGGGACACCGGCCCCAGGTGACCGGGTCACGTGGGGACACCGGCCCCAGGTCATCGGGTCACGTGGGGTCACCGGCCCCAGGTGACCGGGTCACGTGGGGTCACCGGCCCCAGGTCAGCGGGTCACGTGGGGTCACCGGCCCCAGGTGACCGGGTCACGTGGGGACACCGGCCCCAGGTGACCGGGTCACGTGGGGTCACCGGCCCCAGGTCAGCGGGTCACGTGGGGACACCGGCCCCAGGTCACCGGGTCACGTGGGGACACCGGCCCCAGGTGACCGGGTCACGTGGGGTCACCGGCCCCAGGTGACCGGGTCACGTGGGGTCACCGGACCCAGGTCAGCGGGTCACGTGGGGACACCAGCCCCAGGTAACCGGGTCATACCGAGTCCCCGGACCCAGGTCACCAGGTCAGTTCGGGACCCCGGACCCAGGTCGGGTCATGTCACGTCCCATGCCCGGGTCCCCGGGTTGGATTTTTACCCAGGCCCCGGGTCACAGGGTCATGTCGGGTCAACGGCCTGGGTACAAGGGTCTGGTGACCACCCCGACCCCAGGTCCCCGGGTCATGACGGGACACCGGACCAGGTCCCCGAGTCCGGTCGACACCACAGCCCCAGGTCACCGGGTCATGTCGGGACCCAGCCCGGGTCCCCGGGACGGGTTTTTACCCCAGCCGCAGATCACCGGGTCCTGTCGGGTACCCGGGTCGGGTCCCCTGGACAGGTCGGCACCCCGGCCCCGGGTCACGGGGTCATGTCGGGTCGCTGTCCCGGGTACCAGTGTCAGGTGACCACCCCGGCCCCGGGAGACGGAGTCATACCGGGTCCCCGGCCCGGGTCCCCGGGTTGCATCGGGACA
Organism: Somateria mollissima; assembly: GCA_951411735.1. Classification (NCBI taxonomy): domain Eukaryota; kingdom Metazoa; phylum Chordata; class Aves; order Anseriformes; family Anatidae; genus Somateria; species Somateria mollissima. The sequence goes on along the minus strand of CATOCB010000101.1, from coordinate 1,058,343 downwards.
CCAGCGAAGGACCACCGGGTCCTGTCGGGTCCCCGGCCCGGGTCCCCTGGACAGGTCGTTAACCCGGCCCCAGGTCACCGGGTCATGTCGCGCACCCGGCCTGGTTCCCAGGTTCCGGTGACCACCCCGGCACCAGGACCCCGGGTCCCGTGGGGACCCCGGACCCAGGTCAGCGGGTCACGTGGGGACACCGGCCCCAGGTCACCGCGTCAGGTCGGGACCCCGAACCCAGGTCCACGAGTCCGTCGACACCACAGCCCCGGGTCACCGGGTCGTGTCGGGTAACCGGCCTGGTTCCAAGGTTCCGATGACCACCCCGGCACCAGGACCCCGGGTCACGTGGGGACACCGGCCCCAGGTGACCGGGTCAGGTGGGGACACCGGCCCCAGGTCAGCGGGTCACGTGGGGTCACCGGCCCCAGGTGACCGGGTCACGTGGGGTCACCGGCCCCAGGTGACCGGGTCACGTGGGGTCACCGGCCCCAGGTGACCGGGTCACGTGGGGTCACCGGCCCCAGGTGACCGGGTCACGTGGGGTCACCGGCCCCAGGTGACCGGGTCACGTGGGGTCACCGGCCCCAGGTGACCGGGTCACGTGGGGACACCGGCCCCAGGTGACCGGGTCACGTGGGGTCACCGGCCCCAGGTCATCGGGTCACGTGGGGTCACCGGCCCCAGGTGACCGGGTCACGTGGGGTCACCGGCCCCAGGTGACCGGGTCACGTGGGGTCACCGGCCCCAGGTGACCGGGTCACGTGGGGTCACCGGCCCCAGGTGACCGGGTCACGTGGGGACACCGGCCCCAGGTGACCGGGTCACGTGGGGTCACCGGCCCCAGGTGACCTGGTCACGTGGGGTCACCGGCCCCAGGTGACCGGGTCACGTGGGGTCACCGGCCCCAGGTGACCGGGTCACGTGGGGACACCGGCCCCAGGTGACCGGGTCACGTGGGGTCACCGGCCCCAGGTGACCGGGTCACGTGGGGTCACCGGACCCAGGTCAGCGGGTCACGTGGGGACACCGGCCCCAGGTAACCGGGTCATACCGAGTCCCCGGACCCAGGTCACCGGGTCAGTTCGGGACCCCGGACCCAGGTCGGGTCATGTCACGTCCCATGCCCGGGTCCCCGGGTTGGATTTTTACCCAGGCCCCGGGTCACAGGATCATGTCGGGTCAACGGCCTGGGTACAAGGGTCTGGTGACCACCCCGACCCCAGGTCCCCGGGTCATGACGGGACACCGGACCAGGTCCCCGAGTCCGGTCGACACCACAGCCCCAGGTCACCGGGTCATGTCGGGACCCAGCCCGGGTCCCCGGGACGGGTTTTTACCCCAGCCGCAGATCACCGGGTCCTGTCGGGTACCCGGGTCGGGTCCCCTGGACAGGTCGGCACCCCGGCCCCGGGTCACGGGGTCATGTCGGGTCGCTGTCCCGGGTACCAGTGTCAGGTGACCACCCCGGCCCCGGGAGACGGAGTCATACCGGGTCCCCGGCCCGGGTCCCCGGGTTGCATCGGGACACCAGCGAAGGACCACCGGGTCCTGTCGGGTCCCCGGCCCGGGTCCCCTGGACAGGTCGTTAACCCGGCCCCAGGTCACCGGGTCATGTCGCGCACACGGCCTGGTTCCCAGGTTCCGGTGACCACCCCGGCACCAGGACCCCGGGTCCCGTGGGGACCCCGGACCCAGGTCAGCGGGTCACGTGGGGACACCGGCCCCAGGTCACCGCGTCAGGTCGGGACCCCGAACCCAGGTCCACGAGTCCGTCGACACCACAGCCCCGGGTCACCGGGTCGTGTCGGGTAACCGGCCTGGTTCCAAGGTTCCGATGACCACCCCGGCACCAGGACCCCGGGTCACGTGGGGACACCGGCCCCAGGTGACCGGGTCACGTGGGGACACCGGCCCCAGGTCATCGGGTCACGTGGGGTCACCGGCCCCAGGTGACCGGGTTACGTGGGGTCACCGGCCCCAGGTGACCGGGTCACGTGGGGTCACCGGCCCCAGGTGACCGGGTCACGTGGGGTCACCGGCCCCAGGTCAGCGGGTCACGTGGGGTCACCGGCCCCAGGTGACCGGGTCACGTGGGGACACCGGCCCCAGGTGACCGGGTCACATGGGGTCACCGGCCCTAGGTCACCGGGTCACGTGCGGACACCGGCCCCAGGTGACCGGGTCACGTGGGGTCACCGGCCCCAGGTGACCGGGTCACGTGGGGTCACCGGCCCCAGGTGACCGGGTCACGTGGGGTCACCGGCCCCAGGTGACCGGGTCACGTGGGGTCACCGGCCCCAGGTGACCGGGTCACGTGGGTACACCGGCCCCAGGTGACCGGGTCACGTGGGGTCACCGGCCCCAGGTGACCGGGTCACGTGGGGTCACCGGCCCCAGGTGACCGGGTCACGTGGGGTCACCGGCCCCAGGTCAGCGGGTCACGTGGGGTCACCGGCCCCAGGTGACCGGGTCACGTGGGGTCACCGGACCCAGGTCAGCGGGTCACGTGGGGACACCGGCCCCAGGTAACCGGGTCATACCGAGTCCCCGGACCCAGGTCACCGGGTCAGTTCGGGACCCCGGACCCAGGTCGGGTCATGTCACGTCCCATGCCCGGGTCCCCGGGTTGGATTTTTACCCAGGCCCCGGGTCACAGGGTCATGTCGGGTCAACGGCCTGGGTACAAGGGTCTGGTGACCACCCCGACCCCAGGTCCCCGGGTCATGACGGGACACCGGACCAGGTCCCCGAGTCCGGTCGACACCACAGCCCCAGGTCACCGGGTCATGTCGGGACCCAGCCCGGGTCCCCGGGACGGGTTTTTACCCCAGCCGCAGATCACCGGGTCCTGTCGGGTACCCGGGTCGGGTCCCCTGGACAGGTCGGCACCCCGGCCCCGGGTCACGGGGTCATATCGGGTCGCTGTCCCGGGTACCAGTGTCAGGTGACCACCCCGGCCCCGGGAGACGGAGTCATACCGGGTCCCCGGCCCGGGTCCCCGGGTTGCATCGGGACACCAGCGAAGGACCACCGGGTCCTGTCGGGTCCCCGGCCCGGGTCCCCTGGACAGGTCGTTAACCCGGCCCCAGGTCACCGGGTCATGTCGCGCACCCGGCCTGGTTCCCAGGTTCCGGTGACCACCCCGGCACCAGGACCCCGGGTCACGTGGGGACCCCGGACCCAGGTCAGCGGGTCACGTGGGGACACTGGCCCCAGGTCACCGCGTCAGGTCGGGACCCCGAACCCAGGTCCACGAGTCCGTCGACACCACAGCCCTGGGTCACCGGGTCGTGTCGGGTAACCGGCCTGGTTCCAAGGTTCCGATGACCACCCCGGCACCAGGACCCCGGGTCACGTGGGGACACCGGCCCCAGGTGACCGGGTCACGTGGGGACACCGGCCCCAGGTCATCGGGTCACGTGGGGTCACCGGCCCCAGGTGACCGGGTCACGTGGGGTCACCGGCCCCAGGTGACCGGGTCACGTGGGGTCACCGGCCCCAGGTGACCGGGTCACGTGGGGTCACCGGCCCCAGGTGACCGGGTCACGTGGGGTCACCGGCCCCAGGTCAGCGGGTCACGTGGGGTCACCGGCCCCAGGTGACCGGGTCACGTGGGGTCACCGGCCCCAGGTCAGCGGGTCACGTGGGGACACCGGCCCCAGGTAACCGGGTCATACCGAGTCCCCGGACCCAGGTCACCGGGTCAGTTCGGGACCCCGGACCCAGGTCGGGTCATGTCACGTCCCATGCCCGGGTCCCCGGGTTGGATTTTTACCCAGGCCCCGGGTCACAGGGTCATGTCGGGTCAACGGCCTGGGTACAAGGGTCTGGTGACCACCCCGACCCCAGGTCCCCGGGTCATGACGGGACACCGGACCAGGTCCCCGAGTCCGGTCGACACCACAGCCCCAGGTCACCGGGTCATGTCGGGACCCAGCCCGGGTCCCCGGGACGGGTTTTTACCCCAGCCGCAGATCACCGGGTCCTGTCGGGTACCCGGGTCGGGTCCCCTGGACAGGTCGGCACCCCGGCCCCGGGTCACGGGGTCATGTCGGGTCGCTGTCCCGGGTACCAGTGTCAGGTGACCACCCCGGCCCCGGGAGACGGAGTCATACCGGGTCCCCGGCCCGGGTCCCCGGGTTGCATCGGGACACCAGCGAAGGACCACCGGGTCCTGTCGGGTCCCCGGCCCGGGTCCCCTGGACAGGTCGTTAACCCGGCCCCAGGTCACCGGGTCATGTCGCGCACCCGGCCTGGTTCCCAGGTTCCGGTGACCACCCCGGCACCAGGACCCCGGGTCCCGTGGGGACCCCGGACCCAGGTCACTGCGTCAGGTCGGGACCCCGAACCCAGGTCCACGAGTCCGTCGACACCACAGCCCCGGGTCACCGGGTCGTGTCGGGTAACCGGCCTGGTTCCAAGGTTCCGATGACCACCCCGGCACCAGGACCCCGGGTCACGTGGGGACACCGGCCCCAGGTGACCGGGTCACGTGGGGACACCGGCCCCAGGTCATCGGGTCACGTGGGGTCACCGGCCCCAGGTGACCGGGTCACGTGGGTTCACCGGCCCCAGGTGACCGGGTCACGTGGGGTCACCGGCCCCAGGTGACCGGGTCACGTGGGGTCACCGGCCCCAGGTGTCCGGGTCACGTGGGGTCACCGGCCCCAGGTGACCGGGTCACGTGGGGTCACCGGCCCCAGGTCCACGAGTCCGTCGACACCACAGCCCCGGGTCACCGGGTCGTGTCGGGTAACCGGCCTGGTTCCAAGGTTCCGATGACCACCCCGGCACCAGGACCCCGGGTCACGTGGGGACACCGGCCCCAGGTGACCGGGTCACGTGGGGTCACCTGCCCCAGGTGACCGGGTCACGTGGGGTCACCGGCCCCAGGTGACCGGGTCACGTGGGGACACCGGCCCCAGGTGACCGGGTCACGTGGGGTCACCGGCCCCAGGTGACCGGGTCACGTGGGGTCACCGGCCCCAGGTGACCTGGTCACGTGGGGTCACCGGCCCCAGGTGACCGGGTCACGTGGGGTCACCGGCCCCAGGTGACCGGGTCACGTGGGGACACCGGCCCCAGGTGACCGGGTCACGTGGGGTCACCGGCCCCAGGTGACCGGGTCACGTGGGGTCACCGGACCCAGGTCAGCGGGTCACGTGGGGACACCGGCCCCAGGTAACCGGGTCATACCGAGTCCCCGGACCCAGGTCACAGGGTCAGTTCGGGACCCCGGACCCAGGTCGGGTCATGTCACGTCCCATGCCCGGGTCCCCGGGTTGGATTTTTACCCAGGCCCCGTGTCACAGGGTCATGTCGGGTCAACGGCCTGGGTACAAGGGTCTGGTGACCACCCCGACCCCAGGTCCCCGGGTCATGACGGGACACCGGACCAGGTCCCCGAGTCCGGTCGACACCACAGCCCCAGGTCACCGGGTCATGTCGGGACCCAGCCCGGGTCCCCGGGACGGGTTTTTACCCCAGCCGCAGATCACCGGGTCCTGTCGGGTACCCGGGTCGGGTCCCCTGGACAGGTCGGCACCCCAGCCCCGGGTCACGGGGTCATGTCGGGTCGCTGTCCCGGGTACCAGTGTCAGGTGACCACCCCGGCCCCGGGAGACGGAGTCATACCGGGTCCCCGGCCCGGGTCCCCGGGTTGCATCGGGACACCAGCGAAGGACCACCGGGTCCTGTCGGGTAACCGGCCCGGGTCCCCTGGACAGGTCGTTAACCCGGCCCCAGGTCACCGGGTCATGTCGCGCACCCGGCCTGGTTCCCAGGTTCCGGTGACCACCCCGGCACCAGGACCCCGGGTCCCGTGGGGACCCCGGACCCAGGTCAGCGGGTCACGTGGGGACACCGGCCCCAGGTCACCGCATCAGGTCGGGACCCCGAACCCAGGTCCACGAGTCCGTCGACTCCACAGCCCCGGGTCACCGGGTCGTGTCGGGTAACCGGCCTGGTTCCAAGGTTCCGATGACCACCCCGGCACCAGGACCCCGGGTCACGTGGGGACACCGGCCCCAGGTGACCGGGTCACGTGGGGACACCGGCCCCAGGTCATCGGGTCACGTGGGGTCACCGGCCCCAGGTGACCGGGTCACGTGGGGTCACCGGCCCCAGGTGACCGGGTCACGTGGGGTCACCGGCCCCAGGTGACCGGGTCACGTGGAGTCACCGGCCCCAGGTGACCTGGTCACGTGGGGTCACCGGCCCCAGGTGACCGGGTCACATGGGGTCACCGGCCCCAGGTGACCGGGTCACGTGGGGACACCGGCCCCAGGTGATCGGGTCACGTGGGGTCACCGGCCCCAGGTGACCGGGTCACGTGGGGTCACCGGACCCAGGTCAGCGGGTCACGTGGGGACACCGGCCCCAGGTAACCGGGTCATACCGAGTCCCCGGACCCAGGTCACCGGGTCAGTTCGGGACCCCGGACCCAGGTCGGGTCATGTCACGTCTCATGCCCGGGTCCCCGGGTTGGATTTTTACCCAGGCCCCGGGTCACAGGGTCATGTCGGGTCAACGGCCTGGGTACAAGGGTCTGGTGACCACCCCGACCCCAGGTCCCCGGGTCATGACGGGACACCGGACCAGGTCCCCGAGTCCGGTCGACACCACAGCCCCAGGTCACCGGGTCATGTCGGGACCCAGCCCGGGTCCCCGGGACGGGTTTTTACCCCAGCCGCAGATCACCGGGTCCTGTCGGGTACCCGGGTCGGGTCCCCTGGACAGGTCGGCACCCCAGCCCCGGGTCACGGGGTCATATCGGGTCGCTGTCCCGGGTACCAGTGTCAGGTGACCACCCCGGCCCCGGGAGACGGAGTCATACCGGGTCCCCGGCCCGGGTCCCCGGGTTGCATCGGGACACCAGCGAAGGACCACCGGGTCCTGTCGGGTCCCCGGCCCGGGTCCCCTGGACAGGTCGTTAACCCGGCCCCAGGTCACCGGGTCATGTCGCGAACCCGGCCTGGTTCCCAGGTTCCGGTGACCACCCCGGCACCAGGACCCCGGGTCCCGTGGGGACCCCGGACCCAGGTCAGCGGGTCACGTGGGGACACCGGCCCCAGGTCACTGCGTCAGGTCGGTACCCCGAACCCAGGTCCACGAGTCCGTCGACACCACAGCCCCGGGTCACCGGGTCGTGTCGGGTAACCGGCCTGGTTCCAAGGTTCCGATGACCACCCCGGCACCAGGACCCCGGGTCACGTGGGGACACCGGCCCCAGGTCATCGGGTCACGTGGGGTCACCGGCCCCAGGTGACCGGGTCACGTGGGGTCACCGGCCCCAGGTGACCGGGTCACGTGGGGTCACCGGCCCCAGGTGACCGGGTCACGTGGGGTCACCGGCCCCAGGTGACCGGGTCACGTGGGGTCACCGGCCCCAGGTGACCGGGTCACGTGGGGTCACCGGCCCCAGGTCAGCGGGTCACGTGGGGTCACCGGCCCCAGGTGACCGGGTCACGTGGGGACACCGGCCCCAGGTGACCGGGTCACGTGGGGTCACCGGCCCCAGGTCAGCGGGTCACGTGGGGACACCGGCCCCAGGTGACCGGGTCACGTGGGGTCACCGGCCCCAGGTGACTGGGTCACGTGGGGTCACCAGACCCAGGTGACCGGGTCACGTGGGTACACCGGCACCAGGTGACCGGGTCACATGGGGTCACCGGCCCCAGGTGACCGGGTCACGTGGGGTCACCGGCCCCAGGTGACCGGGTCACGTGGGGTCACCGGCCCCAGGTCAGCGGGTCACGTGGGGTCACCGGACCCAGGTGACCGGGTCACGTGGGGTCACCGGCCCCAGGTCAGCGGGTCACGTGGGGACACCGGCCCCAGGTAACCGGGTCATACCGAGTCCCCGGACCCAGGTCACCGGGTCAGTTCGGGACCCCGAACCCAGGTCGGGTCATGTCACGTCCCATGCCCGGGTCCCCGGGTTGGATTTTTACCCAGGCCCCGGGTCTCAGGGTCATGTCGGGTCAACGGCCTGGGTACAAGGGTCTGGTGACCACCCCGACCCCAGGTCCCCGGGTCATGACGGGACACCGGACCAGGTCCCCGAGTCCGGTCGACACCACAGCCCCAGGTCACCGGGTCATGTCGGGACCCAGCCCGGGTCCCCGGGACGGGTTTTTACCCCAGCCGCAGATCACCGGGTCCTGTCGGGTACCCGGGTCGGGTCCCCTGGACAGGTCGGCACCCCGGCCCCGGGTCACGGGGTCATGTCGGGTCGCTGTCCCGCGTACGAGTGTCAGGTGACCACCCCGGCCCCGGGAGACGGAGTCATACCGGGTCCCCGGCCCGGGTCCCCGGGTTGCATCGGGACACCAGCGAAGGACCACCGGGTCCTGTCGGGTCCCCAGCCCGGGTCCCCTGGACAGGTCGTTAACCCGGCCCCAGGTCACCGGGTCATGTCGCGCACCCGGCCTGGTTCCCAGGTTCCGGTGACCACCCCGGCACCAGGACCCCGGGTCCCGTGGGGACCCCGGACCCAGGTCAGCGGGTCACGTGGGGACACCGGCCCCAGGTCACCGCGTCAGGTCGGGACCCCGAACCCAGGTCCACGAGTCCGTCGACACCACAGCCCCGGGTCACCGGGTCGTGTCGGGTAACCGGCCTGGTTCCAAGGTTCCGATGACCACCCCGGCACCAGGACCCCGGGTCAGGTGGGGACACCGGCCCCAGGTGACCGGGTCACGTGGGGACACCGGCCCCAGGTCATCGGGTCACGTGGGGTCACCGGCCCCAGGTGACCGGGTCACGTGGGGTCACCGGCCCCAGGTGACCGGGTCACGTGGGGTCACCGGCCCCAGGTGACCGGGTCACGTGGGGTCACCGGCCCCAGGTGACCGGGTCACGTGGGGTCACCGGCCCCAGGTGACCTGGTCACGTGGGGTCACCGGCCCCAGGTCAGCGGGTCACGTTGGGTCACCGGCCCCAGGTGACCGGGTCACGTGGGGTCACCGGCCCCAGGTGACCGGGTCACGTGGGGTCACCGGCCCCAGGTGACCGGGTCACGTGGGGTCACCGGCCCCAGGTGACCGGGTCACGTGTGGACACCGGCCCCAGGTGACCGGGTCACGTTGGGTCACCGGCCCCAGGTGACCGGGTCACGTGGGGTCACCGGCCCCAGGTCAGCGGGTCACGTGGGGACACCGGCCCCAGGTAACCGGGTCATACCGAGTCCCCGGACCCAGGTCACCAGGTCAGTTCGGGACCCCGGACCCAGGTCGGGTCATGTCACGTCCCATGCCCGGGTCCCCGGGTTGGATTTTTACCCAGGCCCCGGGTCACAGGGTCATGTCGGGTCAACGGCCTGGGTACAAGGGTCTGGTGACCACCCCGACCCCAGGTCCCCGGGTCATGACGGGACACCGGACCAGGTCCCCGAGTCCGGTCGACACCACAGCCCCAGGTCACCGGGTCATGTCGGGACCCAGCCCGGGTCCCCGGGACGGGTTTTTACCCCAGCCGCAGATCACCGGGTCCTGTCGGGTACCCGGGTCGGGTCCCCTGGACAGGTCGGCACCCCGGCCCCGGGTCACGGGGTCATGTCGGGTCGCTGTCCCGGGTACCAGTGTCAGGTGACCACCCCGGCCCCGGGAGACGGAGTCATACCGGGTCCCCGGCCCGGGTCCCCGGGTTGCATCGGGACACCAGCGAAGGACCACCGGGTCCTGTCGGGTCCCCGGCCCGGGTCCCCTGGACAGGTCGTTAACCCGGCCCCAGGTCACCGGGTCATGTCGCGCACCCGGCCTGGTTCCCAGGTTCCGGTGACCACCCCGGCACCAGGACCCCGGGTCCCGTGGGGACCCCGGACCCAGGTCAGCGGGTCACGTGGGGACACCGGCCCCAGGTCACCGCGTCAGGTCGGGACCCCGAACCCAGGTCCACGAGTCCGTCGACACCACAGCCCCGGGTCACCGGGTCGTGTCGGGTAACCGGCCTGGTTCCAAGGTTCCGATGACCACCCCGGCACCAGGACCCCGGGTCACGTGGGGACACCGGCCCCAGGTGACCGGGTCACGTGGGGTCACCGGCCCCAGGTGACCGGGTCACGTGGGGTCACCGGCCCCAGGTGACCGGGTCACGTGGGGTCACCGGCCCCAGGTGACCGGGTCACGTGGGGTCACCGGCCCCAGGTGACCGGGTCACGTGTGGACACCGGCCCCAGGTGACCGGGTCACGTGGGGACACCGGCCCCAGGTGACCGGGTCACGTGGGGTCACCGGCCCCAGGTGACCTGGTCACGTGGGGTCACCGGCCCCAGGTGACCGGGTCACGTGGGGTCACCGGCCCCAGGTCAGCAGGTCACGTGGGGTCACCGGCCCCAGGTCAGCAGGTCACGTGGGGTCACCGGCCCCAGGTGACCGGGTCACGTGGGGTCACCGGCCCCAGGTGACCGGGTCACGTGGGGTCACCGGCCCCAGGTCAGCGGGTCACGTGGGGTCACCGGCCCCAGGTGACCGGGTCACATGGGGTCACCGGACCCAGGTCAGCGGGTCACGTGGGGACACCGGCCCCAGGTAACCGGGTCATACCGAGTCCCCGGACCCAGGTCACCGGGTCAGTTCGGGACCCCGGACCCAGGTCGGGTCATGTCACGTCCCATGCCCGGGTCCCCGGGTTGGATTTTTACCCAGGCCCCGGGTCACAGGGTCATGTCGGGTCAATGGCCTGGGTACAAGGGTCTGGTGACCACCCCGACCCCAGGTCCCCGGGTCATGACGGGACACCGGACCAGGTCCCCGAGTCCGGTCGACACCACAGCCCCAGGTCACCGGGTCATGTCGGGACCCAGCCCGGGTCCCCGGGACGGGTTTTTACCCCAGCCGCAGATCACCGGGTCCTGTCGGGTACCCGGGTCGGGTCCTCTGGACAGGTCGGCACCCCGGCCCCGGGTCACGGGGTCATGTCGGGTCGCTGTCCCGGGTACCAGTGTCAGGTGACCACCCCGGCCCCGGGAGACGGAGTCATACCGGGTCCCCGGCCCGGGTCCCCGGGTTGCATCGGGACACCAGCGAAGGACCACCGGGTCCTGTCGGGTCCCCGGCCCGGGTCCCCTGGACAGGTCGTTAACCCGGCCCCAGGTCACCGGGTCATGTCGCGCACCCGGCCTGGTTCCCAGGTTCCGGTGACCACCCCGGCACCAGGACCCCGGGTCACGTGGGGACCCCGGACCCAGGTCAGCGGGTCACGTGGGGACACCGGCCCCAGGTGACCGGGTCACGTGGGGTCACCGGCCCCAGGTGACCGGGTCACGTGGGGTCACCGGCCCCAGGTGACCGGGTCACGTTGGGTCACCGGCCCCAGGTGACCGGGTCACGTGGGGTCACCGGCCCCAGGTGACCGGGTCACGTGGGGTCACCGGCCCCAGGTGACCGGGTCACATGGGGTCACCGGCCCCAGGTGACCTGGTCACGTGGGGTCACCGGCCCCAGGTGACCGGGTCACGTGGGGACACCGGCCCCAGGTGACCGGGTCACGTGGGGTCACCGGCCCCAGGTGACCGGGTCACGTGGGGTCACCGGACCCAGGTCAGCGGGTCACGTGGGGACACCGGCCCCAGGTAACCGGGTCATACTGAGTCCCCGGACCCAGGTCACCGGGTCAGTTCGGGACCCCGGACCAAGGTCGGGTCATGTCACGTCCCATGCCCGGGTCCCCGGGTTGGATTTTTACCCAGGCCCCGGGTCACAGGGTCATGTCGGGTCAACGGCCTGGGTACAAGGGTCTGGTGACCACCCCGACCCCAGGTCCCCGGGTCATGACGGGACACCGGACCAGGTCCCCGAGTCCGGTCGACACCACAGCCCCAGGTCACCGGGTCATGTCGGGACCCAGCCCGGGTCCCCGGGACGGGTTTTTACCCCAGCCGCAGATCACCGGGTCCTGTCGGGTACCCGGGTCGGGTCCCCTGGACAGGTCGGCACCCCGGCCCCGGGTCACGGGGTCATGTCGGGTCGCTGTCCCGGGTACCAGTGTCAGGTGACCACCCCGGCCCCGGGAGACGGAGTCATACCGGGTCCCCGGCCCGGGTCCCCGGGTTGCATCGGGACACCAGCGAAGGACCACCGGGTCCTGTCGGGTCCCCGGCCCGGGTCCCCTGGACAGGTCGTTAACCCGGCCCCAGGTCACCGGGTCATGTCGCGCACCCGGCCTGGTTCCCAGGTTCCGGTGACCACCCCGGCACCAGGACCCCGGGTCCCGTGGGGACCCCGGACCCAGGTCAGCGGGTCACGTGGGGACACCGGCCCCAGGTCACCGCGTCAGGTCGGGACCCCGAACCAGGGTCCACGAGTCCGTCGACACCACAGCCCCGGGTCACCGGGTCGTGTCGGGTAACCGGCCTGGTTCCAAGGTTCCGATGACCACCCCGGCACCAGGACCCCGGGTCACGTGGGGACACCGGCCCCAGGTGACCGGGTCACGTGGGGACACCGGCCCCAGGTCATCGGGTCACGTGGGGTCACCGGCCCCAGGTCAGCGGGTCACGTGGGGTCACCGGCCCCAGGTGACCGGGTCACGTGGGGTCACCGGCCCCAGGTGACCGGGTCACGTGGGGTCACCGGCCCCAGGTGACCGGGTCACGTGGGGTCACCGGCCCCAGGTGACCGGGTCACGTGGGGTCACCGGCCCCAGGTCAGCGGGTCACGTGGGGTCACCGGCCCCAGGTGACCGGGTCACGTGGGGACACCGGCCCCAGGTGACCGGGTCACGTGGGGTCACCGGCCCCAGGTCAGCGGGTCACGTGGGGACACCGGCCCCAGGTCACCGGGTCACGTGGGGACACCGGCCCCAGGTGACCGGGTCACGTGGGGTCACCGGCCCCAGGTGACCGGGTCACGTGGGGTCACCGGACCCAGGTCAGCGGGTCACGTGGGGACACCGGCCCCAGGTAACCGGGTCATACCGAGTCCCCGGACCCAGGTCACCGGGTCAGTTCGGGACCCCGGACCCAGGTCGGGTCATGTCACGTCCCATGCCCGGGTCCCCGGGTTGGATTTTTACCCAGGCCCCGGGTCACAGGGTCATGTCGGGTCAACGGCCTGGGTACAAGGGTCTGGTGACCACCCCGACCCCAGGTCCCCGGGTCATGACGGGACACCGGACCAGGTCCCCGAGTCCGGTCGACACCACAGCCCCAGGTCACCGGGTCATGTCGGGACCCAGCCCGGGTCCCCGGGACGGGTTTTTACCCCAGCCGCAGATCACCGGGTCCTGTCGGGTACCCGGGTCGGGTCCCCTGGACAGGTCGGCACCCCGGCCCCGGGTCACGGGGTCATGTCGGGTCGCTGTCCCGGGTACCAGTGTCAGGTGACCACCCCGGCCCCGGGAGACGGAGTCATACCGGGTCCCCGGCCCGGGTCCCCGGGTTGCATCGGGACACCAGCGAAGGACCACCGGGTCCTGTCGGGTCCCCGGCCCGGGTCCCCTGGACAGGTCGTTAACCCGGCCCCAGGTCACCGGGTCATGTCGCGCACCCGGCCTGGTTCCCAGGTTCCGGTGACCACCCCGGCACCAGGACCCCAGGTCACGTGGGGACACCGGCCCCAGGTGACCGGGTCACGTGGGGACACCGGCCCCAGGTCATCGGGTCACGTGGGGTCACCGGCCCCAGGTGACCGGGTCACGTGGGGTCACCGGCCCCAGGTGACCGGGTCACGTGGGGTCACCGGCCCCAGGTGACCGGGTCACGTGGGGTCACCGGCCCCAGGTGACCGGGTCACGTTGGGTCACCGGCCCCAGGTGACCGGGTCACGTGGGGTCACCGGCCCCAGGTGACCGGGTCACGTGGGGTCACCGGCCCCAGGTGTTCGGGTCACGTGGGGTCACCGGCCCCAGGTGACCGGGTCACGTGGGGTCACCGGCCCCAGGTGACCGGGTCACGTGGGGTCACCGGCCCCAGGTGACCGGGTCACGTGGGGACACCGGCCCCAGGTGACCGGGTCACGTGGGGTCACCGGCCCCAGGTGACCGGGTCACGTGGGGTCACCGGCCCCAGGTGACCGGGTCACGTGGGGACACCGGCCCCAGGTAACCGGGTCATACCGAGTCCCCGGACCCAGGTCACCGGGTCAGTTCGGGACCCCGGACCCAGGTCGGGTCATGTCACGTCCCATGCCCGGGTCCCCGGGTTGGATTTTTACCCAGACCCCGGGTCACAGGGTCATGTCGGGTCAACGGCCTGGGTACAAGGGTCTGGTGACCACCCCGACCCCAGGTCCCCGGGTCATGACGGGACACCGGACCAGGTCCCCGAGTCCGGTCGACACCACAGCCCCAGGTCACCGGGTCCTGTCGGGTACCCGGGTCGGGTCCCCTGGACAGGTCGGCACCCCGGCCCCGGGTCACGGGGTCATGTCGGGTCGCTGTCCCGGGTACCAGTGTCAGGTGACCACCCCGGCCCCGGGAGACGGAGTCATACCGGGTCCCCGGCCCGGGTCCCCGGGTTGCATCGGGACACCAGCGAAGGACCACCGGGTCCTGTCGGGTCCCCGGCCCGGGTCCCCTGGACAGGTCGTTAACCCGGCCCCAGGTCACCGGGTCATGTCGCGCACCCGGCCTGGTTCCCAGGTTCCGGTGACCACCCCGGCACCAGGACCCCGGGTCACGTGGGGACACCGGCCCCAGGTGACCGGGTCACGTGGGGACACCGGCCCCAGGTCATCGGGTCACGTGGGGTCACCGGCCCCAGGTGACCGGGTCACGTGGGGTCACCGGCCCCAGGTGACCGGGTCACGTGGGTTCACCGGCCCCAGGTGACCGGGTCACGTGGGGTCACCGGTCCCAGGTGACCGGGTCACGTGGGGTCACCGGCCCCAGGTGACCGGGTCACGTGGGGTCACCGGCCCCAGGTGACCGGGTCACGTGGGGTCACCGGACCCAGGTCAGCGGGTCACGTGGGGACACCGGCCCCAGGTAACCGGGTCATACCGAGTCCCCGGACCCAGGTCACCGGGTCAGTTCGGGACCCCGGACCCAGGTCGGGTCATGTCACGTCCCATGCCCGGGTCCCCGGGTTGGATTTTTACCCAGGCCCCGGGTCACAGGGTCATGTCGGGTCAACGGCCTGGGTACAAGGGTCTGGTGACCACCCCGACCCCAGGTCCCCGGGTCATGACGGGACACCGGACCAGGTCCCCGAGTCCGGTCGACACCACAGCCCCAGGTCACCGGGTCATGTCGGGTACCCGGGTCGTGTCCCCTGGACACGTCGGCACCCCGGCCCCGGGTCACGGGGTCATGTCGGGTCGCTGTCCCGGGTACCAGTGTCAGGTGACCACCCCGGCCCCGGGAGACGGAGTCATACCGGGTCCCCGGCCCGGGTCCCCGGGTTGCATCGGGACACCAGCGAAGGACCACCGGGTCCTGTCGGGTCCCCGGCCCGGGTCCCCTGGACAGGTCGTTAACCCGGCCCCAGGTCACCGGGTCATGTCGCGCACCCGGCCTGGTTCCCAGGTTCCGGTGACCACCCCGGCACCAGGACCCCGGGTCCCGTGGGGACCCCGGACCCAGGTCAGCGGGTCACGTGGGGACACCGGCCCCAGGTCACCGCGTCAGGTCGGGACCCCGAACCCAGGTCCACGAGTCCGTCGACACCACAGCCCCGGGTCACCGGGTCGTGTCGGGTAACCGGCCTGGTTCCAAGGTTCCGATGACCACCCCGGCACCAGGACCCCGGGTCACGTGGGGACACCGGCCCCAGGTGACCGGGTCACGTGGGGTCACCGGCCCCAGGTGACCGGGTCACGTGGGGTCACCGGCCCCAGGTGACCGGGTCACGTGGGGTCACCGGCCCCAGGTGACCGGGTCACGTGGGGTCACCGGCCCCAGGTGACCGGGTCACGTGGGGACACCGGCCCCAGGTGACCGGGTCACGTGGGGTCACCGGCCCCAGGTCAGCGGGTCACGTGGGGACACCGGCCCCAGGTCACCGGGTCACGTGGGGACACCGGCCCCAGGTGACCGGGTCACGTGGGGTCACCGGCCCCAGGTGACCGGGTCACGTGGGGTCACCGGACCCAGGTCAGCGGGTCACGTGGGGACACCGGCCCCAGGTAACCGGGTCATACCGAGTCCCCGGACCCAGGTCACCGGGTCAGTTCGGGACCCCGGACCCAGGTCGGGTCATGTCACGTCCCAGTCCCGGGTCCCCGGGTTGGATTTTTACCCAGGCCCCGGGTCACAGGGTCATGTCGGGTCAACGGCCTGGGTACAAGGGTCTGGTGACCACCCCGACCCCAGGTCCCCGGGTCATGACGGGACACCGGACCAGGTCCCCGAGTCCGGTCGACACCACAGCCCCAGGTCACCGGGTCATGTCGGGACCCAGCCCGGGTCCCCGGGACAGGTTTTTACCCCAGCCGCAGATCACCGGGTCCTGTCGGGTACCCGGGTCGGGTCCCCTGGACAGGTCGGCACCCCGGCCCCGGGTCACGGGGTCATGTCGGGTCGCTGTCCCGGGTACCAGTGTCAGGTGACCACCCCGGCCCCGGGAGACGGAGTCATACCGGGTCCCCGGCCCGGGTCCCCGGGTTGCATCGGGACACCAGCGAAGGACCACCGGGTCCTGTCGGGTCCCCGGCCCGGGTCCCCTGGACAGGTCGTTAACCCGGCCCCAGGTCACCGGGTCATGTCGCGCACCCGGCCTGGTTCCCAGGTTCCGGTGACCACCCCGGCACCAGGACCCCAGGTCACGTGGGGACACCGGCCCCAGGTGACCGGGTCACGTGGGGACACCGGCCCCAGGTCATCGGGTCACGTGGGGTCACCGGCCCCAGGTGACCGGGTCACGTGGGGTCACCGGCCCCAGGTGACCGGGTCACGTGGGGTCACCGGCCCCAGGTGACCGGGTCACGTGGGGTCACCGGCCCCAGGTGACCGGGTCACGTTGGGTCACCGGCCCCAGGTGACCGGGTCACGTGGGGTCACCGGCCCCAGGTGACCGGGTCACGTGGGGTCACCGGCCCCAGGTGTTCGGGTCACGTGGGGTCACCGGCCCCAGGTGACCGGGTCACGTGGGGTCACCGGCCCCAGGTGACCGGGTCACGTGGGGTCACCGGCCCCAGGTGACCGGGTCACGTGGGGACACCGGCCCCAGGTGACCGGGTCACGTGGGGTCACCGGCCCCAGGTGACCGGGTCACGTGGGGTCACCGGCCCCAGGTGACCGGGTCACGTGGGGACACCGGCCCCAGGTAACCGGGTCATACCGAGTCCCCGGACCCAGGTCACCGGGTCAGTTCGGGACCCCGGACCCAGGTCGGGTCATGTCACGTCCCATGCCCGGGTCCCCGGGTTGGATTTTTACCTAGACCCCGGGTCACAGGGTCATGTCGGGTCAACGGCCTGGGTACAAGGGTCTGGTGACCACCCCGACCCCAGGTCCCCGGGTCATGACGGGACACCTGACCAGGTCCCCGAGTCCGGTCGACACCACAGCCCCAGGTCACCGGGTCATGTCGGGTACCCGGGTCGGGTCCCCTGGACAGGTCGGCACCCCGGCCCCGGGTCACGGGGTCATGTCGGGTCGCTGTCCCGGGTACCAGTGTCAGGTGACCACCCCGGCCCCGGGAGACGGAGTCATACCGGGTCCCCGGCCCGGGTCCCCGGGTTGCATCGGGACACCAGCGAAGGACCACCGGGTCCTGTCGGGTCCCCGGCCCGGGTCCCCTGGACAGGTCGTTAACCCGGCCCCAGGTCACCGGGTCATGTCGCGCACCCGGCCTGGTTCCCAGGTTCCGGTGACCACCCCGGCACCAGGACCCCGGGTCACGTGGGGACACCGGCCCCAGGTGACCGGGTCACGTGGGGACACCGGCCCCAGGTCATCGGGTCACGTGGGGTCACCGGCCCCAGGTGACCGGGTCACGTGGGGTCACCGGCCCCAGGTGACCGGGTCACGTGGGTTCACCGGCCCCAGGTGACCGGGTCACGTGGGGTCACCGGTCCCAGGTGACCGGGTCACGTGGGGTCACCGGCCCCAGGTGACCGGGTCACGTGGGGTCACCGGCCCCAGGTGACCGGGTCACGTGGGGTCACCGGACCCAGGTCAGCGGGTCACGTGGGGACACCGGCCCCAGGTAACCGGGTCATACCGAGTCCCCGGACCCAGGTCACCGGGTCAGTTCGGGACCCCGGACCCAGGTCGGGTCATGTCACGTCCCATGCCCGGGTCCCCGGGTTGGATTTTTACCCAGGCCCCGGGTCACAGGGTCATGTCGGGTCAACGGCCTGGGTACAAGGGTCTGGTGACCACCCCGACCCCAGGTCCCCGGGTCATGACGGGACACCGGACCAGGTCCCCGAGTCCGGTCGACACCACAGCCCCAGGTCACCGGGTCATGTCGGGTACCCGGGTCGGGTCCCCTGGACAGGTCGGCACCCCGGCCCCGGGTCACGGGGTCATGTCGGGTCGCTGTCCCGGGTACCAGTGTCAGGTGACCACCCCGGCCCCGGGAGACGGAGTCATACCGGGTCCCCGGCCCGGGTCCCCGGGTTGCATCGGGACACCAGCGAAGGACCACCGGGTCCTGTCGGGTCCCCGGCCCGGGTCCCCTGGACAGGTCGTTAACCCGGCCCCAGGTCACCGGGTCATGTCGCGCACCCGGCCTGGTTCCCAGGTTCCGGTGACCACCCCGGCACCAGGACCCCGGGTCCCGTGGGGACCCCGGACCCAGGTCAGCGGGTCACGTGGGGACACCGGCCCCAGGTCACCGCGTCAGGTCGGGACCCCGAACCCAGGTCCACGAGTCCGTCGACACCACAGCCCCGGGTCACCGGGTCGTGTCGGGTAACCGGCCTGGTTCCAAGGTTCCGATGACCACCCCGGCACCAGGACCCCGGGTCACGTGGGGACACCGGCCCCAGGTGACCGGGTCACGTGGGGTCACCGGCCCCAGGTGACCGGGTCACGTGGGGTCACCGGCCCCAGGTGACCGGGTCACGTGGGGTCACCGGCCCCAGGTGACCGGGTCACGTGGGGTCACCGGCCCCAGGTGACCGGGTCACGTGGGGACACCGGGCCCAGGTGACCGGGTCACGTGGGGTCACCGGCCCCAGGTGACCGGGTCACGTGGGGTCACCGGCCCCAGGTGACCTGGTCACGTGGGGTCACCGGCCCCAGGTGACCGGGTCACGTGGGGTCACCGGCCCCAGGTGACCGGGTCACGTGGGGACACCGGCCCCAGGTGACCGGGTCACGTGGGGTCACCGGCCCCAGGTGACCGGGTCACGTGGGGTCACCGGACCCAGGTCAGCGGGTCACGTGGGGACACCGGCCCCAGGTAACCGTGTCATACCGAGTCCCCGGACCCAGGTCACCGGGTCAGTTCGGGACCCCGGACCCAGGTCGGGTCATGTCACGTCCCATGCCCGGGTCCCCGGGTTGGATTTTTACCCAGGCCCCGGGTCACAGGGTCATGTCGGGTCAACGGCCTGGGTACAAGGGTCTGGTGACCACCCCGACCCCAGGTCCCCGGGTCATGACGGGACACCGGACCAGGTCCCCGAGTCCGGTCGACACCACAGCCCCAGGTCACCGGGTCATGTCGGGACCCAGCCCGGGTCCCCGGGACGGGTTTTTACCCCAGCCGCAGATCACCGGGTCCTGTCGGGTACCCGGGTCGGGTCCCCTGGACAGGTCGGCACCCCGGCCCCGGGTCACGGGGTCATGTCGGGTCGCTGTCCCGGGTACCAGTGTCAGGTGACCACCCCGGCCCCGGGAGACGGAGTCATACCGGGTCCCCGGCCCGGGTCCCCGGGTTGCATCGGGACACCAGCGAAGGACCACCGGGTCCTGTCGGGTCCCCGGCCTGGGTCCCCTGGACAGGTCGTTAACCCGGCCCCAGGTCACCGGGTCATGTCGCGCACCCGGCCTGGTTCCCAGGTTCCGGTGACCACCCCGGCACCAGGACCCCGGGTCCCGTGGGGACCCCGGACCCAGGTCAGCGGGTCACGTGGGGACACCGGCCCCAGGTCACCGCGTCAGGTCGGGACCCCGAACCCAGGTCCACGAGTCCGTCGACACCACAGCCCCGGGTCACCGGGTCGTGTCGGGTAACCGGCCTGGTTCCCAGGTTCCGATGACCACCCCGGCACCAGGACCCCGGGTCACGTGGGGACACCGGCCCCAGGTGACCGGGTCACGTGGGGACACCGGCCCCAGGTCATCGGGTCACGTGGGGTCACCGGCCCCAGGTGACCGGGTCACGTGGGGTCACCGGCCCCAGGTGACCGGGTCACGTGGGGTCACCGGCCCCAGGTGACCGGGTCACGTGGGGTCACCGGCCCCAGGTCAGCGGGTCACGTGGGGACACCGGCCCCAGGTCACCGGGTCACGTGGGGTCACCGGCCCCAGGTGACCGGGTCACGTGGGGTCACCGGCCCCAGGTGACCGGGTCACGTGGGGTCACCGGCCCCAGGTGACCGGGTCACGTGGGGTCACCGGCCCCAGGTGACCGGGTCACGTGGGGACACCGGCCCCAGGTGACCGGGTCACGTGGGGTCACCGGCCCCAGGTGACCGGGTCACGTGGGGTCACCGGACCCAGGTCAGCGGGTCACGTGGGGACACCGGCCCCAGGTAACCGGGTCATACCGAGTCCCCGGACCCAGGTCACCGGGTTAGTTCGGGACCCCGGACCCAGGTCGGGTCATGTCACGTCCCATGCCCGGGTCCCCGGGTTGGATTTTTACCCAGGCCCCGGGTCACAGGGTCATGTCGGGTCAACGGCCTGGGTACAAGGGTCTGGTGACCACCCCGACCCCAGGTCCCCGGGTCATGACGGGACACCGGACCAGGTCCCCGAGTCCGGTCGACACCACAGCCCCAGGTCACCTGGTCATGTCGGGACCCAGCCCGGGTCCCCGGGACGGGTTTTTACTCCAGCCGCAGATCACCGGGTCCTGTGGGGTACCCGGGTCGGGTCCCCTGGACAGGTCGGCACCCCGGCCCCGGGTCACGGGGTCATGTCGGGTCGCTGTCCCGGGTACCAGTGTCAGGTGACCACCCCGGCCCCGGGAGACGGAGTCATACCGGGTCCCCGGCCCGGGTCCCCGGGTTGCATCGGGACACCAGCGAAGGACCACCGGGTCCTGTCGGGTCCCCGGCCCGGGTCCCCTGGACAGGTCGTTAACCCGGCCCCAGGTCACCGGGTCATGTCGCGCACCCGGCCTGGTTCCCAGGTTCCGGTGACCACCCCGGCACCAGGACCCCGGGTCACGTGGGGACCCCGGACCCAGGTCAGCGGGTCACGTGGGGACACCGGCCCCAGGTCACCGCGTCAGGTCGGGACCCCGAACCCAGGTCCACGAGTCCGTCGACACCACAGCCCCGGGTCACCGGGTCGTGTCGGGTAACCGGCCTGGTTCCAAGGTTCCGATGACCACCACGGCACCAGGACCCCGGGTCACGTGGGGACACCGGCCCCAGGTGACCGGGTCACGTGGGGACACCGGCCCCAGGTCATCGGGTCACGTGGGGTCACCGGCCCCAGGTGACCGGGTCACGTGGGGTCACCGGCCCCAGGTGACCGGGTCACGTGGGGTCACCGGCCCCAGGTGACCGGGTCACGTGGGGTCACCGGCCCCAGGTGACCGGGTCACGTGGGGTCACCGGCCCCAGGTGACCGGGTCACTTGGGGACACCGGTCCCAGGTCAGCGGGTCACGTGGGGACACCGGCCCCAGGTAACCGGGTCATACCGAGTCCCCGGACCCAGGTCACCGGGTCAGTTCGGGACCCCGGACCCAGGTCGGGTCATGTCACGTCCCATGCCCGGGTCCCCGGGTTGGATTTTTACCCAGGCCCCGGGTCACAGGGTCATGTCGGGTCAACGGCCTGGGTACAAGGGTCTGGTGACCACCCCGACCCCAGGTCCCCGGGTCATGACGGGACACCGGACCAGGTCCCCGAGTCCGGTCGACACCACAGCCCCAGGTCACCGGGTCATGTCGGGACCCAGCCCGGGTCCCCGGGACGGGTTTTTACCCCAGCCGCAGATCACCGGGTCCTGTCGGGTACCCGGGTCGGGTCCCCTGGACAGGTCGGCACCCCGGCCCCGGGTCACGGGGTCATGTCGGGTCGCTGTCCCGGGTACCAGTGTCAGGTGACCACCCCGGCCCCGGGAGACGGAGTCATACCGGGTCCCCGGCCCGGGTCCCCGGGTTGCATCGGGACACCAGCAAAGGACCACCGGGTCCTGTCGGGTCCCCGGCCCGGGTCCCCTGGACAGGTCGTTAACCCGGCCCCAGGTCACCGGGTCATGTCGCGCACCGGGCCTGGTTCCCAGGTTCCGGTGACCACCCCGGCACCAGGACCCCGGGTCCCGTGGGGACCCCGGACCCAGGTCAGCGGGTCACGTGGGGACACCGGCCCCAGGTCACCGCGTCAGGTCGGGACCCTGAACCCAGGTCCACGAGTCCGTCGACACCACAGCCCCGGGTCACCGGGTCGTGTCGGGTAACCGGCCTGGTTCCAAGGTTCCGATGACCACCCCGGCACCAGGACCCCGGGTCACGTGGGGACACCGGCCCCAGGTGACCGGGTCACGTGGGGACACCGGCCCCAGGTCATCAGGTCACGTGGGGTCACCGGCCCCAGGTGACCGGGTCACGTGGGGTCACCGGCCCCAGGTGACCGGGTCACGTGGGGTCACCGGCCCCAGGTGACCGGGTCACGTGGGGTCACCGGCCCCAGGTGACCGGGTCACGTGGGGTCACCGGCCCCAGGTGACCGGGTCACGTGGGGTCACCGGACCCAGGTCAGCGGGTCACGTGGGGACACCGGCCCCAGGTAACCGGGTCATACCGAGTCCCCGGACCCAGGTCACCGGGTCAGTTCGGGACCCCGGACCCAGGTCGGGTCATGTCATGTCCCATGCCCGGGTCCCCGGGTTGGATTTTTACCCAGGCCCCGGGTCACAGGGTCATGTCGGGTCAACGGCCTGGGTACAAGGGTCTGGTGACCACCCCGACCCCAGGTCCCCGGGTCATGACGGGACACCGGACCAGGTCCCCGAGTCCGGTCGACACCACAGCCCCAGGTCACCGGGTCATGTCGGGACCCAGCCCGGGTCCCCGGGACGGGTTTTTACCCCAGCCGCAGATCACCGGGTCCTGTCGGGTACCCGGGTCGGGTCCCCTGGACAGGTCGGCACCCCGGCCCCGGGTCACGGGGTCATGTCGGGTCGCTGTCCCGGGTACCAGTGTCAGGTGACCACCCCGGCCCCGGGAGACGGAGTCATACCGGGTCCCCGGCCCGGGTCCCCGGGTTGCATCGGGACACCAGCGAAGGACCACCGGGTCCTGTCGGGTCCCCGGCCCGGGTCCCCTGGACAGGTCGTTAACCCGGCCCCAGGTCACCGGGTCATGTCGCGCACCCGGCCTGGTTCCCAGGTTCCGGTGACCACCCCGGCACCAGGACCCCGGGTCACGTGGGGACCCCGGACCCAGGTCAGCTGTTCACGTGGGGACACCGGCCCCAGGTCACCGCGTCAGGTAGGGACCCCGAACCCAGGTCCACGAGTCCGTCGACACCACAGCCCCGGGTCACCGGGTCGTGTCGGGTAACCGGCCTGGTTCCAAGGTTCCGATGACCACCCCGGCACCAGGACCCCGGGTCACGTGGGGACACCGGCCCCAGGTGACCGGGTCACGTGGGGACACCGGCCCCAGGTCATCGGGTCACGTGGGGTCACCGGCCCCAGGTGACCGGGTCACGTGGGGTCACCGGCCCCAGGTGACCGGGTCACGTGGGGTCACCGGCCCCAGGTGACCGGGTCACGTGGGGTCACCGGCCCCAGGTGACCGGGTCACGTTGGGTCACCGGCCCCAGGTGACCGGGTCACGTGGGGTCACCGGCCCCAGGTGACCGGGTCACGTGGGGTCACCGGCCCCAGGTGACCGGGTCACGTGTGGACACCGGCCCCAGGTGACCGGGTCACGTGGGGACACCGGCCCCAGGTGACCGGGTCACGTGGGGTCACCGGCCCCAGGTGACCTGGTCACGTGGGGTCACCGGCCCCAGGTGACCGGGTCACGTGGGGTCACCGGCCCCAGGTGACCGGGTCACGTGGGTACACCGGCACCAGGTTACCGGGTCACGTGGGGTCACCGGCCCCAGGTGACCGGGTCACGTGGGGTCACCGGCCCCAGGTGACCGGGTCACGTGGGGACACCGGGCCCAGGTGACCGGGTCACGTGGGGTCACCGGCCCCAGGTGACCGGGTCACGTGGGGACACCGGCCCCAGGTGACCTGGTCACGTGGGGACACCGGCCCCAGGTGACCGGGTCACGTGGGGTCACCGGCCCCAGGTGACCGGGTCACGTGGGGTCACCGGCCCCAGGTGACCGGGTCACGTGGGGTCACCGGCCCCAGGTGACCGGGTCACGTGGGGTCACCGGCCCCAGGTGACCGGGTCACGTGGGGTCACCGGCCCCAGGTGACCGGGTCACGTGGGGACACCGGGCCCAGGTGACCGGGTCACGTGGGGTCACCGGCCCCAGGTGACCGGGTCACGTGGGGACACCGGCCCCAGGTGACCGGGTCACGTGGGGTCACCGGCCCCAGGTCAGCGGGTCACGTGGGGACACCGGCCCCAGGTGACCGGGTCACGTGGGGACACCGGCCCCAGGTGACCGGGTCACGTGGGGTCACCGGCCCCAGGTGACCGGGTCACGTGGGGTCACCGGACCCAGGTCAGCGGGTCACGTGGGGACACCGGCCCCAGGTAACCGGGTCATACCGAGTCCCCGGACCCAGGTCACCGGGTCAGTTCGGGACCCCGGACCCAGGTCGGGTCATGTCACGTCCCATGCCCGGGTCCCCGGGTTGGATTTTTACCCAGGCCCCGGGTCACAGGGTCATGTCGGGTCAACGGCCTGGGTACAAGGGTCTGGTGACCACCCCGACCCCAGGTCCCCGGGTCATGACGGGACACCGGACCAGGTCCCCGAGTCCGGTCGACACCACAGCCCCAGGTCACCGGGTCATGTCGGGACCCAGCCCGGGTCCCCGGGACGGGTTTTTACCCCAGCCGCAGATCACCGGGTCCTGTCGGGTACCCGGGTCGGGTCCCCTGGACAGGTCGGCACCCCGGCCCCGGGTCACGGGGTCATGTCGGGTCGCTGTCCCGGGTACCAGTGTCAGGTGACCACCCCGGCCCCGGGAGACGGAGTCATACCGGGTCCCCGGCCCGGGTCCCCGGGTTGCATCGGGACACCAGCGAAGGACCACCGGGTCCTGTCGGGTCCCCGGCCCGGGTCCCCTGGACAGGTCGTTAACCCGGCCCCAGGTCACCGGGTCATGTCGCGCACCCGGCCTGGTTCCCAGGTTCCGGTGACCACCCCGGCACCAGGACCCCAGGTCACGTGGGGACACCGGCCCCAGGTGACCGGGTCACGTGGGGACACCGGCCCCAGGTCATCGGGTCACGTGGGGTCACCGGCCCCAGGTGACCGGGTCACGTGGGGTCACCGGCCCCAGGTGACCGGGTCACGTGGGGTCACCGGCCCCAGGTGACCGGGTCACGTGGGGTCACCGGCCCCAGGTGACCGGGTCACGTGGGGTCACCGGCCCCAGGTGACCGGGTCACGTTGGGTCACCGGCCCCAGGTGACCGGGTCACGTGGGGTCACCGGCCCCAGGTGACCGGGTCACGTGGGGTCACCGGCCCCAGGTGTTCGGGTCACGTGGGGTCACCGGCCCCAGGTGACCGGGTCACGTGGGGTCACCGGCCCCAGGTGACCGGGTCACGTGGGGACACCGGCCCCAGGTGACCGGGTCACGTGGGGTCACCGGCCCCAGGTGACCGGGTCACGTGGGGTCACCGGACCCAGGTCAGCGGGTCACGTGGGGACACCGGCCCCAGGTAACCGGGTCATACCGAGTCCCCGGACCCAGGTCACCGGGTCAGTTCGGGACCCCGGACCCAGGTCGGGTCATGTCACGTCCCATGCCCGGGTCCCCGGGTTGGATTTTTACCCAGACCCCGGGTCACAGGGTCATGTCGGGTCAACGGCCTGGGTACAAGGGTCTGGTGACCACCCCGACCCCAGGTCCCCGGGTCATGACGGGACACCGGACCAGGTCCCCGAGTCCGGTCGACACCACAGCCCCAGGTCACCGGGTCATGTCGGGTACCCGGGTCGGGTCCCCTGGACAGGTCGGCACCCCGGCCCCGGGTCACGGGGTCATGTCGGGTCGCTGTCCCGGGTACCAGTGTCAGGTGACCACCCCGGCCCCGGGAGACGGAGTCATACCGGGTCCCCGGCCCGGGTCCCCGGGTTGCATCGGGACACCAGCGAAGGACCACCGGGTCCTGTCGGGTCCCCGGCCCGGGTCCCCTGGACAGGTCGTTAACCCGGCCCCAGGTCACCGGGTCATGTCGCGCACCCGGCCTGGTTCCCAGGTTCCGGTGACCACCCCGGCACCAGGACCCCGGGTCACGTGGGGACACCGGCCCCAGGTGACCGGGTCACGTGGGGACACCGGCCCCAGGTCATCGGGTCACGTGGGGTCACCGGCCCCAGGTGACCGGGTCACGTGGGGTCACCGGCCCCAGGTGACCGGGTCACGTGGGGTCACCGGCCCCAGGTGACCGGGTCACGTGGGGTCACCGGCCCCAGGTGACCGGGTCACGTTGGGTCACCGGCCCCAGGTGACCGGGTCACGTGGGGTCACCGGCCCCAGGTGACCGGGTCACGTGGGGTCACCGGCCCCAGGTGTTCGGGTCACGTGGGGTCACCGGCCCCAGGTGACCGGGTCACGTGGGGTCACCGGCCCCAGGTGACCGGGTCACGTGGGGTCACCGGCCCCAGGTGACCGGGTCACGTGGGGTCACCGGACCCAGGTCAGCGGGTCACGTGGGGACACCGGCCCCAGGTAACCGGGTCATACCGAGTCCCCGGACCCAGGTCACCGGGTCAGTTCGGGACCCCGGACCCAGGTCGGGTCATGTCACGTCCCATGCCCGGGTCCCCGGGTTGGATTTTTACCCAGACCCCGGGTCACAGGGTCATGTCGGGTCAACGGCCTGGGTACAAGGGTCTGGTGACCACCCCGACCCCAGGTCCCCGGGTCATGACGGGACACCGGACCAGGTCCCCGAGTCCGGTCGACACCACAGCCCCAGGTCACCGGGTCATGTCGGGTACCCGGGTCGGGTCCCCTGGACAGGTCGGCACCCCGGCCCCGGGTCACGGGGTCATGTCGGGTCGCTGTCCCGGGTACCAGTGTCAGGTGACCACCCCGGCCCCGGGAGACGGAGTCATACCGGGTCCCCGGCCCGGGTCCCCGGGTTGCATCGGGACACCAGCGAAGGACCACCGGGTCCTGTCGGGTCCCCGGCCCGGGTCCCCTGGACAGGTCGTTAACCCGGCCCCAGGTCACCGGGTCATGTCGCGCACCCGGCCTGGTTCCCAGGTTCCGGTGACCACCCCGGCACCAGGACCCCGGGTCCCGTGGGGACCCCGGACCCAGGTCAGCGGGTCACGTGGGGACACCGGCCCCAGGTCACCGCGTCAGGTCGGGACCCCGAACCCAGGTCCACGAGTCCGTCGACACCACAGCCCCGGGTCACCGGGTCGTGTCGGGTAACCGGCCTGGTTCCCAGGTTCCGATGACCACCCCGGCACCAGGACCCCGGGTCACGTGGGGACACCGGCCCCAGGTGACCGGGTCACGTGGGGACACCGGCCCCAGGTCACCGCGTCAGGTCGGGACCCCGAACCCAGGTCCACGAGTCCGTCGACACCACAGCCCCGGGTCACCGGGTCGTGTCGGGTAACCGGCCTGGTTCCAAGGTTCCGATGACCACCCCGGCACCAGGACCCCGGGTCACGTGGGGACACCGGCCCCAGGTGACCGGGTCACGTGGGGACACCGGCCCCAGGTAATCGGGTCACGTGGGGTCACCGGCCCCAGGTGACCGGGTCACGTGGGGTCACCGGCCCCAGGTGACCGGGTCACGTGGGGTCACCGGCCCCAGGTGACCGGGTCACGTGGGGTCACCGGCCCCAGGTGACCGGGTCACGTGGGGTCACCGGCCCCAGGTGACCGGGTCACGTGGGGTCACCGGCCCCAGGTGACCGGGTCACGTGGGGACACCGGGCCCAGGTGACCGGGTCACGTGGGGTCACCGGCCCCAGGTGACCGGGTCACGTGGGGTCACCGGCCCCAGGTGACCTGGTCACGTGGGGTCACCGGCCCCAGGTGACCGGGTCACGTGGGGTCACCGGCCCCAGGTGACCGGGTCACGTGGGGACACCGGCCCCAGGTGACCGGGTCACGTGGGGTCACCGGCCCCAGGTGACCGGGTCACGTGGGGTCACCGGACCCAGGTCAGCGGGTCACGTGGGGACACCGGCCCCAGGTAACCGGGTCATACCGAGTCCCCGGACCCAGGTCACCGGGTCAGTTCGGGACCCCGGACCCAGGTCGGGTCATGTCACGTCCCATGCCCGGGTCCCCGGGTTGGATTTTTACCCAGGCCCCGGGTCACAGGGTCATGTCGGGTCAACGGCCTGGGTACAAGGGTCTGGTGACCACCCCGACCCCAGGTCCCCGGGTCATGACGGGACACCGGACCAGGTCCCCGAGTCCGGTCGACACCACAGCCCCAGGTCACCGGGTCATGTCGGGACCCAGCCCGGGTCCCCGGGACGGGTTTTTACCCCAGCCGCAGATCACCGGGTCCTGTCGGGTACCCGGGTCGGTTCCCCTGGACAGGTCGGCACCCCGGCCCTGGGTCACGGGGTCATGTCGGGTCGCTGTCCCGGGTACCAGTGTCAGGTGACCACCCCGGCCCCGGGAGACGGAGTCATACCGGGTCCCCGGCCCGGGTCCCCGGGTTGCATCGGGACACCAGCGAAGGACCACCGGGTCCTGTCGGGTCCCCGGCCTGGGTCCCCTGGACAGGTCGTTAACCCGGCCCCAGGTCACCGGGTCATGTCGCGCACCCGGCCTGGTTCCCAGGTTCCGGTGACCACCCCGGCACCAGGACCCCGGGTCACGTGGGGACCCCGGACCCAGGTCAGCGGGTCACGTGGGGACACCGGCCCCAGGTCACCGCGTCAGGTCGGGACCCCGAACCCAGGTCCACGAGTCCGTCGACACCACAGCCCCGGGTCACCGGGTCGTGTCGGGTAACCGGCCTGGTTCCCAGGTTCCGATGACTACCCCGGCACCAGGACCCCGGGTCACGTGGGGACACCGGCCCCAGGTGACCGGGTCACGTGGGGACACCGGCCCCAGGTCATCGGGTCACGTGGGGTCACCGGCCCCAGGTGACCGGGTCACGTGGGGTCACCGGCCCCAGGTGACCGGGTCACGTGGGGTCACCGGCCCCAGGTGACCGGGTCACGTGGGGTCACCGGCCCCAGGTCAGCGGGTCACGTGGGGACACCGGCCCCAGGTCACCGGGTCACGTGGGGTCACCGGCCCCAGGTGACCGGGTCACGTGGGGTCACCGGCCCCAGGTCAGCGGGTCACGTGGGGTCACCGGCCCCAGGTCAGCGGGTCACGTGGGGACACCGGCCCCAGGTGACCGGGTCACGTGGGGACACCGGCCCCAGGTGACCGGGTCACGTGGGGTCACCGGCCCCAGGTGACCGGGTCACGTGGGGTCACCGGACCCAGGTCAGCGGGTCACGTGGGGACACCGGCCCCAGGTAACCGGGTCATACCGAGTCCCCGGACCCAGGTCACCGGGTCAGTTCGGGACCCCGGACCCAGGTCGGGTCATGTCACGTCCCATGCCCGGGTCCCCGGGTTGGATTTTTACCCAGGCCCCGGGTCACAGGGTCATGTCGGGTCAACGGCCTGGGTACAAGGGTCTGGTGACCACCCCGACCCCAGGTCCCCGGGTCATGACGGGACACCGGACCAGGTCCCCGAGTCCGGTCGACACCACAGCCCCAGGTCACCGGGTCATGTCGGGACCCAGCCCGGGTCCCCGGGACGGGTTTTTACCCCAGCCGCAGATCACCGGGTCCTGTCGGGTACCCGGGTCGGGTCCCCTGGAGAGGTCGGCACCCCGGCCCCGGGTCACCGGGTCATGTCGCGCACCCGGCCTGGTTCCCAGGTTCCGGTGACCACCCCGGCACCAGGACCCCGGGTCACGTGGAGACACCGGCCCCAGGTGACCGGGTCACGTGGGGACACCGGCCCCAGGTCATCGGGTCACGTGGGGTCACCGGCCCCAGGTGACCGGGTCACGTGGGGTCACCGGCCCCAGGTGACCGGGTCACGTGGGGTCACCGGCCCCAGGTCACCGGGTCACGTGGGTTCACCGGCCCCAGGTGACCGGGTCACGTGGGGTCACCGGCCCCAGGTGACCGGGTCACGTGGGGTCACCGGCCCCAGGTGACCGGGTCACGTGGGGTCACCGGCCCCAGGTGACCGGGTCACGTGGGGTCACCGGCCCCAGGTGTTCGGGTCACGTGGGGTCACCGGCCCCAGGTGACCGGGTCACGTGGGGTCACCGGCCCCAGGTGACCGGGTCACGTGGGGTCACCGGCCCCAGGTGACCGGGTCACGTGGGGACACCGGCCCCAGGTGACCGGGTCACGTGGGGTCACCGGCCCCAGGTGACCGGGTCACGTGGGGTCACCGGACCCAGGTCAGCGGGTCACGTGGGGACACCGGCCCCAGGTAACCGGGTCATACCGAGTCCCCGGACCCAGGTCACCGGGTTAGTTCGGGACCCCGGACCCAGGTCGGGTCATGTCACGTCCCATGCCCGGTTCCCCGGGTTGGATTTTTACCCAGACCCCGGGTCACAGGGTCATGTCGGGTCAACGGCCTGGGTACAAGGGTCTGGTGACCACCCCGACCCCAGGTCCCCGGGTCATGACGGGACACCGGACCAGGTCCCCGAGTCCGGTCGACACCACAGCCCCAGGTCACCTGGTCATGTCGGGACCCAGCCCGGGTCCCCGGGACGGGTTTTTACTCCAGCCGCAGATCACCGGGTCCTGTCGGGTACCCGGGTCGGGTCCCCTGGACAGGTCGGCACCCCGGCCCCGGGTCACGGGGTCATGTCGGGTCGCTGTCCCGGGTACCAGTGTCAGGTGACCACCCCGGCCCCGGGACACGGAGTCATACCGGGTCCCCGGCCCGGGTCCCCGGGTTGCATCGGGACACCAGCGAAGGACCACCGGGTCCTGTCGGGTCCCCGGCCCGGGTCCCCTGGACAGGTCGTTAACCCGGCCCCAGGTCACCGGGTCATGTCACGCACCCGGCCTGGTTCCCAGGTTCCGGTGACCACCCCGGCACCAGGACCCCGGGTCACGTGGGGACCCCGGACCCAGGTCAGCGGGTCACGTGGGGACACCGGCCCCAGGTCACCGCGTCAGGTCGGGACCCCGAACCCAGGTCCACGAGTCCGTCGACACCACAGCCCCGGGTCACCGGGTCGTGTTGGGTAACCGGCCTGGTTCCAAGGTTCCGATGACCACCCCGGCACCAGGACCCCGGGTCACGTGGGGACACCGGCCCCAGGTGACCGGGTCACGTGGGGACACCGGCCCCAGGTCATCGGGTCACGTGGGGTCACCGGCCCCAGGTGACCGGGTCACGTGTGGTCACCGTCCCCAGGTGACCGGGTCACGTGGGGTCACCGGCCCCAGGTGACCGGGTCACGTGGGGTCACCGGCCCCAGGTGACCGGGTCACTTGGGGACACCGGTCCCAGGTCAGCGGGTCACGTGGGGACACCGGCCCCAGGTAACCGGGTCATACCGAGTCCCCGGACCCAGGTCACCGGGTCAGTTCGGGACCCCGGACCCAGGTCGGGTCATGTCACGTCCCATGCCCGGGTCCCCGGGTTGGATTTTTACCCAGGCCCCGGGTCACAGGGTCATGTCGGGTCAACGGCCTGGGTACAAGGGTCTGGTGACCACCCCGACCCCAGGTCCCCGGGTCATGACGGGACACCGGACCAGGTCCCCGAGTCCGGTCGACACCACAGCCCCAGGTCACCGGGTCATGTCGGGACCCAGCCCGGGTCCCCGGGACGGGTTTTTACCCCAGCCGCAGATCACCGGGTCCTGTCGGGTACCCGGGTCGGGTCCCCTGGACAGGTCGGCACCCCGGCCCCGGGTCACGGGGTCATGTCGGGTCGCTGTCCCGGGTACCAGTGTCAGGTGACCACCCCGGCCCCGGGAGACGGAGTCATACCGGGTCCCCGGCCCGGGTCCCCGGGTTGCATCGGGACACCAGCAAAGGACCACCGGGTCCTGTCGGGTCCCCGGCCCGGGTCCCCTGGACAGGTCGTTAACCCGGCCCCAGGTCACCGGGTCATGTCGCGCACCGGGCCTGGTTCCCAGGTTCCGGTGACCACCCCGGCACCAGGACCCCGGGTCCCGTGGGGACCCCGGACCCAGGTCAGCGGGTCACGTGGGGACACCGGCCCCAGGTCACCGCGTCAGGTCGGGACCCTGAACCCAGGTCCACGAGTCCGTCGACACCACAGCCCCGGGTCACCGGGTCGTGTCGGGTAACCGGCCTGGTTCCAAGGTTCCGATGACCACCCCGGCACCAGGACCCCGGGTCACGTGGGGACACCGGCCCCAGGTGACCGGGTCACGTGGGGACACCGGCCCCAGGTCATCGGGTCACGTGGGGTCACCGGCCCCAGGTGACCGGGTCACGTGGGGTCACCGGCCCCAGGTGACCGGGTCACGTGGGGACACCGGCCCCAGGTGACCGGGTCACGTGGGGTCACCGGCCCCAGGTGACCGGGTCACGTTGGGTCACCGGTCCCAGGTGACCGGGTCACGTGGGGTCACCGGCCCCAGGTGACCGGGTCACGTGGGGTCACCGGCCCCAGGTGACCGGGTCACGTGTGGACACCGGCCCCAGGTGACCGGGTCACGTGGGGACACCGGCCCCAGGTGACCGGGTCACGTGGGGTCACCGGCCCCAGGTGACCTGGTCACGTGGGGTCACCGGCCCCAGGTGACCGGGTCACGTGGGGTCACCGGCCCCAGGTGACCGGGTCACGTGGGGTCACCGGCCCCAGGTGACCGGGTCACGTGGGGTCACCGGCCCCAGGTGACCGGGTCACGTGGGTACACCGGCACCAGGTCATCGGGTCACGTGGGGTCACCGGCCCCAGGTGACCGGGTCACGTGGGGTCACCGGCCCCAGGTGACCGGGTCACGTGGGGTCACCGGCCCCAGGTCAGCGGGTCACGTGGGGTCACCGGCCCCAGGTGACCGGGTCACGTGGGGTCACCGGCCCCAGGTCAGCGGGTCACGTGGGGACACCGGCCCCAGGTAACCGGGTCATACCGAGTCCCCGGACCCAGGTCACCGGGTCAGTTCGGGACCCCGGACCCAGGTCGGGTCATGTCACGTCCCATGCCCGGGTCCCCGGGTTGGATTTTTACCCAGGCCCCGGGTCACAGGGTCATGTCGGGTCAACAGCCTGGGTACAAGGGTCTGGTGACCACCCCGACCCCAGGTCCCCGGGTCATGACGGGACACCGGACCAGGTCCCCGAGTCCGGTCGACACCACAGCCCCAGGTCACCGGGTCATGTCGGGACCCAGCCCGGGTCCCCGGGACGGGTTTTTACCCCAGCCGCAGATCACCGGGTCCTGTCGGGTACCCGGGTCGGGTCCCCTGGACAGGTCGGCACCCCGGCCCCGGGTCACGGGGTCATGTCGGGTCGCTGTCCCGGGTACCAGTGTCAGGTGACCACCCCGGCCCCGGGAGACGGAGTCATACCGGGTCCCCGGCCCGGGTCCCCGGGTTGCATCGGGACACCAGCGAAGGACCACCGGGTCCTGTCGGGTCCCCGACCGGGGTCCCCTGGACAGGTCGTTAACCCGGCCCCAGGTCACCGGGTCATGTCGCGCACCCGGCCTGGTTCCCAGGTTCCGGTGACCACCCCTGCACCAGGACCCCGGGTCCCGTGGGGACCCCGGACCCAGGTCAGCGGGTCACGTGGGGACACCGGCCCCAGGTCACCGCGTCAGGTCGGGACCCCGAACCCAGGTCCACGAGTCCGTCGACACCACAGCCCCGGGTCACCGGGTCGTGTCGGGTAACCGGCCTGGTTCCAAGGTTCCGATGACCACCCCGGCACCAGGACCCCGGGTCACGTGGGGACACTGGCCCCAGGTCATCGGGTCACGTGGGGTCACCGGCCCCAGGTGACCGGGTCACGTGGGGTCACCGGCCCCAGGTGACCGGGTCACGTGGGGTCACCGGCCCCAGGTGACCGGGTCACGTGGGGTCACCGGCCCCAGGTGACCGGGTCACGTGGGGACACCGGCCCCAGGTGACCGGGTCACGTGGGGTCACCGGCCCCAGGTGACCGGGTCACGTGGGGTCACCAGACCCAGGTCAGCGGGTCACGTGGGGACACCTGCCCCAGGTAACCGGGTCATACCGAGTCCCCGGACCCAGGTCACCGGGTCAGTTCGGGACCCCGGACCCAGGTCGGGTCATGTCACGTCCCATGCCCGGGTCCCCGGGTTGGATTTTTACCCAGGCCCCGGGTCACAGGGTCATGTCGGGTCAACGGCCTGGGTACAAGGGTCTGGTGACCACCCCGACCCCAGGTCCCCGGGTCATGACGGGACACCGGACCAGGTCCCCGAGTCCGGTCGACACCACAGCCCCAGGTCACCGGGTCATGTCGGGACCCAGCCCGGGTCCCCGGGACGGGTTTTTACTCCAGCCGCAGATCACCGGGTCCTGTCGGGTACCCGGGTCGGGTCCCCTGGACAGGTCGGCACCCCGGCCCCGGGTCACGGGGTCATGTCGGGTCGCTGTCCCGGGTACCAGTGTCAGGTGACCACCCCGGCCCCGGGAGACGGAGTCATACCGGGTCCCCGGCCCGGGTCCCCGGGTTGCATCGGGACACCAGCGAAGGACCACCGGGTCCTGTCGGGTCCCCGGCCCGGGTCCCCTGGACAGGTCGTTAACCCGGCCCCAGGTCACCGGGTCATGTCGCGCACCCGGCCTGGTTCCCAGGTTCCGGTGACCAGCCCGGCACCAGGACCCCGGGTCCCGTGGGGACCCCGGACCCAGGTCAGCGGGTCACGTGGGGACACCGGCCCCAGGTCACCGCGTCAGGTCGGGACCCCGAACCCAGGTCCACGAGTCCGTCGACACCACAGCCCCGGGTCACCGGGTCGTGTCGGGTAACCGGCCTGGTTCCAAGGTTCCGATGACCACCCCGGCACCAGGACCCCGGGTCACGTGGGGACACCGGCCCCAGGTGACCGGGTCACGTGGGGACACCGGCCCCAGGTCATCGGGTCACGTGGGGTCACCGGCCCCAGGTGACCGGGTCACGTGGGGTCACCGGCCCCACGTGACCGGGTCACGTGGGGTCACCGGCCCCAGGTGACCGGGTCACGTGGGGTCACCGGCCCCAGGTGACCGGGTCACGTTGGGTCACCGGCCCCAGGTCACCGGGTCACGTGGGGTCACCGGCCCCAGGTGACCGGGTCACGTGGGGTCACCGGCCCCAGGTGTTCGGGTCACGTGGGGTCACCGGCCCCAGGTGACCGGGTCACGTGGGGTCACCGGCCCCAGGTGACCGGGTCACGTGGGGTCACCGGCCCCAGGTGACCGGGTCACGTGGGGACACCGGCCCCAGGTGACCGGGTCACGTGGGGTCACCGGCCCCAGGTGACCGGGTCACGTGGGGTCACCGGCCCCAGGTCAGCGGGTCACGTGGGGTCACCGGCCCCAGGTGACCGGGTCACGTGGGGTCACCGGCCCCAGGTGACCGGGTCACGTGGGGACACCGGCCCCAGGTGACCGGGTCACGTGGGGTCACCGGCCCCAGGTGACCGGGTCACGTGGGGTCACCGGACCCAGGTCAGCGGGTCACGTGGGGACACCGGCCCCAGGTAACCGGGTCATACCGAGTCCCCGGACCCAGGTCACCGGGTCAGTTCGGGACCCTGGACCCAGGTCGGGTCATGTCACGTCCCATGCCCGGGTCCCCGGGTTGGATTTTTACCCAGGCCCCGGGTCACAGGGTCATGTCGGGTCAACGGCCTGGGTACAAGGGTCTGGTGACCACCCCGACCCCAGGTCCCCGGGTCATGACGGGACACCGGACCAGGTCCCCGAGTCCGGTCGACACCACAGCCCCAGGTCACCGGGTCATGTCGGGACCCAGCCCGGGTCCCCGGGACGGGTTTTTACCCCAGCCGCAGATCACCGGGTCCTGTCGGGTACCCGGGTCGGGTCCCCTGGACAGGTCGGCATCCCGGCCCCGGGTCACGGGGTCATGTCGGGTCGCTGTCCCGGGTACCAGTGTCAGGTGACCACCCCGGCCCCGGGAGACGGAGTCATACCGGGTCCCCGGACCCAGGTCACCGGGTCAGTTCGGGACACCAGCGAAGGACCACCGGGTCCTGTCGGGTCCCCGGCCCGGGTCCCCTGGACAGGTCGTTAACCCGGCCCCAGGTCACCGGGTCATGTCGCGCACCCGGCCTGGTTCCCAGGTTCCGGTGACCACCCCGGCACCAGGACCCCGGGTCCCGTGGGGACCCCGGACCCAGGTCAGCGGGTCACGTGGGGACACCGGCCCCAGGTCACCGCGTCAGGACGGGACCCCGAACCCAGGTCCACGAGTCCGTCGACACCACAGCCCCGGGTCACCGGGTCGTGTCGGGTAACCGGCCTGGTTCCAAGGTTCCGATGACCACCCCGGCACCAGGACCCCGGGTCACGTGGGGACACCGGCCCCAGGTGACCGGGTCACGTGGGGACACCGGCCCCAGGTCATCGGGTCACGTGGGGTCACCGGCCCCAGGTGACCGGGTCACGTGGGGTCACCGGCCCCAGGTGACCGGGTCACGTGGGGTCACCGGCCCCAGGTGACCGGGTCACGTGGGGTCACCGGCCCCAGGTCAGCGGGTCACGTGGGGTCACCGGCCCCAGGTGACCGGGTCACGTGGGGACACCGGCCCCAGGTGACCGGGTCACGTGGGGTCACCGGCCCCAGGTCAGCGGGTCACGTGGGGACACCGGCCCCAGGTGACCGGGTCACGTGGGGTCACCGGCCCCAGGTGACCGGGTCACATGGGGTCACCGGCCCCAGGTGACCGGGTCACGTGGGGTCACCGGCCCCAGGTAACCGGGTCATACCGAGTCCCCGGACCCAGGTCACCGGGTCAGTTCGGGACCCCGGACCCAGGTCGGGTCATGTCACGTCCCATGCCCGGGTCCCCGGGTTGGATTTTTACCCAGGCCCCGGGTCACAGGGTCATGTCGGGTCAACGGCCTGGGTACAAGGGTCTGGTGACCACCCCGACCCCAGGTCCCCGGGTCATGACGGGACACCGGACCAGATCCCCGAGTCCGGTCGACACCACAGCCCCAGGTCACCGGGTCATGTCGGGACCCAGCCCGGGTCCCCGGGACGGGTTTTTACCCCAGCCGCAGATCACCGGGTCCTGTCGGGTACCCGGGTCGGGTCCCCTGGACAGGTCGGCACCCCGGCCCCGGGTCACGGGGTCATGTCGGGTCGCTGTCCCGGGTACCAGTGTCAGGTGACCACCCCGGCCCCGGGAGACGGAGTCATACCGGGTCCCCGGCCCGGGTCCCCGGGTTGCATCGGGACACCAGCGAAGGACCACCGGGTCCTGTCGGGTCCCCGGCCCGGGTCCCCTGGACAGGTCGTTAACCCGGCCCCAGGTCACCGGGTCATGTCGCGCACCCGGCCTGGTTCCCAGGTTCCGGTGACCACCCCGGCACCAGGACCCCGGGTCCCGTGGGGACCTCGGACCCAGGTCAGCGGGTCACGTGGGGTCACCGGCCCCAGGTGACCGAGTCACGTGGGGTCACCGGCCCCAGGTGACCGGGTCACGTGGGGTCACCGGCCCCAGGTGACCGGGTCACGTGGGGTCACCGGCCCCAGGTGACTGGGTCACGTGGGGTCACCGGCCCCAGGTGACCGGGTCACGTGGGGTCACCGGCCCCAGGTCACCGGGTCACGTGGGGTCACCGGCCCCAGGTCAGCGGGTCACGTGGGGTCACCGGCCCCAGGTGACCGGGTCACGTGGGGACACCGGCCCCAGGTGACCGGGTCACGTGGGGACACCGGCCCCAGGTCAGCAGGTCACGTGGGGACAACGGCCCCAGGTGACCGGGTCACGTGGGGTCACCGGCCCCAGGTGACCGGGTCACGTGGGGTCACCGGCCCCAGGTGACCGGGTCACGTGGGGTCACCGGCCCCAGGTGACCGGGTCACGTGGGGTCACCGGCCCCAGGTGACCGGGTCACATGGGTACACCGGCACCAGGTGACCGGGTCACGTGGGGTCACCGGCCCCAGGTGACCGGGTCACGTGGGGTCACCGGCCCCAGGTGACCGGGTCACGTGGGGTCACCGGACCCAGGTCAGCGGGTCACGTGGGGTCACCGGCCCCAGGTGACCGGGTCACGTGGGGTCACCGGCCCCAGGTGACCGGGTCACGTGGGGACACCGGCCCCAGGTCAGCGGGTCACGTGGGGACACCGGCCCCAGGTGACCGGGTCACGTGGGGTCACCGGCCCCAGGTGACCTGGTCACGTGGGGTCACCGGCCCCAGGTCAGCGGGTCACGTGGGGTCACCGGCCCCAGGTGACCGGGTCACGTGGGGACACCGGCCCCAGGTGACCGGGTCACATGGGGTCACCGGCCCCAGGTGACCGGGTCACGTGGGGTCACCGGACCCAGGTCAGCGGGTCACGTGGGGACACCGGTCCCAGGTAACCGGGTCATACCGAGTCCCCGGACCCAGGTCACCGGGTCAGTTCGGGACCCCGGACCCAGGTCGGGTCATGTCACGTCCCATGCCCGGGTCTCCGGGTTGGATTTTTACCCAGGCCCCGGGTCACAGGGTCATGTCGGGTCAACGGCCTGGGTACAAGGGTCTGGTGACCACCCCGACCCCAGGTCCCCGGGTCATGACGGGACACCGGACCAGATCCCCGAGTCCGGTCGACACCACAGCCCCAGGTCACCGGGTCATGTCGGGACCCAGCCCGGGTCCCCGGGACGGGTTTTTACCCCAGCCGCAGATCACCGGGTCCTGTCGGGTACCCGGGTCGGGTCCCCTGGACAGGTCGGCACCCCGGCCCCGGGTCACGGGGTCATGTCGGGTCGCTGTCCCGGGTACCAGTGTCAGGTGACCACCCCGGCCCCGGGAGACGGAGTCATACCGGGTCCCCGGCCCGGGTCCCCGGGTTGCATCGGGACACCAGCGAAGGACCACCGGGTCCTGTCGGGTCCCCGGCCCGGGTCCCCTGGACAGGTCGTTAACCCAGCCCCAGGTCACCGGGTCATGTCGCGCACCCGGCCTGGTTCCCAGGTTCCGGTGACCACCCCGGCACCAGGACCCCGGGTCCCGTGGGGACCCCGGACCCAGGTCAGCGGGTCACGTGGGGACACCGGCCCCAGGTCACCGCGTCAGGTCGGGACCCCGAACCCAGGTCCACGAGTCCGTCGACACCACAGCCCCGGGTCACCGGGTCGTGTCGGGTAACCGGCCTGGTTCCAAGGTTCCGATGACCACCCCGGCACCAGGACCCCGGGTCACGTGGGGACACCGGCCCCAGGTGACCGGGTCACGTGGGGACACCGGCCCCAGGTCATCGGGTCACGTGGGGTCACCGGCCCCAGGTGACCGGGTCACGTGGGGTCACCGGCCCCAGGTGACCGGGTCACGTGGGGTCACCGGCCCCAGGTCAGCGGGTCACGTGGGGTCACCGGCCCCAGGTGACCGGGTCACGTGGGGACACCGGCCCCAGGTGACCGGGTCACGTGGGGTCACCGGCCCCAGGTCAGCGGGTCACGTGGGGACACCGGCCCCAGGTGACCGGGTCACGTGGGGTCACCGGCCCCAGGTGACCGGGTCACGTGGGGTCACCGGCCCCAGGTGACCGGGTCACGTGGGGTCACCGGCCCCAGGTGACCGGGTCACGTGGGTACACCGGCACCAGGTGACCGGGTCACGTGGGGACACCGGCCCCAGGTGACCCGGTCACGTGGGGT
This sequence comes from Somateria mollissima, assembly GCA_951411735.1. Classification (NCBI taxonomy): domain Eukaryota; kingdom Metazoa; phylum Chordata; class Aves; order Anseriformes; family Anatidae; genus Somateria; species Somateria mollissima. Next base: position 1,018,336 of record CATOCB010000101.1, on the reverse strand, counting down.
CACCGGCCCCAGGTAACCAAGGCATGTCGGGACCCAGCCCGGGTCCCCGGGATGGGTTTTTACCCCAGCCGCAGATCACCGGGTCCTGTCGGGTCCCCGGCCCGGGTCCCCTGGACAGGTCGATAACCCGGCCCCAGGTCACCCGGTCATCTCGCGCACCCGGCCTGGTTCCCAGGTTCCGATGACCACCCCGGCACCAGGACCCCGGGTCACGTGGGGACACCGGCCCCAGGTGACCGGGTCACGTGGGGTCACCGGCCCCAGGTCAGCGGATCACGTGGGGACCCCGGCCCCAGGTGACCGGGTCATGTGGGGACCCCGGACCCAGGTCAGCGGGTTACGTGGGGACACCGGCCCCAGGTCACCGGGTCAGTTCGGGACCCCGGACCCAGGTCGGGTCATGTCACGTCCCATGCCCGGGTCCCCGGGTTGGATTTTTACCCAGGCCCCGGGTCACAGGGTCATGTCGGGTCAACGGCCTGGGTACAAGGGTCTGGTGACCACCCCGACCCCAGGTCCCCGGGTCATGACGGGACACCGGACCAGGTCCCCGAGTCCGGTCGACACCACAGCCCCAGGTCACCGGGTCATGTCGGGACCCAGCCCGGGTCCCCGGGACGGGTTTTTACCCCAGCCGCAGATCACCGGGTCCTGTCGGGTACCCGGGTCGGGTCCCCTGGACAGGTCGGCACCCCGGCCCCGGGTCACGGGGTCATGTCGGGTCGCTGTCCCGGGTACCAGTGTCAGGTGACCACCCCGGCCCCGGGAGACGGAGTCATACCGGGTCCCCGGCCCGGGTCCCCGGGTTGCATCGGGACACCAGCGAAGGACCACCGGGTCCTGTCGGGTCCCCGGCCCGGGTCCCCTGGACAGGTCGTTAACCCGGCCCCAGGTCACCGGGTCATGTCGCGCACCCGGCCTGGTTCCCAGGTTCCGGTGACCACCCCGGCACCAGGACCCCGGGTCCCGTGGGGACCCCGGACCCAGGTCAGCGGGTCACGTGGGGACACCGGCCCCAGGTCACCGCGTCAGGTCGGGACCCCGAACCCAGGTCCACGAGTCCGTCGACACCACAGCCCCGGGTCACCGGGTCGTGTCGGGTAACCGGCCTGGTTCCAAGGTTCCGATGACCACCCCGGCACCAGGACCCCGGGTCACGTGGGGACACCGGCCCCAGGTGACCGGGTCACGTGGGGACACCGGCCCCAGGTCATCGGGTCACGTGGGGTCACCGGCCCCAGGTGACCGGGTCACGTGGGGTCACCGGCCCCAGGTGACCGGGTCACGTGGGGTCACCGGCCCCAGGTGACCGGGTCACGTGGGGTCACCGGCCCCAGGTCAGCGGGTCACGTGGGGTCACCGTCCCCAGGTGACCGGGTCACGTGGGGACCCCGGCCCCAGGTGACCGGGTCACGTGGGGTCACCGGCCCCAGGTCAGCGGGTCAGGTGGGGTCACCGGTCCCAGGTCAGCGGGTCACGTGGGGACACCGGCCCCAGGTAACCAAGGCATGTCGGGACCCAGCCCGGGTCCCCGGGACGGGTTTTTACCCCAGCCGCAGATCACCGGGTCCTGTCGGGTCCCCGGCCCGGGTCCCCTGGACAGGTCGATAACCCGGCCCCAGGTCACCCGGTCATCTCGCGCACCCGGCCTGGTTCCCAGGTTCCGATGACCACCCCGGCACCAGGACCCCGGGTCACGTGGGGACACCGGCCCCAGGTGACCGGGTCACGTGGGGTCACCGGCCCCAGGTCAGCGGGTCACGTGGGGACCCCGGCCCCAGGTGACCGGGTCATACCGAGTCCCCGGACCCAGGTCACCGGGTCAGTTCGGGACCCCGGACCCAGGTCGGGTCATGTCACGTCCCATGCCCGGGTCCCCGGGTTGGATTTTTACCCAGGCCCCGGGTCACAGGGTCATGTCGGGTCAACGGCCTGGGTACAAGGGTCTGGTGACCACCCCGACCCCAGGTCCCCGGGTCATGACGGGACACCGGACCAGGTCCCCGAGTCCGGTCGACACCACAGCCCCAGGTCACCGGGTCATGTCGGGACCCAGCCCGGGTCCCCGGGACGGGTTTTTACCCCAGCCGCAGATCACCGGGTCCTGTCGGGTACCCGGGTCGGGTCCCCTGGACAGGTCGGCACCCCGGCCCCGGGTCACGGGGTCATGTCGGGTCGCTGTCCCGGGTACCAGTGTCAGGTGACCACCCCGGCCCCGGGAGACGGAGTCATACCGGGTCCCCGGCCCAGGTCCCCGGGTTGCATCAGGACACCAGCGAAGGACCACCGGGTCCTGTCGGGTCCCCGGCCCGGGTCCCCTGGACAGGTCGTTAACCCGGCCCCAGGTCACCGGGTCATGTCGCGCACCCGGCCTGGTTCCCAGGTTCCGGTGACCACCCCTGCACCAGGACCCCGGGTCCCGTGGGGACCCCGGACCCAGGTCAGCGGGTCACGTGGGGACACCGGCCCCAGGTCACCGCGTCAGGTCGGGACCCCGAACCCAGGTCCACGAGTCCGTCGACACCACAGCCCCGGGTCACCGGGTCGTGTCGGGTAACCGGCCTGGTTCCAAGGTTCCGATGACCACCCCGGCACCAGGACCCCGGGTCACGTGGGGACACCGGCCCCAGGTGACCGGGTCACGTGGGGTCACCGGCCCCAGGTGACCGGGTCACGTGGGGTCACCGGCCCCAGGTGTTCGGGTCACGTGGGGTCACCGGCCCCAGGTGACCGGGTCACGTGGGGTCACCGGCCCCAGTCAGCGGGTCACGTGGGGTCACCGGCCCCAGGTGACCGGGTCACGTGGGGACACCGGCCCCAGGTGACCGGGTCACGTGGGGACACCGGCCCCAGGTCAGCGGGTCACGTGGGGACACCGGCCCCAGGTGACCGGGTCACGTGGGGACACCGGCCCCAGGTGACCGGGTCACGTGGGGTCACCGGCCCCAGGTGACCAGGTCACGTGGGGTCACCGGCCCCAGGTGACCGGGTCACGTGGGGTCACCGGCCCCAGGTGACCGGGTCACATGGGTACACCGGCACCAGGTGACCGGGTCACGTGGGGTCACCGGCCCCAGGTGACCGGGTCACGTGGGGTCACCGGCCCCAAGTGACCGGGTCACGTGGGGTCACCGGCCCCAGGTGACCGGGTCACGTGGGGTCACCGGACCCAGGTCAGCGGGTCACGTGGGGTCACCGGCCCCAGGTGACCGGGTCACGTGGGGTCACCGGCCCCAGGTGACCGGGTCACGTGGGGTCACCGGCCCCAGGTGACCGGGTCACGTGGGGTCACCGGCCCCAGGTCAGCGGGTCACGTGGGGTCACCGGCCCCAGGTGACCGGGTCACGTGGGGACACCGGCCCCAGGTGATCGGGTCACGTGGGGTCACCGGCCCCAGGTGACCGGGTCACGTGGGGTCACCGGCCCCAGGTCAGCGGGTCACGTGGGGACACCGGCCCCAGGTAACCGGGTCATACCGAGTCCCCGGACCCAGGTCACCGGGTCAGTTCGGGACCCCGGACCCAGGTCGGGTCATGTCACGTCCCATGCCCGGGTCCCCGGGTTGGATTTTTACCCAGGCCCCGGGTCACAGGGTCATGTCGGGTCAACGGCCTGGGTACAAGGGTCTGGTGACCACCCCGACCCCAGGTCCCCGGGTCATGACGGGACACCGGACCAGATCCCCGAGTCCGGTCGACACCACAGCCCCAGGTCACCGGGTCATGTCGGGACCCAGCCCGGGTCCCCGGGACGGGTTTTTACCCCAGCCGCAGATCACCGGGTCCTGTCGGGTACCCGGGTCGGGTCCCCTGGACAGGTCGGCACCCCGGCCCCGGGTCACGGGGTCATGTCGGGTCGCTGTCCCGGGTACCAGTGTCAGGTGACCACCCCGGCCCCGGGAGACGGAGTCATACCGGGTCCCCGGCCCGGGTCCCCGGGTTGCATCGGGACACCAGCGAAGGACCACCGGGTCCTGTCGGGTCCCCGGCCCGGGTCCCCTGGACAGGTCGTTAACCCGGCCCCAGGTCACCGGGTCATGTCGCGCACCCGGCCTGGTTCCCAGGTTCCGGTGACCACCCCGGCACCAGGACCCCGGGTCCCGTGGGGACCCCGGACCCAGGTCAGCGGGTCACGTGGGGACACCGGCCCCAGGTCACCACGTCAGGTCGGGACCCCGAACCCAGGTCCACGAGTCCGTCGACACCACAGCCCCGGGTCACCGGGTCGTGTCGGGTAACCGGCCTGGTTCCAAGGTTCCGATGACCACCCCGGCACCAGGACCCCGGGTCACGTGGGGACACCGGCCCCAGGTGACCGGGTCACGTGGGGACACCGGCCCCAGGTCATCGGGTCACGTGGGGTCACCGGCCCCAGGTGACCGGGTCACGTGGGGTCACCGGCCCCAGGTGACCGGGTCACGTGGGGTCACCGGCCCCAGGTGACCGGGTCACGTGGGGTCACCGGCCCCAGGTCAGCGGGTCACGTGGGGTCACCGGCCCCAGGTGACCGGGTCACGTGGGGACACCGGCCCCAGGTGACCGGGTCACGTGGGGTCACCGGCCCCAGGTCAGCGGGTCACGTGGGGACACCGGCCCCAGGTGACCGGGTCACGTGGGGTCACCGGCCCCAGGTGACCGGGTCACGTGGGGTCACCGGCCCCAGGTGACCGGGTCACGTGGGGTCACCGGCCCCAGGTGACCGGGTCACGTGGGTACACCGGCACCAGGTGACCGGGTCACGTGGGGACACCGGCACCAGGTGACCCGGTCACGTGGGGTCACCGGCCCCAGGTCAGCGGGTCACGTGGGGACACCGGCCCCAGGTAACCAAGGCATGTCGGGACCCAGCCCGGGTCCCCGGGATGGGTTTTTACCCCAGCCGCAGATCACCGGGTCCTGTCGGGTCCCCGGCCCGGGTCCCCTGGACAGGTCGATAACCCGGCCCCAGGTCACCCGGTCATCTCGCGCACCCGGCCTGGTTCCCAGGTTCCGATGACCACCCCGGCACCAGGACCCCGGGTCACGTGGGGACACCGGCCCCAGGTGACCGGGTCACGTGGGGTCACCGGCCCCAGGTCAGCGGATCACGTGGGGACCCCGGCCCCAGGTGACCGGGTCATGTGGGGACCCCGGACCCAGGTCAGCGGGTTACGTGGGGACATTGGCCCCAGGTCACCGGGTCAGTTCGGGACCCCGGACCCAGGTCGGGTCATGTCACGTCCCATGCCCGGGTCCCCGGGTTGGATTTTTACCCAGGCCCCGGGTCACAGGGTCATGTCGGGTCAACGGCCTGGGTACAAGGGTCTGGTGACCACCCCGACCCCAGGTCCCCGGGTCATGACGGGACACCGGACCAGGTCCCCGAGTCCGGTCGACACCACAGCCCCAGGTCACCGGGTCATGTCGGGACCCAGCCCGGGTCCCCGGGACGGGTTTTTACCCCAGCCGCAGATCACCGGGTCCTGTCGGGTACCCGGGTCGGGTCCCCTGGACAGGTCGGCACCCCGGCCCCGGGTCACGGGGTCATGTCGGGTCGCTGTCCCGGGTACCAGTGTCAGGTGACCACCCCGGCCCCGGGAGACGGAGTCATACCGGGTCCCCGGCCCGGGTCCCCGGGTTGCATCGGGACACCAGCGAAGGACCACCGGGTCCTGTCGGGTCCCCGGCCCGGGTCCCCTGGACAGGTCGTTAACCCGGCCCCAGGTCACCGGGTCATGTCGCGCACCCGGCCTGGTTCCCAGGTTCCGGTGACCACCCCGGCACCAGGACCCCGGGTCCCGTGGGGACCCCGGACCCAGGTCAGCGGGTCACGTGGGGACACCGGCCCCAGGTCACCGCGTCAGGTCGGGACCCCGAACCCAGGTCCACGAGTCCGTCGACACCACAGCCCCGGGTCACCGGGTCGTGTCGGGTAACCGGCCTGGTTCCAAGGTTCCGATGACCACCCCGGCACCAGGACCCCGGGTCACGTGGGGACACCGGCCCCAGGTGACCGGGTCACGTGGGGACACCGGCCCCAGGTCATCGGGTCACGTGGGGTCACCGGCCCCAGGTGACCGGGTCACGTGGGGTCACCGGCCCCAGGTGACCGGGTCACGTGGGGTCACCGGCCCCAGGTGACCGGGTCACGTGGGGTCACCGGCCCCAGGTCAGCGGGTCACGTGGGGTCACCATCCCCAGGTGACCGGGTCACGTGGGGACCCCGGCCCCAGGTGACCGGGTCACGTGGGGTCACCGGCCCCAGGTCAGCGGGTCAGGTGGGGTCACCGGTCCCAGGTCAGCGGGTCACGTGGGGACACCGGCCCCAGGTAACCAAGGCATGTCGGGACCCAGCCCGGGTCCCCGGGACGGGTTTTTACCCCAGCCGCAGATCACCGGGTCCTGTCGGGTCCCCGGCCCGGGTCCCCTGGACAGGTCGATAACCCGGCCCCAGGTCACCCGGTCATCTCGCGCACCCGGCCTGGTTCCCAGGTTCCGATGACCACCCCGGCACCAGGACCCCGGGTCACGTGGGGACACCGGCCCCAGGTGACCGGGTCACGTGGGGTCACCGGCCCCAGGTCAGCGGGTCACGTGGGGACCCCGGCCCCAGGTGACCGGGTCATACCGAGTCCCCGGACCCAGGTCACCGGGTCAGTTCGGGACCCCGGACCCAGGTCGGGTCATGTCACGTCCCATGCCCGGGTCCCCGGGTTGGATTTTTACCCAGGCCCCGGGTCACAGGGTCATGTCGGGTCAACGGCCTGGGTACAAGGGTCTGGTGACCACCCCGACCCCAGGTCCCCGGGTCATGACGGGACACCGGACCAGGTCCCCGAGTCCGGTCGACACCACAGCCCCAGGTCACCGGGTCATGTCGGGACCCAGCCCGGGTCCCCGGGACGGGTTTTTACCCCAGCCGCAGATCACCGGGTCCTGTCGGGTACCCGGGTCGGGTCCCCTGGACAGGTCGGCACCCCGGCCCCGGGTCACGGGGTCATGTCGGGTCGCTGTCCCGGGTACCAGTGTCAGGTGACCACCCCGGCCCCGGGAGACGGAGTCATACCGGGTCCCCGGCCCAGGTCCCCGGGTTGCATCGGGACACCAGCGAAGGACCACCGGGTCCTGTCGGGTCCCCGGCCCGGGTCCCCTGGACAGGTCGTTAACCCGGCCCCAGGTCACCGGGTCATGTCGCGCACCCGGCCTGGTTCCCAGGTTCCGGTGACCACCCCTGCACCAGGACCCCGGGTCCCGTGGGGACCCCGGACCCAGGTCAGCGGGTCACGTGGGGACACCGGCCCCAGGTCACCGCGTCAGGTCGGGACCCCGAACCCAGGTCCACGAGTCCGTCGACACCACAGCCCCGGGTCACCGGGTCGTGTCGGGTAACCGGCCTGGTTCCAAGGTTCCGATGACCACCCCGGCACCAGGACCCCGGGTCACGTGGGGACACCGGCCCCAGGTGACCGGGTCACGTGGGGTCACCGGCCCCAGGTGACCGGGTCACGTGGGGTCACCGGCCCCAGGTGTTCGGGTCACGTGGGGTCACCGGCCCCAGGTGACCGGGTCACGTGGGGTCACCGGACCCAGGTCAGCGGGTCACGTGGGGTCACCGGCCCCAGGTGACCGGGTCACGTGGGGACACCGGCCCCAGGTGACCGGGTCACGTGGGGACACCGGCCCCAGGTCAGCGGGTCACGTGGGGACACCGGCCCCAGGTGACCGGGTCACGTGGGGACACCGGCCCCAGGTGACCGGGTCACGTGGGGTCACCGGCCCCAGGTGACCGGGTCACGTGGGGTCACCGGCCCCAGGTGACCGGGTCACGTGGGGTCACCGGCCCCAGGTGACCGGGTCACGTGGGGTCACCGGCCCCAGGTGACCGGGTCACGTGGGGTCACCGGCCCCAGGTCAGCGGGTCACGTGGGGTCACCGGCCCCAGGTGACCGGGTCACGTGGGGACACCGGCCCCAGGTGACCGGGTCACGTGGGGTCACCGGCCCCAGGTGACCGGGTCACGTGGGGTCACCGGCCCCAGGTCAGCGGGTCACGTGGGGACACCGGCCCCAGGTAACCGGGTCATACCGAGTCCCCGGACCCAGGTCACCGGGTCAGTTCGGGACCCCGGACCCAGGTCGGGTCATGTCACGTCCCATGCCCGGGTCCCCGGGTTGGATTTTTACCCAGGCCCCGGGTCACAGGGTCATGTCGGGTCAACGGCCTGGGTACAAGGTTCTGGTGACCACCCCGACCCCAGGTCCCCGGGTCATGACGGGACACCGGACCAGATCCCCGAGTCCGGTCGACACCACAGCCCCAGGTCACCGGGTCATGTCGGGACCCAGCCCGGGTCCCCGGGACGGGTTTTTACCCCAGCCGCAGATCACCGGGTCCTGTCGGGTACCCGGGTCGGGTCCCCTGGACAGGTCGGCACCCCGGCCCCGGGTCACGGGGTCATGTCGGGTCGCTGTCCCGGGTACCAGTGTCAGGTGACCACCCCGGCCCCGGGAGACGGAGTCATACCGGGTCCCCGGCCCGGGTCCCCGGGTTGCATCGGGACACCAGCGAAGGACCACCGGGTCCTGTCGGGTCCCCGGCCCGGGTCCCCTGGACAGGTCGTTAACCCGGCCCCAGGTCACCGGGTCATGTCGCGCACCCGGCCTGGTTCCCAGGTTCCGGTGACCACCCCGGCACCAGGACCCCGGGTCCCGTGGGGACCCCGGACCCAGGTCAGCGGGTCACGTGGGGACACCGGCCCCAGGTCACCACGTCAGGTCGGGACCCCGAACCCAGGTCCACGAGTCCGTCGACACCACAGCCCCGGGTCACCGGGTCGTGTCGGGTAACCGGCCTGGTTCCAAGGTTCCGATGACCACCCCGGCACCAGGACCCCGGGTCACGTGGGGACACCGGCCCCAGGTGACCGGGTCACGTGGGGACACCGGCCCCAGGTCATCGGGTCACGTGGGGTCACCGGCCCCAGGTGACCGGGTCACGTGGGGTCACCGGCCCCAGGTGACCGGGTCACGTGGGGTCACCGGCCCCAGGTCAGCGGGTCACGTGGGGTCACCGGCCCCAGGTGACCGGGTCACGTGGGGACACCGGCCCCAGGTGACCGGGTCACGTGGGGTCACCGGCCCCAGGTCAGCGGGTCACGTGGGGACACCGGCCCCAGGTGACCGGGTCACGTGGGGTCACCGGCCCCAGGTGACCGGGTCACGTGGGGTCACCGGCCCCAGGTGACCGGGTCACGTGGGGTCACCGGCCCCAGGTGACCGGGTCACGTGGGGACACCGGCCCCAGGTGACCGGGTCACGTGGGGTCACCGGCCCCAGGTCAGCGGGTCACGTGGGGACCCCGGCCCCAGGTGACCGGGTCATACCGAGTCCCCGGACCCAGGTCACCGGGTCAGTTCGGGACCCCGGACCCAGGTCGGGTCATGTCACGTCCCATGCCCGGGTCCCCGGGTTGGATTTTTACCCAGGCCCCGGGTCACAGGGTCATGTCGGGTCAACGGCCTGGGTACAAGGGTCTGGTGACCACCCCGACCCCAGGTCCCCGGGTCATGACGGGACACCGGACCAGGTCCCCGAGTCCGGTCGACACCACAGCCCCAGGTCACCGGGTCATGTCGGGACCCAGCCCGGGTCCCCGGGACGGGTTTTTACCCCAGCCGCAGATCACCGGGTCCTGTCGGGTACCCGGGTCGGGTCCCCTGGACAGGTCGGCACCCCGGCCCCGGGTCACGGGGTCATGTCGGGTCGCTGTCCCGGGTACCAGTGTCAGGTGACCACCCCGGCCCCGGGAGACGGAGTCATACCGGGTCCCCGGCCCGGGTCCCCGGGTTGCATCGGGACACCAGCGAAGGACCACCGGGTCCTGTCGGGTCCCCGGCCCGGGTCCCCTGGACAGGTCGTTAACCCGGCCCCAGGTCACCGGGTCATGTCGCGCACCCGGCCTGGTTCCCAGGTTCCGGTGACCACCCCGGCACCAGGACCCCGGGTCCCGTGGGGACCCCGGACCCAGGTCAGCGGGTCACGTGGGGACACCGGCCCCAGGTCACCGCGTCAGGTCGGGACCCCGAACCAGGGTCCACGAGTCCGTCGACACCACAGCCCCGGGTCACCGGGTCGTGTCGGGTAACCGGCCTGGTTCCAAGGTTCCGATGACCACCCCGGCACCAGGACCCCGGGTCACGTGGGGACACCGGCCCCAGGTGACCATGTCACGTGGGGTCACCGGCCCCAGGTGACCGGGTCACGTGGGGTCACCGGCCCCAGGTGACCGGGTCACGTGGGGTCACCGGCCCCAGGTGACCTGGTCACGTGGGGTCACCGGCCCCAGGTGACCGGGTCACGTGGGGTCACCGGCCCCAGGTGACCGGGTCACGTGGGGTCACCGGCCCCAGGTCAGCGGGTCACGTGGGGTCACCGGCCCCAGGTGACCGGGTCACGTGGGGTCACCGGACCCAGGTCAGCGGGTCACGTGGGGACACCGGCCCCAGGTAACCGGGTCATACCGAGTCCCCGGACCCAGGTCACCGGGTCAGTTCGGGACCCCGGACCCAGGTCAGGTCATGTCACGTCCCATGCCCGGGTCCCCGGGTTGGATTTTTACCCAGGCCCCGGGTCACAGGGTCATGTCGGGTCAACGGCCTGGGTACAAGGGTCTGGTGACCACCCCGACCCCAGGTCCCCGGGTCATGACGGGACACCGGACCAGGTCCCCGAGTCCGGTCGACACCACAGCCCCAGGTCACCGGGTCATGTCGGGACCCAGCCCGGGTCCCCGGGACGGGTTTTTACCCCAGCCGCAGATCACCGGGTCCTGTCGGGTACCCGGGTCGGGTCCCCTGGACAGGTCGGCACCCCGGCCCCGGGTCACGGGGTCATGTCGGGTCGCTGTCCCGGGTACCAGTGTCAGGTGACCACCCCGGCCCCGGGAGACGGAGTCATACCGGGTCCCCGGCCCGGGTCCCCGGGTTGCATCGGGACACCAGCGAAGGACCACCGGGTCCTGTCGGGTCCCCGGCCCGGGTCCCCTGGACAGGTCGTTAACCCGGCCCCAGGTCACCGGGTCATGTCGCGCACCCGGCCTGGTTCCCAGGTTCCGGTGACCACCCCGGCACCAGGACCCCGGGTCCCGTGGGGACCCCGGACCCAGGTCAGCGGGTCACGTGGGGACACCGGCCCCAGGTCACCGCGTCAGGTCGGGACCCCGAACCCAGGTCCACGAGTCCGTCGACACCAAAGCCCCGGGTCACCGGGTCGTGTCGGGTAACCGGCCTGGTTCCAAGGTTCCGATGACCACCCCGGCACCAGGACCCCGGGTCACGTGGGGACACCGGCCCCAGGTGACCGGGTCACGTGGGGACACCGGCCCCAGGTGACCGGGTCACGTGGGGTCACCGGCCCCAGGTGACCGGGTCACGTGGGGTCACCGGCCCCAGGTGACCGGGTCACGTGGGGTCACCGGCCCCAGGTGACCGGGTCACGTGGGGTCACCGGCCCCAGGTGACCGGGTCACGTGGGGTCACCGGCCCCAGGTCAGCGGGTCACGTGGGGTCACCGGCCCCAGGTGACCGGGTCACGTGGGGTCACCGGCCCCAGGTGACCGGGTCACGTGGGGTCACCGGCCCCAGGTCAGCGGGTCACGTGGGGACACCGGCCCCAGGTGACCGGGTCACGTGGGGTCACCGGCCCCAGGTGACCGGGTCACGTGGGGTCACCGGCCCCAGGTGACCGGGTCACGTGGGTACACCGGCACCAGGTGACCGGGTCACGTGGGGTCACCGGCCCCAGGTGACCGGGTCACGTGGGGTCACCGGCCCCAGGTGACCGGGTCACGTGGGGTCACCGGCCCCAGGTCAGCAGGTCACGTGGGGTCACCGGCCCCAGGTGACCGGGTCACGTGGGGACACCGGCCCCAGGTGACCGGGTCACGTGGGGTCACCGGCCCCAGGTGACCGGGTCACGTGGGGTCACCGGACCCAGGTCAGCGGGTCACGTGGGGACACCGGCCCCAGGTAACCGGGTCATACCGAGTCCCCGGACCCAGGTCACCGGGTCAGTTCGGGACCCCGGACCCAGGTCGGGTCATGTCACGTCCCATGCCCGGGTCCCCGGGTTGGATTTTTACCCAGGCCCCGGGTCACAGGGTCATGTCGGGTCAACGGCCTGGGTACAAGGGTCTGGTGACCACCCCGACCCCAGGTCCCCGGGTCATGACGGGACACCGGACCAGATCCCCGAGTCCGGTCGACACCACAGCCCCAGGTCACCGGGTCATGTCGGGACCCAGCCCGGGTCCCCGGGACGGGTTTTTACCCCAGCCGCAGATCACCGGGTCCTGTCGGGTACCCGGGTCGGGTCCCCTGGACAGGTCGGCACCCCGGCCCCGGGTCACGGGGTCATGTCGGGTCGCTGTCCCGGGTACCAGTGTCAGGTGACCACCCCGGCCCCGGGAGACGGAGTCATACCGGGTCCCCGGCCCGGGTCCCCGGGTTGCATCGGGACACCAGCGAAGGACCACCGGGTCCTGTCGGGTCCCCGGCCCGGGTCCCCTGGACAGGTCGTTAACCCGGCCCCAGGTCACCGGGTCATGTCGCGCACCCGGCCTGGTTCCCAGGTTCCGGTGACCACCCCGGCACCAGGACCCCGGGTCCCGTGGGGACCCCGGACCCAGGTCAGCGGGTCACGTGGGGACACCGGCCCCAGGTCACCGCGTCAGGTCGGGACCCCGAACCCAGGTCCACGAGTCCGTCGACACCACAGCCCCGGGTCACCGGGTCGTGTCGGGTAACCGGCCTGGTTCCAAGGTTCCGATGACCACCCCGGCACCAGGACCCCGGGTCACGTGGGGACACCGGCCCCAGGTGACCGGGTCACGTGGGGACACCGGCCCCAGGTCATCGGGTCACGTGGGGTCACCGGCCCCAGGTGACCGAGTCACGTGGGGTCACCGGCCCCAGGTGACCGGGTCACGTGGGGTCACCGGCCCCAGGTGACCGGGTCACGTGGGGTCACCGGCCCCAGGTGACCGGGTCACGTGGGGTCACCGGCCCCAGGTGACCGGGTCACGTGGGGTCACCGGCCCCAGGTGACCGGGTCACGTGGGGTCACCGGCCCCAGGTGACCGGGTCACGTGGGTACACCGGCACCAGGTGACCGGGTCACGTGGGGTCACCGGCCCCAGGTGACCGGGTCACGTGGGGTCACCGGACCCAGGTCAGCGGGTCACGTGGGGTCACCGGCCCCAGGTGACCGGGTCAAGTGGGGACACCGGCCCCAGGTGACCGGGTCACGTGGGGTCACCGGCCCCAGGTGACCGGGTCACGTGGGGTCACCGGCCCCAGGTGACCTGGTCACGTGGGGTCACCGGCCCCAGGTCAGCGGGTCACGTGGGGTCACCGGCCCCAGGTGACCGGGTCACGTGGGGACACCGGCCCCAGGTGACCGGGTCACGTGGGGTCACCGGCCCCAGGTGACCGGGTCACGTGGGGTCACCGGACCCAGGTCAGCGGGTCACGTGGGGACACCGGCCCCAGGTAACCGGGTCATACCGAGTCCCCGGACCCAGGTCACCGGGTCAGTTCGGGACCCCGGACCCAGGTCGGGTCATGTCACGTCCCATGCCCGGGTCCCCGGGTTGGATTTTTACCCAGGCCCCGGGTCACAGGGTCATGTCGGGTCAACGGCCTGGGTACAAGGGTCTGGTGACCACCCCGACCCCAGGTCCCCGGGTCATGACGGGACACCGGACCAGGTCCCCGAGTCCGGTCGACACCACAGCCCCAGGTCACCGGGTCATGTCGGGACCCAGCCCGGGTCCCCGGGACGGGTTTTTACCCCAGCCACAGATCACCGGGTCCTGTCGGGTACCCGGGTCGGGTCCCCTGGACAGGTCGGCACCCCGGCCCCGGGTCACGGGGTCATGTCGGGTCGCTGTCCCGGGTACCAGTGTCAGGTGACCACCCCGGCCCCGGGAGACGGAGTCATACCGGGTCCCCGGCCCGGGTCCCCGGGTTGCATCGGGACACCAGCGAAGGACCACCGGGTCCTGTCGGGTCCCCGGCCCGGGTCCCCTGGACAGGTCGTTAACCCGGCCCCAGGTCACCGGGTCATGTCGCGCACCCGGCCTGGTTCCCAGGTTCCGGTGACCACCCCGGCACCAGGACCCCGGGTCCCGTGGGGACCCCGGACCCAGGTCAGCGGGTCACGTGGGGACACCGGCCCCAGGTCACCGCGTCAGGTCGGGACCCCGAACCCAGGTCCACGAGTCCGTCGACACCACAGCCCCGGGTCACCGGGTCGTGTCGGGTAACCGGCCTGGTTCCAAGGTTCCGATGACCACCCCGGCACCAGGACCCCGGGTCACGTGGGGACACCGGCCCCAGGTGACCGGGTCACGTGGGGACACCGGCCCCAGGTCAGCGGGTCACGTGGGGTCACCGGCCCCAGGTGACCGGGTCACGTGGGGTCACCGGCCCCAGGTGACCGGGTCACGTGGGGTCACCGGTCCCAGGTGACCGGGTCACGTGGGGTCACCGGCCCCAGGTGACCGGGTCACGTGGGGTCACCGGCCCCAGGTGACCGGGTCACGTGGGGTCACCGGCCCCAGGTCAGCGGGTCACGTGGGGTCACCGGCCCCAGGTGACCGGGTCACGTGGGGTCACCGGCCCCAGGTGACCGGGTCAAGTGGGGTCACCGGCCCCAGGTCAGCGGGTCACGTGGGGACACCGGCCCCAGGTGACCGGGTCACGTGGGGTCACCGGCCCCAGGTGACCGGGTCACGTGGGTACACCGGCACCAGGTGACCGGGTCACGTGGGGTCACCGGCCCCAGGTGACCGGGTCACGTGGGGACACCGGCCCCAGGTGACCGGGTCACGTGGGGTCACCGGCCCCAGGTGACCGGGTCACGTGGGGTCACCGGACCCAGGTCAGCGGGTCACGTGGGGACACCGGCCCCAGGTAACCGGGTCATACCGAGTCCCCAGACCCAGGTCACCGGGTCAGTTCGGGACCCCGGACCCAGGTCGGGTCATGTCACGTCCCATGCCCGGGTCCCCGGGTTGGATTTTTACCCAGGCCCCGGGTCACAGGGTCATGTCGGGTCAACGGCCTGGGTACAAGGGTCTGGTGACCACCCCGACCCCAGGTCCCCGGGTCATGACGGGACACCGGACCAGATCCCCGAGTCCGGTCGACACCACAGCCCCAGGTCACCGGGTCATGTCGGGACCCAGCCCGGGTCCCCGGGACAGGTTTTTACCCCAGCCGCAGATCACCGGGTCCTGTCGGGTACCCGGGTCGGGTCCCCTGGACAGGTCGGCACCCCGGCCCCGGGTCACGGGGTCATGTCGGGTCGCTGTCCCGGGTACCAGTGTCAGGTGACCACCCCGGCCCCGGGAGACGGAGTCATACCGGGTCCCCGGCCCGGGTCCCCGGGTTGCATCGGGACACCAGCGAAGGACCACCGGGTCCTGTCGGGTCCCCGGCCCGGGTCCCCTGGACAGGTCGTTAACCCGGCCCCAGGTCACCGGGTCATGTCGCGCACCCGGCCTGGTTCCCAGGTTCCGGTGACCACCCCGGCACCAGGACCCCGGGTCCCGTGGGGACCCCGGACCCAGGTCAGCGGGTCACGTGGGGACACCGGCCCCAGGTCACCGCGTCAGGTCGGGACCCCGAACCCAGGTCCACGAGTCCGTCGACACCACAGCCCCGGGTCACCGGGTCGTGTCGGGTAACCGGCCTGGTTCCAAGGTTCCGATGACCACCCCGGCACCAGGACCCCGGGTCACGTGGGGACACCGGCCCCAGGTGACCGGGTCACGTGGGGACACCGGCCCCAGGTCAGCGGGTCACGTGGGGTCACCGGCCCCAGGTGACCGGGTCACGTGGGGTCACCGGCCCCAGGTGACCGGGTCACGTGGGGTCACCGGTCCCAGGTGACCGGGTCACGTGGGGTCACCGGCCCCAGGTGACCGGGTCACGTGGGGTCACCGGCCCCAGGTGACCGGGTCACGTGGGGTCACCGGCCCCAGGTCAGCGGGTCACGTGGGGTCACCGGCCCCAGGTGACCGGGTCACGTGGGGTCACCGGCCCCAGGTGACCGGGTCAAGTGGGGTCACCGGCCCCAGGTCAGCGGGTCACGTGGGGACACCGGCCCCAGGTGACCGGGTCACGTGGGGTCACCGGCCCCAGGTGACCGGGTCACGTGGGTACACCGGCACCAGGTGACCGGGTCACGTGGGGTCACCGGCCCCAGGTGACCGGGTCACGTGGGGACACCGGCCCCAGGTGACCGGGTCACGTGGGGTCACCGGCCCCAGGTGACCGGGTCACGTGGGGTCACCGGACCCAGGTCAGCGGGTCACGTGGGGACACCGGCCCCAGGTAACCGGGTCATACCGAGTCCCCAGACCCAGGTCACCGGGTCAGTTCGGGACCCCGGACCCAGGTCGGGTCATGTCACGTCCCATGCCCGGGTCCCCGGGTTGGATTTTTACCCAGGCCCCGGGTCACAGGGTCATGTCGGGTCAACGGCCTGGGTACAAGGGTCTGGTGACCACCCCGACCCCAGGTCCCCGGGTCATGACGGGACACCGGACCAGATCCCCGAGTCCGGTCGACACCACAGCCCCAGGTCACCGGGTCATGTCGGGACCCAGCCCGGGTCCCCGGGACAGGTTTTTACCCCAGCCGCAGATCACCGGGTCCTGTCGGGTACCCGGGTCGGGTCCCCTGGACAGGTCGGCACCCCGGCCCCGGGTCACGGGGTCATGTCGGGTCGCTGTCCCGGGTACCAGTGTCAGGTGACCACCCCGGCCCCGGGAGACGGAGTCATACCGGGTCCCCGGCCCGGGTCCCCGGGTTGCATCGGGACACCAGCGAAGGACCACCGGGTCCTGTCGGGTCCCCGGCCCGGGTCCCCTGGACAGGTCGTTAACCCGGCCCCAGGTCACCGGGTCATGTCGCGCACCCGGCCTGGTTCCCAGGTTCCGGTGACCACCCCGGCACCAGGACCCCGGGTCCCGTGGGGACCCCGGACCCAGGTCAGCGGGTCACGTGGGGACACCGGCCCCAGGTCACCGCGTCAGGTCGGGACCCCGAACCCAGGTCCACGAGTCCGTCGACACCACAGCCCCGGGTCACCGGGTCGTGTCGGGTAACCGGCCTGGTTCCAAGGTTCCGATGACCACCCCGGCACCAGGACCCCGGGTCACGTGGGGACACCGGCCCCAGGTGACCGGGTCACGTGGGGACACCGGCCCCAGGTCATCGGGTCACGTGGGGTCACCGGCCCCAGGTGACCGAGTCACGTGGGGTCACCGGCCCCAGGTGACCGGGTCACGTGGGGTCACCGGCCCCAGGTGACCGGGTCACGTGGGGTCACCGGCCCCAGGTGACCGGGTCACGTGGGGTCACCGGCCCCAGGTGACCGGGTCACGTGGGGTCACCGGCCCCAGGTGACCGGGTCACGTGGGGTCACCGGCCCCAGGTGACCGGGTCACGTGGGTACACCGGCACCAGGTGACCGGGTCACGTGGGGTCACCGGCCCCAGGTGACCGGGTCACGTGGGGTCACCGGACCCAGGTCAGCGGGTCACGTGGGGTCACCGGCCCCAGGTGACCGGGTCAAGTGGGGACACCGGCCCCAGGTGACCGGGTCACGTGGGGTCACCGGCCCCAGGTGACCGGGTCACGTGGGGTCACCGGCCCCAGGTGACCTGGTCACGTGGGGTCACCGGCCCCAGGTCAGCGGGTCACGTGGGGTCACCGGCCCCAGGTGACCGGGTCACGTGGGGACACCGGCCCCAGGTGACCGGGTCACGTGGGGTCACCGGCCCCAGGTGACCGGGTCACGTGGGGTCACCGGACCCAGGTCAGCGGGTCACGTGGGGACACCGGCCCCAGGTAACCGGGTCATACCGAGTCCCCGGACCCAGGTCACCGGGTCAGTTCGGGACCCCGGACCCAGGTCGGGTCATGTCACGTCCCATGCCCGGGTCCCCGGGTTGGATTTTTACCCAGGCCCCGGGTCACAGGGTCATGTCGGGTCAACGGCCTGGGTACAAGGGTCTGGTGACCACCCCGACCCCAGGTCCCCGGGTCATGACGGGACACCGGACCAGGTCCCCGAGTCCGGTCGACACCACAGCCCCAGGTCACCGGGTCATGTCGGGACCCAGCCCGGGTCCCCGGGACGGGTTTTTACCCCAGCCACAGATCACCGGGTCCTGTCGGGTACCCGGGTCGGGTCCCCTGGACAGGTCGGCACCCCGGCCCCGGGTCACGGGGTCATGTCGGGTCGCTGTCCCGGGTACCAGTGTCAGGTGACCACCCCGGCCCCGGGAGACGGAGTCATACCGGGTCCCCGGCCCGGGTCCCCGGGTTGCATCGGGACACCAGCGAAGGACCACCGGGTCCTGTCGGGTCCCCGGCCCGGGTCCCCTGGACAGGTCGTTAACCCGGCCCCAGGTCACCGGGTCATGTCGCGCACCCGGCCTGGTTCCCAGGTTCCGGTGACCACCCCGGCACCAGGACCCCGGGTCCCGTGGGGACCCCGGACCCAGGTCAGCGGGTCACGTGGGGACACCGGCCCCAGGTCACCGCGTCAGGTCGGGACCCCGAACCCAGGTCCACGAGTCCGTCGACACCACAGCCCCGGGTCACCGGGTCGTGTCGGGTAACCGGCCTGGTTCCAAGGTTCCGATGACAACCCCGGCACCAGGACCCCGGGTCACGTGGGGACACCGGCCCCAGGTGACCGGGTCACGTGGGGACACCGGCCCCAGGTCATCGGGTCACGTGGGGTCACCGGCCCCAGGTGACCGGGTCACGTGGGGTCACCGGCCCCAGGTGACCGGGTCACGTGGGGTCACCGGTCCCAGGTGACCGGGTCACGTGGGGTCACCGGCCCCAGGTGACCGGGTCACGTGGGGTCACCGGCCCCAGGTGACCGGGTCACGTGGGGTCACCGGCCCCAGGTCAGCGGGTCACGTGGGGTCACCGGCCCCAGGTGACCGGGTCACGTGGGGTCACCGGCCCCAGGTGACCGGGTCAAGTGGGGTCACCGGCCCCAGGTCAGCGGGTCACGTGGGGACACCGGCCCCAGGTGACCGGGTCACGTGGGGTCACCGGCCCCAGGTGACCGGGTCACGTGGGTACACCGGCACCAGGTGACCGGGTCACGTGGGGTCACCGGCCCCAGGTGACCGGGTCACGTGGGGTCACCGGCCCCAGGTGACCGGGTCACGTGGGGTCACCGGCCCCAGGTGACCGGGTCACGTGGGGTCACCGGCCCCAGGTCAGCGGGTCACGTGGGGTCACCGGCCCCAGGTGACCGGGTCACGTGGGGTCACCGGCCCCAGGTGACCCGGTCACGTGGGGTCACCGGCCCCAGGTGACCGGGTCACGTGGGGTCACCGGCCCCAGGTGACCGGGTCACGTGGGGTCACCGGCCCCAGGTCAGCGGGTCACGTGGGGTCACCGGCCCCAGGTGACCGGGTCACGTGGGGTCACCGGCCCCAGGTGACCGGGTCACGTGGGGACACCGGCCCCAGGTGACCGGGTCACGTGGGGTCACCGGCCCCAGGTGACTGGGTCACGTGGGGTCACCGGCCCCAGGTGACCTGGTCACGTGGGGTCACCGGCCCCAGGTCAGCGGGTCACGTGGGGTCACCGGCCCCAGGTGACCGGGTCACGTGGGGACACCGGCCCCAGGTGACCGGGTCACGTGGGGTCACCGGCCCCAGGTGACCGGGTCACGTGGGGTCACCGGACCCAGGTCAGCGGGTCACGTGGGGACACCGGCCCCAGGTAACCGGGTCATACCGAGTCCCCGGACCCAGGTCACCGGGTCAGTTCGGGACCCCGGACCCAGGTCGGGTCATGTCACATCCCATGCCCGGGTCCCCGGGTTGGATTTTTACCCAGGCCCCGGGTCACAGGGTCATGTCGGGTCAACGGCCTGGGTACAAGGGTCTGGTGACCACCCCGACCCCAGGTCACCGGGTCATGTCGGGACCCAGCCCGGGTCCCCGGGACGGGTTTTTACCCCAGCCGCAGATCACCGGGTCCTGTCGGGTACCCGGGTCGGGTCCCCTGGACAGGTCGGCACCCCGGCCCCGGGTCACGGGGTCATGTCGGGTCGCTGTCCCGGGTACCAGTGTCAGGTGACCACCCCGGCCCTGGGAGACGGAGTCATACCGGGTCCCCGGCCCGGGTCCCCGGGTTGCATCGGGACACCAGCGAAGGACCACCGGGTCCTGTCGGGTCCCCGGCCCGGGTCCCCTGGACAGGTCGTTAACCCGGCCCCAGGTCACCGGGTCATGTCGCGCACCCGGCCTGGTTCCCAGGTTCCGGTGACCACCCCGGCACCAGGACCCCGGGTCCCGTGGGGACCCCGGACCCAGGTCAGCGGGTCACGTGGGGACACCGGCCCCAGGTCACCGCGTCAGGTCGGGACCCCGAACCCAGGTCCACGAGTCCGTCGACACCACAGCCCCGGGTCACCGGGTCGTGTCGGGTAACCGGCCTGGTTCCAAGGTTCCGATGACCACCCCGGCACCAGGACCCCGGGTCACGTGGGGACACCGGCCCCAGGTGACCGGGTCACGTGGGGACACCGGCCCCAGGTCATCGGGTCACGTGGGGTCACCGGCCCCAGGTGACCGGGTCACGTGGGGTCACCGGTCCCAGGTGACCGGGTCACGTGGGGTCACCGGCCCCAGGTGACCGGGTCACGTGGGGTCACCGGACCCAGGTCAGCGGGTCACGTGGGGTCACCGGCCCCAGGTGACCGGGTCACGTGGGGTCACCGGCCCCAGGTGACCGGGTCACGTGGGGTCACAGGCCCCAGGTGACCGGGTCACGTGGGGTCACCGGCCCCAGGTCAGCGGGTCACGTGGGGACACCGGCCCCAGGTGACCGGGTCACGTGGGGTCACCGGCCCCAGGTGACCGGGTCACGTGGGGTCACCGGCCCCAGGTGACCGGGTCACGTGGGTACACCGGCACCAGGTGACCGGGTCACGTGGGGTCACCGGCCCCAGGTGACCGGGTCACGTGGGGTCACCGGCCCCAGGTGACCGGGTCACGTGGGGTCACCGGCCCCAGGTGACCGGGTCACGTGGGGTCACCGGCCCCAGGTCAGCGGGTCACGTGGGGTCACCGGCCCCAGGTGACCGGGTCACGTGGGGTCACCGGCCCCAGGTGACCCGGTCACGTGGGGTCACCGACCCCAGGTGACCGGGTCACGTGGGGTCACCGGCCCCAGGTGACCGGGTCACGTGGGGTCACCGGCCCCAGGTCAGCGGGTCACGTGGGGTCACCGGCCCCAGGTGACCGGGTCACGTGGGGTCACCGGCCCCAGGTGACCGGGTCACGTGGGGACACCGGCCCCAGGTGACCGGGTCACGTGGGGTCACCGGCCCCAGGTGACTGGGTCACGTGGGGTCACCGGCCCCAGGTGACCTGGTCACGTGGGGTCACCGGCCCCAGGTCAGCGGGTCACGTGGGGTCACCGGCCCCAGGTGACCGGGTCACGTGGGGACACCGGCCCCAGGTGACCGGGTCACGTGGGGTCACCGGCCCCAGGTGACCGGGTCACGTGGGGTCACCGGACCCAGGTCAGCGGGTCACGTGGGGACACCGGCCCCAGGTAACCGGGTCATACCGAGTCCCCGGACCCAGGTCACCGGGTCAGTTCGGGACCCCGGACCCAGGTCGGGTCATGTCACGTCCCATGCCCGGGTCCCCGGGTTGGATTTTTACCCAGGCCCCGGGTCACAGGGTCATGTCGGGTCAACGGCCTGGGTACAAGGGTCTGGTGACCACCCCGACCCCAGGTCCCCGGGTCATGACGGGACACCGGACCAGATCCCCGAGTCCGGTCGACACCACAGCCCCAGGTCACCGGGTCATGTCGGGACCCAGCCCGGGTCCCCGGGACGGGTTTTTACCCCAGCCGCAGATCACCGGGTCCTGTCGGGTACCCGGGTCGGGTCCCCTGGACAGGTCGGCACCCCGGCCCCGGGTCACGGGGTCATGTCGGGTCGCTGTCCCGGGTACCAGTGTCAGGTGACCACCCCGGCCCCGGGAGACGGAGTCATACCGGGTCCCCGGCCCGGGTCCCCGGGTTGCATCGGGACACCAGCGAAGGACCACCGGGTCCTGTCGGGTCCCCGGCCCGGGTCCCCTGGACAGGTCGTTAACCCGGCCCCAGGTCACCGGGTCATGTCGCGCACCCGGCCTGGTTCCCAGGTTCCGGTGACCACCCCGGCACCAGGACCCCGGGTCCCGTGGGGACCCCGGACCCAGGTCAGCGGGTCACGTGGGGACACCGGCCCCAGGTCACCGCGTCAGGTCGGGACCCCGAACCCAGGTCCACGAGTCCGTCGACACCACAGCCACGGGTCACCGGGTCGTGTCGGGTAACCGGCCTGGTTCCAAGGTTCCGATGACCACCCCGGCACCAGGACCCCGGGTCACGTGGGGACACCGGCCCCAGGTGACCGGGTCATGTGGGGACACCGGCCCCAGGTGACCCGGTCACGTGGGGTCACCGGCCCCAGGTGACCGGGTCACGTGGGGTCACCGGCCCCAGGTGACCGGGTCACGTGGGGTCACCGGCCCCAGGTGACCGGGTCACGTGGGGTCACCGGCCCCAGGTCAGCGGGTCACGTGGGGTCACCGGCCCCAGGTGACCGGGTCACGTGGGGACACCGGCCCCAGGTGACCGGGTCACGTGGGGTCACCGGCGCCAGGTCAGCGGGTCACGTGGGGACACCGGCCCCAGGTGACCGGGTCACGTGGGGTCACCGGCCCCAGGTCAGCGGGTCACGTGGGGACACCGGCCCCAAGTGACCGGGTCACGTGGGGTCACCGGCCCCAGGTGACCGGGTCACGTGGGGTCACCGGCCCCAGGTGACCGGGTCACGTGGGAACACCGGCCCCAGGTCAGCGGGTCACGTGGGGACACCGGCCCCAGGTAACCAAGGCATGTCGGGACCCAGCCCGGGTCCCCGGGACGGGTTTTTACCCCAGCCGCAGATCACCGGGTCCTGTCGGGTCCCCGGCCCGGGTCCCCTGGACAGGTCGATAACCCGGCCCCAGGTCACCCGGTCATCTCGCGCACCCGGCCTGGTTCCCAGGTTCTGATGACCACCCCGGCACCAGGACCCCGGGTCACGTGGGGACACCGGCCCCAGGTGACCGGGTCACGTGGGGTCACCGGCCCCAGGTCAGCGGGTCACGTGGGGACCCCGGCCCCAGGTGACCGGGTCATACCGAGTCCCCGGACCCAGGTCACCGGGTCAGTTCGGGACCCCGGACCCAGGTCGGGTCATGTCACGTCCCATGCCCGGGTCCCCGGGTTGGATTTTTACCCAGGCCCCGGGTCACAGGGTCATGTCGGGTCAACGGCCTGGGTACAAGGGTCTGGTGACCACCCCGACCCCAGGTCCCCGGGTCATGACGGGACACCGGACCAGGTCCCCGAGTCCGGTCGACACCACAGCCCCAGGTCACCGGGTCATGTCGGGACCCAGCCCGGGTCCCCGGGACGGGTTTTTACCCCAGCCGCAGATCACCGGGTCCTGTCGGGTACCCGGGTCGGGTCCCCTGGACAGGTCGGCACCCCGGCCCCGGGTCACGGGGTCATGTCGGGTCGCTGTCCCGGGTACCAGTGTCAGGTGACCACCCCGGCCCCGGGAGACGGAGTCATACCGGGTCCCTGGCCCGGGTCCCCGGGTTGCATCGGGACACCAGCGAAGGACCACCGGGTCCTGTCGGGTCCCCGGCCCGGGTCCCCTGGACAGGTCGTTAACCCGGCCCCAGGTCACCGGGTCATGTCGCGCACCCGGCCTGGTTCCCAGGTTCCGGTGACCACCCCTGCACCAGGACCCCGGGTCCCGTGGGGACCCCGGACCCAGGTCAGCGGGTCACGTGGGGACACCGGCCCCAGGTCACCGCGTCAGGTCGGGACCCCGAACCCAGGTCCACGAGTCCGTCGACACCACAGCCCCGGGTCACCGGGTCGTGTCGGGTAACCGGCCTGGTTCCAAGGTTCCGATGACCACCCCGGCACCAGGACCCCGGGTCACGTGGGGACACCGGCCCCAGGTGACCGGGTCACGTGGGGACACCGGCCCCAGGTCATCGGGTCACGTGGGGTCACCGGCCCCAGGTGACCGGGTCACGTGGGGTCACCGGCCCCAGGTGACCGGATCACGTGGGGTCACCGGCCCCAGGTGACCGGGTCACGTGGGTACACCGGCCCCAGGTGACCTGGTCACGTGGGGTCACCGGCCCCAGGTGACCGGGTCACGTGGGGTCACCGGCCCCAGGTGACCGGGTCACGTGGGGACACCGGCCCCAGGTGACCGGGTCACGTGTGGTCACCGGCCCCAGGTGACCGGGTCACGTGGGGTCACCGGACCCAGGTCAGCGGGTCACGTGGGGACACCGGCCCCAGGTAACCGGGTCATACCGAGTCCCCGGACCCAGGTCACCGGGTCAGTTTGGGACCCCGGACCCAGGTCGGGTCATGTCACGTCCCATGCCCGGGTCCCCGGGTTGGATTTTTACCCAGGCCCCGGGTCACAGGGTCATGTCGGGTCAACGGCCTGGGTACAAGGGTCTGGTGACCACCCTGACCCCAGGTCCCCGGGTCATGACGGGACACCGGACCAGGTCCCCGAGTCCGGTCGACACCACAGCCCCAGGTCACCGGGTCATGTCGGGACCCAGCCCGGGTCCCCGGGACGGGTTTTTACCCCAGCCGCAGATCACCGGGTCCTGTCGGGTACCCGGGTCGGGTCCCCTGGACAGGTCGGCACCCCGGCCCCGGGTCACGGGGTCATGTCGGGTCGCTGTCCCGGGTACCAGTGTCAGGTGACCACCCCGGCCCCGGGAGACGGAGTCATACCGGGTCCCCGGCCCGGGTCCCCGGGTTGCATCGGGACACCAGCGAAGGACCACCGGGTCCTGTCGGGTCCCCGGCCCGGGTCCCCTGGACAGGTCGTTAACCCGGCCCCAGGTCACCGGGTCATGTCGCGCACCCGGCCTGGTTCCCAGGTTCCGGTGACCACCCCGGCACCAGGACCCCGGGTCCCGTGGGGACCCCGGACCCAGGTCAGCGGGTCACGTGGGGACACCGGCCCCAGGTCACCGCGTCAGGTCGGGACCCCGAACCCAGGTCCACGAGTCCGTCGACACCACAGCCCCGGGTCACCGGGTCGTGTCAGGTAACCGGCCTGGTTCCAAGGTTCCGATGACCACCCCGGCACCAGGACCCCGGGTCACGTGGGGACACCGGCCCCAGGTGACCGGGTCACGTGGGGACACCGGCCCCAGGTCATCGGGTCACGTGGGGTCACCGGCCCCAGGTGACCGGGTCACGTGGGGTCACCGGCCCCAGGTGACCGGGTCACGTGGGGTCACCGGCCCCAGGTGACCGGGTCACGTTGGGTCACCGGCCCCAGGTGACCGGGTCACGTGGGGTCACCGGCCCCAGGTGACCGGGTCACGTGGGGTCACCGGCCCCAGGTGTTCGGGTCACGTGGGGTCACCGGCCCCAGGTGACCGGGTCACGTGGGGTCACCGGCCCCAGGTGACCGGGTCACGTGGGGTCACCGGCCCCAGGTGACCGGGTCACGTGGGGACACCGGCCCCAGGTGACCGGGTCACGTGGGGTCACCGGCCCCAGGTGACCGGGTCACGTGGGGTCACCGGCCCCAGGTGACCTGGTCACGTGGGGTCACCGGCCCCAGGTGACCGGGTCACGTGGGGTCACCGGCCCCAGGTGACCGGGTCACGTGGGGACCCCGGCCCCAGGTGACCGGGTCACGTGGGGTCACCGGCCCCAGGTGACCGGGTCACGTGGGGTCACCGGACCCAGGTCAGCGGGTCACGTGGGGACACCGGCCCCAGGTAACCGGGTCATACCGAGTCCCCGGACCCAGGTCACCGGGTCAGTTCGGGACCCCGGACCCAGGTCGGGTCATGTCACGTCCCATGCCCGGGTCCCCGGGTTGGATTTTTACCCAGGCCCCGGGTCACAGGGTCATGTCGGGTCAACGGCCTGGGTACAAGGGTCTGGTGACCACCCCGACCCCAGGTCCCCGGGTCATGACGGGACACCGGACCAGGTCCCCGAGTCCGGTCGACACCACAGCCCCAGGTCACCGGGTCATGTCGGGACCCAGCCCGGGTCCCCGGGACGGGTTTTTACCCCAGCCGCAGATCACCGGGTCCTGTCGGGTACCCGGGTCGGGTCCCCTGGACAGGTCGGCACCCCGGCCCCGGGTCACGGGGTCATGTCGGGTCGCTGTCCCGGGTACCAGTGTCAGGTGACCACCCCGGCCCCGGGAGACGGAGTCATACCGGGTCCCCGGCCCGGGTCCCCGGGTTGCATCGGGACACCAGCGAAGGACCACCGGGTCCTGTCGGGTCCCCGGCCCGGGTCCCCTGGACAGGTCGTTAACCCGGCCCCAGGTCACCGGGTCATGTCGCGCACCCGGCCTGGTTCCCAGGTTCCGGTGACCACCCCGGCACCAGGACCCCGGGTCCCGTGGGGACCCCGGACCCAGGTCAGCGGGTCACGTGGGGACACCGGCCCCAGGTCACCGCGTCAGGTCGGGACCCCGAACCCAGGTCCACGAGTCCGTCGACACCACAGCCCCGGGTCACCGGGTCGTGTCGGGTAACCGGCCTGGTTCCAAGGTTCCGATGACCACCCCGGCACCAGGACCCCGGGTCACGTGGGGACACCGGCCCCAGGTGACCGGGTCACGTGGGGACACCGGCCCCAGGTCATCGGGTCACGTGGGGTCACCGGCCCCAGGTGACCGGGTCACGTGGGGTCACCGGCCCCAGGTGACCGGGTCACGTGGGGACACCGGCCCCAGGTGACCGGGTCACGTGGGTACACCGGCACCAGGTGACCGGGTCACGTGGGGTCACCGGCCCCAGGTGACCGGGTCACGTGGGTACACCGGCACCAGGTGACCGGGTCACGTGGGGTCACCGGCCCCAGGTGACCGGGTCACGTGGGGTCACCGGCCCCAGGTGACCGGGTCACGTGGGGTCACCGGCCCCAGGTGACCGGGTCACGTGGGGTCACCGGCCCCAGGTCAGCGGGTCACGTGGGGTCACCGGCCCCAGGTGACCGGGTCACGTGGGGTCACCGGCCCCAGGTGACCCGGTCACGTGGGGTCACCGGCCCCAGGTGACCGGGTCACGTGGGGTCACCGGCCCCAGGTGACCGGGTCACGTGGGGTCACCGGCCCCAGGTCAGCGGGTCACGTGGGGTCACCGGCCCCAGGTGACCGGGTCACGTGGGGTCACCGGCCCCAGGTGACCGGGTCACGTGGGGACACCGGCCCCAGGTGACCGGGTCACGTGGGGTCACCGGCCCCAGGTGACTGGGTCACGTGGGGTCACCGGCCCCAGGTGACCTGGTCACGTGGGGTCACCGGCCCCAGGTCAGCGGGTCACGTGGGGTCACCGGCCCCAGGTGACCGGGTCACGTGGGGACACCGGCCCCAGGTGACCGGGTCACGTGGGGTCACCGGCCCCAGGTGACCGGGTCACGTGGGGTCACCGGACCCAGGTCAGCGGGTCACGTGGGGACACCGGCCCCAGGTAACCGGGTCATACCGAGTCCCCGGACCCAGGTCACCGGGTCAGTTCGGGACCCCGGACCCAGGTCGGGTCATGTCACATCCCATGCCCGGGTCCCCGGGTTGGATTTTTACCCAGGCCCCGGGTCACAGGGTCATGTCGGGTCAACGGCCTGGGTACAAGGGTCTGGTGACCACCCCGACCCCAGGTCACCGGGTCTTGTCGGGACCCAGCCCGGGTCCCCGGGACGGGTTTTTACCCCAGCCGCAGATCACCGGGTCCTGTCGGGTACCCGGGTCGGGTCCCCTGGACAGGTCGGCACCCCGGCCCCGGGTCACGGGGTCATGTCGGGTCGCTGTCCCGGGTACCAGTGTCAGGTGACCACCCCGGCCCTGGGAGACGGAGTCATACCGGGTCCCCGGCCCGGGTCCCCGGGTTGCATCGGGACACCAGCGAAGGACCACCGGGTCCTGTCGGGTCCCCGGCCCGGGTCCCCTGGACAGGTCGTTAACCCGGCCCCAGGTCACCGGGTCATGTCGCGCACCCGGCCTGGTTCCCAGGTTCCGGTGACCACCCCGGCACCAGGACCCCGGGTCCCGTGGGGACCCCGGACCCAGGTCAGCGGGTCACGTGGGGACACCGGCCCCAGGTCACCGCGTCAGGTCGGGACCCCGAACCCAGGTCCACGAGTCCGTCGACACCA
Source organism: Somateria mollissima (assembly GCA_951411735.1). Taxonomy (NCBI): domain Eukaryota; kingdom Metazoa; phylum Chordata; class Aves; order Anseriformes; family Anatidae; genus Somateria; species Somateria mollissima. The sequence goes on along the minus strand of CATOCB010000101.1, from coordinate 990,028 downwards.
CAGCCCCGGGTCACCGGGTCGTGTCGGGTAACCGGCCTGGTTCCAAGGTTCCGATGACCACCCCGGCACCAGGACCCCGGGTCACGTGGGGACACCGGCCCCAGGTGACCGGGTCACGTGGGGACACCGGCCCCAGGTCATCGGGTCACGTGGGGTCACCGGCCCCAGGTGACCGGGTCACGTGGGGTCACCGGTCCCAGGTGACCGGGTCACGTGGGGTCACCGGCCCCAGGTGACCGGGTCACGTGGGGTCACCGGACCCAGGTCAGCGGGTCACGTGGGGTCACCGGCCCCAGGTGACCGGGTCACGTGGGGTCACCGGCCCCAGGTGACCGGGTCACGTGGGGTCACCGGCCCCAGGTCAGCGGGTCACGTGGGGACACCGGCCCCAGGTGACCGGGTCACGTGGGGTCACCGGCCCCAGGTGACCGGGTCACGTGGGGTCACCGGCCCCAGGTGACCGGGTCACGTGGGTACACCGGCACCAGGTGACCGGGTCACGTGGGGTCACCGGCCCCAGGTGACCGGGTCACGTGGGGTCACCGGCCCCAGGTGACCGGGTCACGTGGGGTCACCGGCCCCAGGTGACCGGGTCACGTGGGGTCACCGGCCCCAGGTCAGCGGGTCACGTGGGGTCACCGGCCCCAGGTGACCGGGTCACGTGGGGTCACCGGCCCCAGGTGACCGGGTCACGTGGGGTCACCGGCCCCAGGTGACCGGGTCACGTGGGGTCACCGGCCCCAGGTGACCGGGTCACGTGGGGTCACCGGCCCCAGGTCAGCTTGTCACGTGGGGTCACCGGCCCCAGGTGACCGGGTCACGTGGGGTCACCGGCCCCAGGTGACCGGGTCACGTGGGGACACCGGCCCCAGGTGACCGGGTCACGTGGGGTCACCGGCCCCAGGTGACTGGGTCACGTGGGGTCACCGGCCCCAGGTGACCTGGTCACGTGGGGTCACCGGCCCCAGGTCAGCGGGTCACGTGGGGTCACCGGCCCCAGGTGACCGGGTCACGTGGGGACACCGGCCCCAGGTGACCGGGTCACGTGGGGTCACCGGCCCCAGGTGACCGGGTCACGTGGGGTCACCGGACCCAGGTCAGCGGGTCACGTGGGGACACCGGCCCCAGGTAACCGGGTCATACCGAGTCCCCGGACCCAGGTCACCGGGTCAGTTCGGGACCCCGGACCCAGGTCGGGTCATGTCACGTCCCATGCCCGGGTCCCCGGGTTGGATTTTTACCCAGGCCCCGGGTCACAGGGTCATGTCGGGTCAACGGCCTGGGTACAAGGGTCTGGTGACCACCCCGACCCCAGGTCCCCGGGTCATGACGGGACACCGGACCAGATCCCCGAGTCCGGTCGACACCACAGCCCCAGGTCACCGGGTCATGTCGGGACCCAGCCCGGGTCCCCGGGACGGGTTTTTACCCCAGCCGCAGATCACCGGGTCCTGTCGGGTACCCGGGTCGGGTCCCCTGGACAGGTCGGCACCCCGGCCCCGGGTCACGGGGTCATGTCGGGTCGCTGTCCCGGGTACCAGTGTCAGGTGACCACCCCGGCCCCGGGAGACGGAGTCATACCGGGTCCCCGGCCCGGGTCCCCGGGTTGCATCGGGACACCAGCGAAGGACCACCGGGTCCTGTCGGGTCCCCGGCCCGGGTCCCCTGGACAGGTCGTTAACCCGGCCCCAGGTCACCGGGTCATGTCGCGCACCCGGCCTGGTTCCCAGGTTCCGGTGACCACCCCGGCACCAGGACCCCGGGTCCCGTGGGGACCCCGGACCCAGGTCAGCGGGTCACGTGGGGACACCGGCCCCAGGTCACCGCGTCAGGTCGGGACCCCGAACCCAGGTCCACGAGTCCGTCGACACCACAGCCACGGGTCACCGGGTCGTGTCGGGTAACCGGCCTGGTTCCAAGGTTCCGATGACCACCCCGGCACCAGGACCCCGGGTCACGTGGGGACACCGGCCCCAGGTGACCGGGTCATGTGGGGACACCGGCCCCAGGTCATCGGGTCACGTGGGGTCACCGGCCCCAGGTGACCGGGTCACGTGGGGTCACCGGCCCCAGGTGACCGGGTCACGTGGGGTCACCGGCCCCAGGTGACCGGGTCACGTGGGGTCACCGGCCCCAGGTCAGCGGGTCACGTGGGGTCACCGGCCCCAGGTGACCGGGTCACGTGGGGACACCGGCCCCAGGTGACCGGGTCACGTGGGGTCACCGGCGCCAGGTCAGCGGGTCACGTGGGGACACCGGCCCCAGGTGACCGGGTCACGTGGGGTCACCGGCCCCAGGTCAGCGGGTCACGTGGGGACACCGGCCCCAAGTGACCGGGTCACGTGGGGTCACCGGCCCCAGGTGACCGGGTCACGTGGGGTCACCGGCCCCAGGTGACCGGGTCACGTGGGAACACCGGCCCCAGGTCAGCGGGTCACGTGGGGACACCGGCCCCAGGTAACCAAGGCATGTCGGGACCCAGCCCGGGTCCCCGGGACGGGTTTTTACCCCAGCCGCAGATCACCGGGTCCTGTCGGGTCCCCGGCCCGGGTCCCCTGGACAGGTCGATAACCCGGCCCCAGGTCACCCGGTCATCTCGCGCACCCGGCCTGGTTCCCAGGTTCTGATGACCACCCCGGCACCAGGACCCCGGGTCACGTGGGGACACCGGCCCCAGGTGACCGGGTCACGTGGGGTCACCGGCCCCAGGTCAGCGGGTCACGTGGGGACCCCGGCCCCAGGTGACCAGGTCATACCGAGTCCCCGGACCCAGGTCACCGGGTCAGTTCGGGACCCCGGACCCAGGTCGGGTCATGTCACGTCCCATGCCCGGGTCCCCGGGTTGGATTTTTACCCAGGCCCCGGGTCACAGGGTCATGTCGGGTCAACGGCCTGGGTACAAGGGTCTGGTGACCACCCCGACCCCAGGTCCCCGGGTCATGACGGGACACCGGACCAGGTCCCCGAGTCCGGTCGACACCACAGCCCCAGGTCACCGGGTCATGTCGGGACCCAGCCCGGGTCCCCGGGACGGGTTTTTACCCCAGCCGCAGATCACCGGGTCCTGTCGGGTACCCGGGTCGGGTCCCCTGGACAGGTCGGCACCCCGGCCCCGGGTCACGGGGTCATGTCGGGTCGCTGTCCCGGGTACCAGTGTCAGGTGACCACCCCGGCCCCGGGAGACGGAGTCATACCGGGTCCCTGGCCCGGGTCCCCGGGTTGCATCGGGACACCAGCGAAGGACCACCGGGTCCTGTCGGGTCCCCGGCCCGGGTCCCCTGGACAGGTCGTTAACCCGGCCCCAGGTCACCGGGTCATGTCGCGCACCCGGCCTGGTTCCCAGGTTCCGGTGACCACCCCTGCACCAGGACCCCGGGTCCCGTGGGGACCCCGGACCCAGGTCAGCGGGTCACGTGGGGACACCGGCCCCAGGTCACCGCGTCAGGTCGGGACCCCGAACCCAGGTCCACGAGTCCGTCGACACCACAGCCCCGGGTCACCGGGTCGTGTCGGGTAACCGGCCTGGTTCCAAGGTTCCGATGACCACCCCGGCACCAGGACCCCGGGTCACGTGGGGACACCGGCCCCAGGTGACCGGGTCACGTGGGGACACCGGCCCCAGGTCATCGGGTCACGTGGGGTCACCGGCCCCAGGTGACCGGGTCACGTGGGGTCACCGGCCCCAGGTGACCGGATCACGTGGGGTCACCGGCCCCAGGTGACCGGGTCACGTGGGTACACCGGCCCCAGGTGACCTGGTCACGTGGGGTCACCGGCCCCAGGTGACCGGGTCACGTGGGGTCACCGGCCCCAGGTGACCGGGTCACGTGGGGTCACCGGACCCAGGTCAGCGGGTCACGTGGGGACACCGGCCCCAGGTAACCGGGTCATACCGAGTCCCCGGACCCAGGTCACCGGGTCAGTTTGGGACCCCGGACCCAGGTCGGGTCATGTCACGTCCCATGCCCGGGTCCCCGGGTTGGATTTTTACCCAGGCCCCGGGTCACAGGGTCATGTCGGGTCAACGGCCTGGGTACAAGGGTCTGGTGACCACCCCGACCCCAGGTCCCCGGGTCATGACGGGACACCGGACCAGGTCCCCGAGTCCGGTCGACACCACAGCCCCAGGTCACCGGGTCATGTCGGGACCCAGCCCGGGTCCCCGGGACGGGTTTTTACCCCAGCCGCAGATCACCGGGTCCTGTCGGGTACCCGGGTCGGGTCCCCTGGACAGGTCGGCACCCCGGCCCCGGGTCACGGGGTCATGTCGGGTCGCTGTCCCGGGTACCAGTGTCAGGTGACCACCCCGGCCCCGGGAGACGGAGTCATACCGGGTCCCCGGCCCGGGTCCCCGGGTTGCATCGGGACACCAGCGAAGGACCACCGGGTCCTGTCGGGTCCCCGGCCCGGGTCCCCTGGACAGGTCGTTAACCCGGCCCCAGGTCACCGGGTCATGTCGCGCACCCGGCCTGGTTCCCAGGTTCCGGTGACCACCCCGGCACCAGGACCCCGGGTCCCGTGGGGACCCCGGACCCAGGTCAGCGGGTCACGTGGGGACACCGGCCCCAGGTCACCGCGTCAGGTCGGGACCCCGAACCCAGGTCCACGAGTCCGTCGACACCACAGCCCCGGGTCACCGGGTCGTGTCAGGTAACCGGCCTGGTTCCAAGGTTCCGATGACCACCCCGGCACCAGGACCCCGGGTCACGTGGGGACACCGGCCCCAGGTGACCGGGTCACGTGGGGACACCGGCCCCAGGTCATCGGGTCACGTGGGGTCACCGGCCCCAGGTGACCGGGTCACGTGGGGTCACCGGCCCCAGGTGACCGGGTCACGTGGGGTCACCGGCCCCAGGTGACCGGGTCACGTGGGGTCACCGGCCCCAGGTGACCGGGTCACGTGGGGTCACCGGCCCCAGGTCAGCGGGTCACGTGGGGTCACCGGCCCCAGGTGACCGGGTCACGTGGGGTCACCGGCCCCAGGTGTTCGGGTCACGTGGGGTCACCGGCCCCAGGTGACCGGGTCACGTGGGGACACCGGCCCCAGGTGACCGGGTCACGTGGGGTCACCGGCCCCAGGTGACCGGGTCACGTGGGGTCACCGGCCCCAGGTGACCGGGTCACGTGGGGACACCGGCCCCAGGTGACCGGGTCACGTGGGGTCACCGGCCCCAGGTGACCGGGTCACGTGGGGTCACCGGCCCCAGGTGACCTGGTCACGTGGGGTCACCGGCCCCAGGTGACCGGGTCACGTGGGGTCACCGGCCCCAGGTGACCGGGTCACGTGGGGACCCCGGCCCCAGGTGACCGGGTCACGTGGGGTCACCGGCCCCAGGTGACCGGGTCACGTGGGGTCACCGGACCCAGGTCAGCGGGTCACGTGGGGACACCGGCCCCAGGTAACCGGGTCATACCGAGTCCCCGGACCCAGGTCACCGGGTCAGTTCGGGACCCCGGACCCAGGTCGGGTCATGTCACGTCCCATGCCCGGGTCCCCGGGTTGGATTTTTACCCAGGCCCCGGGTCACAGGGTCATGTCGGGTCAACGGCCTGGGTACAAGGGTCTGGTGACCACCCCGACCCCAGGTCCCCGGGTCATGACGGGACACCGGACCAGGTCCCCGAGTCCGGTCGACACCACAGCCCCAGGTCACCGGGTCATGTCGGGACCCAGCCCGGGTCCCCGGGACGGGTTTTTACCCCAGCCGCAGATCACCGGGTCCTGTCGGGTACCCGGGTCGGGTCCCCTGGACAGGTCGGCACCCCGGCCCCGGGTCACGGGGTCATGTCGGGTCGCTGTCCCGGGTACCAGTGTCAGGTGACCACCCCGGCCCCGGGAGACGGAGTCATACCGGGTCCCCGGCCCGGGTCCCCGGGTTGCATCGGGACACCAGCGAAGGACCACCGGGTCCTGTCGGGTCCCCGGCCCGGGTCCCCTGGACAGGTCGTTAACCCGGCCCCAGGTCACCGGGTCATGTCGCGCACCCGGCCTGGTTCCCAGGTTCCGGTGACCACCCCGGCACCAGGACCCCGGGTCCCGTGGGGACCCCGGACCCAGGTCAGCGGGTCACGTGGGGACACCGGCCCCAGGTCACCGCGTCAGGTCGGGACCCCGAACCCAGGTCCACGAGTCCGTCGACACCACAGCCCCGGGTCACCGGGTCGTGTCGGGTAACCGGCCTGGTTCCAAGGTTCCGATGACCACCCCGGCACCAGGACCCCGGGTCACGTGGGGACACCGGCCCCAGGTGACCGGGTCACGTGGGGACACCGGCCCCAGGTCATCGGGTCACGTGGGGTCACCGGCCCCAGGTGACCGGGTCACGTGGGGTCACCGGCCCCAGGTGACCGGGTCACGTGGGGACACCGGCCCCAGGTGACCGGGTCACGTGGGTACACCGGCCCCAGGTGACCGGGTCACGTGGGGTCACCGGCCCCAGGTGACCGGGTCACGTGGGGTCACCGGCCCCAGGTGACCGGGTCACGTGGGGTCACCGGCCCCAGGTGACCGGGTCACGTGGGGTCACCGGCCTCAGGTCAGCGGGTCACGTGGGGACACCGGCCCCAGGTGACCGGGTCACGTGGGGACACCGGCCCCAGGTGACCGGGTCACGTGGGGACACCGGCCCCAGGTGACCGGGTCACGTGGGGTCACCGGCCCCAGGTGACCGGGTCACGTGGGGTCACCGGCCCCAGGTGACCTGGTCACGTAGGGTCACCGGCCCCAGGTCAGCGGGTCACGTGGGGTCACCGGCCCCAGGTGACCGGGTCACGTGGGGACACCGGCCCCAGGTGACCGGGTCACGTGGGGTCACCGGCCCCAGGTGACCGGGTCACGTGGGGTCACCGGACCCAGGTCAGCGGGTCACGTGGGGACACCGGCCCCAGGTAACCGGGTCATACCGAGTCCCCGGACCCAGGTCACCGGGTCAGTTCGGGACCCCGGACCCAGGTCGGGTCATGTCACGTCCCATGCCCGGGTCCCCGGGTTGGATTTTTACCCAGGCCCCGGGTCACAGGGTCATGTCGGGTCAACGGCCTGGGTACAAGGGTCTGGTGACCACCCCGACCCCAGGTCCCCGGGTCATGACGGGACACCGGACCAGGTCCCCGAGTCCGGTCGACACCACAGCCCCAGGTCACCGGGTCATGTCGGGACCCAGCCCGGGTCCCCGGGACGGGTTTTTACCCCAGCCGCAGATCACCGGGTCCTGTCGGGTACCCGGGTCGGGTCCCCTGGACAGGTCGGCACCCCGGCCCCGGGTCACGGGGTCATGTCGGGTCGCTGTCCCGGGTACCAGTGTCAGGTGACCACCCCGGCCCCGGGAGACGGAGTCATACCGGGTCCCCGGCCCGGGTCCCCGGGTTGCATCGGGACACCAGCGAAGGACCACCGGGTCCTGTCGGGTCCCCGGCCCGGGTCCCCTGGACAGGTCGTTAACCCGGCCCCAGGTCACCGGGTCATGTCGCGCACCCGGCCTGGTTCCCAGGTTCCGGTGACCACCCCGGCACCAGGACCCCAGGTCCCGTGGGGACCCCGGACCCAGGTCAGCGGGTCACGTGGGGACACCGGCCCCAGGTCACCGCGTCAGGTCGGGACCCCGAACCCAGGTCCACGAGTCCGTCGACACCACAGCCCCGGGTCACCGGGTCGTGTCGGGTAACCGGCCTGGTTCCAAGGTTCCGATGACCACCCCGGCACCAGGACCCCGGGTCACGTGGGGACACCGGCCCCAGGTGACCGGGTCACGTGGGGACACCGGCCCCAGGTCATCGGGTCACGTGGGGTCACCGGCCCCAGGTGACCGGGTCACGTGGGGTCACCGGCCCCAGGTGACCGGGTCACGTGGGTACACCGGCACCAGGTGACCGGGTCACGTGGGGTCACCGGCCCCAGGTGACCGGGTCACGTGGGGTCACCGGCCCCAGGTCAGCGGGTCACGTGGGGTCACCGGCCCCAGGTGACCGGGTCACGTGGGGTCACCGGCCCCAGGTGACCGGGTCACGTGGGGACACCGGCCCCAGGTGACCGGGTCACGTGGGGACACCGGCCCCAGGTGACCGGGTCACGTGGGGACACCGGCCCCAGGTGACCGGGTCACGTGGGGTCACCGGCCCCAGGTGACCGGGTCACGTGGGGTCACCGGCCCCAGGTGACCTGGTCACGTGGGGTCACCGGCCCCAGGTCAGCGGGTCACGTGGGGTCACCGGCCCCAGGTCAGCGGGTCACGTGGGGACACCGGCCCCAGGTGACCGGGTCACGTGGGGTCACCGGCCCCAGGTGACCGGGTCACGTGGGGTCACCGGACCCAGGTCAGCGGGTCACGTGGGGACACCGGCCCCAGGTAACCGGGTCATACCGAGTCCCCGGACCCAGGTCACCGGGTCAGTTCGGGACCCCGGACCCAGGTCGGGTCATGTCACGTCCCATGCCCGGGTCCCCGGGTTGGATTTTTACCCAGGCCCCGGGTCACAGGGTCATGTCGGGTCAACGGCCTGGGTACAAGGGTCTGGTGACCACCCCGACCCCAGGTCCCCGGGTCATGACGGGACACCGGACCAGGTCCCCGAGTCCGGTCGACACCACAGCCCCAGGTCACCGGGTCATGTCGGGACCCAGCCCGGGTCCCCGGGACGGGTTTTTACCCCAGCCGCAGATCACCGGGTCCTGTCGGGTACCCGGGTCGGGTCCCCTGGACAGGTCGGCACCCCGGCCCCGGGTCACGGGGTCATGTCGGGTCGCTGTCCCGGGTACCAGTGTCAGGTGACCACCCCGGCCCCGGGAGACGGAGTCATACCGGGTCCCCGGCCCGGGTCCCCGGGTTGCATCGGGACACCAGCGAAGGACCACCGGGTCCTGTCGGATCCCCGGCCCGGGTCCCCTGGACAGGTCGTTAACCCGGCCCCAGGTCACCGGGTCATGTCGCGCACCCGGCCTGGTTCCCAGGTTCCGGTGACCACCCCGGCACCAGGACCCCGGGTCCCGTGGGGACCCCGGACCCAGGTCAGCGGGTCACGTGGGGACACCGGCCCCAGGTCACCGCGTCAGGTCGGGACCCCGAACCCAGGTCCACGAGTCCGTCGACACCACAGCCCCGGGTCACCGGGTCGTGTCGGGTAACCGGCCTGGTTCCAAGGTTCCGATGACCACCCCGGCACCAGGACCCCGGGTCACGTGGGGACACCGGCCCCAGGTGACCGGGTCACGTGGGGACACCGGCCCCAGGTCATCGGGTCACGTGGGGTCACCGGCCCCAGGTGACCGGGTCACGTGGGGTCACCGGCCCCAGGTGACCGGGTCACGTGGGGTCACCGGCCCCAGGTGACCGGGTCACGTGGGGTCACCGGCCCCAGGTCAGCGGGTCACGTGGGGTCACCGGCCCCAGGTGACCGGGTCACGTGGGGACACCGGCCCCAGGTGACCGGGTCACGTGGGGACACCGGCCCCAGGTCAGCGGGTCACGTGGGGACACCGGCCCCAGGTGACCGGGTCACGTGGGGTCACCGGCCCCAGGTGACCGGGTCACGTGGGGACACCGGCCCCAGGTGACCGGGTCACGTGGGTACACCGGCCCCAGGTGACCGGGTCACGTGGGGTCACCGGCCCCAGGTGACCGGGTCACGTGGGGTCACCGGCCCCAGGTGACCGGGTCACGTGGGGACACCGGCCCCAGGTGACCGGGTCACGTGGGGTCACCGGCCCCAGGTGACCGGGTCACGTGGGGTCACCGGCCCCAGGTGACCTGGTCACGTGGGGTCACCGGCCCCAGGTCAGCGGGTCACGTGGGGTCACCGGCCCCAGGTGACCGGGTCACGTGGGGACACCGGCCCCAGGTGACCGGGTCACGTGGGGTCACCGGCCCCAGGTGACCGGGTCACGTGGGGTCACCGGACCCAGGTCAGCGGGTCACGTGGGGACACCGGCCCCAGGTAACCAGGTCATACCGAGTCCCCGGACCCAGGTCACCGGGTCAGTTCGGGACCCCGGACCCAGGTCGGGTCATGTCACGTCCCATGCCCGGGTCCCCGGGTTGGATTTTTACCCAGGCCCCGGGTCACAGGGTCATGTCGGGTCAACGACCTGGGTACAAGGGTCTGGTGACCACCCCGACCCCAGGTCCCCGGGTCATGACGGGACACCGGACCAGGTCCCCGAGTCCGGTCGACACCACAGCCCCAGGTCACCGGGTCATGTCGGGACCCAGCCCGGGTCCCCGGGACGGGTTTTTACCCCAGCCGCAGATCACCGGGTCCTGTCGGGTACCCGGGTCGGGTCCCCTGGACAGGTCGGCACCCCGGCCCCGGGTCACGGGGTCATGTCAGGTCGCTGTCCCGGGTACCAGTGTCAGGTGACCACCCCGGCCCCGGGAGACGGAGTCATACCGGGTCCCCGGCCCGGGTCCCCGGGTTGCATCGGGACACCAGCGAAGGACCACCGGGTCCTGTCGGGTCCCCGGCCCGGGTCCCCTGGACAGGTCGTTAACCCGGCCCCAGGTCACCGGGTCATGTCGCGCACCCGGCCTGGTTCCCAGGTTCCGGTGACCACCCCGGCACCAGGACCCCGGGTCCCGTGGGGACCCCGGACCCAGGTCAGCGGGTCACGTGGGGACACCGGCCCCAGGTCACCGCGTCAGGTCGGGACCCCGAACCCAGGTCCACGAGTCCGTCGACACCACAGCCCCGGGTCACCGGGTCGTGTCGGGTAACCGGCCTGGTTCCAAGGTTCCGATGACCACCCCGGCACCAGGACCCCGGGTCACGTGGGGACACCGGCCCCAGGTGACCGGGTCACGTGGGGACACCGGCCCCAGGTCATCGGGTCACGTGGGGTCACCGGCCCCAGGTGACCGGGTCACGTGGGGTCACCGGCCCCAGGTGACCGGGTCACGTGGGGTCACCGGCCCCAGGTGTTCGGGTCACGTGGGGTCACCGGCCCCAGGTGACCGGGTCACGTGGGGTCACCGGCCCCAGGTGACCGGGTCACGTGGGGTCACCGGCCCCAGGTCAGCGGGTCACGTGGGGTAACCGGCCCCAGGTGACCGGGTCACGTGGGGACACCGGCCCCAGGTGACCGGGTCACGTGGGGTCACCGGCCCCAGGTGACCGGGTCACGTGGGGTCACCGGCCCCAGGTCAGCGGGTCACGTGGGGTCACCGGCCCCAGGTGACCGGGTCACGTGGGGTCACCGGCCCCAGGTGACCGGGTCACGTGGGTACACCGGCACCAGGTGACCGGGTCACGTGGGGTCACCGGCCCCAGGTGACCGGGTCACGTGGGGTCACCGGCCCCAGGTCAGCGGGTCACGTGGGGTCACCGGCCCCAGGTGACCGGGTCACGTGGGGACACCGGCCCCAGGTGACCGGGTCACGTGGGGTCACCGGCCCCAGGTGACCGGGTCACGTGGGGTCACCGGCCCCAGGTGACCTGGTCACGTGGGGTCACCGGCCCCAGGTCAGCGGGTCACGTGGGGTCACCGGCCCTAGGTGACCGGGTCACGTGGGGACACCGGCCCCAGGTCAGCGGGTCACGTGGGGTCACCGGCCCCAGGTGACCGGGTCACGTGGGGTCACCGGACCCAGGTCAGCGGGTCACGTGGGGACACCGGCCCCAGGTAACCGGGTCATACCGAGTCCCCGGACCCAGGTCACCGGGTCAGTTCGGGACCCCGGACCCAGGTCGGGTCATGTCACGTCCCATGCCCGGGTCCCCGGGTTGGATTTTTACCCAGGCCCCGGGTCACAGGGTCATGTCGGGTCAACGGCCTGGGTACAAGGGTCTGGTGACCACCCCGACCCCAGGTCCCCGGGTCATGACGGGACACCGGACCAGATCCCCGAGTCCGGTCGACACCACAGCCCCAGGTCACCGGGTCATGTCGGGACCCAGCCCGGGTCCCCGGGACGGGTTTTTACCCCAGCCGCAGATCACCGGGTCCTGTCGGGTACCCGGGTCGGGTCCCCTGGACACGTCGGCACCCCGGCCCCGGGTCACGGGGTCATGTCGGGTCGCTGTCCCGGGTACCAGTGTCAGGTGACCACCCCGGCCCCGGGAGACGGAGTCATACCGGGTCCCCGGCCCGGGTCCCCGGGTTGCATCGGGACACCAGCGAAGGACCACCGGGTCCTGTCGGGTCCCCGGCCCGGGTCCCCTGGACAGGTCGTTAACCCGGCCCCAGGTCACCGGGTCATGTCGCGCACCCGGCCTGGTTCCCAGGTTCCGGTGACCACCCCGGCACCAGGACCCCGGGTCCCGTGGGGACCCCGGACCCAGGTCAGCGGGTCACGTGGGGACACCGGCCCCAGGTCACCGCGTCAGGTCGGGACCCCGAACCCAGGTCCACGAGTCCGTCGACACCACAGCCCCGGGTCACCGGGTCGTGTCGGGTAACCGGCCTGATTCCAAGGTTCCGATGACCACCCCGGCACCAGGACCCCGGGTCACGTGGGGACACCGGCCCCAGGTGACCGGGTCACGTGGGGACACCGGCCCCAGGTCATCGGGTCACGTGGGGTCACCGGCCCCAGGTGACCGGGTCACGTGGGGTCACCGGCCCCAGGTGACCGGGTCACGTGGGGTCACCGGCCCCAGGTGACCGGGTCACGTGGGGTCACCGGCCCCAGGTCAGCGGGTCACGTGGGGTCACCGGCCCCAGGTGACCGGGTCACGTGGGGACACCGGCCCCAGGTGACCGGGTCACGTGGGGTCACCGGACCCAGGTCAGCGGGTCACGTGGGGTCACCGGCCCCAGGTGACCGGGTCACGTGGGGTCACCGGCCCCAGGTGACCGGGTCACGTGGGGACACCGGCCCCAGGTGACCGGGTCACGTGGGGTCACCGGCCCCAGGTGACCGGGTCACGTGGGGTCACCGGCCCCAGGTCAGCGGGTCACGTGGGGTCACCGGCCCCAGGTGACCGGGTCACGTGGGGTCACCGGCCCCAGGTGACCGGGTCACGTGGGGTCACCGGCCCCAGGTGACCGGGTCACGTGGGGTCACCGGCCCCAGGTGACCGGGTCACGTGGGGTCACCGGACCCAGGTCAGCGGGTCACGTGGGGACACCGGCCCCAGGTAACCGGGTCATACCGAGTCCCCGGACCCAGGTCACCGGGTCAGTTCGGGACCCCGGACCCAGGTCGGGTCATGTCACGTCCCATGCCCGGGTCCCCGGGTTGGATTTTTACCCAGGCCCCGGGTCACAGGGTCATGTCGGGTCAACGACCTGGGTACAAGGGTCTGGTGACCACCCCGACCCCAGGTCCCCGGGTCATGACGGGACACCGGACCAGGTCCCCGAGTCCGGTCGACACCACAGCCCCAGGTCACCGGGTCATGTCGGGACCCAGCCCGGGTCCCCGGGACGGGTTTTTACCCCAGCCGCAGATCACCGGGTCCTGTCGGGTACCCGGGTCGGGTCCCCTGGACAGGTCGGCACCCCGGCCCCGGGTCACGGGGTCATGTCAGGTCGCTGTCCCGGGTACCAGTGTCAGGTGACCACCCCGGCCCCGGGAGACGGAGTCATACCGGGTCCCCGGCCCGGGTCCCCGGGTTGCATCGGGACACCAGCGAAGGACCACCGGGTCCTGTCGGGTCCCCGGCCCGGGTCCCCTGGACAGGTCGTTAACCCGGCCCCAGGTCACCGGGTCATGTCGCGCACCCGGCCTGGTTCCCAGGTTCCGGTGACCACCCCGGCACCAGGACCCCGGGTCCCGTGGGGACCCCGGACCCAGGTCAGCGGGTCACGTGGGGACACCGGCCCCAGGTCACCGCGTCAGGTCGGGACCCCGAACCCAGGTCCACGAGTCCGTCGACACCACAGCCCCGGGTCACCGGGTCGTGTCGGGTAACCGGCCTGGTTCCAAGGTTCCGATGACCACCCCGGCACCAGGACCCCGGGTCACGTGGGGACACCGGCCCCAGGTGACCGGGTCACGTGGGGACACCGGCCCCAGGTCATCGGGTCACGTGGGGTCACCGGCCCCAGGTGACCGGGTCACGTGGGGTCACCGGCCCCAGGTGACCGGGTCACGTGGGGTCACCGGCCCCAGGTGTTCGGGTCACGTGGGGTCACCGGCCCCAGGTGACCGGGTCACGTGGGGTCACCGGCCCCAGGTGACCGGGTCACGTGGGGTCACCGGCCCCAGGTCAGCGGGTCACGTGGGGTCACCGGCCCCAGGTGACCGGGTCACGTGGGGACACCGGCCCCAGGTGACCGGGTCACGTGGGGTCACCGGCCCCAGGTGACCGGGTCACGTGGGGTCACCGGCCCCAGGTCAGCGGGTCACGTGGGGTCACCGGCCCCAGGTGACCGGGTCACGTGGGGTCACCGGCCCCAGGTGACCGGGTCACGTGGGTACACCGGCACCAGGTGACCGGGTCACGTGGGGTCACCGGCCCCAGGTGACCGGGTCACGTGGGGTCACCGGCCCCAGGTCAGCGGGTCACGTGGGGTCACCGGCCCCAGGTGACCGGGTCACGTGGGGTCACCGGCCCCAGGTGACCGGGTCACGTGGGGACACCGGCCCCAGGTGACCGGGTCACGTGGGGTCACCGGCCCCAGGTGACCGGGTCACGTGGGGTCACCGGCCCCAGGTGACCTGGTCACGTGGGGTCACCGGCCCCAGGTCAGCGGGTCACGTGGGGTCACCGGCCCTAGGTGACCGGGTCACGTGGGGACACCGGCCCCAGGTCAGCGGGTCACGTGGGGTCACCGGCCCCAGGTGACCGGGTCACGTGGGGTCACCGGACCCAGGTCAGCGGGTCACGTGGGGACACCGGCCCCAGGTAACCGGGTCATACCGAGTCCCCGGACCCAGGTCACCGGGTCAGTTCGGGACCCCGGACCCAGGTCGGGTCATGTCACGTCCCATGCCCGGGTCCCCGGGTTGGATTTTTACCCAGGCCCCGGGTCACAGGGTCATGTCGGGTCAACGGCCTGGGTACAAGGGTCTGGTGACCACCCCGACCCCAGGTCCCCGGGTCATGACGGGACACCGGACCAGGTCCCCGAGTCCGGTCGACACCACAGCCCCAGGTCACCGGGTCATGTCGGGACCCAGCCCGGGTCCCCGGGACGGGTTTTTACCCCAGCCGCAGATCACCGGGTCCTGTCGGGTACCCGGGTCGGGTCCCCTGGACAGGTCGGCACCCCGGCCCCGGGTCACGGGGTCATGTCGGGTCGCTGTCCCGGGTACCAGTGTCAGGTGACCACCCCGGCCCCGGGAGACGGAGTCATACCGGGTCCCCGGCCCGGGTCCCCGGGTTGCATCGGGACACCAGCGAAGGACCACCGGGTCCTGTCGGGTCCCCGGCCCGGGTCCCCTGGACAGGTCGTTAACCCGGCCCCAGGTCACCGGGTCATGTCGCGCACCCGGCCTGGTTCCCAGGTTCCGGTGACCACCCCGGCACCAGGACCCCGGGTCCCGTGGGGACCCCGGACCCAGGTCAGCGGGTCACGTGGGGACACCGGCCCCAGGTCACCGCGTCAGGTCGGGACCCCGAACCCAGGTCCACGAGTCCGTCGACACCACAGCCCCGGGTCACCGGGTCGTGTCGGGTAACCGGCCTGGTTCCAAGGTTCCGATGACCACCCCGGCACCAGGACCCCGGGTCACGTGGGGACACCGGCCCCAGGTGACCGGGTCACGTGGGGACACCGGCCCCAGGTCATCGGGTCACGTGGGGTCACCGGCCCCAGGTGACCGGGTCACGTGGGGTCACCGGCCCCAGGTGACCGGGTCACGTGGGGTCACCGGCCCCAGGTGACCGGGTCACGTGGGGTCACCGGCCCCAGGTGACCGGGTCACGTGGGGTCACCGGCCCCAGGTGACCGGGTCACGTGGGGTCACCGGCCCCAGGTCAGCGGGTCACGTGGGGTCACCGGCCCCAGGTGACCGGGTCACGTGGGGTCACCGGCCCCAGGTGACCGGGTCACGTGGGGTCACCGGCCCCAGGTCAGCGGGTCACGTGGGGACACCGGCCCCAGGTGACCGGGTCACGTGGGGTCACCGGCCCCAGGTGACCGGGTCACGTGGGGTCACCGGCCCCAGGTGACCGGGTCACGTGGGTACACCGGCACCAGGTGACCGGGTCACGTGGGGACACCGGCCCCAGGTGACCGGGTCACGTGGGGTCACCGGCCCCAGGTCAGCGGGTCACGTGGGGACACCGGCCCCAGGTAACCAAGGCATGTCAGGACCCAGCCCGGGTCCCCGGGACGGGTTTTTACCCCAGCCGCAGATCACCGGGTCCTGTCGGGTCCCCGGCCCGGGTCCCCTGGACAGGTCGATAACCCGGCCCCAGGTCACCCGGTCATCTCGCGCACCCGGCCTGGTTCCCAGGTTCCGATGACCACCCCGGCACCAGGACCCCGGGTCACGTGGGGACACCGGCCCCAGGTGACCGGGTCACGTGGGGTCACCGGCCCCAGGTCAGCGGATCACGTGGGGACCCCGGCCCCAGGTGACCGGGTCACGTGGGGACCCCGGACCCAGGTCAGCGGGTCACGTGGGGACATTGGCCCCAGGTCACCGGGTCAGTTCGGGACCCCGGACCCAGGTCGGGTCATGTCACGTCCCATGCCCGGGTCCCCGGGTTGGATTTTTACCCAGGCCCCGGGTCACAGGGTCATGTCGGGTCAACGGCCTGGGTACAAGGGTCTGGTGACCACCCCGACCCCAGGTCCCCGGGTCATGACGGGACACCGGACCAGGTCCCCGAGTCCGGTCGACACCACAGCCCCAGGTCACCGGGTCATGTCGGGACCCAGCCCGGGTCCCCGGGACGGGTTTTTACCCCAGCCGCAGATCACCGGGTCCTGTCGGGTACCCGGGTCGGGTCCCCTGGACAGGTCGGCACCCCGGCCCCGGGTCACGGGGTCATGTCGGGTCGCTGTCCCGGGTACCAGTGTCAGGTGACCACCCCGGCCCCGGGAGACGGAGTCATACCGGGTCCCCGGCCCGGGTCCCCGGGTTGCATCGGGACACCAGCGAAGGACCACCGGGTCCTGTCGGGTCCCCGGCCCGGGTCCCCTGGACAGGTCGTTAACCCGGCCCCAGGTCACCGGGTCATGTCGCGCACCCGGCCTGGTTCCCAGGTTCCGGTGACCACCCCGGCACCAGGACCCCGGGTCCCGTGGGGACCCCGGACCCAGGTCAGCGGGTCACGTGGGGACACCGGCCCCAGGTCACCGCGTCAGGTCGGGACCCCGAACCCAGGTCCACGAGTCCGTCGACACCACAGCCCCGGGTCACCGGGTCATGTCGGGTAACCGGCCTGGTTCCAAGGTTCCGATGACCACCCCGGCACCAGGACCCCGGGTCACGTGGGGACACCGGCCCCAGGTGACCGGGTCACGTGGGGACACCGGCCCCAGGTCATCGGGTCACGTGGGGTCACCGGCCCCAGGTGACCGGGTCACGTGGGGTCACCGGCCCCAGGTGACCGGGTCACGTGGGGTCACCGGCCCCAGGTGACCGGGTCACGTGGGGTCACCGGCCCCAGGTGACCGGGTCTCGTGGGGTCACCGGCCCCAGGTGACCGGGTCACGTGGGGTCACCGGCCCCAGGTGACCGGGTCACGTGGGGTCACCGGCCCCAGGTGACCGGGTCACGTGGGGTCACCGGCCCCAGGTCAGCGGGTCACGTGGGGTCACCGTCCCCAGGTGACCGGGTCACGTGGGGACCCCGGCCCCAGGTGACCGGGTCACGTGGGGTCACCGGCCCCAGGTGACCGGGTCACGTGGGGTCACCGGCCCCAGGTGACCGGGTCACGTGGGAACACCGGCCCCAGGTCAGCGGGTCACGTGGGGACACCGGCCCCAGGTAACCAAGGCATGTCGGGACCCAGCCCGGGTCCCCGGGACGGGTTTTTACCCCAGCCG
Organism: Somateria mollissima; assembly: GCA_951411735.1. Lineage (NCBI taxonomy): Eukaryota > Metazoa > Chordata > Aves > Anseriformes > Anatidae > Somateria > Somateria mollissima. The sequence continues at coordinate 972,150 of CATOCB010000101.1, read as the reverse complement.
CAGATCACCGGGTCCTGTCGGGTCCCCGGCCCGGGTCCCCTGGACAGGTCGATAACCCGGCCCCAGGTCACCCGGTCATCTCGCGCACCCGGCCTGGTTCCCAGGTTCCGATGACCACCCCGGCACCAGGACCCCGGGTCACGTGGGGACCCCGGCCCCAGGTGACCGGGTCATACCGAGTCCCCGGACCCAGGTCACCGGGTCAGTTCGGGACACCGGACCCAGGTCGGGTCATGTCACGTCCCATGCCCGGCTCCCCGGGTTGGATTTTTACCCAGGCCCCGGGTCACAGGGTCATGTCGGGTCAACGGCCTGGGTACAAGGGTCTGGTGACCACCCCGACCCCAGGTCCCCGGGTCATGACGGGACACCGGACCAGGTCCCCGAGTCCGGTCGACACCACAGCCCCAGGTCACTGGGTCATGTCGGGACCCAGCCCGGGTCCCCGGGACGGGTTTTTACCCCAGCCGCAGATCACCGGGTCCTGTCGGGTACCCGGGTCGGGTCCCCTGGACAGGTCGGCACCCCGGCCCCGGGTCACGGGGTCATGTCGGGTCGCTGTCCCGGGTACCAGTGTCAGGTGACCACCCCGGCCCCGGGAGACGGAGTCATACCGGGTCCCCGGCCCGGGTCCCCGGGTTGCATCGGGACACCAGCGAAGGACCACCGGGTCCTGTCGGGTCCCCGGCCCGGGTCCCCTGGACAGGTCGTTAACCCGGCCCCAGGTCACCGGGTCATGTCGCGCACCCGGCCTGGTTCCCAGGTTCCGGTGACCACCCCGGCACCAGGACCCCGGGTCCCGTGGGGACACCGGCCCCAGGTGACCGGGTCACGTGGGGACACCGGCCCCAGGTCATCGGGTCACGTGGGGTCACCGGCCCCAGGTGACCGGGTCACGTGGGGTCACCGGCCCCAGGTGACCGGGTCACGTGGGGTCACCGGCCCCAGGTGACCGGGTCACGTGGGGTCACCGGCCCCAGGTGACCGGGTCACGTGGGGTCACCGGCCCCAGGTGACCGGGTCACGTGGGGACACCGGCCCCAGGTGACCGGGTCACGTGGGGTCACCGGCCCCAGGTCAGCGGGTCACGTGGGGACACCGGCCCCAGGTGACCGGGTCACGTGGGGTCACCGGCCCCAGGTGACCGGGTCACGTGGGGTCACCGGCCCCAGGTGACCGGGTCACGTGGGTACACCGGCACCAGGTGACCGGGTCACGTGGGGACACCGGCCCCAGGTGACCGGGTCACGTGGGGTCACCGGCCCCAGGTCAGCGGGTCACGTGGGGACACCGGCCCCAGGTAACCAAGGCATGTCGGGACCCAGCCCGGGTCCCCGGGACGGGTTTTTACCCCAGCCGCAGATCACTGGGTCCTGTCGGGTCCCCGGCCCGGGTCCCCTGGACAGGTCGATAACCCGGCCCCAGGTCACCCGGTCATCTCGCGCACCCGGCCTGGTTCCCAGGTTCCGATGACCACCCCGGTACCAGGACCCCGGGTCACGTGGGGACACCGGCCCCAGGTGACCGGGTCACGTGGGGTCACCGGCCCCAGGTCAGCGGATCACGTGGGGACCCCGGCCCCAGGTGACCGGGTCACGTGGGGACCCCGGACCCAGGTAACCGGGTCACGTGGGGACATTGGCCCCAGGTCACCGGGTCAGTTCGGGACCCCGGACCCAGGTCGGGTCATGTCACGTCCCATGCCCGGGTCCCCGGGTTGGATTTTTACCCAGGCCCCGGGTCACAGGGTCATGTCGGGTCAACGGCCTGGGTACAAGGGTCTGGTGACCACCCCGACCCCAGGTCCCCGGGTCATGACGGGACACCGGACCAGGTCCCCGAGTCCGGTCGACACCACAGCCCCAGGTCACCGGGTCATGTCGGGACCCAGCCCGGGTCCCCGGGACGGGTTTTTACCCCAGCTGCAGATCACCGGGTCCTGTCGGGTACCCGGGTCGGGTCCCCTGGACAGGTCGGCACCCCGGCCCCGGGTCACGGGGTCATGTCTGGTCGCTGTCCCGGGTAGCAGTGTCAGGTGACCACCCCGGCCCCGGGAGACGGAGTCATACCGGGTCCCCGGCCCGGGTCCCCGGGTTGCATCGGGACACCAGCGAAGGACCACCGGGTCCTGTCGGGTCCCCGGCCCGGGTCCCCTGGACAGGTCGTTAACCCGGCCCCAGGTCACCGGGTCATGTCGCGCACCCGGCCTGGTTCCCAGGTTCCGGTGACCACCCCGGCACCAGGACCCCGGGTCCCGTGGGGACCCCGGACCCAGGTCAGCGGGTCACGTGGGGACACCGGCCCCAGGTCACCGCGTCAGGTCGGGACCCCGAACCCAGGTCCACGAGTCCGTCGACACCACAGCCCCGGGTCACCGGGTCGTGTCGGGTAACCGGCCTGGTTCCAAGGTTCCGATGACCACCCCGGCACCAGGACCCCGGGTCACGTGGGGTCACCGGCCCCAGGTGACCGGGTCACGTGGGGTCACCGGCCCCAGGTGACCGGGTCTCGTGGGGTCACCGGCCCCAGGTGACCGGGTCACGTGGGGTCACCGGCCCCAGGTGACCGGGTCACGTGGGGTCACCGGCCCCAGGTGACCGGGTCACGTGGGGTCACCGGCCCCAGGTGACCGGGTCACGTGGGGTCACCGGCCCCAGGTCAGCGGGTCACGTGGGGACCCCGGCCCCAGGTGACCGGGTCACGTGGGGTCACCGGCCCCAGGTCAGCGGGTCACGTGGGGACACCGGCCCCAGGTCACCGCGTCAGGTCGGGACCCCGAACCCAGGTCCACGAGTCCGTCGACACCACAGCCCCGGGTCACCGGGTCGTGTCGGGTAACCGGCCTGGTTCCAAGGTTCCGATGACCACCCCGGCACCAGGACCCCGGGTCACGTGGGGACACCGGCCCCAGGTGACCGGGTCACGTGGGGACACCGGCCCCAGGTGACCGGGTCACGTGGGGTCACCGGCCCCAGGTGACCGGGTCACGTGGGGTCACCGGCCCCAGGTGACCGGGTCACGTGGGGTCACCGGCCCCAGGTGACCGGGTCACGTGGGGTCACCGGCCCCAGGTCAGCGGGTCACGTGGGGTCACCGGCCCCAGGTGACCGGGTCACGTGGGGTCACCGGCCCCAGGTGACCGGGTCACGTGGGGTCACCGGCCCCAGGTGACCGGGTCACGTGGGGTCACCGGCCCCAGGTGACCGGGTCACGTGGGGTCACCGGCCCCAGGTGACCTGGTCACGTGGGGTCACCGGCCCCAGGTGACCGGGTCACGTGGGGTCACCGGCCCCAGGTGACCGGGTCACGTGGGGTCACCGGCCCCAGGTCAGCGGGTCACGTGGGGACACCGGCCCCAGGTAACCGGGTCATACCGAGTCCCCGGACCCAGGTCACCGGGTCAGTTCGGGACCCCGGACCCAGGTCGGGTCATGTCACGTCCCATGCCCGGGTCCCCGGGTTGGATTTTTACCCAGGCCCCGGGTCACAGGGTCATGTCGGGTCAACGGCCTGGGTACAAGGGTCTGGTGACCACCCCGACCCCAGGTCCCCGGGTCATGACGGGACACCGGACCAGGTCCCCGAGTCCGGTCGACACCACAGCCCCAGGTCACCGGGTCATGTCGGGACCCAGCCCGGGTCCCCGGGACGGGTTTTTACCCCAGCCGCAGATCACCGGGTCCTGTCGGGTACCCGGGTCGGGTCCCCTGGACAGGTCGGCACCCCGGCCCCGGGTCACGGGGTCATGTCGGGTCGCTGTCCCGGTTACCAGTGTCAGGTGACCACCCCAGCCCCGGGAGACGGAGTCATACCGGGTCCCCGGCCCGGGTCCCCGGGTTGCATCGGGACACCAGCGAAGGACCACCGGGTCCTGTCGGGTCCCCGGCCCGGGTCCCCTGGACAGGTCGTTAACCCGGCCCCAGGTCACCGGGTCATGTCGCGCACCCGGCCTGGTTCCCACGTTCCGGTGACCACCCCGGCACCAGGACCCCGGGTCCCGTGGGGACCCCGGACCCAGGTCAGCGGGTCACGTGGGGACACCGGCCCCAGGTCACCGCGTCAGGTCGGGACCCCGAACCAGGGTCCACGAGTCCGTCGACACCACAGCCCCGGGTCACCGGGTCGTGTCGGGTAACCGGCCTGGTTCCAAGGTTCCGATGACCACCCCGGCACCAGGACCCCGGGTCACGTGGGGACACCGGCCCCAGGTGACCGGGTCACGTGGGGACACCGGCCCCAGGTCATCGGGTCACGTGGGGTCACCGGCCCCAGGTGACCGGGTCATGTGGGGTCACCGGCCCCAGGTGACCGGGTCACGTGGGGTCACCGGCCCCAGGTGACCGGGTCACGTGGGGTCACCGGCCCCAGGTGACCGGGTCACGTGGGGTCACCGGCCCCAGGTGACCGGGTCACGTGGGGACACCGGCCCCAGGTGACCGGGTCACGTGGGGTCACCGGCCCCAGGTGACCTGGTCACGTGGGGTCACCGGCCCCAGGTCAGCGGGTCACGTGGGGTCACCGGCCCCAGGTGACCGGGTCACGTGGGGACACCGGCCCCAGGTGACCGGGTCACGTGGGGTCACCGGCCCCAGGTGACCGGGTCACGTGGGGTCACCGGACCCAGGTCAGCGGGTCACGTGGGGACACCGGCCCCAGGTAACCGGGTCATACCGAGTCCCCGGACCCATGTCACCGGGTCAGTTCGGGACCCCGGACCCAGGTCAGGTCATGTCACGTCCCATGCCCGGGTTTCCGGGTTGGATTTTTACCCAGGCCCCGGGTCACAGGGTCATGTCGGGTCAACAGCCTGCGTACAAGGGTCTGGTGACCACCCCGACCCCAGGTCCCCGGGTCATGACGGGACACCGGACCAGGTCCCCGAGTCCGGTCGACACCACAGCCCCAGGTCACCGGGTCATGTCGGGACCCAGCCCGGGTCCCCGGGACGGGTTTTTACCCCAGCCGCAGATCACCGGGTCCTGTCGGGTACCCGGGTCGGGTCCCCTGGACAGGTCGGCACCCCGGCCCCGGGTCACGGGGTCATGTCAGGTCGCTGTCCCGGGTACCAGTGTCAGGTGACCACCCCGGCCCCGGGAGACGGAGTCATACCGGGTCCCCGGCCCGGGTCCCCGGGTTGCATCGGAACACCAGCGAAGGACCACCGGGTCCTGTCGGGTCCCCGGCCCGGGTCCCCTGGACAGGTCGTTAACCCGGCCCCAGGTCACCGGGTCATGTCGCGCACCCGGCCTGGTTCCCAGGTTCCGGTGACCACCCCGGCACCAGGACCCCGGGTCCCGTGGGGACCCCGGCCCCAGGTCAGCGGGTCACGTGGGGACACCGGCCCCAGGTCACCGCGTCAGGTCGGGACCCCGAACCCAGGTCCACGAGTCCGTCGACACCACAGCCCCGGGTCACCGGGTCGTGTCGGGTAACCGGCCTGGTTCCAAGGTTCCGATGACCACCCCGGCACCAGGACCCCGGGTCACGTGGGGACACCGGCCCCAGGTGACCGGGTCACGTGGGGACACCGGCCCCAGGTGACCGGGTCACGTGGGGTCACCGGCCCCAGGTCAGCGGGTCACGTGGGGTCACCGGCCCCAGGTGACCGGGTCACGTGGGGTCACCGGCCCCAGGTGACCGGGTCACGTGGGGACACCGGCCCCAGGTGACCGGGTCACGTGGGGTCACCGGCCCCAGGTGACCGGGTCACGTGGGGTCACCGGCCCCAGGTGACCGGGTCACGTGGGGTCACCGGCCCCAGGTGACCGGGTCACGTGGGGTCACCGGCCCCAGGTGACCGGGTCACGTGGGGACACCGGCCCCAGGTGACCGGGTCACGTGGGGTCACCGGCCCCAGGTGACCGGGTCACGTGGGGTCACCGGACCCAGGTCAGCGGGTCACGTGGGGACACCGGCCCCAGGTAACCGGGTCATACCGAGTCTCCGGACCCAGGTCACCGGGTCAGTTCGGGACCCCGGACCCAGGTCGGGTCATGTCACGTCCCATGCCCGGGTCCCCGGGTTGGATTTTTACCCAGGCCCCGGGTCACAGGGTCATGTCGGGTCAATGGCCTGGGTACAAGGGTCTGGTGACCACCCCGACCCCAGGTCCCCGGGTCATGACGGGACACCGGACCAGGTCCCCGAGTCCGGTCGACACCACAGCCCCAGGTCACCGGGTCATGTCGGGACCCAGCCCGGGTCCCCGGGACGGGTATTTACCCCAGCCGCAGATCACCGGGTCCTGTCGGGTACCCGGGTCGGGTCCCCTGGACAGGTCGGCACCCCGGCCCCGGGTCACGGGGTCATGTCGGGTCGCTGTCCCGGGTACCAGTGTCAGGTGACCACCCCGGCCCCGGGAGACGGAGTCATACCGGGTCCCCGGCCCGGGTCCCCGGGTTGCATCGGGACACCAGCGAAGGACCACCGGGTCCTGTCGGGTCCCCGGCCCGGGTCCCCTGGACAGGTCGTTAACCCGGCCCCAGTTCACCGGGTCATGTCGCGCACCCGGCCTGGTTCCCAGGTTCCAGTGACCACCCCGGCACCAGGACCCCGGGTCCCGTGGGGACCCCGGCCCCAGGTCAGCGGGTCACGTGGGGACACCGGCCCCAGGTCACCGCGTCAGGTCGGGACCCCGAACCCAGGTCCACGAGTCCGTCGACACCACAGCCCCGGGTCACCGGGTCGTGTCGGGTAACCGGCCTGGTTCCAAGGTTCCGATGACCACCCCGGCACCAGGACCCCGGGTCACGTGGGGACACCGGCCCCAGGTGACCGGGTCACGTGGGGACACCGGCCCCAGGTCATCGGGTCACGTGGGGTCACCGGCCCCAGGTGACCGGGTCACGTGGGGTCACCGGCCCCAGGTGACCGGGTCACGTGGGGTCACCGGCCCCAGGTGACCGGGTCACGTGGGGTCACCGGCCCCAGGTCAGCGGGTCACGTGGGGTCACCGGCCCCAGGTGACCGGGTCACGTGGGGACACCGGCCCCAGGTGACCGGGTCACATGGGGTCACCGGCCCCAGGTCAGCGGGTCACGTGGGGACACCGGCCCCAGGTAACCAAGGCATGTCGGGACCCAGCCCGGGTCCCCGGGACGGGTTTTTACCCCAGCCGCAGATCACCGGGTCCTGTCGGGTCCCCGGCCCGGGTCCCCTGGACAGGTCGATAACCCGGCCCCAGGTCACCCGGTCATCTCGCGCACCCGGCCTGGTTCCCAGGTTCCGATGACCACCCCGGCACCAGGACCCCGGGTCACGTGGGGACACCGGCCCCAGGTCATCGGGTCACGTATGGTCACCGGCCCCAGGTCAGCGGGTCACATGGGGACCCCGGCCCCAGGTGACCGGGTCACGTGGGGACCCCGGACCCAGGTAACCGGGTCATACCGAGTCCCCGGACCCAGGTCACCGGGTCAGTTCGGGACCCCGGACCCAGGTCGGGTCATGTCACGTCCCATGCCCGGGTCCCCGGGTTGGATTTTTACCCAGGCCCCGGGTCACAGGGTCATGTCGGGTCAACGGCCTGGGTACAAGGGTCTGGTGACCACCCCGACCCCAGGTCCCCGGGTCATGACGGGACACCGGACCAGGTCCCCGAGTCCGGTCGACACCACAGCCCCAGGTCACCGGGTCATGTCGGGACCCAGCCCGGGTCCCCGGGACGGGTTTTTACCCCAGCCGCAGATCACCGGGTCCTGTCGGGTACCCGGGTCGGGTCCCCTGGACAGGTCGGCACCCCGGCCCCGGGTCACGGGGTCATGTCGGGTCGCTGTCCCGGGTACCACTGTCAGGTGACCACCCCGGCCCCGGGAGACGGAGTCATACCGGGTCCCCGGCCCGGGTCCCCGGGTTGCATCGGGACACCAGCGAAGGACCACCGGGTCCTGTCGGGTCCCCGGCCCGAGTCCCCTGGACAGGTCGTTAACCCGGCCCCAGGTCACCGGGTCATGTCGCGCACCCGGCCTGGTTCCCAGGTTCCGGTGACCACCCCGGCACCAGGACCCCGGGTCACGTGGGGACCCCGGCCCCAGGTCAGCGGGTCACGTGGGGACACCGGCCCCAGGTCACCGCGTCAGGTCGGGACCCCGAACCCAGGTCCACGAGTCCGTCGACACCACAGCCCCGGGTCACCGGGTCGTGTCGGGTAACCGGCCTGGTTCCAAGGTTCCGATGACCACCCCGGCACCAGGACCCCGGGTCACGTGGGGACACCGGCCCCAGGTGACCGGGTCACGTGGGGACACCGGCCCCAGGTCATCGGGTCACGTGGGGTCACCGGCCCCAGGTGACCGGGTCACGTGGGGTCACCGGCCCCAGGTGACCGGGTCACGTGGGGTCACCGGACCCAGGTAACCGGGTCATACCGAGTCCCCGGACCCAGGTTACCGGGTCAGTTCGGGACCCCGGACCCAGGTCGGGTCATGTCACGTCCCATGCCCGGGTCCCCGGGTTGGATTTTTACCCAGGCCCCGGGTCACAGGGTCATGTCGGGTCAACGGCCTGGGTACAAGGGTCTGGTGACCACCCCGACCCCAGGTCCCCGGGTCATGACGGGACACCGGACCAGGTCCCCGAGTCCGGTCGACACCACAGCCCCAGGTCACCGGGTCATGTCGGGACCCAGCCCGGGTCCCCGGGACGGGTTTTTACCCCAGCCGCAGATCACCGGGTCCTGTCGGGTACCCAGGTCGGGTCCCCTGGACAGGTCGGCACCCCGGCCCCGGGTCACGGGGTCATGTCGGGTCGCTGTCCCGGGTACCAGTGTCAGGTGACCACCCCGGCCCCGGGAGACGGAGTCATACCGGGTCCCCGGCCCGGGTCCCCGGGTTGCATCGGGACACCAGCGAAGGACCACCGGGTCCTGTCGGGTCCCCGGCCCGGGTCCCCTGGACAGGTCGTTAACCCGGCCCCAGGTCACCGGGTCATGTCGCGCACCCGGCCTGGTTCCCAGGTTCCGGTGACCACCCCGGCACCAGGACCCCGGGTCCCGTGGGGACCCCGGACCCAGGTCAGCGGGTCACGTGGGGACACCGGCCCCAGGTCACCGCGTCAGGTCGGGACCCCGAACCAGGGTCCACGAGTCCGTCGACACCACAGCCCCGGGTCACCGGGTCGTGTCGGGTAACCGGCCTGGTTCCAAGGTTCCGATGACCACCCCGGCACCAGGACCCCGGGTCACGTGGGGACACCGGCCCCAGGTGACCGGGTCACGTGGGGACACCGGCCCCAGGTCATCGGGTCACGTGGGGTCACCGGCCCCAGGTGACCGGGTCACGTGGGGTCACCGGCCCCAGGTGACCGGGTCACGTGGGGTCACCGGCCCCAGGTGACCGGGTCACGTGGGGTCACCGGCCCCAGGTGACCGGGTCACGTGGGGTCACCGGCCCCAGGTGACCGGGTCACGTGGGGACACCGGCCCCAGGTCATCGGGTCACGTGGGGTCACCGGCCCCAGGTGACCGGGTCACGTGGGGTCACCGGCCCCAGGTGACCGGGTCACGTGGGGTCACCGGCCCCAGGTGACCGGGTCACGTGGGGTCACCGGCCCCAGGTGACCGGGTCACGTGGGGACACCGGCCCAGGTGACCGGGTCACGTGGGGTCACCGGCCCCAGGTGACCTGGTCACGTGGGGTCACCGGCCCCAGGTGACCGGGTCACGTGGGGTCACCGGCCCCAGGTGACCGGGTCACGTGGGGACACCGGCCCCAGGTGACCGGGTCACGTGGGGTCACCGGCCCCAGGTGACCGGGTCACGTGGGGTCACCGGACCCAGGTCAGCGGGTCACGTGGGGACACCGGCCCCAGGTAACCGGGTCATACCGAGTCCCCGGACCCAGGTCACCGGGTCAGTTCGGGACCCCGGACCCAGGTCGGGTCATGTCACGTCCCATGCCCGGGTCCCCGGGTTGGATTTTTACCCAGGCCCCGGGTCACAGGGTCATGTCGGGTCAACGGCCTGGGTACAAGGGTCTGGTGACCACCCCGACCCCAGGTCCCCGGGTCATGACGGGACACCGGACCAGATCCCCTAGTCCGGTCGACACCACAGCCCCAGGTCACCGGGTCATGTCGGGACCCAGCCCGGGTCCCCGGGACGGGTTTTTACCCCAGCCGCAGATCACCGGGTCCTGTCGGGTACCCGGGTCGGGTCCCCTGGACAGGTCGGCACCCCGGCCCCGGGTCACGGGGTCATGTCGGGTCGCTGTCCCGGGTACCAGTGTCAGGTGACCACCCCGGCCCCGGGAGACGGAGTCATACCGGGTCCCCGGCCCGGGTCCCCGGGTTGCATCGGGACACCAGCGAAGGACCACCGGGTCCTGTCGGGTCCCCGGCCCGGGTCCCCTGGACAGGTCGTTAACCCGGCCCCAGGTCACCGGGTCATGTCGCGCACCCGGCCTGGTTCCCAGGTTCCGGTGACCACCCCGGCACCAGGACCCCGGGTCCCGTGGGGACCCCGGACCCAGGTCAGCGGGTCACGTGGGGACACCGGCCCCAGGTCACCGCGTCAGGTCGGGACCCCGAACCCAGGTCCACGAGTCCGTCGACACCACAGCCCCGGGTCACCGGGTCGTGTCGGGTAACCGGCCTGGTTCCAAGGTTCCGATGACCACCCCGGCACCAGGACCCCGGGTCACGTGGGGACACCGGCCCCAGGTGACCGGGTCACGTGGGGACACCGGCCCCAGGTCATCGGGTCACGTGGGGTCACCGGCCCCAGGTGACCGGGTCACGTGGGGTCACCGGCCCCAGGTGACCGGGTCACGTGGGGTCACCGGCCCCAGGTCAGCGGGTCACGTGGGGTCACCGGCCCCAGGTGACCGGGTCACGTGGGGTCACCGGCCCCAGGTCAGCGGGTCACGTGGGGTCACCGGCCCCAGGTGACCGGGTCACGTGGGGTCACCGGCCCCAGGTGACCGGGTCACGTGGGGTCACCGGACCCAGGTCAGCGGGTCACGTGGGGACACCGGCCCCAGGTAACCGGGTCATACCGAGTCCCCGGACCCAGGTCACCGGGTCAGTTCGGGACCCCGGACCCAGGTCGGGTCATGTCACGTCCCATGCCCGGGTCCCCGGGTTGGATTTTTACCCAGGCCCCGGTTCACAGGGTCATGTCAGGTCAACGGCCTGGGTACAAGGGTCTGGTGACCACCCCGACCCCAGGTCCCTGGGTCATGACGGGACACCGGACCAGGTCCCCGAGTCCGGTCGACACCACAGCCCCAGGTCACCGGGTCATGTCGGGACCCAGCCCGGGTCCCCGGGACGGGTTTTTACTCCAGCCGCAGATCACCGGGTCCTGTCGGGTACCCGGGTCGGGTCCCCTGGACAGGTCGGCACCCCGGCCCCGGGTCACGGGGTCATGTCGGGTCACTGTCCCGGGTACCAGTGTCAGGTGACCACCCCGGCCCCGGGAGACGGAGTCATACCGGGTCCCCGGCCCGGGTCCCCGGGTTGCATCGGGACACCAGCGAAGGACCACCGGGTCCTGTCGGGTCCCCGGCCCGGGTCCCCTGGACAGGTCGTTAACCCGGCCCCAGGTCACCGGGTCATGTCGCGCACCCGGCCTGGTTCCCAGGTTCCGGTGACCACCCCGGCACCAGGACCCCGGGTCCCGTGGGGACCCCGGACCCAGGTCAGCGGGTCACGTGGGGACACCGGCCCCAGGTCACCGCGTCAGGTCGGGACCCCGAACCCAGGTCCACGAGTCCGTCGACACCACAGCCCCGGGTCACCGGGTCGTGTCGGGTAACCGGCCTGGTTCCAAGGTTCCGATGACCACCCCGGCACCAGGACCCCGGGTCACGTGGGGACACCGGCCCCAGGTGACCGGGTCACGTGGGGACACCGGCCCCAGGTGACCGGGTCACGTGGGGTCACCGGCCCCAGGTGACCGGGTCACGTGGGGTCACCGGCCCCAGGTGACCGGGTCACGTGGGGTCACCGGCCCCAGGTCAGCGGGTCACGTGGGGTCACCGGCCCCAGGTGACCGGGTCACGTGGGGTCACCGGCCCCAGGTGACCTGGTCACGTGGGGTCACCGGCCCCAGGTGACCGGGTCACGTGGGGTCACCGGCCCCAGGTGACCGGGTCACGTGGGGACACCGGCCCCAGGTGACCGGGTCACGTGGGGTCACCGGCCCCAGGTGACCGGGTCACGTGGGGTCACCGGCCCCAGGTCAGCGGGTCACGTGGGGACACCGGCCCCAGGTAACCGGGTCATACCGAGTCCCCGGACCCAGGTCACCGGGTCAGTTCGGGACCCCGGACCCAGGTCGGGTCATGTCACGTCCCATGCCCGGGTCCCCGGGTTGGATTTTTACCCAGGCCCCGGGTCACAGGGTCATGTCGGGTCAACGGCCTGGGTACAAGGGTCTGGTGACCACCCCGACCCCAGGTCCCCGGGTCATGACGGGACACCGGACCAGGTCCCCGAGTCCGGTCGACACCACAGCCCCAGGTCACCGGGTCATGTCGGGACCCAGCCCGGGTCCCCGGGACGGGTTTTTACCCCAGCCGCAGATCACCGGGTCCTGTCGGGTACCCGGGTCGGGTCCCCTGGACAGGTCGGCACCCCGGCCCCGGGTCACGGGGTCATGTCGGGTCGCTGTCCCGGGTACCAGTGTCAGGTGACCACCCCGGCCCCGGGAGACGGAGTCATACCGGGTCCCCGGCCCGGGTCCCCGGGTTGCATCGGGACACCAGCGAAGGACCACCGGGTCCTGTCGGGTCCCCGGCCCGGGTCCCCTGGACAGGTCGTTAACCCGGCCCCAGGTCACCGGGTCATGTCGCGCACCCGGCCTGGTTCCCAGGTTCCGGTGACCACCCCGGCACCAGGACCCCGGGTCCCGTGGGGACCCCGGACCCAGGTCAGCGGGTCACGTGGGGACACCGGCCCCAGGTCACCGCGTCAGGTCGGGACCCCGAACCCAGGTCCACGAGTCCGTCGACACCACAGCCCCGGGTCACCGGGTCGTGTCGGGTAACCGGCCTGGTTCCAAGGTTCCGATGACCACCCCGGCACCAGGACCCCGGGTCACGTGGGGACACCGGCCCCAGGTGACCGGGTCACGTGGGGACACCGGCCCCAGGTCATCGGGTCACGTGGGGTCACCGGCCCCAGGTGACCGGGTCACGTGGGGTCACCGGCCCCAGGTGACCGGGTCACGTGGGGTCACCGGCCCCAGGTCAGCGGGTCACGTGGGGTCACCGGCCCCAGGTGACCGGGTCACGTGGGGTCACCGGCCCCAGGTCAGCGGGTCACGTGGGGTCACCGGCCCCAGGTGACCGGGTCACGTGGGGTCACCGGCCCCAGGTGACCGGGTCACGTGGGGTCACCGGACCCAGGTCAGCGGGTCACGTGGGGACACCGGCCCCAGGTAACCGGGTCATACCGAGTCCCCGGACCCAGGTCACCGGGTCAGTTCGGGACCCCGGACCCAGGTCGGGTCATGTCACGTCCCATGCCCGGGTCCCCGGGTTGGATTTTTACCCAGGCCCCGGTTCACAGGGTCATGTCAGGTCAACGGCCTGGGTACAAGGGTCTGGTGACCACCCCGACCCCAGGTCCCTGGGTCATGACGGGACACCGGACCAGGTCCCCGAGTCCGGTCGACACCACAGCCCCAGGTCACCGGGTCATGTCGGGACCCAGCCCGGGTCCCCGGGACGGGTTTTTACTCCAGCCGCAGATCACCGGGTCCTGTCGGGTACCCGGGTCGGGTCCCCTGGACAGGTCGGCACCCCGGCCCCGGGTCACGGGGTCATGTCGGGTCACTGTCCCGGGTACCAGTGTCAGGTGACCACCCCGGCCCCGGGAGACGGAGTCATACCGGGTCCCCGGCCCGGGTCCCCGGGTTGCATCGGGACACCAGCGAAGGACCACCGGGTCCTGTCGGGTCCCCGGCCCGGGTCCCCTGGACAGGTCGTTAACCCGGCCCCAGGTCACCGGGTCATGTCGCGCACCCGGCCTGGTTCCCAGGTTCCGGTGACCACCCCGGCACCAGGACCCCGGGTCCCGTGGGGACCCCGGACCCAGGTCAGCGGGTCACGTGGGGACACCGGCCCCAGGTCACCGCGTCAGGTCGGGACCCCGAACCCAGGTCCACGAGTCCGTCGACACCACAGCCCCGGGTCACCGGGTCGTGTCGGGTAACCGGCCTGGTTCCAAGGTTCCGATGACCACCCCGGCACCAGGACCCCGGGTCACGTGGGGACACCGGCCCCAGGTGACCGGGTCACGTGGGGACACCGGCCCCAGGTGACCGGGTCACGTGGGGTCACCGGCCCCAGGTGACCGGGTCACGTGGGGTCACCGGCCCCAGGTGACCGGGTCACGTGGGGTCACCGGCCCCAGGTCAGCGGGTCACGTGGGGTCACCGGCCCCAGGTGACCGGGTCACGTGGGGTCACCGGCCCCAGGTGACCTGGTCACGTGGGGTCACCGGCCCCAGGTGACCGGGTCACGTGGGGTCACCGGCCCCAGGTGACCGGGTCACGTGGGGACACCGGCCCCAGGTGACCGGGTCACGTGGGGTCACCGGCCCCAGGTGACCGGGTCACGTGGGGTCACCGGCCCCAGGTCAGCGGGTCACGTGGGGACACCGGCCCCAGGTAACCGGGTCATACCGAGTCCCCGGACCCAGGTCACCGGGTCAGTTCGGGACCCCGGACCCAGGTCGGGTCATGTCACGTCCCATGCCCGGGTCCCCGGGTTGGATTTTTACCCAGGCCCCGGGTCACAGGGTCATGTCGGGTCAACGGCCTGGGTACAAGGGTCTGGTGACCACCCCGACCCCAGGTCCCCGGGTCATGACGGGACACCGGACCAGGTCCCCGAGTCCGGTCGACACCACAGCCCCAGGTCACCGGGTCATGTCGGGACCCAGCCCGGGTCCCCGGGACGGGTTTTTACCCCAGCCGCAGATCACCGGGTCCTGTCGGGTACCCGGGTCGGGTCCCCTGGACAGGTCGGCACCCCGGCCCCGGGTCACGGGGTCATGTCGGGTCGCTGTCCCGGGTACCAGTGTCAGGTGACCACCCCGGCCCCGGGAGACGGAGTCATACCGGGTCCCCGGCCCGGGTCCCCGGGTTGCATCGGGACACCAGCGAAGGACCACCGGGTCCTGTCGGGTCCCCGGCCCGGGTCCCCTGGACAGGTCGTTAACCCGGCCCCAGGTCACCGGGTCATGTCGCGCACCCGGCCTGGTTCCCAGGTTCCGGTGACCACCCCGGCACCAGGACCCCGGGTCCCGTGGGGACCCCGGACCCAGGTCAGCGGGTCACGTGGGGACACCGGCCCCAGGTCACCGCGTCAGGTCGGGACCCCGAACCCAGGTCCACGAGTCCGTCGACACCACAGCCCCGGGTCACCGGGTCGTGTCGGGTAACCGGCCTGGTTCCAAGGTTCCGATGACCACCCCGGCACCAGGACCCCGGGTCACGTGGGGACACCGGCCCCAGGTGACCGGGTCACGTGGGGACACCGGCCCCAGGTCATCGGGTCACGTGGGGTCACCGGCCCCAGGTGACCGGGTCACGTGGGGTCACCGGCCCCAGGTGACCGGGTCACGTGGGGTCACCGGCCGCAGGTGACCGGGTCACGTGGGGTCACCGGCCCCAGGTGACCGGGTCACGTGGGGTCACCGGCCCCAGGTCAGCGGGTCACGTGGGGTCACCGGCCCCAGGTGACCGGGTCACGTGGGGTCACCGGCCCCAGGTCAGCGGGTCACGTGGGGTCACCGGCCCCAGGTGACCGGGTCACGTGGGGTCACCGGCCCCAGGTGACCGGGTCACGTGGGGTCACCGGACCCAGGTCAGCGGGTCACGTGGGGACACCGGCCCCAGGTAACCGGGTCATACCGAGTCCCCGGACCCAGGTCACCGGGTCAGTTCGGGACCCCGGACCCAGGTCGGGTCATGTCACGTCCCATGCCCGGGTCCCCGGGTTGGATTTTTACCCAGGCCCCGGGTCACAGGGTCATGTCAGGTCAACGGCCTGGGTACAAGGGTCTGGTGACCACCCCGACCCCAGGTCCCTGGGTCATGACGGGACACCGGACCAGGTCCCCGAGTCCGGTCGACACCACAGCCCCAGGTCACCGGGTCATGTCGGGACCCAGCCCGGGTCCCCGGGACGGGTTTTTACTCCAGCCGCAGATCACCGGGTCCTGTCGGGTACCCGGGTCGGGTCCCCTGGACAGGTCGGCACCCCGGCCCCGGGTCACGGGGTCATGTCGGGTCGCTGTCCCGGGTACCAGTGTCAGGTGACCACCCCGGCCCCGGGAGACGGAGTCATACCGGGTCCCCGGCCCGGGTCCCCGGGTTGCATCGGGACACCAGCGAAGGACCACCGGGTCCTGTCGGGTCCCCGGCCCGGGTCCCCTGGACAGGTCGTTAACCCGGCCCCAGGTCACCGGGTCATGTCGCGCACCCGGCCTGGTTCCCAGGTTCCGGTGACCACCCCGGCACCAGGACCCCGGGTCCCGTGGGGACCCCGGACCCAGGTCAGCGGGTCACGTGGGGACACCGGCCCCAGGTCACCGCGTCAGGTCGGGACCCCGAACCCAGGTCCACGAGTCCGTCGACACCACAGCCCCGGGTCACCGGGTCGTGTCGGGTAACCGGCCTGGTTCCAAGGTTCCGATGACCACCCCGGCACCAGGACCCCGGGTCACGTGGGGACACCGGCCCCAGGTGACCGGGTCACGTGGGGACACCGGCCCCAGGTGACCGGGTCACGTGGGGTCACCGGCCCCAGGTGACCGGGTCACGTGGGGTCACCGGCCCCAGGTGACCGGGTCACGTGGGGTCACCGGCCCCAGGTCAGCGGGTCACGTGGGGTCACCGGCCCCAGGTGACCGGGTCACGTGGGGTCACCGGCCCCAGGTGACCTGGTCACGTGGGGTCACCGGCCCCAGGTGACCGGGTCACGTGGGGTCACCGGCCCCAGGTGACCGGGTCACGTGGGGACACCGGCCCCAGGTGACCGGGTCACGTGGGGTCACCGGCCCCAGGTGACCGGGTCACGTGGGGTCACCGGACCCAGGTCAGCGGGTCACGTGGGGTCACCGGCCCCAGGTAACCGGGTCATACCGAGTCCCCGGACCCAGGTCACCGGGTCAGTTCGGGACCCCGGACCCAGGTCGGGTCATGTCACGTCCCATGCCCGGGTCCCCGGGTTGGATTTTTACCCAGGCCCCGGGTCACAGGGTCATGTCGGGTCAACGGCCTGGGTACAAGGGTCTGGTGACCACCCCGACCCCAGTTCCCCGGGTCATGACGGGACACCGGACCAGGTCCCCGAGTCCGGTCGACACCACAGCCCCAGGTCACCGGGTCATGTCGGGACCCAGCCCGGGTCCCCGGGACGGGTTTTTACCCCAGCCGCAGATCACCGGGTCCTGTCGGGTACCCGGGTCGGGTCCCCTGGACAGGTCGGCACCCCGGCCCCGGGTCACGGGGTCATGTCGGGTCGCTGTCCCGGGTACCAGTGTCAGGTGACCACCCCGGCCCCGGGAGACGGAGTCATACCGGGTCCCCGGCCCGGGTCCCCGGGTTGCATCGGGACACCAGCGAAGGACCACCGGGTCCTGTCGGGTCCCCGGCCCGGGTCCCCTGGACAGGTCGTTAACCCGGCCCCAGGTCACCGGGTCATGTCGCGCACCCGGCCTGGTTCCCAGGTTCCGGTGACCACCCCGGCACCAGGACCCCGGGTCACGTGGGGACCCCGGCCCCAGGTCAGCGGGTCACGTGGGGACACCGGCCCCAGGTCACCGCGTCAGGTCGGGACCCCGAACCCAGGTCCACGAGTCCGTCGACACCACAGCCCCGGGTCACCGGGTCGTGTCGGGTAACCGGCCTGGTTCCAAGGTTCCGATGACCACCCCGGCACCAGGACCCCGGGTCACGTGGGGACACCGGCCCCAGGTCATCGGGTCACGTGGGGTCACCGGCCCCAGGTGACCGGGTCAAGTGGGGTCACCGGCCCCAGGTGACCGGGTCACGTGGGGTCACCGGCCCCAGGTGACCGGGTCACGTGGGGTCACCGGCCCCAGGTGACCGGGTCACGTGGGGTCACCGGCCCCAGGTGACCGGGTCACGTGGGGACACCGGCCCCAGGTGACCGGGTCACGTGGGGTCACCGGCCCCAGGTCAGCGGGTCACGTGGGGACACCGGCCCCAGGTGACCGGGTCACGTGGGGTCACCGGCCCCAGGTGACCGGGTCACGTGGGGTCACCGGCCCCAGGTGACCGGGTCACGTGGGGTCACCGGCCCCAGGTGACCGGATCACGTGGGTACACCGGCACCAGGTGACCGGGTCACGTGGGGTCACCGGCCCCAGGTGACCGGGTCCCGTGGGGTCACCGGCCCCAGGTGACCGGGTCACGTGGGGTCACCGGCCCCAGGTGACCGGGTCACGTGGGGTCACCGGCCCCAGGTGTTCGGGTCACGTGGGGTCACCGGCCCCAGGTGACCGGGTCACGTGGGGTCACCGGCCCCAGGTGACCGGGTCACGTGGGGTCACCGGCCCCAGGTGACCGGGTCACGTGGGGTCACCGGCCCCAGGTCAGCGGGTCACGTGGGGTCACCGGCCCCAGGTGACCGGGTCACGTGGGGTCACCGTCCCCAGGTGACCGGGTCACGTGGGGTCACCGGACCCAGGTCAGCGGGTCACGTGGGGACACCGGCCCCAGGTAACCGGGTCATACCGAGTCCCCGGACCCAGGTCACCGGGTCAGTTCGGGACCCCGGACCCAGGTCGGGTCATGTCACGTCCCATGCCCGGGTCCCCGGGTTGGATTTTTACCCAGGCCCCGGGTCACAGGGTCATGTCAGGTCAACGGCCTGGGTACAAGGGTCTGGTGACCACCCCGACCCCAGGTCCCTGGGTCATGACGGGACACCGGACCAGGTCCCCGAGTCCGGTCGACACCACAGCCCCAGGTCACCGGGTCATGTCGGGACCCAGCCCGGGTCCCCGGGACGGGTTTTTACTCCAGCCGCAGATCACCGGGTCCTGTCGGGTACCCGGGTCGGGTCCCCTGGACAGGTCGGCACCCCGGCCCCGGGTCACGGGGTCATGTCGGGTCGCTGTCCCGGGTACCAGTGTCAGGTGACCACCCCGGCCCCGGGAGACGGAGTCATACCGGGTCCCCGGCCCGGGTCCCCGGGTTGCATCGGGACACCAGCGAAGGACCACCGGGTCCTGTCGGGTCCCCGGCCCGGGTCCCCTGGACAGGTCGTTAACCCGGCCCCAGGTCACCGGGTCATGTCGCGCACCCGGCCTGGTTCCCAGGTTCCGGTGACCACCCCGGCACCAGGACCCCGGGTCCCGTGGGGACCCCGGACCCAGGTCAGCGGGTCACGTGGGGACACCGGCCCCAGGTCACCGCGTCAGGTCGGGACCCCGAACCCAGGTCCACGAGTCCGTCGACACCACAGCCCCGGGTCACCGGGTCGTGTCGGGTAACCGGCCTGGTTCCAAGGTTCCGATGACCACCCCGGCACCAGGACCCCGGGTCACGTGGGGACACCGGCCCCAGGTGACCGGGTCACGTGGGGACACCGGCCCCAGGTGACCGGGTCACGTGGGGTCACCGGCCCCAGGTGACCGGGTCACGTGGGGTCACCGGCCCCAGGTGACCGGGTCACGTGGGGTCACCGGCCCCAGGTCAGCGGGTCACGTGGGGTCACCGGCCCCAGGTGACCGGGTCACGTGGGGTCACCGGCCCCAGGTGACCTGGTCACGTGGGGTCACCGGCCCCAGGTGACCGGGTCACGTGGGGTCACCGGCCCCAGGTGACCGGGTCACGTGGGGACACCGGCCCCAGGTGACCGGGTCACGTGGGGTCACCGGACCCAGGTGACCGGGTCACGTGGGGTCACCGGACCCAGGTCAGCGGGTCACGTGGGGTCACCGGCCCCAGGTAACCGGGTCATACCGAGTCCCCGGACCCAGGTCACCGGGTCAGTTCGGGACCCCGGACCCAGGTCGGGTCATGTCACGTCCCATGCCCGGGTCCCCGGGTTGGATTTTTACCCAGGCCCCGGGTCACAGGGTCATGTCGGGTCAACGGCCTGGGTACAAGGGTCTGGTGACCACCCCGACCCCAGGTCCCTGGGTCATGACGGGACACCGGACCAGGTCCCCGAGTCCGGTCGACACCACAGCCCCAGGTCACCGGGTCATGTCGGGACCCAGCCCGGGTCCCCGGGACGGGTTTTTACCCCAGCCGCAGATCACCGGGTCCTGTCGGGTACCCGGGTCGGGTCCCCTGGACAGGTCGGCACCCCGGCCCCGGGTCACGGGGTCATGTCGGGTCGCTGTCCCGGGTACCAGTGTCAGGTGACCACCCCGGCCCCGGGAGACGGAGTCATACCGGGTCCCCGGCCCGGGTCCCCGGGTTGCATCGGGACACCAGCGAAGGACCACCGGGTCCTGTCGGGTCCCCGGCCCGGGTCCCCTGGACAGGTCGTTAACCCGGCCCCAGGTCACCGGGTCATGTCGCGCACCCGGCCTGGTTCCCAGGTCCCGGTGACTACCCCGGCACCAGGACCCCGGGTCCCGTGGGGACCCCGGACCCAGGTCAGCGGGTCACGTGGGGACACCGGCCCCAGGTCACCGCGTCAGGTCGGGACCCCGAACCCAGGTCCACGAGTCCGTCGACACCACAGCCCCGGGTCACCGGGTCGTGTCGGGTAACCGGCCTGGTTCCAAGGTTCCGATGACCACCCCGGCACCAGGACCCCAGGTCACGTGGGGACACCGGCCCCAGGTCATCGGGTCACGTGGGGTCACCGGCCCCAGGTGACCGGGTCAAGTGGGGTCACCGGCCCCAGGTGACCGGGTCACGTGGGGTCACCGGCCCCAGGTGACCGGGTCACGTGGGGTCACCGGCCCCAGGTGACCGGGTCACGTGGGGTCACCGGCCCCAGGTGACCGGGTCACGTGGGGTCACCGGCCCCAGGTGACCGGGTCACGTGGGGACACCGGCCCCAGGTGACCGGGTCACGTGGGGTCACCGGCCCCAGGTCAGCGGGTCACGTGGGGACACCGGCCCCAGGTGACCGGGTCACGTGGGGTCACCGGCCCCAGGTGACCGGGTCACGTGGGGTCACCGGCCCCAGGTGACCGGGTCACGTGGGTACACCGGCACCAGGTGACCGGGTCACGTGGGGTCACCGGCCCCAGGTGACCGGGTCACGTGGGGTCACCGGCCCCAGGTGACCGGTTCACGTGGGGTCACCGGCCCCAGGTGACCGGGTAGCGTGGGGACACCGGCCCCAGGTGACCGGGTCACGTGGGGTCACCGGCCCCAGGTGACCGGGTCACGTGGGGTCACCGGCCCCAGGTGACCGGGTCACGTGGGGTCACCGGCCCCAGGTCAGCGGGTCACGTGGGGTCACCGGCCCCAGGTGACCGGGTCACGTGGGGTCACCGGCCCCAGGTCACCGGGTCACGTGGGGTCACCGGACCCAGGTCAGCGGGTCACGTGGGGACACCGGCCCCAGGTAACCGGGTCATACCGAGTCCCCGGACCCAGGTCACCGGGTCAGTTCGGGACCCCGGACCCAGGTCGGGTCATGTCACGTCCCATGCCCGGGTCCCCGGGTTGGATTTTTACCCAGGCCCCGGGTCACAGGGTCATGTCAGGTCAACGGCCTGGGTACAAGGGTCTGGTGACCACCCCGACTCCAGGTCCCTGGGTCATGACGGGACACCGGACCAGGTCCCCGAGTCCGGTCGACACCACAGCCCCAGGTCACCGGGTCATGTCGGGACCCAGCCCGGGTCCCCGGGACGGGTTTTACTCCAGCCGCAGATCACCGGGTCCTGTCGGGTACCCGGGTCGGGTCCCCTGGACAGGTCGGCACCCCGGCCCCGGGTCACGGGGTCATGTCGGGTCGCTGTCCCGGGTACCAGTGTCAGGTGACCACCCCGGCCCCGGGAGACGGAGTCATACCGGGTCCCCGGCCCGGGTCCCCGGGTTGCATCGGGACACCAGCGAAGGACCACCGGGTCCTGTCGGGTCCCCGGCCCGGGTCCCCTGGACAGGTCGTTAACCCGGCCCCAGGTCACCGGGTCATGTCGCGCACCCGGCCTGGTTCCCAGGTTCCGGTGACCACCCCGGCACCAGGACCCCGGGTCCCGTGGGGACCCCGGACCCAGGTCAGCGGGTCACGTGGGGACACCGGCCCCAGGTCACCGCGTCAGGTCGGGACCCCGAACCCAGGTCCACGAGTCCGTCGACACCACAGCCCCGGGTCACCGGGTCGTGTCGGGTAACCGGCCTGGTTCCAAGGTTCCGATGACCACCCCGGCACCAGGACCCCGGGTCACGTGGGGACACCGGCCCCAGGTGACCGGGTCACGTGGGGACACCGGCCCCAGGTGACCGGGTCACGTGGGGTCACCGGCCCCAGGTGACCGGGTCACGTGGGGTCACCGGCCCCAGGTCAGCGGGTCACGTGGGGTCACCGGCCCCAGGTGACCGGGTCACGTGGGGTCACCGGCCCCAGGTGACCTGGTCACGTGGGGTCACCGGCCCCAGGTGACCGGGTCACGTGGGGTCACCGGCCCCAGGTGACCGGGTCACGTGGGGACACCGGCCCCAGGTGACCGGGTCACGTGGGGTCACCGGCCCCAGGTGACCGGGTCACGTGGGGTCACCGGACCCAGGTCAGCGGGTCACGTGGGGTCACCGGCCCCAGGTAACCGGGTCATACCGAGTCCCCGGACCCAGGTCACCGGGTCAGTTCGGGACCCCGGACCCAGGTCGGGTCATGTCACGTCCCATGCCCGGGTCCCCGGGTTGGATTTTTACCCAGGCCCCGGGTCACAGGGTCATGTCGGGTCAACGGCCTGGGTACAAGGGTCTGGTGACCACCCCGACCCCGGGTCCCCGGATCATGACGGGACACCGGACCAGGTCCCCGAGTCCGGTCGACACCACAGCCCCAGGTCACCGGGTCATGTCGGGACCCAGCCCGGGTCCCCGGGACGGGTTTTACTCCAGCCGCAGATCACCGGGTCCTGTCGGGTACCCGGGTCGGGTCCCCTGGACAGGTCGGCACCCCGGCCCCGGGTCACGGGGTCATGTCGGGTCGCTGTCCCGGGTACCAGTGTCAGGTGACCACCCCGGCCCCGGGAGACGGAGTCATACCGGGTCCCCGGCCCGGGTCCCCGGGTTGCATCGGGACACCAGCGAAGGACCACCGGGTCCTGTCGGGTCCCCGGCCCGGGTCCCCTGGACAGGTCGTTAACCCGGCCCCAGGTCACCGGGTCATGTCGCGCACCCGGCCTGGTTCCCAGGTTCCGGTGACCACCCCGGCACCAGGACCCCGGGTCCCGTGGGGACCCCGGACCCAGGTCAGCGGGTCACGTGGGGACACCGGCCCCAGGTCACCGCGTCAGGTCGGGACCCCGAACCCAGGTCCACGAGTCCGTCGACACCACAGCCCCGGGTCACCGGGTCGTGTCGGGTAACCGGCCTGGTTCCAAGGTTCCGATGACCACCCCGGCACCAGGACCCCGGGTCACGTGGGGACACCGGCCCCAGGTGACCGGGTCACGTGGGGACACCGGCCCCAGGTGACCGGGTCACGTGGGGTCACCGGCCCCAGGTGACCGGGTCACGTGGGGTCACCGGCCCCAGGTCAGCGGGTCACGTGGGGTCACCGGCCCCAGGTGACCGGGTCACGTGGGGTCACCGGCCCCAGGTGACCTGGTCACGTGGGGTCACCGGCCCCAGGTGACCGGGTCACGTGGGGTCACCGGCCCCAGGTGACCGGGTCACGTGGGGACACCGGCCCCAGGTGACCGGGTCACGTGGGGTCACCGGCCCCAGGTGACCGGGTCACGTGGGGTCACCGGACCCAGGTCAGCGGGTCACGTGGGGTCACCGGCCCCAGGTAACCGGGTCATACCGAGTCCCCGGACCCAGGTCACCGGGTCAGTTCGGGACCCCGGACCCAGGTCGGGTCATGTCACGTCCCATGCCCGGGTCCCCGGGTTGGATTTTTACCCAGGCCCCGGGTCACAGGGTCATGTCGGGTCAACGGCCTGGGTACAAGGGTCTGGTGACCACCCCGACCCCAGGTCCCCGGGTCATGACGGGACACCGGACCAGGTCCCCGAGTCCGGTCGACACCACAGCCCCAGGTCACCGGGTCATGTCGGGACCCAGCCCGGGTCCCCGGGACGGGTTTTTACCCCAGCCGCAGATCACCGGGTCCTGTCGGGTACCCGGGTCGGGTCCCCTGGACAGGTCGGCACCCCGGCCCCGGGTCACGGGGTCATGTCGGGTCGCTGTCCCGGGTACCAGTGTCAGGTGACCACCCCGGCCCCGGGAGACGGAGTCATACCGGGTCCCCGGCCCGGGTCCCCGGGTTGCATCGGGACACCAGCGAAGGACCACCGGGTCCTGTCGGGTCCCCGGCCCGGGTCCCCTGGACAGGTCGTTAACCCGGCCCCAGGTCACCGGGTCATGTCGCGCACCCGGCCTGGTTCCCAGGTTCCGGTGACCACCCCGGCACCAGGACCCCGGGTCACGTGGGGACACCGGCCCCAGGTCATCGGGTCACGTGGGGTCACCGGCCCCAGGTGACCGGGTCAAGTGGGGTCACCGGCCCCAGGTGACCGGGTCACGTGGGGTCACCGGCCCCAGGTGACCGGGTCACGTGGGGTCACCGGCCCCAGGTGACCTGGTCACGTGGGGTCACCGGCCCCAGGTGACCGGGTCACGTGGGGACACCGGCCCCAGGTGACCGGGTCACGTGGGGTCACCGGCCCCAGGTCAGCGGGTCACGTGGGGACACCGGCCCCAGGTGACCTGGTCACGTGGGGTCACCGGCCCCAGGTGACCGGGTCACGTGGGGTCACCGGCCCCAGGTGACCGGGTCACGTGGGGTCACCGGCCCCAGGTGACCGGATCACGTGGGTACACCGGCACCAGGTGACCGGGTCACGTGGGGTCACCGGCCCCAGGTGACCGGGTCACGTGGGGTCACCGGCCCCAGGTGACCGGGTCACGTGGGGTCACCGGCCCCAGGTGTTCGGGTCACGTGGGGTCACCGGCCCCAGGTGACCGGGTCACGTGGGGTCACCGGCCCCAGGTGACCGGGTCACGTGGGGTCACCGGCCCCAGGTGACCGGGTCACGTGGGGTCACCGGCCCCAGGTGACCGGGTCACGTGGGGTCACCGGCCCCAGGTCAGCGGTTCACGTGGGGTCACCGGCCCCAGGTGACCGGGTCACGTGGGGTCACCGGCCCCAGGTGACCTGGTCACGTGGGGTCACCGGCCCCAGGTGACCGGGTCACGTGGGGTCACCGGCCCCAGGTGACCGGGTCACGTGGGGACACCGGCCCCAGGTGACCGGGTCACGTGGGGTCACCGGCCCCAGGTGACCGGGTCACGTGGGGTCACCGGCCCCAGGTGACCGGGTCACGTGGGGACACCGGCCCCGGGTAACCGGGTCATACCCAGTCCCCGGACCCAGGTCACCAGGTCAGTTCGGGACCCCGGACCCAGGTCGGGTCATGTCACGTCCCATGCCCGGGTCCCCGGGTTGGATTTTTACCCAGGCCCCGGGTCACAGGGTCATGTCGGGTCAACGGCCTGGGTACAAGGGTCTGGTGACCACCCCGACCCCAGGTCCCCGGGTCATGACGGGACACCGGACCAGGTCCCCGAGTCCGGTCGACACCACAGCCCCAGGTCACCGGGTCATGTCGGGACCCAGCCCGGGTCCCCGGGATGGGTTTTTACCCCAGCCGCAGATCACCGGGTCCTGTCGGGTACCCGGGTCGGGTCCCCTGGACAGGTCGGCACCCCGGCCCCGGGTCACGGGGTCATGTCGGGTCGCTGTCCCGGGTACCAGTGTCAGGTGACCACCCCGGCCCCGGGAGACGGAGTCATACCGGGTCCCCGGCCCGGGTCCCCGGGTTGCATCGGGACACCAGCGAAGGACCACCGGGTCCTGTCGGGTCCCCGGCCCGGGTCCCCTGGACAGGTCGTTAACCCGGCCCCAGGTCACCGGGTCATGTCGCGCACCCGGCCTGGTTCCCAGGTTCCGGTGACCACCCCGGCACCAGGACCCCGGGTCCCGTGGGGACCCCGGACCCAGGTCAGCGGGTCACGTGGGGACACCGGCCCCAGGTCACCGCGTCAGGTCGGGACCCCGAACCCAGGTCCACGAGTCCGTCGACACCACACCCCCGGGTCACCGGGTCGTGTCGGGTAACCGGCCTGGTTCCAAGGTTCCGATGACCACCCCGGCACCAGGACCCCGGGTCACGTGGGGACACCGGCCCCAGGTCATCGGGTCACGTGGGGTCACCGGCCCCAGGTGACCGGGTCAAGTGGGGTCACCGGCCCCAGGTGACCGGGTCACGTGGGGTCACCGGCCCCAGGTGACCGGGTCACGTGGGGTCACCGGCCCCAGGTGACCGGGTCACGTGGGGTCACCGGCCCCAGGTGACCGGGTCACGTGGGGACACCGGCCCCAGGTGACCGGGTCACGTGGGGTCACCGGCCCCAGGTCAGCGGGTCACGTGGGGACACCGGCCCCAGGTGACCAGGTCACGTGGGGTCACCGGCCCCAGGTGACCGGGTCACGTGGGGTCACCGGCCCCAGGTGACCGGGTCACGTGGGGTCACCGGCCCCAGGTGACCAGGTCACGTGGGTACACCGGCACCAGGTGACCGGGTCACGTGGGGTCACCGGCCCCAGGTGACCGGGTCACGTGGGGTCACCGGCCCCAGGTGACCGGGTCACGTGGGGTCACCGGCCCCAGGTCAGCGGGTCACGTGGGATCACCGGCCCCAGGTGACCGGGTCACGTGGGGTCACCGGCCCCAGGTGACCGGGTCACGTGGGGACACCGGCCCCAGGTGACCGGGTCACGTGGGGTCACCGGCCCCAGGTGACCGGGTCACGTGGGGTCACCGGCCCCAGGTCAGCGGGTCACGTGGGGTCACCGGCCCCAGGTGACCGGGTCACGTGGGGACACCGGCCCCAGGTGACGGGGTCACGTGGGGTCGCCGGACCCAGGTCAGCGGGTCACGTGGGGACACCGGCCCCAGGTAACCGGGTCATACCGAGTCCCCGGACCCAGGTCACCGGGTCAGTTCGGGACCCCGGACCCAGGTCGGGTCATGTCACGTCCCATGCCCGGGTCCCCGGGTTGGATTTTTACCCAGGCCCCGGGTCACAGGGTCATGTCGGGTCAACGGCCTGGGTACAAGGGTCTGGTGACCACCCCGACCCCAGGTCCCCGGGTCATGACGGGACACCGGACCAGGTCCCCGAGTCCGGTCGACACCACAGCCCCAGGTCACCGGGTCATGTCGGGACCCAGCCCGGGTCCCCGGGACGGGTTTTTACCCCAGCCGCAGATCACCGGGTCCTGTCGGGTACCCGGGTCGGGTCCCCTGGACAGGTCGGCACCCCGGCCCCGGGTCACGGGGTCATGTCGGGTCGCTGTCCCGGGTACCAGTGTCAGGTGACCACCCCGGCCCCGGGAGACGGAGTCATACCGGGTCCCCGGCCCGGGTCCCCGGGTTGCATCGGGACACCAGCGAAGGACCACCGGGTCCTGTCGGGTCCCCGGCCCGGGTCCCCTGGACAGGTCGTTAACCCGGCCCCAGGTCACCGGGTCATGTCGCGCACCCGGCCTGGTTCCCAGGTTCCGGTGACCACCCCGGCACCAGGACCCCGGGTCCCGTGGGGACCCCGGACCCAGGTCAGCGGGTCACGTGGGGACACCGGCCCCAGGTCACCGCGTCAGGTCGGGACCCCGAACCCAGGTCCACGAGTCCGTCGACACCACAGCCCCGGGTCACCGGGTCGTGTCGGGTAACCGGCCTGGTTCCAAGGTTCCGATGACCACCCCGGCACCAGGACCCCGGGTCACGTGGGGACACCGGCCCCAGGTGACCGGGTCACGTGGGGACACCGGCCCCAGGTCATCGGGTCACGTGGGGTCACCGGCCCCAGGTCAGCGGGTCACGTGGGGTCACCGGCCCCAGGTCAGCGGGTCACGTGGGGACACCGGCCCCAGGTGACCGGGTCACGTGGGGACACCGGCCCCAGGTCAGCGGGTCACGTGGGGACACCGGCCCCAGGTGACCGGGTCACGTGGGGTCACCGGCCCCAGGTCAGCGGGTCACGTGGGGACACCGGCCCCAGGTGACCGGGTCACGTGGGGTCACCGGCCCCAGGTGACCGGGTCACGTGGGGTCACCGGCCCCAGGTGACCGGGTCACGTGGGTACACCGGCACCAGGTGACCGGGTCACGTGGGGTCACCGGCCCCAGGTGACCGGGTCACGTGGGGTCACCGGCCCCAGGTGACCGGGTCACGTGGGGTCACCGGCCCCAGGTCAGCGGGTCACGTGGGGTCACCGGCCCCAGGTGACCGGGTCACGTGGGGTCACCGGCCCCAGGTGACCGGGTCACGTGGGGACACCGGCCCCAGGTGACCGGGTCACGTGGGGTCACCGGCCCCAGGTGACCGGGTCACGTGGGGTCACCGGCCCCAGGTCAGCGGGTCACGTGGGGTCACCGGCCCCAGGTGACCGGGTCACGTGGGGACACCGGCCCCAGGTGACCGGGTCACGTGGGGTCACCGGCCCCAGGTGACCGGGTCACGTGGGGTCACCGGACCCAGGTCAGCGGGTCACGTGGGGACACCGGCCCCAGGTAACCGGGTCATACCGAGTCCCCGGACCCAGGTCACCGGGTCAGTTCGGGACCCCGGACCCAGGTCGGGTCATGTCACGTCCCATGCCCGGGTCCCCGGGTTGGATTTTTACCCAGGCCCCGGGTCACAGGGTCATGTCGGGTCAACGGCCTGGGTACAAGGGTCTGGTGACCACCCCGACCCCAGGTCCCCGGGTCATGACGGGACACCGGACCAGATCCCCGAGTCCGGTCGACACCACAGCCCCAGGTCACCGGGTCATGTCGGGACCCAGCCTGGGTCCCCGGGACGGGTTTTTACCCCAGCCGCAGATCACCGGGTCCTGTCGGGTACCCGGGTCGGGTCCCCTGGACAGGTCGGCACCCCGGCCCCGGGTCACGGGGTCATGTCGGGTCGCTGTCCTGGGTACCAGTGTCAGGTGACCACCCCGGCCCCGGGAGACGGAGTCATACCGGGTCCCCGGCCCAGGTCCCCGGGTTGCATCGGGACACCAGCGAAGGACCACCGGGTCCTGTCGGGTCCCCGGCCCGGGTCCCCTGGACAGGTCGTTAACCCGGCCCCAGGTCACCGGGTCATGTCGCGCACTCGGCCTGGTTCCCAGGTTCCGGTGACCACCCCGGCACCAGGACCCCGGGTCCCGTGGGGACCCCGGACCCAGGTCAGCGGGTCACGTGGGGACACCGGCCCCAGGTCACCGCGTCAGGTCGGGACCCCGAACCCAGGTCCACGAGTCCGTCGACACCACAGCCCCGGGTCACCGGGTCGTGTCGGGTAACCGGCCTGGTTCCAAGGTTCCGATGACCACCCCGGCACCAGGACCCCGGGTCACGTGGGGACACCGGCCCCAGGTGACCGGGTCACGTGGGGACACCGGCCCCAGGTCATCGGGTCACGTGGGGTCACCGGCCCCAGGTGACCGGGTCACGTGGGGTCACCGGCCCCAGGTGACCGGGTCACGTGGGGTCACCGGCCCTAGGTGACCGGGTCACGTGGGGTCACCGGCCCCAGGTCAGCGGGTCACGTGGGGTCACCGGCCCCAGGTGACCGGGTCACGTGGGGACACCGGCCCCAGGTGACCGGGTCACGTAGGGTCACCGGCCCCAGGTCAGCGGGTCACGTGGGGACACCGGCCCCAGGTGACCGGGTCACGTGGGGTCACCGGCCCCAGGTGACCGGGTCACGTGGGGTCACCGGCCCCAGGTGACCGGGTCACGTGGGGTCACCGGCCCCAGGTGACCGGGTCACGTGGGTACACCGGCACCAGGTGACCGGGTCACGTGGGGACACCGGCCCCAGGTGACCGGGTCACGTGGGGTCACCGGCCCCAGGTCAGCGGGTCACGTGGGGACACCGGCCCCAGGTAACCAAGGCATGTCGGGACCCAGCCCGGGTCCCCGGGACGGGTTTTTACCCCAGCCGCAGATCACCGGGTCCTGTCGGGTCCCCGGCCCGGGTCCCCTGGACAGGTCGATAACCCGGCCCCAGGTCACCCGGTCATCTCGCGCACCCGGCCTGGTTCCCAGGTTCCGATGACCACCCCGGCACCAGGACCCCGGGTCACGTGGGGACACCGGCCCCAGGTGACCGGGTCACGTGGGGTCACCGGCCCCAGGTCAGCGGGTCACGTGGGGACCCCGGCCCCAGGTGACCGGGTCATACCGAGTCCCCGGACCCAGGTCACCGGGTCAGTTCGGGACCCCGGACCCAGGTCGGGTCATGTCACGTCCCATGCCCGGGTCCCCGGGTTGGATTTTTACCCAGGCCCCGGGTCACAGGGTCATGTCGGGTCAACGGCCTGGGTACAAGGGTCTGGTGACCACCCCGACCCCAGGTCCCCGGGTCATGACGGGACACCGGACCAGGTCCCCGAGTCCGGTCGACACCACAGCCCCAGGTCACCGGGTCATGTCGGGACCCAGCCCGGGTCCCCGGGACGGGTTTTTACCCCAGCCGCAGATCACCGGGTCCTGTCGGGTACCCGGGTCGGGTCCCCTGGACAGGTCGGCACCCCGGCCCCGGGTCACGGGGTCATGTCGGGTCGCTGTCCCGGGTACCAGTGTCAGGTGACCACCCCGGCCCCGGGAGACGGAGTCATACCGGGTCCCCGGCCCGGGTCCCCGGGTTGCATCGGGACAAAAGCACCGGATCACTGGATCACGTGGGGGCCCGGGCCCGGGTCCCCGGGTTGCATCGGGACACCAGCGAAGGACCACCGGGTCCTGTCGGGTCCCCGGCCCGGGTCCCCTGGACAGGTCGTTAACCCGGCCCCAGGTCACCGGGTCATGTCGCGCACCCGGCCTGGTTCCCAGGTTCCGGTGACCACCCCGGCACCAGGACCCCGGGTCCCGTGGGGACCCCGGACCCAGGTCAGCGGGTCACGTGGGGACACCGGCCCCAGGTCACCGCGTCAGGTCGGGACCCCGAACCCAGGTCCACGAGTCCGTCGACACCACAGCCCCGGGTCACCGGGTCGTGTCGGGTAACCGGCCTGGTTCCAAGGTTCCGATGACCACCCCGGCACCAGGACCCCGGGTCACGTGGGGACACCGGCCCCAGGTGACCGGGTCACGTGGGGACACCAGCCCCAGGTCATCGGGTCACGTGGGGTCACCGGCCCCAGGTCATCGGGTCACGTGGGGTCACCGGCCCCAGGTGACCGGGTCACGTGGGGTCACCGGCCCCAGGTGACCGGGTCACGTGGGGTCACCGGCCCCAGGTGACCGGGTCACGTGGAGTCACCGGCCCCAGGTGACCGGGTCACGTTGGGTCACCGGCCCCAGGTGACCGGGTCACGTGGGGTCACCGGCCCCAGGTGACCGGGTCACGTTGGGTCACCGGCCCCAGGTGACCGGGTCACGTGGGGTCACCGGCCCCAGGTGACCGGGTCACGTGGGGTCACCGGCCCCAGGTGACCGGGTCACGTGGGGTCACCGGCCCCAGGTGACCGGGTCACGTGGGGACACCGGCCCCAGGTGACCGGGTCACGTGGGGTCACCGGCCCCAGGTGACCGGGTCACGTGGGGTCACCGGCCCCAGGTGACCGGGTCACGTGGGGTCACCGGCCCCAGGTGACCTGGTCACGTGGGGTCACCGGCCCCAGGTGACCGGGTCACGTGGGGACACCGGCCCCAGGTGACCGGGTCACGTGGGGTCACCGGCCCCAGGTGACCGGGTCACGTGGGGTCACCGGACCCAGGTCAGCGGGTCACGTGGGGACACCGGCCCCAGGTAACCGGGTCATACCGAGTCCCCGGACCCAGGTCACCGGGTCAGTTCGGGACCCCGGACCCAGGTCGGGTCATGTCACGTCCCATGCCCGGGTCCCCGGGTTGGATTTTTACCCAGGCCCCGGGTCACAGGGTCATGTCGGGTCAACGGCCTGGGTACAAGGGTCTGGTGACCACCCCGACCCCAGGTCCCCGGGTCATGACGGGACACCGGACCAGGTCCCCGAGTCCGGTCGACACCACAGCCCCAGGTCACCGGGTCATGTCGGGACCCAGCCCGGGTCCCCGGGACGGGTTTTACTCCAGCCGCAGATCACCGGGTCCTGTCGGGTACCCGGGTCGGGTCCCCTGGACAGGTCGGCACCCCGGCCCCGGGTCACGGGGTCATGTCGGGTCGCTGTCCCGGGTACCAGTGTCAGGTGACCACCCCGGCCCCGGGAGACGGAGTCATACCGGGTCCCCGGCCCGGGTCCCCGGGTTGCATCGGGACACCAGCGAAGGACCACCGGGTCCTGTCGGGTCCCCGGCCCGGGTCCCCTGGACAGGTCGTTAACCCGGCCCCAGGTCACCGGGTCATGTCGCGCACCCGGCCTGGTTCCCAGGTTCCGGTGACCACCCCGGCACCAGGACCCCGGGTCCCGTGGGGACCCCGGACCCAGGTCAGCGGGTCACGTGGGGACACCGGCCCCAGGTCACCGCGTCAGGTCGGGACCCCGAACCCAGGTCCACGAGTCCGTCGACACCACAGCCCCGGGTCACCGGGTCGTGTCGGGTAACCGGCCTGGTTCCAAGGTTCCGATGACCACCCCGGCACCAGGACCCCGGGTCACGTGGGGACACCGGCCCCAGGTGACCGGGTCACGTGGGGACACCGGCCCCAGGTGACCGGGTCACGTGGGGTCACCGGCCCCAGGTGACCGGGTCACGTGGGGTCACCGGCCCCAGGTCAGCGGGTCACGTGGGGTCACCGGCCCCAGGTGACCGGGTCACGTGGGGTCACCGGCCCCAGGTGACCTGGTCACGTGGGGTCACCGGCCCCAGGTGACCGGGTCACGTGGGGTCACCGGCCCCAGGTGACCGGGTCACGTGGGGACACCGGCCCCAGGTGACCGGGTCACGTGGGGTCACCGGCCCCAGGTGACCGGGTCACGTGGGGTCACCGGACCCAGGTCAGCGGGTCACGTGGGGTCACCGGCCCCAGGTAACCGGGTCATACCGAGTCCCCGGACCCAGGTCACCGGGTCAGTTCGGGACCCCGGACCCAGGTCGGGTCATGTCACGTCCCATGCCCGGGTCCCCGGGTTGGATTTTTACCCAGGCCCCGGGTCACAGGGTCATGTCGGGTCAACGGCCTGGGTACAAGGGTCTGGTGACCACCCCGACCCCAGGTCCCCGGGTCATGACGGGACACCGGACCAGGTCCCCGAGTCCGGTCGACACCACAGCCCCAGGTCACCGGGTCATGTCGGGACCCAGCCCGGGTCCCCGGGACGGGTTTTTACCCCAGCCGCAGATCACCGGGTCCTGTCGGGTACCCGGGTCGGGTCCCCTGGA
Source organism: Somateria mollissima (assembly GCA_951411735.1). Taxonomy (NCBI): domain Eukaryota; kingdom Metazoa; phylum Chordata; class Aves; order Anseriformes; family Anatidae; genus Somateria; species Somateria mollissima. Next base: position 938,667 of record CATOCB010000101.1, on the reverse strand, counting down.
CAGGTCGGCACCCCGGCCCCGGGTCACGGGGTCATGTCGGGTCGCTGTCCCGGGTACCAGTGTCAGGTGACCACCCCGGCCCCGGGAGACGGAGTCATACCGGGTCCCCGGCCCGGGTCCCCGGGTTGCATCGGGACACCAGCGAAGGACCACCGGGTCCTGTCGGGTCCCCGGCCCGGGTCCCCTGGACAGGTCGTTAACCCGGCCCCAGGTCACCGGGTCATGTCGCGCACCCGGCCTGGTTCCCAGGTTCCGGTGACCACCCCGGCACCAGGACCCCGGGTCCCGTGGGGACCCCGGACCCAGGTCAGCGGGTCACGTGGGGACACCGGCCCCAGGTCACCGCGTCAGGTCGGGACCCCGAACCCAGGTCCACGAGTCCGTCGACACCACAGCCCCGGGTCACCGGGTCGTGTCGGGTAACCGGCCTGGTTCCAAGGTTCCGATGACCACCCCGGCACCAGGACCCCGGGTCAAGTGGGGACACCGGCCCCAGGTGACCGGGTCACGTGGGGACACCGGCCCCAGGTCATCGGGTCACGTGGGGTCACCGGCCCCAGGTGACCGGGTCACGTGGGGTCACCGGCCACAGGTGACCGGGTCACGTGGGGTCACCGGCCCCAGGTGACCGGGTCACGTGGGGTCACCGGCCCCAGGTGACCGGGTCTCGTGGGGTCACCGGCCCCAGGTGACCGGGTCACGTGGGGTCACCGGCCCCAGGTGACCGGGTCACGTGGGGTCACCGGCCCCAGGTGACCGGGTCACGTGGGGTCACCGGCCCCAGGTCAGCGGGTCACGTGGGGTCACCGGCCCCAGGTGACCGGGTCACGTGTGGACCCCGGCCCCAGGTGACCGGGTCACGTGGCGTCACCGGCTCCAGGTCAGCGGGTCACGTGGGGACACCGGCCCCAGGTCACCGGGTCACGTGGGGTCACCGGCCCCAGGTGACCGGGTCACGTGGGGTCACCGGCTCCAGGTCACCGCGTCAGGTCGGGACCCCGGCCCCAGGTGACCGGGTCACGTGGGGTCACCGGCCCCAGGTGACCGGGTCACGTGGGAACACCGGCCCCAGGTCAGCGGGTCACGTGGGGACACCGGCCCCAGGTAACCAAGGCATGTCGGGACCTAGCCCGGGTCCCCGGGACGGGTTTTTACCCCAGCCGCAGATCACCGGGTCCTGTCGGGTCCCCGGCCCGGGTCCCCTGGACAGGTCGATAACCCGGCCCCAGGTCACCCGGTCATCTCGCGCACCCGGCCTGGTTCCCAGGTTCCGATGACCACCCCGGCACCAGGACCCCGGGTCACGTGGGGACACCGGCCCCAGGTGACCGGGTCACGTGGGGTCACCGGACCCAGGTCAGCGGGTCACGTGGGGACCCCGGCCCCAGGTGACCGGGTCATACCGAGTCCCCGGACCCAGGTCACCGGGTCAGTTCGGGACCCCGGACCCAGGTCGGGTCATGTCACGTCCCATGCCCGGGTCCCCGGGTTGGATTTTTACCCAGGCCCCGGGTCACAGGGTCATGTCGGGTCAACGGCCTGGGTACAAGGGTCTGGTGACCACCCCGACCCCAGGTCCCCGGGTCATGACGGGACACCGGACCAGGTCCCCGAGTCCGGTCGACACCACAGCCCCAGGTCACCGGGTCATGTCGGGACCCAGCCCGGGTCCCCGGGACGGGTTTTTACCCCAGCCGCAGATCACCGGGTCCTGTCGAGTACCCGGGTCGGGTCCCCTGGACAGGTCGGCACCCCGGCCCCGGGTCACGGGGTCATGTCGGGTCGCTGTCCCGGGTACCAGTGTCAGGTGACCACCCCGGCCCCGGGAGACGGAGTCATACCGGGTCCCCGGCCCGGGTCCCCGGGTTGCATCGGGACACCAGCGAAGGACCACCGGGTCCTGTCGGGTCCCCGGCCCGGGTCCCCTGGACAGGTCGTTAACCCGGCCCCAGGTCACCGGGTCATGTCGCGCACCCGGCCTGGTTCCCAGGTTCCGGTGACCACCCCGGCACCAGGACCCCGGGTCCCGTGGGGACCCCGGACCCAGGTCAGCGGGTCACGTGGGGACACCGGCCCCAGGTCACCGCGTCAGGTCGGGACCCCGAACCCAGGTCCACGAGTCCGTCGACACCACAGCCCCGGGTCACCGGGTCGTGTCGGGTAACCGGCCTGGTTCCCAGGTTCCGATGACCACCCCGACACCAGGACCCCGGGTCACGTGGGGACACCGGCCCCAGGTCATCGGGTCACGTGGGGACACCGGCCCCAGGTCAGCGGGTCACGTGGGGTCACCGGCCCCAGGTGACCGGGTCACGTGGGGTCACCGGCCCCAGGTGACCGGGTCACGTGGGGTCACCGGCCCCAGGTGACCTGGTCACGTGGGGTCACCGGCCCCAGGTGACCGGGTCACGTGGGGTCACCGGCCCCAGGTGACCGGGTCACGTGGGGTCACCGGCCCCAGGTGACCGGGTCACGTGGGGTCACCGGACCCAGGTCAGCGGGTCACGTGGGGACACCGGCCCCAGGTAACCGGGTCATACCGAGTCCCCGGACCCAGGTCACTGGGTCAGTTCGGGACCCCGGACCCAGGTCGGGTCATGTCACGTCCCATGCCCGGGTCCCCGGGTTGGATTTTTACCCAGGCCCCGGGTCACAGGGTCATGTCGGTTCAACGGCCTGGGTACAAGGGTCTGGTGACCACCCCGACCCCAGGTCCCCGGGTCATGACGGGACACCGGACCAGGTCCCCGAGTCTGGTCGACAACACAGCCCCAGGTCACCAGGTCATGTCGGGACCCAGCCCGGGTCCCCGGGACGGGTTTTTACTCCAGCCGCAGATCACCGGGTCCTGTCGGGTACCCGGGTCGGGTCCCCTGGACAGGTCGGCACCCCGGCCCCGGGTCACGGGGTCATGTCGGGTCGCTGTCCCGGGTACCAGTGTCAGGTGACCACCCCGGCCCCGGGAGACGGAGTCATACCGGGTCCCCGGCCCGGGTCCCCGGGTTGCATCGGGACACCAGCGAAGGACCACCGGGTCCTGTCGGGTCCCCGGCCCGGGTCCCCTGGACAGGTCGTTAACCCGGCCCCAGGTCACCGGGTCATGTCGCGCACCCGGCCTGGTTCCCAGGTTCCGGTGACCACCCCGGCACCAGGACCCCGGGTCCCGTGGGGACCCCGGACCCAGGTCAGCGGGTCACGTGGGGACACCGGCCCCAGGTCACCGCGTCAGGTCGGGACCCCGAACCCAGGTCCACGAGTCCGTCGACACCACAGCCCCGGGTCACCGGGTCGTGTCGGGTAACCGGCCTGGTTCCAAGGTTCCGATGACCACCCCGGCACCAGGACCCCGGGTCACGTGGGGACACCGGCCCCAGGTGACCGGGTCACGTGGGGACACCGGCCCCAGGTCATCGGGTCACGTGGGGTCACCGGCCCCAGGTCATCGGGTCACGTGGGGTCACCGGCCCCAGGTGACCGGGTCACGTGGGGTCACCGGCCCCAGGTGACCGGGTCACGTGGGGTCACCGGCCCCAGGTGACCGGGTCACGTGGGGTCACCGGCCCCAGGTGACCGGGTCACGTTGGGTCACCGGCCCCAGGTGACCGGGTCACGTGGGGTCACCGGCCCCAGGTGACCGGGTCACGTGGGGTCACCGGCCCCAGGTGACCGGGTCACGTGGGGTCACCGGCCCCAGGTGACCGGGTCACGTGGGGTCACCGGCCCCAGGTGACCGGGTCACGTGGGGTCACCGGCCCCAGGTGACCGGGTCACGTGGGGACACCGGCCCCAGGTGACCGGGTCACGTGGGGTCACCGGCCCCAGGTGACCGGGTCACGTGGGGTCACCGGCCCCAGGTGACCGGGTCACGTGGGGTCACCGGCCCCAGGTGACCGGGTCACGTGGGGTCACCGGCCCCAGGTGACCTGGTCACGTGGGGTCACCGGCCCCAGGTGACCGGGTCACGTGGGGACACCGGCCCCAGGTGACCGGGTCACGTGGGGTCACCGGCCCCAGGTGACCGGGTCACGTGGGGTCACCGGACCCAGGTCAGCGGGTCACGTGGGGACACCGGCCCCAGGTAACCGGGTCATACCGAGTCCCCGGACCCAGGTCACCGGGTCAGTTCGGGACCCCGGACCCAGGTCGGGTCATGTCACGTCCCATGCCCGGGTCCCCGGGTTGGATTTTTACCCAGGCCCCGGGTCACAGGGTCATGTCGGGTCAACGGCCTGGGTACAAGGGTCTGGTGACCACCCCGACCCCAGGTCCCCGGGTCATGACGGGACACCGGACCAGGTCCCCGAGTCCGGTCGACACCACAGCCCCAGGTCACCGGGTCATGTCGGGACCCAGCCCGGGTCCCCGGGACGGGTTTTTACCCCAGCCGCAGATCACCGGGTCCTGTCGGGTACCCGGGTCGGGTCCCCTGGACAGGTCGGCACCCCGGCCCCGGGTCACGGGGTCATGTCGGGTCGCTGTCCCGGGTACCAGTGTCAGGTGACCACCCCGGCCCCGGGAGACGGAGTCATACCGGGTCCCCGGCCCGGGTCCCCGGGTTGCATCGGGACACCAGCGAAGGACCACCGGGTCCTGTCGGGTCCCCGGCCCGGGTCCCCTGGACAGGTCGTTAACCCGGCCCCAGGTCACCGGGTCATGTCGCGCACCCGGCCTGGTTCCCAGGTTCCGGTGACCACCCCGGCACCAGGACCCCGGGTCCCGTGGGGACCCCGGACCCAGGTCAGCGGGTCACGTGGGGACACCGGCCCCAGGTCACCGCGTCAGGTCGGGACCCCGAACCCAGGTCCACGAGTCCGTCGACACCACAGCCCCGGGTCACCGGGTCGTGTCGGGTAACCGGCCTGGTTCCAAGGTTCCGATGACCACCCCGGCACCAGGACCCCGGGTCAAGTGGGGACACCGGCCCCAGGTGACCGGGTCACGTGGGGACACCGGCCCCAGGTCATCGGGTCACGTGGGGTCACCGGCCCCAGGTGACCGGGTCACGTGGGGTCACCGGCCACAGGTGACCGGGTCACGTGGGGTCACCGGCCCCAGGTGACCGGGTCACGTGGGGTCACCGGCCCCAGGTGACCGGGTCTCGTGGGGTCACCGGCCCCAGGTGACCGGGTCACGTGGGGTCACCGGCCCCAGGTGACCGGGTCACGTGGGGTCACCGGCCCCAGGTGACCGGGTCACGTGGGGTCACCGGCCCCAGGTCAGCGGGTCACGTGGGGTCACCGGCCCCAGGTGACCGGGTCACGTGTGGACCCCGGCCCCAGGTGACCGGGTCACGTGGCGTCACCGGCTCCAGGTCAGCGGGTCACGTGGGGACACCGGCCCCAGGTCACCGGGTCACGTGGGGTCACCGGCCCCAGGTGACCGGGTCACGTGGGGTCACCGGCTCCAGGTCACCGCGTCAGGTCGGGACCCCGGCCCCAGGTGACCGGGTCACGTGGGGTCACCGGCCCCAGGTGACCGGGTCACGTGGGAACACCGGCCCCAGGTCAGCGGGTCACGTGGGGACACCGGCCCCAGGTAACCAAGGCATGTCGGGACCCAGCCCGGGTCCCCGGGACGGGTTTTTACCCCAGCCGCAGATCACCGGGTCCTGTCGGGTCCCCGGCCCGGGTCCCCTGGACAGGTCGATAACCCGGCCCCAGGTCACCCGGTCATCTCGCGCACCCGGCCTGGTTCCCAGGTTCCGATGACCACCCCGGCACCAGGACCCCGGGTCACGTGGGGACACCGGCCCCAGGTGACCGGGTCACGTGGGGTCACCGGACCCAGGTCAGCGGGTCACGTGGGGACACCGGCCCCAGGTGACCGGGTCATACCGAGTCCCCGGACCCAGGTCACCGGGTCAGTTCGGGACCCCGGACCCAGGTCGGGTCATGTCACGTCCCATGCCCGGGTCCCCGGGTTGGATTTTTACCCAGGCCCCGGGTCACAGGGTCATGTCGGGTCAACGGCCTGGGTACAAGGGTCTGGTGACCACCCCGACCCCAGGTCCCCGGGTCATGACGGGACACCGGACCAGGTCCCCGAGTCCGGTCGACACCACAGCCCCAGGTCACCGGGTCATGTCGGGACCCAGCCCGGGTCCCCGGGACGGGTTTTTACCCCAGCCGCAGATCACCGGGTCCTGTCGAGTACCCGGGTCGGGTCCCCTGGACAGGTCGGCACCCCGGCCCCGGGTCACGGGGTCATGTCGGGTCGCTGTCCCGGGTACCAGTGTCAGGTGACCACCCCGGCCCCGGGAGACGGAGTCATACCGGGTCCCCGGCCCGGGTCCCCGGGTTGCATCGGGACACCAGCGAAGGACCACCGGGTCCTGTCGGGTCCCCGGCCCGGGTCCCCTGGACAGGTCGTTAACCCGGCCCCAGGTCACCGGGTCATGTCGCGCACCCGGCCTGGTTCCCAGGTTCCGGTGACCACCCCGGCACCAGGACCCCGGGTCCCGTGGGGACCCCGGACCCAGGTCAGCGGGTCACGTGGGGACACCGGCCCCAGGTCACCGCGTCAGGTCGGGACCCCGAACCCAGGTCCACGAGTCCGTCGACACCACAGCCCCGGGTCACCGGGTCGTGTCGGGTAACCGGCCTGGTTCCCAGGTTCCGATGACCACCCCGACACCAGGACCCCGGGTCACGTGGGGACACCGGCCCCAGGTCATCGGGTCACGTGGGGACACCGGCCCCAGGTCATCGGGTCACGTGGGGTCACCGGCCCCAGGTGACCGGGTCACGTGGGGTCACCGGCCCCAGGTGACCGGGTCACGTGGGGTCACCGGCCCCAGGTGACCTGGTCACGTGGGGACACCGGCCCCAGGTGACCGGGTCACGTGGGGTCACCGGCCCCAGGTGACCGGGTCACGTGGGGTCACCGGACCCAGGTCAGCGGGTCACGTGGGGACACCGGCCCCAGGTAACCGGGTCATACCGAGTCCCCGGACCCAGGTCACTGGGTCAGTTCGGGACCCCGGACCCAGGTCGGGTCATGTCACGTCCCATGCCCGGGTCCCCGGGTTGGATTTTTACCCAGGCCCCGGGTCACAGGGTCATGTCGGTTCAACGGCCTGGGTACAAGGGTCTGGTGACCACCCCGACCCCAGGTCCCCGGGTCATGACGGGACACCGGACCAGGTCCCCGAGTCCGGTCGACAACACAGCCCCAGGTCACCAGGTCATGTCGGGACCCAGCCCGGGTCCCCGGGACGGGTTTTTACTCCAGCCGCAGATCACCGGGTCCTGTCGGGTACCCGGGTCGGGTCCCCTGGACAGGTCGGCACCCCGGCCCCGGGTCACGGGGTCATGTCGGGTCGCTGTCCCGGGTACCAGTGTCAGGTGACCACCCCGGCCCCGGGAGACGGAGTCATACCGGGTCCCCGGCCCGGGTCCCCGGGTTGCATCGGGACACCAGCGAAGGACCACCGGGTCCTGTCGGGTCCCCGGCCCGGGTCCCCTGGACAGGTCGTTAACCCGGCCCCAGGTCACCGGGTCATGTCGCGCACCCGGCCTGGTTCCCAGGTTCCGGTGACCACCCCGGCACCAGGACCCCGGGTCCCGTGGGGACCCCGGACCCAGGTCAGCGGGTCACGTGGGGACACCGGCCCCAGGTCACCGCGTCAGGTCGGGACCCCGAACCCAGGTCCACGAGTCCGTCGACACCACAGCCCCGGGTCACCGGGTCGTGTCGGGTAACCGGCCTGGTTCCAAGGTTCCGATGACCACCCCGGCACCAGGACCCCGGGTCACGTGGGGACACCGGCCCCAGGTGACCGGGTCACGTGGGGACACCGGCCCCAGGTCATCGGGTCACGTGGGGTCACCGGCCCCAGGTCATCGGGTCACGTGGGGTCACCGGCCCCAGGTGACCGGGTCACGTGGGGTCACCGGCCCCAGGTGACCGGGTCACGTGGGGTCACCGGCCCCAGGTGACCGGGTCACGTGGGGTCACCGGCCCCAGGTGACCGGGTCACGTGGGGTCACCGGCCCCAGGTGACCGGGTCACGTGGGGTCACCGGCCCCAGGTGACCGGGTCACGTGGGGTCACCGGCCCCAGGTGACCGGGTCACGTGGGGTCACCGGCCCCAGGTGCCTGGGTCACGTGGGGACACCTGCCCCAGGTGACCGGGTCACGTGGGGTCACCGGCCCCAGGTGACCGGGTCACGTGGGGTCACCGGCCCCAGGTGACCTGGTCACGTGGGGTCACCGGCCCCAGGTGACCGGGTCACGTGGGGACACCGGCCCCAGGTGACCGGGTCATACCGAGTCCCCGGACCCAGGTCACCGGGTCAGTTCGGGACCCCGGACCCAGGTCGGGTCATGTCACGTCCCATGCCCGGGTCCCCGGGTTGGATTTTTACCCAGGCCCCGGGTCACAGGGTCATGTCGGGTCAACGGCCTGGGTACAAGGGTCTGGTGACCACCCCGATCCCAGGTCCCCGGGTCATGACGGGACACCGGACCAGGTCCCCGAGTCCGGTCGACACCACAGCCCCAGGTCACCGGGTCATGTCGGGACCCAGCCCGGGTCCCCGGGACGGGTTTTTACCCCAGCCGCAGATCACCGGGTCCTGTCGGGTACACGGGTCGGGTCCCCTGGACAGGTCGGCACCCCGGCCCCGGGTCACGGGGTCATGTCGGGTCGCTGTCCCGGGTACCAGTGTCAGGTGACCACCCCGGCCCCGGGAGACGGAGTCATACCGGGTCCCCGGCCCGGGTCCCCGGGTTGCATCGGGACACCAGCGAAGGACCACCGGGTCCTGTCGGGTCCCCGGCCCGGGTCCCCTGGACAGGTCGTTAACCCGGCCCCAGGTCACCGGGTCATGTCGCGCACCCGGCCTGGTTCCCAGGTTCCGGTGACCACCCCGGCACCAGGACCCCGGGTCCCGTGGGGACCCCGGACCCAGGTCAGCGGGTCACGTGGGGACACCGGCCCCAGGTCACCGCGTCAGGTCGGGACCCCGAACCCAGGTCCACGAGTCCGTCGACACCACAGCCCCGGGTCACCGGGTCGTGTCGGGTAACCGGCCTGGTTCCAAGGTTCCGATGACCACCCCGGCACCAGGACCCCGGGTCACGTGGGGACACCGGCCCCAGGTGACCGGGTCACGTGGGGACACCGGCCCCAGGTCATCGGGTCACGTGGGGTCACCGGCCCCAGGTGACCGGGTCACGTGGGGTCACCGGCCCCAGGTGACCGGGTCACGTGGGGTCACCGGCCCCAGGTGACCGGGTCACGTGGGGTCACCGGCCCCAGGTGACCGGGTCACGTGGGGTCACCGGCCCCAGGTGACCGGGTCACGTGGGGTCACCGGCCCCAGGTCAGCGGGTCACGTGGGGTCACCGGCCCCAGGTGACCGGGTCACGTGGGGACACCGGCCCCAGGTGACCGGGTCACGTGGGGTCACCGGCCCCAGGTCAGCGGGTCACGTGGGGACACCGGCCCCAGGTGACCGGGTCACGTGGGGTCACCGGCCCCAGGTGACCGGGTCACGTGGGGTCACCGGCCCCAGGTGACCGGGTCACGTGGGTACACCGGCACCAGGTGACCTGGTCACATGGGGTCACCGGCCCCAGGTGACCGGGTCACGTGGGGTCACCGGCCCCAGGTGACCGGGTCACGTGGGGTCACCGGCCCCAGGTCAGCGGGTCACGTGGGGTCACCGGCCCCAGGTGACCGGGTCACGTGGGGTCACCGGCCCCAGGTGACCGGGTCACGTGGGGACACCGGCCCCAGGTGACCGGGTCACGTGGGGTCACCGGCCCCAGGTGACCGGGTCACGTGGGGTCACCGGCCCCAGGTGACCTGGTCACGTGGGGTCACCGGCCCCAGGTGACCGGGTCACGTGGGGTCACCGGCCCCAGGTGACCGGGTCACGTGGGGACACCGGCCCCAGGTGACCGGGTCACGTGGGGTCACCGGCCCCAGGTGACCGGGTCACGTTGGGTCACCGGACCCAGGTCAGCGGGTCACGTGGGGACACCGGCCCCAGGTAACCGGGTCATACCGAGTCCCCGGACCCAGGTCACCGGGTCAGTTCGGGACCCCGGACCCAGGTCGGGTCATGTCACGTCCCATGCCCGGGTCCCCGGGTTGGATTTTTACCCAGGCCCCGGGTCACAGGGTCATGTCGGGTCAACGGCCTGGGTACAAGGGTCTGGTGACCACCCCGACCCCAGGTCCCCGGGTCATGACGGGACACCGGATCAGGTCCCCGAGTCCGGTCGACACCACAGCCCCAGGTCACCGGGTCATGTCGGGACCCAGCCCGGGTCCCCGGGACGGGTTTTTACCCCAGCCGCAGATCACCGGGTCCTGTCGGGTACCCGGGTCGGGTCCCCTGGACAGGTCGGCACCCCGGCCCCGGGTCACGGGGTCATGTCGGGTCGCTGTCCCGGGTACCAGTGTCAGGTGACCACCCCGGCCCCGGGAGACGGAGTCATACCGGGTCCCCGGCCCGGGTCCCCGGGTTGCATCGGGACACCAGCGAAGGACCACCGGGTCCTGTCGGGTCCCCGGCCCGGGTCCCCTGGACAGGTCGTTAACCCGGCCCCAGGTCACCAGGTCATGTCGCGCACCCGGCCTGGTTCCCAGGTTCCGGTGACCACCCCGGCACCAGGACCCCGGGTCCCGTGGGGACCCCGGACCCAGGTCAGCGGGTCACATGGGGACACCGGCCCCAGGTCACCGCGTCAGGTCGGGACCCCGAACCCAGGTCCACGAGTCCGTCGACACCACAGCCCCGGGTCACCGGGTCGTGTCGGGTAACCGGCCTGGTTCCAAGGTTCCGATGACCACCCCGGCACCAGGACCCCGGGTCACGTGGGGACACCGGCCCCAGGTGACCGGGTCACGTGGGGACACCGGCCCCAGGTCATCGGGTCACGTGGGGTCACCGGCCCCAGGTGACCGGGTCACGTGGGGTCACCGGCCCCAGGTGACCGGGTCACGTGGGGTCACCGGCCCCAGGTGACCGGGTCACGTTGGGTCACCGGCCCCAGGTGACCGGGTCACGTGGGGTCACCGGCCCCAGGTGACCGGGTCACGTGGGGTCACCGGCCCCAGGTGACCGGGTCACGTGGGGTCACCGGCCCCAGGTGTTCGGGTCACGTGGGGTCACCGGCCCCAGGTGACTGGGTCACGTGGGGTCACCGGCCCCAGGTGACCGGGTCACGTGGGGACACCGGCCCCAGGTGACCGGGTCACGTGGGGTCACCGGCCCCAGGTGTTCGGGTCACGTGGGGTCACCGGCCCCAGGTGACTGGGTCACGTGGGGTCACCGGCCCCAGGTGACCGGGTCACGTGGGGACACCGGCCCCAGGTGACCGGGTCACGTGGGGTCACCGACCCCAGGTGACCGGGTCACGTGGGGTCACCGGACCCAGGTCAGCGGGTCACGTGGGGACACCGGCCCCAGGTAACCGGGTCATACCGAGTCCCCGGACCCAGGTCAGCGGGTCAGTTCGGGACCCCGGACCCAGGTCGGGTCATGTCACGTCCCATGCCCGGGTCCCCGGGTTGGATTTTTACCCAGGCCCCGGGTCACAGGGTCATGTCGGGTCAACGGCCTGGGTACAAGGGTCTGGTGACCACCCCGACCCCAGGTCCCCGGGTCATGACGGGACAGCGGACCAGGTCCCCGAGTCCGGTCGACACCACAGCCCCAGGTCACCGGGTCATGTCGGGACCCAGCCCGGGTCCCCGGGACGGGTTTTTACCCCAGCCGCAGATCACCGGGTCCTGTCGGGTACCCGGGTCGGGTCCCCTGGACAGGTCGGCACCCCGGCCCCGGGTCACGGGGTCATGTCGGGTCGCTGTCCCGGGTACCAGTGTCAGGTGACCACCCCGGCCCCGGGAGACGGAGTCATACCGGGTCCCCGGCCCGGGTCCCCGGGTTGCATCGGGACACCAGCGAAGGACCACCGGGTCCTGTCGGGTCCCCGGCCCGGGTCCCCTGGACAGGTCGTTAACCCGGCCCCAGGTCACCGGGTCATGTCGCGCACCCGGCCTGGTTCCCAGGTTCCGGTGACCACCCCGGCACCAGGACCCCGGGTCCCGTGGGGACCCCGGACCCAGGTCAGCGGGTCACGTGGGGACACCGGCCCCAGGTCACCGCGTCAGGTCGGGACCCCGAACCCAGGTCCACGAGTCCGTCGACACCACAGCCCCGGGTCACCGGGTCGTGTCGGGTAACCGGCCTGGTTCCAAGGTTCCGATGACCACCCCGGCACCAGGACCCCGGGTCACGTGGGGACACCGGCCCCAGGTGACCGGGTCACGTGGGGACACCGGCCCCAGGTCATCGGGTCACGTGGGGTCACCGGCCCCAGGTGACCGGGTCACGTGGGGTCACCGGCCCCAGGTGACCGGGTCACGTGGGGTCACCGGCCCCAGGTGACCGGGTCACGTGGGGTCACCGGCCCCAGGTGACCGGGTCACGTGGGGTCACCGGCCCCAGGTGACCGGGTCACGTGGGGTCACCGGCCCCAGGTGACAGGGTCACGTGGGGACACCGGCCCCAGGTGACCGGGTCACGTGGGGTCACCGGCCCCAGGTGACCGGGTCACGTGGGGTCACCGGACCCAGGTCAGCGGGTCACGTGGGGACACCGGCCCCAGGTAACCGGGTCATACCGAGTCCCCGGACCCAGGTCAGCGGGTCAGTTCGGGACCCCGGACCCAGGTCGGGTCATGTCACGTCCCATGCCCGGGTCCCCGGGTTGGATTTTTACCCAGGCCCCGGGTCACAGGGTCATGTCGGGTCAACGGCCTGGGTACAAGGGTCTGGTGACCACCCCGACCCCAGGTCCCCGGGTCATGACGGGACAGCGGACCAGGTCCCCGAGTCCGGTCGACACCACAGCCCCAGGTCACCGGGTCATGTCGGGACCCAGCCCGGGTCCCCGGGACGGGTTTTTACCCCAGCCGCAGATCACCGGGTCCTGTCGGGTACCCGGGTCGGGTCCCCTGGACAGGTCGGCACCCCGGCCCCGGGTCACGGGGTCATGTCGGGTCGCTGTCCCGGGTACCAGTGTCAGGTGACCACCCCGGCCCCGGGAGACGGAGTCATACCGGGTCCCCGGCCCGGGTCCCCGGGTTGCATCGGGACACCAGCGAAGGACCACCGGGTCCTGTCGGGTCCCCGGCCCGGGTCCCCTGGACAGGTCGTTAACCCGGCCCCAGGTCACCGGGTCATGTCGCGCACCCGGCCTGGTTCCCAGGTTCCGGTGACCACCCCGGCACCAGGACCCCGGGTCCCGTGGGGACCCCGGACCCAGGTCAGCGGGTCACGTGGGGACACCGGCCCCAGGTCACCGCGTCAGGTCGGGACCCCGAACCCAGGTCCACGAGTCCGTCGACACCACAGCCCCGGGTCACCGGGTCGTGTCGGGTAACCGGCCTGGTTCCAAGGTTCCGATGACCACCCCGGCACCAGGACCCCGGGTCACGTGGGGACACCGGCCCCAGGTGACCGGGTCACGTGGGGACACCGGCCCCAGGTCATCGGGTCACGTGGGGTCACCGGCCCCAGGTGACCGGGTCACGTGGGGTCACCGGCCCCAGGTGACCGGGTCACGTGGGGTCATCGGCCCCAGGTGACCGGGTCACGTGGGGTCACCGGCCCCAGGTGACCGGGTCACGTGGGGTCACCGGCCCCAGGTGACCGGGTCACGTGGGGTCACCGGCCCCAGGTGACCTGGTCACGTGGGGTCACCGGCCCCAGGTCAGCGGGTCACGTGGGGTCACCGGCCCCAGGTCAGCGGGTCACGTGGGGACACCGGCCCCAGGTGACCGGGTCACGTGGGGTCACCGGCCCCAGGTCAGCGGGTCACGTGGGGACACCGGCCCCAGGTGACCGGGTCACGTGGGGTCACCGGCCCCAGGTGACCGGGTCACGTGGGGTCACCGGCCCCAGGTGACCGGGTCACGTGGGTACACCGGCACCAGGTGACCGGGTCACGTGGGGTCACCGGCCCCAGGTGACCGGGTCACGTGGGGTCACCGGCCCCAGGTGACCGGGTCACGTGGGGTCACCGGCCCCAGGTGACCGGGTCACGTGGGGTCACCGGCCCCAGGTCAGCGGGTCACGTGGGGTCACCGGCCCCAGGTGACCGGGTCACGTGGGGTCACCGGCCCCAGGTGACCGGGTCACGTGGGGACACCGGCCCCAGGTGACCGGGTCACGTGGGGTCACCGGCCCCAGGTGACCGGGTCACGTGGGGTCACCGGCCCCAGGTGACCTGGTCACGTGGGGTCACCGGCCCCAGGTTACCGGGTCACGTGGGGTCACCGGCCCCAGGTGACCGGGTCACGTGGGGACACCGGCCCCAGGTGACCGGGTCACGTGGGGTCACCGGCCCCAGGTGACCGGGTCACGTGGGGTCACCGGACCCAGGTCAGCGGGTCACGTGGGGACACCGGCCCCAGGTAACCGGGTCATACCGAGTCTCCGGACCAAGGTCACCGGGTCAGTTCGGGACCCCGGACCCAGGTCGGGTCATGTCACGTCCCATGCCTGGGTCCCCGGGTTGGATTTTTACCCAGGCCCCGGGTCACAGGGTCATGTCGGGTCAACGGCCTGGGTACAAGGGTCTGGTGACCACCCCGACCCCAGGTCCCCGGGTCATGACGGGACACCGGACCAGGTCCCCGAGTCCGGTCGACACCACAGCCCCAGGTCACCGGGTCATGTCGGGACCCAGCCCGGGTCCCCGGGACGGGTTTTTACCCCAGCCGCAGATCACCGGGTCCTGTCGGGTACCCGGGTCGGGTCCCCTGGACAGGTCGGCACCCCGGCCCCGGGTCACGGGGTCATGTCGGGTCGCTGTCCTGGGTACCAGTGTCAGGTGACCACCCCGGCCCCGGGAGACGGAGTCATACCGGGTCCCCGGCCCGGGTCCCCGGGTTGCATCGGGACACCAGCGAAGGACCACCGGGTCCTGTCGGGTCCCCGGCCCGGGTCCCCTGGACAGGTCGTTAACCCGGCCCCAGGTCACCGGGTCATGTCGCGCACCCGGCCTGGTTCCCAGGTTCCGGTGACCACCCCGGCACCAGGACCCCGGGTCCCGTGGGGACCCCGGACCCAGGTCAGCGGGTCACGTGGGGACACCGGCCCCAGGTCACCGTGTCAGGTCGGGACCCCGAACCCAGGTCCACGAGTCCGTCGACACCACAGCCCCGGGTCACCGGGTCGTGTCGGGTAACCGGCCTGGTTCCAAGGTTCCGATGACCACCCCGGCACCAGGACCCCGGGTCACGTGGGGACACCGGCCCCAGGTGACCGGGTCACGTGGGGACACCGGCCCCAGGTCATCGGGTCACGTGGGGTCACCGGCCCCAGGTGACCGGGTCACGTGGGGTCACCGGCCCCAGGTGACCGGGTCACGTGGGGTCACCGGCCCCAGGTGACCGGGTCACGTGGGGTCACCGGCCCCAGGTGACCGGGTCACGTGGGGTCACCGGCCCCAGGTGACCGGGTCACGTGGGGTCACCGGCCCCAGGTCAGCGGGTCACGTGGGGTCACCGGCCCCAGGTGACCGGGTCACGTGGGGACACCGGCCCCAGGTGACCGGGTCACGTGGGGTCACCGGCCCCAGGTCAGCGGGTCACGTGGGGACACCGGCCCCAGGTGACCGGGTCACGTGGGGTCACCGGCCCCAGGTGACCGGGTCACGTGGGTACACCGGCACCAGGTGACGGGGTCACGTGGGGACACCGGCCCCAGGTAACCGGGTCACGTGGGGTCACCGGCCCCAGGTCAGCGGGTCACGTGGGGACACCGGCCTCAGGTAACCAAGGCATGTCGGGACCCAGCCCGGGTCCCCGGGACGGGTTTTTACCCCAGCCGCAGATCACCGGGTCCTGTCGGGTCCCCGGCCCGGGTCCCCTGGACAGGTCGATAACCCGGCCCCAGGTCACCCGGTCATCTCGCGCACCCGGCCTGGTTCCCAGGTTCCGATGACCACCCCGGCACCAGGACCCCGGGTCACGTGGGGACACCGGCCCCAGGTGACCGGGTCACGTGGGGTCACCGGCCCCAGGTCAGCGGGTCACGTGGGGACCCCGGCCCCAGGTGACCGGGTCACGTGGGGACCCCGGACCCAGGTAACCGGGTCATACCGAGTCCCCGGACCCAGGTCACCGGGTCAGTTCGGGACCCCGGACCCAGGTCGGGTCATGTCACGTCCCATGCCCGGGTCCCCGGGTTGGATTTTTACACAGGCCCCGGGTCACAGGGTCATGTCGGGTCAACGGCCTGGGTACAAGGGTCTGGTGACCACCCCGACCCCAGGTCCCCGGGTCATGACGGGACACCGGACCAGGTCCCCGAGTCCGGTCGACACCACAGCCCCAGGTCACCGGGTCATGTCGGGACCCAGCCCGGGTCCCCGGGACGGGTTTTTACCCCAGCCGCAGATCACCGGGTCCTTTCTGTACCCGGGTCGGGTCCCCTGGACAGGTCGGCACCCCGGCCCCGGGTCACGGGGTCATGTCGGGTCGCTGTCCCGGGTACCAGTGTCAGGTGACCACCCCGGCCCCGGGAGACGGAGTCATACCGGGTCCCCGGCCCGGGTCCCCGGGTTGCATCGGGACACCAGCGAAGGACCACCGGGTCCTGTCGGGTCCCCGGCCCGGGTCCCCTGGACAGGTCGTTAACCCGGCCCCAGGTCACCGGGTCATGTCGCGCACCCGGCCTGGTTCCCAGGTTCCGGTGACCACCCCGGCACCAGGACCCCGGGTCACGTGGGGACCCCGGCCCCAGGTCAGCGGGTCACGTGGGGACACCGGCCCCAGGTCACCGCGTCAGGTCGGGACCCCGAACCCAGGTCCACGAGTCCGTCGACACCACAGCCCCGGGTCACCGGTTCGTGTCGGGTAACCGGCCTGGTTCCAAGGTTCCGATGACCACCCCGGCACCAGGACCCCGGGTCACGTGGGGACACCGGCCCCAGGTGACCGGGTCACGTGGGGACACTGGCCCCAGGTCATCGGGTCACGTGGTGTCACCGGCCCCAGGTGACCGGGTCACGTGGGGTCACCGGCCCCAGGTGACCGGGTCACGTGGGGTCACCGGCCCCAGGTGACCGGGTCACGTGGGAACACCGGCCCCAGGTCAGCGGGTCACGTGGGGACACCGGCCCCAGGTAACCAAGGCATGTCGGGACCCAGCCCGGGTCCCCGGGACGGGTTTTTACCCCAGCCGCAGATCACCGGGTCCTGTCGGGTCCCCGGCCCGGGTCCCCTGGACAGGTCGATAACCCGGCCCCAGGTCACCCGGTCATCTCGCGCACCCGGCCTGGTTCCCAGGTTCCGATGACCACCCCGGCACGAGGACCCCGGGTCACGTGGGGACACCGGCCCCAGGTGACCGGGTCACGTGGGGACACCGGCCTCAGGTCAGCGGGTCACGTGGGGACACCGGCCCCAGGTCAGCGGGTCACGTGGGGACCCCGGACCCAGGTCAGCGGGTCACGTGGGGACACCGGCCCCAGGTAACCGGGTCATACCGAGTCCCCGGACCCAGGTCACCGGGTCAGTTCGGGACCCCGGACCCAGGTCGGGTCATGTCACGTCCCATGCCCGGGTCCCCGGGTTGGATTTTTACCCAGGCCCCGGGTCACAGGGTCATGTCGGGTCAACGGCCTGGGTACAAGGGTCTGGTGACCACCCCGACCCCAGGTCCCCGGGTCATGACGGGACAGCGGACCAGGTCCCCGAGTCCGGTCGACACCACAGCCCCAGGTCACCGGGTCATGTCGGGACCCAGCCCGGGTCCCCGGGACGGGTTTTTACCCCAGCCGCAGATCACCGGGTCCTGTCGGGTACCCGGGTCGGGTCCCCTGGACAGGTCGGCACCCCGGCCCCGGGTCACGGGGTCATGTCGGGTCGCTGTCCCGGGTACCAGTGTCAGGTGACCACCCCGGCCCCGGGAGACGGAGTCATACCGGGTCCCCGGCCCGGGTCCCCGGGTTGCATCGGGACAAAAGCACCGGATCACCGGATCACGTGGGGGCCCGGGCCCGGGTCCCCGGGTTGCATCGGGACACCAGCGAAGGACCACCGGGTCCTGTCGGGTCCACGGCCCGGGTCCCCTGGACAGGTCGTTAACCCGGCCCCAGGTCACCGGGTCATGTCGCGCACCCGGCCTGGTTCCCACGTTCCGGTGACCACCCCGGCACCAGGACCCCGGGTCCCGTGGGGACCCCGGCCCCAGGTGACCGGGTCACGCGGGGTCACCGGCCCCAGGTCAGCGGGTCACGTAGGGTCACCGGCCCCAGGTCAGCGGGTCACGTGGGGTCCTCGGCCCCAGGTCAGCGGGTCACGTGGGGACACCGGCCCCAGGTCACCGCGTCAGGTCGGGACCCCGAACCCAGGTCCACGAGTCCGTCGACACCACAGCCCCGGGTCACCGGGTCGTGTCGGGTAACCGGCCTGGTTCCCAGGTTCCGATGACCACCCCGGCACCAGGACCCCGGGTCACGTGGGGACACCGGCC
This sequence comes from Somateria mollissima, assembly GCA_951411735.1. NCBI lineage: Eukaryota > Metazoa > Chordata > Aves > Anseriformes > Anatidae > Somateria > Somateria mollissima. The sequence goes on along the minus strand of CATOCB010000101.1, from coordinate 920,165 downwards.
CCAGGTGACCGGGTCACGTGGGGTCACCGGCCCCAGGTCAGCGGGTCACGTGGGGACCCCGGCCCCAGGTCACCGGGTCACGTGGGGTCACCGGCCCCAGGTCAGAGGGTCACGTGGGGACCCCGGACCCAGGTCACCGGGTCATGTCGGGACCCAGCCTGGGTCCCCGGGACGGGTTTTTACCCCAGCCGCAGATCACCGGGTCCTGTCGGGTACCCGGGTCGGGTCCCCTGGACAGGTCGGCACCCCGGCCCCGGGTCACGGGGTCATGTCGGGTCGCTGTCCCGGGTACCAGTGTCAGGTGACCACCCCGGCCCCGGGAGACGGAGTCATACCGGGTCCCCGGCCCGGGTCCCCGGGTTGCATCGGGACACCAGCGAAGGACCACCGGGTCCTGTCGGGTCCCCGGCCCGGGTCCCCTGGACAGGTCGTTAACCCGGCCCCAGGTCACCGGGTCATGTCGCGCACCCGGCCTGGTTCCCAGGTTCCGGTGACCACCCCGGCACCAGGACCCCGGGTCCCGTGGGGACCCCGGCCCCAGGTCAGCGGGTCACGTGGGGACACCGGCCCCAGGTCACCGCGTCAGGTCGGGACCCCGAACCCAGGTCCACGAGTCCGTCGACACCACAGCCCCGGGTCACCGGGTCGTGTCGGGTAACCGGCCTGGTTCCAAGGTTCCGATGACCACCCCGGCACCAGGACCCCGGGTCACGTGGGGACACCGGCCCCAGGTGACCGGGTCACGTGGGGACACCGGCCCCAGGTCATCGGGTCACGTGGGGTCACCGGCCCCAGGTGACCGGGTCACGTGGGGTCACCGGCACCAGGTGACCGGGTCACGTGGGGTCACCGGCCCCAGGTGACCGGGTCACGTGGGGTCACCGGCCCCAGGTGACCGGGTCACGTGGGGTCACCGGCCCCAGGTGACCGGGTCACGTGGGGTCACCGGCCCCAGGTGACCGGGTCACGTGGGGTCACCGGCACCAGGTGACCGGGTCACGTGGGGTCACCGGCCCCAGGTGACCGGGTCACGTGGGAACCCCGGACCCAGGTAACCGGGTCATACCGAGTCCCCGGACCCAGGTTACCGGGTCAGTTCGGGACCCCGGACCCAGGTCGGGTCATGTCACGTCCCATGCCCGGGTCCCCGGGTTGGATTTTTACCCAGGCCCCGGGTCACAGGGTCATGTCGGGTCAACGGCCTGGGTACAAGGGTCTGGTGACCACCCCGACCCCAGGTCCCCGGGTCATGACGGGACACCGGGCCAGGTCCCCGAGTCCGGTCGACACCACAGCCCCAGGTCACCGGGTCATGTCGGGACCCAGCCCGGGTCCCCGGGACGGGTTTTTACCCCAGCCGCAGATCACCGGGTCCTGTCGGGTACCCGGGTCGGGTCCCCTGGACAGGTCGGCACCCCGGCCCCGGGTCACGGGGTCATGTCGGGTCGCTGTCCCGGGTACCAGTGTCAGGTGACCACCCCGGCCCCGGGAGACGGAGTCATACCGGATCCCCGGCCCAGGTCCCCGGGTTGCATCGGGACAAAAGCACCGGATCACTGGATCACGTGGGGGCCCGGGCCCAGGTCAGCGGGTCACGTGGGGACACCGGCCCCAGGTCAGCGGGTCACGTGGGGACACCGGCCCCAGGTCAGCGGGTCACGTGGGGACACCGGCCCCAGGTCAGCGGGTCACGTGGGGACACCGGCCCCAGGTGACCGGGTCACGTGGGGTCACCGGCCCCAGGTCAGCGGGTCACGTGGGGACACCGGCCCCAGGTCAGCGGGTCACGTGGGGACACCGGCCCCAGGTCACCGCGTCAGGTCGGGACCCCGAACCCAGGTCCACGAGTCCGTCGACACCACAGCCCCGGGTCACCGGGTCGTGTCGGGTAACCGGCCTGGTTCCCAGGTTCCGATGACCACCCCGGCACCAGGACTCTGGGTCACGTGGGGACACCGGCCCCAGGTCACCGGGTCACGTGGGGACACCGGCCCCAGGTGACCGGGTCACGTGGGGTCACCGGCCCCAGGTGACCGGGTCACGTGAGGTCACCGGCCCCAGGTGACCGGGTCACGTGGGGTCACCGGCCCCAGGTGACCGGGTCACGTGGGGTCACCGGCCCCAGGTGACCTGGTCACGTGGGGTCACCGGCCCCAGGTGACCGGGTCACGTGGGGTCACCGGCCCCAGGTGACCGGGTCACGTGGGGTCACCGGCCCCAGGTGACCGGGTCACGTGGGGTCACCGGCCCCAGGTGACCGGGTCACGTGGGGACACCGGCCCCAGGTGACCGGGTCACGTGGGGTCACCGGCCCCAGGTGACCGGGTCACGTGGGGTCACCGGCCCCAGGTGACCGGGTCACGTGGGGTCACCGGCCCCAGGTAACCAAGGCATGTCGGGACCCAGCCCGGGTCCCCGGGACGGGTTTTTACCCCAGCCGCAGATCACCGGGTCCTGTCGGGTCCCCGGCCCGGGTCCCCTGGACAGGTCGATAACCCGGCCCCAGGTCACCCGGTCATCTCGCGCACCCGGCCTAGTTCCCAGGTTCCGATGACCACCCCGGCACCAGGACCCCGGGTCACGTGGGGACACCGGCCCCAGGTGACCGGGTCACGTGGGGTCACCGGCCCCAGGTGACCGGGTCACGTGGGGACCCCGGACCCAGGTAACCGGGTCATACCGAGTCCCCGGACCCAGGTCACCGGGTCAGTTCGGGACCCCGGACCCAGGTCGGGTCATGTCACGTCCCATGCCCGGGTCCCCGGGTTGGATTTTTACCCAGGCCCCAGGTCACAGGGTCATGTCGGGTCAACGGCCTGGGTACAAGGGTCTGGTGACCACCCCGACCCCAGGTCCCCGGGTCATGACGGGACACCGGACCAGGTCCCCGAGTCCGGTCGACACCACAGCCCCAGGTCACCGGGTCATGTCGGGACCCAGCCCGGGTCCCCGGGACGGGTTTTTACCCCAGCCGCAGATCACCGGGTCCTGTCGGGTACCCGGGTCGGGTCCCCTGGACAGGTCGGCACCCCGGCCCCGGGTCACGGGGTCATGTCGGGTCGCTGTCCCGGGTACCAGTGTCAGGTGACCACCCCGGCCCCGGGAGACGGAGTCATACCGGGTCCCCGGCCCGGGTCCCCGGGTTGCATCGGGACAAAAGCACCGGATCACTGGATCACGTGGGGGCCCGGGCCCGGGTCCCCGGGTTGCATCGGGACACCAGCGAAGGACCACCGGGTCCTGTCGGGTCCCCGGCCCGGGTCCTCTGGACAGGTCGTTAACCCGGCCCCAGGTCACCGGGTCATGTCGCGCACCCGGCCTGGTTCCCAGGTTCCGGTGACCACCCCGGCACCAGGACCCCGGGTCCCGTGGGGACCCCGGCCCCAGGTCACCGCGTCAGGTCGGGACCCCGAACCCAGATCCACGAGTCCGTCGACACCACAGCCCCGGGTCACCGGGTCGTGTCGGGTAACCGGCCAGGTTCCCAGGTTCCGATGACCACCCCGGCACCAGGACTCTGGGTCACGTGGGGACACCGGCCCCAGGTGACCGGGTCACGTGGGGTCACCGGCCCCAGGTGACCGGGTCACGTGGGGTCACCGGCCCCAGGTGACCGGGTCACGTGGGGTCACCGGCCCCAGGTGACCGGGTCACGTGGGGACACCGGCCCCAGGTGACCGGGTCACGTGGGGTCACCGGCCCCAGGTGACCGGGTCACGTGGGGTCACCGGCCCCAGGTGACCGGGTCACGTGGGGTCACCGGCCCCAGGTGACCGGGTCACGTGGGGTCACCGGACCCAGGTCAGCGGGTCACGTGGGGACACTGGCCCCAGGTAACCGGGTCATACCGAGTCCCCGGACCCAGGTCACCATGTCAGTTCGGGACCCCGGACCCAGGTCGGGTCATGTCACGTCCCATGCCCGGGTCCCCGGGTTGGATTTTTACCCAGGCCCCGGGTCACAGGGTCATGTCGGGTCAACGGCCTGGGTACAAGGGTCTGGTGACCACCCCGACCCCAGGTCCCCGGGTCATGACGGGACACCGGACCAGGTCCCCGAGTCCTGTCGACACCACAGCCCCAGGTCACCGGGTCATGTCGGGACCCAGCCCGGGTCCCCGGGACGGGTTTTTACCCCAGCCGCAGATCACCGGGTCCTGTCGGGTACCCGGGTCGGGTCCCCTGGACAGGTCGGCACCCCGGCCCCGGGTCACGGGGTCATGTCGGGTCGCTGTCCCGGTTACCAGTGTCAGGTGACCACCCCGGCCCCGGGAGACGGAGTCATACCGGGTCCCCGGCCCAGGTCCCCGGGTTGCATCGGGACAAAAGCACCGGATCACTGGATCACGTGGGGGCCCGGGCCCGGGTCCCCGGGTTGCATCGGGACACCAGCGAAGGACCACCGGGTCCTGTCGGGTCCCCGGCCCGGGTCCCCTGGACAGGCCGTTAACCCGGCCCCAGGTGACCGGGTCACGCGGGGTCACCGGCCCCAGGTCAGCGGGTCACGTGGGGTCACCGGCCCCAGGTCAGCGGGTCACGTGGGGACACCGGCCCCAGGTCACCGGGTCACGTGGGGTCACCGGACCCAGGTGACCCGGTCACGTGGGGTCACCGGCCCCAGGTGACCGGGTCACGTGGGGACACCGGCCCCAGGTGACCGGGTCACGTGGGGTCACCGGCCCCAGGTGACCGGGTCACGTGGGGTCACCGGCCCCAGGTGACCGGGTCACGTGGGGTCACCGGCCCCAAGTGACCGGGTCACGTGGGGTCACCGGCCCCAGGTGACCGGGTCACGTGGGGTCACCGGCCCCAGGTGTTCGGGTCACGTGGGGTCACCGGCCCCAGGTGACCGGGTCACGTGGGGTCACCGGCCCCAGGTGACCGGGTCACGTGGGGTCACCGGCCCCAGGTGACCGGGTCACGTGGGGACACCGGCCCCAGGTGACCGGGTCACGTGGGGTCACCGGCCCCAGGTGACCGGGTCACGTGGGGACACCGGCCCCAGGTGACCGGGTCACGTGGGGTCACCGGCCCCAGGTGACCGGGTCACGTGGTGTCACCGGCCCCAGGTGACCTGGTCACGTGGGGTCACCGGCCCCAGGTGACCGGGTCACGTGGGGTCACCGGCCCCAGGTGACCGGGTCACGTGGGGACACCGGCCCCAGGTGACCGGGTCACGTGGGGTCACCGGACCCAGGTCAGCGGGTCACGTGGGGACACCGGCCCCAGGTAACCGGGTCATACCGAGTCCCCGGACCCAGGTCACCGGGTCAGTCCGGGACCCCGGACCCAGGTCGGCTCATGTCACGTCCCATGCCCGGGTCCCCGGGTTGGATTTTTACCCAGGCCCCGGGTCACAGGGTCATGTCGGGTCAACGGCCTGGGTACAAGGGTCTGGTGACCACCCCGACCCCAGGTCCCCGGGTCATGACGGGACACCGGACCAGGTCCCCGAGTCCGGTCGACACCACAGCCCCAGGTCACGGGGTCATGTCGGGACCCAGCCCGGGTCCCCGGGACGGGTTTTTACCCCAGCCGCAGATCACCGGGTCCTGTCGGGTACCCGGGTCGGGTCCCCTGGACAGGTCGGCACCCCGGCCCCGGGTCACGGGGTCATGTCGGGTCGCTGTCCCGGGTACCAGTGTCAGGTGACCACCCCGGCCCCGGGAGACGGAGTCATACCGGGTCCCCGGCCCGGGTCCCCGGGTTGCATCGGGACACCAGCGAAGGACCACCGGGTCCTGTCGGGTCCCCGGCCCGGGTCCCCTGGACAGGTCGTTAACCCGGCCCCAGGTCACCGGGTCATGTCGCGCACCCGGCCTGGTTCCCAGGTTCCGGTGACCACCCCGGCACCAGGACCCCGGGTCCCGTGGGGACCCCGGACCCAGGTCAGCGGGTCACGTGGGGACACCGGCCCCAGGTCACCGCGTCAGGTCGGGACCCCGAACCCAGGTCCACGAGTCCGTCGACACCACAGCCCCGGGTCACCGGGTCGTGTCGGGTAACCGGCCTGGTTCCCAGGTTCCGATGACCACCCCGGCACCAGGACCCCGGGTCACGTGGGGACACCGGCCCCAGGTCACCGGGTCACGTGGGGTCACCGGACCCAGGTGACCCGGTCACGTGGGGACACCGGCCCCAGGTGACCGGGTCACGTGGGGTCACCGGCCCCAGGTGACCGGGTCACGTGGGGTCACCGTCCCCAGGTGACCTGGTCACGTGGGGTCACCGGCCCCAGGTGACCGGGTCACGTGGGGTCACCGGCCCCAGGTGACCGGGTCACGTGGGGTCACCGGCCCCAGGTGACCGGGTCACGTGGGGTCACCGGCCCCAGGTGACCGGGTCACGTGGGGTCACCGGCCCCAGGTGACCGGGTCACGTGGGGTCACCGGCCCCAGGTGTTCGGGTCACGTGGGGTCACCGGCCCCAGGTGACCGGGTCACGTGGGGTCACCGGCCCCAGGTGACCGGGTCACGTGGGGACACCGGCCCCAGGTCAGCGGGTCACGTGGGGTCACCGGCCCCAGGTGACCGGGTCACGTGGGGTCACCGGCCCCAGGTGACCTGGTCACGTGGGGTCACCGGCCCCAGGTGACCGGGTCACGTGGGGACACCAGTCCCAGGTAACCGGGTCATACCGAGTCCCCGGACCCAGGTCACCGGGTCAGTTCGGGACCCCGGACCCAGGTCGGGTCATGTCACGTCCCATGCCCGGGTCCCCGGGTTGGATTTTTACCCAGGCCCCGGGTCAGAGGGTAATGTCGGGTCAACGGCCTGGGTACAAGGGTCTGGTGACCACCCCGACCCCAGGTCCCCGGGTCATGACGGGACACCGGACCAGGTCCCCGAGTCCGGTTGACACCACAGCCCCAGGTCACCGGGTCATGTCGGGACCCAGCCCGGGTCCCCGGGACGGGTTTTTACCCCAGCCGCAGATCACCGGGTCCTGTCGGGTACCCGGGTCGGGTCCCCTGGACAGGTCGGCACCCCGGCCCCGGGTCACGGGGTCATGTCGGGTCGCTGTCCCGGGTACCAGTGTCAGGTGACCACCCCGGCCCCGGGAGACGGAGTCATACCGGGTCCCCGGCCCGGGTCCCCGGGTTGCATCGGGACAAAAGCACCGGATCACTGGATCACGTGGGGGCCCAGGCCCGGGTCCCCGGGTTGCATCGGGACACCAGCGAAGGACCACCGGGTCCTGTCGGGTCCCCGGCCCGGGTCCCCTGGACAGGTCGTTAACCCGGCCCCAGGTCACCGGGTCATGTCGCGCACCCGGCCTGGTTCCCACGTTCCGGTGACCACCCCGGCACCAGGACCCCGGGTCCCGTGGGGACCCCGGCCCCAGGTGACCGGGTCACGCGGGGTCACCGGCCCCAGGTCAGCGGGTCTCGTAGGGTCACCGGCCCCAGGTCAGCGGGTCAAGTGGGGACACCGGACCCAGGTCAGCGGGTCACGTGGGGACACCGGCCCCAGGTCACCGCGTCAGGTCGGGACCCCGAACCCAGGTCCACGAGTCCGTCGACACCACAGCCCCGGGTCACCGGGTCGTGTCGGGTAACCGGCCTGGTTCCCAGGTTCCGATGACCACCCCGGCACCAGGACCCCGGGTCACGTGGGGACACCGGCCCCAGGTGACCGGGTCACGTGGGGTCACCGGCCCCAGGTCAGCGGGTCACGTGGGGACCCCGGCCCCAGGTGACCGGGTCACGTGGGGTCACCGGCCCCAGGTCAGAGGGTCACGTGGGGTCACCGGCCCCAGGTGACCTGGTCACGTGGGGTCACCGGCCCTAGGTGACCGGGTCACGTGGGGTCACCGGACCCAGGTAACCGGGTCATACCGAGTCCCCGGACCCAGGTTACCGGGTCAGTTCGGGACCCCGGACCCAGGTCGAGTCATGTCACGTCCCATGCCCGGGTCCCCGGGTTGGATTTTTACCCAGGCCCCGGGTCACAGGGTCATGTCGGGTCAACGGCCTGGGTACAAGGGTCTGGTGACCACCCCGACCCCAGGTCCCCGGGTCATGACGGGACACCGGACCAGGTCCCCGAGTCCTGTCGACACCACAGCCCCAGGTCACCGGGTCATGTCGGGACCCAGCCCGGGTCCCCGGGACGGGTTTTTACCCCAGCCGCAGATCACCGGGTCCTGTCGGGTACCCGGGTCGGGTCCCCTGGACAGGTCGGCACCCCGGCCCCGGGTCACGGGGTCATGTCGGGTCGCTGTCCCGGGTACCAGTGTCAGGTGACCACCCCGGCCCCGGGAGACGGAGTCATACCGGATCCCCGGCCCAGGTCCCCGGGTTGCATCGGGACAAAAGCACCGGATCACTGGATCACGTGGGGGCCCGGGCCCGGGTCCCCGGGTTGCATCGGGACACCAGCGAAGGACCACTGGGTCCTGTCGGGTCCCCGGCCCGGGTCCCCTGGACAGGTCGTTAACCCGGCCCCAGGTCACCGGGTCGTGTCGGGTAACCGGCCTGGTTCCCAGGTTCCGGTGACCACCCCGGCACGAGGACCCCGGGTCCCGTGGGGACCCCGGCCCCAGGTGACCGGGTCACGCGGGGTCACCGGCCCCAGGTCAGCGGGTCACGTGGGGTCACCGGCCCCAGGTCAGCGGGTCACGTGGGGACACCGGCCCCAGGTCACCGGGTCACGTGGGGTCACCGGACCCAGGTGACCCGGTCACGTGGGGACACCGGCCCCAGGTGACCGGGTCACGTGGGGACACCGGACCCAGGTCAGCGGGTCACGTGGGGACCCCGGCCCCAGGTCAGCGGGTCACGTGGGGACACCGGCCCCAGGTCACCGCGTCAGGTCGGGACCCCGAACCCAGGTCCACGAGTCCGTCGACACCACAGCCCCGGGTCACCGGGTCGTGTCGGGTAACCGGCCTGGTTCCCAGGTTCCGATGACCACCCCGGCACCAGGACCCCGGGTCACGTGGGGACACCGGCCCCAGGTGACCGGGTAACGTGGGGTCACCGGCCACAGGTCAGCGGGTCACGTGGGGACCCCGGCCCCAGGTGACCGGGTCACGTGGGGTCACCGGCCCCAGGTCAGAGGGTCACGTGGGGACCCTGGACCCAGGTCACCGGGTCATGTCGGGACCCAGCCCGGGTCCCCGGGACGGGTTTTTACCCCAGCCGCAGATCACCGGGTCCTGTCGGGTACCCGGGTCGGGTCCCCTGGACAGGTCGGCACCCCGGCCCCGGGTCACGGGGTCATGTCGGGTCGCTGTCCCGGGTACCAGTGTCAGGTGACCACCCCGGCCCCGGGAGACGGAGTCATACCGGGTCCCCGGCCCGGGTCCCCGGGTTGCATCGGGACACCAGCGAAGGACCACCGGGTCCTGTCGGGTCCCCGGCCCGGGTCCCCTGGACAGGTCGTTAACCCGGCCCCAGGTCACCGGGTCATGTCGCGCACCCGGCCTGGTTCCCAGGTTCCGGTGACCACCCCGGCACCAGGACCCCGGGTCACGTGGGGACCCCGGCCCCAGGTCAGCGGGTCACGTGGGGACACCGGCCCCAGGTCACCGCGTCAGGTCGGGACCCCGAACCCAGGTCCACGAGTCCGTCGACACCACAGCCCCGGGTCACCGGGTCGTGTCGGGTAACCGGCCTGGTTCCAAGGTTCCGATGACCACCCCGGCACCAGGACCCCGGGTCACGTGGGGACACCGGCCCCAGGTGACCGGGTCACGTGGGGACACCGGCCCCAGGTCATCGGGTCACGTGGGGTCACCGGCCCCAGGTGACCGGGTCACGTGGGGTCACCGGCCCCAGGTGACCGGGTCACGTGGGGTCACCGGCCCCAGGTGACCGGGTCACGTGGGGACCCCGGACCCAGGTAACCGGGTCATACCGAGTCCCCGGACCCAGGTTACCGGGTCAGTTCGGGACCCCGGACCCAGGTCGGGTCATGTCACGTCCCATGCCCGGGTCCCCGGGTTGGATTTTTACCCAGGCCCCGGGTCACAGGGTCATGTCGGGTCAACGGCCTGGGTACAAGGGTCTGGTGACCACCCCGACCCCAGGTCCCCGGGTCATGACGGGACACCGGACCAGGTCCCCGAGTCCGGTCGACACCACAGCCCCAGGTCACCGGGTCATGTCGGGACCCAGCCCGGGTCCCCGGGACGGGTTTTTACCCCAGCCGCAGATCACCGGGTCCTGTCGGGTACCCGGGTCGGGTCCCCTGGACAGGTCGGCACCCCGGCCCCGGGTCACGGGGTCATGTCGGGTCGCTGTCCCGGGTACCAGTGTCAGGTGACCACCCCGGCCCCGGGAGACGGAGTCATACCGGATCCCCGGCCCAGGTCCCCGGGTTGCATCGGGACAAAAGCACCGGATCACTGGATCACGTGGGGGCCCGGGCCCGGGTCCCCGGGTTGCATCGGGACACCAGCGAAGGACCACCGGGTCCTGTCGGGTCCCCGGCCCGGGTCCCCTGGACAGGTCGTTAACCCGGCCCCAGGTCACCGGGTCATGTCGCGCACCCGGCCTGGTTCCCACGTTCCGGTGACCACCCCGGCACCAGGACCCCGGGTCCCGTGGGGACCCCGGCCCCAGGTGACCGGGTCACGCGGGGTCACCGGCCCCAGGTCAGCGGGTCACGTGGGGTCACCGGCCCCAGGTCATCGGGTCACGTGGGGACACCGGCCCCAGGTCAGCGGGTCACGTGGGGACACCGGCCCCAGGTCACCGCGTCAGGTCGGGACCCCGAACCCAGGTCCACGAGTCCGTCGACACCACAGCCCCGGGTCACCGGGTCGTGTCGGGTAACCGGCCTGGTTCCCAGGTTCCGATGACCACCCCGGCAGCAGGACTCTGGGTCACGTGGGGACACCGGCCCCAGGTGACCGGGTCACGTGGGGTCACCGGACCCAGGTGACCCGGTCACGTGGGGTCACCGGCCCCAGGTGACCGGGTCACGTGGGGACACCGGCCCCAGGTGACCGGGTCACGTGGGGTCACCGGCCCCAGGTGACCGGGTCACGTGAGGTCACCGGCCCCAGGTGACCGGGTCACGTGGGGTCACCGGCCCCAGGTGACCGGGTCACGTGGGGACACCGGCCCCAGGTGACCTGGTCACGTGGGGTCACCGGCCCCAGGTGACCGGGTCACGTGGGGTCACCGGCCCCAGGTGACCGGGTCACGTGGGGTCACCGGCCCCAGGTGACCGGGTCACGTGGGGTCACCGGCCCCAGGTGACCGGGTCACGTGGGGACACCGGCCCCAGGTGACCGGGTCACGTGGGGTCACCGGCCCCAGGTGACCGGGTCACGTGGGGTCACCGGCCCCAGGTGACCGGGTCACGTGGGGACACCGGCCCCAGGTGACCGGGTCACGTGGGGTCACCGGCCCCAGGTGACCGGGTCACGTTGGGTCACCGGACCCAGGTCAGCGGGTCACGTGGGGACACCGGCCCCAGGTAACCGGGTCATACCGAGTCCCCGGACCCAGGTCACCGGGTCAGTTCGGGACCCCGGACCCAGGTCGGGTCATGTCACGTCCCATGCCCGGGTCCCCGGGTTGGATTTTTACCCAGGCCCCGGGTCACAGGGTCATGTCGGGTCAACGGCCTGGGTACAAGGGTCTGGTGACCACCCCGACCCCAGGTCCCCGGGTCATGACGGGACACCGGACCAGGTCCCCGAGTCCGGTCGACACCACAGCCCCAGGTCACCGGGTCATGTCGGGACCCAGCCCGGGTCCCCGGGACGGGTTTTTACCCCAGCCGCAGATCACCGGGTCCTGTCGGGTACCCGGGTCGGGTCCCCTGGACAGGTCGGCACCCCGGCCCCGGGTCACGGGGTCATGTCGGGTCGCTGTCCCGGGTACCAGTGTCAGGTGACCACCCCGGCCCCGGGAGACGGAGTCATACCGGATCCCCGGCCCAGGTCCCCGGGTTGCATCGGGACAAAAGCACCGGATCACTGGATCACGTGGGGGCCCGGGCCCGGGTCCCCGGGTTGCATCGGGACACCAGCGAAGGACCACTGGGTCCTGTCGGGTCCCCGGCCCGGGTCCCCTGGACAGGTCGTTAACCCGGCCCCAGGTCACCGGGTCGTGTCGGGTAACCGGCCTGGTTCCCAGGTTCCGGTGACCACCCCGGCACCAGGACCCCGGGTCCCGTGGGGACCCCGGCCCCAGGTGACCGGGTCACGCGGGGTCACCGGCCCCAGGTCAGCGGGTCACGTGGGGTCACCGGCCCCAGGTCAGCGGGTCACGTGGGGACACCGGCCCCAGGTCACCGGGTCACGTGGGGTCACCGGACCCAGGTGACCCGGTCACGTGGGGACACCGGCCCCAGGTGACCGGGTCACGTGGGGACACCGGACCCAGGTCAGCGGGTCACGTGGGGACCCCGGCCCCAGGTCAGCGGGTCACGTGGGGACACCGGCCCAGGTCACGGCGTCAGGTCGGGACCCCGAACCCAGGTCCACGAGTCCGTCGACACCACAGCCCCGGGTCACCGGGTCGTGTCGGGTAACCGGCCTGGTTCCCAGGTTCCGATGACCACCCCGGCACCAGGACCCCGGGTCACGTGGGGACACCGGCCCCAGGTGACCGGGTAACGTGGGGTCACCGGCCACAGGTCAGCGGGTCACGTGGGGACCCCGGCCCCAGGTCACCGGGTCACGTGGGGTCACCGGCCCCAGGTCAGAGGGTCACGTGGGGACCCCGGACCCAGGTCACCGGGTCATGTCGGGACCCAGCCCGGGTCCCCGGGACGGGTTTTTACCCCAGCCGCAGATCACCGGGTCCTGTCGGGTACCCGGGTCGGGTCCCCTGGACAGGTCGGCACCCCGGCCCCAGGTCACGGGGTCATGTCGGGTCGCTGTCCCGGGTACCAGTGTCAGGTGACCACCCCGGCCCCGGGAGACGGAGTCATACCGGGTCCCCGGCCCGGGTCCCCGGGTTGCATCGGGACACCAGCGAAGGACCACCGGGTCCTGTCGGGTCCCCGGCCCGGGTCCCCTGGACAGGTCGTTAACCCGGCCCCAGGTCACCGGGTCATGTCGCGCACCCGGCCTGGTTCCCAGGTTCCGGTGACCACCCCGGCACCAGGACCCCGGGTCACGTGGGGACCCCGGCCCCAGGTCAGCGGGTCACGTGGGGACACCGGCCCCAGGTCACCGCGTCAGGTCGGGACCCCGAACCCAGGTCCACGAGTCCGTCGACACCACAGCCCCGGGTCACCGGGTCGTGTCGGGTAACCGGCCTGGTTCCAAGGTTCCGATGACCACCCCGGCACCAGGACCCCGGGTCACGTGGGGACACCGGCCCCAGGTGACCGGGTCACGTGGGGACACCGGCCCCAGGTCATCGGGTCACGTGGGGTCACCGGCCCCAGGTGACCGGGTCACGTGGGGTCACCGGCCCCAGGTGACCGGGTCACGTGGGGTCACCGGCCCCAGGTGACCGGGTCACGTGGGGTCACCGGACCCAGGTCAGCGGGTCACGTGGGGTCACCGGCCCCAGGTGACCGGGTCACGTGGGGTCACCGGCCCCAGGTGACCGGGTCACGTGGGGTCACCGGCCCCAGGTGACCGGGTCACGTGGGGTCAACGGCCCCAGGTGACCGGGTCACGTGGGGTCACCGGCCCCAGGTGTTCGGGTCACGTGGGGTCACCGGCCCCAGGTGACCGGGTCACGTGGGGTCACCGGCCCCAGGTGACCGGGTCACGTGGGGACACCGGCCCCAGGTGACCGGGTCACGTGGGGTCACCGGCCCCAGGTGACCGGGTCACGTGGGGTCACCGGCCCCAGGTGACCGGGTCACGTGGTGTCACCGGCCCCAGGTGACCGGGTCACGTGGGGACACCGGCCCCAGGTGACCGGGTCACGTGGGGTCACCGGCCCCAGGTGACCGGGTCACGTGGGGTCACCGGACCCAGGTCAGCGGGTCACGAGGGGACACCGGCCCCAGGTGACCGGGTCACGTGGGGTCACCGGCCCCAGGTGACCTGGTCACGTGGGGTCACCGGCCCCAGGTGACCGGGTCACGTGGGGTCACCGGCCCCAGGTGACCGGGTCACGTGGGGTCACCGGCCCCAGGTGACCGGGTCACGTAGGGTCACCGGCCCCAGGTGACCGGGTCACGTGGGGTCACCGGCCCCAGGTGTTCGGGTCACGTGGGGTCACCGGCCCCAGGTGACCGGGTCACGTTGGGTCACCGGACCCAGGTCAGCGGGTCACGTGGGGACACCGGCCCCAGGTAACCGGGTCATACCGAGTCCCCGGACCCAGGTCACCGGGTCAGTTCGGGACCCCGGACCCAGGTCGGGTCATGTCACGTCCCATGCCCGGGTCCCCGGGTTGGATTTTTACCCAGGCCCCGGGTCACAGGGTCATGTCGGGTCAACGGCCTGGGTACAAGGGTCTGGTGACCACCCCGACCCCAGGTCCCCGGGTCATGACGGGACACCGGACCAGGTCCCCGAGTCCGGTCGACACCACAGCCCCAGGTCACCGGGTCATGTCGGGACCCAGCCCGGGTCCCCGGGACGGGTTTTTACCCCAGCCGCAGATCACCGGGTCCTGTCGGGTACCCGGGTCGGGTCCCCTGGACAGGTCGGCACCCCGGCCCCAGGTCACGGGGTCATGTCGGGTCGCTGTCCCGGGTACCAGTGTCAGGTGACCACCCCGGCCCTGGGAGACGGAGTCATACCGGGTCCCCGGCCCAGGTCCCCGGGTTGCATCGGGACAAAAGCACCGGATCACTGGATCACGTGGGGGCCCGGGCCCGGGTCCCCGGGTTGCATCGGGACACCAGCGAAGGACCACCGGGTCCTGTCGGGTCCCCGGCCCGGGTCCCCTGGACAGGTCGTTAACCCGGCCCCAGGTGACCGGGTCACGCGGGGTCACCGGCCCCAGGTCAGCGGGTCACGTGGGGTCACCGGACCCAGGTGACCCGGTCACGTGGGGTCACCGGCCCCAGGTGACCGGGTCACGTGGGGACACCGGCCCCAGGTGACCGGGTCACGTGGGGTCACCGGCCCCAGGTGACCGGGTCACGTGAGGTCACCGGCCCCAGGTGACCGGATCACGTGGGGTCACCGGCCCCAGGTGACCGGGTCACGTGGGGTCACCGGCCCCAGGTGACCGGGTCACGTGGGGTCAACGGCCCCAGGTGACCGGGTCACGTGGGGTCAACGGCCCCAGGTGACCGGGTCACGTGGGGTCACCGGCCCCAGGTGACCGGGTCACGTGGGGTCACCGGCCCCAGGTGACCGGGTCACGTGGGGTCACCGGCCCCAGGTGACCGGGTCACGTGGGGTCACCGGCCCCAGGTGACCGGGTCACGTGGGGTCACCGGCCCCAGGTGACCGGGTCACGTGGGGACACCGGCCCCAGGTGACCGGGTCACGTGGGGTCACCGGCCCCAGGTGACCGGGTCACGTGGGGTCACCGGCCCCAGGTGACCGGGTCACGTGGGGACACCGGCCCCAGGTGACCGGGTCACGTGGGGTCACCGGCCCCAGGTGAGCGGGTCACGTGGGGTCACCGGACCCAGGTCAGC
Organism: Somateria mollissima; assembly: GCA_951411735.1. NCBI lineage: Eukaryota > Metazoa > Chordata > Aves > Anseriformes > Anatidae > Somateria > Somateria mollissima. The sequence continues at coordinate 904,642 of CATOCB010000101.1, read as the reverse complement.
GGGTCACGTGGGGACACCGGCCCCATGTGACCGGGTCACGTGAGGTCACCGGCCCCAGGTGACCGGGTCACGTGGGGTCACCGGCCCCAGGTGACAGGGTCACGTAGGGTCACCGGCCCCAGGTGACCGGGTCACGTGGGGTCACCGGCCCCAGGTGACCGGGTCACGTGGGGACACCGGCCCCAGGTGACCGGGTCACGTGGGGTCACCGGCCCCAGGTGACCGGGTCACGTTGGGTCACCGGACCCAGGTCAGCGGGTCACGTGGGGACACCGGCCCCAGGTAACCGGGTCATACCGAGTCCCCGGACCCAGGTCACCGGGTCAGTTCGGGACCCCGGACCCAGGTCGGGTCATGTCACGTCCCATGCCCGGGTCCCCGGGTTGGATTTTTACCCAGGCCCCGGGTCACAGGGTCATGTCGGGTCAACGGCCTGGGTACAAGGGTCTGGTGACCACCCCGGCCCCGGGAGACGGAGTCATACCGGGTCCCCGGCCCAGGTCCCCGGGTTGCATCGGGACAAAAGCACCGGATCACTGGATCACGTGGGGGCCCGGGCCCGGGTCCCCGGGTTGCATCGGGACACCAGCGAAGGACCACCGGGTCCTGTCGGGTCCCCGGCCCGGGTCCCCTGGACAGGTCGTTAACCCGGCCCCAGGTGACCGGGTCACGCGGGGTCACCGGCCCCAGGTCAGCGGGTCACGTGGGGTCACCGGCCCCAGGTCAGCGGGTCACATGGGGACACCGGCCCCAGGTCACCGGGTCACGTGGGGTCACCGGACCCAGGTGACCCGGTCACGTGGGGTCACCGGCCCCAGGTGACCGGGTCACGTGGGGACACCGGCCCCAGGTGACCGGGTCACGCGGGGTCACCGTCCCCAGGTCAGCGGGTCACGTGGGGTCACCGGCCCCAGGTCAGCGGGTCACGTGGGGACACCGGCCCCAGGTCAGCGGGTCACGTGGGGACCCCGGCCCCAGGTCAGCGGGTCACATGGGGACACCGGCCCCAGGTCACCGCGTCAGGTCGGGACCCCGAACCCAGGTCCACGAGTCCGTCGACACCACAGCCCCGGGTCACCGGGTCGTGTCGGGTAACCGGCCTGGTTCCCAGGTTCCGATGACCACCCCGGCACCAGGACCCCGGGTCACGTGGGGACACCGGCCCCAGGTGACCGGGTAACGTGGGGTCACCGGCCACAGGTCAGCGGGTCACGTGGGGACCCCGGCCCCAGGTCACCGGGTCACGTGGGGTCACCGGCCCCAGGTCAGAGGGTCACGTGGGGACCCCGGACCCAGGTCACCGGGTCATGTCGGGACCCAGCCTGGGTCCCCGGGACGGGTTTTTACCCCAGCCGCAGATCACCGGGTCCTGTCGGGTACCCGGGTCGGGTCCCCTGGACAGGTCGGCACCCCGGCCCCGGGTCACGGGGTCATGTCGGGTCGCTGTCCCGGGTACCAGTGTCAGGTGACCACCCCGGCCCCGGGAGACGGAGTCATACCGGGTCCCCGGCCCGGGTCCCCGGGTTGCATCGGGACACCAGCGAAGGACCACCGGGTCCTGTCGGGTCCCCGGCCCGGGTCCCCTGGACAGGTCGTTAACCCGGCCCCAGGTCACCGGGTCATGTCGCGCACCCGGCCTGGTTCCCAGGTTCCGGTGACCACCCCGGCACCAGGACCCCGGGTCACGTGGGGACCCCGGCCCCAGGTCAGCGGGTCACGTGGGGTCACCGGCCCCAGGTGACCGGGTCACGTGGGGTCACCGGACCCAGGTAACCGGGTCATACCGAGTCCCCGGACCCAGGTCACCGGGTCAGTTCGGGACCCCGGACCCAGGTCGGGTCATGTCACGTCCCATGCCCGGGTCCCCGGGTTGGATTTTTACCCAGGCCCCGGGTCACAGGGTCATGTCGGGTCAACGGCCTGGGTACAAGGGTCTGGTGACCACCCCGACCCCAGGTCCCCGGGTCATGACGGGACACCGGACCAGGTCCCCGAGTCCTGTCGACACCACAGCCCCAGGTCACCGGGTCATGTCGGGACCCAGCCCGGGTCCCCGGGACGGGTTTTTACCCCAGCCGCAGATCACCGGGTCCTGTCGGGTACCCGGGTCGGGTCCCCTGGACAGGTCGGCACCCCGGCCCCGGGTCACGGGGTTATGTCGGGTCGCTGTCCCGGGTACCAGTGTCAGGTGACCACCCCGGCCCCGGGAGACGGAGTCATACCGGGTCCCCGGCCCAGGTCCCCGGGTTGCATCGGGACAAAAGCACCGGATCACTGGATCACGTGGGGGCCCGGGCCCGGGTCCCCGGGTTGCATCGGGACACCAGTGAAGGACCACCAGGTCCTGTCGGGTCCCCGGCCCGGGTCCCCTGGACAGGTCGTTAACCCGGCCCCAGGTCACCGGGTCACGCGGGGTCACCGGCCCCAGGTCAGCGGGTCACGTGGGGTCACCGGCCCCAGGTCAGCGGGTCACGTGGGGACACCGGCCCCAGGTCACCGGGTCACGTGGGGTCACCGGCCCCAGGTGACCGGGTCACGTGGGGTCACCGGCCCCAGGTGACCGGGTCACGTGGGGTCACCGGCCCCAGGTGACCGGGTCACGTGAGGTCACCGGCCCCAGGTGACCGGGTCACGTGGGGTCACCGGCCCCAGGTGACCGGGTCACGTGGGGTCACCGGCCCCAGGTGACCGGGTCACGTGGGGTCACCGGCCCCAGGTGACCGGGTCACGTGGGGTCACCGGCCCCAGGTGACCGGGTCACGTGGGGTCACCGGCCCCAGGTGTTCGGGTCACGTGGGGTCACCGGCCCCAGGTGACCGGGTCACGTGGGGTCACCGGAGCCAGGTGACCGGGTCACGTGGGGTCACCGGCCCCAGGTGACCGGGTCACGTGGGGACACCGGCCCCAGGTGACCGGGTCACGTGGGGTCACCGGCCCCAGGTGACCGGGTCACGTGGGGTCACCGGCCCGAGGTGACCGGGTCACGTGGGGTCACCGGCCCCAGGTGACCTGGTCACGTGGGGTCACCGGACCCAGGTCAGCGGGTCACGTGGGGACACCGGCCCCAGGTGACCGGGTCACGTGGGGTCACCGGCCCCAGGTGACCTGGTCACGTGGGGTCACCGGCCCCAGGTGACCGGGTCACGTGGGGTCACCGGCCCCAGGTGACCGGGTCACGTGGGGTCACCGGCCGCAGGTGACCGGGTCATGTGGGGTCACCGGCCCCAGGTGACCGGGTCACGTCGGGTCACCGGCCCCAGGTGTTCGGGTCACGTGGGGTCACCGGCCCCAGGTCAGCGGGTCACGTGGGGTCACCGGCCCCAGGTCAGCGGGTCACTTGGGGACACCGGCCCCAGGTCAGCGGGTCACGTGGGGACACCGGCCCCAGGTCACCGCGTCAGGTCGGGACCCCGAACCCAGGTCCACGAGTCCGTCGACACCACAGCCCCGGGTCACCGGGTCGTGTCGGGTAACCGGCCTGGTTCCCAGGTTCCGATGACCACCCCGGCACCAGGACTCTGGGTCACGTGGGGACACCGGCCCCAGGTGACCGGGTCACGTGGGGTCACCGGCCCCAGGTGACCTGGTCACGTGGGGTCACCGGCCCCAGGTGACCGGGTCACGTGGGGTCACCGGCCCCAGGTGACCGTGTCACGTGGGGACACCGGCCCCAGGTGACCGGGTCACGTGGGGTCACCGGCCCCAGGTGACCGGGTCACGTGGGGTCACCGGACCCAGGTCAGCGGGTCACGTGGGGACACCGGCCCCAGGTGACCGGGTCACGTGGGGTCACCAGCCCCAGGTGACCTGGTCACGTGGGGTCACCGGCCCCAGGTGACCGGGTCACGTGGGGTCACCGGCCCCAGGTCAGCGGGTCACGTGGGGTCACCGGCCCCAGGTGACCGGGTCACGTGGGGTCACCGGCCCCAGGTGTTCGGGTCACGTGGGGTCACCGGCCCCAGGTGACCGGGTCACGTGGGGTCACCGGCCCCAGGTGACCGGGTCACGTGGGGTCACCGGCCCCAGGTGACCGGGTCACGTGGGGACACCGGCCCCAGGTGACCGGGTCACGTGGGGTCACCGGCCCCAGGTGACCGGGTCACGTGGGGTCACCGGCCCCAGGTGACCGGGTCACGTGGGGACACCGGCCCCAGGTGACCGGGTCACGTGGGGTCACCGGCCCCAGGTGACCGGGTCACGTTGGGTCACCGGACCCAGGTCAGCGGGTCACGTGGGGACACCGGCCCCAGGTAACCGGGTCATACCGAGTCCCCGGACCCAGGTCACCGGGTCAGTTCGGGACCCCGGACCCAGGTCGGGTCATGTCACGTCCCATGCCCGGGTCCCCGGGTTGGATTTTTACCCAGGCCCCGGGTCACAGGGTCATGTCGGGTCAACGGCCTGGGTACAAGGGTCTGGTGACCACCCCGACCCCAGGTCCCCGGGTCATGACGGGACACCGGACCAGGTCCCCGAGTCCGGTCGACACCACAGCCCCAGGTCACCGGGTCATGTCGGGACCCAGCCCGGGTCCCCGGGACGGGTTTTTACCCCAGCCGCAGATCACCGGGTCCTGTCGGGTACCCGGGTCGGGTCCCCTGGACAGGTCGGCACCCCGGCCCCGGGTCACGGGGTCATGTCGGGTCGCTGTCCCAGGTACCAGTGTCAGGTGACCACCCCAGCCCCGGGAGACGGAGTCATACCGGGTCCCCGGCCCGGGTCCCCGGGTTGCATCGGGACAAAAGCACCGGATCACTGGATCACGTGGGGGCCCGGGCCCGGGTCCCCGGGTTGCATCGGGACACCAGCGAAGGACCACCGGGTCCTGTCGGGTCCCCGGCCCGGGTCCCCTGGACAGGTCGTTTACCCGGCCCCAGGTCACCGGGTCATGTCGCGCACCCGGCCTGGTTCCCACGTTCCGGTGACCACCCCGGCACCAGGACCCCGGGTCCCGTGGGGACCCCGGCCCCAGGTGACCGGGTCACGCGGGGTCACCGGCCCCAGGTCAGCGGGTCACGTGGGGTCACCGGCCCCAGGTCAGCGGGTCACGTGGAGACACCGGCCCCAGGTCAGCGGGTCACGTGGGGACACCGGCCCCAGGTCACCGCGTCAGGTCGGGACCCCGAACCCAGATCCACGAGTCCGTCGACACCACAGCCCCGGGTCACCGGGTCGTGTCGGGAAACCGGCCTGGTTCCCAGGTTCCGATGACCACCCCGGCACCAGGACTCTGGGTCACGTGGGGACACCGGCCCCAGGTGACCGGGTCACGTGGGGTCACCGGCCCCAGGTGACCGGGTCACGTGGGGTCACCGGCCCCAGGTGACCGGGTCACGTGGGGTCACCGGCCCCAGGTGACCGGGTCACGTGGGGTCACCGGCCCCAGGTGACCGGGTCACGTGAGGTCACCGGCCCCAGGTGACCGGGTCACGTGGGGTCACCGGCCCCAGGTGACCGGGTCACGTGGGGTCACCGGCCCCAGGTGACCGGGTCACGTGGGGTCACCGGCCCCAGGTGACCGGGTCACGTGGGGTCAACGGCCCCAGGTGACCGGGTCACGTGGGGTCACCGGCCCCAGGTGACCGGGTCACGTGGGGTCACCGGCCCCAGGTGACCGGGTCACGTGGGGACACCGGCCCCCGGTGACCGGGTCACGTGGGGTCACCGGCCCCAGGTGACCGGGTCACGTGGGGTCACCGGCCCCAGGTGACCGGGTCACGTGGGGTCACCGGCCCCAGGTGACCGGGTCACGTGGGGTCACCGGCCCCAGGTGACCGGGTCACGTGGGGACACCGGCCCCAGGTGACCGGGTCACGTGGGGTCACCGGCCCCAGGTGACCGGGTCACGTGGGGTCACCGGACCCAGGTCAGCGGGTCACGTGGGGACACCGGCCCCAGGTAACCGGGTCATACCGAGTCCCCGGACCCAGGTCACCGGGTCAGTTCGGGACCCCGGACCCAGGTCGGGTCATGTCACGTCCCATGCCCGGGTCCCCGGGTTGGATTTTTACCCAGGCCCCGGGTCACAGGGTCATGTCGGGTCAACGGCCTGGGTACAAGGGTCTGGTGACCACCCCGACCCCAGGTCCCCGGGTCATGACGGGACACCGGACCAGGTCCCCGAGTCCGGTCGACACCACAGCCCCAGGTCACCGGGTCATGTCGGGACCCAGCCTGGGTCCCCGGGACGGGTTTTTACCCCAGCCGCAGATCACCGGGTCCTGTCGGGTACCCGGGTCGGGTCCCCTGGACAGGTCGGCACCCCGGCCCCGGGTCACGGGGTCATGTCTGGTCGCTGTCCCGGGTACCAGTGTCAGGTGACCACCCCGGCCCCGGGAGACGGAGTCATACCGGGTCCCCGGCCCGGGTCCCCGGGTTGCATCGGGACACCAGCGAAGGACCACCGGGTCCTGTCGGGTCCCCGGCCCGGGTCCCCTGGACAGGTCGTTAACCCGGCCCCAGGTCACCGGGTCATGTCGCGCACCCGGCCTGGTTCCCAGGTTCAGGTGACCACCCCGGCACCAGGACCCCGGGTCACGTGGGGACCCCGGACCCAGGTCAGCGGGTCACGTGGGGACACCGGCCCCAGGTCACCGCGTCAGGTCGGGACCCCGAACCCAGGTCCACGAGTCCGTCGACACCACAGCCCCGGGTCACCGGGTCGTGTCGGGTAACCGGCCTGGTTCCAAGGTTCCGATGACCACCCCGGCACCAGGACCCCAGGTCACGTGGGGACACCGGCCCCAGGTGACTGGGTCACGTGGGGACACCGGCCCCAGGTCATCGGGTCACGTGGGGTCACCGGCCCCAGGTGACCGGGTCACGTGGGGTCACCGGCCCCAGGTGACCGGGTCACGTGGGGTCACCGGCCCCAGGTCAGCGGGTCACGTGGGGTCACCGGCCCCAGGTGACCGGGTCACGTGGGGACACCGGCCCCAGGTGACCGGGTCACGTGGGGTCACCGGCCCCAGGTGACCGGGTCACGTGGGGACACCGGCCCCAGGTGACCGGGTCACGTGGGGTCACCGGCCCCAGGTGACCGGGTCACGTGGGTACACCGGCCCCAGGTGACTGGGTCACGTGGGGTCACCGGCCCCAGGTGACCGGGTCACGTGGGGTCACCGGCACCAGGTGACCGGGTCACGTGGGGACACCGGCCCCAGGTGACCGGGTCACGTGGGGTCACCGGCCCCAGGTCAGCGGGTCACGTGGGGACACCGGCCCCAGGTAACCAAGGCATGTCGGGACCCAGCCCGGGTCCCCGGGACGGGTTTTTACCCCAGCCGCAGATCACCGGGTCCTGTCGGGTCCCCGGCCCGGGTCCCCTGGACAGGTCGATAACCCGGCCCCAGGTCACCCGGTCATCTCGCGCACCCGGCCTAGTTCCCAGGTTCCGATGACCACCCCGGCACCAGGACCCCGGGTCACGTGGGGACACCGGCCCCAGGTGACCGGGTCACGTGGGGTCACCGGCCCCAGGTCAGCGGGTCACGTGGGGACACCGGCCCCAGGTGACCGGGTCACGTGGGGACCCCGGACCCAGGTAACCGGGTCATACCGAGTCCCCGGACCCAGGTCACCGGGTCAGTTCGGGACCCCGGACCCAGGTCGGGTCATGTCACGTCCCATGCCCGGGTCCCCGGGTTGGATTTTTACCCAGGCCCCGGGTCACAGGGTCATGTCGGGTCAACGGCCTGGGTACAAGGGTCTGGTGACCACCCCGACCCCAGGTCCCCGGGTCATGACGGGACACCGGACCAGGTCCCCGAGTCCGGTCGACACCACAGCCCCAGGTCACCGGGTCATGTCGGGACCCAGCCCGGGTCCCCGGGACGGGTTTTTACCCCAGCCGCAGATCACCGGGTCCTGTCGGGTACCCGGGTCGGGTCCTCTGGACAGGTCGGCACCCCGGCCCCGGGTCACGGGGTCATGTCGGGTCGCTGTCCCGGGTACCAGTGTCAGGTGACCACCCCGGCCCCGGGAGACGGAGTCATACCGGATCCCCGGCCCGGGTCCCCGGGTTGCATCAGGACAAAAGCACCGGATCACTGGATCACGTGGGGGCCCGGGCCCGGGTCCCCGGGTTGCATCGGGACACCAGCGAAGGACCACCGGGTCCTGTCGGGTCCCCGGCCCGGGTCCCCTGGACAGGTCGTTAACCCGGCCCCAGGTCACCGGGTCGTGTCGGGTAACCGGCCTGGTTCCCAGGTTCCGGTGACCACCCCGGCACCAGGACCCCGGGTCCCGTGGGGACCCCGGCCCCAGGTGACCGGGTCACGCGGGGTCACCGTCCCCAGGTCAGCGGGTCACGTGGGGTCACCGGCCCCAGGTCAGCGGGTCACGTGGAGACACCGGCCCCAGGTCACCGGGTCACGTGGGGTCACCGGACCCAGGTGACCCGGTCACGTGGGGACACCGGCCCCAGGTGACCGGGTCACGTGGGGACACCGGACCCAGGTCAGCGGGTCACGTGGGGACCCCGGCCCCAGGTCAGCGGGTCACGTGGGGACACCGGCCCCAGGTTACCGCGTCAGGTCGGGACCCCGAACCCAGGTCCACGAGTCCGTCGACACCACAGCCCCGGGTCACCGGGTCGTGTCGGGTAACCGGCCTGGTTCCCAGGTTCCGATGACCACCCCGGCACCAGGACCCCGGGTCACGTGGGGACACCGGCCCCAGGTGACCGGGTAACGTGGGGTCACCGGCCACAGGTCAGCGGGTCACGTGGGGACCCCGGCCCCAGGTCACCGGGTCACGTGGGGTCACCGGCCCCAGGTCAGAGGGTCACGTGGGGACCCCGGACCCAGGTCACCGGGTCATGTCGGGACCCAGCCTGGGTCCACGGGACGGGTTTTTACCCCAGCCGCAGATCACCGGGTCCTGTCGGGTACCCGGGTCGGGTCCCCTGGACAGGTCGGCACCCCGGCCCCGGGTCACGGGGTCATGTCGGGTCGCTGTCCCGGGTACCAGTGTCAGGTGACCACCCCGGCCCCGGGAGACGGAGTCATACCGGGTCCCCGGCCCGGGTCCCCGGGTTGCATCGGGACACCAGCGAAGGACCACCGGGTCCTGTCGGGTCCCCGGCCCGGGTCCCCTGGACAGGTCGTTAACCCGGCCCCAGGTCACCGGGTCATGTCGCGCACCCGGCCTGGTTCCCAGGTTCCGGTGACCACCCCGGCACCAGGACCCCGGGTCACGTGGGGACCCCGGACCCAGGTCAGCGGGTCACGTGGGGACACCGGCCCCAGGTCACCGCGTCAGGTCGGGACCCCGAACCCAGGTCCACGAGTCCGTCGACACCACAGCCCCGGGTCACCGGGTCGTGTCGGGTAACCGGCCTGGTTCCAAGGTTCCGATGACCACCCCGGCACCAGGACCCCGGGTCACGTGGGGACACCGGCCCCAGGTGACCGGGTCACGTGGGGACACCGGCCCCAGGTCATCGGGTCACGTGGGGTCACCGGCCCCAGGTGACCGGGTCACGTGGGGTCACCGGCACCAGGTGACCGGGTCACGTGGGGTCACCGGCCCCAGGTGACCTGGTCACGTGGGGTCACCGGCCCCAGGTGACCGGGTCACGTGGGGTCACCGGCCCCAGGTGACCGGGTCACGTGGGGTCACCGGACACAGGTAACCGGGTCATACCGAGTCCCCGGACCCAGGTCACCGGGTCAATTCGGGACCCCGGACCCAGGTCGGGTCATGTCACGTCCCATGCCCGGGTCCCCGGGTTGGATTTTTACCCAGGCCCCGGGTCACAGGGTCATGTCGGGTCAACGGCCTGGGTACAAGGGTCTGGTGACCACCCCGACCCCAGGTCCCCGGGTCATGACGGGACACCGGACCAGGTCCCCGAGTCCTGTCGACACCACAGCCCCAGGTCACCGGGTCATGTCGGGACCCAGCCCGGGTCCCCGGGACGGGTTTTTACCCCAGCCGCAGATCACCGGGTCCTGTCGGGTACCCGGGTCGGGTCCCCTGGACAGGTCGGCACCCCGGCCCCGGGTCACGGGGTCATGTCGGGTCGCTGTCCCGGGTACCAGTGTCAGGTGACCACCCCGGCCCCGGGAGACGGAGTCATACCGGATCCCCGGCCCAGGTCCCCGGGTTGCATCGGGACAAAAGCACCGGATCACTGGATCACGTGGGGGCCCGGGCCCGGGTCCCCGGGTTGCATCGGGACACCAGCGAAGGACCACCGGGTCCTGTCGGGTCCCCGGCCCGGGTCCCCTGGACAGGTCGTTAACCCGGCCCCAGGTCACCGGGTCGTGTCGGGTAACCGGCCTGGTTCCCAGGTTCCGGTGACCACCCCGGCACCAGGACCCCGGGTCCCGTGGGGACCCCGGCCCCAGGTGACCGGGTCACGCGGGGTCACCGGCCCCAGGTCAGCGGGTCACGTGGGGTCACCGGCCCCAGGTCAGCGGGTCACGTGGGGACACCGGCCCCAGGTCAGCGGGTCACGTGGGGACACCGGCCCCAGGTCACCGCGTCAGGTCGGGACCCCGAACCCAGGTCCACGAGTCCGTCGACACCACAGCCCCGGGTCACCGGGTCGTGTCGGGTAACCGGCCTGGTTCCAAGGTTCCGATGACCACCCCGGCACCAGGACTCTGGGTCACGTGGGGACACCGGCCCCAGGTCACCGGGTCACGTGGGGTCACCGGACCCAGGTGACCCGGTCACGTGGGGTCACCGGCCCCAGGTGACCGGGTCACGTGGGGACACCGGCCCCAGGTGACCGGGTCACGTGGGGTCACCGGCCCCAGGTGACCGGGTCACGTGAGGTCACCGGCCCCAGGTGACCGGGTCACGTGGGGTCACCGGCCCCAGGTGACCGGGTCACGTGGGGTCACCGGCCCCAGGTGACCGGGTCACGTGGGGTCACCGGCCCCAGGTGACCGGGTCACGTGGGGTCACCGGCCCCAGGTGACCGGGTCACGTGGGGTCACCGGCCCCAGGTGACCGGGTCACGTGGGGACACCGGCCCCAGGTGACCGGGTCATGTGGGGTCACCGGCCCCAGGTGACCGGGTCACGTGGGGTCACCGGCCCCAGGTGACCGGGTCACATGGGGACACCGGCCCCAGGTGACCGGGTCACGTGGGGTCACCGGCCCCAGGTGACCGGGTCACGTTGGGTCACCGGACCCAGGTCAGCGGGTCACGTGGGGACACCGGCCCCAGGTAACCGGGTCATACCGAGTCCCCGGACCCAGGTCACCGGGTCAGTTCGGGACCCCGGACCCAGGTCGGGTCATGTCACGTCCCATGCCCGGGTCCCCGGGTTGGATTTTTACCCAGGCCCCGGGTCACAGGGTCATGTCGGGTCAACGGCCTGGGTACAAGGGTCTGGTGACCTCCCCGACCCCAGGTCCCCGGGTCATGACGGGACACCGGACCAGGTCCCCGAGTCCTGTCGACACCACAGCCCCAGGTCACCGGGTCATGTCGGGACCCAGCCCGGGTCCCCGGGACGGGTTTTTACCCCAGCCGCAGATCACCGGGTCCTGTCGGGTACCCGGGTCGGGTCCCCTGGACAGGTCGGCACCCCGGCCCCGGGTCACGGGGTCATGTCGGGTCGCTGTCCCGGGTACCAGTGTCAGGTGACCACCCCGGCCCCGGGAGACGGAGTCATACCGGGTCCCCGGCCCAGGTCCCCGGGTTGCATCGGGACAAAAGCACCGGATCACTGGATCACGTGGGGGCCCGGGCCCGGGTCCCCGGGTTGCATCGGGACACCAGCGAAGGACCACCGGGTCCTGTCGGGTCCCCGGCCCGGGTCCCCTGGACAGGTCGTTAACCCGGCCCCAGGTGACCGGGTCACGCGGGGTCACCGGCCCCAGGTCAGCGGGTCATGTGGGGTCACCGGCCCCAGGTCAGCGGGTCACGTGGGGACACCAGCCCCAGGTGACCGGGTCACGTGGGGTCACCGGACCCAGGTGACCGGGTCACGTGAGGTCACCGGCCCCAGGTGACCGGGTCACGTGGGGTCACCGGCCCCAGGTGACCGGGTCACGTGGGGTCACCGGCCCCAGGTGACCGGGTCACGTGGGGTCAACGGCCACAGGTGACCGGGTCACGTGGGGTCACCGGCCCCAGGTGTTCGGGTCACGTGGGGTCACCGGCCCCAGGTGACCGGGTCACGTGGGGTCACCGGCCCCAGGTGACCGGGTCACGTGGGGTCACCGGCCCCAGGTGACCGGGTCACGTGGGGACACCGGCCCCAGGTGACCGGGTCACGTGGGGTCACCGGCCCCAGGTGACCGGGTCACGTGGGGTCACCGGCCCCAGGTGACCTGGTCACGTGGGGTCACCGGCCCCAGGTGACCGGGTCACGTGGGGTCACCGGCCCCAGGTGACCGGGTCACGTGGGGACACCGGCCCCAGGTGACCGGGTCACGTGGGGTCACCGGCCCCAGGTGACCGGGTCACGTGGGGTCACCGGACCCAGGTCAGCGGGTCACGTGGGGACACCGGCCCCAGGTAACCGGGTCATACCGAGTCCCCGGACCCAGGTCACCGGGTCAGTTCGGGACCCCGGACCCAGGTCGGGTCATGTCACGTCCCATGCCCGGGTCCCCGGGTTGGATTTTTACCCAGGCCCCGGGTCACAGGGTCATGTTGGGTCAACGGCCTGGGTACAAGGGTCTGGTGACCACCCCGACCCCAGGTCCCCGGGTCATGACGGGACACCGGACCAGGTCCCCGAGTCCGGTCGACACCACAGCCCCAGGTCACGGGGTCATGTCGGGACCCAGCCCGGGTCCCCGGGACGGGTTTTTACCCCAGCCGCAGATCACCGGGTCCTGTCGGGTACCCGGGTCGGGTCCCCTGGACAGGTCGGCACCCCGGCCCCGGGTCACGGGGTCATGTCGGGTCGCTGTCCCGGGTACCAGTGTCAGGTGACCACCCCGGCCCCGGGAGACGGAGTCATACCGGGTCCCCGGCCCGGGTCCCCGGGTTGCATCGGGACACCAGCGAAGGACCACCGGGTCCTGTCGGGTCCCCGGCCCGGGTCCCCTGGACAGGTCGTTAACCCGGCCCCAGGTCACCGGGTCATGTCGCGCACCCGGCCTGGTTCCCAGGTTCAGGTGACCACCCCGGCACCAGGACCCCGGGTCACGTGGGGACCCCGGACCCAGGTCAGCGGGTCACGTGGGGACACCGGCCCCAGGTCACCGCGTCAGGTCGGGACCCCGAACCCAGGTCCACGAGTCCGTCGACACCACAGCCCCGGGTCACCGGGTCGTGTCGGGTAACCGGCCTGGTTCCAAGGTTCCGATGACCACCCCGGCACCAGGACCCCGGGTCACGTGGGGACACCGGCCCCAGGTGACCGGGTCACGTGGGGACACCGGCCCCAGGTCATCGGGTCACGTGGGGTCACCGGCCCCAGGTGACCGGGTCACGTGGGGTCACCGGCCCCAGGTGACCGGGTCACGTGGGGTCACCGGCCCCAGGTGACCGGGTCACGTGGGGTCACCGGCCCCAGGTGACCGGGTCACGTGGGGACACCGGCCCCAGGTGACCGGGTCACGTGGGGTCACCGGCCCCAGGTGACCGGGTCACGTGGGGACACCGGCCCCAGGTGACCGGGTCACGTGGGGTCACCGGCCCCAGGTGACCGGGTCACGTGGGGTCACCGGCCCCAGGTCAGCGGGTCATGTGGGGTCACCGGCCCCAGGTGACCGGGTAACGTGGGGACACCGGCCCCAGGTGACCGGGTCACGTGGGGTCACCGGCCCCAGGTGACCGGGTCACGTGGGGTCACCGGCCCCAGGTGACCGGGTCACGTGGGGTCACCGGCCCCAGGTGACCGGGTCACGTGGGGTCACCGGCCCCAGGTGACCGGGTCACGTGGGTACACCGGCCCCAGGTGACTGGGTCACGTGTGGTCACCGGCCCCAGGTGACCGGGTCACGTGGGGTCACCGGCACCATGTGACCGGGTCACGTGGGGACACCGGCCCCAGGTGACCGGGTCACGTGGGGTCACCGGCCCCAGGTCAGCGGGTCACGTGGGGACACCGGCCCCAGGTAACCAAGGCATGTCGGGACCCAGCCCGGGTCCCCGGGACGGGTTTTTACCCCAGCCGCAGATCACCGGGTCCTGTCGGGTCCCCGGCTTGGGTCCCCTGGACAGGTCGATAACCCGGCCCCAGGTCACCCGGTCATCTCGCGCACCCGGCCTAGTTCCCAGGTTCCGATGACCACCCCGGCACCAGGACTCCGGGTCACGTGGGGACACCGGCCCCAGGTGACCGGGTCACGTGGGGTCACCGGCCCCAGGTCAGCGGGTCACGTGGGGACCCCGGCCCCAGGTGACCGGGTCACGTGGGGACCCCGGACCCAGGTAACCGGGTCATACCGAGTCCCCGGACCCAGGTCACCGGGTCAGTTCGGGACCCCGGACCCAGGTCGGGTCATGTCACGTCCCATGCCCGGGTCCCCGGGTTGGATTTTTACCCAGGCCCCGGGTCACAGGGTCATGTCGGGTCAACGGCCTGGGTACAAGGGTCTGGTGACCACCCCGACCCCAGGTCCCCGGGTCATGACGGGACACCGGACCAGGTCCCCGAGTCCGGTCGACACCACAGCCCCAGGTCACCGGGTCATGTCGGGACCCAGCCCGGGTCCCCGGGACGGGTTTTTACCCCAGCCGCAGATCACCGGGTCCTGTCGGGTACCCGGGTCGGGTCCCCTGGACAGGTCGGCACCCCGGCCCCGGGTCACGGGGTCATGTCGGGTCGCTGTCCCGGGTACCAGTGTCAGGTGACCACCCCGGCCCCGGGAGACGGAGTCATACCGGGTCCCCGGCCCGGGTCCCCGGGTTGCATCGGGACAAAAGCACCGGATCACTGGATCACGTGGGGGCCCGGGCCCGGGTCCCCGGGTTGCATCGGGACACCAGCGAAGGACCACCGGGTCCTGTCGGGTCCCCGGCCCGGGTCCCCTGGACAGGTCGTTAACCCGGCCCCAGGTCACCGGGTCATGTCGCGCACCCGGCCTGGTTCCCACGTTCCGGTGACCACCCCGGCACCAGGACCCCGGGTCCCGTGGGGACCCCGGCCCCAGGTGACCGGGTCACGCGGGGTCACCGGCCCCAGGTCAGCGGGTCACGTGGGGTCACCGGCCCCAGGTCAGCGGGTCACGTGGAGACACCGGCCCAAGGTCAGCGGGTCACGTGGGGACACCGGCCCCAGGTCACCGCGTCAGGTCGGGAACCCGAACCCAGATCCACGAGTCCGTCGACACCACAGCCCCGGGTCACCGGGTCGTGTCGGGTAACCGGCCTGGTTCCCAGGTTCCGATGACCACCCCCGGCACCAGGACTCCGGGTCACGTGGGGACACCGGCCCCATGTCACCGGGTCACGTGGGGTCACCGGACCCAGGTGACCCGGTCACGTGGGGACACCGGCCCCAGGTGACCGGGTCACGTGGGGTCACCGGCCCCAGGTGACCGGGTCACGTTGGGTCACCGGCCCCAGGTCAGCGGGTCACGTGGGGTCACCGGCCCCAGGTGACCGGGTCACGTGGGGACACCGGCCCCAGGTGACCGGGTCACGTGGGGTCACCGGCCCCAGGTGACCGGGTCACGTGGGGTCACCGGCCCCAGGTGACCGGGTCACGTGGGGTCACCGGCCCCAGGTGACCGGGTCACGTGGGGTCAACGGCCCCAGGTGACCGGGTCACGTGGGGTCACCGGCCCCAGGTGACCGGGTCACTTGGGGTCACCGGCCCCAGGTGACTGGGTCACGTGGGGTCACCGGCCCCAGGTGACCTGGTCACGTGGGGTCACCGGCCCCAGGTGACCGGGTCACGTGGGGTCACCGGCCCCAGGTGACCGGGTCACGTGGGGACACCGGCCCCAGGTGACCGGGTCACGTGGGGTCACCGGCCCCAGGTGACTGGGTCACGTGGGGTCACCGGACCCAGGTCAGCGGGTCACGTGGAGACACCGGCCCCAGGTCAGGTGGTCACGTGGGGACACCGGCCCCAGGTCACCGCGTCAGGTCGGGAACCCGAACCCAGATCCACGAGTCCGTCGACACCACAGCCCCGGGTCACCGGGTCGTGTCGGGTAACCGGCCTGGTTCCCAGGTTCCGATGACCACCCCGGCACCAGGACTCCGGGTCACGTGGGGACACCGGCCCCAGGTCACCGGGTCACGTGGGGTCACCGGACCCAGGTGACCCGGTCACGTGGGGACACCGGCCCCAGGTGACCGGGTCACGTGGGGTCACCGGCCCCAGGTGACCTGGTCACGTGGGGTCACCGGCCCCAGGTGACCTGGTCACGTGGGGTCACCGGCCCCAGGTGACCTGGTCACGTGGGGTCACCGGCCCCAGGTGACCGGGTCACGTGGGGTCACCGGCCCCAGGTGACCGTGTCACGTGGGGACACCGGCCCCAGGTGACCGGGTCACGTGGGGTCACCGGCCCCAGGTGACCGGGTCACGTGGGGTCACCGGACCCAGGTCAGCGGGTCACGTGGGGACACCGGCCCCAGGTGACCGGGTCACGTGGGGTCACCAGCCCCAGGTGACCTGGTCACGTGGGGTCACCGGCCCCAGGTGACCGGGTCACGTGGGGTCACCGGCCCCAGGTCAGCGGGTCACGTGGGGTCACCGGCCCCAGGTGACCGGGTCACGTGGGGTCACCGGCCCCAGGTGTTCGGGTCACGTGGGGTCACCGGCCCCAGGTGACCGGGTCACGTGGGGTCACCGGCCCCAGGTGACCGGGTCACGTGGGGTCACCGGCCCCAGGTGACCGGGTCACGTGGGGACACCGGCCCCAGGTGACCGGGTCACGTGGGGTCACCGGCCCCAGGTGACCGGGTCACGTGGGGTCACCGGCCCCAGGTGACCGGGTCACGTGGGGACACCGGCCCCAGGTGACCGGGTCACGTGGGGTCACCGGCCCCAGGTGACCGGGTCACGTTGGGTCACCGGACCCAGGTCAGCGGGTCACGTGGGGACACCGGCCCCAGGTAACCGGGTCATACCGAGTCCCCGGACCCAGGTCACCGGGTCAGTTCGGGACCCCGGACCCAGGTCGGGTCATGTCACGTCCCATGCCCGGGTCCCCGGGTTGGATTTTTACCCAGGCCCCGGGTCACAGGGTCATGTCGGGTCAACGGCCTGGGTACAAGGGTCTGGTGACCACCCCGACCCCAGGTCCCCGGGTCATGACGGGACACCGGACCAGGTCCCCGAGTCCGGTCGACACCACAGCCCCAGGTCACGGGGTCATGTCGGGACCCAGCCCGGGTCCCCGGGACGGGTTTTTACCCCAGCCGCAGATCACCGGGTCCTGTCGGGTACCCGGGTCGGGTCCCCTGGACAGGTCGGCACCCCGGCCCCGGGTCACGGGGTCATGTCGGGTCGCTGTCCCAGGTACCAGTGTCAGGTGACCACCCCAGCCCCGGGAGACGGAGTCATACCGGGTCCCCGGCCCGGGTCCCCGGGTTGCATCGGGACAAAAGCACCGGATCACTGGATCACGTGGGGGCCCGGGCCCGGGTCCCCGGGTTGCATCGGGACACCAGCGAAGGACCACCGGGTCCTGTCGGGTCCCCGGCCCGGGTCCCCTGGACAGGTCGTTTACCCGGCCCCAGGTCACCGGGTCATGTCGCGCACCCGGCCTGGTTCCCACGTTCCGGTGACCACCCCGGCACCAGGACCCCGGGTCCCGTGGGGACCCCGGCCCCAGGTGACCGGGTCACGCGGGGTCACCGGCCCCAGGTCAGCGGGTCACGTGGGGTCACCGGCCCCAGGTCAGCGGGTCACGTGGAGACACCGGCCCCAGGTCAGCGGGTCACGTGGGGACACCGGCCCCAGGTCACCGCGTCAGGTCGGGACCCCGAACCCAGATCCACGAGTCCGTCGACACCACAGCCCCGGGTCACCGGGTCGTGTCGGGAAACCGGCCTGGTTCCCAGGTTCCGATGACCACCCCGGCACCAGGACTCTGGGTCACGTGGGGACACCGGCCCCAGGTGACCGGGTCACGTGGGGTCACCGGCCCCAGGTGACCGGGTCACGTGGGGTCACCGGCCCCAGGTGACCGGGTCACGTGGGGTCACCGGCCCCAGGTGACCGGGTCACGTGGGGTCACCGGCCCCAGGTGACCGGGTCACGTGAGGTCACCGGCCCCAGGTGACCGGGTCACGTGGGGTCACCGGCCCCAGGTGACCGGGTCACGTGGGGTCACCGGCCCCAGGTGACCGGGTCACGTGGGGTCAACGGCCCCAGGTGACCGGGTCACGTGGGGTCACCGGCCCCAGGTGACCGGGTCACGTGGGGTCACCGGCCCCAGGTGACCGGGTCACGTGGGGACACCGGCCCCCGGTGACCGGGTCACGTGGGGTCACCGGCCCCAGGTGACCGGGTCACGTGGGGTCACCGGCCCCAGGTGACCGGGTCACGTGGGGTCACCGGCCCCAGGTGACCGGGTCACGTGGGGTCACCGGCCCCAGGTGACCGGGTCACGTGGGGACACCGGCCCCAGGTGACCGGGTCACGTGGGGTCACCGGCCCCAGGTGACCGGGTCACGTGGGGTCACCGGACCCAGGTCAGCGGGTCACGTGGGGACACCGGCCCCAGGTAACCGGGTCATACCGAGTCCCCGGACCCAGGTCACCGGGTCAGTTCGGGACCCCGGACCCAGGTCGGGTCATGTCACGTCCCATGCCCGGGTCCCCGGGTTGGATTTTTACCCAGGCCCCGGGTCACAGGGTCATGTCGGGTCAACGGCCTGGGTACAAGGGTCTGGTGACCACCCCGACCCCAGGTCCCCGGGTCATGACGGGACACCGGACCAGGTCCCCGAGTCCGGTCGACACCACAGCCCCAGGTCACCGGGTCATGTCGGGACCCAGCCTGGGTCCCCGGGACGGGTTTTTACCCCAGCCGCAGATCACCGGGTCCTGTCGGGTACCCGGGTCGGGTCCCCTGGACAGGTCGGCACCCCGGCCCCGGGTCACGGGGTCATGTCTGGTCGCTGTCCCGGGTACCAGTGTCAGGTGACCACCCCGGCCCCGGGAGACGGAGTCATACCGGGTCCCCGGCCCGGGTCCCCGGGTTGCATCGGGACACCAGCGAAGGACCACCGGGTCCTGTCGGGTCCCCGGCCCGGGTCCCCTGGACAGGTCGTTAACCCGGCCCCAGGTCACCGGGTCATGTCGCGCACCCGGCCTGGTTCCCAGGTTCAGGTGACCACCCCGGCACCAGGACCCCGGGTCACGTGGGGACCCCGGACCCAGGTCAGCGGGTCACGTGGGGACACCGGCCCCAGGTCACCGCGTCAGGTCGGGACCCCGAACCCAGGTCCACGAGTCCGTCGACACCACAGCCCCGGGTCACCGGGTCGTGTCGGGTAACCGGCCTGGTTCCAAGGTTCCGATGACCACCCCGGCACCAGGACCCCAGGTCACGTGGGGACACCGGCCCCAGGTGACTGGGTCACGTGGGGACACCGGCCCCAGGTCATCGGGTCACGTGGGGTCACCGGCCCCAGGTGACCGGGTCACGTGGGGTCACCGGCCCCAGGTGACCGGGTCACGTGGGGTCACCGGCCCCAGGTCAGCGGGTCACGTGGGGTCACCGGCCCCAGGTGACCGGGTCACGTGGGGACACCGGCCCCAGGTGACCGGGTCACGTGGGGTCACCGGCCCCAGGTGACCGGGTCACGTGGGGACACCGGCCCCAGGTGACCGGGTCACGTGGGGTCACCGGCCCCAGGTGACCGGGTCACGTGGGTACACCGGCCCCAGGTGACTGGGTCACGTGGGGTCACCGGCCCCAGGTGACCGGGTCACGTGGGGTCACCGGCACCAGGTGACCGGGTCACGTGGGGACACCGGCCCCAGGTGACCGGGTCACGTGGGGTCACCGGCCCCAGGTCAGCGGGTCACGTGGGGACACCGGCCCCAGGTAACCAAGGCATGTCGGGACCCAGCCCGGGTCCCCGGGACGGGTTTTTACCCCAGCCGCAGATCACCGGGTCCTGTCGGGTCCCCGGCCCGGGTCCCCTGGACAGGTCGATAACCCGGCCCCAGGTCACCCGGTCATCTCGCGCACCCGGCCTAGTTCCCAGGTTCCGATGACCACCCCGGCACCAGGACCCCGGGTCACGTGGGGACACCGGCCCCAGGTGACCGGGTCACGTGGGGTCACCGGCCCCAGGTCAGCGGGTCACGTGGGGACACCGGCCCCAGGTGACCGGGTCACGTGGGGACCCCGGACCCAGGTAACCGGGTCATACCGAGTCCCCGGACCCAGGTCACCGGGTCAGTTCGGGACCCCGGACCCAGGTCGGGTCATGTCACGTCCCATGCCCGGGTCCCCGGGTTGGATTTTTACCCAGGCCCCGGGTCACAGGGTCATGTCGGGTCAACGGCCTGGGTACAAGGGTCTGGTGACCACCCCGACCCCAGGTCCCCGGGTCATGACGGGACACCGGACCAGGTCCCCGAGTCCGGTCGACACCACAGCCCCAGGTCACCGGGTCATGTCGGGACCCAGCCCGGGTCCCCGGGACGGGTTTTTACCCCAGCCGCAGATCACCGGGTCCTGTCGGGTACCCGGGTCGGGTCCTCTGGACAGGTCGGCACCCCGGCCCCGGGTCACGGGGTCATGTCGGGTCGCTGTCCCGGGTACCAGTGTCAGGTGACCACCCCGGCCCCGGGAGACGGAGTCATACCGGATCCCCGGCCCGGGTCCCCGGGTTGCATCAGGACAAAAGCACCGGATCACTGGATCACGTGGGGGCCCGGGCCCGGGTCCCCGGGTTGCATCGGGACACCAGCGAAGGACCACCGGGTCCTGTCGGGTCCCCGGCCCGGGTCCCCTGGACAGGTCGTTAACCCGGCCCCAGGTCACCGGGTCGTGTCGGGTAACCGGCCTGGTTCCCAGGTTCCGGTGACCACCCCGGCACCAGGACCCCGGGTCCCGTGGGGACCCCGGCCCCAGGTGACCGGGTCACGCGGGGTCACCGTCCCCAGGTCAGCGGGTCACGTGGGGTCACCGGCCCCAGGTCAGCGGGTCACGTGGAGACACCGGCCCCAGGTCACCGGGTCACGTGGGGTCACCGGACCCAGGTGACCCGGTCACGTGGGGACACCGGCCCCAGGTGACCGGGTCACGTGGGGACACCGGACCCAGGTCAGCGGGTCACGTGGGGACCCCGGCCCCAGGTCAGCGGGTCACGTGGGGACACCGGCCCCAGGTTACCGCGTCAGGTCGGGACCCCGAACCCAGGTCCACGAGTCCGTCGACACCACAGCCCCGGGTCACCGGGTCGTGTCGGGTAACCGGCCTGGTTCCCAGGTTCCGATGACCACCCCGGCACCAGGACCCCGGGTCACGTGGGGACACCGGCCCCAGGTGACCGGGTAACGTGGGGTCACCGGCCACAGGTCAGCGGGTCACGTGGGGACCCCGGCCCCAGGTCACCGGGTCACGTGGGGTCACCGGCCCCAGGTCAGAGGGTCACGTGGGGACCCCGGACCCAGGTCACCGGGTCATGTCGGGACCCAGCCTGGGTCCACGGGACGGGTTTTTACCCCAGCCGCAGATCACCGGGTCCTGTCGGGTACCCGGGTCGGGTCCCCTGGACAGGTCGGCACCCCGGCCCCGGGTCACGGGGTCATGTCGGGTCGCTGTCCCGGGTACCAGTGTCAGGTGACCACCCCGGCCCCGGGAGACGGAGTCATACCGGGTCCCCGGCCCGGGTCCCCGGGTTGCATCGGGACACCAGCGAAGGACCACCGGGTCCTGTCGGGTCCCCGGCCCGGGTCCCCTGGACAGGTCGTTAACCCGGCCCCAGGTCACCGGGTCATGTCGCGCACCCGGCCTGGTTCCCAGGTTCCGGTGACCACCCCGGCACCAGGACCCCGGGTCACGTGGGGACCCCGGACCCAGGTCAGCGGGTCACGTGGGGACACCGGCCCCAGGTCACCGCGTCAGGTCGGGACCCCGAACCCAGGTCCACGAGTCCGTCGACACCACAGCCCCGGGTCACCGGGTCGTGTCGGGTAACCGGCCTGGTTCCAAGGTTCCGATGACCACCCCGGCACCAGGACCCCGGGTCACGTGGGGACACCGGCCCCAGGTGACCGGGTCACGTGGGGACACCGGCCCCAGGTCATCGGGTCACGTGGGGTCACCGGCCCCAGGTGACCGGGTCACGTGGGGTCACCGGCACCAGGTGACCGGGTCACGTGGGGTCACCGGCCCCAGGTGACCTGGTCACGTGGGGTCACCGGCCCCAGGTGACCGGGTCACGTGGGGTCACCGGCCCCAGGTGACCGGGTCACGTGGGGTCACCGGACACAGGTAACCGGGTCATACCGAGTCCCCGGACCCAGGTCACCGGGTCAATTCGGGACCCCGGACCCAGGTCGGGTCATGTCACGTCCCATGCCCGGGTCCCCGGGTTGGATTTTTACCCAGGCCCCGGGTCACAGGGTCATGTCGGGTCAACGGCCTGGGTACAAGGGTCTGGTGACCACCCCGACCCCAGGTCCCCGGGTCATGACGGGACACCGGACCAGGTCCCCGAGTCCTGTCGACACCACAGCCCCAGGTCACCGGGTCATGTCGGGACCCAGCCCGGGTCCCCGGGACGGGTTTTTACCCCAGCCGCAGATCACCGGGTCCTGTCGGGTACCCGGGTCGGGTCCCCTGGACAGGTCGGCACCCCGGCCCCGGGTCACGGGGTCATGTCGGGTCGCTGTCCCGGGTACCAGTGTCAGGTGACCACCCCGGCCCCGGGAGACGGAGTCATACCGGATCCCCGGCCCAGGTCCCCGGGTTGCATCGGGACAAAAGCACCGGATCACTGGATCACGTGGGGGCCCGGGCCCGGGTCCCCGGGTTGCATCGGGACACCAGCGAAGGACCACCGGGTCCTGTCGGGTCCCCGGCCCGGGTCCCCTGGACAGGTCGTTAACCCGGCCCCAGGTCACCGGGTCGTGTCGGGTAACCGGCCTGGTTCCCAGGTTCCGGTGACCACCCCGGCACCAGGACCCCGGGTCCCGTGGGGACCCCGGCCCCAGGTGACCGGGTCACGCGGGGTCACCGGCCCCAGGTCAGCGGGTCACGTGGGGTCACCGGCCCCAGGTCAGCGGGTCACGTGGGGACACCGGCCCCAGGTCAGCGGGTCACGTGGGGACACCGGCCCCAGGTCACCGCGTCAGGTCGGGACCCCGAACCCAGGTCCACGAGTCCGTCGACACCACAGCCCCGGGTCACCGGGTCGTGTCGGGTAACCGGCCTGGTTCCAAGGTTCCGATGACCACCCCGGCACCAGGACTCTGGGTCACGTGGGGGACACCGGCCCCAGGTCACCGGGTCACGTGGGGTCACCGGACCCAGGTGACCCGGTCACGTGGGGTCACCGGCCCCAGGTGACCGGGTCACGTGGGGACACCGGCCCCAGGTGACCGGGTCACGTGGGGTCACCGGCCCCAGGTGACCGGGTCACGTGAGGTCACCGGCCCCAGGTGACCGGGTCACGTGGGGTCACCGGCCCCAGGTGACCGGGTCACGTGGGGTCACCGGCCCCAGGTGACCGGGTCACGTGGGGTCACCGGCCCCAGGTGACCGGGTCACGTGGGGTCACCGGCCCCAGGTGACCGGGTCACGTGGGGTCACCGGCCCCAGGTGACCGGGTCACGTGGGGACACCGGCCCCAGGTGACCGGGTCATGTGGGGTCACCGGCCCCAGGTGACCGGGTCACGTGGGGTCACCGGCCCCAGGTGACCGGGTCACATGGGGACACCGGCCCCAGGTGACCGGGTCACGTGGGGTCACCGGCCCCAGGTGACCGGGTCACGTTGGGTCACCGGACCCAGGTCAGCGGGTCACGTGGGGACACCGGCCCCAGGTAACCGGGTCATACCGAGTCCCCGGACCCAGGTCACCGGGTCAGTTCGGGACCCCGGACCCAGGTCGGGTCATGTCACGTCCCATGCCCGGGTCCCCGGGTTGGATTTTTACCCAGGCCCCGGGTCACAGGGTCATGTCGGGTCAACGGCCTGGGTACAAGGGTCTGGTGACCTCCCCGACCCCAGGTCCCCGGGTCATGACGGGACACCGGACCAGGTCCCCGAGTCCTGTCGACACCACAGCCCCAGGTCACCGGGTCATGTCGGGACCCAGCCCGGGTCCCCGGGACGGGTTTTTACCCCAGCCGCAGATCACCGGGTCCTGTCGGGTACCCGGGTCGGGTCCCCTGGACAGGTCGGCACCCCGGCCCCGGGTCACGGGGTCATGTCGGGTCGCTGTCCCGGGTACCAGTGTCAGGTGACCACCCCGGCCCCGGGAGACGGAGTCATACCGGGTCCCCGGCCCAGGTCCCCGGGTTGCATCGGGACAAAAGCACCGGATCACTGGATCACGTGGGGGCCCGGGCCCGGGTCCCCGGGTTGCATCGGGACACCAGCGAAGGACCACCGGGTCCTGTCGGGTCCCCGGCCCGGGTCCCCTGGACAGGTCGTTAACCCGGCCCCAGGTGACCGGGTCACGCGGGGTCACCGGCCCCAGGTCAGCGGGTCATGTGGGGTCACCGGCCCCAGGTCAGCGGGTCACGTGGGGACACCAGCCCCAGGTGACCGGGTCACGTGGGGTCACCGGACCCAGGTGACCGGGTCACGTGAGGTCACCGGCCCCAGGTGACCGGGTCACGTGGGGTCACCGGCCCCAGGTGACCGGGTCACGTGGGGTCACCGGCCCCAGGTGACCGGGTCACGTGGGGTCAACGGCCACAGGTGACCGGGTCACGTGGGGTCACCGGCCCCAGGTGTTCGGGTCACGTGGGGTCACCGGCCCCAGGTGACCGGGTCACGTGGGGTCACCGGCCCCAGGTGACCGGGTCACGTGGGGTCACCGGCCCCAGGTGACCGGGTCACGTGGGGTCACCGGCCCCAGGTGACCGGGTCACGTGGGGACACCGGCCCCAGGTGACCGGGTCACGTGGGGTCACCGGCCCCAGGTGACCGGGTCACGTGGGGTCACCGGCCCCAGGTGACCTGGTCACGTGGGGTCACCGGCCCCAGGTGACCGGGTCACGTGGGGTCACCGGCCCCAGGTGACCGGGTCACGTGGGGACACCGGCCCCAGGTGACCGGGTCACGTGGGGTCACCGGCCCCAGGTGACCGGGTCACGTGGGGTCACCGGACCCAGGTCAGCGGGTCACGTGGGGACACCGGCCCCAGGTAACCGGGTCATACCGAGTCCCCGGACCCAGGTCACCGGGTCAGTTCGGGACCCCGGACCCAGGTCGGGTCATGTCACGTCCCATGCCCGGGTCCCCGGGTTGGATTTTTACCCAGGCCCCGGGTCACAGGGTCATGTTGGGTCAACGGCCTGGGTACAAGGGTCTGGTGACCACCCCGACCCCAGGTCCCCGGGTCATGACGGGACACCGGACCAGGTCCCCGAGTCCGGTCGACACCACAGCCCCAGGTCACGGGGTCATGTCGGGACCCAGCCCGGGTCCCCGGGACGGGTTTTTACCCCAGCCGCAGATCACCGGGTCCTGTCGGGTACCCGGGTCGGGTCCCCTGGACAGGTCGGCACCCCGGCCCCGGGTCACGGGGTCATGTCGGGTCGCTGTCCCGGGTACCAGTGTCAGGTGACCACCCCGGCCCCGGGAGACGGAGTCATACCGGGTCCCCGGCCCGGGTCCCCGGGTTGCATCGGGACACCAGCGAAGGACCACCGGGTCCTGTCGGGTCCCCGGCCCGGGTCCCCTGGACAGGTCGTTAACCCGGCCCCAGGTCACCGGGTCATGTCGCGCACCCGGCCTGGTTCCCAGGTTCAGGTGACCACCCCGGCACCAGGACCCCGGGTCACGTGGGGACCCCGGACCCAGGTCAGCGGGTCACGTGGGGACACCGGCCCCAGGTCACCGCGTCAGGTCGGGACCCCGAACCCAGGTCCACGAGTCCGTCGACACCACAGCCCCGGGTCACCGGGTCGTGTCGGGTAACCGGCCTGGTTCCAAGGTTCCGATGACCACCCCGGCACCAGGACCCCGGGTCACGTGGGGACACCGGCCCCAGGTGACCGGGTCACGTGGGGACACCGGCCCCAGGTCATCGGGTCACGTGGGGTCACCGGCCCCAGGTGACCGGGTCACGTGGGGTCACCGGCCCCAGGTGACCGGGTCACGTGGGGTCACCGGCCCCAGGTGACCGGGTCACGTGGGGTCACCGGCCCCAGGTGACCGGGTCACGTGGGGACACCGGCCCCAGGTGACCGGGTCACGTGGGGTCACCGGCCCCAGGTGACCGGGTCACGTGGGGACACCGGCCCCAGGTGACCGGGTCACGTGGGGTCACCGGCCCCAGGTGACCGGGTCACGTGGGGTCACCGGCCCCAGGTCAGCGGGTCATGTGGGGTCACCGGCCCCAGGTGACCGGGTAACGTGGGGACACCGGCCCCAGGTGACCGGGTCACGTGGGGTCACCGGCCCCAGGTGACCGGGTCACGTGGGGTCACCGGCCCCAGGTGACCGGGTCACGTGGGGTCACCGGCCCCAGGTGACCGGGTCACGTGGGGTCACCGGCCCCAGGTGACCGGGTCACGTGGGTACACCGGCCCCAGGTGACTGGGTCACGTGTGGTCACCGGCCCCAGGTGACCGGGTCACGTGGGGTCACCGGCACCATGTGACCGGGTCACGTGGGGACACCGGCCCCAGGTGACCGGGTCACGTGGGGTCACCGGCCCCAGGTCAGCGGGTCACGTGGGGACACCGGCCCCAGGTAACCAAGGCATGTCGGGACCCAGCCCGGGTCCCCGGGACGGGTTTTTACCCCAGCCGCAGATCACCGGGTCCTGTCGGGTCCCCGGCTTGGGTCCCCTGGACAGGTCGATAACCCGGCCCCAGGTCACCCGGTCATCTCGCGCACCCGGCCTAGTTCCCAGGTTCCGATGACCACCCCGGCACCAGGACTCCGGGTCACGTGGGGACACCGGCCCCAGGTGACCGGGTCACGTGGGGTCACCGGCCCCAGGTCAGCGGGTCACGTGGGGACCCCGGCCCCAGGTGACCGGGTCACGTGGGGACCCCGGACCCAGGTAACCGGGTCATACCGAGTCCCCGGACCCAGGTCACCGGGTCAGTTCGGGACCCCGGACCCAGGTCGGGTCATGTCACGTCCCATGCCCGGGTCCCCGGGTTGGATTTTTACCCAGGCCCCGGGTCACAGGGTCATGTCGGGTCAACGGCCTGGGTACAAGGGTCTGGTGACCACCCCGACCCCAGGTCCCCGGGTCATGACGGGACACCGGACCAGGTCCCCGAGTCCGGTCGACACCACAGCCCCAGGTCACCGGGTCATGTCGGGACCCAGCCCGGGTCCCCGGGACGGGTTTTTACCCCAGCCGCAGATCACCGGGTCCTGTCGGGTACCCGGGTCGGGTCCCCTGGACAGGTCGGCACCCCGGCCCCGGGTCACGGGGTCATGTCGGGTCGCTGTCCCGGGTACCAGTGTCAGGTGACCACCCCGGCCCCGGGAGACGGAGTCATACCGGGTCCCCGGCCCGGGTCCCCGGGTTGCATCGGGACAAAAGCACCGGATCACTGGATCACGTGGGGGCCCGGGCCCGGGTCCCCGGGTTGCATCGGGACACCAGCGAAGGACCACCGGGTCCTGTCGGGTCCCCGGCCCGGGTCCCCTGGACAGGTCGTTAACCCGGCCCCAGGTCACCGGGTCATGTCGCGCACCCGGCCTGGTTCCCACGTTCCGGTGACCACCCCGGCACCAGGACCCCGGGTCCCGTGGGGACCCCGGCCCCAGGTGACCGGGTCACGCGGGGTCACCGGCCCCAGGTCAGCGGGTCACGTGGGGTCACCGGCCCCAGGTCAGCGGGTCACGTGGAGACACCGGCCCAAGGTCAGCGGGTCACGTGGGGACACCGGCCCCAGGTCACCGCGTCAGGTCGGGAACCCGAACCCAGATCCACGAGTCCGTCGACACCACAGCCCCGGGTCACCGGGTCGTGTCGGGTAACCGGCCTGGTTCCCAGGTTCCGATGACCACCCCGGCACCAGGACTCCGGGTCACGTGGGGACACCGGCCCCATGTCACCGGGTCACGTGGGGTCACCGGACCCAGGTGACCCGGTCACGTGGGGACACCGGCCCCAGGTGACCGGGTCACGTGGGGTCACCGGCCCCAGGTGACCGGGTCACGTTGGGTCACCGGCCCCAGGTCAGCGGGTCACGTGGGGTCACCGGCCCCAGGTGACCGGGTCACGTGGGGACACCGGCCCCAGGTGACCGGGTCACGTGGGGTCACCGGCCCCAGGTGACCGGGTCACGTGGGGTCACCGGCCCCAGGTGACCGGGTCACGTGGGGTCAACGGCCCCAGGTGACCGGGTCACGTGGGGTCAACGGCCCCAGGTGACCGGGTCACGTGGGGTCACCGGCCCCAGGTGACCGGGTCACTTGGGGTCACCGGCCCCAGGTGACTGGGTCACGTGGGGTCACCGGCCCCAGGTGACCTGGTCACGTGGGGTCACCGGCCCCAGGTGACCGGGTCACGTGGGGTCACCGGCCCCAGGTGACCGGGTCACGTGGGGACACCGGCCCCAGGTGACCGGGTCACGTGGGGTCACCGGCCCCAGGTGACTGGGTCACGTGGGGTCACCGGACCCAGGTCAGCGGGTCACGTGGAGACACCGGCCCCAGGTCAGGTGGTCACGTGGGGACACCGGCCCCAGGTCACCGCGTCAGGTCGGGAACCCGAACCCAGATCCACGAGTCCGTCGACACCACAGCCCCGGGTCACCGGGTCGTGTCGGGTAACCGGCCTGGTTCCCAGGTTCCGATGACCACCCCGGCACCAGGACTCCGGGTCACGTGGGGACACCGGCCCCAGGTCACCGGGTCACGTGGGGTCACCGGACCCAGGTGACCCGGTCACGTGGGGACACCGGCCCCAGGTGACCGGGTCACGTGGGGTCACCGGCCCCAGGTGACCGGGTCACGTGGGGTCACCGGCCCCAGGTCAGCGGGTCACGTGGGGTCACCGGACCCAGGTGACCGGGTCACGTGGGGACACCGGCCCCAGGTGACCGGGTCACGTGGGGTCACCGGCCCCAGGTGACCGGGTCACGTGGGGTCACCGGCCCCAGGTGACCGGGTCACGTGGGGTCAACGGCCCCAGGTGACCGGGTCACGTGGGGTCACCGGCCCCAGGTGACCGGGTCACTTGGGGTCACCGGCCCCAGGTGACTGGGTCACGTGGGGTCACCGGCCCCAGGTGACCTGGTCACGTGGGGTCACCGGCCCCAGGTGACCGGGTCACGTGGGGTCACCGGCCCCAGGTGACCGGGTCACGTGGGGACACCGGCCCCAGGTGACCGGGTCACGTGGGGTCACCGGCCCCAGGTGACTGGGTCACGTGGGGTCACCGGACCCAGGTCAGCGGGTCACGTGGAGACACCGGCCCCAGGTCAGGTGGTCACGTGGGGACACCGGCCCCAGGTCACCGCGTCAGGTCGGGAACCCGAACCCAGATCCACGAGTCCGTCGACACCACAGCCCCGGGTCACCGGGTCGTGTCGGGTAACCGGCCTGGTTCCCAGGTTCCGATGACCACCCCGGCACCAGGACTCCGGGTCACGTGGGGACACCGGCCCCAGGTCACCGGGTCACGTGGGGTCACCGGACCCAGGTGACCCGGTCACGTGGGGACACCGGCCCCAGGTGACCGGGTCACGTGGGGTCACCGGCCCCAGGTGACCGGGTCACGTGGGGTCACCGGCCCCAGGTCAGCGGGTCACGTGGGGTCACCGGACCCAGGTGACCGGGTCACGTGGGGACACCGGCCCCAGGTGACCGGGTCACGTGGGGTCACCGGCCCCAGGTGACCGGGTCACGTGGGGTCACCGGCCCCAGGTGACCGGGTCACGTGGGGTCAACGGCCCCAGGTGACCGGGTCACGTGGGGTCAACGGCCCCAGGTGACCGGGTCACGTGGGGTCAACGGCCCCAGGTGACCGGGTCACTTGGGGTCACCGGCCCCAGGTGACTGGGTCACGTGGGGTCACCGGCCCCAGGTGACCTGGTCACGTGGGGTCACCGGCCCCAGGTGACCGGGTCACGTGGGGTCACCGGCCCCAGGTGACCGGGTCACGTGGGGACACCGGCCCCAGGTGACCGGGTCACGTGGGGTCACCGGCCCCAGGTGACCGGGTCACGTGGGGTCACCGGACCCAGGTCAGCGGGTCACGTGGGGACACCAGCCCCAGGTAACCGGGTCATACCGAGTCCCCGGACCCAGGTCACCGGGTCAGTTCGGGACCCCGGACCCAGGTCGGGTCATGTCACGTCCCATGCCCGGGTCCCCGGGTTGGATTTTTACCCAGGCCCCGGGTCACAGGGTCATGTCGGGTCAACGGCCTGGGTACAAGGGTCTGGTGACCACCCCGACCCCAGGTCCCCGGGTCATGACGGGACACCGGACCAGGTCCCCGAGTCCGGTCGACACCACAGCCCCAGGTCACCGGGTCATGTCGGGACCCAGCCCGGGTCCCCGGGACGGGTTTTTACCCCAGCCGCAGATCACCAGGTCCTGTCGGGTACCCGGGTCGGGTCCCCTGGACAGGTCGGCACCCCGGCCCCGGGTCACGGGGTCATGTCGGGTCGCTGTCCCGGGTACCAGTGTCAGGTGACCACCCCGGCCCCGGGAGACGGAGTCATACCGGGTCCCCGGCCCGGGTCCCCGGGTTGCATCGGGACAAAAGCACCGGATCACTGGATCACGTGGGGGCCCGGGCCCGGGTCCCCGGGTTGCATCGGGACACCAGCGAAGGACCACCGGGTCCTGTCGGGTCCCCGGCCCGGGTCCCCTGGACAGGTCGTTAACCCGGCCCCAGGTCACCGGGTCATGTCGCGCACCCGGCCTGGTTCCCAGGTTCCGGTGACCACCCCGGCACCAGGACCCCGGGTCCCGTGGGGACCCCGGCCCCAGGTGACCGGGTCACGCGGGGTCACCGGCCCCAGGTCAGCGGGTCACGTAGGGTCACCGGCCCCAGGTCAGCGGGTCACGTGGGGACCCCGGCCCCAGGTCAGCGGGTCACGTGGGGACACCGGCCCCAGGTCACCGCGTCAGGTCGGGACCCCGAACCCAGGTCCACGAGTCCGTCGACACCACAGCCCCGGGTCACCGGGTCGTGTCGGGTAACCGGCCTGGTTCCCAGGTTCCGATGACCACCCCGGCACCAGGACCCCGGGTCACGTGGGGACACCGGCCCCAGGTGACCGGGTCACGTGGGGACACCGGCCCCAGGTCATCGGGTCACGTGGGGTCACCGGCCCCAGGTGACCGGGTCACGTGTGGTCACCGGCACCAGGTGACCTGGTCACGTGGGGTCACCGGCCCCAGGTGACCGGGTCACGTGGGGTCACCGGCCCCAGGTGACCGGGTCACGTGAGGTCACCGGCCCCAGGTGACCGGGTCACGTGGGGTCAACGGCCCCAGGTGACCGGGTCACGTGGGGTCACCGGCCCCAGGTCATCGGGTCACGTGGGGTCACCGGCCCCAGGTGACCGGGTCACGTGGGGTCACCGGCCCCAGGTCATCGGGTCACGTGGGGTCACCGGCCCCAGGTGACCGGGTCACGTGGGGTCACCGGCCCCAGGTGACCGGGTCACGTGGGGTCACCGGCCCCAGGTGACCGGGTCACGTGGGGACACCGGCCCCAGGTGACCGGGTCACGTGGGGTCACCGGCCCCAGGTGACCGGGTCACGTTGTGTCACCGGCCCCAGGTGACCCGGTCACGTGGGGTCACCGGCCCCAGGTGACCCGGTCACGTGGGGACACCGGCCCCAGGTGACCGGGTCACGTGGGGTCACCGGCCCCAGGTGACCGGGTCACGTGGGGTCACCGGCCCCAAGTGACCGGGTCACATGGGGTCACCGGCCCCAGGTGACCGGGTCACGTGGGGACACCGGCCCCAGGTGACCGGGTCACGTGGGGTCACCGGCCCCAGGTGACCGGGTCACGTGGGGTCACCGGCCCCAGGTGACCGGGTCACGTGGGGTCAACGGCCCCAGGTGACCGGGTCACGTGGGGTCACCGGCCCCAGGTGACCGGGTCACGTGGTGTCAACGGCCCCAGGTGACCGGGTCACTTGGGGTCACCGGCCCCAGGTGACTGGGTCACGTGGGGTCACCGGCCCCAGGTGACCTGGTCACGTGGGGTCACCGGCCCCAGGTGACCGGGTCACGTGGGGTCACCGGCCCCAGGTGACCGGGTCACGTGGGGACACCGGCCCCAGGTGACCGGGTCACGTGGGGTCACCGGCCCCAGGTGACTGGGTCACGTGGGGTCACCGGACCCAGGTCAGCGGGTCACGTGGAGACACCGGCCCCAGGTCAGGTGGTCACGTGGGGACACCGGCCCCAGGTCACCGCGTCAGGTCGGGAACCCGAACCCAGATCCACGAGTCCGTCGACACCACAGCCCCGGGTCACCGGGTCGTGTCGGGTAACCGGCCTGGTTCCCAGGTTCCGATGACCACCCCGGCACCAGGACTCCGGGTCACGTGGGGACACCGGCCCCAGGTCACCGGGTCACGTGGGGTCACCGGACCCAGGTGACCCGGTCACGTGGGGACACCGGCCCCAGGTGACCGGGTCACGTGGGGTCACCGGCCCCAGGTGACCGGGTCACGTGGGGTCACCGGCCCCAGGTCAGCGGGTCACGTGGGGTCACCGGCCCCAGGTGACCGGGTCACGTGGGGTCACCGGCCCCAGGTGACCGGGTCACTTGGGGTCACCGGCCCCAGGTGACTGGGTCACGTGGGGTCACCGGCCCCAGGTGACCTGGTCACGTGGGGTCACCGGCCCCAGGTGACCGGGTCACGTGGGGTCACCGGCCCCAGGTGACCGGGTCACGTGGGGACACCGGCCCCAGGTGACCGGGTCACGTGGGGTCACCGGCCCCAGGTGACCGGGTCACGTGGGGTCACCGGACCCAGGTCAGCGGGTCACGTGGGGACACCAGCCCCAGGTAACCGGGTCATACCGAGTCCCCGGACCCAGGTCACCGGGTCAGTTCGGGACCCCGGACCCAGGTCGGGTCATGTCACGTCCCATGCCCGGGTCCCCGGGTTGGATTTTTACCCAGGCCCCGGGTCACAGGGTCATGTCGGGTCAACGGCCTGGGTACAAGGGTCTGGTGACCACCCCGACCCCAGGTCCCCGGGTCATGACGGGACACCGGACCAGGTCCCCGAGTCCGGTCGACACCACAGCCCCAGGTCACCGGGTCATGTCGGGACCCAGCCCGGGTCCCCGGGACGGGTTTTTACCCCAGCCGCAGATCACCGGGTCCTGTCGGGTACCCGGGTCGGGTCCCCTGGACAGGTCGGCACCCCGGCCCCGGGTCACGGGGTCATGTCGGGTCGCTGTCCCGGGTACCAGTGTCAGGTGACCACCCCGGCCCCGGGAGACGGAGTCATACCGGGTCCCCGGCCCGGGTCCCCGGGTTGCATCGGGACAAAAGCACCGGATCACTGGATCACGTGGGGGCCCGGGCCCGGGTCCCCGGGTTGCATCGGGACACCAGCGAAGGACCACCGGGTCCTGTCGGGTCCCCGGCCCGGGTCCCCTGGACAGGTCGTTAACCCGGCCCCAGGTCACCGGGTCATGTCGCGCACCCGGCCTGGTTCCCACGTTCCGGTGACCACCCCGGCACCAGGACCCCGGGTCCCGTGGGGACCCCGGCCCCAGGTGACCGGGTCACGCGGGGTCACCGGCCCCAGGTCAGCGGGTCACGTAGGGTCACCGGCCCCAGGTCAGCGGGTCACGTGGGGACCCCGGCCCCAGGTCAGCGGGTCACGTGGGGACACCGGCCCCAGGTCACCGCGTCAGGTCGGGACCCCGAACCCAGGTCCACGAGTCCGTCGACACCACAGCCCCGGGTCACCGGGTCGTGTCGGGTAACCGGCCTGGTTCCCAGGTTCCGATGACCACCCCGGCACCAGGACCCCGGGTCACGTGGGGACACCGGCCCCAGGTGACCGGGTCACGTGGGGACACCGGCCCCAGGTCATCGGGTCACGTGGGGTCACCGGCCCCAGGTGACCGGGTCACGTGTGGTCACCGGCACCAGGTGACCTGGTCACGTGGGGTCACCGGCCCCAGGTGACCGGGTCACGTGGGGTCACCGGCCCCAGGTGACCGGGTCACGTGAGGTCACCGGCCCCAGGTGACCGGGTCACGTGGGGTCAACGGCCCCAGGTGACCGGGTCAAGTGGGGTCACCGGCCCCAGGTCATCGGGTCACGTGGGGTCACCGGCCCCAGGTGACCGGGTCACGTGGGGTCACCGGCCCCAGGTGACCTGGTCACGTGGGGTCACCGGCCCCAGGTGACCGGGTCACGTGGGGTCACCGGCCCCAGGTGACCGGGTCACGTGGGGTCACCGGCCCCAGGTGACCGGGTCACGTGGGGACACCGGCCCCAGGTGACCGGGTCACGTGGGGTCACCGGCCCCAGGTGACCGGGTCACGTTGGGTCACCGGCCCCAGGTGACCCGGTCACGTGGGGTCACCGGCCCCAGGTGACCCGGTCACGTGGGGACACCGGCCCCAGGTGACCGGGTCACGTGGGGTCACCGGCCCCAGGTGACCGGGTCACGTGGGGTCACCGGCCCCAGGTGACCGGGTCACATGGGGACACCGGCCCCAGGTGACCGGGTCACGTGGGGTCACCGGCCCCAGGTGACCGGGTCACGTGGGGACACCGGCCCCAGGTCACCGGGTCACGTGGGGTCACCGGCCCCAGGTGACCGGGTCACGTGGGGTCACCGGACCCAGGTAACCGGGTCATACCGAGTCCCCGGACCCAGGTCACCGGGTCAGTTCGGGACCCCGGACCCAGGTCGGGTCATGTCACGTCCCATGCCCGGGTCCCCGGGTTGGATTTTTACCCAGGCCCCGGGTCACAGGGTCATGTCGGGTCAACGGCCTCGGTACAAGGGTCTGGTGACCACCCCGACCCCAGGTCCCCGGGTCATGACGGGACACCGGACCAGGTCCCCGAGTCCGGTCGACACCACAGCCCCAGGTCACCGGGTCATGTCGGGACCCAGCCCGGGTCCCCGGGACGGGTTTTTACCCCAGCCGCAGATCACCGGGTCCTGTCGGGTACCCGGGTCGGGTCCCCTGGACAGGTCGGCACCCCGGCCCCGGGTCACGGGGTCATGTCGGGTCGCTGTCCCGGGTACCAGTGTCAGGTGACCACCCCGGCCCCGGGAGACGGAGTCATACCGGATCCCCGGCCCAGGTCCCCGGGTTGCATCGGGACAAAAGCACCGGATCACTGGATCACGTGGGGGCCCGGGCCCGGGTCCCCGGGTTGCATCGGGACACCAGCGAAGGACCACCGGGTCCTGTCGGGTCCCCGGCCCGGGTCCCCTGGACAGGTCGTTAACCCGGCCCCAGGTCACCGGGTCGTGTCGGGTAACCGGCCTGGTTCCCAGGTTCCGGTGACCACCCCGGCACCAGGACCCCGGGTCCGGTGGGGACCCCGGCCCCAGGTGACCGGGTCACGCGGGGTCACCGTCCCCAGGTCAGCGGGTCACGTGGGGTCACCGGCCCCAGGTCAGCGGGTCACGTGGGGACACCGGCCCCAGGTCAGCGGGTCACGTGGGGTCACCGGACCCAGGTGACCCGGTCACGTGGGGACACCGGCCCCAGGTGACCGGGTCACGTGGGGACACCGGCCCCAGGTGACCGGGTCACGTGAGGTCACCGGCCCCAGGTGACCGGGTCACGTGGGGTCACCGGCCCCAGGTGACCGGGTCACGTGGGGTCACCGGCCCCAGGTGACCGGGTCACGTGGGGTCACCGGCTCCAGGTGACCGGGTCACGTGGGGTCACCGGCCCCAGGTCAGCGGGTCACGTGGGGTCACCGGCCCCAGGTGACCGGGTCACGTGGGGACACCGGCCCCAGGTCAGCGGGTCACGTGGGGACACCGGCCCCAGGTCACCGCGTCAGGTCGGGACCCCGAACCCAGGTCCACGAGTCCGTCGACACCACAGCCCCGGGTCACCGGGTCGTGTCGGGTAACCGGCCTGGTTCCAAGGTTCCGATGACCACCCCGGCACCAGGACCCCGGGTCACGTGGGGACACCGGCCCCAGGTGACCGGGTCACGTGGGGACACCGGCCCCAGGTCATCGGGTCACGTGGGGTCACCGGCCCCAGGTGACCGGGTCACGTGGGGTCACCGGCCCCAGGTCAGCGGGTCACGTGGGGTCACCGGCCCCAGGTGACCGGGTCACGTGGGGACACCGGCCCCAGGTGACCGGGTCACGTGGGGTCACCGGCCCCAGGTGACCGGGTCACGTGGGGTCACCGGCCCCAGGTGACCGGGTCACGTGGGGACTCCGGCCCCAGGTAACCGGGTCATACCGAGTCCCCGGACCCAGGTCACCGGGTCAGTTCGGGACCCCGGACCCAGGTCGGGTCATGTCACGTCCCATGCCCGGGTCCCCGGGTTGGATTTTTACCCAGGCCCCGGGTCACAGGGTCATGTCGGGTCAACGGCCTGGGTACAAGGGTCTGGTGACCACCCCGACCCCAGGTCCCCGGGTCATGACGGGACACCGGACCAGGTCCCCGAGTCCGGTCGACACCACAGCCCCAGGTCACCGGGTCATGTCGGGACCCAGCCCGGGTCCCCGGGACGGGTTTTTACCCCAGCCGCAGATCACCGGGTCCTGTCAGGTACCCGGGTCGGGTCCCCTGGACAGGTCGGCACCCCGGCCCCGGGTCACGGGGTCATGTCGGGTCGCTGTCCCGGGTACCAGTGTCAGGTGACCACCCCGGCCCCGGGAGATGGAGTCATACCGGGTCCCCGGCCCGGGTCCCCGGGTTGCATCGGGACACCAGCGAAGGACCACCGGGTCCTGTCGGGTCCCCGGCCCGGGTCCCCTGGACAGGTCGTTAACCCGGCCCCAGGTCACCGGGTCATGTCGCGCACCCGGCCTGGTTCCCAGGTTCCGGTGACCACCCCGGCACCAGGACCCCGGGTCACGTGGGGATACCGGCCCCAGGTGACCGGGTCACGTGGGGACACCGGCCCCAGGTCATCGGGTCACGTGGGGTCACCGGCCCCAGGTGACCGGGTCACGTGGGGTCACCGGCCCCAGGTCAGCGGGTCACGTGGGGTCACCGGCCCCAGGTGACCGGGTCACGTGGGGTCACCGGCCCCAGGTGACCGGGTCACGTGGGGTCACCGGCCCCAGGTGACCGGGTCACGTGGGGTCACCGGCCCCAGGTGACCGGGTCACGTGGGGTCACCGGCCCCAGGTGACCGGGTCACGTGGGGTCACCGGCCCCAGGTCAGCGGGTCACGTGGGGACACCGGCCCCAGGTGACCGGGTCACGTGGGGTCACCGGCCCCAGGTGACCGGGTCACGTGGGGTCACCGGCCCCAGGTGACCGGGTCACGTGGGTACACCGGCCCCAGGTGACCGGGTCACGTGGGGTCACCGGCCCCAGGTGACCGGGTCACGTGGGGTCACCGGCCCCAGGTGACCGGGTCACGTGGGGACACCGGCCCCAGGTGACCGGGTCACGTGGGGTCACCGGCCCCAGGTCAGCGGGTCACGTGGGGACACCGGCCCCAGGTAACCAAGGCATGTCGGGACCCAGCGCGGGTCCCCGGGACGGGTTTTTACCCCAGCCGCAGATCACCGGGTCCTGTCGGGTCCCCGGCCCGGGTCCCCTGGACAGGTCGATAACCCGGCCCCAGGTCACCCGGTCATCTCGCGCACCCGGCCTGGTTCCCAGGTTCCGATGACCACCCCGGCACCAGGACCCCGGGTCACGTGGGGACACCGGCCCCAGGTGACCGGGTCACGTGGGGTCACCGGCCCCAGGTCAGCGGGTCACGTGGGGACCCCGGACCCAGGTGACCGGGTCACGTGGGGACCCCGGACCCAGGTAACCGGGTCATACCGAGTCCCCGGACCCAGGTCACCGGGTCAGTTCGGGACCCCGGACCCAGGTCGGGTCATGTCACGTCCCATGCCCGGGTCCCCGGGTTGGATTTTTACCCAGGCCCCGGGTCACAGGGTCATGTCGGGTCAACGGCCTGGGTACAAGGGTCTGGTGACCACCCCGACCCCAGGTCCCCGGGTCATGACGGGACACCGGACCAGGTCCCCGAGTCCGGTCGACACCACAGCCCCAGGTCACCGGGTCATGTCGGGACCCAGCCCGGGTCCCCGGGACGGGTTTTTACCCCAGCCGCAGATCACCGGGTCCTGTCGGGTACCCGGGTCGGGTCCCCTGGACAGGTCGGCACCCCGGCCCCGGGTCACGGGGTCATGTCGGGTCGCTGTCCCGGGTACCAGTGTCAGGTGACCACCCCGGCCCCGGGAGACGGAGTCATACCGGGTCCCCGGCCCGGGTCCCCGGGTTGCATCGGGACACCAGCGAAGGACCACCGGGTCCTGTCGGGTCCCCGGCCTGGGTCCCCTGGACAGGTCGTTAACCCGGCCCCAGGTCACTGGGTCATGTCGCGCACCCGGCCTGGTTCCCAGGTTCCGGTGACCACCCCGGCACCAGGACCCCGGGTCACGTGGGGACCCCGGCCCCAGGTCAGCGGGTCACGTGGGGACACCGGCCCCAGGTCACCGCGTCAGGTCGGGACCCCGAACCCAGGTCCACGAGTCCGTCGACACCACAGCCCCGGGTCACCGGGTCGTGTCGGGTAACCGGCCTGGTTCCAAGGTTCCGATGACCACCCCGGCACCAGGACCCCGGGTCACGTGGGGACACCGGCCCCAGGTGACCGGGTCACGTGGGGACACCGGCCCCAGATCATCGGGTCACGTGGGGTCACCGGCCCCAGGTGACCGGGTCACGTGGGGTCACCGGCCCCAGGTGACCGGGTCACGTGGGGTCACCGGCCCCAGGTGACCGGGTCACGTGGGGACACCGGCCCCAGGTGACCGGGTCACGTGGGGTCACCGGCCCCAGGTGACCGGGTCACGTGGGGACACCGGCCCCAGGTGACCGGGTCACGTGGGGTCACCGGCCGCAGGTGACCGGGTCACGTGGGGTCACCGGCCCCAGGTGACCGGGTCACGTGGGGTCACCGGCCCCAGGTGACCGGGTCACGTGGGGACACCGGCCCCAGGTGACCGGGTCACGTGGGGTCACCGGCCCCAGGTCAGCGGGTCACGTGGGGACACCGGCCCCAGGTGACCGGGTCACGTGGGGTCACCGGCCCCAGGTGACCGGGTCACGTGGGGTCACCGGCCCCAGGTGACCGGGTCACGTGAGGTCACCGGCTCCAGGTGACCGGGTCACGTGGGTACACCGGCCCCAGGTGACCGGGTCACGTGGGGTCACCGGCCCCAGGTGACCGGGTCACGTGGGGTCACCGGCCCCAGGTGACCGGGTCACGTGGGGACACCGGCCCCAGGTGACCGGGTCACGTGGGGTCACCGGCCCCAGGTCAGCGGGTCACGTGGGGACACCGGCCCCAGGTAACCAAGGCATGTCGGGACCCAGCCCGGGTCCCCGGGACGGGTTTTTACCCCAGCCGCAGATCACCGGGTCCTGTCGGGTCCCCGGCCCGGGTCCCCTGGACAGGTCGATAACCCGGCCCCAGGTCACCCGGTCATCTCGCGCACCCGGCCTGGTTCCCAGGTTCCGATGACCACCCCGGCACCAGGACCCCGGGTCACGTGGGGACACCGGCCCCAGGTGACCGGGTCACGTGGGGTCACCGGCCCCAGGTCAGCGGGTCACGTGGGGTCACCGGCCCCAGGTGACCGGGTCACGTGGGGACCCCGGACCCAGGTAACCGGGTCATACCGAGTCCCCGGACCCAGGTCACCGGGTCAGTTCGGGACCCCGGACCCAGGTCGGGTCATGTCACGTCCCATGCCCGGGTCCCCGGGTTGGATTTTTACCCAGGCCCCGGGTCACAGGGTCATGTCGGGTCAACGGCCTGGGTACAAGGGTCTGGTGACCACCCCGACCCCAGGTCCCCGGGTCATGACGGGACACCGGACCAGGTCCCCGAGTCCGGTCGACACCACAGCCCCAGGTCACCGGGTCATGTCGGGACCCAGCCCGGGTCCCCGGGACGGGTTTTTACCCCAGCCGCAGATCACCGGGTCCTGTCGGGTACCCGGGTCGGGTCCCCTGGACAGGTCGGCACCCCGGCCCCGGGTCACGGGGTCATGTCGGGTCGCTGTCCCGGGTACCAGTGTCAGGTGACCACCCCGGCCCCGGGAGACGGAGTCATACCGGGTCCCCGGCCCGGGTCCCCGGATTGCATCGGGACAAAAGCACCGGATCACTGGATCACGTGGGGGCCCGGTCCCGGGTCCCCGGGTTGCATCGGGACACCAGCGAAGGACCACCGGGTCCTGTCGGGTCCCCGGCCCGGGTCCCCTGGACAGGTCGTTAACCCGGCCCCAGGTCACCATGTCATGTCGCGCACCCGGCCTGGTTCCCACGTTCCGGTGACCACCCCGGCACCAGGACCCCGGGTCCCGTGGGGACCCCGGCCCCAGGTGACCGGGTCACGCGGGGTCACCGGCCCCAGGTCAGCGGGTCACGTGGGGACACCGGCCCCAGGTCAGCGGGTCACGTGGGGACACCGGCCCCAGGTCACCGCGTCAGGTCGGGACCCCGAACCCAGGTCCACGAGTCCGTCGACACCACAGCCCCGGGTCACCGGGTCGTGTCGGGTAACCGGCCTGGTTCCCAGGTTCCGATGACCACCCCGGCACCAGGACTCTGGGTCACGTGGGGACACCGGCCCCAGGTCACCGGGTCACGTGGGGTCACCGGACCCAGGTGACCCGGTCACGTGGGGACACCGGCCCCAGGTGACCGGGTCACGTGGGGTCACCGGACCCAGGTCAGCGGGTCATACCGAGTCCCCGGACCCAGGTCACCGGGTCAGTTCGGGACCCCGGACCCAGGTCGGGTCATGTCACGTCCCATGCCCGGGTCCCCGGGTTGGATTTTTACCCAGGCCCCGGGTCACAGGGTCATGTCGGGTCAACGGCCTGGGTACAAGGGTCTGGTGACCACCCCGACCCCAGGTCCCCGGGTCATGACGGGACACCGGACCAGGTCCCCGAGTCCGGTCGACACCACAGCCCCAGGTCACCGGGTCATGTCGGGACCCAGCCCGGGTCCCCGGGACGGGTTTTTACCCCAGCCGCAGATCACCGGGTCCTGTCGGGTACCCGGGTCGGGTCCCCTGGACAGGTCGGCACCCCGGCCCCGGGTCACGGGGTCATGTCGGGTCGCTGTCCCGGGTACCAGTGTCAGGTGACCACCCCGGCCCCGGGAGACGGAGTCATACCGGGTCCCCGGCCCGGGTCCCCGGGTTGCATCGGGACACCAGCGAAGGACCACCGGGTCCTGTCGGGTCCCCGGCCCGGGTCCCCTGGACAGGTCGTTAACCCGGCCCCAGGTCACCGGGTCATGTCGCGCACCCGGCCTGGTTCCCAGGTTCCGGTGACCACCCCGGCACCAGGACCCCGGGTCCCGTGGGGACCCCGGACCCAGGTCAGCGGGTCACGTGGGGACACCGGCCCCAGGTCACCGCGTCAGGTCGGGACCCCGAACCCAGGTCCACGAGTCCGTCGACACCACAGCCCCGGGTCACCGGGTCGTGTCGGGTAACCGGCCTGGTTCCCAGGTTCCGATGACCACCCCGGCACCAGGACCCCGGGTCACGTGGGGACACCGGCCCCAGGTGACCGGGTCACGTGGGGACACCGGCCCCAGGTCATCGGGTCACGTGGGGTCACCGGCCCCAGGTGACCGGGTCACGTGGGGTCACCGGCCCCAGGTGACCGGGTCACGTGGGGTCACCGGCCCCAGGTGACCGGGTCACGTGGGGTCACCGGCCCCAGGTGACGGGGTCACGTGGGGTCACCGGCCCCAGGTAACCGGGTCATACCGAGTCCCCGGACCCAGGTCACCGGGTCAGTTCGGGACCCCGGACCCAGGTCGGGTCATGTCACGTCCCATGCCCGGGTCCCCGGGTTGGATTTTTACCCAGGCCCCGGGTCACAGGGTCATGTCGGGTCAACGGCCTGGGTACAAGGGTCTGGTGACCACCCCGACCCCAGGTCCCCGGGTCATGACGGGACACCAGACCAGGTCCCCGAGTCCGGTCGACACCACAGCCCCAGGTCACCGGGTCATGTCGGGACCCAGCCCGGGTCCCCGGGACGGGTTTTTACCCCAGCCGCAGATCACCGGGTCCTGTCGGGTCCCCGGCCCGGGTCCCCTGGACAGGTCGATAACCCGGCCCCAGGTCACCCGGTCATCTCGCGCACCCGGCCTGGTTCCCAGGTTCCGATGACCACCCCGGCACCAGGACCCCGGGTCACGTGGGGACACCGGCCCCAGGTGACCGGGTCACGTGGGGTCACCGGCCCCAGGTCAGCGGGTCACGTGGGGACCCCGGCCCCAGGTGACCGGGTCACGTGGGGACCCCGGACCCAGGTAACCGGGTCATACCGAGTCCCCGGACCCAGGTCACCGGGTCAGTTCGGGACCCCGGACCCAGGTCGGGTCATGTCACGTCCCATGCCCGGGTCCCCGGGTTGGATTTTTACCCAGGCCCCGGGTCACAGGGTCATGTCGGGTCAACGGCCTGGGTACAAGGGTCTGGTGACCACCCCGACCCCAGGTCCCCGGGTCATGACGGGACACCGGACCAGGTCCCCGAGTCCGGTCGACACCACAGCCCCAGGTCACCGGGTCATGTCGGGACCCAGCCCGGGTCCCCGGGACGGGTTTTTACCCCAGCCGCAGATCACCGGGTCATGTCGGGTACCCGGGTCGGGTCCCCTGGACAGGTCGGCACCCCGGCCCCGGGTCACGGGGTCATGTCGGGTCGCTGTCCCGGGTACCAGTGTCAGGTGACCACCCCGGCCCCGGGAGACGGAGTCATACAGGGTCCCCGGCCCGGGTCCCCGGGTTGCATCGGGACAAAAGCACCGGATCACTGGATCACGTGGGGGCCCGGGCCCGGGTCCCCGGGTTGCATCGGGACACCAGCGAAGGACCACCGGGTCCTGTCGGGTCCCCGGCCCGGGTCCCCTGGACAGGTCGTTAACCCGGCCCCAGGTCACCGGGTCATGTCGCGCACCCGGCCTGGTTCCCAGGTTCCGGTGACCACCCCGGCACCAGGACCCCGGGTCCCGTGGGGACCCCGGCCCCAGGTGACCGGGTCACGCGGGGTCACCGGCCCCAGGTCAGCGGGTCACGTGGGGACACCGGCCCCAGGTCAGCGGGTCACGTGGGGACACCGGCCCCAGGTCACCGCGTCAGGTCGGGACCCCGAACCCAGGTCCACGAGTCCGTCGACACCACAGCCCCGGGTCACCGGGTCGTGTCGGGTAACCGGCCTGGTTCCCAGGTTCCGATGACCACCCCGGCACCAGGACTCTGGGTCACGTGGGGACACCGGCCCCAGGTCACCGGGTCACGTGGGGTCACCGGACCCAGGTGACCCGGTCACGTGGGGACACCGGCCCCAGGTGACCGGGTCACGTGGGGTCACCGGCCCCAGGTGACCGGGTCACGTGGGGTCACCGGCCCCAGGTCACCGGGTCACGTGGGGTCACCGGCCCCAGGTGACCGGGTCACGTGGGGACACCGGCCCCAGGTGACCGGGTCACGTGG
Source organism: Somateria mollissima (assembly GCA_951411735.1). NCBI lineage: Eukaryota > Metazoa > Chordata > Aves > Anseriformes > Anatidae > Somateria > Somateria mollissima. The sequence goes on along the minus strand of CATOCB010000101.1, from coordinate 860,930 downwards.
GGTCACCGGCCCCAGGTGACCGGGTCACGTGGGGTCACCGGCCCCAGGTCAGCGGGTCACGTGGGGTCACCGGCCCCAGGTGACCGGGTCACGTGGGGACACCGGCCCCAGGTGACCGGGTCACGTGGGGTCACCGGCCCCAGGTCAGCGGGTCACGTGGGGACACCGGCCCCAGGTCACCGGGTCACGTGGGGTCACCGGCCCCAGGTGACCGGGTCACGTGGGGTCACCGGACCCAGGTAACCGGGTCATACCGAGTCCCCGGACCCAGGTCACCGGGTCAGTTCGGGACCCCGGACCCAGGTCGGGTCATGTCACGTCCCATGCCCGGGTCCCCGGGTTGGATTTTTACCCAGGCCCCGGGTCACAGGGTCATGTCGGGTCAACGGCCTGGGTACAAGGGTCTGGTGACCACCCCGACCCCAGGTCCCCGGGTCATGACGGGACACCGGACCAGGTCCCCGAGTCCGGTCGACACCACAGCCCCAGGTCACCGGGTCATGTCGGGACCCAGCCCGGGTCCCCGGGACGGGTTTTTACCCCAGCCGCAGATCACCGGGTCCTGTCGGGTCCCCGGCCCGGGTCCCCTGGACAGGTCGATATCCCGGCCCCAGGTCACCCGGTCATCTCGCGCACCCGGCCTGGTTCCCAGGTTCCGATGACCACCCCGGCACCAGGACCCCGGGTCACGTGGGGACACCGGCCCCAGGTGACCGGGTCACGTGGGGTCACCGGCCCCAGGTCAGCGGGTCACGTGGGGACCCCGGCCCCAGGTGACCGGGTCACGTGGGGACCCCGGACCCAGGTAACCGGGTCATACCGAGTCCCCGGACCCAGGTCACCGGGTCAGTTCGGGACCCCGGACCCAGGTCGGGTCATGTCACGTCCCATGCCCGGGTCCCCGGGTTGGATTTTTACCCAGGCCCCGGGTCACAGGGTCATGTCGGGTCAACGGCCTGGGTACAAGGGTCTGGTGACCACCCCGACCCCAGGTCCCCGGGTCATGACGGGACACCGGACCAGGTCCCCGAGTCCGGTCGACACCACAGCCCCAGGTCACCGGGTCATGTCGGGACCCAGCCCGGGTCCCCGGGACGGGTTTTTACCCCAGCCGCAGATCACCGGGTCCTGTCGGGTACCCGGGTCGGGTCCCCTGGACAGGTCGGCACCCCGGCCCCGGGTCACGGGGTCATGTCGGGTCGCTGTCCCGGGTACCAGTGTCAGGTGACCACCCCGGCCCCGGGAGACGGAGTCATACCGGGTCCCCGGCCCGGGTCCCCGGGTTGCATCGGGACAAAAGCACCGGATCACTGGATCACGTGGGGGCCCGGGCCCGGGTCCCCGGGTTGCATCGGGACACCAGCGAAGGACCACCGGGTCCTGTCGGGTCCCCGGCCCGGGTCCCCTGGACAGGTCGTTAACCCGGCCCCAGGTCACCGGGTCATGTCGCGCACCCGGCCTGGTTCCCACGTTCCGGTGACCACCCCGGCACCAGGACCCCGGGTCCCGTGGGGACCCCGGCCCCAGGTGACCGGGTCACGCGGGGTCACCGGCCCCAGGTCAGCGGGTCACGTGGGGTCACCGGCCCCAGGTCAGCGGGTCACGTGGGGACACCGGCCCCAGGTCAGCGGGTCACGTGGGGACACCGGCCCCAGGTCACCGCGTCAGGTCGGGACCCCGAACCCAGGTCCACGAGTCCGTCGACACCACAGCCCCGGGTCACCGGGTCGTGTCGGGTAACCGGCCTGGTTCCCAGGTTCCGATGACCACCCCGGCACCAGGACCCCGGGTCACGTGGGGACACCGTCCCCAGGTGACCGGGTCACGTGGGGTCACCGGCCCCAGGTCAGCGGGTCACGTGGGGACCCCGGCCCCAGGTCACCGGGTCACGTGGGGTCACCGGCCCCAGGTCAGAGGGTCACGTGGGGACCCCGGACCCAGGTCACCGGGTCATGTCGGGACCCAGCCCGGGTCCCCGGGACGGGTTTTTACCCCAGCCGCAGATCACCGGGTCCTGTCGGGTACCTGGGTCGGGTCCCCTGGACAGGTCGGCACCCCGGCCCCGGGTCACGGGGTCATGTCGGGTCGCTGTCCCGGGTACCAGTGTCAGGTGACCACCCCGGCCCCGGGAGACGGAGTCATACCGGGTCCCCGGCCCGGGTCCCCGGGTTGCATCGGGACACCAGCGAAGGACCACCGGGTCCTGTCGGGTCCCCGGCCCGGGTCCCCTGGACAGGTCGTTAACCCGGCCCCAGGTCACCGGGTCATGTCGCGCACCCGGCCTGGTTCCCAGGTTCCGGTGACCACCCCGGCACCAGGACCCCGGGTCACGTGGGGACCCCGGCCCCAGGTGACCGGGTCACGTGGGGACACCGGCCCCAGGTCACCGCGTCAGGTCGGGACCCCGAACCCAGGTCCACGAGTCCGTCGACACCACAGCCCCGGGTCACCGGGTCGTGTCGGGTAACCGGCCTGGTTCCAAGGTTCCGATGACCACCCCGGCACCAGGACCCCGGGTCACGTGGGGACACCGGCCCCAGGTCATCGGGTCACGTGGGGTCACCGGCCCCAGGTGACCGGGTCACGTGGGGTCACCGGCCCCAGGTGACCGGGTCACGTGGGGTCACCGGCCCCAGGTGACCGGGTCACGTGAGGTCACCGGCCCCAGGTGACCGGGTCACGTGGGGTCACCGGCCCCAGGTGACCGGGTCACGTGGGGTCACCGGCCCCAGGTGACCGGGTCACGTGGGGTCACCGGCCCAAGGTGACCGGGTCACGTGGGGACACCGGCCCCAGGTGACCGGGTCACGTGGGGTCACCGGCCCCAGGTGACCGGGTCACGTGGTGTCACCGGCCCCAGGTGACCCGGTCACGTGGGGTCACCGGCCCTAGGTGACCCGGTCACGTGGGGACACCGGCCCCAGGTGACCCGGTCACGTGGGGTCACCGGCCCCAGGTGACCGGGTCACGTGGGGTCACCGGCCCCAGGTGACCGGGTCACGTGGGGTCACCGGCCCCAGGTGACCGGGTCACGTGGGGACCCCGGACCCAGGTAACCGGGTCATACCGAGTCCCCGGACCCAGGTCACCGGGTCAGTTCGGGACCCCGGACCCAGGTCGGGTCATGTCACGTCCCATGCCCGGGTCCCCGGGTTGGATTTTTACCCAGGCCCCGGGTCACAGGGTCATGTCGGGTCAACGGCCTGGGTACAAGGGTCTGGTGACCACCCCGACCCCAGGTCCCCGGGTCATGACGGGACACCGGACCAGGTCCCCGAGTCCGGTCGACACCACAGCCCCAGGTCACCGGGTCATGTCGGGACCCAGCCCGGGTCCCCGGGACGGGTTTTTACCCCAGCCGCAGATCACCGGGTCCTGTCGGGTACCCGGGTCGGGTCCCCTGGACAGGTCGGCACCCCGGCCCCGGGTCACGGGGTCATGTCGGGTCGCTGTCCCGGGTACCAGTGTCAGGTGACCACCCCGGCCCCGGGAGACGGAGTCATACCGGGTCCCCGGCCCGGGTCCCCGGGTTGCATCGGGACAAAAGCACCGGATCACTGGATCACGTGGGGGCCCGGGCCCGGGTCCCCGGGTTGCATCGGGACACCAGCGAAGGACCACCGGGTCCTGTCGGGTCCCCGGCCCGGGTCCCCTGGACAGGTCGTTAACCCGGCCCCAGGTCACCGGGTCATGTCGCGCACCCGGCCTGGTTCCCACGTTCCGGTGACCACCCCGGCACCAGGACCCCGGGTCCCGTGGGGACCCCGGCCCCAGGTGACCGGGTCACGCGGGGTCACCGGCCCCAGGTCAGCGGGTCACGTGGGGACACCGGCCCCAGGTCAGCGGGTCACGTGGGGACACCGGCCCCAGGTCACCGCGTCAGGTCGGGACCCCGAACCCAGGTCCACGAGTCCGTCGACACCACAGCCCCGGGTCACCGGGTCGTGTCGGGTAACCGGCCTGGTTCCCAGGTTCCGATGACCACCCCGGCACCAGGACTCTGGGTCACGTGGGGACACCGGCCCCAGGTCACCGGGTCACGTGGGGTCACCGGACCCAGGTGACCCGGTCACGTGGGGACACCGGCCCCAGGTGACCGGGTCACGTGGGGTCACCGGCCCCAGGTGACCGGGTCATACCGAGTCCCCGGACCCAGGTCACCGGGTCAGTTCGGGACCCCGGACCCAGGTCGGGTCATGTCACGTCCCATGCCCGGGTCCCCGGGTTGGATTTTTACCCAGGCCCCGGGTCACAGGGTCATGTCGGGTCAACGGCCTGGGTACAAGGGTCTGGTGACCACCCCGACCCCAGGTCCCCGGGTCATGACGGGACACCGGACCAGGTCCCCGAGTCCGGTCGACACCACAGCCCCAGGTCACCGGGTCATGTCGGGACCCAGCCCGGGTCCCCGGGACGGGTTTTTACCCCAGCCGCAGATCACCGGGTCCTGTCGGGTACCCGGGTCGGGTCCCCTGGACAGGTCGGCACCCCGGCCCCGGGTCACGGGGTCATGTCGGGTCGCTGTCCCGGGTACCAGTGTCAGGTGACCACCCCGGCCCCGGGAGACGGAGTCATACCGGGTCCCCGGCCCGGGTCCCCGGGTTGCATCGGGACACCAGCGAAGGACCACCGGGTCCTGTCGGGTCCCCGGCCCGGGTCCCCTGGACAGGTCGTTAACCCGGCCCCAGGTCACCGGGTCATGTCGCGCACCCGGCCTGGTTCCCAGGTTCCGGTGACCACCCCGGCACCAGGACCCCGGGTCCCGTGGGGACCCCGGACCCAGGTCAGCGGGTCACGTGGGGACACCGGCCCCAGGTCACCGCGTCAGGTCGGGACCCCGAACCCAGGTCCACGAGTCCGTCGACACCACAGCCCCGGGTCACCGGGTCGTGTCGGGTAACCGGCCTGGTTCCCAGGTTCCGATGACCACCCCGGCACCAGGACCCCGGGTCACGTGGGGACACCGGCCCCAGGTGACCGGGTCACGTGGGGACACCGGCCCCAGGTCATCGGGTCACGTGGGGTCACCGGCCCCAGGTGACCGGGTCACGTGGGGTCACCGGCCCCAGGTGACCGGGTCACGTGGGGTCACCGGCCCCAGGTGACCGGGTCACGTGGGGTCACCGGCCCCAGGTGACGGGGTCACGTGGGGTCACCGGCCCCAGGTAACCGGGTCATACCGAGTCCCCGGACCCAGGTCACCGGGTCAGTTCGGGACCCCGGACCCAGGTCGGGTCATGTCACGTCCCATGCCCGGGTCCCCGGGTTGGATTTTTACCCAGGCCCCGGGTCACAGGGTCATGTCGGGTCAACGGCCTGGGTACAAGGGTCTGGTGACCACCCCGACCCCAGGTCCCCGGGTCATGACGGGACACCAGACCAGGTCCCCGAGTCCGGTCGACACCACAGCCCCAGGTCACCGGGTCATGTCGGGACCCAGCCCGGGTCCCCGGGACGGGTTTTTACCCCAGCCGCAGATCACCGGGTCCTGTCGGGTCCCCGGCCCGGGTCCCCTGGACAGGTCGATAACCCGGCCCCAGGTCACCCGGTCATCTCGCGCACCCGGCCTGGTTCCCAGGTTCCGATGACCACCCCGGCACCAGGACCCCGGGTCACGTGGGGACACCGGCCCCAGGTGACCGGGTCACGTGGGGTCACCGGCCCCAGGTCAGCGGGTCACGTGGGGACCCCGGCCCCAGGTGACCGGGTCACGTGGGGACCCCGGACCCAGGTAACCGGGTCATACCGAGTCCCCGGACCCAGGTCACCGGGTCAGTTCGGGACCCCGGACCCAGGTCGGGTCATGTCACGTCCCATGCCCGGGTCCCCGGGTTGGATTTTTACCCAGGCCCCGGGTCACAGGGTCATGTCGGGTCAACGGCCTGGGTACAAGGGTCTGGTGACCACCCCGACCCCAGGTCCCCGGGTCATGACGGGACACCGGACCAGGTCCCCGAGTCCGGTCGACACCACAGCCCCAGGTCACCGGGTCATGTCGGGACCCAGCCCGGGTCCCCGGGACGGGTTTTTACCCCAGCCGCAGATCACCGGGTCATGTCGGGTACCCGGGTCGGGTCCCCTGGACAGGTCGGCACCCCGGCCCCGGGTCACGGGGTCATGTCGGGTCGCTGTCCCGGGTACCAGTGTCAGGTGACCACCCCGGCCCCGGGAGACGGAGTCATACAGGGTCCCCGGCCCGGGTCCCCGGGTTGCATCGGGACAAAAGCACCGGATCACTGGATCACGTGGGGGCCCGGGCCCGGGTCCCCGGGTTGCATCGGGACACCAGCGAAGGACCACCGGGTCCTGTCGGGTCCCCGGCCCGGGTCCCCTGGACAGGTCGTTAACCCGGCCCCAGGTCACCGGGTCATGTCGCGCACCCGGCCTGGTTCCCAGGTTCCGGTGACCACCCCGGCACCAGGACCCCGGGTCCCGTGGGGACCCCGGCCCCAGGTGACCGGGTCACGCGGGGTCACCGGCCCCAGGTCAGCGGGTCACGTGGGGACACCGGCCCCAGGTCAGCGGGTCACGTGGGGACACCGGCCCCAGGTCACCGCGTCAGGTCGGGACCCCGAACCCAGGTCCACGAGTCCGTCGACACCACAGCCCCGGGTCACCGGGTCGTGTCGGGTAACCGGCCTGGTTCCCAGGTTCCGATGACCACCCCGGCACCAGGACTCTGGGTCACGTGGGGACACCGGCCCCAGGTGACCGGGTCACGTGGGGTCACCGGACCCAGGTGACCCGGTCACGTGGGGACACCGGCCCCAGGTGACCGGGTCACGTGGGGTCACCGGCCCCAGGTGACCGGGTCACGTGGGGTCACCGGCCCCAGGTCACCGGGTCACGTGGGGTCACCGGCCCCAGGTGACCGGGTCACGTGGGGACACCGGCCCCAGGTGACCGGGTCACGTGGGGTCACCGGCCCCAGGTGACCGGGTCACGTGGGGTCACCGGCCCCAGGTGACCGGGTCACGTGGGGTCACCGGCCCCAGGTGACCGGGTCACGTGGGGACACCGGCCCCAGGTGACCGGGTCACGTGGGGTCACCGGCCCCAGGTCAGCGGGTCACGTGGGGACACCGGCCCCAGGTCACCGGGTCACGTGGGGTCACCGGCCCCAGGTGACCGGGTCACGTGGGGTCACCGGACCCAGGTAACCGGGTCATACCGAGTCCCCGGACCCAGGTCACCGGGTCAGTTCGGGACCCCGGACCCAGGTCGGGTCATGTCACGTCCCATGCCCGGGTCCCCGGGTTGGATTTTTACCCAGGCCCCGGGTCACAGGGTCATGTCGGGTCAACGGCCTGGGTACAAGGGTCTGGTGACCACCCCGACCCCAGGTCCCCGGGTCATGACGGGACACCGGACCAGGTCCCCGAGTCCGGTCGACACCACAGCCCCAGGTCACCGGGTCATGTCGGGACCCAGCCCGGGTCCCCGGGACGGGTTTTTACCCCAGCCGCAGATCACCGGGTCCTGTCGGGTCCCCGGCCCGGGTCCCCTGGACAGGTCGATATCCCGGCCCCAGGTCACCCGGTCATCTCGCGCACCCGGCCTGGTTCCCAGGTTCCGATGACCACCCCGGCACCAGGACCCCGGGTCACGTGGGGACACCGGCCCCAGGTGACCGGGTCACGTGGGGTCACCGGCCCCAGGTCAGCGGGTCACGTGGGGACCCCGGCCCCAGGTGACCGGGTCACGTGGGGACCCCGGACCCAGGTAACCGGGTCATACCGAGTCCCCGGACCCAGGTCACCGGGTCAGTTCGGGACCCCGGACCCAGGTCGGGTCATGTCACGTCCCATGCCCGGGTCCCCGGGTTGGATTTTTACCCAGGCCCCGGGTCACAGGGTCATGTCGGGTCAACGGCCTGGGTACAAGGGTCTGGTGACCACCCCGACCCCAGGTCCCCGGGTCATGACGGGACACCGGACCAGGTCCCCGAGTCCGGTCGACACCACAGCCCCAGGTCACCGGGTCATGTCGGGACCCAGCCCGGGTCCCCGGGACGGGTTTTTACCCCAGCCGCAGATCACCGGGTCCTGTCGGGTACCCGGGTCGGGTCCCCTGGACAGGTCGGCACCCCGGCCCCGGGTCACGGGGTCATGTCGGGTCGCTGTCCCGGGTACCAGTGTCAGGTGACCACCCCGGCCCCGGGAGACGGAGTCATACCGGGTCCCCGGCCCGGGTCCCCGGGTTGCATCGGGACAAAAGCACCGGATCACTGGATCACGTGGGGGCCCGGGCCCGGGTCCCCGGGTTGCATCGGGACACCAGCGAAGGACCACCGGGTCCTGTCGGGTCCCCGGCCCGGGTCCCCTGGACAGGTCGTTAACCCGGCCCCAGGTCACCGGGTCATGTCGCGCACCCGGCCTGGTTCCCACGTTCCGGTGACCACCCCGGCACCAGGACCCCGGGTCCCGTGGGGACCCCGGCCCCAGGTGACCGGGTCACGCGGGGTCACCGGCCCCAGGTCAGCGGGTCACGTGGGGTCACCGGCCCCAGGTCAGCGGGTCACGTGGGGACACCGGCCCCAGGTCAGCGGGTCACGTGGGGACACCGGCCCCAGGTCACCGCGTCAGGTCGGGACCCCGAACCCAGGTCCACGAGTCCGTCGACACCACAGCCCCGGGTCACCGGGTCGTGTCGGGTAACCGGCCTGGTTCCCAGGTTCCGATGACCACCCCGGCACCAGGACCCCGGGTCACGTGGGGACACCGTCCCCAGGTGACCGGGTCACGTGGGGTCACCGGCCCCAGGTCAGCGGGTCACGTGGGGACCCCGGCCCCAGGTCACCGGGTCACGTGGGGTCACCGGCCCCAGGTCAGAGGGTCACGTGGGGACCCCGGACCCAGGTCACCGGGTCATGTCGGGACCCAGCCCGGGTCCCCGGGACGGGTTTTTACCCCAGCCGCAGATCACCGGGTCCTGTCGGGTACCTGGGTCGGGTCCCCTGGACAGGTCGGCACCCCGGCCCCGGGTCACGGGGTCATGTCGGGTCGCTGTCCCGGGTACCAGTGTCAGGTGACCACCCCGGCCCCGGGAGACGGAGTCATACCGGGTCCCCGGCCCGGGTCCCCGGGTTGCATCGGGACACCAGCGAAGGACCACCGGGTCCTGTCGGGTCCCCGGCCCGGGTCCCCTGGACAGGTCGTTAACCCGGCCCCAGGTCACCGGGTCATGTCGCGCACCCGGCCTGGTTCCCAGGTTCCGGTGACCACCCCGGCACCAGGACCCCGGGTCACGTGGGGACCCCGGCCCCAGGTGACCGGGTCACGTGGGGACACCGGCCCCAGGTCACCGCGTCAGGTCGGGACCCCGAACCCAGGTCCACGAGTCCGTCGACACCACAGCCCCGGGTCACCGGGTCGTGTCAGGTAACCGGCCTGGTTCCAAGGTTCCGATGACCACCCCGGCACCAGGACCCCGGGTCACGTGGGGACACCGGCCCCAGGTGACCGGGTCACGTCGGGACACCGGCCCCAGGTCAGCGGGTCACGTGGGGACCCCGGCCCCAGGTCACCGGGTCACGTGGGGTCACCGGCCCCAGGTGACCGGGTCACGTGAGGTCACCGGCCCCAGGTGACCGGGTCACGTGGGGTCACCGGCCCCAGGTGACCGGGTCACGTGGGGTCACCGGCCCCAGGTGACCGGGTCACGTGGGGTCACCGGCCCAAGGTGACCGGGTCACGTGGGGACACCGGCCCCAGGTGACCGGGTCACGTGGGGTCACCGGCCCCAGGTGACCGGGTCACGTGGTGTCACCGGCCCTAGGTGACCCGGTCACGTGGGGTCACCGGCCCTAGGTGACCCGGTCACGTGGGGACACCGGCCCCAGGTGACCCGGTCACGTGGGGTCACCGGCCCCAGGTGACCGGGTCACGTGGGGTCACCGGCCCCAGGTGACCGGGTCACGTGGGGTCACCGGCCCCAGGTGACCGGGTCACGTGGGGACCCCGGACCCAGGTAACCGGGTCATACCGAGTCCCCGGACCCAGGTCACCGGGTCAGTTCGGGACCCCGGACCCAGGTCGGGTCATGTCACGTCCCATGCCCGGGTCCCCGGGTTGGATTTTTACCCAGGCCCCGGGTCACAGGGTCATGTCGGGTCAACGGCCTGGGTACAAGGGTCTGGTGACCACCCCGACCCCAGGTCCCCGGGTCATGACGGGACACCGGACCAGGTCCCCGAGTCCGGTCGACACCACAGCCCCAGGTCACCGGGTCATGTCGGGACCCAGCCCGGGTCCCCGGGACGGGTTTTTACCCCAGCCGCAGATCACCGGGTCATGTCGGGTACCCGGGTCGGGTCCCCTGGACAGGTCGGCACCCCGGCCCCGGGTCACGGGGTCATGTCGGGTCGCTGTCCCGGGTACCAGTGTCAGGTGACCACCCCGGCCCCGGGAGACGGAGTCATACAGGGTCCCCGGCCCGGGTCCCCGGGTTGCATCGGGACAAAAGCACCGGATCACTGGATCACGTGGGGGCCCGGGCCCGGGTCCCCGGGTTGCATCGGGACACCAGCGAAGGACCACCGGGTCCTGTCGGGTCCCCGGCCCGGGTCCCCTGGACAGGTCGTTAACCCGGCCCCAGGTCACCGGGTCATGTCGCGCACCCGGCCTGGTTCCCAGGTTCCGGTGACCACCCCGGCACCAGGACCCCGGGTCCCGTGGGGACCCCGGCCCCAGGTGACCGGGTCACGCGGGGTCACCGGCCCCAGGTCAGCGGGTCACGTGGGGACACCGGCCCCAGGTCAGCGGGTCACGTGGGGACACCGGCCCCAGGTCACCGCGTCAGGTCGGGACCCCGAACCCAGGTCCACGAGTCCGTCGACACCACAGCCCCGGGTCACCGGGTCGTGTCGGGTAACCGGCCTGGTTCCCAGGTTCCGATGACCACCCCGGCACCAGGACTCTGGGTCACGTGGGGACACCGGCCCCAGGTCACCGGGTCACGTGGGGTCACCGGACCCAGGTGACCCGGTCACGTGGGGACACCGGCCCCAGGTGACCGGGTCACGTGGGGTCACCGGCCCCAGGTGACCGGGTCACGTGGGGTCACCGGCCCCAGGTGACCGGGTCACGTGGGGTCACCGGCCCCAGGTCACCGCGTCAGGTCGGGACCCCGAACCCAGGTCCACGAGTCCGTCGACACCACAGCCCCGGGTCACCGGGTCATGTCGCGCACCCGGCCTGGTTCCCAGGTTCCGGTGACCACCCCCGGCACCAGGACCCCGGGTCACGTGGGGACCCCGGCCCCAGGTGACCGGGTCACGTGGGGACACCGGCCCCAGGTCACCGCGTCAGGTCGGGACCCCGAACCCAGGTCCACGAGTCCGTCGACACCACAGCCCCGGGTCACCGGGTCGTGTCGGGTAACCGGCCTGGTTCCAAGGTTCCGATGACCACCCCGGCACCAGGACCCCGGGTCACGTGGGGACACCGGCCCCAGGTGACCGGGTCACGTCGGGACACCGGCCCCAGGTCAGCGGGTCACGTGGGGACCCCGGCCCCAGGTCACCGGGTCACGTGGGGTCACCGGCCCCAGGTGACCGGGTCACGTGAGGTCACCGGCCCCAGGTGACCGGGTCACGTGGGGTCACCGGCCCCAGGTGACCGGGTCACGTGGGGTCACCGGCCCCAGGTGACCGGGTCACGTGGGGTCACCGGCCCAAGGTGACCGGGTCACGTGGGGACACCGGCCCCAGGTGACCGGGTCACGTGGGGTCACCGGCCCCAGGTGACCGGGTCACGTGGTGTCACCGGCCCCAGGTGACCCGGTCACGTGGGGTCACCGGCCCTAGGTGACCCGGTCACGTGGGGACACCGGCCCCAGGTGACCCGGTCACGTGGGGTCACCGGCCCCAGGTGACCGGGTCACGTGGGGTCACCGGCCCCAGGTGACCGGGTCACGTGGGGTCACCGGCCCCAGGTGACCGGGTCACGTGGGGACCCCGGACCCAGGTAACCGGGTCATACCGAGTCCCCGGACCCAGGTCACCGGGTCAGTTCGGGACCCCGGACCCAGGTCGGGTCATGTCACGTCCCATGCCCGGGTCCCCGGGTTGGATTTTTACCCAGGCCCCGGGTCACAGGGTCATGTCGGGTCAACGGCCTGGGTACAAGGGTCTGGTGACCACCCCGACCCCAGGTCCCCGGGTCATGACGGGACACCGGACCAGGTCCCCGAGTCCGGTCGACACCACAGCCCCAGGTCACCGGGTCATGTCGGGACCCAGCCCGGGTCCCCGGGACGGGTTTTTACCCCAGCCGCAGATCACCGGGTCCTGTCGGGTCCCCGGCCCGGGTCCCCTGGACAGGTCGATATCCCGGCCCCAGGTCACCCGGTCATCTCGCGCACCCGGCCTGGTTCCCAGGTTCCGATGACCACCCCGGCACCAGGACCCCGGGTCACGTGGGGACACCGGCCCCAGGTGACCGGGTCACGTGGGGTCACCGGCCCCAGGTCAGCGGGTCACGTGGGGACCCCGGCCCCAGGTGACCGGGTCACGTGGGGACCCCGGACCCAGGTAACCGGGTCATACCGAGTCCCCGGACCCAGGTCACCGGGTCAGTTCGGGACCCCGGACCCAGGTCGGGTCATGTCACGTCCCATGCCCGGGTCCCCGGGTTGGATTTTTACCCAGGCCCCGGGTCACAGGGTCATGTCGGGTCAACGGCCTGGGTACAAGGGTCTGGTGACCACCCCGACCCCAGGTCCCCGGGTCATGACGGGACACCGGACCAGGTCCCCGAGTCCGGTCGACACCACAGCCCCAGGTCACCGGGTCATGTCGGGACCCAGCCCGGGTCCCCGGGACGGGTTTTTACCCCAGCCGCAGATCACCGGGTCCTGTCGGGTACCCGGGTCGGGTCCCCTGGACAGGTCGGCACCCCGGCCCCGGGTCACGGGGTCATGTCGGGTCGCTGTCCCGGGTACCAGTGTCAGGTGACCACCCCGGCCCCGGGAGACGGAGTCATACCGGGTCCCCGGCCCGGGTCCCCGGGTTGCATCGGGACACCAGCGAAGGACCACCGGGTCCTGTCGGGTCCCCGGCCCGGGTCCCCTGGACAGGTCGTTAACCCGGCCCCAGGTCAACGGGTCGTGTCGGGTAACCGGCCTGGTTCCCAGGTTCCGGTGACCACCCCGGCACCAGGACCCCGGGTCACGTGGGGACACCGGCCCCAGGTGACCGGGTCACGTGGGGTCACCGGCCCCAGGTCAGCGGGTCACGTGGGGTCACCGGCCCCAGGTGACCGGGTCACGTGGGGACACCGGCCCCAGGTCAGCGGGTCACGTGGGGACACCGGCCCCAGGTCACCGCGTCAGGTCATGACCCCGAACCCAGGTCCACGAGTCCGTCGACACCACAGCCCCGGGTCACCGGGTCGTGTCGGGTAACCGGCCTGGTTCCCAGGTTCCGATGACCACCCCGGCACCAGGACTCTGGGTCACGTGGGGACACCGGCCCCAGGTCACCGGGTCACGTGGGGTCACCGGACCCAGGTGACCCGGTCACGTGGGAACACCGGCCCCAGGTGACCGGGTCACGTGGGGACACCGGCCCCAGGTGACCGGGTCACGTGGGGTCACCGGCCCCAGGTGACCGGGTCACGTGAGGTCACCGGCCCCAGGTGACCGGGTCACGTGGGGTCACCGGCCCCAGGTGACCTGGTCACGTGGGGTCACCGGCCCCAGGTGACCGGGTCACGTGGGGTCACCGGCCTCAGGTGACCGGGTCACGTGAGGTCACCGGCCCCAGGTGACCGGGTCACGTGGGGTCACCGGCCCCAGGTGACCGGGTCACGTGGGGTCACCGGCCCCAGGTCAGCGGGTCACGTGGGGTCACCGGCCCCAGGTGACCGGGTCACGTGGGGTCACCGGCCCCAGGTGACCGGGTCACGTGGGGTCACCGGCCCCAGGTGTTCGGGTCACGTGGGGTCACCGGCCCCAGGTGACCGGGTCACGTGGGGTCACCGGCCCCAGGTGACCGGGTCACGTGGGGTCACCGGCCCCAGGTGACCGGGTCACGTGGGGACACCGGCCCCAGGTGACCGGGTCACGTGGGGTCACCGGCCCCAGGTGACCGGGTCACGTGGGGTCACCGGCCCCAGGTGACCGGGTCACGTGGGGTCACCGGACCCAGGTAACCGGGTCATACCGAGTCCCCGGACCCAGGTCACCGGGTCAGTTCGGGACCCCGGACCCAGGTCGGGTCATGTCACGTCCCATGCCCGGGTCCCCGGGTTGGATTTTTACCCAGGCCCCGGGTCACAGGGTCATGTCGGGTCAACGGCCTGGGTACAAGGGTCTGGTGACCACCCCGACCCCAGGTCCCCGGGTCATGACGGGACACCGGACCAGGTCCCCGAGTCCGGTCGACACCACAGCCCCAGGTCACGGGGTCATGTCGGGACCCAGCCCGGGTCCCCGGGACGGGTTTTTACCCCAGCCGCAGATCACCGGGTCCTGTCGGGTACCCGGGTCGGGTCCCCTGGACAGGTCGGCACCCCGGCCCCGGGTCACGGGGTCATGTCGGGTCGCTGTCCCGGGTACCAGTGTCAGGTGACCACCCCGGCCCCGGGAGACGGAGTCATACCGGGTCCCCAGCCCGGGTCCCCGGGTTGCATCGGGACACCAGCGAAGGACCACCGGGTCCTGTCGGGTCCCCGGCCCGGGTCCCCTGGACAGGTCGTTAACCCGGCCCCAGGTCACCGGGTCTTGTCGCGCACCCGGCCTGGTTCCCACGTTCCGGTGACCACCCCGGCACCAGGACCCCGGGTCCCGTGGGGACCCCGGCCCCAGGTGACCGGGTCACGCGGGGTCACCGGCCCCAGGTCAGCGGGTCACGTGGGGTCACCGGCCCCAGGTGACCGGGTCACGTGGGGACACCGGCCCCAGGTCAGCGGGTCACGTGCGGACACCGGCCCCAGGTCACCGCGTCAGGTCATGACCCCGAACCCAGGTCCACGAGTCCGTCGACACCACAGCCCCGGGTCACCGGGTCGTGTCGGGTAACCGGCCTGGTTCCCACGTTCCGGTGACCACCCCGGCACCAGGACCCCGGGTCACGTGGGGACCCCGGCCCCAGGTCAGCGGGTCACGTGGGGACACCGGCCCCAGGTCACCGCGTCAGGTCGGGACCCCAAACCCAGGTCCACGAGTCCGTCGACACCACAGCCCCGGGTCACCGGGTCGTGTCGGGTAACCGGCCTGGTTCCAAGGTTCCGATGACCACCCCGGCACCAGGACCCCGGGTCACGTGGGGTCACCGGCCCCAGGTCAGCGGGTCACGTGGGGACCCCGGCCCCAGGTGACCGGGTCACGTGGGGACCCCGGACCCAGGTAACCGGGTCATACCGAGTCCCCGGACCCAGGTCACCGGGTCAGTTCGGGACCCCGGACCCAGGTCGGGTCATGTCACGTCCCATGCCCGGGTCCCCGGGTTGGATTTTTACCCAGGCCCCGGGTCACAGGGTCATGTCGGGTCAACGGCCTGGGTACAAGGGTCTGGTGACCACCCCGACCCCAGGTCCCCGGGTCATGACGGGACACCGGACCAGGTCCCCGAGTCCGGTCGACACCACAGCCCCAGGTCACCGGGTCATGTCGGGACCCAGCCCGGGTCCCCGGGACGGGTTTTTACCCCAGCCGCAGATCACCGGGTCCTGTCGGGTACCCGGGTCGGGTCCCCTGGACAGGTCGGCACCCCGGCCCCGGGTCACGGGGTCATGTCGGGTCGCTGTCCCGGGTACCAGTGTCAGGTGACCACCCCGGCCCCGGGAGACGGAGTCATACCGGGTCCCCGGCCCGGGTCCCCGGGTTGCATCGGGACAAAAGCACCGGATCACTGGATCACGTGGGGGCCCGGGCCCGGGTCCCCGGGTTGCATCGGGACACCAGCGAAGGACCACCGGGTCCTGTCGGGTCCCCGGCCCGGGTCCCCTGGACAGGTCGTTAACCCGGCCCCAGGTCACCGGGTCATGTCGCGCACCCGGCCTGGTTCCCACGTTCCGGTGACCACCCCGGCACCAGGACCCCGGGTCCCGTGGGGACCCCGGCCCCAGGTGACCGGGTCACGCGGGGTCACCGGCCCCAGGTCAGCGGGTCACGTGGGGTCACCGGCCCCAGGTCAGCGGGTCACGTGGGGACACCGGCCCCAGGTCAGCGGGTCACGTGGGGACACCGGCCCCAGGTCACCGCGTCAGGTCGGGACCCCGAACCCAGGTCCACGAGTCCGTCGACACCACAGCCCCGGGTCACCGGGTCGTGTCGGGTAACCGGCCTGGTTCCCAGGTTCCGATGACCACCCCGGCACCAGGACCCCGGGTCACGTGGGGACCCCGGCCCCAGGTGACCGGGTCACGTGGGGTCACCGGCCCCAGGTCAGAGGGTCACGTGGGGACCCCGGACCCAGGTCACCGGGTCATGTCGGGACCCAACCCGGGTCCCCGGGACGGGTTTTTACCCCAGCCGCAGATCACCGGGTCCTGTCGGGTACCTGGGTCGGGTCCCCTGGACAGGTCGGCACCCCGGCCCCGGGTCACGGGGTCATGTCGGGTCGCTGTCCCGGGTACCAGTGTCAGGTGACCACCCCGGCCCCGGGAGACGGAGTCATACCGGGTCCCCGGCCCGGGTCCCCGGGTTGCATCGGGACACCAGCGAAGGACCACCGGGTCCTGTCGGGTCCCCGGCCCGGGTCCCCTGGACAGGTCGTTAACCCGGCCCCAGGTCACCGGGTCATGTCGCGCACCCGGCCTGGTTCCCAGGTTCCGGTGACCACCCCGGCACCAGGACCACGGGTCACGTGGGGACCCCGGCCCCAGGTGACCGGGTCACGTGGGGACACCGGCCCCAGGTCACCGCGTCAGGTCGGGACCCCGAACCCAGGTCCACGAGTCCGTCGACACCACAGCCCCGGGTCACCGGGTCGTGTCGGGTAACCGGCCTGGTTCCAAGGTTCCGATGACCACCCCGGCACCAGGACCCCGGGTCACGTGGGGACACCGGCCCCAGGTCATCGGGTCACGTGGGGTCACCGGCCCCAGGTGACCGGGTCACGTGGGGTCACCGGCCCCAGGTGACCGGGTCACGTGAGGTCACCGGCCCCAGGTGACCGGGTCACGTGGGGTCACCGGCCCCAGGTGACCGGGTCACGTGGGGTCACCGGCCCCAGGTGACCGGGTCACGTGGGGTCACCGGCCCAAGGTGACCGGGTCACGTGGGGACACCGGCCCCAGGTGACCGGGTCACGTGGGGTCACCGGCCCCAGGTGACCGGGTCACGTGGTGTCACCGGCCCCAGGTGACCCGGTCACGTGGGGTCACCGGCCCTAGGTGACCCGGTCACGTGGGGACACCGGCCCCAGGTGACACGGTCACGTGGGGTCACCGGCCCCAGGTGACCGGGTCACGTGGGGTCACCGGCCCCAGGTGACCGGGTCACGTGGGGTCACCGGCCCCAGGTGACCGGGTCACGTGGGGACCCCGGACCCAGGTAACCGGGTCATACCGAGTCCCCGGACCCAGGTCACCGGGTCAGTTCGGGACCCCGGACCCAGGTCGGGTCATGTCACGTCCCATGCCCGGGTCCCCGGGTTGGATTTTTACCCAGGCCCCGGGTCACAGGGTCATGTCGGGTCAACGGCCTGGGTACAAGGGTCTGGTGACCACCCCGACCCCAGGTCCCCGGGTCATGACGGGACACCGGACCAGGTCCCCGAGTCCGGTCGACACCACAGCCCCAGGTCACCGGGTCATGTCGGGACCCAGCCCGGGTCCCCGGGACGGGTTTTTACCCCAGCCGCAGATCACCGGGTCCTGTCGGGTACCCGGGTCGGGTCCCCTGGACAGGTCGGCACCCCGGCCCCGGGTCACGGGGTCATGTCGGGTCGCTGTCCCGGGTACCAGTGTCAGGTGACCACCCCGGCCCCGGGAGACGGAGTCATACCGGGTCCCCGGCCCGGGTCCCCGGGTTGCATCGGGACAAAAGCACCGGATCACTGGATCACGTGGGGGCCCGGGCCCGGGTCCCCGGGTTGCATCGGGACAAAAGCACCGGATCACTGGATCACGTGGGGGCCCGGGCCCGGGTCCCCGGGTTGCATCGGGACACCAGCGAAGGACCACCGGGTCCTGTCGGGTCCCCGGCCCGGGTCCCCTGGACAGGTCGTTAACCCGGCCCCAGGTCACCGGGTCATGTCGCGCACCCGGCCTGGTTCCCACGTTCCGGTGACCACCCCGGCACCAGGACCCCGGGTCCCGTGGGGACCCCGGCCCCAGGTGACCGGGTCACGCGGGGTCACCGGCCCCAGGTCAGCGGGTCACGTGGGGTCACCGGCCCCAGGTCAGCGGGTCACGTGGGGACACCGGCCCCAGGTCAGCGGGTCACGTGGGGACACCGGCCCCAGGTCACCGCGTCAGGTCGGGACCCCGAACCCAGGTCCACGAGTCCGTCGACACCACAGCCCCGGGTCACCGGGTCGTGTCGGGTAACCGGCCTGGTTCCCAGGTTCCGATGACCACCCCGGCACCAGGACCCCGGGTCACGTGGGGACACCGTCCCCAGGTGACCGGGTCACGTGGGGTCACCGGCCCCAGGTCAGCGGGTCACGTGGGGACCCCGGCCCCAGGTCACCGGGTCACGTGGGGTCACCGGCCCCAGGTCAGCGGGTCACGTGGGGACCCCGGACCCAGGTCACCGGGTCATGTCGGGACCCAGCCCGGGTCCCCGGGACGGGTTTTTACCCCAGCCGCAGATCACCGGGTCCTGTCGGGTACCTGGGTCGGGTCCCCTGGACAGGTCGGCACCCCGGCCCCGGGTCACGGGGTCATGTCGGGTCGCTGTCCCGGGTACCAGTGTCAGGTGACCACCCCGGCCCCGGGAGACGGAGTCATACCGGGTCCCCGGCCCGGGTCCCCGGGTTGCATCGGGACACCAGCGAAGGACCACCGGGTCCTGTCGGGTCCCCGGCCCGGGTCCCCTGGACAGGTCGTTAACCCGGCCCCAGGTCACCGGGTCATGTCGCGCACCCGGCCTGGTTCCCAGGTTCCGGTGACCACCCCGGCACCAGGACCCCGGGTCACGTGGGGACCCCGGCCCCAGGTGACCGGGTCACGTGGGGACACCGGCCCCAGGTCACCGCGTCAGGTCGGGACCCCGAACCCAGGTCCACGAGTCCGTCGACACCACAGCCCCGGGTCACCGGGTCGTGTCAGGTAACCGGCCTGGTTCCAAGGTTCCGATGACCACCCCGGCACCAGGACCCCGGGTCACGTGGGGACACCGGCCCCAGGTGACCGGGTCACGTCAGGACACCGGCCCCAGGTCAGCGGGTCACGTGGGGACCCCGGCCCCAGGTCACCGGGTCACGTGGGGTCACCGGCCCCAGGTGACCGGGTCACGTGAGGTCACCGGCCCCAGGTGACCGGGTCACGTGGGGTCACCGGCCCCAGGTGACCGGGTCACGTGGGGTCACCGGCCCCAGGTGACCGGGTCACGTGGGGTCACCGGCCCAAGGTGACCGGGTCACGTGGGGACACCGGCCCCAGGTGACCGGGTCACGTGGGGTCACCGGCCCCAGGTGACCGGGTCACGTGGTGTCACCGGCCCCAGGTGACCCGGTCACGTGGGGTCACCGGCCCTAGGTGACCCGGTCACGTGGGGACACCGGCCCCAGGTGACCCGGTCACGTGGGGTCACCGGCCCCAGGTGACCGGGTCACGTGGGGTCACCGGCCCCAGGTGACCGGGTCACGTGGGGTCACCGGCCCCAGGTGACCGGGTCACGTGGGGACCCCGGACCCAGGTAACCGGGTCATACCGAGTCCCCGGACCCAGGTCACCGGGTCAGTTCGGGACCCCGGACCCAGGTCGGGTCATGTCACGTCCCATGCCCGGGTCCCCGGGTTGGATTTTTACCCAGGCCCCGGGTCACAGGGTCATGTCGGGTCAACGGCCTGGGTACAAGGGTCTGGTGACCACCCCGACCCCAGGTCCCCGGGTCATGACGGGACACCGGACCAGGTCCCCGAGTCCGGTCGACACCACAGCCCCAGGTCACCGGGTCATGTCGGGACCCAGCCCGGGTCCCCGGGACGGGTTTTTACCCCAGCCGCAGATCACCGGGTCATGTCGGGTACCCGGGTCGGGTCCCCTGGACAGGTCGGCACCCCGGCCCCGGGTCACGGGGTCATGTCGGGTCGCTGTCCCGGGTACCAGTGTCAGGTGACCACCCCGGCCCCGGGAGACGGAGTCATACAGGGTCCCCGGCCCGGGTCCCCGGGTTGCATCGGGACAAAAGCACCGGATCACTGGATCACGTGGGGGCCCGGGCCCGGGTCCCCGGGTTGCATCGGGACACCAGCGAAGGACCACCGGGTCCTGTCGGGTCCCCGGCCCGGGTCCCCTGGACAGGTCGTTAACCCGGCCCCAGGTCACCGGGTCATGTCGCGCACCCGGCCTGGTTCCCAGGTTCCGGTGACCACCCCGGCACCAGGACCCCGGGTCCCGTGGGGACCCCGGCCCCAGGTGACCGGGTCACGCGGGGTCACCGGCCCCAGGTCAGCGGGTCACGTGGGGACACCGGCCCCAGGTCAGCGGGTCACGTGGGGACACCGGCCCCAGGTCACCGCGTCAGGTCGGGACCCCGAACCCAGGTCCACGAGTCCGTCGACACCACAGCCCCGGGTCACCGGGTCGTGTCGGGTAACCGGCCTGGTTCCCAGGTTCCGATGACCACCCCGGCACCAGGACTCTGGGTCACGTGGGGACACCGGCCCCAGGTCACCGGGTCACGTGGGGTCACCGGACCCAGGTGACCCGGTCACGTGGGGACACCGGCCCCAGGTGACCGGGTCACGTGGGGTCACCGGCCCCAGGTCACCGGGTCACGTGGGGTCACCGGCCCCAGGTGACCGGGTCACGTGGGGTCACCGGCCCCAGGTCACCGCGTCAGGTCGGGACCCCGAACCCAGGTCCACGAGTCCGTCGACACCACAGCCCCGGGTCACCGGGTCATGTCGCGCACCCGGCCTGGTTCCCAGGTTCCGGTGACCACCCCGGCACCAGGACCCCGGGTCACGTGGGGACCCCGGCCCCAGGTGACCGGGTCACGTGGGGACACCGGCCCCAGGTCACCGCGTCAGGTCGGGACCCCGAACCCAGGTCCACGAGTCCGTCGACACCACAGCCCCGGGTCACCGGGTCGTGTCGGGTAACCGGCCTGGTTCCAAGGTTCCGATGACCACCCCGGCACCAGGACCCCGGGTCACGTGGGGACACCGGCCCCAGGTGACCGGGTCACGTCGGGACACCGGCCCCAGGTCAGCGGGTCACGTGGGGACCCCGGCCCCAGGTCACCGGGTCACGTGGGGTCACCGGCCCCAGGTGACCGGGTCACGTGAGGTCACCGGCCCCAGGTGACCGGGTCACGTGGGGTCACCGGCCCCAGGTGACCGGGTCACGTGGGGTCACCGGCCCCAGGTGACCGGGTCACGTGGGGTCACCGGCCCAAGGTGACCGGGTCACGTGGGGACACCGGCCCCAGGTGACCGGGTCACGTGGGGTCACCGGCCCCAGGTGACCGGGTCACGTGGTGTCACCGGCCCCAGGTGACCCGGTCACGTGGGGTCACCGGCCCTAGGTGACCCGGTCACGTGGGGACACCGGCCCCAGGTGACCCGGTCACGTGGGGTCACCGGCCCCAGGTGACCGGGTCACGTGGGGTCACCGGCCCCAGGTGACCGGGTCACGTGGGGTCACCGGCCCCAGGTGACCGGGTCACGTGGGGACCCCGGACCCAGGTAACCGGGTCATACCGAGTCCCCGGACCCAGGTCACCGGGTCAGTTCGGGACCCCGGACCCAGGTCGGGTCATGTCACGTCCCATGCCCGGGTCCCCGGGTTGGATTTTTACCCAGGCCCCGGGTCACAGGGTCATGTCGGGTCAACGGCCTGGGTACAAGGGTCTGGTGACCACCCCGACCCCAGGTCCCCGGGTCATGACGGGACACCGGACCAGGTCCCCGAGTCCGGTCGACACCACAGCCCCAGGTCACCGGGTCATGTCGGGACCCAGCCCGGGTCCCCGGGACGGGTTTTTACCCCAGCCGCAGATCACCGGGTCCTGTCGGGTCCCCGGCCCGGGTCCCCTGGACAGGTCGATATCCCGGCCCCAGGTCACCCGGTCATCTCGCGCACCCGGCCTGGTTCCCAGGTTCCGATGACCACCCCGGCACCAGGACCCCGGGTCACGTGGGGACACCGGCCCCAGGTGACCGGGTCACGTGGGGTCACCGGCCCCAGGTCAGCGGGTCACGTGGGGACCCCGGCCCCAGGTGACCGGGTCACGTGGGGACCCCGGACCCAGGTAACCGGGTCATACCGAGTCCCCGGACCCAGGTCACCGGGTCAGTTCGGGACCCCGGACCCAGGTCGGGTCATGTCACGTCCCATGCCCGGGTCCCCGGGTTGGATTTTTACCCAGGCCCCGGGTCACAGGGTCATGTCGGGTCAACGGCCTGGGTACAAGGGTCTGGTGACCACCCCGACCCCAGGTCCCCGGGTCATGACGGGACACCGGACCAGGTCCCCGAGTCCGGTCGACACCACAGCCCCAGGTCACGGGGTCATGTCGGGACCCAGCCCGGGTCCCCGGGACGGGTTTTTACCCCAGCCGCAGATCACCGGGTCCTGTCGGGTACCCGGGTCGGGTCCCCTGGACAGGTCGGCACCCCGGCCCCGGGTCACGGGGTCATGTCGGGTCGCTGTCCCGGGTACCAGTGTCAGGTGACCACCCCGGCCCCGGGAGACGGAGTCATACCGGGTCCCCGGCCCGGGTCCCCGGGTTGCATCGGGACACCAGCGAAGGACCACCGGGTCCTGTCGGGTCCCCGGCCCGGGTCCCCTGGACAGGTCGTTAACCCGGCCCCAGGTCAACGGGTCATGTCGCGCACCCGGCCTGGTTCCCACGTTCCGGTGACCACCCCGGCACCAGGACCCCGGGTCCCGTGGGGACCCCGGCCCCAGGTGACCGGGTCACGTGGGGTCACCGGCCCCAGGTCAGCGGGTCACGTGGGGTCACCGGCCCCAGGTGACCGGGTCACGTGGGGACACCGGCCCCAGGTCAGAGGGTCACGTGGGGACACCGGCCCCAGGTCACCGCGTCAGGTCATGACCCCGAACCCAGGTCCACGAGTCCGTCGACACCACAGCCCCGGGTCACCGGGTCGTGTCGGGTAAGCGGCCTGGTTCCCAGGTTCCGATGACCACCCCGGCACCAGGACTCTGGGTCACGTGGGGACACCGGCCCCAGGTCACCGGGTCACGTGGGGTCACCGGACCCAGGTGACCCGGTCACGTGGGAACACCGGCCCCAGGTGACCGGGTCACGTGGGGACACCGGCCCCAGGTGACCGGGTCACGTGGGGTCACCGGCCCCAGGTGACCGGGTCACGTGAGGTCACCGGCCCCAGGTGACCGGGTCACGTGGGGTCACCGGCCCCAGGTGACCGGGTCACGTGGGGTCACCGGCCCCAGGTGACCTGGTCACGTGGGGTCACCGGCCCCAGGTGACCGGGTCACGTGGGGTCACCGGCCTCAGGTGACCGGGTCACGTGAGGTCACCGGCCCCAGGTGACCGGGTCACGTGGGGTCACCGGCCCCAGGTGACCGGGTCACGTGGGGTCACCGGCCCCAGGTCAGCGGGTCACGTGGGGTCACCGGCCCCAGGTGACCGGGTCACGTGGGGTCACCGGCCCCAGGTGACCGGGTCACGTGGGGTCACCGGCCCCAGGTGTTCGGGTCACGTGGGGTCACCGGCCCCAGGTGACCGGGTCACGTGGGGTCACCGGCCCCAGGTGACCGGGTCACGTGGGGTCACCGGCCCCAGGTGACCGGGTCACGTGGGGACACCGGCCCCAGGTGACCGGGTCACGTGGGGTCACCGGCCCCAGGTGACCGGGTCACGTGGGGTCACCGGCCCCAGGTGACCGGGTCACGTGGGGTCACCGGACCCAGGTAACCGGGTCATACCGAGTCCCCGGACCCAGGTCACCGGGTCAGTTCGGGACCCCGGACCCAGGTCGGGTCATGTCACGTCCCATGCCCGGGTCCCCGGGTTGGATTTTTACCCAGGCCCCGGGTCACAGGGTCATGTCGGGTCAACGGCCTGGGTACAAGGGTCTGGTGACCACCCCGACCCCAGGTCCCCGGGTCATGACGGGACACCGGACCAGGTCCCCGAGTCCGGTCGACACCACAGCCCCAGGTCACCGGGTCATGTCGGGACCCAGCCCGGGTCCCCGGGACGGGTTTTTACCCCAGCCGCAGATCACCGGGTCATGTCGGGTACCCGGGTCGGGTCCCCTGGACAGGTCGGCACCCCGGCCCCGGGTCACGGGGTCATGTCGGGTCGCTGTCCCGGGTACCAGTGTCAGGTGACCACCCCGGCCCCGGGAGACGGAGTCATACAGGGTCCCCGGCCCGGGTCCCCGGGTTGCATCGGGACAAAAGCACCGGATCACTGGATCACGTGGGGGCCCGGGCCCGGGTCCCCGGGTTGCATCGGGACACCAGCGAAGGACCACCGGGTCCTGTCGGGTCCCCGGCCCGGGTCCCCTGGACAGGTCGTTAACCCGGCCCCAGGTCACCGGGTCATGTCGCGCACCCGGCCTGGTTCCCAGGTTCCGGTGACCACCCCGGCACCAGGACCCCGGGTCCCGTGGGGACCCCGGCCCCAGGTGACCGGGTCACGCGGGGTCACCGGCCCCAGGTCAGCGGGTCACGTGGGGACACCGGCCCCAGGTCAGCGGGTCACGTGGGGACACCGGCCCCAGGTCACCGCGTCAGGTCGGGACCCCGAACCCAGGTCCACGAGTCCGTCGACACCACAGCCCCGGGTCACCGGGTCGTGTCGGGTAACCGGCCTGGTTCCCAGGTTCCGATGACCACCCCGGCACCAGGACTCTGGGTCACGTGGGGACACCGGCCCCAGGTCACCGGGTCACGTGGGGTCACCGGACCCAGGTGACCCGGTCACGTGGGGACACCGGCCCCAGGTGACCGGGTCACGTGGGGTCACCGGCCCCAGGTGACCGGGTCACGTGGGGTCACCGGCCCCAGGTCACCGGGTCACGTGGGGTCACCGGCCCCAGGTGACCGGGTCACGTGGGGACACCGGCCCCAGGTGACCGGGTCACGTGGGGTCACCGGCCCCAGGTGACCGGGTCACGTGGGGTCACCGGCCCCAGGTCAGCGGGTCACGTGGGGTCACCGGCCCCAGGTGACCGGGTCACGTGGGGACACCGGCCCCAGGTGACCGGGTCACGTGGGGTCACCGGCCCCAGGTCAGCGGGTCACGTGGGGACACCGGCCCCAGGTCACCGGGTCACGTGGGGTCACCGGCCCCAGGTGACCGGGTCACGTGGGGTCACCGGACCCAGGTAACCGGGTCATACCGAGTCCCCGGACCCAGGTCACCGGGTCAGTTCGGGACCCCGGACCCAGGTCGGGTCATGTCACGTCCCATGCCCGGGTCCCCGGGTTGGATTTTTACCCAGGCCCCGGGTCACAGGGTCATGTCGGGTCAACGGCCTGGGTACAAGGGTCTGGTGACCACCCCGACCCCAGGTCCCCGGGTCATGACGGGACACCGGACCAGGTCCCCGAGTCCGGTCGACACCACAGCCCCAGGTCACGGGGTCATGTCGGGACCCAGCCCGGGTCCCCGGGACGGGTTTTTACCCCAGCCGCAGATCACCGGGTCCTGTCGGGTACCCGGGTCGGGTCCCCTGGACAGGTCGGCACCCCGGCCCCGGGTCACGGGGTCATGTCGGGTCGCTGTCCCGGGTACCAGTGTCAGGTGACCACCCCGGCCCCGGGAGACGGAGTCATACCGGGTCCCCGGCCCGGGTCCCCGGGTTGCATCGGGACACCAGCGAAGGACCACCGGGTCCTGTCGGGTCCCCGGCCCGGGTCCCCTGGACAGGTCGTTAACCCGGCCCCAGGTCAACGGGTCGTGTCGGGTAACCGGCCTGGTTCCCAGGTTCCGGTGACCACCCCGGCACCAGGACCCCGGGTCACGTGGGGACACCGGCCCCAGGTGACCGGGTCACGTGGGGTCACCGGCCCCAGGTCAGCGGGTCACGTGGGGTCACCGGCCCCAGGTGACCGGGTCACGTGGGGACACCGGCCCCAGGTCAGCGGGTCACGTGGGGACACCGGCCCCAGGTCACCGCGTCAGGTCATGACCCCGAACCCAGGTCCACGAGTCCGTCGACACCACAGCCCCGGGTCACCGGGTCGTGTCGGGTAACCGGCCTGGTTCCCAGGTTCCGATGACCACCCCGGCACCAGGACTCTGGGTCACGTGGGGACACCGGCCCCAGGTCACCGGGTCACGTGGGGTCACCGGACCCAGGTGACCCGGTCACGTGGGAACACCGGCCCCAGGTGACCGGGTCACGTGGGGACACCGGCCCCAGGTGACCGGGTCACGTGGGGTCACCGGCCCCAGGTGACCGGGTCACGTGAGGTCACCGGCCCCAGGTGACCGGGTCACGTGGGGTCACCGGCCCCAGGTGACCGGGTCACGTGGGGTCACCGGCCCCAGGTGACCTGGTCACGTGGGGTCACCGGCCCCAGGTGACCGGGTCACGTGGGGTCACCGGCCTCAGGTGACCGGGTCACGTGAGGTCACCGGCCCCAGGTGACCGGGTCACGTGGGGTCACCGGCCCCAGGTGACCGGGTCACGTGGGGTCACCGGCCCCAGGTCAGCGGGTCACGTGGGGTCACCGGCCCCAGGTGACCGGGTCACGTGGGGTCACCGGCCCCAGGTGACCGGGTCACGTGGGGTCACCGGCCCCAGGTGTTCGGGTCACGTGGGGTCACCGGCCCCAGGTGACCGGGTCACGTGGGGTCACCGGCCCCAGGTGACCGGGTCACGTGGGGTCACCGGCCCCAGGTGACCGGGTCACGTGGGGACACCGGCCCCAGGTGACCGGGTCACGTGGGGTCACCGGCCCCAGGTGACCGGGTCACGTGGGGTCACCGGCCCCAGGTGACCGGGTCACGTGGGGTCACCGGCCCCAGGTGACCGGGTCACGTGGGGTCACCGGACCCAGGTAACCGGGTCATACCGAGTCCCCGGACCCAGGTCACCGGGTCAGTTCGGGACCCCGGACCCAGGTCGGGTCATGTCACGTCCCATGCCCGGGTCCCCGGGTTGGATTTTTACCCAGGCCCCGGGTCACAGGGTCATGTCGGGTCAACGGCCTGGGTACAAGGGTCTGGTGACCACCCCGACCCCAGGTCCCCGGGTCATGACGGGACACCGGACCAGGTCCCCGAGTCCAGTCGACACCACAGCCCCAGGTCACGGGGTCATGTCGGGACCCAGCCCGGGTCCCCGGGACGGGTTTTTACCCCAGCCGCAGATCACCGGGTCCTGTCGGGTACCCGGGTCGGGTCCCCTGGACAGGTCGGCACCCCGGCCCCGGGTCACGGGGTCATGTCGGGTCGCTGTCCCGGGTACCAGTGTCAGGTGACCACCCCGGCCCCGGGAGACGGAGTCATACCGGGTCCCCAGCCCGGGTCCCCGGGTTGCATCGGGACACCAGCGAAGGACCACCGGGTCCTGTCGGGTCCCCGGCCCGGGTCCCCTGGACAGGTCGTTAACCCGGCCCCAGGTCACCGGGTCTTGTCGCGCACCCGGCCTGGTTCCCACGTTCCGGTGACCACCCCGGCACCAGGACCCCGGGTCCCGTGGGGACCCCGGCCCCAGGTGACCGGGTCACGCGGGGTCACCGGCCCCAGGTCAGCGGGTCACGTGGGGTCACCGGCCCCAGGTGACCGGGTCACGTGGGGACACCGGCCCCAGGTCAGCGGGTCACGTGCGGACACCGGCCCCAGGTCACCGCGTCAGGTCATGACCCCGAACCCAGGTCCACGAGTCCGTCGACACCACAGCCCCGGGTCACCGGGTCGTGTCGGGTAACCGGCCTGGTTCCCACGTTCCGGTGACCACCCCGGCACCAGGACCCCGGGTCACGTGGGGACCCCGGCCCCAGGTCAGCGGGTCACGTGGGGACACCGGCCCCAGGTCACCGCGTCAGGTCGGGACCCCAAACCCAGGTCCACGAGTCCGTCGACACCACAGCCCCGGGTCACCGGGTCGTGTCGGGTAACCGGCCTGGTTCCAAGGTTCCGATGACCACCCCGGCACCAGGACCCCGGGTCACGTGGGGACACCGGCCCCAGGTGACCGGGTCACGTGGGGACACCGGCCCCAGGTCATCGGGTCACGTGGGGTCACCGGCCCCAGGTGACCGGGTCACGTGGGGTCACCGGCCCCAGGTGACCGGGTCACGTGGGGACACCGGCCCCAGGTGACCGGGTCACGTGGGGTCACCGGACCCAGGTGACCGGGTCACGTGGGGACACCGGCCCCAGGTGACCGGGTCACGTGGGGTCACCGGCCCCAGGTGACCGGGTCACGTGGGGTCACCGGCCCCAGGTCAGCGGGTCACGTGGGGTCACCGGCCCCAGGTGACCGGGTCACGTGGGGACACCGGCCACAGGTCAGCGGGTCACGTGGGGTCATTGGCCCCAGGTGACCGGGTCACGTGGGGTCACCGGCCCCAGGTGACCGGGTCACGTGGGGTCACCGGCCCCAGGTGACCGGGTCACGTGGGGTCACCGGCCCCAGGTGACCGGGTCACGTGGGTACACCGGCCCCAGGTGACCGGGTCACGTGGGGTCACCGGCCCCAGGTGACCGGGTCACGTGGGGTCACCGGCACCAGGTGACCGGGTCACGTGGGGACACCGGCCCCAGGTGACCGGGTCACGTGGGGTCACCGGCCCCAGGTCAGCGGGTCACGTGGGGACACCGGCCCCAGGTAACCAAGGCATGTCGGGACCCAGCCCGGGTCCCCGGGACGGGTTTTTACCCCAGCCGCAGATCACCGGGTCCTGTCGGGTCCCCGGCCCGGGTCCCCTGGACAGGTCGATAACCCGGCCCCAGGTCACCCGGTCATCTCGCGCACCCGGCCTGGTTCCCAGGTTCCGATGACCACCCCGGCACCAGGACCCCGGGTCACGTGGGGACACCGGCCCCAGGTGACTGGGTCACGTGGGGTCACTGGCCCCAGGTCAGCGGGTCACGTGGGGACCCCGGCCCCAGGTGACCGGGTCACGTGGGGACCCCGGACCCAGGTAACCGGGTCATACCGAGTCCCCGGACCCAGGTCACCGGGTCAGTTCGGGACCCCGGACCCAGGTCGGGTCATGTCACGTCCCATGCCCGCGTCCCCGGGTTGGATTTTTACCCAGGCCCCGGGTCACAGGGTCATGTCGGGTCAACGGCCTGGGTACAAGGGTCTGGTGACCACCCCGACCCCAGGTCCCCGGGTCATGACGGGACACCGGACCAGGTCCCCGAGTCCGGTCGACACCACAGCCCCAGGTCACCGGGTCATGTCGGGACCCAGCCCGGGTCCCCGGGACGGGTTTTTACCCCAGCCGCAGATCACCGGGTCCTGTCGGGTACCCGGGTCGGGTCCCCTGGACAGGTCGGCACCCCGGCCCCGGGTCACGGGGTCATGTCGGGTCGCTGTCCCGGGTACCAGTGTCAGGTGACCACCCCAGCCCCGGGAGACGGAGTCATACCGGGTCCCCGGCCCGGGTCCCCGGGTTGCATCGGGACACCAGCGAAGGACCACCGGGTCCTGTCGGGTCCCCGGCCCGGGTCCCCTGGACAGGTCGTTAACCCGGCCCCAGGTCACCGGGTCATGTCGCGCACCCGGCCTGGTTCCCAGGTTCCGGTGACCACCCCGGCACCAGGACCCCGGGTCACGTGGGGACCCCGGACCCAGGTCAGCGGGTCACGTGGGGACACCGGCCCCAGGTCACCGCGTCAGGTCATGACCCCGAACCCAGGTCCACGAGTCCGTCGACACCACAGCCCCGGGTCACCGGGTCGTGTCGGGTAACCGGCCTGGTTCCAAGGTTCCGATGACCACCCCG
Source organism: Somateria mollissima (assembly GCA_951411735.1). Classification (NCBI taxonomy): domain Eukaryota; kingdom Metazoa; phylum Chordata; class Aves; order Anseriformes; family Anatidae; genus Somateria; species Somateria mollissima. The sequence goes on along the minus strand of CATOCB010000101.1, from coordinate 830,905 downwards.
GCACCAGGACCCCGGGTCACGTGGGGACACCGGCCCCAGGTGACCGGGTCACGTGGGGACACCGGCCCCAGGTCATCGGGTCACGTGGGGTCACCGGCCCCAGGTGACCGGGTCACGTGGGGTCACCGGCCCCAGGTGACCGGGTCACGTGGGGTCACCGGCCCCAGGTGACCGGGTCACGTGGGGTCACCGGCCCCAGGTGACCGGGTCACGTGGGGTCACCGGCCCCAGGTGACCGGGTCACGTGGGGACACCGGCCCCAGGTGACCGGGTCACATGGGGTCACCGGCCCCAGGTGACCGGGTCACGTGGGGTCACCGGCCCCAGGTGACCGGGTCACGTGGGGTCACCGGCCCCAGGTCAGCGGGTCACGTGGGGTCACCGGCCCCAGGTGACCGGGTCACGTGGGGTCACCGGCCCCAGGTGACCGGGTCACGTGGGGACACCGGCCCCAGGTCAGCGGGTCACGTGGGGTCACCGGCCCCAGGTGACCGGGTCACGTGGGGTCACCGGCCCCAGGTCAGCGGGTCACGTGGGGACACCGGCCCCAGGTAACCAAGGCATGTCGGGACCCAGCCCGGGTCCCCGGGACGGGTTTTTACCCCAGCCGCAGATCACCGGGTCCTGTCGGGTCCCCGGCCCGGGTCCCCTGGACAGGTCGATAACCCGGCCCCAGGTCACCCGGTCATCTCGCGCACCCGGCCTGGTTCCCAGGTTCCGATGACCACCCCGGCACCAGGACCCCGGGTCACGTGGGGACACCGGCCCCAGGTGACCGGGTCACGTGGGGTCACTGGCCCCAAGTCAGCGGGTCACGTGGGGACCCCGGCCCCAGGTGACCGGGTCACGTGGGGACCCCGGACCCAGGTAACCGGGTCATACCGAGTCCCCGGACCCAGGTCACCGGGTCAGTTCGGGACCCCGGACCCAGGTCGGGTCATGTCACGTCCCATGCCCGGGTCCCCGGGTTGGATTTTTACCCAGGCCCCGGGTCACAGGGTCATGTCGGGTCAACGGCCTGGGTACAAGGGTCTGGTGACCACCCCGACCCCAGGTCCCCGGGTCATGACGGGACACCGGACCAGGTCCCCGAGTCCGGTCGACACCACAGCCCCAGGTCACCGGGTCATGTCGGGACCCAGCCCGGGTCCCCGGGACGGGTTTTTACCCCAGCCGCAGATCACCGGGTCCTGTCGGGTACCCGGGTCGGGTCCCCTGGACAGGTCGGCACCCCGGCCCCGGGTCACGGGGTCATGTCGGGTCGCTGTCCCGGGTACCAGTGTCAGGTGACCACCCCGGCCCCGGGAGACGGAGTCATACCGGGTCCCCGGCCCGGGTCCCCGGGTTGCATCGGGACAAAAGCACCGGATCACTGGATCACGTGGGGGCCCGGGCCCGGGTCCCCGGGTTGCATCGGGACACCAGCGAAGGACCACCGGGTCCTGTCGGGTCCCCGGCCCGGGTCCCCTGGACAGGTCGTTAACCCGGCCCCAGGTCACCGGGTCATGTCGCGCACCCGGCCTGGTTCCCACGTTCCGGTGACCACCCCGGCACCAGGACCCCGGGTCCCGTGGGGACCCCGGCCCCAGGTGACCGGGTCACGCGGGGTCACCGGCCCCAGGTCAGCGGGTCACGTGGGGTCACCGGCCCCAGGTCAGCGGGTCACGTGGGGACACCGGCCCCAGGTCAGCGGGTCACGTGGGGACACCGGCCCCAGGTCATCGCGTCAGGTCGGTACCCCAAACCCAGATCCACGAGTCCGTCGACACCACAGCCCCGGGTCACCGGGTCGTGTCGGGTAACCGGCCTGGTTCCCAGGTTCCGATGACCACCCCGGCACCAGGACTCTGGGTCACGTGGGGACACCGGCCCCAGGTCACCGGGTCACGTGGGGTCACCGGACCCAGGTGACCCGGTCACGTGGGGACACCGGCCCCAGGTGACCGGGTCACGTGGGGTCACCGGCCCCAGGTGACCGGGTCACGTGGGGTCACCGGCCCCAGGTGACCGGGTCACGTGGGGTCACCGGCCCCAGGTGACCGGGTCACGTGGGGTCACCGGCCCCAGGTCAGCGGGTCACGTGGGGTCACCGGCCCCAGGTGACCGGGTCAAGTGGGGACACCGGCCCCAGGTGACCGGGTCACGTGGGGTCACCGGCCCCAGGTCAGCGGGTCACGTGGGGACACCGGCCCCAGGTCACCGGGTCACGTGGGGTCACCGGCCCCAGGTGACCGGGTCACGTGGGGTCACCGGCCCCAGGTGACCGGGTCACGTGGGGTCACCGGACCCAGGTAACCGGGTCATACCGAGTCCCCGGACCCAGGTCACCGGGTCAGTTCGGGACCCCGGACCCAGGTCGGGTCATGTCACGTCCCATGCCCGGGTCCCCGGGTTGGATTTTTACCCAGGCCCCGGGTCACAGGGTCATGTCGGGTCAACGGCCTGGGTACAAGGGTCTGGTGACCACCCCGACCCCAGGTCCCCGGGTCATGACGGGACACCGGACCAGGTCCCCGAGTCCGGTCGACACCACAGCCCCAGGTCACCGGGTCATGTCGGGACCCAGCCCGGGTCCCCGGGACGGGTTTTTACCCCAGCCGCAGATCACCGGGTCCTGTCGGGTACCCGGGTCGGGTCCCCTGGACAGGTCGGCACCCCGGCCCCGGGTCACGGGGTCATGTCGGGTCGCTGTCCCGGGTACCAGTGTCAGGTGACCACCCCGGCCCCGGGAGACGGAGTCATACCGGGTCCCCGGCCCGGGTCCCCGGGTTGCATCGGGACACCAGCGAAGGACCACCGGGTCCTGTCGGGTCCCCGGCCCGGGTCCCCTGGACAGGTCGTTAACCCGGCCCCAGGTCACCGGGTCATGTCGCGCACCCGGCCTGGTTCCCAGGTTCCGGTGACCACCCCGGCACCAGGACCCCGGGTCACGTGGGGACCCCGGACCCAGGTCAGCGGGTCACGTGGGGACACCGGCCCCAGGTCACCGCGTCAGGTCGGGACCCCGAACCCAGGTCCACGAGTCCGTCGACACCACAGCCCCGGGTCACCGGGTCGTGTCGGGTAACCGGCCTGGTTCCAAGGTTCCGATGACCACCCCGGCACCAGGACCCCGGGTCACGTGGGGACACCGGCCCCAGGTGACCGGGTCACGTGGGGACACCGGCCCCAGGTCATCGGGTCACGTGGGGTCACCGGCCCCAGGTGACCGGGTCACGTGGGGTCACCGGCCCCAGGTGACCGGGTCACGTGGGGTCACCGGCCCCAGGTGACCGGGTCACGTGGGGACACCGGCCCCAGGTGACCGGGTCACGTGGGGTCACCGGCCCCAGGTGACCGGGTCACGTGGGGACACCGGCCCCAGGTGACCGGGTCACGTGGGGTCACCGGCCCCAGGTGACCGGGTCACGTGGGGTCACCGGCCCCAGGTCAGCGGGTCACGTGGGGTCACCGGCCCCAGGTGACCGGGTCACGTGGGGACACCGGCCCCAGGTGACCGGGTCACGTGGGGTCACCGGCCCCAGGTCAGCGGGTCACGTTGGGACACCGGCCCCAGGTAACCGGGTCACGTGGGGTCACCGGCCCCAGGTGACCGGGTCACGTGGGGTCACCGGCCCCAGGTGACCGGGTCACGTGGGGTCACCGGCCCCAGGTGACCAGGTCACGTCGGTACACCGGCCCCAGGTGACCGGGTCACGTGGGGTCACCGGCCCCAGGTGACCGGGTCACGTGGGGTCACCGGCACCAGGTGACCGGGTCACGTGGGGACACCGGCCCCAGGTGACCGGGTCACGTGGGGTCACCGGCCCCAGTTCAGCGGGTCACGTGGGGACACCGGCCCCAGGTAACCAAGGCATGTCGGGACCCAGCCCGGGTCCCCGGTACGGGTTTTTACCCCAGCCGCAGATCACCGGGTCCTGTCGGGTCCCCGGCCCGGGTCCCCTGGACAGGTCGTTAACCCGGCCCCAGGTCACCCGGTCATCTCGCGCACCCGGCCTGGTTCCCAGGTTCCGATGACCACCCCGGCACCAGGACCCCGGGTCACGTGGGGACACCGGCCCCAGGTGACCGGGTCACGTGGGGTCACCGGCCCCAGGTGACCGGGTCACGTGGGGTCACCGGACCCAGGTAACCGGGTCATACCGAGTCCCCGGACCCAGGTCACCGGGTCAGTTCGGGACCCCGGACCCAGGTCGGGTCATGTCACGTCCCATGCCCGGGTCCCCGGGTTGGATTTTTACCCAGGCCCCGGGTCACAGGGTCATGTCGGGTCAACGGCCTGGGTACAAGGGTCTGGTGACCACCCCGACCCCAGGTCCCCGGGTCATGACGGGACACCGGACCAGGTCCCCGAGTCCGGTCGACACCACAGCCCCAGGTCACCGGGTCATGTCGGGACCCAGCCCGGGTCCCCGGGACGGGTTTTTACCCCAGCCGCAGATCACCGGGTCCTGTCGGGTACCCGGGTCGGGTCCCCTGGACAGGTCGGCACCCCGGCCCCGGGTCACGGGGTCATGTCAGGTCGCTGTCCCGGGTACCAGTGTCAGGTGACCACCCCGGCCCCAGGAGACGGAGTCATACCGGGTCCCCGGCCCGGGTCCCCGGGTTGCATCGGGACACCAGCGAAGGACCACCGGGTCCTGTCGGGTCCCCGGCCCGGGTCCCCTGGACAGGTCGTTAACCCGGCCCCAGGTCACCGGGTCATGTCGCGCACCCGGCCTGGTTCCCAGGTTCCGGTGACCACCCCGGCACCAGGACCCCGGGTCACGTGGGGACCCCGGACCCAGGTCAGCGGGTCACGTGGGGACACCGGCCCCAGGTCACCGCGTCAGGTCGGGACCCCGAACCCAGGTCCACGAGTCCGTCGACACCACAGCCCCGGGTCACCGGGTCGTGTCGGGTAACCGGCCTGGTTCCAAGGTTCCGATGACCACCCCGGCACCAGGACCCCGGGTCACGTGGGGACACCGGCCCCAGGTGACCGGGTCACGTGGGGACACCGGCCCCAGGTCATCGGGTCACGTGGGGTCACCGGCCCCAGGTGACCGGGTCACGTGGGGTCACCGGCCCCAGGTGACCGGGTCACGTGGGGTCACCGGCCCCAGGTGACCGGGTCACGTGGGGACACCGGCCCCAGGTGACCGGGTCACGTGGGGTCACCGGCCCCAGGTGACCGGGTCACGTGGGGTCACCGGCCCCAGGTCAGCGGGTCACGTGGGGTCACCGGCCCCAGGTGACCGGGTCACGTGGGGACACCGGCCCCAGGTGACCGGGTCACGTGGGGTCACCGGCCCCAGGTCAGCGGGTCACGTTGGGACACCGGCCCCAGGTAACCGGGTCACGTGGGGTCACCGGCCCCAGGTGACCGGGTCACGTGGGGTCACCGGCCCCAGGTGACCGGGTCACGTGGGGTCACCGGCCCCAGGTGACCAGGTCACGTCGGTACACCGGCCCCAGGTGACCGGGTCACGTGGGGTCACCGGCCCCAGGTGACCGGGTCACGTGGGGTCACCGGCACCAGGTGACCGGGTCACGTGGGGACACCGGCCCCAGGTGACCGGGTCACGTGGGGTCACCGGCCCCAGTTAAGCGGGTCACGTGGGGACACCGGCCCCAGGTAACCAAGGCATGTCGGGACCCAGCCCGGGTCCCCGGGACGGGTTTTTACCCCAGCCGCAGATCACCGGGTCCTGTCGGGTCCCCGGCCCGGGTCCCCTGGACAGGTCGTTAACCCGGCCCCAGGTCACCCGGTCATCTCGCGCACCCGGCCTGGTTCCCAGGTTCCGATGACCACCCCGGCACCAGGACCCCGGGTCACGTGGGGACACCGGCCCCAGGTGACCGGGTCACGTGGGGTCACCGGCCCCAGGTCAGCGGGTCACGTGGGGACCCCGGCCCCAGGTGACCGGGTCACGCGGGGTCACCGGCCCCAGGTCAGCGGGTCACGTGGGGTCACCGGCCCCAGGTCAGCGGGTCACGTGGGGACACCAGCCCCAGGTCACCGCGTCAGGTCGGGACCCCGAATCCAGATCCACGAGTCCGTCGACACCACAGCCCCGGGTCACCGGGTCGTGTCGGGTAACCGGCCTGGTTCCAAGGTTCCGATGACCACCCCGGCACCAGGACTCTGGGTCACGTGGGGACACCGGCCCCAGGTCACCGGGTCACGTGGGGTCACCGGCCCCAGGTGACCCGGTCACGTGGGGACACCGGCCCCAGGTCATCGGGTCACGTGGGGACACCGGCCCCAGGTGACCGGGTCACGTGGGGTCACCGGCCCCAGGTGACCGGGTCACGTGGGGTCACCGGCCCCAGGTGACCGGGTCACGTGGGGTCACCGGACCCAGGTAACCGGGTCATACCGAGTCCCCGGACCCAGGTCACCGGGTCAGTTCGGGACCCCGGACCCAGGTCGGGTCATGTCACGTCCCATGCCCGGGTCCCCGGGTTGGATTTTTACCCAGGCCCCGGGTCACAGGGTCATGTCGGGTCAACGGCCTGGGTACAAGGGTCTGGTGACCACCCCGACCCCAGGTCCCCGGGTCATGACGGGACACCGGACCAGGTCCCCGAGTCCGGTCGACACCACAGCCCCAGGTCACCGGGTCATGTCGGGACCCAGCCCGGGTCCCCGGGACGGGTTTTTACCCCAGCCGCAGATCACCGGGTCCTGTCGGGTACCCGGGTCGGGTCCCCTGGACAGGTCGGCACCCCGGCCCCGGGTCACGGGGTCATGTCGGGTCGCTGTCCCGGGTACCAGTGTCAGGTGACCACCCCGGCCCCAGGAGACGGAGTCATACCGGGTCCCCGGCCCGGGTCCCCGGGTTGCATCGGGACACCAGCGAAGGACCACCGGGTCCTGTCGGGTCCCCGGCCCGGGTCCCCTGGACAGGTCGTTAACCCGGCCCCAGGTCACCGGGTCATGTCGCGCACCCGGCCTGGTTCCCAGGTTCCGGTGACCACCCCGGCACCAGGACCCCGGGTCACGTGGGGACCCCGGACCCAGGTCAGCGGGTCACGTGGGGACACCGGCCCCAGGTCACCGCGTCAGGTCGGGACCCCGAACCCAGGTCCACGAGTCCGTCGACACCACAGCCCCGGGTCACCGGGTCGTGTCGGGTAACCGGCCTGGTTCCAAGGTTCCGATGACCACCCCGGCACCAGGACCCCGGGTCACGTGGGGACACCGGCCCCAGGTGACCGGGTCACGTGGGGACACCGGCCCCAGGTCATCGGGTCACGTGGGGTCACCGGCCCCAGGTGACCGGGTCACGTGGGGTCACCGGCCCCAGGTGACCGGGTCACGTGGGGTCACCGGCCCCAGGTGACCGGGTCACGTGGGGTCACCGGCCCCAGGTGACCGGGTCACGTGGGGTCACCGGCCCCAGGTGACCGGGTCACGTGGGGACACCGGCCCCAGGTGACCGGGTCACGTGGGGTCACCGGCCCCAGGTGACCGGGTCACGTGGGGTCACCGGCCCCAGGTCAGCGGGTCACGTGGGGTCACCGGCCCCAGGTGACCGGGTCACGTGGGGACACCGGCCCCAGGTGACCGGGTCACGTGGGGTCACCGGCCCCAGGTCAGCGGGTCACGTTGGGACACCGGCCCCAGGTAACCGGGTCACGTGGGGTCACCGGCCCCAGGTGACCGGGTCACGTGGGGTCACCGGCCCCAGGTGACCGGGTCACGTGGGGTCACCGGCCCCAGGTGACCAGGTCACGTCGGTACACCGGCCCCAGGTGACCGGGTCACGTGGGGTCACCGGCCCCAGGTGACCGGGTCACGTGGGGTCACCGGCACCAGGTGACCGGGTCACGTGGGGACACCGGCCCCAGGTGACCGGGTCACGTGGGGTCACCGGCCCCAGTTCAGCGGGTCACGTGGGGACACCGGCCCCAGGTAACCAAGGCATGTCGGGACCCAGCCCGGGTCCCCGGGACGGGTTTTTACCCCAGCCGCAGATCACCGGGTCCTGTCGGGTCCCCGGCCCGGGTCCCCTGGACAGGTCGTTAACCCGGCCCCAGGTCACCCGGTCATCTCGCGCACCCGGCCTGGTTCCCAGGTTCCGATGACCACCCCGGCACCAGGACCCCGGGTCACGTGGGGACACCGGCCCCAGGTGACCGGGTCACGTGGGGTCACCGGCCCCAGGTCAGCGGGTCACGTGGGGACCCCGGCCCCAGGTGACCGGGTCACGCGGGGTCACCGGCCCCAGGTCAGCGGGTCACGTGGGGTCACCGGCCCCAGGTCAGCGGGTCACGTGGGGACACCAGCCCCAGGTCACCGCGTCAGGTCGGGACCCCGAATCCAGATCCACGAGTCCGTCGACACCACAGCCCCGGGTCACCGGGTCGTGTCGGGTAACCGGCCTGGTTCCCAGGTTCCGATGACCACCCCGGCACCAGGACTCTGGGTCACGTGGGGACACCGGCCCCAGGTCACCGGGTCACGTGGGGTCACCGGCCCCAGGTGACCCGGTCACGTGGGGACACCGGCCCCAGGTCATCGGGTCACGTGGGGACACCGGCCCCAGGTGACCGGGTCACGTGGGGTCACCGGCCCCAGGTGACCGGGTCACGTGGGGTCACCGGCCCCAGGTGACCGGGTCACGTGGGGTCACCGGACCCAGGTAACCGGGTCATACCGAGTCCCCGGACCCAGGTCACCGGGTCAGTTCGGGACCCCGGACCCAGGTCGGGTCATGTCACGTCCCATGCCCGGGTCCCCGGGTTGGATTTTTACCCAGATCCCGGGTCACAGGGTCATGTCGGGTCAACGGCCTGGGTACAAGGGTCTGGTGACCACCCCGACCCCAGGTCCCCGGGTCATGACGGGACACCGGACCAGGTCCCCGAGTCCGGTCGACACCACAGCCCCAGGTCACCGGGTCATGTCGGGACCCAGCCCGGGTCCCCGGGACGGGTTTTTACCCCAGCCGCAGATCACCGGGTCCTGTCGGGTACCCGGGTCGGGTCCCCTGGACAGGTCGGCACCCCGGCCCCGGGTCACGGGGTCATGTCGGGTCGCTGTCCCGGGTACCAGTGTCAGGTGACCACCCCGGCCCCGGGAGACGGAGTCATACCGGGTCCCCGGCCCGGGTCCCCGGGTTGCATCGGGACACCAGCGAAGGACCACCGGGTCCTGTCGGGTCCCCGGCCCGGGTCCCCTGGACAGGTCGTTAACCCGGCCCCAGGTCACCGGGTCATGTCGCGCACCCGGCCTGGTTCCCAGGTTCCGGTGACCACCCCGGCACCAGGACCCCGGGTCACGTGGGGACCCCGGACCCAGGTCAGCGGGTCACGTGGGGACACCGGCCCCAGGTCACCGCGTCAGGTCGGGACCCCGAACCCAGGTCCACGAGTCCGTCGACACCACAGCCCCGGGTCACCGGGTCGTGTCGGGTAACCGGCCTGGTTCCAAGGTTCCGATGACCACCCCGGCACCAGGACCCCGGGTCACGTGGGGACACCGGCCCCAGGTGACCGGGTCACGTGGGGACACCGGCCCCAGGTCATCGGGTCACGTGGGGTCACCGGCCCCAGGTGACCGGGTCACGTGGGGTCACCGGCCCCAGGTGACCGGGTCACGTGGGGTCACCGGCCCCAGGTGACCGGGTCACGTGGGGTCACCGGCCCCAGGTGACCGGGTCACGTGGGGTCACCGGCCCCAGGTGACCGGGTCACGTGGGGACACCGGCCCCAGGTGACCGGGTCACGTGGGTTCACCGGCCCCAGGTGACCGGGTCACGTGGGGACACCGGCCCCAGGTGACCGGGTCACGTGGGGTCACCGGCCCCAGGTGACCGGGTCACGTGGGGTCACCGGCCCCAGGTCAGCGGGTCACGTGGAGTCACCGGCCCCAGGTGACCGGGTCACGTGGGAACACCGGCCCCAGGTGACCGGGTCACGTGGGGTCACCGGCCCCAGGTCAGCGGGTCACGTTGGGACACCGGCCCCAGGTAACCGGGTCACGTGGGGTCACCGGCCCCAGGTGACCGGGTCACGTGGGGTCACCGGCCCCAGGTCAGCGGGTCACGTGGGGACACCGGCCCCAGGTCAGCGGGTCACGTGGGGACACCGGCCCCAGGTCACCGCGTCAGGTCGGGACCCCGAACCCAGGTCCACGAGTCCGTCGACACCACAGCCCCGGGTCACAGGGTCGTGTCGGGTAACCGGCCTGGTTCCCAGGTTCCGATGACCACCCCGGCACCAGGACTCTGGGTCACGTGGGGACACCGGCCCCAGGTCACCGGGTCACGTGGGGTCACCGGCCCCAGGTGACCGGGTCACGTGGGGTCACCGGCCCCAGGTGACCGGGTCACGTGAGGTCACCGGCCCCAGGTGACCGGGTCACGTGGGGTCACCGGCCCCAGGTGACCGGGTCACGTGGGGTCACCGGCCCCAGGTGACCTGGTCACGTGGGGTCACCGGCCCCAGGTGACCGGGTCACGTGGGGTCACCGGCCCCAGGTGACCGGGTCACGTGGGGTCACCGGCCCCAGGTGACCGGGTCACGTGGGGTCACCGGCCCCAGGTCAGCGCGTCACGTGGGGACACCGGCCCCAGGTGACCGGGTCACGTGGGGTCACCGGCCCCAGGTGACCGGGTCACGTGGGGTCACCGGACCCAGGTCAGCGGGTCACGTGGGGACACCGGCCCCAGGTAACCGGGTCATACCGAGTCCCCGGACCCAGGTCACCGGGTCAGTTCGGGACCCCGGACCCAGGTCGGGTCATGTCACGTCCCATGCCCGGGTCCCCGGGTTGGATTTTTACCCAGGCCCCGGGTCACAGGGTCATGTCGGGTCAACGGCCTGGGTACAAGGGTCTGGTGACCACCCCGACCCCAGGTCCCCTGGTCATGACGGGACACCGGACCAGGTCCCCGATTCCGGTCGACACCACAGCCCCAGGTCACCGGGTCATGTCGGGACCCAGCCCGGGTCCCCGGGACGGGTTTTTACCCCAGCCGCAGATCACCGGGTCCTGTCGGGTACCCGGGTCGGGTCCCCTGGACAGGTCGGCACCCCGGCCCCGGGTCACGGGGTCATGTCGGGTCGCTGTCCCGGGTACCAGTGTCAGGTGACCACCCCGGCCCCGGGAGACGGAGTCATACCGGGTCCCCGGCCCGGGTCCCCGGGTTGCATCGGGACACCAGCGAAGGACCACCGGGTCCTGTCGGGTCCCCGGCCCGGGTCCCCTGGACAGGTCGTTAACCTGGCCCCAGGTCACCGGGTCGTGTCGGGTAACCGGCCTGGTTCCCAGGTTCCGGTGACCACCCCGGCACCAGGACCCCGGGTCCCGTGGGGACCCCGGCCCCAGGTGACCGGGTCACGCGGGGTCACCGGTCCCAGGTCAGCGGGTCACGTGGGGTCACCGGCCCCAGGTCAGCGGGTCACGTGGGGACACCGGCCCCAGGTCAGCGGGTCACGTGGGGACACCGGTCCCAGGTCACCGCGTCAGGTCGGGACCCCGAACCCAGGTCCACGAGTCCGTCGACACCACAGCCCCGGGTCACCGGGTCGTGTCGGGTAACCGGCCTGGTTCCCAGGTTCCGATGACCACCCCGGCACCAGGACTCTGGGTCACGTGGGGACACCGGCCCCAGGTGACCGGGTCACGTGGGGTCACCGGCCCCAGGTGACCCGGTCACGTGGGGACACCGGCCCCAGGTGACAGGGTCACGTGGGGTCACCGGCCCCAGGTGACCGGGTCACGTGAGGTCACCGGCCCCAGGTGACCGGGTCACGTGGGGTCACCGGCCCCAGGTGACCGGGTCACGTGGGGTCACCGGCCCCAGGTGACCGGGTCACGTGGGGTCACCGGCCCCAGGTGACCGGGTCACGTGCGGTCACCGGCCCCAGGTGACCGGGTCACGTGGGGTCACCGGCCCCAGGTGACCGGGTCACGTGGGGTCACCGGCCCCAGGTGACCGGGTCACGTGGGGTCACCGGCCCCAGGTGACCGGGTCACGTGGGGTCACCGGCCCCAGGTGTTCGGGTCATGTGGTGTCACCGGCCCCAGGTGACCGGGTCACGTGGGGTCACCGGCCCCAGGTGACCTGGTCACGTGGGGTCACCGGCCCCAGGTGACCGGGTCACGTGGCGTCACCGGCCCCAGGTGACCGGGTCACGTGGGGACACCGGCCCCAGGTAACCAAGGCATGTCGGGACCCAGCCCGGGTCCCCGGGACGGGTTTTTACCCCAGCCGAAGATCACCGGGTCCTGTCGGGTCCCCGGCCCGGGTCCCCTGGACAGGTCGATAACCCGGCCCCAGGTCACCCGGTCATCTCGCGCACCCGGCCTGGTTCCCAGGTTCCGATGACCACCCCGGCACCAGGACCCCGGGTCACGTGGGGACACCGGCCCCAGGTGACCGGGTCACGTGGGGTCACCGGCCCCAGGTCAGCGGGTCACGTGGGGACCCCGGACCCAGGTGACCGGGTCACGTGGGGACCCCGGACCCAGGTAACCGGGTCATACCGAGTCCCCGGACCCAGGTCACCGGGTCAGTTCGGGACCCCGGACCCAGGTCGGGTCATGTCACGTCCCATGCCCGGGTCCCCGGGTTGGATTTTTACCCAGGCCCCGGGTCACAGGGTCATGTCGGGTCAACGGCCTGGGTACAAGGGTCTGGTGACCACCCCGACCCCAGGTCCCCGGGTCATGACGGGACACCGGACCAGGTCCCCGAGTCCAGTCGACACCACAGCCCCAGGTCACCGGGTCATGTCGGGACCCAGCCCGGGTCCCCGGGACGGGTTTTTACCCCAGCCGCAGATCACCGGGTCCTGTCGGGTACCCGGGTCGGGTCCCCTGGACAGGTCGGCACCCCGGCCCCGGGTCACGGGGTCATGTCGGGTCGCTGTCCCGGGTACCAGTGTCAGGTGACCACCCCGGCCCCGGGAGACGGAGTCATACCGGGTCCCCGGCCCGGGTCCCCGGGTTGCATCGGGACAAAAGCACCGGATCACTGGATCACGTGGGGGCCCGGGCCCGGGTCCCCGGGTTGCATCGGGACACCAGCGAAGGACCACCGGGTCCTGTCGGGTCCCCGGCCCGGGTCCCCTGGACAGGTCGTTAACCCGGCCCCAGGTCACCGGGTCATGTCGCGCACCCGGCCTGGTTCCCAGGTTCCGGTGACCACCCCGGCACCAGGACCCCGGGTCCCGTGGGGACCCCGGCCCCAGGTGACCGGGTCACGCGGGGTCACCGTCCCCAGGTCAGCGGGTCACGTGGGGTCACCGGCCCCAGGTCAGCGGGTCACGTGGGGACACCGGCCCCAGGTCAGCGGGTCACGTGGGGACACCGGCCCCAGGTCACCGCGTCAGGTCGGGACCCCGAACCCAGGTCCACGAGTCCGTCGACACCACAGCCCCGGGTCACCGGGTAGTGTCGGGTAACCGGCCTGGTTCCCAGGTTCCGATGACCACCCCGGCACCAGGACTCTGGGTCACGTGGGGACACCGGCCCCAGGTGACCGGGTCACGTGGGGTCACCGGACCCAGGTGACCCGGTCACATGGGGACACCGGCCCCAGGTGACCGGGTCACGTGGGGACACCGGCCCCAGGTGACCGGGTCACGTGGTGTCACCGGCCCCAGGTGACCGGGTCACGTGGGGTCACCGGCCCCAGGTGACCGGGTCACGTGGGGTCACCGGCCCCAGGTGACCGGGTCACGTGCGGTCACCGGCCCCAGGTGACCGGGTCACGTGGGGTCACCGGCCCCAGGTGACCGGGTCACGTGGGGTCACCGGCCCCAGGTGACCGGGTCACGTGGGGTCACCGGCCCCAGGTGACCGGGTCACGTGGGGTCACCGGCCCCAGGTGACCGGGTCACGTGAGGTCACCGGCCCCAGGTGACCGGGTCACGTGGGGTCACCGGCCCCAGGTGACCGGGTCACGTGGGGACACCGGCCCCAGGTGACCGGGTCACGTGGGGTCACCGGCCCCAGGTGACCGGGTCACGTGGGGTCACCGGCCCCAGGTGACCGGGTCACGTGAGGTCACCGGCCCCAGGTGACCGGGTCACGTGGGGTCACCGGCCCCAGGTGACCGGGTCACGTGGGGACACCGGCCCCAGGTGACCGTGTCACGTGGGGTCACCGGCCCCAGGTGACCGGGTCACGTGGGGTCACCGGCCCCAGGTGACCTGGTCACGTGGGGTCACCGGCCCCAGGTGACCGGGTCACGTGGGGTCACCGGCCCCAGGTGACCGGGTCACGTGGGGACACCGGCCCCAGGTGACCGGGTCACGTGGGGTCACCGGCCCCAGGTGACCGGGTCACGTGGGGTCACCGGACCCAGGTCAGCGGGTCACGTGGAGACACCGGCCCCAGGTAACCGGGTCATACCGAGTCCCCGGACCCAGGTCACCGGGTCAGTTCGGGACCCCGGACCCAGGTCACCGGGTCATGTCGCGCACCCGGCCTGGTTCCCACGTTCCGGTGACCACCCCGGCACCAGGACCCCGGGTCCCGTGGGGACCCCGGCCCCAGGTGACCGGGTCACGCGGGGTCACCGGCCCCAGGTCAGCGGGTCACGTGGGGTCACCGGCCCCAGGTCAGCGGGTCACGTGGGGACACCGGCCCCAGGTCAGCGGGTCACGTGGGGACACCGGCCCCAGGTCACCGCGTCAGGTCGGGACCCCGAACCCAGGTCCACGAGTCCGTCGACACCACAGCCCCGGGTCACCGGGTAGTGTCGGGTAACCGGCCTGGTTCCCAGGTTCCGATGACCACCCCGGCACCAGGACTCTGGGTCACGTGGGGACACCGGCCCCAGGTGACCGGGTCACGTGGGGTCACCGGACCCAGGTGACCCGGTCACATGGGGACACCGGCCCCAGGTGACCGGGTCACGTGGGGACACCGGCCCCAGGTGACCGGGTCACGTGGTGTCACCGGCCCCAGGTGACCGGGTCACGTGGGGTCACCGGCCCCAGGTGACCGGGTCACGTGGGGTCACCGGCCCCAGGTGACCGGGTCACGTGCGGTCACCGGCCCCAGGTGACCGGGTCACGTGGGGTCACCGGCCCCAGGTGACCGGGTCACGTGGGGTCACCGGCCCCAGGTGACCGGGTCACGTGGGGTCACCGGCCCCAGGTGACCGGGTCACGTGGGGTCACCGGCCCCAGGTGACCGGGTCACGTGAGGTCACCGGCCCCAGGTGACCGGGTCACGTGGGGTCACCGGCCCCAGGTGACCGGGTCACGTGGGGACACCGGCCCCAGGTGACCGGGTCACGTGGGGTCACCGGCCCCAGGTGACCGGGTCACGTGGGGTCACCGGCCCCAGGTGACCGGGTCACGTGAGGTCACCGGCCCCAGGTGACCGGGTCACGTGGGGTCACCGGCCCCAGGTGACCGGGTCACGTGGGGACACCGGCCCCAGGTGACCGTGTCACGTGGGGTCACCGGCCCCAGGTGACCGGGTCACGTGGGGTCACCGGCCCCAGGTGACCTGGTCACGTGGGGTCACCGGCCCCAGGTGACCGGGTCACGTGGGGTCACCGGCCCCAGGTGACCGGGTCACGTGGGGACACCGGCCCCAGGTGACCGGGTCACGTGGGGTCACCGGCCCCAGGTGACCGGGTCACGTGGGGTCACCGGACCCAGGTCAGCGGGTCACGTGGAGACACCGGCCCCAGGTAACCGGGTCATACCGAGTCCCCGGACCCAGGTCACCGGGTCAGTTCGGGACCCCGGACCCAGGTCACCGGGTCATGTCGCGCACCCGGCCTGGTTCCCACGTTCCGGTGACCACCCCGGCACCAGGACCCCGGGTCCCGTGGGGACCCCGGCCCCAGGTGACCGGGTCACGCGGGGTCACCGGCCCCAGGTCAGCGGGTCACGTGGGGTCACCGGCCCCAGGTCAGCGGGTCACGTGGGGACACCGGCCCCAGGTCAGCGGGTCACGTGGGGACACCGGCCCCAGGTCACCGCGTCAGGTCGGGACCCCGAACCCAGGTCCACGAGTCCGTCGACACCACAGCCCCGGGTCACCGGGTCGTGTCGGGTAACTGGCATGGTTCCCAGGTTCCGATGACCACCCCGGCACCAGGACTCTGGGTCACGTGGGGACACCGGCCCCAGGTCACCGGGTCACGTGGGGTCACCGGACCCAGGTGACCCGGTCACGTGGGGACCCCGGCCCCAGGTCACCGGGTCACGTGGGGTCACCGGCCCCAGGTGACCGGGTCACGTGGGGTCACCGGCCCCAGGTGACCGGGTCACGTGGGGTCACCGGCCCCAGGTGACCGGGTCACGTGGGGACACCGGCCCCAGGTGACCGGGTCACGTGGGGTCACCGGCCCCAGGTGACCGGGTCACGTGGGGTCACCGGCCCCAGGTCAGCGGGTCACGTGGGGTCACCGGCCCCAGGTGACCGGGTCACGTGGGGACACCGGCCCCAGGTGACCGGGTCACGTGGGGACACCGGCCCCAGGTCACCGGGTCACGTGGGGTCACCGGCCCCAGGTGACCGGGTCACGTGGGGTCACCGGCCCCAGGTGACCGGGTCACGTGGGGTCACCGGCCCCAGGTGACCGGGTCACGTGGGGTCACAGGACCCAGGTAACCGGGTCATACCGAGTCCCCGGACCCAGGTCACCGGGTCAGTTCGGGACCCCGGACCCAGGTCGGGTCATGTCACGTCCCATGCCCGGGTCCCCGGGTTGGATTTTTACCCAGGCCCCGGGTCACAGGGTCATGTCGGGTCAACGGCCTGGGTACAAGGGTCTGGTGACCACCCCGACCCCAGGTCCCCGGGTCATGACGGGACACCGGACCAGGTCCCCGAGTCCGGTCGACACCACAGCCCCAGGTCACCGGGTCATGTCGGGACCCAGCCCGGGTCCCCGGGACGGGTTTTTACCCCAGCCGCAGATCACCGGGTCCTGTCGGGTACCCGGGTCGGGTCCCCTGGACAGGTCGGCACCCCGGCCCCGGGTCACGGGGTCATGTCGGGTCGCTGTCCCGGGTACCAGTGTCAGGTGACCACCCCGGCCCCGGGAGACGGAGTCATACCGGGTCCCCGGCCCAGGTCCCCGGGTTGCATCGGGACAAAAGCACCGGATCACTGGATCACGTGGGGGCCCGGGCCCGGGTCCCCGGGTTGCATCGGGACACCAGCGAAGGACCACCGGGTCCTGTCGGGTCCCCGGCCCGGGTCCCCTGGACAGGTCGTTAACCCGGCCCCAGGTCACCGGGTCGTGTCGGGTAACCGGCCTGGTTCCCAGGTTCCGGTGACCACCCCGGCACCAGGACCCCGGGTCCCATGGGGACCCCGGCCCCAGGTGACCGGGTCACGCGGGGTCACCGGCCCCAGGTCAGCGGGTCACGTGGGGTCACCGGCCCCAGGTCAGCGGGTCACGTGGGGACACCGGCCCCAGGTGACCGGGTCACGTGGGGACACCGGCCCCAGGTCACCGCGTCAGGTCGGGACCCCGAACCCAGGTCCACGAGTCCGTCGACACCACAGCCCCGGGTCACCGGGTCGTGTCGGGTAACCGGCCTGGTTCCCAGGTTCCGATGACCACCCCGGCACCAGGACTCTGGGTCACGTGGGGACACCGGCCCCAGGTGACCGGGTCACGTGGGGTCACCGGACCCAGGTGACCCGGTCACGTGGGGACACCGGCCCCAGGTGACCGGGTCACGTGGGGTCACCGGCCCCAGGTGACCGGGTCACGTGAGGTCACCGGCACCAGGACCCCGGGTCACGTGGGGACACCGGCCCCAGGTCAGCGGGTCACGTGGGGACCCCGGCCCCAGGTGACCGGGTCACGTGGGGACCGCGGACCCAGGTAACCGGGTCATACCGAGTCCCCGGACCCAGGTCACCGGGTCAGTTCGGGACCCCGGACCCAGGTCGGGTCATGTCACGTCCCATGCCCGGGTCCCCGGGTTGGATTTTTACCCAGGCCCCGGGTCACAGGGTCATGTCGGGTCAACGGCCTGGGTACAAGGGTCTGGTGACCACCCCGACCCCAGGTCCCCGGGTCATGACGGGACACCGGACCAGGTCCCCGAGTCCGGTCGACACCACAGCCCCAGGTCACCGGGTCATGTCGGGACCCAGCCCGGGTCCCCGGGACGGGTTTTTACCCCAGCCGCAGATCACCGGGTCCTGTCGGGTACCCGGGTCGGGTCCCCTGGACAGGTCGGCACCCCGGCCCCGGGTCACGGGGTCATGTCGGGTCGCTGTCCCGGGTACCAGTGTCAGGTGACCACCCCGGCCCCGGGAGACGGAGTCATACCAGGTCCCCGGCCCGGGTCCCCGGGTTGCATCGGGACACCAGCGAAGGACCACCGGGTCCTGTCGGGTCCCCGGCCCGGGTCCCCTGGACAGGTCGTTAACCCGGCCCCAGGTCACCGGGTCATGTCGCGCACCCGGCCTGGTTCCCAGGTTCCGGTGACCACCCCGGCACCAGGACCCCGGGTCACGTGGGGACCCCGGACCCAGGTCAGCGGGTCACGTGGGGACACCGGCCCCAGGTCACCGCGTCAGGTCGGGACCCCGAACCCAGGTCCACGAGTCCGTCGACACCACAGCCCCGGGTCACCGGGTCGTGTCGGGTAACCGGCCTGGTTCCAAGGTTCCGATGACCACCCCGGCACCAGGACCCCGGGTCACGTGGGGACACCGGCCCCAGGTGACCGGGTCACGTGGGGACACCGGCCCCAGGTCATCGGGTCACGTGGGGTCACCGGCCCCAGGTGACCGGGTCACGTGGGGTAACCGGCCCCAGGTGACCGGGTCACGTGGGGTCACCGGCCCCAGGTGACCGGGTCACGTGGGGACACCGGCCCCAGGTGACCGGGTCACGTGGGGTCACCGGCCCCAGGTGACCGGGTCACGTGGGGACACCGGCCCCAGGTGACCGGGTCACGTGGGGTCACCGGCCCCAGGTGACCGGGTCACGTGGGGTCACCGGCCCCAGGTCAGCGGGTCACGTGGGGTCACCGGCCCCAGGTGACCGGGTCACGTGGGGACACCGGCCCCAGGTGTTCGGGTCACGTGGGGTCACCGGCCCCAGGTCAGCGGGTCACGTGGGGACACCGGCCCCAGGTCACCGGGTCACGTGGGGTCACCGGCCCCAGGTGACCGGGTCACGTGGGGTCACCGGCCCCAGGTGACCGGGTCACGTGGGGTCACCGGCCCCAGGTGACCGGGTCACGTGGGTACACCGGTCCCAGGTGACCGGGTCACGTGGGGTCACCGGCCCCAGGTGACCGGGTCACGTGGGGTCACCGGCACCAGGTGACCGGGTCACGTGGGGACACCGGCCCCAGGTGACCGGGTCACGTGGGGTCACCGGCCCCAGGTGACCGGGTCACGTGGGGTCACCGGCCCCAGGTCAGCGGGTCACGTGGGGACCCCGGCCCCAGGTGACCGGGTCACGTGGGGACCCCGGACCCAGCTAACCGGGTCATACTGAGTCCCCGGACCCAGGTCACCGAGTCAGTTCGGGAACCCGGACCCAGGTCGGGTCATGTCACGTCCCATGCCCGGGTCCCCGGGTTGGATTTTTACCCAGGCCCCGGGTCACAGGGTCATGTCGGGTCAACGGCCTGGGTACAATGGTCTGGTGACCACCCCGACCCCAGGTCCCCGGGTCATGACGGGACACCGGACCAGGTCCCCGAGTCCGGTCGACACCACAGCCCCAGGTCACCGGGTCATGTCGGGACCCAGCCCGGGTCCCCGGGACGGGTTTTTACCCCAGCCGCAGATCACCGGGTCCTGTCGGGTACCCGGGTCGGGTCCCCTGGACAGGTCGGCACCCCGGCCCCGGGTCACGGGGTCATGTCGGGTCGCTGTCCCGGGTACCAGTGTCAGGTGACCACCCCGGCCCCGGGAGACGGAGTCATACCGGGTCCCCGGCCCGGGTCCCCGGGTTGCATCGGGACAAAAGCACCGGATCACTGGATCACGTGGGGGCCCGGGCCCGGGTCCCCGGGTTGCATCGGGACACCAGCGAAGGACCACCGGGTCCTGTCGGGTCCCCGGCCCGGGTCCCCTGGACAGGTCGTTAACCCGGCCCCAGGTCACCGGGTCATGTCGCGCACCCGGCCTGGTTCCCAGGTTCCGGTGACCACCCCGGCACCAGGACCCCGGGTCCCGTGGGGACCCCGGCCCCAGGTGACCGGGTCACGCGGGGTCACCGTCCCCAGGTCAGCGGGTCACGTGGGGTCACCGGCCCCAGGTCAGCGGGTCACGTGGGGACACCGGCCCCAGGTCAGCGGGTCACGTGGGGACACCGGCCCCAGGTCACCGCGTCAGGTCGGGACCCCGAACCCAGGTCCACGAGTCCGTCGACACCACAGCCCCGGGTCACCGGGTCGTGTCGGGTAACCGGCCTGGTTCCCAGGTTCCGATGACCACCCCGGCACCAGGACTCTGGGTCACGTGGGGACACCGGCCCCAGGTGACCGGGTCACGTGGGGTCACCGGCCCCAGGTGACCTGGTCACGTGGGGTCACCGGCCCCAGGTGACCGGGTCACGTGGGGTCACCGGCCCCAGGTGACCGGGTCACGTGAGGTCACCGGCCCCAGGTGACCGGGTCACGTGGGGTCACCGGCCCCAGGTGACCGGGTCACGTGGGGTCACCGGCCCCAGGTGACCGGGTCACGTGGGGTCACCGGCACCAGGTGTTCGGGTCACGTGGGGTCACCGGCCCCAGGTGACCGGGTCACGTGGGGACACCGGCCCCAGGTCAGCGGGTCACGTGGGGTCACCGGCCCCAGGTCACCGGGTCACGTGGGGTCACCGGCCCCAGGTGACCGGGTCACGTGGGGTCACCGGCCCCAGGTGACCCGGTCACGTGGGTACACCGGCCCCAGGTGACCGGGTCACGTGGGGTCACCGGCCCCAGGTGACCGGGTCACGTGGGGTCACCGGCACCAGGTGACCGGGTCACGTGGGGACACCGGCCCCAGGTGACCGGGTCACGTGGGGTCACCGGCCCCAGGTGACCGGGTCACGTGGGGTCACCGGCCCCAGGTGACCCGGTCACGTGGGGTCACCGGCCCCAGGTGACCGGGTCACGTGGGGTCACCGGCCCCAGGTGACCGGGTCACGTGGGGTCACCGGCCCCAGGTCAGCGGGTCACGTGGGGACACCGGCCCCAGGTGACCGGGTCACGTGGGGTCACCGGCCCCAGGTGACCGGGTCACGTGGGGACACCGGCCCCAGGTGACCGGGTCACGTGGGGTCACCGGCCCCAGGTCAGCGGGTCACGTGGGGACACCGGCCCCAGGTAACCAAGGCATGTCGGGACCCAGCCCGGGTCCCCGGGACGGGTTTTTACCCCAGCCGAAGATCACCGGGTCCTGTCGGGTCCCCGGCCCGGGTCCCCTGGACAGGTCGATAACCCGGCCCCAGGTCACCCGGTCATCTCGCGCACCCGGCCTGGTTCCCAGGTTCCGATGACCACCCCGGCACCAGGACCCCGGGTCACGTGGGGACACCGGCCCCAGGTGACCGGGTCACGTGGGGTCACCGGCCCCAGGTGACCGGGTCACGTGGGGTCACCGGCCCCAGGTGACCGGGTCACGTGGGGTCACCGGACCCAGGTAACCGGGTCATACCGAGTCCCCGGACCCAGGTCACCGGGTCAGTTCGGGACCCCGGACCCAGGTCGGGTCATGTCACGTCCCATGCCCGGGTCCCCGGGTTGGATTTTTACCCAGGCCCCGGGTCACAGGGTCATGTCGGGTCAACGGCCTGGGTACAAGGGTCTGGTGACCACCCCGACCCCAGGTCCCCGGGTCATGACGGGACACCGGACCAGGTCCCCGAGTCCGGTCGACACCACAGCCCCAGGTCACCGGGTCATGTCGGGACCCAGCCCGGGTCCCCGGGACGGGTTTTTACCCCAGCCGCAGATCACCGGGTCCTGTCGGGTACCCGGGTCGGGTCCCCTGGACAGGTCGGCACCCCGGCCCCGGGTCACGGGGTCATGTCGGGTCGCTGTCCCGGGTACCAGTGTCAGGTGACCACCCCGGCCCCGGGAGACGGAGTCATACCGGGTCCCCGGCCCGGGTCCCCGGGTTGCATCGGGACAAAAGCACCGGATCACTGGATCACGTGGGGGCCCGGGCCCGGGTCCCCGGGTTGCATCGGGACACCAGCGAAGGACCACCGGGTCCTGTCGGGTCCCCGGCCCGGGTCCCCTGGACAGGTCGTTAACCCGGCCCCAGGTCACCGGGTCATGTCGCGCACCCGGCCTGGTTCCCAGGTTCCGGTGACCACCCCGGCACCAGGACCCCGGGTCACGTGGGGACCCCGGACCCAGGTCAGCGGGTCACGTGGGGACACCGGCCCCAGGTCACCGCGTCAGGTCGGGACCCCGAACCCAGGTCCACGAGTCCGTCGACACCACAGCCCCGGGTCACCGGGTCGTGTCGGGTAACCGGCCTGGTTCCAAGGTTCCGATGACCACCCCGGCACCAGGACCCCGGGTCACGTGGGGACACCGGCCCCAGGTGACCGGGTCACGTGGGGACACCGGCCCCAGGTCATCGGGTCACGTGGGGTCACCGGCCCCAGGTGACCGGGTCACGTGGGGTAACCGGCCCCAGGTGACCGGGTCACGTGGGGTCACCGGCCCCAGGTGACCGGGTCACGTGGGGACACCGGCCCCAGGTGACCGGGTCACGTGGGGTCACCGGCCCCAGGTGTTCGGGTCACGTGGGGACACCGGCCCCAGGTGACCGGGTCACGTGGGGTCACCGGCCCCAGGTCAGCGGGTCACGTGGGGTCACCGGCCCCAGGTCAGCGGGTCACGTGGGGACACCGGCCCCAGGTCACCGGGTCACGTGGGGTCACCGGCCCCAGGTCAGCGGGTCACGTGGGGACACCGGCCCCAGGTCACCGGGTCACGTGGGGTCACCGGTCCCAGGTGACCGGGTCACGTGGGGTCACCGGCCCCAGGTGACCGGGTCACGTGGGGTCACCGGCACCAGGTGACCGGGTCACGTGGGGACACCGGCCCCAGGTGACCGGGTCACGTGGGGTCACCGGCCCCAGGTGACCGGGTCACGTGGGGTCACCGGCCCCAGGTGACCGGGTCACGTGGGGTCACCGGCCCCAGGTCAGCGGGTCACGTGGGGAACCCGGCCCCAGGTGACCGGGTCACGTGGGGACCCCGGACCCAGCTAACCGGGTCATACCGAGTCCCCGGACCCAGGTCACCGAGTCAGTTCGGGACCCCGGACCCAGGTCGGGTCATGTCACGTCCCATGCCCGGGTCCCCGGGTTGGATTTTTACCCAGGCCCCGGGTCACAGGGTCATGTCGGGTCAACGGCCTGGGTACAATGGTCTGGTGACCACCCCGACCCCAGGTCCCCGGGTCATGACGGGACACCGGACCAGGTCCCCGAGTCCGGTCGACACCACAGCCCCAGGTCACCGGGTCATGTCGGGACCCAGCCCGGGTCCCCGGGACGGGTTTTTACCCCAGCCGCAGATCACCGGGTCCTGTCGGGTACCCGGGTCGGGTCCCCTGGACAGGTCGGCACCCCGGCCCCGGGTCACGGGGTCATGTCGGGTCGCTGTCCCGGGTACCAGTGTCAGGTGACCACCCCGGCCCCGGGAGACGGAGTCATACCGGGTCCCCGGCCCGGGTCCCCGGGTTGCATCGGGACAAAAGCACCGGATCACTGGATCACGTGGGGGCCCGTGCCCGGGTCCCCGGGTTGCATCGGGACACCAGCGAAGGACCACCGGGTCCTGTCAGGTCCCCGGCCCGGGTCCCCTGGACAGGTCGTTAACCCGGCCCCAGGTCACCGGGTCATGTCGCGCACCCGGCCTGGTTCCCAGGTTCCGGTGACCACCCCGGCACCAGGACCCCGGGTCCCGTGGGGACCCCGGCCCCAGGTGACCGGGTCACGTGGGGTCACCGGCCCCAGGTCAGCGGGTCACGTGGGGTCACCGGCCCCAGGTCAGCGGGTCACGTGGGGACACCGGCCCCAGGTCAGCGGGTCACGTGGGGACACCGGCCCCAGGTCACCGCGTCAGGTCGGGACCCCGAACCCAGGTCCACGAGTCCGTCGACACCACAGCCCCGGGTCACCGGGTCGTGTCGGGTAACCGGCCTGGTTCCCAGGTTCCGATGACCACCCCGGCACCAGGACTCTGGGTCACGTGGGGACACCGGCCCCAGGTGACCGGGTCACGTGGGGTCACCGGACCCAGGTGACCCAGTCACGTGGGGACACCGGCCCCAGGTGACCGGGTCACGTGGGGTCACCGGCCCCAGGTGACCGGGTCACGTGGGGTCACGGGCCCCAGGTGACCGGGTCACGTGGGGTCACCGGCCCCAGGTGACCGGGTCACGTGGGGACACCGGCCCCAGGTGACCGGGTCACGTGGGGACACCGGCCCCAGGTGACCGGGTCACGTGGGGTCACCGGCCCCAGGTGACTGGGTCACGTGCGGTCACCGGCCCCAGGTGTTCGGGTCACGTGGGGTCACCGGCCCCAGGTGACCGGGTCACGTGGGGTCACAGGCCCCAGGTCAGCGGGTCACGTGGGGTCACCGGCCCCAGGTGACCGGGTCACGTGGGGTCACCGGACCCAGGTAACCGGGTCATACCGAGTCCCCGGACCCAGGTCACCGGGTCAGTTCGGGACCCCGGACCCAGGTCGGGTCATGGCACGTCCCATGCCCGGGTCCCCGGGTTGGATTTTTACCCAGGCCCCGGGTCACAGAGTCATGTCGGGTCAACGACCTGGGTACAAGGGTCTGGTGGCCACCCCGACCCCAGGTCCCCGGGTCATGACGGGACACCGGACCAGGTCCCCGAGTCCGGTCGACACCACAGCCCCAGGTCACCGGGTCGTGTCGGGTAACCGGCCTGGTTCCCAGGTTCCGGTGACCACCCCGGCACCAGGACCCCGGGTCCCGTGGGGACCCCGGCCCCAGGTGACCGGGTCACGCGGGGTCACCGGCCCCAGGTCAGCGGGTCAGGTGGGGTCACCGGCCCCAGGTCAGCGGGTCACGTGGGGACACCGGCCCCAGGTCACCGGGTCACGTGGGGTCACCGGACCCAGGTGACCCGGTCACGTGGGGACACCGGCCCCAGGTGACCGGGTCACGTGGGGACACCGGCCCCAGGTGACCGGGTCACGTGGGGTCACCGGCCCCAGGTGACCGGGTCACGTGAGGTCACCGGCCCCAGGTCACCGGGTCACGTGGGGTCACCGGCCCCAGGTGACCGGGTCACGTGGGGTCACCGGCCCCAGGTCACCGGGTCACGTGGGGTCACCGGCCCCAGGTGACCGGGTCACGTGGGGTCACCGGCCCCAGGTGACCGGGTCACGTGGGGTCACCGGCCCCAGGTGACCGGGTCACGTGGGGTCACCGGCCCCAGGTGACCGGGTCACGTGGGGTCACCGGCCCCAGGTGACCGGGTCACGTGAGGTCACCGGCCCCAGGTGACCGGGTCACGTGGGGTCACCGGCCCCAGGTGACCGGGTCACGTGGGGTCACCGGCCCCAGGTGTTCGGGTCACGTGGGGTCACCGGCCCCAGGTGACCGGGTCACGTGGGGTCACCGGCCCCAGGTGACCGGGTCACGTGGGGACACCGGCCCCAGGTGACCGGGTCACGTGGGGTCACCGGCCCCAGGTGACCGGGTCACGTGGGGTCACCGGCCCCAGGTGACCTGGTCACGTGGGGTCACCGGCCCCAGGTGACCGGGTCACGTGGGGTCACCGGCCCCAGGTGACCGGGTCACGTGGGGACACCGGCCCCAGGTGACCGGGTCACGTGGGGTCACCGGCCCCAGGTGACCGGGTCACGTGGGGTCACCGGACCCAGGTCAGCGGGTCACGTGGGGACCCCGGCCCCAGGTAACCGGGTCATACCGAGTCCCCGGACCCAGGTCACCGGGTCAGTTCGGGACCCCGGACCCAGGTCGGGTCATGTCACGTCCCATGCCCGGGTCCCCGGGTTGGATTTTTACCCAGGCCCCGGGTCACAGGGTCATGTCGGGTCAACGGCCTGGGTACAAGGGTCTGGTGACCACCCCGACCCCAGGTCCCCGGGTCATGACGGGACACCGGACCAGGTCCCCGATTCCGGTCGACACCACAGCCCCAGGTCACCGGGTCATGTCGGGACCCAGCCCGGGTCCCCGGGACGGGTTTTTACCCCAGCCGCAGATCACCGGGTCCTGTCGGGTACCCGGGTCGGGTCCCCTGGACAGGTCGGCACCCCGGCCCCGGGTCACGGGGTCATGTCGGGTCGCTGTCCCGGGTACCAGTGTCAGGTGACCACCCCGGCCCCGGGAGACGGAGTCATACCGGGTCCCCGGCCCAGGTCCCCGGGTTGCATCGGGACAAAAGCACCGGATCACTGGATCACGTGGGGGCCCGGGCCCGGGTCCCCGGGTTGCATCGGGACACCAGCGAAGGACCACCGGGTCCTGTCGGGTCCCCGGCCCGGGTCCCCTGGACAGGTCGTTAACCCGGCCCCAGGTCACCGGGTCGTGTCGGGTAACCGGCCTGGTTCCCAGGTTCCGGTGACCACCCCGGCACCAGGACCCCGGGTCCCGTGGGGACC
The DNA here is from genome assembly GCA_951411735.1 of Somateria mollissima. Lineage (NCBI taxonomy): Eukaryota > Metazoa > Chordata > Aves > Anseriformes > Anatidae > Somateria > Somateria mollissima. Next base: position 804,335 of record CATOCB010000101.1, on the reverse strand, counting down.
CCGGCCCCAGGTGACCGGGTCACGCGGGGTCACCGGCCCCAGGTCAGCGGGTCACGTGGGGTCACCGGCCCCAGGTCAGCGGGTCACGTGGGGACACCGGCCCCAGGTCACCGCGTCAGGTCGGGACCTCGAACCCAGGTCCACGAGTCCGTCGACACCACAGCCCCGGGTCACAGGGTCGTGTCGGGTAACCGGCCTGGTTCCCAGGTTCCGATGACCACCCCGGCACCAGGACCCCGGGTCACGTGGGGACACCGGCCCCAGGTGACCGGGTCACGTGGGGTCACCGGCCCCAGGTGACCGGGTCACGTGGGGTCACCGGCCCCAGGTGACCGGGTCACGTGGGGTCACCGGCCCCAGGTGACCGGGTCACGTGGGGTCACCGGCCCCAGGTGACCGGGTCACGTGGGGTCACCGGCCCCAGGTGACCGGGTCACGTGGGGTCACCGGCCCCAGGTGACCTGGTCACGTGGGGTCACCGGCCCCAGGTGACCGGGTCACGTGGGGTCACCGGCCCCAGGTGACCGGGTCACGTGAGGTCACCGGCCCCAGGTGACCGGGTCACGTGGGGTCACCGGCCCCAGGTGACCGGGTCACGTGGGGTCACCGGCCCCAGGTGACCGGGTCACGTGGGGTCACCGGCCCCAGGTGTTCGGGTCACGTGGGGTCACCGGCCCCAGGTGACCGGGTCACGTGGGGTCTCCGGCCCCAGGTGACCGGGTCACGTGGGGTCACCGGCCCCAGGTGACCGGGTCACGTGGGGACACCGGCCCCAGGTGACCGGGTCACGTGGGGTCACCGGCCCCAGGTGACCGGGTCACGTGGGGTCACCGGCCCCAGGTGACCTGGTCACGTGGGGTCACCGGCCCCAGGTGACCGGGTCACGTGGGGTCACCGGCCCCAGGTGACCGGGTCACGTGGGGACACCGGCCCCAGGTGACCGGGTCACGTGGGGTCACCGGCCCCAGGTGACCGGGTCACGTGGGGTCACCGGACCCAGGTCAGCGGGTCACGTGGGGACCCCGGACCCAGGTAACCGGGTCATACCGAGTCCCCGGACCCAGGTCACCGGGTCAGTTCGGGACCCCGGACCCAGGTCGGGTCATGTCACGTCCCATGCCCGGGTCCCCGGGTTGGATTTTTACCCAGGCCCCGGGTCACAGGGTCATGTCGGGTCAACGGCCTGGGTACAAGGGTCTGGTGACCACCCCGACCCCAGGTCCCCGGGTCATGACGGGACACCGGACCAGGTCCCCGAGTCCGGTCGACACCACAGCCCCAGGTCACCGGGTCATGTCGGGACCCAGCCCGGGTCCCCGGGACGGGTTTTTACCCCAGCCGCAGATCACCGGGTCCTGTCGGGTACCCGGGTCGGGTCCCCTGGACAGGTCGGCACCCCGGCCCCGGGTCACGGGGTCATGTCGGGTCGCTGTCCCGGGTACCAGTGTCAGGTGACCACCCCGGCCCCGGGAGACGGAGTCATACCGGGTCCCCGGCCCAGGTCCCCGGGTTGCATCGGGACAAAAGCACCGGATCACTGGATCACGTGGGGGCCCGGGCCCGGGTCCCCGGGTTGCATCGGGACACCAGCGAAGGACCACCGGGTCCTGTCGGGTCCCCGGCCCGGGTCCCCTGGACAGGTCGTTAACCCGGCCCCAGGTCACCGGGTCGTGTCGGGTAACCGGCCTGGTTCCCAGGTTCCGGTGACCACCCCGGCACCAGGACCCCGGGTCCCGTGGGGACCCCGGCCCCAGGTGACCGGGTCACGCGGGGTCACCGGCCCCAGGTCAGCGGGTCACGTGGGGTCACCGGCCCCAGGTCAGCGGGTCACGTGGGGACACCGGCCCCAGGTCACCGCGTCAGGTCGGGACCCCGAACCCAGGTCCACGAGTCCGTCGACACCACAGCCCCGGGTCACCGGGTCGTGTCGGGTAACCGGCCTGGTTCCCAGGTTCCGATGACCACCCCGGCACCAGGACCCCGGGTCACGTGGGGACACCGGCCCCAGGTGACCGGGTCACGTGGGGTCACCGGCCCCAGGTGACCGGGTCACGTGGGGTCACCGGCCCCAGGTGACCGGGTCACGTGGGGACACCGGCCCCAGGTGACCGGGTCACGTGGGGTCACCGGCCCCAGGTGACCTGGTCACGTGGGGTCACCGGCCCCAGGTGACCGGGTCACGTGGGGTCACCGGCCCCAGGTGACCGGGTCACGTGAGGTCACCGGCCCCAGGTGACCGGATCACGTGGGGTCACCGGCCCCAGGTGACCGGGTCACGTGGGGTCACCGGCCCCAGGTGACCGGGTCACGTGGGGACACCGGCCCCAGGTGACCGGGTCACGTGGGGTCACCGGCCCCAGGTGACCGGGTCACGTGGGGACACCGGCCCCAGGTAACCGGGTCATACCGAGTCCCCGGACCCAGGTCACCGGGTCAGTTCGGGACCCCGGACCCAGGTCGGGTCATGTCACGTCCCATGCCCGGGTCCCCGGGTTGGATTTTTACCCAGGCCCCGGGTCACAGGGTCATGTCGGGTCAACGGCCTGGGTACAAGGGTCTGGTGACCACCCCGACCCCAGGTCCCCGGGTCATGACGGGACCCAGCCCGGGTCCCCGGGACGGGTTTTTACCCCAGCCGCAGATCACCGGGTCCTGTCGGGTACCCGGGTCGGGTCCCCTGGACAGGTCGGCACCCCGGCCCCGGGTCACGGGGTCATGTCGGGTCGCTGTCCCGGGTACCAGTGTCAGGTGACCACCCCGGCCCCGGGAGACAGAGTCATACCGGGTCCCCGGCCCGGGTCCCCGGGTTGCATCGGGACACCAGCGAAGGACCACCGGGTCCTGTCGGGTCCCCGGCCCGGGTCCCCTGGACAGGTCGTTAACCCGGCCCCAGGTCACCGGGTCATGTCGCGCACCCGGCCTGGTTCCCAGGTTCCGGTGACCACCCCGGCACCAGGACCCCGGGTCCCGTGGGGACCCCGGCCCCAGGTCAGCGGGTCACGTGGGGACACCGGCCCCAGGTCACCGCGTCAGGTCGGGACCCCGAACCCAGGTCCACGAGTCCGTCGACACCACAGCCCCGGGTCACCGGGTCGTGTCGGGTAACCGGCCTGGTTCCAAGGTTCCGATGACCACCCCGGCACCAGGACCCCGGGTCACGTGGGGACACCGGCCCCAGGTGACCGGGTCACGTGGGGACACCGGCCCCAGGTCATCGGGTCACGTGGGGTAACCGGCCCCAGGTGACCGGGTCACGTGGGGTCACCGGCCCCAGGTGACCGGGTCACGTGAGGTCACCGGCCCCAGGTGACCGGGTCACGTGGGGTCACCGGCCCCAGGTCAGCGGGTCACGTGGGGTCACCGGCCCCACGTGACCGGGTCACGTGGGGACACCGGCCCCAGGTCACTGGGTCACGTGGGGACACCGGCCCCAGGTGACCGGGTCACGTGGGGTCACCGGACCCAGGTCAGCGGGTCACGTGGGGACACCGGCCCCAGGTAACCGGGTCATACCGAGTCCCCGGACCCAGGTCACCGGGTCAGTTCGGGACCCCGGACCCAGGTTGGGTCATGTCACGTCCCATGCCCGGGTCCCCGGGTTGGATTTTTACCCAGGCCCCGGGTCACAGGGTCATGTCGGGTCAACGGCCTGGGTACAAGGGTCTGGTGACCACCCCGACCCCAGGTCCCCGGGTCATGACGGGACACCGGACCAGGTCCCCGAGTCCGGTCGACACCACAGCCCCAGGTCACCGGGTCATGTCGGGACCCAGCCCAGGTCCCCGGGACGGGTTTTTACCCCAGCCGCAGATCACCGGGTCCTGTCGGGTACCCGGGTCGGGTCCCCTGGACAGGTCGGCACCCCGGCCCCGGGTCACGGGGTCATGTCGGGTCGCTGTCCCGGGTACCAGTGTCAGGTGACCACCCCGGCCCCGGGAGACGGAGTCATACCGGGTCCCCGGCCCAGGTCCCCGGGTTGCATCGGGACAAAAGCACCGGATCACTGGATCACGTGGGGGCCCGGGCCCGGGTCCCCGGGTTGCATCGGGACACCAGCGAAGGACCACCGGGTCCTGTCGGGTCCCCGGCCCGGGTCCCCTGGACAGGTCGTTAACCCGGCCCCAGGTCACCGGGTCGTGTCGGGTAACCGGCCTGGTTCCCAGGTTCCGGTGACCACCCCGGCACCAGGACCCCGGGTCCCGTGGGGACCCCGGCCCCAGGTGACCGGGTCACGCGGGGTCACCGGCCCCAGGTCAGCGGGTCACGTGGGGTCACCGGCCCCAGGTCAGCGGGTCACGTGGGGACACCGGCCCCAGGTCACCGCGTCAGGTCGGGACCCCGAACCCAGGTCCACGAGTCCGTCGACACCACAGCCCCGGGTCACCGGGTCGTGTCGGGTAACCGGCCTGGTTCCCAGGTTCCGATGACCACCCCGGCACCAGGACCCCGGGTCACGTGGGGACACCGGCCCCAGGTGACCGGGTCACGTGGGGTCACCGGCCCCAGGTGACCGGGTCACGTAGGGTCACCGGCCCCAGGTGACCGGGTCACGTGGGGACACCGGCCCCAGGTGACCGGGTCACGTGGGGTCACCGGCACCAGGTGACTGGGTCACGTGGGGTCACCGGCCCCAGGTGACCTGGTCACGTGGGGTCACCGGCCCCAGGTGACCGGGTCACGTGAGGTCACCGGCCCCAGGTGACCGGGTCACGTGGGGTCACCGGCCCCAGGTGACCGGGTCACGTGGGGTCACCGGCCCCAGGTGACCTGGTCACGTGGGGTCACCGGCCCCAGGTCAGCGGGTCACGTGGGGTCACCGGCCCCAGGTGACCGGGTCACGTGAGGTCACCGGCCCCAGGTTACCGGGTCACGTGGGGTCACCGGCCCCAGGTGACCGGGTCACGTGGGGTCACCGGCCCCAGGGGACCGGGTCACGTGGGGTCACCGGCCCCAGGTGACCGGGTCACGTGGGGTCACCGGCCCCAGGTGTTCGGGTCACGTGGGGTCACCGGCCCCAGGTGACCGGGTCACGTGGGGACACCGGCCCCAGGTAACCGGGTCATACCGAGTCCCCGGACCCAGGTCACCGGGTCAGTTCGGGACCCCGGACCCAGGTCGGGTCATGTCACGTCCCATGCCCGGGTCCCCGGGTTGGATTTTTACCCAGGCCCCGGGTCACAGGGTCATGTCGGGTCAACGGCCTGGGTACAAGGGTCTGGTGACCACCCCGACCCCAGGTCCCCGGGTCATGACGGGACACCGGACCAGGTCCCCGAGTCCGGTCGACACCACAGCCCCAGGTCACCGGGTCATGTCGGGACCCAGCCCGGGTCCCCGGGACGGGTTTTTACCCCAGCCGCAGATCACCGGGTCCTGTCGGGTACCCGGGTCGGGTCCCCTGGACAGGTCGGCACCCCGGCCCCGGGTCACGGGGTCATGTCGGGTCGCTGTCCCGGGTACCAGTGTCAGGTGACCACCCCGGCCCCGGGAGACGGAGTCATACCGGGTCCCCGGCCCGGGTCCCCGGGTTGCATCGGGACACCAGCGAAGGACCACCGGGTCCTGTCGGGTCCCCGGCCCGGGTCCCCTGGACAGGTCGTTAACCCGGCCCCAGGTCACCGGGTCATGTCGCGCACCCGGCCTGGTTCCCAGGTTCCGGTGACCACCCCGGCACCAGGACCCCGGGTCACGTGGGGACCCCGGCCCCAGGTCAGCGGGTCACGTGGGGACACCGGCCCCAGGTCACCGCGTCAGGTCGGGACCCCGAACCCAGGTCCACGAGTCCGTCGACACCACAGCCCCGGGTCACCGGGTCGTGTCGGGTAACCGGCCTGGTTCCAAGGTTCCGATGACCACCCCGGCACCAGGACCCCGGGTCACGTGGGGACACCGGCCCCAGGTGACCGGGTCACGTGGGGACACCGGCCCCAGGTCATCGGGTCACGTGGGGTAACCGGCCCCAGGTGACCGGGTCACGTGGGGTCACCGGCCCCAGGTGACCGGGTCACGTGAGGTCACCGGCCCCAGGTGACCGGGTCACGTGGGGTCACCGGCCCCAGGTGACCGGGTCACGTGGGGTCACCGGCCCCAGGTCAGCGGGTCACGTGGGGACACCGGCCCCAGGTGTTCGGGTCACGTGGGGTAACCGGCCCCAGGTGACCGGGTCACGTGGGGTCACCGGCCCCAGGTGACCGGGTCACGTGGGGTCACCGGCCCCAGGTGACCTGGTCACGTGGGGTCACCGGCCCCAGGTGACCGGGTCACGTGGGGACACCGGCCCCAGGTGACCGGGTCACGTGGGGACACCGGCCCCAGGTGACCGGGTCACGTGGGGTCACCGGACCCAGGTCAGCGGATCACGTGGGGACACCGGCCCCAGGTAACCGGGTCATACCGAGTCCCCGGACCCAGGTCACCGGGTCAGTTCGGGACCCCGGACCCAGGTTGGGTCATGTCACGTCCCATGCCCGGGTCCCCGGGTTGGATTTTTACCCAGGCCCCGGGTCACAGGGTCATGTCGGGTCAACGGCCTGGGTACAAGGGTCTGGTCACCACCCCGACCCCAGGTCCCCGGGTCATGACGGGACACCGGACCAGGTCCCCGAGTCCGGTCGACACCACAGCCCCAGGTCACCGGGTCATGTCGGGACCCAGCCCGGGTCCCCGGGACGGGTTTTTACCCCAGCCGCAGATCACCGGGTCCTGTCGGGTACCCGGGTCGGGTCCCCTGGACAGGTCGGCACCCCGGCCCCGGGTCACGGGGTCATGTCGGGTCGCTGTCCCGGGTACCAGTGTCAGGTGACCACCCCGGCCCCGGGAGACGGAGTCATACCGGGTCCCCGGCCCAGGTCCCCGGGTTGCATCGGGACAAAAGCACCAGATCACTGGATCACGTGGGGGCCCGGGCCCGGGTCCCCGGGTTGCATCGGGACACCAGTGAAGGACCACCGGGTCCTGTCGGGTCCCCGGCCCGGGTCCCCTGGACAGGTCGTTAACCCGGCCCCAGGTCACCGGGTCGTGTCGGGTAACCGGCCTGGTTCCCAGGTTCCGGTGACCACCCCGGCACCAGAACCCCGGGTCCCGTGGGGACCCCGGCCCCAGGTGACCGGGTCACGCGGGGTCACCGGCCCCAGGTCAGCGGGTCACGTGGGGTCACCGGCCCCAGGTCAGCGGGTCACGTGGGGACACCGGCCCCAGGTCACCGGGTCACGTGGGGTCACCGGACCCAGGTGACCCGGTCACGTGGGGACACCGGCCCCAGGTGACCGGGTCACGTGGGGACACCGGCCCCAGGTGACCGGGTCACGTGGGGTCACCGGCCCCAGGTGACCGGGTCACGTGAGGTCACCGGCCCCAGGTCACCGGGTCACGTGGGGTCACCGGCCCCAGGTGACCGGGTCACGTGGGGTCACCGGCCCCAGGTGACCGGGTCACGTGGGGTCACCGGCCCCAGGTGACCGGGTCACGTGGGGTCACCGGCCCCAGGTGACCTGGTCACGTGGGGTCACCGGCCCCAGGTGACCGGGTCACGTGGGGTCACCGGCCCCAGGTGACCGGGTCACGTGAGGTCACCGGCCCCAGGTGACCGGGTCACGTGGGGTCACCGGCCCCAGGTGACCGGGTCACGTGGGGTCACCGGCCCCAGGTGACCGGGTCACGTGGGGTCACCGGACCCAGGTGTTCGGGTCACGTGGGGTCACCGGCCCCAGGTGACCGGGTCACGTGGGGTCACCGGCCCCAGGTGACCGGGTCACGTGGGGTCACCGGCCCCAGGTGACCGGGTCACGTGGGGACACCGGCCCCAGGTTACCGGGTCACATGGGGTCACCGGCCCCAGGTGACCGGGTCACGTGGGGTCACCGGCCCCAGGTGACCTGGTCACGTGGGGTCACCGGCCCCAGGTGACCGGGTCACGTGGGGTCACCGGCCCCAGGTCACCGGGTCACGTGGGGACACCGGCCCCAGGTGACCGGGTCACGTGGGGTCACCGGCCCCAGGTGACCGGGTCACGTGGGGTCACCGGACCCAGGTCAGCGGGTCACGTGGGGACCCCGGCCCCAGGTAACCGGGTCATACCGAGTCCCCGGACCCAGGTCACCGGGTCAGTTCGGGACCCCGGACCCAGGTCGGGTCATGTCACGTCCCATGCCCGGGTCCCCGGGTTGGATTTTTACCCAGGCCCCGGGTCACAGGGTCATGTCGGGTCAACGGCCTGGGTACAAGGGTCTGGTGACCACCCCGACCCCAGGTCCCCGGGTCATGACGGGACAGCGGACCAGGTCCCCGAGTCCGGTCGACACCACAGCCCCAGGTCACCGGGTCATGTCGGGACCCAGCCCGGGTCCCCGGGACGGGTTTTTACCCCAGCCGCAGATCACCGGGTCCTGTCGGGTACCCGGGTCGGGTCCCCTGGACAGGTCGGCACCCCGGCCCCGGGTCATGGGGTCATGTCGGGTCGCTGTCCCGGGTACCAGTGTCAGGTGACCACCCCGGCCCCGGGAGACGGAGTCATACCGGGTCCCCGGCCCAGGTCCCCGGGTTGCATCGGGACAAAAGCACCAGATCACTGGATCACGTGGGGGCCCGGGCCCGGGTCCCCGGGTTGCATCGGGACACCAGTGAAGGACCACCGGGTCCTGTCGGGTCCCCGGCCCGGGTCCCCTGGACAGGTCGTTAACCCGGCCCCAGGTCACCGGGTCGTGTCGGGTAACCGGCCTGGTTCCCAGGTTCCGGTGACCACCCCGGCACCAGAACCCCGGGTCCCGTGGGGACCCCGGCCCCAGGTGACCGGGTCACGCGGGGTCACCGGCCCCAGGTCAGCGGGTCACGTGGGGTCACCGGCCCCAGGTCAGCGGGTCACGTGGGGACACCGGCCCCAGGTCACCGGGTCACGTGGGGTCACCGGACCCAGGTGACCCGGTCACGTGGGGACACCGGCCCCAGGTGACCGGGTCACGTGGGGACACCGGCCCCAGGTGACCGGGTCACGTGGGGTCACCGGCCCCAGGTGACCGGGTCACGTGAGGTCACCGGCCCCAGGTCACCGGGTCACGTGGGGTCACCGGCCCCAGGTGACCGGGTCACGTGGGGTCACCGGCCCCAGGTGACCGGGTCACGTGGGGTCACCGGCCCCAGGTGACCGGGTCACGTGGGGTCACCGGCCCCAGGTGACCTGGTCACGTGGGGTCACCGGCCCCAGGTGACCGGGTCACGTGGGGTCACCGGCCCCAGGTGACCGGGTCACGTGAGGTCACCGGCCCCAGGTGACCGGGTCACGTGGGGTCACCGGCCCCAGGTGACCGGGTCACGTGGGGTCACCGGCCCCAGGTGACCGGGTCACGTGGGGTCACCGGACCCAGGTGTTCGGGTCACGTGGGGTCACCGGCCCCAGGTGACCGGGTCACGTGGGGTCACCGGCCCCAGGTGACCGGGTCACGTGGGGTCACCGGCCCCAGGTGACCGGGTCACGTGGGGACACCGGCCCCAGGTTACCGGGTCACATGGGGTCACCGGCCCCAGGTGACCGGGTCACGTGGGGTCACCGGCCCCAGGTGACCTGGTCACGTGGGGTCACCGGCCCCAGGTGACCGGGTCACGTGGGGTCACCGGCCCCAGGTCACCGGGTCACGTGGGGACACCGGCCCCAGGTGACCGGGTCACGTGGGGTCACCGGCCCCAGGTGACCGGGTCACGTGGGGTCACCGGACCCAGGTCAGCGGGTCACGTGGGGACCCCGGCCCCAGGTAACCGGGTCATACCGAGTCCCCGGACCCAGGTCACCGGGTCAGTTCGGGACCCCGGACCCAGGTCGGGTCATGTCACGTCCCATGCCCGGGTCCCCGGGTTGGATTTTTACCCAGGCCCCGGGTCACAGGGTCATGTCGGGTCAACGGCCTGGGTACAAGGGTCTGGTGACCACCCCGACCCCAGGTCCCCGGGTCATGACGGGACAGCGGACCAGGTCCCCGAGTCCGGTCGACACCACAGCCCCAGGTCACCGGGTCATGTCGGGACCCAGCCCGGGTCCCCGGGACGGGTTTTTACCCCAGCCGCAGATCACCGGGTCCTGTCGGGTACCCGGGTCGGGTCCCCTGGACAGGTCGGCACCCCGGCCCCGGGTCACGGGGTCATGTCGGGTCGCTGTCCCGGGTACCAGTGTCAGGTGACCACCCCGGCCCCGGGAGACGGAGTCATACCGGGTCCCCGGCCCGGGTCCCCGGGTTGCATCGGGACACCAGCGAAGGACCACCGGGTCCTGTCGGGTCCCCGGCCCGGGTCCCCTGGACAGGTCGTTAACCCGGCCCCAGGTCACCGGGTCATGTCGCGCACCCGGCCTGGTTCCCAGGTTCCGGTGACCACCCCGGCACCAGGACCCCGGGTCACGTGGGGACCCCGGACCCAGGTCAGCGGGTCACGTGGGGACACCGGCCCCAGGTCACCGCGTCAGGTCGGGACCCCGAACCCAGGTCCACGAGTCCGTCGACACCACAGCCCCGGGTCACCGGGTCGTGTCGGGTAACCGGCCTGGTTCCAAGGTTCCGATGACCACCCCGGCACCAGGACCCCGGGTCACGTGGGGACACCGGCCCCAGGTGACCGGGTCACGTGGGGACACCGGCCCCAGGTCATCGGGTCACGTGGGGTAACCGGCCCCAGGTGACCGGGTCACGTGGGGTCACCGGCCCCAGGTGACCGGGTCACGTGAGGTCACCGGCCCCAGGTGACCGGGTCACGTGGGGTCACCGGCCCCAGGTGACCGGGTCACGTGGGGTCACCGGCCCCAGGTCAGCGGGTCACGTGGGGACACCGGCCCCAGGTGTTCGGGTCACGTGGGGTCACCGGCCCCAGGTGACCGGGTCACGTGGGGTCACCGGCCCCAGGTGACCGGGTCACGTGGGGTCACCGGCCCCAGGTGACCTGGTCACGTGGGGTCACCGGCCCCAGGTGACCGGGTCACGTGGGGACACCGGCCCCAGGTGACCGGGTCACGTGGGGACACCGGCCCCAGGTGACCGGGTCACGTGGGGTCACCGGACCCAGGTCAGCGGATCACGTGGGGACACCGGCCCCAGGTAACCGGGTCATACCGAGTCCCCGGACCCAGGTCACCGGGTCAGTTCGGGACCCCGGACCCAGGTTGGGTCATGTCACGTCCCATGCCCGGGTCCCCGGGTTGGATTTTTACCCAGGCCCCGGGTCACAGGGTCATGTCGGGTCAACGGCCTGGGTACAAGGGTCTGGTGACCACCCCGACCCCAGGTCCCCGGGTCATGACGGGACACCGGACCAGGTCCCCGAGTCCGGTCGACACCACAGCCCCAGGTCACCGGGTCATGTCGGGACCCAGCCCGGGTCCCCGGGACGGGTTTTTACCCCAGCCGCAGATCACCGGGTCCTGTCGGGTACCCGGGTCGGGTCCCCTGGACAGGTCGGCACCCCGGCCCCGGGTCACGGGGTCATGTCGGGTCGCTGTCCCGGGTACCAGTGTCAGGTGACCACCCCGGCCCCGGGAGACGGAGTCATACCGGGTCCCCGGCCCAGGTCCCCGGGTTGCATCGGGACAAAAGCACCAGATCACTGGATCACGTGGGGGCCCGGGCCCGGGTCCCCGGGTTGCATCGGGACACCAGTGAAGGACCACCGGGTCCTGTCGGGTCCCCGGCCCGGGTCCCCTGGACAGGTCGTTAACCCGGCCCCAGGTCACCGGGTCGTGTGGGGTAACCGGCCTGGTTCCCAGGTTCCGGTGACCACCCCGGCACCAGAACCCCGGGTCCCGTGGGGACCCCGGCCCCAGGTGACCGGGTCACGCGGGGTCACCGGCCCCAGGTCAGCGGGTCACGTGGGGTCACCGGCCCCAGGTCAGCGGGTCACGTGGGGACACCGGCCCCAGGTCAGCGGGTCACGTGGGGACACCGGCCCCAGGTCACCGGGTCACGTGGGGTCACCGGACCCAGGTGACCCGGTCACGTGGGGACACCGGCCCCAGGTGACCGGGTCACGTGGGGACACCGGCCCCAGGTGACCGGGTCACGTGGGGTCACCGGCCCCACGTGACCGGGTCACGTGAGGTCACCGGCCCCAGGTCACCGGGTCACGTGGGGTCACCGGCCCCAGGTGACCGGGTCACGTGGGGTCACCGGCCCCAGGTGACCGGGTCACGTGGGGTCACCGGCCCCAGGTGACCGGGTCACGTGGGGTCACCGGCCCCAGGTGACCGGGTCACGTGGGGTCACCGGCCCCAGGTGACCTGGTCACGTGGGGTCACCGGCCCCAGGTGACCGGGTCACGTGGGGTCACCGGCCCCAGGTGACCGGGTCACGTGAGGTCACCGGCCCCAGGTGACCGGGTCACGTGGGGTCACCGGCCCCAGGTGACCGGGTCACGTGGGGTCACCGGCCCCAGGTCAGCGGGTCACGTGGGGACACCGGCCCCAGGTGTTCGGGTCACGTGGGGTCACCGGCCCCAGGTGACCGGGTCACGTGGGGTCACCGGCCCCAGGTGACCGGGTCACGTGGGGTCACCGGCCCCAGGTGACCTGGTCACGTGGGGTCACCGGCCCCAGGTGACCGGGTCACGTGGGGACACCGGCCCCAGGTGACCGGGTCACGTGGGGACACCGGCCCCAGGTGACCGGGTCACGTGGGGTCACCGGACCCAGGTCAGCGGATCACGTGGGGACACCGGCCCCAGGTAACCGGGTCATACCGAGTCCCCGGACCCAGGTCACCGGGTCAGTTCGGGACCCCGGACCCAGGTTGGGTCATGTCACGTCCCATGCCCGGGTCCCCGGGTTGGATTTTTACCCAGGCCCCGGGTCACAGGGTCATGTCGGGTCAACGGCCTGGGTACAAGGGTCTGGTGACCACCCCGACCCCAGGTCCCCGGGTCATGACGGGACACCGGACCAGGTCCCCGAGTCCGGTCGACACCACAGCCCCAGGTCACCGGGTCATGTCGGGACCCAGCCCGGGTCCCCGGGACGGGTTTTTACCCCAGCCGCAGATCACCGGGTCCTGTCGGGTACCCGGGTCGGGTCCCCTGGACAGGTCGGCACCCCGGCCCCGGGTCACGGGGTCATGTCGGGTCGCTGTCCCGGGTACCAGTGTCAGGTGACCACCCCGGCCCCGGGAGACGGAGTCATACCGGGTCCCCGGCCCAGGTCCCCGGGTTGCATCGGGACAAAAGCACCAGATCACTGGATCACGTGGGGGCCCGGGCCCGGGTCCCCGGGTTGCATCGGGACACCAGTGAAGGACCACCGGGTCCTGTCGGGTCCCCGGCCCGGGTCCCCTGGACAGGTCGTTAACCCGGCCCCAGGTCACCGGGTCGTGTGGGGTAACCGGCCTGGTTCCCAGGTTCCGGTGACCACCCCGGCACCAGAACCCCGGGTCCCGTGGGGACCCCGGCCCCAGGTGACCGGGTCACGCGGGGTCACCGGCCCCAGGTCAGCGGGTCACGTGGGGTCACCGGCCCCAGGTCAGCGGGTCACGTGGGGACACCGGCCCCAGGTCAGCGGGTCACGTGGGGACACCGGCCCCAGGTCACCGGGTCACGTGGGGTCACCGGACCCAGGTGACCCGGTCACGTGGGGACACCGGCCCCAGGTGACCGGGTCACGTGGGGACACCGGCCCCAGGTGACCGGGTCACGTGGGGTCACCGGCCCCACGTGACCGGGTCACGTGAGGTCACCGGCCCCAGGTCACCGGGTCACGTGGGGTCACCGGCCCCAGGTGACCGGGTCACGTGGGGTCACCGGCCCCAGGTGACCGGGTCACGTGGGGTCACCGGCCCCAGGTGACCGGGTCACGTGGGGTCACCGGCCCCAGGTGACCGGGTCACGTGGGGTCACCGGCCCCAGGTGACCTGGTCACGTGGGGTCACCGGCCCCAGGTGACCGGGTCACGTGGGGTCACCGGCCCCAGGTGACCGGGTCACGTGGGGTCACCGGCCCCAGGTGACCGGGTCACGTGGGGTCACCGGACCCAGGTGTTCGGGTCACGTGGGGTCACCGGCCCCAGGTGACCGGGTCACGTGGGGTCACCGGCCCCAGGTGACCGGGTCACGTGGGGTCACCGGCCCCAGGTGACCGGGTCACGTGGGGACACCGGCCCCAGGTTACCGGGTCACGTGGGGTCACCGGCCCCAGGTGACCGGGTCACGTGGGGTCACCGGCCCCAGGTGACCTGGTCACGTGGGGTCACCGGCCCCAGGTGACCGGGTCACGTGGGGTCACCGGCCCCAGGTCACCGGGTCACGTGGGGACACCGGCCCCAGGTGACCGGGTCACGTGGGGTCACCGGCCCCAGGTGACCGGGTCACGTGGGGTCACCGGACCCAGGTCAGCGGGTCACGTGGGGACCCCGGACCCAGGTAACCGGGTCATACCGAGTCCCCGGACCCAGGTCACCGGGTCAGTTCGGGACCCCGGACCCAGGTCGGGTCATGTCACGTCCCATGCCCGGGTCCCCGGGTTGGATTTTTACCCAGGCCCCGGGTCAGAGGGTCATGTCGGGTCAACGGCCTGGGTACAAGGGTCTGGTGACCACCCCGACCCCAGGTCCCCGGGTCATGACGGGACAGCGGACCAGGTCCCCGAGTCCGGTCGACACCACAGCCCCAGGTCACCGGGTCATGTCGGGACCCAGCCCGGGTCCCCGGGACGGGTTTTTACCCCAGCCGCAGATCACCGGGTCCTGTCGGGTACCCGGGTCGGGTCCCCTGGACAGGTCGGCACCCCGGCCCCGGGTCACGGGGTCATGTCGGGTCGCTGTCCCGGGTACCAGTGTCAGGTGACCACCCCGGCCCCGGGAGACGGAGTCATACCGGGTCCCCGGCCCGGGTCCCCGGGTTGCATCGGGACACCAGCGAAGGACCACCGGGTCCTGTCGGGTCCCCGGCCCGGGTCCCCTGGAGAGGTCGTTAACCCGGCCCCAGGTCACCGGGTCATGTCGCGCACCCGGCCTGGTTCCCAGGTTCCGGTGACCACCCCGGCACCAGGACCCCGGGTCACGTGGGGACCCCGGACCCAGGTCAGCGGGTCACGTGGGGACACCGGCCCCAGGTCACCGCGTCAGGTCGGGATCCCGAACCCAGGTCCACGAGTCCGTCGACACCACAGCCCCGGGTCACCGGGTCGTGTCGGGTAACCGGCCTGGTTCCAAGGTTCCGATGACCACCCCGGCACCAGGACCCCGGGTCACGTGGGGACACCGGCCCCAGGTGACCGGGTCACGTGGGGACACCGGCCCCAGGTCATCGGGTCACGTGGGGTAACCGGCCCCAGGTGACCGGGTCACGTGGGGTCACCGGCCCCAGGTGACCGGGTCACGTGAGGTCACCGGCCCCAGGTGACCGGGTCACGTGGGGTCACCGGCCCCAGGTGACCGGGTCACGTGGGGTCACCGGCCCCAGGTCAGCGGGTCACGTGGGGACACCGGCCCCAGGTGTTCGGGTCACGTGGGGTCACCGGCCCCAGGTGACCGGGTCACGTGGGGTCACCGGCCCCAGGTGACCTGGTCACGTGGGGTCACCGGCCCCAGGTGACCGGGTCACGTGGGGACACCGGCCCCAGGTGACCGGGTCACGTGGGGTCACCGGCCCCAGGTGACCGGGTCACGTGGGGTCACCGGACCCAGGTCAGCGGGTCACGTGGGGACACCGGCCCCAGGTAACCGGGTCATACCGAGTCCCCGGACCCAGGTCACCGGGTCAGTTCGGGACCCCGGACCCAGGTTGGGTCATGTCACGTCCCATGCCCGGGTCCCCGGGTTGGATTTTTACCCAGGCCCCGGGTCACAGGGTCATGTCGGGTCAACGGCCTGGGTACAAGGGTCTGGTGACCACCCCGACCCCAGGTTCCCGGGTCATGACGGGACACCGGACCAGGTCCCCGAGTCCGGTCGACACCACAGCCCCAGGTCACCGGGTCATGTCGGGACCCAGCCCGGGTCCCCGGGACGGGTTTTTACCCCAGCCGCAGATCACCGGGTCCTGTCGGGTACCCGGGTCGGGTCCCCTGGACAGGTCGGCACCCCGGCCCCGGGTCACGGGGTCATGTCGGGTCGCTGTCCCGGGTACCAGTGTCAGGTGACCACCCCGGCCCCGGGAGACGGAGTCATACCGGGTCCCCGGCCCGGGTCCCCGGGTTGCATCGGGACACCAGCGAAGGACCACCGGGTCCTGTCGGGTCCCCGGCCCGGGTCCCCTGGACAGGTCGTTAACCCGGCCCCAGGTCACCGGGTCGTGTCAGGTAACCGGCCTGGTTCCCAGGTTCCGGTGACCACCCCGGCACCAGGACCCTGGGTCACGTGGGGACCCCGGACCCAGGTCAGCGGGTCACGTGGGGACACCGGCCCCAGGTCATCGGGTCACGTGGGGTCACCGGCCCCAGGTGACCGGGTCACGTGGGGACACCGGCCCCAGGTGACCGGGTCACGTGGGGTCACCGGCCCCAGGTGACCGGGTCACGTGGGGTCACCGGCCCCAGGTGACCGGGTCACGTGGGGACACCGGCCCCAGGTGACCGGGTCACGTGGGGTCACCGGCCCCAGGTGACCGGGTCACGTGGGGACACCGGCCCCAGGTGACCGGGTCACGTGGGGTCACCGGCCCCAGGTGACCGGGTCACGTGGGGTCACCGGCCCCAGGTCAGCGGGTCACGTGGGGTCACCGGCCCCAGGTGACCGGGTCACGTGGGGACACCGGCCCCAGGTGACCGGGTCACGTGGGGTCACCGGCCCCAGGTGACCGGGTCACGTGGGGACACCGGCCCCAGGTCACCGGGTCACGTGGGGTCACCGGCCCCAGGTGACCGGGTCACGTGGGGTCACCGGCCCCAGGTCAGCGGGTCACGTGGGGTCACCGGCCCCAGGTGTTCGGGTCACGTGGGGTCACCGGCCCCAGGTGACCGGGTCACGTGGGGTCACCGGCCCCAGGTGACCGGGTCACGTGGGGACACCGGACCCAGGTCACCGGGTCACGTGGGGTCACCGGCCCCAGGTGACCGGGTCACGTGGGGTCACCGGCCCCAGGTGACCGGGTCACGTGGGGTCACCGGCCCCAGGTGTTCGGGTCACGTGGGGTCACCGGCCCCAGGTGACCGGGTCACGTGGGGTCACCGGCCCCAGGTGACCGGGTCACGTGGGGTCACCGGCCCCAGGTGACCGGGTCACGAGGGGTCACCTGCCCCAGGTCAGCGGGTCACGTGGGGACACCGGCCCCAGGTAACCAAGGCATGTCGGGACCCAGCCCGGGTCCCCGGGACGGGTTTTTACCCCAGCCGCAGATCACCGGGTCCTGTCGGGTCCCCGGCCCGGGTCCCCTGGACAGGTCGATAACCCGGCCCCAGGTCACCCGGTCATCTCGCGCACCCGGCCTGGTTCCCAGGTTCCGATGACCACCCCGGCACCAGGACCCCGGGTCACGTGGGGACACCGGCCCCAGGTGACCGGGTCACGTGGGGTCACCGGCCCCAGGTCAGCGGGTCACGTGGGGACCCCGGACCCAGGTGACCGGGTCACGTGGGGACCCCGGACCCAGGTAACCGGGTCATACCGAGTCCCCGGACCCAGGTCACCGGGTCAGTTCGGGACCCCGGACCCAGGTCGGGTCATGTCACGTCCCATGCCCGGGTCCCCGGGTTGGATTTTTACCCAGGCCTCGGGTCAGAGGGTCATGTCGGGTCAACGGCCTGGGTACAAGGGTCTGGTGACCACCCCGACCCCAGGTCCCCGGGTCATGACGGGACACCGGACCAGGTCCCCGAGTCCGGTCGACACCACAGCCCCAGGTCACCGGGTCATGTCGGGACCCAGCCCGGGTCCCCGGGACGGGTTTTTACCCCAGCCGCAGATCACCGGGTCCTGTCGGGTACCCGGGTCGGGTCCCCTGGACAGGTCGGCACCCCGGCCCCGGGTCACGGGGTCATGTCGGGTCGCTGTCCCGGGTACCAGTGTCAGGTGACCACCCCGGCCCCGGGAGACGGAGTCATACCGGGTCCCCGGCCCGGGTCCCCGGGTTGCATCGGGACACCAGCGAAGGACCACCGGGTCCTGTCGGGTCCCCGGCCCGGGTCCCCTGGACAGGTCGTTAACCCGGCCCCAGGTCACCGGGTCATGTCGCGCACCCGGCCTGGTTCCCAGGTTCCGGTGACCACCCCGGCACCAGGACCCCGGATCACGTGGGGACCCCGGACCCAGGTCAGCGGGTCACGTGGGGACACCGGCCCCAGGTCACCGCGTCAGGTCGGGACCCCGAACCCAGGTCCACGAGTCCGTCGAAACCACAGCCCCGGGTCACCGGGTCGTGTCGGGTAACCGGCCTGGTTCCAAGGTTCCGATGACCACCCCGGCACCAGGACCCCGGGTCACGTGGGGACACCGGCCCCAGGTGACCGGGTCACGTGGGGTCACCGGCCCCAGGTGACCGGGTCACGTGGGGTCACCGGCCCCAGGTGACCGGGTCACGTGGGGTCACCGGCCCCAGGTGACCGGGTCACGTGGGGACACCGGCCCCAGGTGACCGGGTCACGTGGGGTCACCGGCCCCAGGTGACCGGGTCACGTGGGGACACCGGCCCCAGGTGACCGGGTCATACCCAGTCCCCGGACCCAGGTCACCGGGTCAGTTCGGGACCCCGGACCCAGGTCGGGTCATGTCACGTCCCATGCCCGGGTCCCCGGGTTGGATTTTTACCCAGGCCCCGGGTCACAGGGTCATGTCGGGTCAACGGCCTGGGTACAAGGGTCTGGTGACCACCCCGACCCCAGGTCCCCGGGTCATGACGGGACACCGGACCAGGTCCCCGAGTCCGGTCGACACCACAGCCCCAGGTCACCGGGTCAGGTCGGCACCCCGGAACCAGGTCACCGGGTCATGTCGGGACCCAGCCCGGGTCCCCGGGACGGGTTTTTACCCCAGCCGCAGATCACCGGGTCCTGTCGGGTACCCGGGTCGGGTCCCCTGGACAGGTCGGCACCCCGGCCCCGGGTCACGGGGTCATGTCGGGTCGCTGTCCCGGGTACCAGTGTCAGGTGACCACCCCGGCCCCGGGAGACGGAGTCATACCGGGTCCCCGGCCCGGGTCCCCGGGTTGCATCGGGACAAAAGCACCGGATCACTGGATCACGTGGGGGCCCGGGCCCGGGTCCCCGGGTTGCATCGGGACACCAGCGAAGGACCACCGGGTCCTGTCGGGTCCCCGGCCCGGGTCCCCTGGACAGGTCGTTAACCCGGCCCCAGGTCACCGGGTTGTGTCGGGTAACCGGCCTGGTTCCCAGGTTCCGGTGACCACCCCGGCACCAGGACCCCGGGTCCCGTGGAGACCCCGGCCCCAGGTGACCGGGTCACGCGGGGTCACCGGCCCCAGGTGACCGGGTCACGTGGGGTCACCGGCCCCAGGTGACCCGGTCACGTGGGGTCACCGGCCCCAGGTGACCGGGTCACGTGGGGACACCGGCCCCAGGTGACCGGGTCACGTGGGGTCACCGGCCCCAGGTGACCGGGTCACGTGGGGTCACCGGCCCCAGGTGACCGGGTCACGTGGGGTCACCGGCCCCAGGTGACCGGGTCACGTGGGGTCAGCGGCCCCAGGTGACCGGGTCACGTGGGGTCACCGGCCCCAGGTGACCGGGTCACGTGGGGTCACCGGCCCCAGGTGACCGGGTCACGTGGGGTCACCGGCCCCAGGTGACCGGGTCACGTGGGGACACCGGCCCCAGGTGACCGGGTAACGTGGGGTCACCGGCCCCAGGTGACCTGGTCACGTGGGGTCACCGGCCCCAGGTGACCTGGTCACGTGGGGTCACCGGCCCCAGGTGACCGGGTCACGTGGGGTCACCGGCCCCAGGTGACCGGGTCACGTGGGGACACCGGCCCCAGGTGACCGGGTCACGTGGGGTCACCGGCCCCAGGTGACCGGGTCACGTGGGGTCACCGGACCCAGGTCAGCGGGTCACGTGGGGACACCGGCCCCAGGTAACCGGGTCATACCGAGTCCCCGGACCCAGGTCACCGGGTCAGTTCGGGACCCCGGACCCAGGTCGGGTCATGTCACGTCCCATGCCCGGGTCCCCGGGTTGGATTTTTACCCAGGCCCCGGGTCAGAGGGTCATGTCGGGTCAACGGCCTGGGTACAAGGGTCTGGTGACCACCCCGACCCCAGGTCCCCGGGTCATGACGGGACACCGGACCAGGTCCCCGAGTCCGGTCGACACCACAGCCCCAGGTCACGGGGTCATGTCGGGACCCAGCCCGGGTCCCCGGGACGGGTTTTTACCCCAGCCGCAGATCACCGGGTCCTGTCGGGTACCCGGGTCGGGTCCCCTGGACAGGTCGGCACCCCGGCCCCGGGTCACGGGGTCATGTCGGGTCGCTGTCCCGGGTACCAGTGTCAGGTGACCACCCCGGCCCCGGGAGACGGAGTCATACCGGGTCCCCGGCCCAGGTCCCCGGGTTGCATCGGGACAAAAGCACCGGATCACTGGATCACGTGGGGGCCCGGGCCCGGGTCCCCGGGTTGCATCGGGACACCAGCGAAGGACCACCGGGTCCTGTCGGGTCCCCGGCCCGGGTCCCCTGGACAGGTCGTTAACCCGGCCCCAGGTCACCGGGTTGTGTCGGGTAACCGGCCTGGTTCCCAGGTTCCGGTGACCACCCCGGCACCAGGACCCCGGGTCCCGTGGAGACCCCGGCCCCAGGTGACCGGGTCACGCGGGGTCACCGGCCCCAGGTCAGCGGGTCACGTGGGGTCACCGGCCCCAGGTCAGCGGGTCACGTGGGGACACCGGCCCCAGGTCAGCGGGTCACGTGGGGACACCGGCCCCAGGTGACCGGGTCACGTGGGGTCACCGGCCCCAGGTGACCGGGTCACGTGGGGTCACCGGCCCCAGGTGACCGGGTCACGTGGGGTCACCGGCCCCAGGTGACCGGGTCACGTGGGGTCAGCGGCCCCAGGTGACCGGGTCACGTGGGGTCAGCGGCCCCAGGTGACCGGGTCACGTGGGGTCACCGGCCCCAGGTGACCGGGTCACGTGGGGTCACCGGCCCCAGGTGACCGGGTCACGTGGGGTCACCGGCCCCAGGTGACCGGGTCACGTGGGGACACCGGCCCCAGGTAACCAAGGCATGTCGGGACCCAGCCCGGGTCCCCGGGACGGGTTTTTACCCCAGCCGCAGATCACCGGGTCCTGTCGGGTCCCCGGCCCGGGTCCCCTGGACAGGTCGATAACCCGGCCCCAGGTCACCCGGTCATCTCGCGCACCCGGCCTGGTTCCCAGGTTCCGATGACCACCCCGGCACCAGGACCCCGGGTCACGTGGGGACACCGGCCCCAGGTGACCGGGTCACGTGGGGTCACCGGCCCCAGGTCAGCGGGTCACGTGGGGACCCCGGACCCAGGTGACCGGGTCACGTGGGGACCCCGGACCCAGGTAACCGGGTCATACCGAGTCCCCGGACCCAGGTCACCGGGTCAGTTCGGGACCCCGGACCCAGGTCGGGTCATGTCACGTCCCATGCCCGGGTCCCCGGGTTGGATTTTTACCCAGGCCCCGGGTCACAGGGTCATGTCGGGTCAACGGCCTGGGTACAAGGGTCTGGTGACCACCCCGACCCCAGGTCCCCGGGTCATGACGGGACAGCGGACCAGGTCCCCGAGTCCGGTCGACACCACAGCCCCAGGTCACCGGGTCATGTCGGGACCCAGCCCGGGTCCCCGGGACGGGTTTTTACCCCAGCCGCAGATCACCGGGTCCTGTCGGGTACCCGGGTCGGGTCCCCTGGACAGGTCGGCACCCCGGCCCCGGGTCACGGGGTCATGTCGGGTCGCTGTCCCGGGTACCAGTGTCAGGTGACCACCCCGGCCCCGGGAGACGGAGTCATACCGGGTCCCCGGCCCAGGTCCCCGGGTTGCATCGGGACAAAAGCACCGGATCACTGGATCACGTGGGGGCCCGGGCCCGGGTCCCCGGGTTGCATCGGGACACCAGCGAAGGACCACCGGGTCCTGTCGGGTCCCCGGCCCGGGTCCCCTGGACAGGTCGTTAACCCGGCCCCAGGTCACCGGGTTGTGTCGGGTAACCGGCCTGGTTCCCAGGTTCCGGTGACCACCCCGGCACCAGGACCCCGGGTCCCGTGGAGACCCCGGCCCCAGGTGACCGGGTCACGCGGGGTCACCGGCCCCAGGTCAGCGGGTCACGTGGGGTCACCGGCCCCAGGTCAGCGGGTCACGTGGGGACACCGGCCCCAGGTCACCGCGTGAGGTCGGGACCCCGAACCCAGGTCCACGAGTCCGTCGACACCACAGCCCCGGGTCACCGGGTCGTGTCGGGTAACCGGCCTGGTTCCCAGGTTCGAATGACCACCCCGGCACCAGGACCCCGGGTCACGTGGGGACACCGGCCCCAGGTGACCGGGTCACGTGGGGTCACCGGCCCCAGGTGACCCGGTCACGTGGGGTCACCGGCCCCAGGTGACCGGGTCACGTGGGGACACCGGCCCCAGGTGACCGGGTCACGTGGGGTCACCGGCCCCAGGTGACCGGGTCACGTGGGGTCACCGGCCCCAGGTGACCGGGTCACGTGGGGTCAGCGGCCCCAGGTGACCGGGTCACGTGGGGTCACCGGCCCCAGGTGACCGGGTCACGTGGGGTCACCGGCCCCAGGTGACCGGGTCACGTGGGGTCACCGGCCCCAGGTGACCGGGTAGCGTGGGGACACCGGCCCCAGGTGACCGGGTCACGTGGGGTCACCGGCCCCAGGTGACCGGGTCACGTGGGGTCACCGGCCCCAGGTGACCTGGTCACGTGGGGTCACCGGCCCCAGGTGACCGGGTCACGTGGGGTCACCGGCCCAAGGTGACCGGGTCACGTGGGGACACCGGCCCCAGGTGACCAGGTCACGTGGGGTCACCGGACCCAGGTCAGCGGGTCACGTGGGGACACCGGCCCCAGGTAACCGGGTCATACCGAGTCCCCGGACCCAGGTCACTGGGTCAGTTCGGGACCCCGGACCCAGGTCGGGTCATGTCACGTCCCATGCCCGGGTCCCCGGGTTGGATTTTTACCCAGGCCCCGGGTCACAGGGTCATGTCGGGTCAACGGCCTGGGTACAAGGGTCTGGTGACCACCCCGACCCCAGGTCCCCGGGTCATGACGGGACACCGGACCAGGTCCCCGAGTCCGGTCGACACCACAGCCCCAGGTCACGGGGTCATGTCGGGACCCAGCCCGGGTCCCCGGGACGGGTTTTTACCCCAGCCGCAGATCACCGGGTCCTGTCGGGTACCCGGGTCGGGTCCCCTGGACAGGTCGGCACCCCGGCCCCGGGTCACGGGGTCATGTCGGGTCGCTGTCCCGGGTACCAGTGTCAGGTGACCACCCCGGCCCCGGGAGACGGAGTCATACCGGGTCCCCGGCCCGGGTCCCCGGGTTGCATCGGGACAAAAGCACCGGATCACTGGATCACGTGGGGGCCCGGGCCCGGGTCCCCGGGTTGCATCGGGACACCAGCGAAGGACCACCGGGTCCTGTCGGGTCCCCGGCCCGGGTCCCCTGGACAGGTCGTTAACCCGGCCCCAGGTCACCGGGTCATGTCGCGCACCCGGCCTGGTTCCCACGTTCCGGTGACCACCCCGGCACCAGGACCCCGGGTCCCGTGGGGACCCCGGCCCCAGGTGACCGGGTCACGCGGGGTCACCGGCCCTAGGTCAGCGGGTCACGTGGGGTCACCGGCCCCAGGTCAGCGGGTCACGTGGGGACACCGGCCCCAGGTCAGCGGGTCACGTGGGGACACCGGCCCCAGGTCACCGCGTCAGGTCGGGACCCCGAACCCAGGTCCACGAGTCCGTCGACACCACAGCCCCGGGTCAACGGGTCGTGTCGGGTAACCGGCCTGGTTCCCAGGTTCCGATGACCACCCCGGCACCAGGACTCTGGGTCACGTGGGGACACCGGCCCCAGGTGACCGGGTCACGTGGGGTCACCGGCCCCAGGTGACCCGGTCACGTGGGGACACCGGCCCCAGGTCACCGGGTCACGTGGGGTAACCGGCCCCAGGTGACCGGGTCACGTGGGGTCACCGGCCCCAGGTGACCGGGTCACGTGGGGTCACCGGCCCCAGGTGACCGGGTCACGTGGGGTCACCGGCCCCAGGTGACCGGGTCACGTGGGGACACCGGCCCCAGGTGACCGGGTCACGTGGGGTCACCGGCCCCAGGTGACCGGGTCACGTGGGGTCACCGGCCCCAGGTCAGCGGGTCACGTGGGGTCACCGGCCCCAGGTGACCGGGTCACGTGGGGACACCGGCCCCAGGTGACCGGGTCACGTGGGGTCACCGGCCCCAGGTCAGCGGGTCACGTGGGGACACCGGCCCCAGGTCACCGGGTCACCTGGGGTCACCGGCCCCAGGTGACCGGGTCACGTGGGGTCACCGGCCCCAGGTGACCGGGTCACGTGGGGTCACCGGCCCCAGGTGACCCGGTCACGTGGGGACACCGGCCCCAGGTCACCGCGTCAGGTCGGGACCCCGAACCCAGGTCCACGAGTCCGTCGACACCACAGCCCCGGGTCACCGGGTCGTGTCGGGTAACCGGCCTGGTTCCCAGGTTCCGATGACCACCCCGGCACCAGGACCCGGGTCACGTGGGGACACCGGCCCCAGGTGACCGGGTCACGTGGGGTCACCGGCCCCAGGTGACCCGGTCACGTGGGGACCC
The DNA here is from genome assembly GCA_951411735.1 of Somateria mollissima. Taxonomy (NCBI): domain Eukaryota; kingdom Metazoa; phylum Chordata; class Aves; order Anseriformes; family Anatidae; genus Somateria; species Somateria mollissima. Next base: position 779,622 of record CATOCB010000101.1, on the reverse strand, counting down.
CGGCCCCAGGTCACCGGGTCACGTGGTGTCACCTGCCCCAGGTCAGAGGGTCACGTGGGGACCCCGGACCCAGGTCACCGGGTCATGTCGGGACCCAGCCTGGGTCCCCGGGACGGGTTTTTACCCCAGCCGCAGATCACCGGGTCCTGTCAGGTACCCGGGTCGGGTCCCCTGGACAGGTCGGCACCCCGGCCCCGGGTCACGGGGTCATGTCGGGTCGCTGTCCCGGGTACCAGTGTCAGGTGACCACCCCGGCCCCGGGAGACGGAGTCATACCGGGTCCCCGGCCCGGGTCCCCGGGTTGCATCGGGACACCAGCGAAGGACCACCGGGTCCTGTTGGGTCCCCGGCCCGGGTCCCCTGGACAGGTCGTTAACCCGGCCCCAGGTCACCGGGTCATGTCGCGCACCCGGCCTGGTTCCCACGTTCCGGTGACCACCCCGGCACCAGGACCCCGGGTCACGTGGGGACACCGGCCCCAGGTGACCGGGTCACGTGGGGACACCGGCCCCAGGTCATCGGGTCACGTGGGGTCACCGGCCCCAGGTGACCGGGTCACGCGGGGTCACCGGCCCCAGGTGACCTGGTCACGTGGGGTCACCGGCCCCAGGTGACCGGGTCACGTGGGGTCACCGGCCCCAGGTGACCGGGTCACGTGGGTACACCGGCCGCAGGTGACCGGGTCACGTGGGGTCACCGGCCCCAGGTGACCGGGTCACGTGGGGTCACCGGCCCCAGGTGACCGGGACACGTGTGGTCACCGGCCCCAGGTGACCGGGTCACGTGGGGTCACCGGCCCCAGGTGACCGGGTCACGTGGGGTCACCGGCCCCAGGTGACCGGGTCACGTGGGGACACCGGCCCCAGGTGACCGGGTCACGTGGGGTCACCGGCCCCAGGTGACCGGGTCACGTGGGGACACCGGCCCCAGGTGACCGGGTCACGTGGGGTCACCGGCCCCAGGTCAGCGGGTCACGTGGGTACACCGGCCCCAGGTAACCAAGGCATGTCGGGACCCAGCCCGGGTCCCCGGGACGGGTTTTTACCCCAGCCGCAGATCACCGGGTCCTGTCGGGTCCCCGGCCCGGGTCCCCTGGACAGGTCGATAACCCGGCCCCAGGTCACCCGGTCATCTCGCGCACCCGGCCTGGTTCCCAGGTTCCGATGACCACCCCGGCACCAGGACCCCGGGTCACGTGGGGACACCGGCCCCAGGTGACCGGGTCACGTGGGGTCAACGGCCCCAGGTCAGCGGGTCACGTGGGGACCCCGGACCCAGGTGACCGGGTCACGTGGGGACCCCGGACCCAGGTAACCGGGTCATACCGAGTCCCCGGACCCAGGTCACCGGGTCAGTTCGGGACCCCGGACCCAGGTCGGGTCATGTCACGTCCCATGCCCGGGTCCCCAGGTTGGATTTTTACCCAGGCCCCGGGTCACAGGGTCATGTCGGGTCAACGGCCTGCGTACAAGGGTCTGGTGACCACCCCGACCCCAGGTCCCCGGGTCATGACGGGACACCGGACCAGGTCCCCGAGTCCGGTCGACACCACAGCCCCAGGTCACCGGGTCATGTCGGGACCCAGCCCGGGTCCCCGGGACGGGTTTTTACCCCAGCCGCAGATCACCGGGTCCTGTCGGGTACCCGGGTCGGGTCCCCGGGACAGGTCGGCACCCCGGCCCCGGGTCACGGGGTCATGTCGGGTCGCTGTCCCGGGTACCAGTGTCAGGTGACCACCCCGGCCCCGGGAGACGGAGTCATACCGGGTCCCCGGCCCGGGTCCCCGGGTTACATCGGGACAAAAGCACCGGATCACTGGATCACGTGGGGGCCCGGGCCCGGGTCCCCGGGTTGCATCGGGACACCAGCGAAGGACCACCGGGTCCTGTCGGGTCCCCGGCCCGGGTCCCCTGGACAGGTCGTTAACCCGGCCCCAGGTCACTGGGTCGTGTTGGGTAACCGGCCTGGTTCCCAGGTTCCGGTGACCACCCCGGCACCAGGACCCCGGGTCCCGTGGGGACCCCGGCCCCAGGTGACCGGGTCACGCGGGGTCACCGGCCCCAGGTCAGCGGGTCACGTGGGGTCACCGGCCCCAGGTGACCGGGTCACGTGGGGACACCGGCCCCAGGTCACCGCGTCAGGTCGGGACCCCGAACCCAGGTCCACGAGTCCGTCGACACCACAGCCCCGGGTCACCGGGTCGTGTCGGGTAACCGGCCTGGTTCCAAGGTTCCGATGACCACCCCGGCACCAGGACCCCGGGTCACGTGGGGACACCGGCCCCAGGTGACCTGGTCACGTGGGGACACCGGCCCCAGGTCACCGGGTCACGTGGGGTCACCGGAAACAGGTGACCCGGTCACGTGGGGACACCGGCCCCAGGTGACCGGGTCACGTGGGGTCACCGGCCCCAGGTGACCGGGTCACGTGGGGTCACCGGCCCCAGGTGACCGGGTCACGTGGGGACACCGGCCCCAGGTGACCGGGTCACGTGGGGTCACCGGCCCCAGGTGACCGGGTCACGTGGGGTCACCGGCCCCAGGTCAGCGGGTCACGTGGGGTCACCGGCCCCAGGTGACCGGGTCACGTGGGGACACCGGCCCCAGGTGACCGGGTCACGTGGGGTCACCGGCCCCAGGTCAGCGGGTCACGTGGGGACACCGGCCCCAGGTCACCGGGTCACGTGGGGTCACCGGCCCCAGGTCAGCGGGTCACGTGGGGACACTGGCCCCAGGTGACCGGGTCATACCGAGTCCCCGGACCCAGGTCACCGGGTCAGTTCGGGACCCCGGACCCAGGTCGGGTCATGTCACGTCCCATGCCCGGGTCCCCGGGTTGGATTTTTACCCAGGCCCCGGGTCACAGGGTCATGTCGGGTCAACGGCCTGGGTACAAGGGTCTGGTGACCACCCCGACCCCAGGTCCCCGGGTCATGACGGGACACCGGACCAGGTTCCCGAGTCCGGTCGACACCACAGCCCCAGGTCACGGGGTCATGTCGGGACCCAACCCGGGTCCCCGGGACGGGTTTTTACCCCAGCCGCAGATCACCGGGTCCTGTCGGGTACCCGGGTCGGGTCCCCTGGACAGGTCGGCACCCCGGCCCCGGGTCACGGGGTCATGTCGGGTCGCTGTCCCGGGTACCAGTGTCAGGTGACCACCCCGGCCCCGGGAGACGGAGTCATACCGGGTCCCCGGCCCAGGTCCCCGGGTTGCATCGGGACAAAAGCACCGGATCACTGGATCACGTGGGGGCCCGGGCCCGGGTCCCCGGGTTGCATCGGGACACCAGCGAAGGACCACCGGGTCCTGTCGGGTCCCCGGCCCGGGTCCCCTGGACAGGTCGTTAACCCGGCCCCAGGTCACTGGGTCGTGTTGGGTAACCGGCCTGGTTCCCAGGTTCCGGTGACCACCCCGGCACCAGGACCCCGGGTCCCGTGGGGACCCCGGCCCCAGGTGACCGGGTCACGCGGGGTCACCGGCCCCAGGTCAGCGGGTCACGTGGGGTCACCGGCCCCAGGTCAGCGGGTCACGTGGGGACACCGGCCCCAGGTCACCGCGTCAGGTCGGGACCCCGAACCCAGGTCCACGAGTCCGTCGACACCACAGCCCCGGGTCACCGGGTCGTGTCGGGTAACCGGCCTGGTTCCCAGGTTCCGATGACCACCCCGGCACCAGGACCCCGGGTCACGTGGGGACACCGGCCCCAGGTGACCGGGTCACGTGGGGTCACCGGCCCCAGGTGACCCGGTCACGTGGGGTCACCGGCCCCAGGTGACCGGGTCACGTGGGGACACCGGCCCCAGGTGACCGGGTCACGTGGGGTCACCGGCACCAGGTGACTGGGTCACGTGGGGTCACCGGCCCCAGGTGACCTGGTCACGTGGGGTCACCGGCCCCAGGTGACCGGGTCACGTGGGGTCACAGGCCCCAGGTGACCGGGTCACGTGAGGTCACCGGCCCCAGGTGACCGGGTCACGTGGGGTCACCGGCCCCAGGTGACCGGGTCACGTGGGGACACCGGCCCCAGGTCACCGGGTCACGTGGGGTCACCGGCCCCAGGTGACCGGGTCACGTGGGGTCACCGGCCCCAGGTGACCTGGTCACGTGGGGTCACCTGGCTCCAGGTGACCGGGTCACGTGGGGTCACCGGCCCCAGGTGACCGGGTCACGTGGGGTCACCGGCCCCAGGTGACCGGGTCACGTGGGGTCACCGGACCCAGGTCAGCGGGTCACGTGGGGACACCGGCCCCAGGTAACCGGGTCATACCGAGTCCCCGGACCCAGGTCACCGGGTCAGTTCGGGACCCCGGACCCAGGTCGGTTCATGTCACGTCCCATGCCCGGGTCCCCGGGTTGGATTTTTACCCAGGCCCCGGGTCACAGGGTCATGTCGGGTCAACAGCCTGGGTACAAGGGTCTGGTGACCACCCCGACCCCAGGTCCCCGGGTCATGACGGGACACCGGACCAGGTCCCCGAGTCCGGTCGACACCACAGCCCCAGGTCACTGGGTCACGTCGGCACCCCGGACCCAGGTCACCGGGTCATGTCGGGACCCAGCCCGGGTCCCCGGGACGGGTTTTTACCCCAGCCGCAGATCACCGGGTCCTGTCGGGTACCCGGGTCGGGTCCCCTGGACAGGTCGGCACCCCGGCCCCGGGTCACGGGGTCATGTCGGGTCGCTGTCCCGGGTACCAGTGTCAGGTGACCACCCCGGCCCCGGGAGACGGAGTCATACCGGGTCCCCGGCCCGGGTCCCCGGGTTGCATCGGGACAAAAGCACCGGATCACTGGATCACGTGGGGGCCCAGGCCCGGGTCCCCGGGTTGCATCGGGACACCAGCGAAGGACCACCGGGTCCTGTCGGGTCCCCGGCCCGGGTCCCCTGGACAGGTCGTTAACCCGGCCCCAGGTCACCGGGTCATGTCGCGCACCCGGCCTGGTTCCCACGTTCCGGTGACCACCCCGGCACCAGGACCCCGGGTCACGTGGGGACCCCGGCCCCAGGTGACCGGGTCACGCGGGGTCACCGGCCCCAGGTCAGCGGGTCACGTAGGGTCACCGGCCCCAGGTCAGCGGGTCACGTGGGGACCCCGGCCCCAGGTCAGCGGGTCACGTGGGGACACCGGCCCCAGGTCACCGCGTCAGGTCGGGACCCCGAACCCAGGTCCACGAGTCCGTCGACACCACAGCCCCGGGTCACCGGGTCGTGTCGGGTAACCGGCCTGGTTCCCAGGTTCCGATGACCACCCCGGCACCAGGACCCCGGGTCACGTGGGGACACCGGCCCCAGGTGACCGGGTTACGTGGGGTCACCGGCCCCAGGTCAGCGGGTCACGTGGGGACCCCGGCCCCAGGTCACCGGGTCACGTGGGGTCACCGGCCCCAGGTCAGAGGGTCACGTGGGGACCCCGGACCCAGGTCACCGGGTCATGTCGGGACCCAGCCCGGGTCCCCGGGACGGGTTTTTACCCCAGCCGCAGATCACCGGGTCCTGTCGGGTACCCGGGTCGGGTCCCCTGGACAGGTCGGCACCCCGGCCCCGGGTCACGGGGTCATGTCGGGTCGCTGTCCCAGGTACCAGTGTCAGGTGACCACCCCGGCCCCGGGAGACGGAGTCATACCGGGTCCCCGGCCCGGGTCCCCGGGTTGCATCGGGACACCAGCGAAGGACCACCGGGTCCTGTCGGGTCCCCGGCCCGGGTCCCCTGGACAGGTCGTTAACCCGGCCCCAGGTCACCGGGTCATGTCGCGCACCCGGCCTGGTTCCCACGTTCCGGTGACCACCCCGGCACCAGGACCCCGGGTCACGTGGGGACCCCGGCCCCAGGTCAGCGGGTCACGTGGGGACACCGGCCCCAGGTCACCGCGTCAGGTCAGGACCCCGAACCCAGGTCCACGAGTCCGTCGACACCACAGCCCCGGGTCACCGGGTCGTGTCGGGTAACCGGCCTGGTTCCAAGGTTCCGATGACCACCCCGGCACCAGGACCCCGGGTCACGTGGGGACACCGGCCCCAGGTGACCGGGTCACGTGGGGACACCGGCCCCAGGTCATCGGGTCACGTGGGGTCACCGGCCCCAGGTGACCGGGTCACGTGGGGTCACCGGCCCCAGGTCACCGGGTCACGTGGGGTCACCGGCCCCAGGTGACCTGGTCACGTGGGGTCACCGGCCCCAGGTGACCGGGTCACGTGGGGTCACCGGCCCCAGGTGACCGGGTCACGTGAGGTCACCGGCCCCAGGTGACCGGGTCACGTGGGGTCACCGGCCCCAGGTCAGCGGGTCACGTGGGGACCCCGGCCCCAGGTCAGCGGGTCACGTGGGGACACCGACCCCAGGTCACCGGGTCACGTGGGGACACCGGCCTCAGGTCAGCGGGTCACGTGGGGACACCGGCCCCAGTTCAGCGGGTCACGTGGGGACCCCGGCCCCAGGTGACCGGGTCACGTGGGGACACCGGCCCCAGGTAACCGGGTCATACCGAGTCCCCGGACCCAGGTCACCGGGTCAGTTCGGGAACCCGGACCCAGGTCGGGTCATGTCACGTCCCATGCCCGGGTCCCCGGGTTGGATTTTTACCCAGGCCCCGGGTCACAGGGTCATGTCGGGTCAACGGCCTGGGTACAAGGGTCTGGTGACCACCCCGACCCCAGGTCCCCGGGTCATGACGGGACACCGGACCAGGTCCCCGAGTCCGGTCGACACCACAGCCCCAGGTCACGGGGTCATGTCGGGACCCAGCCCGGGTCCCCGGGACGGGTTTTTACCCCAGCCGCAGATCACCGGGTCCTGTCGGGTCCCCGGCCCGGGTCCCCTGGACAGGTCGTTAACCCGGCCCCAGGTCACCGGGTCATGTCGCGCACCCGGCCTGGTTCCCACGTTCCGGTGACCACCCCGGCACCAGGACCCCGGGTCCCGTGGGGACCCCGGCCCCAGGTGACCGGGTCACGCGGGGTCACCGGCCCCAGGTCAGCGGGTCACGTGGGGTCACCGGCCCCAGGTCAGCGGGTCACGTGGGGACACCGGCCCCAGGTCAGCGGGTCACGTGGGGACACCGGCCCCAGGTCACCGCGTCAGGTCGGGACCCCGAACCCAGGTCCACGAGTCCGTCGACACCACAGCCCCGGGTCACCGGGTCGTGTCGGGTAACCGGCCTGGTTCCCAGGTTCCGATGACCACCCCGGCACCAGGACTCCGGGTCACGTGGGGACACCGGCCCCAGGTCACCGGGTCACGTGGGGTCACCGTCCACAGGTCAGCGGGTCACGTGGGGACCCCGGCCCCAGGTCACCGGATCACGTGGGGTCACCGGCCCCAGGTCAGCGGGTCACGTGGGGACCCCGGACCCAGGTCACCTGGTCATGTGTGGTACCCAGCCTGGTTCCCAGGTTCCGATGACCTCCCCGGCACCAGGACCCTGGGTCACGTGGGGACACCGGCCCCAGGTGACCGGGTCACGTGGGGACACCGGCCCCAGGTCAGCGGGTCACGTGGGGACCCCGGCCCCAGGTCAGCGGGTCACGTGGGGACACCGGCCCCAGGTGACCGGGTCACGTGGGGACACCGGCCTCAGGTCAGCGGGTCACGTGGGGACACCGGCCCCAGTTCAGCGGGTCACGTGGGGACCCCGGACCCAGGTCAGCGGGTCACGTGGGGACACCGGCCCCAGGTAACCAGGTCATACCGAGTCCCCTGACCCAGGTCACCGGGTCAGTTCGGGACCCCGGACCCAGGTCGGGTCATGTCACGTCCCATGCCCGCGTCCCCGGGTTGGATTTTTACCCAGGCCCCGGGTCACAGGGTCATGTCGGGTCAACGGCCTGGGTACAAGGGTCTGGTGACCACCCCGACCCCAGGTCCCCGGGTCATGACGGGACACCGGACAAGGTCCCCGAGTCCGGTCGACACCACAGCCCCAGGTCACGGGGTCATGTCGGGACCCAGCCCGGGTCCCCGGGACGGGTTTTTACCCCAGCCGCAGATCACCGGGTCCTGTCGGGTACCCGGGTCGGGTCCCCTGGACAGGTCGGCACCCCGGCCCCGGGTCACGGGGTCATGTCAGGTCGCTGTCCCGGGTACCAGTGTCAGGTGACCACCCCGGCCCCGGGAGACGGAGTCATACCGGGTCCCCGGCCCGGGTCCCCGGGTTGCATCGGGACACCAGCGAAGGACCACCGGGTCCTGTCGGGTCCCCGGCCCGGGTCCCCTGGACAGGTCGTTAACCCGGCCCCAGGTCACCGGGTCATGTCGCGCACCCGGCCTGGTTCCCAGGTTCCGGTGACCACCCCGGCACCAGGACCCCGGGTCACGTGGGGACCCCGGCCCCAGGTCAGCGGGTCACGTGGGGACACCGGCCCCAGGTCACTGCGTCAGGTCGGGACCCCGAACCCAGGTCCACGAGCCGTCGACACCACAGCCCCGGGTCACCAGGTCGTGTCGGGTAACCGGCCTGGTTCCAAGGTTCCGATGACCACCCCGGCACCAGGACCCCGGGTCACGTGGGGACACCGGCCCCAGGTGACCGGGTCAAGTGGGGACACCGGCCCCAGGTCATCGGGTCACGTGGGGACACCAGCCCCAGGTGACCGGGTCACGTGGGGTCACCGGCCCCAGGTGACCGGGTCACGTGGGGTCACCGGCCCCAGGTGACCTGGTCACGTGGGGTCACCGGCCCCAGGTGACCGGGTCACGTGGGGTCACCGGCCCCAGGTGACCGGGTCACGTGAGGTCACCGGCCCCAGGTGACCGGGTCACGTGGGGTCACCGGCCCCAGGTCAGCGGGTCACGTGGGGACCCCGGCCCCAGGTCAGCGGGTCACGTGGGGACACCGGCCCCAGGTGACCGGGTCACGTGGGGACACCGGCCCCAGGTGACCGGGTCACGTGGGGTCACCGGCCCCAGGTGACCGGGTCACGTGGGGACACCGGCCCCAGGTGACCGGGTCACGTGGGGACACCGGCCCCAGGTAACCGGGTCATACCGAGTCCCCGGACCCAGGTCACCGGGTCAGTTCGGGACCCCGGACCCAGGTCGGGTCATGTCACGTCCCATGCCCGGGTCCCCGGGTTGGATTTTTACCCAGGCCCCGGGTCACAGGGTCATGTCGGGTCAACGGCCTGGGTACAAGGGTCTGGTGACCACCCCGACCCCAGGTCCCCGGGTCATGACGGGACACCGGACCAGGTCCCCGAGTCCGGTCGACACCACAGCCCCAGGTCACGGGGTCATGTCAGGACCCAGCCCGGGTCCCCGGGACGGGTTTTTACCCCAGCCGCAGATCACCGGGTCCTGTCGGGTCCCCGGCCCGGGTCCCCTGGACAGGTCGTTAACCCGGCCCCAGGTCACCGGGTCATGTCGCGCACCCGGCCTGGTTCCCACGTTCCGGTGACCACCCCGGCACCAGGACCCCGGGTCCCGTGGGGACCCCGGCCCCAGGTGACCGGGTCACGCGGGGTCACCGGCCCCAGGTCAGCGGGTCACGTGGGGTCACCGGCCCCATGTCAGCGGGTCACGTGGGGACACCGGCCCCAGGTCAGCGGGTCACGTGGGGACACCGGCCCCAGGTCACCGCGTCAGGTCGGGACCCCGAACCCAGGTCCACGAGTCCGTCGACACCACAGCCCCGGGTCACCGGGTCGTGTCGGGTAACCGGCCTGGTTCCCAGGTTCCGATGACCACCCCGGCACCAGGACTCCGGGTCACGTGGGGACACCGGCCCCAGGTGACCGGGTCACGTGGGGTCACCGTCCCCAGGTCAGCGGGTCACGTGGGGACCCCGGCCCCAGGTGACCGGATCACGTGGGGTCACCGGCCCCAGGTCAGCGGGTCACGTGGGGACCCCGGACCCAGGTCACCTGGTCATGTGTGGTACCCAGCCTGGTTCCCAGGTTCCGATGACCTCCCCGGCACCAGGACCCTGGGTCACGTGGGGACACCGGCCCCAGGTGACCGGGTCACGTGGGGACACCGGCCCCAGGTCAGCGGGTCACGTGGGGACCCCGGCCCCAGGTCAGCGGGTCACGTGGGGACACCGGCCCCAGGTGACCGGGTCACGTGGGGACACCGGCCTCAGGTCAGCGGGTCACGTGGGGACACCGGCCCCAGTTCAGCGGGTCACGTGGGGACCCCGGACCCAGGTCAGCGGGTCACGTGGGGACACCGGCCCCAGGTAACCGGGTCATACCGAGTCCCCGGCCCCAGGTCACCGGGTCAGTTCGGGACCCCGGACCCAGGTCGGGTCATGTCACGTCCCGTGCCCGCGTCCCCGGGTTGGATTTTTACCCAGGCCCCGGGTCACAGGGTCATGTCGGGTCAACGGCCTGGGTACAAGGGTCTGGTGACCACCCCGACCCCAGGTCCCCGGGTCATGACGGGACACCGGACCAGGTCCCCGAGTCCGGTCGACACCACAGCCCCAGGTCACCGGGTCATGTCGGGACCCAGCCCGGGTCCCCGGGACGGGTTTTTACCCCAGCCGCAGATCACCGGGTCCTGTCGGGTACCCGGGTCGGGTCCCCTGGACAGGTCGGCACCCCGGCCCCGGGTCACGGGGTCATGTCGGGTCGCTGTCCCGGGTACCAGTGTCAGGTGACCACCCCGGCCCCGGGAGACGAAGTCATACCGGGTCCCCGGCCCGGGTCCCCGGGTTGCATCGGGACACCAGCGAAGGACCACCGGGTCCTGTCGGGTCCCCGGCCCGGGTCCCCTGGACAGGTCGTTAACCCGGCCCCAGGTCACCGGGTCATGTCGCGCACCCGGCCTGGTTCCCACGTTCCGGTGACCACCCCGGCACCAGGACCCCGGGTCACATGGGGACCCCGGCCCCAGGTCAGCGGGTCACGTGGGGACACCGGCCCCAGGTCACCGCGTCAGGTCGGGACCCCGAACCCAGGTCCACGAGCCGTCGACACCACAGCCCCGGGTCACCGGGTCGTGTCGGGTAACCGGCCTGGTTCCAAGGTTCCGATGACCACCCCGGCACCAGGACCCCGGGTCACGTGGGGACACCGGCCCCAGGTGACCGGGTCACGTGGGGACACCGGCCCCAGGTCATCGGGTCACGTGGGGACACCAGCCCCAGGTGACCGGGTCACGTGGGGTCACCGGCCCCAGGTGACCGGGTCACGTGGGGTCACCGGCCCCAGGTGACCTGGTCACGTGGGGTCACCGGCCCCAGGTGACCGGGTCACGTGGGGTCACCGGCCCCAGGTGACCGGGTCACGTGGGGTCACCGGCCCCAGGTGACCTGGTCACGTGGGGTCACCGGCCCCAGGTGACCGGGTCACGTGGGGTCACCGGCCCCAGGTGACCGGGTCACGTGGGGACACCGGCCCCAGGTGACCGGGTCACGTGGGGTCACCGGCCCCAGGTGACCGGGTCACGTGGGGTCACCGGCCCCAGGTGACCGGGTCACGTGGGGTCACCGGCCCCAGGTGACCGGGTCACGTGGGGTCACCGGACCCAGGTCAGCGGGTCACGTGGGGACACCGGCCCCAGGTGACCGGGTCACGTGCGGACCCCGGACCCAGGTCAGCGGGTCACGTGGGGACACCGGCCCCAGGTAACCGGGTCATACCGAGTCCCCGGACCCAGGTCACCGGGTCAGTTCGGGACCCCGGACCCAGGTCGGGTCATGTCACGTCCCATGCCCGGGTCCCCGGGTTGGATTTTTACCCAGGCCCCGGGTCACAGGGTCATGTCGGGTCAACGGCCTGGGTACAAGGGTCTGGTGACCACCCCGACCCCAGGTCCCCGGGTCATGACGGGACACCGGACCAGGTCCCCGAGTCCGGTCGACACCACAGCCCCAGGTCACGGGGTCATGTCGGGACCCAGCCCGGGTCCCCGGGACGGGTTTTTACCCCAGCCGCAGATCACCGGGTCCTGTCGGGTACCCGGGTCGGGTCCCCTGGACAGGTCGGCACCCCGGCCCCGGGTCACGGGGTCATGTCGGGTCGCTGTCCCGGGTACCAGTGTCAGGTGACCACCCCGGCCCCGGGAGACGGAGTCATACCGGGTCCCCGGCCCGGGTCCCCGGGTTGCATCGGGACAAAAGCACCGGATCACTGGATCACGTGGGGGCCCGGGCCCGGGTCCCCGGGTTGCATCGGGACACCAGCGAAGGACCACCGGGTCCTGTCGGGTCCCCGGCCCGGGTCCCCTGGACAGGTCGTTAACCCGGCCCCAGGTCACCGGGTCATGTCGCGCACCCGGCCTGGTTCCCACGTTCCGGTGACCACCCCGGCACCAGGACCCCGGGTCCCGTGGGGACCCCGGCCCCAGGTGACCGGGTCACGCGGGGTCACCGGCCCCAGGTCAGCGGGTCACGTGGGGTCACCGGCCCCAGGTCAGCGGGTCACGTGGGGACACCGGCCCCAGGTCAGCGGGTCACGTGGGGACACCGGCCCCAGGTCACCGCGTCAGGTCGGGACCCCGAACCCAGGTCCACGAGTCCGTCGACACCACAGCCCCGGGTCACCGGGTCGTGTCGGGTAAGCGGCCTGGTTCCCAGGTTCCGGTGACCTCCCCGGCACCAGGACCCTGGGTCACGTGGGGACACCGGCCCCAGGTGACCGGGTCACGTGGGGTCACCGGCCCCAGGTCAGCGGGTCACGTGGGGACACCGGCCCCAGGTCAGCGGGTCACGTGGGGACCCCGGCCCCAGGTCAGCGGGTCACGTGGGGACACCGGCCCCAGGTGACCGGGTCACGTGGGGACACCGGCCTCAGGTCAGCGGGTCACGTGGGGACACCGGCCCCAGTTCAGCGGGTCACGTGGGGACCCCGGACCCAGGTCAGCGGGTCACGTGGGGACACCGGCCCCAGGTAACCGGGTCATACCGAGTCCCCGGACCCAGGTCACCGGGTCAGTTCGGGACCCCGGACCCAGGTCGGGTCATGTCACGTCCCATGCCCGCGTACCCGGGTTGGATTTTTTCCCAGGCCCCGGGTCACAGGGTCATGTCGGGTCAACGGCCTGGGTACAAGGGTCTGGTGACCACCCCGACCCCAGGTCCCCGGGTCATGACGGGACACCGGACCAGGTCCCCGAGTCCGGTCGACACCACAGCCCCAGGTCACGGGGTCATGTCGGGACCCAGCCCGGGTCCCCGGGACGGGTTTTTACCCCAGCCGCAGATCACCGGGTCCTGTCGGGTACCCGGGTCGGGTCCCCTGGACAGGTCGGCACCCCGGCCCCGGGTCACCGGGTCATGTCGGGTCGCTGTCCCGGGTACCAGTGTCAGGTGACCACCCCGGCCCCGGGAGACGGAGTCATACCGGGTCCCCGGCCCGGGTCCCCGGGTTGCATCGGGACACCAGCGAAGGACCACCGGGTCCTGTCGGGTCCCCGGCCCGGGTCCCCTGGACAGGTCGTTAACCCGGCCCCAGGTCACCGGGTCATGTCGCGCACCCGGCCTGGTTCCCACGTTCCGGTGACCACCCCGGCACCAGGACCCCGGGTCACGTGGGGACCCCGGCCCCAGGTCAGCGGGTCACGTGGGGACACCGGCCCCAGGTCATCGGGTCACGTGGGGACACCGGCCCCAGGTGACTGGGTCACGTGGGGACACCGGCCCCAGGTCATCGGGTCACGTGGGGACACCGGCCCCAGGTGACCGGGTCACGTAGGGTCACCGGCCCCAGGTGACCCGGTCATGTGGGGTCACCGGCCCCAGGTGACCGGGTCACGTGGGGTCACCGGCCCCAGGTGACCGGGTCACGTGGGGTCACCGGTACCAGGTGACCGGGTCACGTGGGGTCACCGGCCCCAGGTGACCTGGTCACGTGGGGTCACCGGCCCCAGGTGACCGGGTCACGTGGGGTCACCGGCCCCAGGTCAGCGGGTCACGTGGGGACACCGGCCCCAGGTAACCAAGGCATGTCGGGACCCAGCCCGGGTCCCCGGGACGGGTTTTTACCCCAGCCGCAGATCACCGGGTCCTGTCGGGTCCCCGGCCCGGGTCCCCTGGACAGGTCGATAACCTGGCCCCAGGTCACCCGGTCATCTCGCGCACCCGGCCTGGTTCCCAGGTTCCGATGACCACCCCGGCACCAGGACCCCGGGTCACGTGGGGACACCGGCCCCAGGTGACCGGGTCACGTGGGGTCACCGGCCCCAGGTCAGCGGGTCACGTGGGGACCCCGGACCCAGGTGACCGGGTCACGTGGGGACACCGGCCCCAGGTAACCGGGTCATACCGAGTCCCCGGACCCAGGTCACCGGGTCAGTTCGGGACCCCGGACCCAGGTCGGGTCATGTCACGTCCCATGCCCGCGTCCCCGGGTTGGATTTTTACCCAGGCCCCGGGTCACAGGGTCATGTCGGGTCAACGGCCTGGGTACAAGGGTCTGGTGACCACCCCGACCCCAGGTCCCCGGGTCATGACGGGACACCGGACCAGGTCCCCGAGTCCGGTCGACACCACAGCCCCAGGTCACCGGGTCATGTCGGGACCCAGCCCGGGTCCCCGGGACGGGTTTTTACCCCAGCCGCAGATCACCGGGTCCTGTCGGGTACCCGGGTCGGGTCCCCTGGACAGGTCGGCACCCCGGCCCCGGGTCACGGGGTCATGTCGGGTCGCTGTCCCGGGTACCAGTGTCAGGTGACCACCCCGGCCCCGGGAGACGGAGTCATACCGGGTCCCCGGCCCGGGTCCCCGGGTTGCATCGGGACAAAAGCACCGGATCACTGGATCACGTGGGGGCCCAGGCCCGGGTCCCCGGGTTGCATCGGGACACCAGCGAAGGACCACCGGGTCCTGTCGGGTCCCCGGCCCGGGTCCCCTGGACAGGTCGTTAACCCGGCCCCAGGTCACCGGGTCATGTCGCGCACCCGGCCTGGTTCCCACGTTCCGGTGACCACCCCGGCACCAGGACCCCGGGTCACGTGGGGACCCCGGCCCCAGGTGACCGGGTCACGCGGGGTCACCGGCCCCAGGTCAGCGGGTCACGTAGGGTCACCGGCCCCAGGTCAGCGGGTCACGTGGGGACCCCGGCCCCAGGTCAGCGGGTCACGTGGGGACACCGGCCCCAGGTCACCGCGTCAGGTCGGGACCCCGAACCCAGGTCCACGAGTCCGTCGACACCACAGCCCCGGGTCACCGGGTCGTGTCGGGTAACCGGCCTGGTTCCCAGGTTCCGATGACCACCCCGGCACCAGGACCCCGGGTCACGTGGGGACACCGGCCCCAGGTGACCGGGTTACGTGGGGTCACCGGCCCCAGGTCAGCGGGTCACGTGGGGACCCCGGCCCCAGGTCACCGGGTCACGTGGGGTCACCGGCCCCAGGTCAGAGGGTCACGTGGGGACCCCGGACCCAGGTCACCGGGTCATGTCGGGACCCAGCCCGGGTCCCCGGGACGGGTTTTTACCCCAGCCGCAGATCACCGGGTCCTGTCGGGTACCCGGGTCGGGTCCCCTGGACAGGTCGGCACCCCGGCCCCGGGTCACGGGGTCATGTCGGGTCGCTGTCCCAGGTACCAGTGTCAGGTGACCACCCCGGCCCCGGGAGACGGAGTCATACCGGGTCCCCGGCCCGGGTCCCCGGGTTGCATCGGGACACCAGCGAAGGACCACCGGGTCCTGTCGGGTCCCCGGCCCGGGTCCCCTGGACAGGTCGTTAACCCGGCCCCAGGTCACCGGGTCATGTCGCGCACCCGGCCTGGTTCCCACGTTCCGGTGACCACCCCGGCACCAGGACCCCGGGTCACGTGGGGACCCCGGCCCCAGGTCAGCGGGTCACGTGGGGACACCGGCCCCAGGTCACCGCGTCAGGTCAGGACCCCGAACCCAGGTCCACGAGTCCGTCGACACCACAGCCCCGGGTCACCGGGTCGTGTCGGGTAACCGGCCTGGTTCCAAGGTTCCGATGACCACCCCGGCACCAGGACCCCGGGTCACGTGGGGACACCGGCCCCAGGTGACCGGGTCACGTGGGGACACCGGCCCCAGGTCATCGGGTCACGTGGGGTCACCGGCCCCAGGTGACCGGGTCACGTGGGGTCACCGGCCCCAGGTCACCGGGTCACGTGGGGTCACCGGCCCCAGGTGACCTGGTCACGTGGGGTCACCGGCCCCAGGTGACCGGGTCACGTGGGGTCACCGGCCCCAGGTGACCGGGTCACGTGAGGTCACCGGCCCCAGGTGACCGGGTCACGTGGGGTCACCGGCCCCAGGTCAGCGGGTCACGTGGGGACCCCGGCCCCAGGTCAGCGGGTCACGTGGGGACACCGACCCCAGGTCACCGGGTCACGTGGGGACACCGGCCTCAGGTCAGCGGGTCACGTGGGGACACCGGCCCCAGTTCAGCGGGTCACGTGGGGACCCCGGCCCCAGGTGACCGGGTCACGTGGGGACACCGGCCCCAGGTAACCGGGTCATACCGAGTCCCCGGACCCAGGTCACCGGGTCAGTTCGGGAACCCGGACCCAGGTCGGGTCATGTCACGTCCCATGCCCGGGTCCCCGGGTTGGATTTTTACCCAGGCCCCGGGTCACAGGGTCATGTCGGGTCAACGGCCTGGGTACAAGGGTCTGGTGACCACCCCGACCCCAGGTCCCCGGGTCATGACGGGACACCGGACCAGGTCCCCGAGTCCGGTCGACACCACAGCCCCAGGTCACGGGGTCATGTCGGGACCCAGCCCGGGTCCCCGGGACGGGTTTTTACCCCAGCCGCAGATCACCGGGTCCTGTCGGGTCCCCGGCCCGGGTCCCCTGGACAGGTCGTTAACCCGGCCCCAGGTCACCGGGTCATGTCGCGCACCCGGCCTGGTTCCCACGTTCCGGTGACCACCCCGGCACCAGGACCCCGGGTCCCGTGGGGACCCCGGCCCCAGGTGACCGGGTCACGCGGGGTCACCGGCCCCAGGTCAGCGGGTCACGTGGGGTCACCGGCCCCAGGTCAGCGGGTCACGTGGGGACACCGGCCCCAGGTCAGCGGGTCACGTGGGGACACCGGCCCCAGGTCACCGCGTCAGGTCGGGACCCCGAACCCAGGTCCACGAGTCCGTCGACACCACAGCCCCGGGTCACCGGGTCGTGTCGGGTAACCGGCCTGGTTCCCAGGTTCCGATGACCACCCCGGCACCAGGACTCCGGGTCACGTGGGGACACCGGCCCCAGGTCACCGGGTCACGTGGGGTCACCGTCCCCAGGTCAGCGGGTCACGTGGGGACCCCGGCCCCAGGTCACCGGATCACGTGGGGTCACCGGCCCCAGGTCAGCGGGTCACGTGGGGACCCCGGACCCAGGTCACCTGGTCATGTGTGGTACCCAGCCTGGTTCCCAGGTTCCGATGACCTCCCCGGCACCAGGACCCTGGGTCACGTGGGGACACCGGCCCCAGGTGACCGGGTCACGTGGGGACACCGGCCCCAGGTCAGCGGGTCACGTGGGGACCCCGGCCCCAGGTCAGCGGGTCACGTGGGGACACCGGCCCCAGGTCACCGGGTCACGTGGGGACACCGGCCTCAGGTCAGCGGGTCACGTGGGGACACCGGCCCCAGTTCAGCGGGTCACGTGGGGACCCCGGACCCAGGTCAGCGGGTCACGTGGGGACACCGGCCCCAGGTAACCAGGTCATACCGAGTCCCCTGACCCAGGTCACCGGGTCAGTTCGGGAACCCGGACCCAGGTCGGGTCATGTCACGTCCCATGCCCGCGTCCCCGGGTTGGTTTTTTACCCAGGCCCCGGGTCACAGGGTCATGTCGGGTCAACGGCCTGGGTACAAGGGTCTGGTGACCACCCCGACCCCAGGTCCCCGGGTCATGACGGGACACCGGACAAGGTCCCCGAGTCCGGTCGACACCACAGCCCCAGGTCACGGGGTCATGTCGGGACCCAGCCCGGGTCCCCGGGACGGGTTTTTACCCCAGCCGCAGATCACCGGGTCCTGTCGGGTACCCGGGTCGGGTCCCCTGGACAGGTCGGCACCCCGGCCCCGGGTCACGGGGTCATGTCAGGTCGCTGTCCCGGGTACCAGTGTCAGGTGACCACCCCGGCCCCGGGAGACGGAGTCATACCGGGTCCCCGGCCCGGGTCCCCGGGTTGCATCGGGACACCAGCGAAGGACCACCGGGTCCTGTCGGGTCCCCGGCCCGGGTCCCCTGGACAGGTCGTTAACCCGGCCCCAGGTCACCGGGTCATGTCGCGCACCCGGCCTGGTTCCCAGGTTCCGGTGACCACCCCGGCACCAGGACCCCGGGTCACGTGGGGACCCCGGCCCCAGGTCAGCGGGTCACGTGGGGACACCGGCCCCAGGTCACCGCGTCAGGTCGGGACCCCGAACCCAGGTCCACGAGCCGTCGACACCACAGCCCCGGGTCACCAGGTCGTGTCGGGTAACCGGCCTGGTTCCAAGGTTCCGATGACCACCCCGGCACCAGGACCCCGGGTCACGTGGGGACACCGGCCCCAGGTGACCGGGTCAAGTGGGGACACCGGCCCCAGGTCATCGGGTCACGTGGGGACACCAGCCCCAGGTGACCGGGTCACGTGGGGTCACCGGCCCCAGGTGACCGGGTCACGTGGGGTCACCGGCCCCAGGTGACCTGGTCACGTGGGGTCACCGGCCCCAGGTGACCGGGTCACGTGGGGTCACCGGCCCCAGGTGACCGGGTCACGTGAGGTCACCGGCCCCAGGTGACCGGGTCACGTGGGGTCACCGGCCCCAGGTCAGCGGGTCACGTGGGGACCCCGGCCCCAGGTCAGCGGGTCACGTGGGGACACCGGCCCCAGGTGACCGGGTCACGTGGGGACACCGGCCCCAGGTGACCGGGTCACGTGGGGTCACCGGCCCCAGGTGACCGGGTCACGTGGGGACACCGGCCCCAGGTGACCGGGTCACGTGGGGACACCGGCCCCAGGTAACCGGGTCATACCGAGTCCCCGGACCCAGGTCACCGGGTCAGTTCGGGACCCCGGACCCAGGTCGGGTCATGTCACGTCCCATGCCCGGGTCCCCGGGTTGGATTTTTACCCAGGCCCCGGGTCACAGGGTCATGTCGGGTCAACGGCCTGGGTACAAGGGTCTGGTGACCACCCCGACCCCAGGTCCCCGGGTCATGACGGGACACCGGACCAGGTCCCCGAGTCCGGTCGACACCACAGCCCCAGGTCACGGGGTCATGTCAGGACCCAGCCCGGGTCCCCGGGACGGGTTTTTACCCCAGCCGCAGATCACCGGGTCCTGTCGGGTCCCCGGCCCGGGTCCCCTGGACAGGTCGTTAACCCGGCCCCAGGTCACCGGGTCATGTCGCGCACCCGGCCTGGTTCCCACGTTCCGGTGACCACCCCGGCACCAGGACCCCGGGTCCCGTGGGGACCCCGGCCCCAGGTGACCGGGTCACGCGGGGTCACCGGCCCCAGGTCAGCGGGTCACGTGGGGTCACCGGCCCCATGTCAGCGGGTCACGTGGGGACACCGGCCCCAGGTCAGCGGGTCACGTGGGGACACCGGCCCCAGGTCACCGCGTCAGGTCGGGACCCCGAACCCAGGTCCACGAGTCCGTCGACACCACAGCCCCGGGTCACCGGGTCGTGTCGGGTAACCGGCCTGGTTCCCAGGTTCCGATGACCACCCCGGCACCAGGACTCCGGGTCACGTGGGGACACCGGCCCCAGGTGACCGGGTCACGTGGGGTCACCGTCCCCAGGTCAGCGGGTCACGTGGGGACCCCGGCCCCAGGTGACCGGATCACGTGGGGTCACCGGCCCCAGGTCAGCGGGTCACGTGGGGACCCCGGACCCAGGTCACCTGGTCATGTGTGGTACCCAGCCTGGTTCCCAGGTTCCGATGACCTCCCCGGCACCAGGACCCTGGGTCACGTGGGGACACCGGCCCCAGGTGACCGGGTCACGTGGGGACACCGGCCCCAGGTCAGCGGGTCACGTGGGGACCCCGGCCCCAGGTCAGCGGGTCACGTGGGGACACCGGCCCCAGGTGACCGGGTCACGTGGGGACACCGGCCTCAGGTCAGCGGGTCACGTGGGGACACCGGCCCCAGTTCAGCGGGTCACGTGGGGACCCCGGACCCAGGTCAGCGGGTCACGTGGGGACACCGGCCCCAGGTAACCGGGTCATACCGAGTCCCCGGCCCCAGGTCACCGGGTCAGTTCGGGACCCCGGACCCAGGTCGGGTCATGTCACGTCCCGTGCCCGCGTCCCCGGGTTGGATTTTTACCCAGGCCCCGGGTCACAGGGTCATGTCGGGTCAACGGCCTGGGTACAAGGGTCTGGTGACCACCCCGACCCCAGGTCCCCGGGTCATGACGGGACACCGGACCAGGTCCCCGAGTCCGGTCGACACCACAGCCCCAGGTCACCGGGTCATGTCGGGACCCAGCCCGGGTCCCCGGGACGGGTTTTTACCCCAGCCGCAGATCACCGGGTCCTGTCGGGTACCCGGGTCGGGTCCCCTGGACAGGTCGGCACCCCGGCCCCGGGTCACGGGGTCATGTCGGGTCGCTGTCCCGGGTACCAGTGTCAGGTGACCACCCCGGCCCCGGGAGACGAAGTCATACCGGGTCCCCGGCCCGGGTCCCCGGGTTGCATCGGGACACCAGCGAAGGACCACCGGGTCCTGTCGGGTCCCCGGCCCGGGTCCCCTGGACAGGTCGTTAACCCGGCCCCAGGTCACCGGGTCATGTCGCGCACCCGGCCTGGTTCCCACGTTCCGGTGACCACCCCGGCACCAGGACCCCGGGTCACATGGGGACCCCGGCCCCAGGTCAGCGGGTCACGTGGGGACACCGGCCCCAGGTCACCGCGTCAGGTCGGGACCCCGAACCCAGGTCCACGAGCCGTCGACACCACAGCCCCGGGTCACCGGGTCGTGTCGGGTAACCGGCCTGGTTCCAAGGTTCCGATGACCACCCCGGCACCAGGACCCCGGGTCACGTGGGGACACCGGCCCCAGGTGACCGGGTCACGTGGGGACACCGGCCCCAGGTCATCGGGTCACGTGGGGACACCAGCCCCAGGTGACCGGGTCACGTGGGGTCACCGGCCCCAGGTGACCGGGTCACGTGGGGTCACCGGCCCCAGGTGACCTGGTCACGTGGGGTCACCGGCCCCAGGTGACCGGGTCACGTGGGGTCACCGGCCCCAGGTGACCGGGTCACGTGGGGTCACCGGCCCCAGGTGACCTGGTCACGTGGGGTCACCGGCCCCAGGTGACCGGGTCACGTGGGGTCACCGGCCCCAGGTGACCGGGTCACGTGGGGACACCGGCCCCAGGTGACCGGGTCACGTGGGGTCACCGGCCCCAGGTGACCGGGTCACGTGGGGTCACCGGCCCCAGGTGACCGGGTCACGTGGGGTCACCGGCCCCAGGTGACCGGGTCACGTGGGGTCACCGGACCCAGGTCAGCGGGTCACGTGGGGACACCGGCCCCAGGTGACCGGGTCACGTGCGGACCCCGGACCCAGGTCAGCGGGTCACGTGGGGACACCGGCCCCAGGTAACCGGGTCATACCGAGTCCCCGGACCCAGGTCACCGGGTCAGTTCGGGACCCCGGACCCAGGTCGGGTCATGTCACGTCCCATGCCCGGGTCCCCGGGTTGGATTTTTACCCAGGCCCCGGGTCACAGGGTCATGTCGGGTCAACGGCCTGGGTACAAGGGTCTGGTGACCACCCCGACCCCAGGTCCCCGGGTCATGACGGGACACCGGACCAGGTCCCCGAGTCCGGTCGACACCACAGCCCCAGGTCACGGGGTCATGTCGGGACCCAGCCCGGGTCCCCGGGACGGGTTTTTACCCCAGCCGCAGATCACCGGGTCCTGTCGGGTACCCGGGTCGGGTCCCCTGGACAGGTCGGCACCCCGGCCCCGGGTCACGGGGTCATGTCGGGTCGCTGTCCCGGGTACCAGTGTCAGGTGACCACCCCGGCCCCGGGAGACGGAGTCATACCGGGTCCCCGGCCCGGGTCCCCGGGTTGCATCGGGACAAAAGCACCGGATCACTGGATCACGTGGGGGCCCGGGCCCGGGTCCCCGGGTTGCATCGGGACACCAGCGAAGGACCACCGGGTCCTGTCGGGTCCCCGGCCCGGGACCCCTGGACAGGTCGTTAACCCGGCCCCAGGTCACCGGGTCATGTCGCGCACCCGGCCTGGTTCCCACGTTCCGGTGACCACCCCGGCACCAGGACCCCGGGTCCCGTGGGGACCCCGGCCCCAGGTGACCGGGTCACGCGGGGTCACCGGCCCCAGGTCAGCGGGTCACGTGGGGTCACCGGCCCCAGGTCAGCGGGTCACGTGGGGACACCGGCCCCAGGTCAGCGGGTCACGTGGGGACACCGGCCCCAGGTCACCGCGTCAGGTCGGGACCCCGAACCCAGGTCCACGAGTCCGTCGACACCACAGCCCCGGGTCACCGGGTCGTGTCGGGTAAGCGGCCTGGTTCCCAGGTTCCGGTGACCTCCCCGGCACCAGGACCCTGGGTCACGTGGGGACACCGGCCCCAGGTGACCGGGTCACGTGGGGTCACCGGCCCCAGGTCAGCGGGTCACGTGGGGACACCGGCCCCAGGTCAGCGGGTCACGTGGGGACCCCGGCCCCAGGTCAGCGGGTCACGTGGGGACACCGGCCCCAGGTGACCGGGTCACGTGGGGACACCGGCCTCAGGTCAGCGGGTCACGTGGGGACACCGGCCCCAGTTCAGCGGGTCACGTGGGGACCCCGGACCCAGGTCAGCGGGTCACGTGGGGACACCGGCCCCAGGTAACCGGGTCATACCGAGTCCCCGGACCCAGGTCACCGGGTCAGTTCGGGACCCCGGACCCAGGTCGGGTCATGTCACGTCCCATGCCCGCGTCCCCGGGTTGGATTTTTTCCCAGGCCCCGGGTCACAGGGTCATGTCGGGTCAACGGCCTGGGTACAAGGGTCTGGTGACCACCCCGACCCCAGGTCCCCGGGTCATGACGGGACACCGGACCAGGTCCCCGAGTCCGGTCGACACCACAGCCCCAGGTCACGGGGTCATGTCGGGACCCAGCCCGGGTCCCCGGGACGGGTTTTTACCCCAGCCGCAGATCACCGGGTCCTGTCGGGTACCCGGGTCGGGTCCCCTGGACAGGTCGGCACCCCGGCCCCGGGTCACCGGGTCATGTCGGGTCGCTGTCCCGGGTACCAGTGTCAGGTGACCACCCCGGCCCCGGGAGACGGAGTCATACCGGGTCCCCGGCCCGGGTCCCCGGGTTGCATCGGGACACCAGCGAAGGACCACCGGGTCCTGTCGGGTCCCCGGCCCGGGTCCCCTGGACAGGTCGTTAACCCGGCCCCAGGTCACCGGGTCATGTCGCGCACCCGGCCTGGTTCCCACGTTCCGGTGACCACCCCGGCACCAGGACCCCGGGTCACGTGGGGACCCCGGCCCCAGGTCAGCGGGTCACGTGGGGACACCGGCCCCAGGTCATCGGGTCACGTGGGGACACCGGCCCCAGGTGACTGGGTCACGTGGGGACACCGGCCCCAGGTCATCGGGTCACGTGGGGACACCGGCCCCAGGTGACCGGGTCACGTAGGGTCACCGGCCCCAGGTGACCCGGTCATGTGGGGTCACCGGCCCCAGGTGACCGGGTCACGTGGGGTCACCGGCCCCAGGTGACCGGGTCACGTGGGGTCACCGGTACCAGGTGACCGGGTCACGTGGGGTCACCGGCCCCAGGTGACCTGGTCACGTGGGGTCACCGGCCCCAGGTGACCGGGTCACGTGGGGTCACCGGCCCCAGGTCAGCGGGTCACGTGGGGACACCGGCCCCAGGTAACCAAGGCATGTCGGGACCCAGCCCGGGTCCCCGGGACGGGTTTTTACCCCAGCCGCAGATCACCGGGTCCTGTCGGGTCCCCGGCCCGGGTCCCCTGGACAGGTCGATAACCTGGCCCCAGGTCACCCGGTCATCTCGCGCACCCGGCCTGGTTCCCAGGTTCCGATGACCACCCCGGCACCAGGACCCCGGGTCACGTGGGGACACCGGCCCCAGGTGACCGGGTCACGTGGGGTCACCGGCCCCAGGTCAGCGGGTCACGTGGGGACCCCGGACCCAGGTGACCGGGTCACGTGGGGACACCGGCCCCAGGTAACCGGGTCATACCGAGTCCCCGGACCCAGGTCACCGGGTCAGTTCGGGACCCCGGACCCAGGTCGGGTCATGTCACGTCCCATGCCCGCGTCCCCGGGTTGGATTTTTACCCAGGCCCCGGGTCACAGGGTCATGTCGGGTCAACGGCCTGGGTACAAGGGTCTGGTGACCACCCCGACCCCAGGTCCCCGGGTCATGACGGGACACCGGACCAGGTCCCCGAGTCCGGTCGACACCACAGCCCCAGGTCACCGGGTCATGTCGGGACCCAGCCCGGGTCCCCGGGACGGGTTTTTACCCCAGCCGCAGATCACCGGGTCCTGTCGGGTACCCGGGTCGGGTACCCTGGAAAGGTCGGCACCCCGGCCCCGGGTCACGGGGTCATGTCGGGTCGCTGTCCCGGGTACCAGTGTCAGGTGACCACCCCGGCCCCGGGAGACGGAGTCATACCGGGTCCCCGGCCCGGGTCCCCGGGTTGCATCGGGACAAAAGCACCGGATCACTGGATCACGTGGGGGCCCGGGCCCGGGTCCCCGGGTTGCATCGGGACACCAGCGAAGGACCACCGGGTCCTGTCGGGTCCCCGGCCCGGGTCCCCTGGACAGGTCGTTAACCCGGCCCCAGGTCACCGGGTCATGTCGCGCACCCGGCCTGGTTCCCACGTTCCGGTGACCACCCCGGCACCAGGACCCCGGGTCCCGTGGGGACCCCGGCCCCAGGTGACCGGGTCACGTGGGGTCACCGGCCCCAGGTGACCGGGTCACGTGGGGTCACCGGCCCCAGGTCAGCGGGTCACGTGGGGACACCGGCCCCAGGTGACCGGGTCACGTGGGGTCACCGGCCCCAGGTGACCGGGTCACGTGTGGACACCGGCCCCAGGTGACCGGGTCACGTGGGGTCACCGGCCCCAGGTCAGCGGGTCACGTGGGGACACCGGCCCCAGGTAACCAAGGCATGTCGGGACCCAGCCCGGGTCCCCGGGACGGGTTTTTACCCCAGCCGCAGATCACCGGGTCCTGTCGGGTCCCCGGCCCGGGTCCCCTGGACAGGTCGATAACCCGGCCCCAGGTCACCCGGTCATCTCGCGCACCCGGCCTGGTTCCCAGGTTCCGATGACCACCCCGGCACCAGGACCCCGGGTCACGTGGGGACACCGGCCCCAGGTGACCGGGTCACGTGGGGACCCCGGCCCCAGGTGACCGGGTCACGTGGGGACACCGGCCCCAGGTAACCGGGTCATACCGAGTCCCCGGACCCAGGTCACCGGGTCAGTTCGGGACCCCGGACCCAGGTCGGGTCATGTCACGTCCCATGCCCGGGTCCCCGGGTTGGATTTTTACCCAGGCCCCGGGTCACAGGGTCATGTCGGGTCAACGGCCTGGGTACAAGGGTCTGGTGACCACCCCGACCCCAGGTCCCCGGGTCATGACGGGACACCGGACCAGGTCCCCGAGTCCGGTCGACACCACAGCCCCAGGTCACGGGGTCATGTCGGGACCCAGCCCGGGTCCCCGGGACGGGTTTTTACCCCAGCCGCAGATCACCGGGTCCTGTCGGGTACCCGGGTCGGGTCCCCTGGACAGGTCGTTAACCCGGCCCCAGGTCACCGGGTCATGTCGCGCACCCGGCCTGGTTCCCACGTTCCGGTGACCACCCCGGCACCAGGACCCCGGGTCCCGTGGGGACCCCGGCCCCAGGTGACCGGGTCACGCGGGGTCACCGGCCCCAGGTCAGCGGGTCACGTGGGGTCACCGGCCCCAGGTCAGCGGGTCACGTGGGGACACCGGCCCCAGGTCAGCGGGTCACGTGGGGACACCGGCCCCAGGTCACCGCGTCAGGTCGGGACCCCGAACCCAGGTCCACGAGTCCGTCGACACCACAGCCCCGGGTCACCGGGTCGTGTCGGGTAAGCGGCCTGGTTCCCAGGTTCCGATGACCACCCCGGCACCAGGACTCCGGGTCACGTGGGGACACCGGCCCCAGGTGACCGGGTCACGTGGGGTCACCGTCCCCAGGTCAGCGGGTCACGTGGGGACCCCGGCCCCAGGTAACCGGATCACGTGGGGTCACCGGCCCCAGGTCAGCGGGTCACGTGGGGACCCCGGACCCAGGTCACCTGCTCATGTGTGGTACCCAGCCTGGTTCCCAGGTTCCGATGACCTCCCCGGCACCAGGACCCTGGGTCACGTGGGGACACCGGCCCCAGATCAGCGGGTCACGTGGGGACACCGGCCTCAGGTCAGCGGGTCACGTGGGGACACTGGCCCCAGGTCAGCGGGTCACGTGGGGACCCCGGACCCAGGTCAGCGGGTCACGTGGGGAACACCGGCCCCAGGTAACTGGGTCATACCGAATCCCCGGACCCAGGTCACCGGGTCAGTTCGGGACCCCGGACCCAGGTCGGGTCATGTCACGTCCCATGCCCGCGTCCCCGGGTTGGATTTTTACCCAGGCCCCGGGTCACAGGGTCATGTCGGGTCAACGGCCTGGGTACAAGGGTCTGGTGACCACCCCGACCCCAGGTCCCCGGGTCATGACGGGACACCGGACCAGGTCCCCGAGTCCGGTCGACACCACAGCCCCAGGTCACGGGGTCATGTCGGGACCCAGCCCGGGTCCCCGGGACGGGTTTTTACCCCAGCCGCAGATCACCGGGTCCTGTCGGGTACCCGGGTCGGGTCCCCTGGACAGGTCGGCACCCCGGCTCCGGGTCACGGGGTCATGTCGGGTCGCTGTCCCGGGTACCAGTGTCAGGTGACCACCCCGGCCCCGGGAGACGGAGTCATACCGGGTCCCCGGCCCGGGTCCCCGGGTTGCATCGGGACACCAGCGAAGGACCACCGGGTCCTGTCGGGTCCCCGGCCCGGGTCCCCTGGACAGGTCGTTAACCCGGGCCCCAGGTCACCGGGTCATGTCGCACACCCGGCCTGGTTCCCAGGTTCCGGTGACCACCCCGGCACCAGGACCCCGGGTCACGTGGGGACCCCGGCCCCAGGTCAGCGGGTCACGTGGGGACACCGGCCCCAGGTCACCGCGTCAGGTCGGGACCCCGAACCCAGGTCCACGAGTCCGTCGACACCACAGCCCCGGGTCACCGGGTCGTGTCGGGTAACCGGCCTGGTTCCAAGGTTCCAATGACCACCCCGGCACCAGGACCCCGGGTCACGTGGGGACACCGGCCCCAGGTGACCGGGTCACGTGGGGACACCCGGCCCCAGGTCATCGGGTCACGTGGGGACACCGGCACCAGGTGACCGGGTCACGTGGGGTCACCGGCCCCAGGTGACCGGGTCACGTGGGGTCACCGGCCCCAGGTGACCGGGTCACGTGGGGGTCACCGGCCCCAGGTGACCGGGTCACGTGGGGTCACCGGCCCCAGGTGACCGGGTCACGTGAGGTCACCGGCCCCAGGTCAGCGGGTCACGTGGGGTCACCGGCCCCAGGTGACCGGGTCACGTGGGGTCACCGGCCCCAGGTGACCGGGTCACGTGGGGTCACCGGCCCCAGGTGACCGGGTCACGTGGGGTCACCGGCCCCAGGTGACCTGGTCACGTGGGGTCACCGGCCCCAGGTGACCGGGTCACGTGGGGTCACCGGCCCCAGGTGACCGGGTCACGTGGGGACACCGGCCCCAGGTGACCGGGTCACGTGGGGTCACCGGCCCCAGGTGACCGGGTCACGTGGGGTCACCGGCCCCAGGTGACCGGGTCACGTGAGGTCACCGGCCCCAGGTGACCGGGTCACGTGGGGTCACCGGCCCCAGGTGACCGGGTCACGTGGGGTCACCGGCCCCAGGTGACCGGGTCACGTGGGGTCACCGGCCCCAGGTGACCGGGTCACGTGGGGACACCGGCCCCAGGTCAGCGGGTCACGTGGGGACCCCGGCCCCAGGTCAGCGGGTCACGTGGGGACACCGGCCCCAGGTGACCGGGTCACGTGGGGACACCGGCCCCAGGTCAGCGGGTCACGTGGGGTCACCGGCCCCAGGTGACCGGGTCACGTGGGGTCACCGGACCCAGGTCAGCGGGTCACGTGGGGACACCGGCCCCAGGTGACCGGGTCACGTGGGGACCCCGGACCCAGGTCAGCGGGTCACGTGGGGACACCGGTCCCAGGTAACCGGGTCATACCGAGTCCCCGGACCCAGGTCACCGGGTCAGTTCGGGACCCCGGACCCAGGTCGGGTCATGTCACGTCCCATGCCCGGGTCCCCGGGTTGGATTTTTACCCAGGCCCCGGGTCACAGGGTCATGTCGGGTCAACGGCCTGGGTACAAGGGTCTGGTGACCACCCCGACCCCAGGTCCCCGGGTCATGACGGGACACCGGACCAGGTCCCCGAGTCCGGTCGACACCACAGCCCCAGGTCACCGGGTCATGTCGGGACCCAGCCCGGGTCCCCGGGACGGGTTTTTACCCCAGCCGCAGATCACCGGGTCCTGTCGGGTACCCGGGTCGGGTACCCTGGAAAGGTCGGCACCCCGGCCCCGGGTCACGGGGTCATGTCGGGTCGCTGTCCCGGGTACCAGTGTCAGGTGACCACCCCGGCCCCGGGAGACGGAGTCATACCGGGTCCCCGGCCCGGGTCCCCGGGTTGCATCGGGACAAAAGCACCGGATCACTGGATCACGTGGGGGCCCGGGCCCGGGTCCCCGGGTTGCATCGGGACACCAGCGAAGGACCACCGGGTCCTGTCGGGTCCCCGGCCCGGGTCCCCTGGACAGGTCGTTAACCCGGCCCCAGGTCACCGGGTCATGTCGCGCACCCGGCCTGGTTCCCACGTTCCGGTGACCACCCCGGCACCAGGACCCCGGGTCCCGTGGGGACCCCGGCCCCAGGTGACCGGGTCACGCGGGGTCACCGGCCCCAGGTCAGCGGGTCACGTGGGGTCACCGGCCCCAGGTCAGCGGGTCACGTGGGGACACCGGCCCCAGGTAACTAAGGCAAGTCGGGACCCAGCCCGGGTCCCCGGGACGGGTTTTTACCCCAGCCGCAGATCACAGGGTCCTGTCGGGTCCCCGGCACGGGTCCCCTGGACAGGTCGATAACCCGGCCCCAGGTCACCCGGTCATCTCGCGCACCCGGCCTGGTTCCCAGGTTCCGATGACCACCCCGGCACCAGGTCACCGGGTCACGTGGGGTCACCGTCCCCAGGTCAGCGGGTCACGTGGGGACCCCGGCCCCAGGTCACCGGATCACGTGGGGTCACCGGCCCCAGGTCAGAGGGTCACGTGGGGACCCCGGACCCAGGTCACCTGGTCATGTGTGGTACCCAGCCTGGTTCCCAGGTTCCGATGACCTCCCCGGCACCAGGACCCCGGGTCACGTGGGGACACCGGCCCCAGGTCAGCGGGTCACGTGGGGTCACCGGCCCCAGGTCAGCGGGTCACGTGGGGACACCGGCCCCAGGTCAGCGGGTCACGTGGGGACAACGGCCCCAGTTGACCGGGTCACGTGGGGACACCGGCCCCAGGTGACCGGGTCACGTGGGGACACCGGCCTCAGGTCAGCGGGTCACGTGGGGACCCCGGCTCCAGGTCAGCGGGTCACGTGGGGACCCCGGACCCAAGTCAGCGGGTCACGTGGAGACACCGGCCCCAGGTAACCGGGTCATACCGAGTCCCCGGACCCAGGTCACCGGGTCAGTTCGGGACCCCGGACCCAGGTCGGGTCATGTCACGTCCCATGCCCGGGTCCCCGGGTTGGATTTTTACCCAGGCCCCGGGTCACAGGGTCATGTCGGGTCAACGGCCTGGGTACAAGGGTCTGGTGACCACCCCGACCCCAGGTCCCCGGGTCATGACGGGACACCGGACCAGGTCCCCGAGTCCGGTCGACACCACAGCCCCAGGTCACCGGGTCATGTCGGGACCCAGCCCGGGTCCCCGGGACGGGTTTTTACCCCAGCCGCAGATCACCGGGTCCTGTCGGGTACCCGGGTCGGGTCCAGTGGACAGGTCGTTAACCCGGCCCCAGGTCACCGGGTCATGTCGCGCACCCGGCCTGGTTCCCACGTTCAGGTGACCACCCCGGCACCAGGACCCCGGGTCCCGTGGGGACCCCGGCCCCAGGTGACCGGGTCACGCGGGGTCACCGGCCCCAGGTCAGCGGGTCACGTGGGGTCACCGGCCCCAGGTCAGCGGGTCACGTGGGGACACCGGCCCCAGGTCACCGCGTCAGGTCGGGACCCCGAACCCAGGTCCACGAGTCCGTCGACACCACAGCCCCGGGTCACCGGGTCGTGTCGGGTAACCGGCCTGGTTCCCAGGTTCCGATGACCACCCCGGCACCAGGACCCCGGGTCACGTGGGGACACCGGCCCCAGGTGACCGGGTCACGTGGGGTCACCGGCCCCAGGTCAGCGGGTCACGTGGGGACCCCGGCCCCAGGTCACCGGATCACGTGGGATCACCGGCCCCAGGTCAGAGGGTCACGTGGGGACCCCGGACCCAGGTCACCGGGTCATGTCGGGACCCAGCCTGGGTCCCCGGGACGGGTTTTTACCCCAGCCGCAGATCACCGGGTCCTGTCGGGTACCCGGGTCGGGTCCCCTGGACAGGTCGGCACCCCGGCCCCGGGTCATGGGGTCATGTCGGGTCGCTGTCCCGGGTACCAGTGTCAGGTGACCACCCCGGCCCCGGGAGACGGAGTCATACCGGGTCCCCGGCCCGGGTCCCCGGGTTGCATCGGGACACCAGCGAAGGACCACCGGGTCCTGTCGGGTCCCCGGCCCGGGTCCCCTGGACAGGTCGTTAACCCGGCCCCAGGTCACCGGGTCATGTCGCGCACCCGGCCTGGTTCCCAGGTTCCGGTGACCACCCCGGCACCAGGACCCTGGGTCACGTGGGGACCCCGGCCCCAGGTCAGCGGGTCACGTGGGGACACCGGCCCCAGGTCACCGCGTCAGGTCGGGACCCCGAACCCAGGTCCACGAGTCCGTCGACACCACAGCCCCGGGTCACAGGGTCGTGTCGGGTAACCGGCCTGGTTCCCAGGTTCCGATGACCACCCCGGCACCAGGACCCCGGGTCACGTGGGGTCACCGGCCCCAGGTGACCGGGTCACGTGGGGACACCGGCCCCAGGTGACCGGGTCACGTGGGGTCACCGGCCCCAGGTCAGCGGGTCACGTGGGGTCACCGGACCCAGGTCAGCGGGTCACGTGGGGACACCGGCCCCAGGTAACCGGGTCATACCGAGTCCCCGGACCCAGGTCACCGGGTCAGTTCGGGACCCCGGACCCAGGTCGGGTCATGTCACGTCCCATGCCCGGGTCCCCGGGTTGGATTTTTACCCAGGCCCCGGGTCACAGGGTCATGTCGGGTCAACGGCCTGGGTACAAGGGTCTGGTGACCACCCCGACCCCAGGTCCCCGGGTCATGACGGGACAGCGGACCAGGTCCCCGAGTCCGGTCGACACCACAGCCCCAGGTCACCGGGTCATGTCGGGACCCAGCCCGGGTCCCCGGGACGGGTTTTTACCCCAGCCGCAGATCACCGGGTCCTGTCGGGTACCCGGGTCGGGTCCCCTGGACAGGTCGGCACCCCGGCCCCGGGTCACGGGGTCATGTCGGGTCGCTGTCCCGGGTACCAGTGTCAGGTGACCACCCCGGCCCCGGGAGACGGAGTCATACCGGGTCCCCGGCCCGGGTCCCCGGGTTGCATCGGGACAAAAGCACCGGATCACTGGATCACGTGGGGGCCCGGGCCCGGGTCCCCGGGTTGCATCGGGACACCAGCGAAGGACCACCGGGTCCTGTCGGGTCCCCGGCCCGGGTCCCCTGGACAGGTCGTTAACCCGGCCCCAGGTCACCGGGTCATGTCGCGCACCCGGCCTGGTTCCCACGTTCCGGTGACCACCCCGGCACCAGGACCCCGGGTCACGTGGGGACCCCGGCCCCAGGTCATCGGGTCACGTGGGGACACCGGCCCCAGGTCAGCGGGTCACGTGGGGTCACCGGCCCCAGGTGACCCGGTCATGTGGGGTCACCGGCCCCAGGTGACCGGGTCACGTGGGGACACCGGCCCCAGGTGACCGGGTCACGTGGGGTCACCGGCACCAGGTGACTGGGACACGTGGGGTCACCGGACCCAGGTGACCGGGTCACGTGGGGTCACCGGCCCCAGGTGACCGGGTCACGTGGGGTCACCGGCCCCAGGTGACCGGGTCACGTGGGGTCACCGGCCCCAGGTGACCGGGTCACGTGGGGTCACCGGCCCCAGGTGACCGGGTCACGTGGGGTCACCGGCCCCAGGTGACCGGGTCACGTGGGGTCACCGGACCCAGGTGACCGGGTCACGTGGGGTCACCGGCCCCAGGTGACCGGGTCACGTGGGGTCACCGGCACCAGGTGACTGGGACACGTGGGGTCACCGGACCCAGGTGACCGGGTCACGTGGGGTCACCGGCCCCAGGTGACCGGGTCACGTGGGGTCACCGGCACCAGGTGACTGGGACACGTGGGGTCACCGGACCCAGGTGACCGGGTCACGTGGGGTCACCGGCCCCAGGTGACCGGGTCACGTGGGGTCACCGGCCCCAGGTGACCGGGTCACGTGGGGTCACCGGCCCCAGGTGACCGGGTCACGTGGGGTCACCGGACCCAGGTGACCGGGTCACGTGGGGTCACCGGCCCCAGGTGACCGGGTCACGTGGGGTCACCGGCCCCAGGTGACCGGGTCACGTGGGGTCACCGGCCCCAGGTGACCGGGTCACGTGGGGTCACCTGCCCCAGGTGACCGGGTCACGTGGGGACACCGGCCCCAGGTGACCGGGTCACGTGGGGACACCGGCCCCAGGTGACCGGGTCACGTGGGGTCACCGGACCCAGGTCAGCGGGTCACGTGGGGACACCGGCCCCAGGTCAGCGGGTCACGTGGGGACCCCGGACCCAGGTCAGCGGGTCACGTGGGGACACCGGCCCCAGGTAACCGGGTCATACCGAGTCCCCGGACCCAGGTCACCGGGTCAGTTCGGGACCCCGGACCCAGGTCGGGTCATGTCACGTCCCATGCCCGGGTCCCCGGGTTGGATTTTTACCCAGGCCCCGGGTCACAGGGTCATGTCGGGTCAACGGCCTGGGTACAATGGTCTGGTGACCACCCCGACCCCAGGTCCCCGGGTCATGACGAGACACCATACCAGGTCCCCGAGTCCGGTCGACACCACAGCCCCAGGTCACCGGGTCATGTCGGGACCCAGCCCGGGTCCCCGGGACGGGTTTTTACCCCAGCCGCAGATCACCGGGTCCTGTCGGGTACCCGGGTCGGGTCCCCTGGACAGGTCGGCACCCCGGCCCCGGGTCACGGGGTCATGTCGGGTCGCTGTCCCGGGTACCAGGGTCAGGTGACCACCCCGGCCCCGGGAGATGGAGTCATACCGGGTCCCCGGCCCGGGTCCCCGGGTTGCATCGGGACAAAAGCACCGGATCACTGGATCACGTGGGGGCCCGGGCCCGGGTCCCCGGGTTGCATCGGGACACCAGCGAAGGACCACCGGGTCCTGTCGGGTCCCCGGCCCGGGTCCCCTGGACAGGTCGTTAACCCGGCCCCAGGTCACCGGGTCATGTCGCGCACCCGGCCTGGTTCCCACGTTCCGGTGACCACCCCGGCACCAGGACCCCGGGTCCCGTGGGGACCCCGGACCCAGGTGACCGGGTCACGCGGGGTCACCGGCCCCAAGTCAGCGGGTCACGTGGGGTCACCGGCCCCAGGTCAGCGGGTCACGTGGGGACACCGGCCCCAGGTCACCGCGTCAGGTCGGGACCCCGAACCCAGGTCCACGAGTCCGTCGACACCACAGCCCCGGGTCACCGGGTCGTGTCGGGTAAGCGGCCTGGTTCCCAGGTTCCGATGACCACCCCGGCACCAGGACTCCGGGTCACGTGGGGACACCGGCCCCAGGTGACCGGGTCACGTGGGGTCACCGTCCCCAGGTCAGCGGGTCACGTGGGGACCCAGGCCCCAGGTGACCGGATCACGTGGGGTCACCGGCCCCAGGTCAGCGGGTCACGTGGGGACCCCGGACCCAGGTCACCTGGTCATGTGTGGTACCCAGCCTGGTTCCCAGGTTCCGATGACCTCCCCGGCACCAGGACCCTGGGTCACGTGGGGACCCCGGCCCCAGGTGACCGGGTCACGTGGGGTCACCGGCCCCAGGTCAGCGGGTCACGTGGGGACACCGGCCCCAGGTCAGCGGGTCACGTGGGGACACCGGCCCCAGGTGACCGGGTCACGTGGGGACACCGGCCCCAGGTGACCGGGTCACGTGGGGTCACCGGCCCCAGGTCAGCGGGTCACGTGGGGACCCCGGCCCCAGGTCAGCGGGTCACGTGGGGACACCGGCCCCAGGTGACCGGGTCACGTGGGGACACCGGCCTCAGGTCAGCGGGTCACGTGGGGACACCGGCCCCAGGTCAGCGGGTCACGTGGGGACCCCGGACCCAGGTCAGCGGGTCACGTGGGGACACCGGCCCCAGGTAACCGGGTCATACCGAGTCCCCGGACCCAGGTCACCGGGTCAGTTCGGGACCCCGGACCCAGGTCGGGTCATGTTACGTCCCATGCCCGGGTCCCCGGGTTGGATTTTTACCCAGGCCCCGGGTCACAGGGTCATGTCGGGTCAACGGCCTGGGTACAAGGGTCTGGTGACCACCCCGACCCCAGGTCCCCGGGTCATGACGGGACACCGGACCAGGTCCCCGAGTCCGGTCGACACCACAGCCCCAGGTCACCGGGTCATGTAGGGACCCAGCCCGGGTCCCCGGGACGGGTTTTTACCCCAGCCGCAGATCACCGGGTCCTGTCGGGTACCCGGGTCGGGTCCCCTGGACAGGTCGGCACCCCGGCCCCGGGTCACGGGGTCATGTCGGGTCGCTGTCCCGGGTACCAGTGTCAGGTGACCACCCCGGCCCCGGGAGACGGAGTCATACCGGGTCCCCGGCCCGGGTCCCCGGGTTGCATCGGGACAAAAGCACCGGATCACTGGATCACGTGGGGGCCCGGGCCCGGGTCCCCGGGTTGCATCGGGACACCAGCGAAGGACCACCGGGTCCTGTCGGGTCCCCGGCCCGGGTCCCCTGGACAGGTCGTTAACCCGGCCCCAGGTCACCGGGTCATGTCGCGCACCCGGCCTGGTTCCCACGTTCCGGTGACCACCCCGGCACCAGGACCCCGGGTCCCGTGGGGACCCCGGCCCCAGGTGACCGGGTCACGCGGGGTCACCGGCCCCAGGTCAGCGGGTCACGTGGGGTCACCGGCCCCAGGTCAGCGGGTCACGTGGGGACACCGGCCCCAGGTCAGCGGGTCACGTGGGGACACCGGCCCCAGGTCACCGCGTCAGGTCGGGACCCCGAACCCAGGTCCACGAGTCCGTCGACACCACAGCCCCTGGTCACCGGGTCGTGTCGGGTAAGCGGCCTGGTTCCCAGGTTCCGATGACCACCCCGGCACCAGGACTCCGGGTCACGTGGGGACACCGGCCCCAGGTGACCGGGTCACGTGGGGTCACCGGACCAGGGTCAGCGGGTCACGTGGGGACACCGGCCCCAGGTGACCGGGTCACGTGGGGACCCCGGCCCCAGGTCAGCGGGTCACGTGGGGACACCGGCCCCAGGTGACCGGGTCACGTGGGGACACCAGCCTCAGGTCAGCGGGTCACGTGGGGACACCGGCCCCAGGTCAGCGGGTCACGTGGGGACCCCGGACCCAGGTCAGCGGGTCAGTTCGGGACCCCGGACCCAGGTCGGGTCATGTCACGTCCCATGCCCGGGTCCCCGGGTTGGATTTTTACCCAGGCCCCGGGTCACAGGGTCATGTCGGGTCAACGGCCTGGGTACAAGGGTCTGGTGACCACCCCGACCCCAGGTCCCCGGGTCATGACGGGACACCGGACCAGGTCCCCGAGTCCGGTCGACACCACAGCCCCAGGTCACCGGGTCATGTCGGGACCCAGCCCGGGTCCCCGGGACGGGTTTTTACCCCAGCCGCAGATCACCGGGTCCTGTCGGGTACCCGGGTCGGGTCCCCTGGACAGGTCGGCACCCCGGCCCCGGGTCACGGGGTCATACCGGGTCCCCGGCCCGGGTCCCCGGGTTGCATTGGGACAAAAGCACCGGATCACTGGATCACGTGGGGGCCCGGGCCCGGGTCCCCGGGTTGCATCGGGACACCAGCGAAGGACCACCGGGTCCTGTCGGGTCCCCGGCCCCAGGTGACCGGGTCACGTGGGGTCACCGGCCCCAGGTCAGAGGGTCACGTGGGGACCCCGGACCCAGGTCACCGGGTCATGTCGGGACCCAGCCTGGGTCCCCGGGACGGGTTTTTACCCCAGCCGCAGATCACCGGGTCCTGTCGGGTACCCGGGTCGGGTCCCCTGGACAGGTCGGCACCCCGGCCCCGGGTCACGGGGTCATGTCGGGTCGCTGTCCCGGGTACCAGTGTCAGGTGACCACCCCGGCCCCGGGAGACGGAGTCATACCGGGTCCCCGGCCCGGGTCCCCGGGTTGCATCGGGACACCAGCGAAGGACCACCGGGTCCTGTCGGGTCCCCGGCCCGGGTCCCCTGGACAGGTCGTTAACCCGGCCCCAGGTCACCGGGTCATGTCGCGCACCCGGACTGGTTCCCAGGTTCCGGTGACCACCCCGGCACCAGGACCCCGGGTCACGTGGGGACCCCGGCCCCAGGTGACGGGGTCACGTGGGGACACCGGCCCCAGGTCACCGCGTCAGGTCGGGACCCCGAACACAGGTCCACGAGTCCGTCGACACCACAGCCCCGGGTCACCGGGTCGTGTCGGGTAACCGGCCTGGTTCCAAGGTTCCGATGACCACCCCGGCACCAGGACACCGGGTCACGTGGGTACACCGGCCCCAGGTCATCGGGTCACGTGGGGACACCGGCCCCAGGTGACCGGGTCACGTGAGGTCACCGGCCCCAGGTGACCGGGTCACGTAAGGTCACCGGCCCCAGGTGACCGGGTCACGTGGGGACACCGGCCCCAGGTGACCGGGTCACGTGGGGTCACCGGCCCCAGGTGACCGGGTCACGTGGGGTCACCGGCCCCAGGTCAGCGGGTCACGTGGGGACCCCGGCCCCAGGTCACCGGATCACGTGGGATCACCGTCCCCAGGTCAGCGGGTCACGTGGGGACCCCGGCCCCAGGTCACCGGATCACGTGGGGTCACCGGCCCCAGGTCAGAGGGTCACGTGGGGACCCCGGACCCAGGTCACCTGGTCATGTGTGGTACCCAGCCTGGTTCCCAGGTTCCGATGACCTCCCTGGCACCAGGACCCCGGGTCACGTGGGGACACCGGCCCCAGGTCAGCGGGTCACGTGGGGTCACCGGCCCCAGGTCAGCGGGTCACGTGGGGACACCGGCCCCAGGTCAGCGGGTCACGTGGGGACAACGGCCCCAGGTGACCGGGTCACGTGGGGACACCGGCCCCAGGTGACCGGGTCACGTGGGGACACCGGCCTCAGGTCAGCGGGTCACGTGGGGACCCCGGCTCCAGGTCAGCGGGTCACGTGGGGACCCCGGACCCAGGTCAGCGGGTCACGTGGAGACACCGGCCCCAGGTAACCGGGTCATACCGAGTCCCCGGACCCAGGTCACCGGGTCAGTTCGGGACCCCGGACCCAGGTCGGGTCATGTCACGTCCCATGCCCGGGTCCCCGGGTTGGATTTTTACCCAGGCCCCGGGTCACAGGGTCATGTCGGGTCAACGGCCTGGGTACAAGGGTCTGGTGACCACCCCGACCCCAGGTCCCCGGGTCATGACGGGACACCGGACCAGGTCCCCGAGTCCGGTCGACACCACAGCCCCAGGTCACCGGGTCATGTCGGGACCCAGCCCGGGTCCCCGGGACGGGTTTTTACCCCAGCCGCAGATCACCGGGTCCTGTCGGGTACCCGGGTCGGGTCCAGTGGACAGGTCGTTAACCCGGCCCCAGGTCACCGGGTCATGTCGCGCACCCGGCCTGGTTCCCACGTTCCGGTGACCACCCCGGCACCAGGACCCCGGGTCCCGTGGGGACCCCGGACCCAGGTGACCGGGTCACGCGGGGTCACCGGCCCCAGGTCAGCGGGTCACGTGGGGTCACCGGCCCCAGGTCAGCGGGTCACGTGGGGACACCGGCCCCAGGTCACCGCGTCAGGTCGGGACCCCGAACCCAGGTCCACGAGTCCGTCGACACCACAGCCCCGGGTCACCGGGTCGTGTCGGGTAACCGGCCTGGTTCCCAGGTTCCGATGACCACCCCGGCACCAGGACCCCGGGTCACGTGGGGACACCGGCCCCAGGTGACCGGGTCACGTGGGGTCACCGGCCCCAGGTCAGCGGGTCACGTGGGGACCCCGGCCCCAGGTCACCGGATCACGTGGGATCACCGGCCCCAGGTCAGAGGGTCACGTGGGGACCCCGGACCCAGGTCACCGGGTCATGTCGGGACCCAGCCTGGGTCCCCGGGACGGGTTTTTACCCCAGCCGCAGATCACCGGGTCCTGTCGGGTACCCGGGTCGGGTCCCCTGGACAGGTCGGCACCCCGGCCCCGGGTCATGGGGTCATGTCGGGTCGCTGTCCCGGGTACCAGTGTCAGGTGACCACCCCGGCCCCGGGAGACGGAGTCATACCGGGTCCCCGGCCCGGGTCCCCGGGTTGCATCGGGACACCAGCGAAGGACCACCGGGTCCTGTCGGGTCCCCGGCCCGGGTCCCCTGGACAGGTCGTTAACCCGGCCCCAGGTCACCGGGTCATGTCGCGCACCCGGCCTGGTTCCCAGGTTCCGGTGACCACCCCGGCACCAGGACCCTGGGTCACGTGGGGACCCCGGCCCCAGGTCAGCGGGTCACGTGGGGACACCGGCCCCAGGTCACCGCGTCAGGTCGGGACCCCGAACCCAGGTCCACGAGTCCGTCGACACCACAGCCCCGGGTCACCGGGTCGTGTCGGGTAACCGGCCTGGTTCCCAGGTTCCGATGACCACCCCGGCACCAGGACCCCGGGTCACGTGGGGTCACCGGCCCCAGGTGACCGGGTCACGTGGGGACACCGGCCCCAGGTGACCGGGTCACGTGGGGTCACCGGCCCCAGGTCAGCGGGTCACGTGGGGTCACCGGACCCAGGTCAGCGGGTCACGTGGGGACACCGGCCCCAGGTAACCGGGTCATACCGAGTCCCCGGACCCAGGTCACCGGGTCAGTTCGGGACCCCGGACCCAGGTCGGGTCATGTCACGTCCCATGCCCGGGTCCCCGGGTTGGATTTTTACCCAGGCCCCGGGTCACAGGGTCATGTCGGGTCAACGGCCTGGGTACAAGGGTCTGGTGACCACCCCGACCCCAGGTCCCCGGGTCATGACGGGACAGCGGACCAGGTCCCCGAGTCCGGTCGACACCACAGCCCCAGGTCACCGGGTCATGTCGGGACCCAGCCCGGGTCCCCGGGACGGGTTTTTACCCCAGCCGCAGATCACCGGGTCCTGTCGGGTACCCGGGTCGGGTCCCCTGGACAGGTCGGCACCCCGGCCCCGGGTCACGGGGTCATGTCGGGTCGCTGTCCCGGGTACCAGTGTCAGGTGACCACCCCGGCCCCGGGAGACGGAGTCATACCGGGTCCCCGGCCCGGGTCCCCGGGTTGCATCGGGACAAAAGCACCGGATCACTGGATCACGTGGGGGCCCGGGCCCGGGTCCCCGGGTTGCATCGGGACACCAGCGAAGGACCACCGGGTCCTGTCGGGTCCCCGGCCCGGGTCCCCTGGACAGGTCGTTAACCCGGCCCCAGGTCACCGGGTCATGTCGCGCACCCGGCCTGGTTCCCACGTTCCGGTGACCACCCCGGCACCAGGACCCCGGGTCACGTGGGGACCCCGGCCCCAGGTCATCGGGTCACGTGGGGACACCGGCCCCAGGTGACCGGGTCACGTGGGGTCACCGGCCCCAGGTGACCCGGTCATGTGGGGTCACCGGCCCCAGGTGACCGGGTCACGTGGGGACACCGGCCCCAGGTGACCGGGTCACGTGGGGTCACCGGCACCAGGTGACTGGGACACGTGGGGTCACCGGCCCCAGGTGACCGGGTCACGTGGGGTCACCGGCCCCAGGTGACCGGGTCACGTGGGGTCACCGGCCCCAGGTCAGCGGGTCACGTGGGGACACCGGCCCCAGGTGACCGGGTCACGTGGGGTCACCGGCCCCAGGTGACCGGGTCACGTGGGGTCACCGGCCCCAGGTGACCGGGTCACGTGGGGTCACCGGCCCCAGGTGACCGGGTCACGTGGGGACACCGGCCCCAGGTGACCGGGTCACGTGGGGTCACCGGCCCCAGGTGACCGGGTCACGTGGGGTCACCGGCCCCAGGTGACCTGGTCACGTGGGGTCACCGGACCCAGGTGACCGGGTCACGTGGGGTCACCGGCCCCAGGTGACCGGGTCACGTGGGGTCACCGGCCCCAGGTGACCGGGTCACGTGGGGTCACCGGCCCCAGGTGACCGGGTCACGTGGGGTCACCGGCCCCAGGTGACCGGGTCACGTGGGGTCACCTGCCCCAGGTGACCGGGTCACGTGGGGACACCGGCCCCAGGTGACCGGGTCACGTGGGGACACCGGACCCAGGTCAGCGGGTCACGTGGGGACACCGGCCCCAGGTCAGCGGGTCACGTGGGGACCCCGGACCCAGGTCAGCGGGTCACGTGGGGACACCGGCCCCAGGTAACCGGGTCATACCGAGTCCCCGGACCCAGGTCACCGGGTCAGTTCGGGACCCCGGACCCAGGTCGGGTCATGTCACGTCCCATGCCCGGGTCCCCGGGTAGGATTTTTACCCAGGCCCCGGGTCACAGGGTCATGTCGGGTCAACGGCCTGGGTACAAGGGTCTGGTGACCACCCCGACCCCAGGTCCCCGGGTCATGACGGGACAGCGGACCAGGTCCCCGAGTCCGGTCGACACCACAGCCCCAGGTCACCGGGTCATGTCGGGACCCAGCCCGGGTCCCCGGGACGGGTTTTTACCCCAGCCGCAGATCACCGGGTCCTGTCGGGTACCCGGGTCGGGTCCCCTGGACAGGTCGGCACCCCGGCCCCGGGTCACGGGGTCATGTCGGGTCGCTGTCCCGGGTACCAGGGTCAGGTGACCACCCCGGCCCCGGGAGATGGAGTCATACCGGGTCCCCGGCCCGGGTCCCCGGGTTGCATTGGGACAAAAGCACCGGATCACTGGATCACGTGGGGGCCCGGGCCCGGGTCCCCGGGTTGCATCGGGACACCAGCGAAGGACCACCGGGTCCTGTCGGGTCCCCGGCCCGGGTCCCCTGGACAGGTCGTTAACCCGGCCCCAGGTCACCGGGTCATGTCGCGCACCCGGCCTGGTTCCCACGTTCCGGTGACCACCCCGGCACCAGGACCCCGGGTCCCGTGGGGACCCCGGACCCAGGTGACCGGGTCACGCGGGGTCACCGGCCCCAGGTCAGCGGGTCACGTGGGGTCACCGGCCCCAGGTCAGCGGGTCACGTGGGGACACCGGCCCCAGGTCACCGCGTCAGGTCGGGACCCCGAACCCAGGTCCACGAGTCCGTCGACACCACAGCCCCGGGTCACCGGGTCGTGTCGGGTAAGCGGCCTGGTTCCCAGGTTCCGATGACCACCCCGGCACCAGGACTCCGGGTCACGTGGGGACACCGGCCCCAGGTGACCGGGTCACGTGGGGTCACCGTCCCCAGGTCAGCGGGTCACGTGGGGACCCAGGCCCCAGGTCACCGGATCACGTGGGGTCACCGGCCCCAGGTCAGCGGGTCACGTGGGGACCCCGGACCCAGGTCACCTGGTCATGTGTGGTACCCAGCCTGGTTCCCAGGTTCCGATGACCTCCCCGGCACCAGGACCCTGGGTCACGTGGGGACACCGGCCCCAGGTGACCGGGTCACGTGGGGTCACCGGCCCCAGGTCAGCGGGTCACGTGGGGACACCGGCCCCAGGTCAGCGGGTCACGTGGGGACACCGGCCCCAGGTGACCGGGTCACGTGGGGACACCGGCCCCAGGTCAGCGGGTCACGTGGGGACACCGGCCCCAGGTGACCGGGTCACGTGGGGACCCCGGACCCAGGTCAGCGGGTCACGTGGGGACACCGGCCCCAGGTAACCGGGTCATACCGAGTCCCCGGACCCAGGTCACCGGGTCAGTTCGGGACCCCGGACCCAGGTCGGGTCATGTCACGTCCCATGCCCGGGTCCCCGGGTTGGATTTTTACCCAGGCCCCGGGTCACAGGGTCATGTCGGGTCAACGGCCTGGGTACAAGGGTCTGGTGACCACCCCGACCCCAGGTCCCCAGGTCATGACGGGACAGCGGACCAGGTCCCCGAGTCCGGTCGACACCACAGCCCCAGGTCACCGGGTCATACCGGGTCCCCGGCCCGGGTCCCCGGGTTGCATCGGGACAAAAGCACCGGATCACTGGATCACGTGGGGGCCCGGGCCCGGGTCCCCGGGTTGCATCGGGACACCAGCGAAGGACCACCGGGTCCTGTCGGGTCCCCGGCCCGGGTCCCCTGGACAGGTCGATAACCCGGCCCCAGGTCACCCGGTCATCTCGCGCACCCGGCCTGGTTCCCACGTTCCGATGACCACCCCGGCACCAGGACCCCGGGTCACGTGGGGACACCGGCCCCAGGTGACCGGGTCACGTGGGGTCACCGGCCCCAGGTCAGCGGGTCACGTGGGGACCCCGGCCCCAGGTGACCGGGTCACGTGGGGACACCGGCCCCACGTAACCGGGTCATACCGAGTCCCCGGACCCAGGTCACCGGGTCAGTTCGGGACCCCGGACCCAGGTCGGGTCATGTCACGTCCCATGCCCGGGTCCCCGGGTTGGATTTTTACCCAGGCCCCGGGTCACAGGGTCATGTCGGGTCAACGGCCTGGGTACAAGAGTCCGGTCGACACCACAGCCCCAGGTCACCGGGTCATGTCGGGACCCAGCCCGGGTCCCCGGGACGGGTTTTTACCCCAGCCGCAGATCACCGGGTCCTGTCGGGTACCCGGGTCGGGTCCCCTGGAAAGGTCGGCACCCCGGCCCCGGGTCACGGGGTCATGTCGGGTCGCTGTCCCGGGTACCAGTGTCAGGTGACCACCCCGGCCCCGGGAGACGGAGTCATACCGGGTCCCCGGCCCGGGTCCCCGGGTTGCATCGGGACAAAAGCACCGGATCACTGGATCACGTGGGGGCCCGGGCCCGGGTCCCCGGGTTGCATCGGGACACCAGCGAAGGACCACTGGGTCCTGTCGGGTCCCCAGCCCGGGTCCCCTGGACAGGTCGTTAACCCGGCCCCAGGTCACCGGGTCATGTCGCGCACCCGGCCTGGTTCCCACGTTCCGGTGACCACCCCGGCACCAGGACCCCGGGTCCCATGGGGACCCCGGCCCCAGGTGACCGGGTCACGCGGGGTCACCGGCCACAGGTCAGCGGGTCACGTGGGGACCCCGGCCCCAGGTCAGCGGGTCACGTGGGGACACCGGCCCCAGGTCAGCGGGTCACGTGGGGACACCGGCCCCAGGTCACCGCGTCAGGTCGGGACCCCGAACCCAGGTCCACGAGTCCGTCGACACCACAGCCCCGGGTCACCGGGTCGTGTCGGGTAAGCGGCCTGGTTCCCAGGTTCCGATGACCACCCCGGCACCAGGACTCCGGGTCACGTGGGGACACCGGCCCCAGGTCACCGGGTCACGTGGGGTCACCGGCCCCAGGTCAGCAGGTCACGTGGGGACCCAGGCCCCAGGTCACCGGATCACGTGGGGTCACCGGCCCCAGGTCAGCGGGTCACGTGGGGACCCCGGACCCAGGTCACCTGGTCATGTGTGGTACCCAGCCTGGTTCCCAGGTTCCGATGACCTCCCCGGCACCAGGACCCTGGGTCACGTGGGGACC
This sequence comes from Somateria mollissima, assembly GCA_951411735.1. Lineage (NCBI taxonomy): Eukaryota > Metazoa > Chordata > Aves > Anseriformes > Anatidae > Somateria > Somateria mollissima. The sequence continues at coordinate 735,613 of CATOCB010000101.1, read as the reverse complement.
CCGGCCCCAGGTGACCGGGTCACGTGGGGTCACCGGCCCCAGGTCAGCAGGTCACGTGGGGACACCGGCCCCAGGTCAGCGGGTCACGTGGGGACACCGGCCCCAGGTGACCGGGTCACGTGGGGACACCGGCCCCAGGTAACCGGGTCATACCGAGTCCCTGGACCCAGGTCACCGGGTCAGTTCGGGACCCCGGACCCAGGTCGGGTCATGTCACGTCCCATGCCCGGGTCCCCGGGTTGGATTTTTACCCAGGCCCCGGGTCACAGGGTCATGTCGGGTCAACGGCCTGGGTACAAGGGTCTGGTGACCACCCCGACCCCAGGTCCCCGGGTCATGACGGGACACCGGACCAGGTCCCCGAGTCCGGTCGACACCACAGCCCCAGGTCACCGGGTCATGTCGGGACCCAGCCCGGGTCCCCGGGACGGGTTTTTACCCCAGCCGCAGATCACCGGGTCCTGTCGGGTACCCGGGTCGGGTCCCCTGGACAGGTCGGCACCCCGGCCCCGGGTCACGGGGTCATGTCGGGTCGCTGTCCCGGGTACCAGTGTCAGGTGACCACCCCGGCCCCGGGAGACGGAGTCATACCGGGTCCCCGGCCCGGGTCCCCGGGTTGCATCGGGACAAAAGCACCGGATCACTGGATCACGTGGGGGCCCGGGCCCGGGTCCCCGGGTTGCATCGGGACACCAGCGAAGGACCACCGGGTCCTGTCGGGTCCCCGGCCCGGGTCCCCTGGACAGGTCGTTAACCCGGCCCCAGGTCACCGGGTCATGTCGCGCACCCGGCCTGGTTCCCACGTTCCGGTGACCACCCCGGCACCAGGACCCCGGGTCCCGTGGGGACCCCGGACCCAGGTGACCGGGTCACGCGGGGTCACCGGCCCCAGGTCAGCGGGTCACGTGGGGTCACCGGCCCCAGGTCAGCGGGTCACGTGGGGACACCGGCCCCAGGTCACCGCGTCAGGTCGGGACCCCGAACCCAGGTCCACGAGTCCGTCGACACCACAGCCCCGGGTCACCGGGTCGTGTCGGGTAAGCGGCCTGGTTCCCAGGTTCCGATGACCACCCCGGCACCAGGACTCCGGGTCACGTGGGGACACCGGCCCCAGGTCACCGGGTCACGTGGGGTCACCGTCCCCAGGTCAGCGGGTCACGTGGGGACCCAGGCCCCAGGTCACCGGAACACGTGGGGTCACCGGCCCCAGGTCAGCGGGTCACGTGGGGACCCCGGAACCAGGTCACCTGGTCATGTGTGGTACCCAGCCTGGTTCCCAGGTTCCGATGACCTCCCCGGCACCAGGACCCTGGGTCACGTGGGGACACCGGCCCCAGGTGACCGGGTCACGTGGGGTCACCGGCCCCAGGTCAGCGGGTCACGTGGGGACCCCGGCCCCAGGTCAGCGGGTCACGTGGGGACACCGGCCCCAGGTAACCGGGTCATACCGAGTCCCCGGACCCAGGTCACCGGGTCAGTTCGGGACCCCGGACCCAGGTCGGGTCATGTTACGTCCCATGCCCGGGTCCCCGGGTTGGATTTTTACCCAGGCCCCGGGTCACAGGGTCATGTCGGGTCAACGGCCTGGGTACAAGGGTCTGGTGACCACCCCGACCCCAGGTCCCCGGGTCATGACGGGACACCGGACCAGGTCCCCGAGTCCGGTCGACACCACAGCCCCAGGTCACCGGGTCATGTAGGGACCCAGCCCGGGTCCCCGGGACGGGTTTTTACCCCAGCCGCAGATCACCGGGTCCTGTCGGGTACCCGGGTCGGGTCCCCTGGACAGGTCGGCACCCCGGCCCCGGGTCACGGGGTCATGTCGGGTCGCTGTCCCGGGTACCAGTGTCAGGTGACCACCCCGGCCCCGGGAGACGGAGTCATACCGGGTCCCCGGCCCGGGTCCCCGGGTTGCATCGGGACAAAAGCACCGGATCACTGGATCACGTGGGGGCCCGGGCCCGGATCCCCGGGTTGCATCGGGACACCAGCGAAGGACCACCGGGTCCTGTCGGGTCCCCGGCCCGGGTCCCCTGGACAGGTCGTTAACCCGGCCCCAGGTCACCGGGTCATGTCGCGCACCCGGCCTGGTTCCCACGTTCCGGTGACCACCCCGGCACCAGGACCCCGGGTCCCGTGGGGACCCCGGCCCCAGGTGACCGGGTCACGCGGGGTCACCGGCCCCAGGTCAGCGGGTCACGTGGGGTCACCGGCCCCAGGTCAGCGGGTCACGTGGGGACACCGGCCCCAGGTCAGCGGGTCACGTGGGGACACCGGCCCCAGGTCACCGCGTCAGGTCGGGACCCCGAACCCAGGTCCACGAGTCCGTCGACACCGCAGCCCCTGGTCACCGGGTCGTGTCGGGTAAGCGGCCTGGTTCCCAGGTTCCGATGACCACCCCGGCACCAGGACTCCGGGTCACGTGGGGACACCGGCCCCAGGTGACCGGGTCACGTGGGGTCACCGGACCAGGGTCAGCGGGTCACGTGGGGACACCGGCCCCAGGTGACCGGGTCACGTGGGGACCCCGGCCCCAGGTCAGCGGGTCACGTGGGGACACCGGCCCCAGGTGACCGGGTCACGTGGGGACACCGGCCTCAGGTCAGCGGGTCACGTGGGGACACCGGCCCCAGGTCAGCGGGTCACGTGGGGACCCCGGACCCAGGTCAGCGGGTCAGTTCGGGACCCCGGACCCAGGTCGGGTCATGTCACGTCCCATGCCCGGGTCCCCGGGTTGGATTTTTACCCAGGCCCCGGGTCACAGGGTCATGTCGGGTCAACGGCCTGGGTACAAGGGTCTGGTGACCACCCCGACCCCAGGTCCCCGGGTCATGACGGGACACCGGACCAGGTCCCCGAGTCCGGTCGACACCACAGCCCCAGGTCACCGGGTCATGTCGGGACCCAGCCCGGGTCCCCGGGACGGGTTTTTACCCCAGCCGCAGATCACCGGGTCCTGTCGGGTACCCGGGTCGGGTCCCCTGGACAGGTCGGCACCCCGGCCCCGGGTCACGGGGTCATACCGGGTCCCCGGCCCGGGTCCCCGGGTTGCATCGGGACAAAAGCACCGGATCACTGGATAACGTGGGGGCCCGGGCCCGGGTCCCCGGGTTGCATCGGGACACCAGCGAAGGACCACCGGGTCCTGTCGGGTCCCCGGCCCCAGGTGACCGGGTCACGTGGGGTCACCGGCCCCAGGTCAGAGGGTCACGTGGGGACCCCGGACCCAGGTCACCGGGTCATGTCGGGACCCAGCCTGGGTCCCCGGGACGGGTTTTTACCCCAGCCGCAGATCACCGGGTCCTGTCGGGTACCCGGGTCGGGTCCCCTGGACAGGTCGGCACCCCGGCCCCGGGTCACGGGGTCATGTCGGGTCGCTGTCCCGGGTACCAGTGTCAGGTGACCACCCCGGCCCCGGGAGACGGAGTCATACCGGGTCCCCGGCCCGGGTCCCCGGGTTGCATCGGGACACCAGCGAAGGACCACCGGGTCCTGTCGGGTCCCCGGCCCGGGTCCCCTGGACAGGTCGTTAACCCGGCCCCAGGTCACCGGGTCATGTCGCGCACCCGGACTGGTTCCCAGGTTCCGGTGACCACCCCGGCACCAGGACCCCGGGTCACGTGGGGACCCCGGCCCCAGGTGACGGGGTCACGTGGGGACACCGGCCCCAGGTCACCGCGTCAGGTCGGGACCCCGAACACAGGTCCACGAGTCCGTCGACACCACAGCCCCGGGTCACCGGGTCGTGTCGGGTAACCGGCCTGGTTCCAAGGTTCCGATGACCACCCCGGCACCAGGACCCCGGGTCACGTGGGGACACCGGCCCCAGGTCATCGGGTCACGTGGGGACACCGGCCCCAGGTGACCGGGTCACGTGAGGTCACCGGCCCCAGGTGACCGGGTCACGTAAGGTCACCGGCCCCAGGTGACCGGGTCACGTGGGGACACCGGCCCCAGGTGACCGGGTCACGTGGGGTCACCGGCCCCAGGTGACCGGGTCACGTGGGGTCATCGGCCCCAGGTGACCGGGTCACGTGGGGACACCGGCCCCAGGTGACCGGGTCACGTGGGGTCACCGGCCCCAGGTCAGCGGGTCACGTGGGGACACCGGCCCCAGGTCAGCGGGTCACGTGGGGTCACCGGCCCCAGGTCAGCGGGTCACGTGGGGACCCCGGAACCATGTCACCTGGTCATGTGTGGTACACAGCGTGGTTCCCAGGTTCCGATGACCTCCCCGGCACCAGGACCCCGGGTCACGTGGGGACACCGGCCCCAGGTGACCGGGTCACGTGGGGTCACCGGCCCCAGGTCAGTGGGTCACGTGGGGACCCCGGCCCCAGGTCACCGGGTCACGTGGGGTCACCGGCCCCAGGTCAGAGGGTCACGTGGGGACCCCGACCCCAGGTCCCCGGGTCATGACGGGACACCGGACCAGGTCCCCGAGTCCGGTCGACACCACAGCCCCAGGTCACCGGGTCATGTCGGGACCCAGCCCGGGTCCCCGGGACGGGTTTTTACCCCAGCCGCAGATCACCGGGTCCTGTCGGGTACCCGGGTCGGGTCCCCTGGACAGGTCGGCACCCCGGCCCCAGGTCACGGGGTCATGTCGGGTCGCTGTCCCGGGTACCAGTGTCAGGTGACCACCCCGGCCCCGGGAGACGGAGTCATACCGGGTCCCCGGCCCGGGTCCCCGGGTTGCATCGGGACACCAGCGAAGGACCACCGGGTCCTGTCGGGTCCCCGGCCCGGGTCCCCTGGACAGGTCGTTAACCCGGCCCCAGGTCACCGGGTCATGTCGCGCACCCGGACTGGTTCCCAGGTTCCGGTGACCACCCCGGCACCAGGACCCCGGGTCACGTGGGGACCCCGGCCCCAGGTGACGGGGTCACGTGGGGACACCGGCCCCAGGTCATCGGGTCACGTGGGGACACCGGCCCCAGGTGACCCGGTCACGTGGGGTCACCGGCCCCAGGTCATCGGGTCACGTGGGGTCACCGGCCCCAGGTGACCCGGTCACGTGGGGACACCGGCCACAGGTTACCGGGTCACGTGGGGTCACCGGCACCAGGTGACCGGGTCACGTGGGGTCACCGGCCCCAGGTGACCTGGTCACGTGGGGTCACCGGCCCCAGGTGACCGGGTCACGTGGGGACCCCGGCCCCAGGTCAGCGGGTCACGTGGGGTCACCGGCCCCAGGTGACCGGGTCACGTGGGGTCACCGGCCCCAGGTGACCGGGTCACGTGGTGACCCCGGCCCCAGGTCAGCGGGTCACGTGGGGACACCGGCCCCAGGTGACCGGGTCACATGGGGACCCCGGCCCCAGGTCACCGGGTCACGTGGGGACACCGGCCCCAGGTGACCGGGTCACGTGGGGACACCGGCCTCAGGTCAGCGGGTCACGTGGGGACACCGGCCCCAGGTCAGCGGGTCACGTGGGGACCCCGGACCCAGGTCAGCGGGTCAGTTCGGGACCCCGGACCCAGGTCGGGTCATGTCATGTCCCATGCCCGGGTCCCCGGGTTGGATTTTTACCCAGGCCCCGGGTCACAGGGTCATGTCGGGTCAACGGCCTGGGTACAAGGGTCTGGTGACCACCCCGACCCCAGGTCCCCGGGTCATGACGGGACACCGGACCAGGTCCCCGAGTCCGGTCGACACCACAGCCCCAGGTCATCGGGTCATGTCGGGACCCAGCCCGGGTCCCCGGGACGGGTTTTTACCCCAGCCGCAGATCACCGGGTCCTGTCGGGTACCCGGGTCGGGTCCCCTGGACAGGTTGGCACCCCGGCCCCAGGTCACGGGGTCATGTCGGGTCGCTGTCCCGGGTACCAGTGTCAGGTGACCACCCCGGCCCCGGGAGACGGAGTCATACCGGGTCCCCGGCCCGGGTCCCCGGGTTGCATCGGGACAAAAGCACCGGATCACTGGATCACGTGGGGGCCCGGGCCCGGGTCCCCGGGTTGCATCGGGACACCAGCGAAGGACCACCGGGTCCTGTCGGGTCCCCGGCCCGGGTCCCCTGGACAGGTCGTTAACCCGGCCCCAGGTCACCGGGTCATGTCGCGCACCCGGCCTGGTTCCCACGTTCCGGTGACCACCCCGGCACCAGGACCCCGGGTCCCGTGGGGACCCCGGCCCCAGGTGACCGGGTCACGTGGGGTCACCGGCCCCAGGTCAGCGGGTCACGTGGGGACACCGGCCCCAGGTCACCGGGTCACGTGGGGTCACCGGCCCCAGGTCAGCGGGTCACGTGGGGACACCGGCCCCAGGTCAGCGGGTCACGTGGGGACACCGGCCTCAGGTCAGCGGGTCACGTGGGGACCCCGGCCCCAGGTCAGCGGGTCACGTGATGACACCGGCCCCAGGTAACCAAGGCAGGTCAGGACCCAGCCCGGGTCCCCGGGACGGGTTTTTACCCCAGCCGCAGATCACCGGGTCCTGTCGGGTCCCCAGCCCGTGTCCCCTGGACAGGTCGATAACCTGGCCCCAGGTCACCCGGTCATCTCGCGCACCCGGCCTGGTTCCCAGGTTCCGATGACCACCCCGGCACCAGGACCCCGGGTCACGTGGGGACCCCGGCCCCAGGTCAGCGGGTCACGTGGCGTCACCGGCCCCAGGTGACCGGGTCACGTGGGGTCACCGGCCCCAGGTCACCGGGTCACGTGGTGACCCCGGCCCCAGGTCAGCGGGTCACGTGGGGTCACCGGCCCCAGGTCACCGGGTCACGTGGGGACCCCGGCCCCATGTCAGCGGGTCACGTGGGGACACCGGCCCCAGGTGACCGGGTCACGTGGGGACACCGGCCTCAGGTCAGCGGGTCACGTGGGGACACCGGCCCCAGGTCAGCGGGTCACGTGGGGACCCCGGACCCAGGTCAGCGGGTCAGTTCGGGACCCCGGACCCAGGTCGGGTCATGTCACGTCCCATGCCCGGGTCCCCGGGTTGGATTTTTACCCAGGCCCCGGGTCACAGGGTCATGTCGGGTCAACGGCCTGGGTACAAGGGTCTGGTGACCACCCCGACCCCAGGTCCCCGGGTCATGACGGGACACCGGACCAGGTCCCCGAGTCCGGTCGACACCACAGCCCCAGGTCATCGGGTCATGTCGGGACCCAGCCCGGGTCCCCGGGACGGGTTTTTACCCCAGCCGCAGATCACCGGGTCCTGTCGGGTACCCGGGTCGGGTCCCCTGGACAGGTCGGCACCCCGGCCCCGGGTCACGGGGTCATGTCGGGTCGCTGTCCCGGGTACCAGTGTCAGGTGACCACCCCGGCCCCGGGAGACGGAGTCATACCGGGTCCCCGGCCCGGGTCCCCGGGTTGCATCGGGACAAAAGCACCGGATCACTGGATCACGTGGGGGCCCGGGCCCGGGTCCCCGGGTTGCATCGGGACACCAGCGAAGGACCACCGGGTCCTGTCGGGTCCCCGGCCCGGGTCCCCTGGACAGGTCGTTAACCCGGCCCCAGGTCACCGGGTCATGTCGCGCACCCGGCCTGGTTCCCACGTTCCGGTGACCACCCCGGCACCAGGACCCCGGGTCCCGTGGGGACCCCGGCCCCAGGTGACCGGGTCACGTGGGGTCACCGGCCCGAAGTGACCGGGTCACATGGGGACACCGGCCCCAGGTCACCGGGTCACGTGGGGTCACCGTCCCCAGGTGACCCGGTCACGTGGGGACACCGGCCACAGGTTACCGGGTCACGTGGGGTCACCGGCCCCAGGTCAGCGGGTCACGTGGGGACCCCGGACCCAGGTCACCTGGTCATGTGTGGTACCCAGCGTGGTTCCCAGGTTCCGATGACCTCCCAGGCACCTGGACCCCGGGTCACGTGGGGACACCGGCCCCAGGTGACCGGGTCACGTGGGGTCACCGGCCCCAGGTCAGCGGGTCAAGTGGGGACACCGGCCCCAGGTCAGCGGGTCACGTGGGGACCCCGGCCCCAGGTCAGCGGGTCACGTGGGGACACCGGCCCCAGGTCAGCGGGTCACGTGGGGACACCGGCCTCAGGTCAGCGGGTCACGTGGGGACCCCGGCCCCAGGTCAGCGGGTCACGTGATGACACCGGCCCCAGGTGACCGGGTCACGTGGGGACACCGGCCCCAGGTCAGCGGGTCACGTGGGGACACCGGCCCCAGGTGACCGGGTCACGTGGGGACACCGGCCCCAGGTCACCGGGTCATGTGGGGACCCCGGCCCCAGGTGACCGGGTCACGTGGGGACACCGGCCCCAGGTCAGCGGGTCACGTGGGGACACCGGCCCCAGGTAACCAAGGCAGGTCGGGACCCAGCCCGGGTCCCCGGGACGGGTTTTTACCCCAGCCGCAGATCACCGGGTCCTGTCGGGTCCCCGGCCCGGGTCCCCTGGACAGGTCGATAACCTGGCCCCAGGTCACCCGGTCATCTCGCGCACCCGGCCTGGTTCCCAGGTTCCGATGACCACCCCGGCACCAGGACCCCGGGTCACGTGGGGACACCGGCCCCAGGTGACCGGGTCACGTGGGGTCACCGGCCCCAGGTCAGCGGGTCACGTGGGGACCCCGGCCCCAGGTCACCGGGTCACGTGGGGTCACCGGCCCCAGGTCAGAGGGTCACGTGGGGACCCCGGACCCAGGTCACCGGGTCATGTCGGGACCCAGCCTGGGTCCCCGGGACGGGTTTTTACCCCAGCCGCAGATCACCGGGTCCTGTCGGGTACCCGGGTCGGGTCCCCTGGACAGGTCGGCACCCCGGCCCCGGGTCACGGGGTCATGTCGGGTCGCTGTCCCGGGTACCAGTGTCAGGTGACCACCCCGGCCCCGGGAGACGGAGTCATACCGGGTCCCCGGCCCGGGTCCCCGGGTTGCATCGGGACACCAGCGAAGGACCACCGGGTCCTGTCGGGTCCCCGGCCCGGGTCCCCTGGACAGGTCGTTAACCCGGCCCCAGGTCACCGGGTCATGTCGCGCACCCGGACTGGTTCCAAGGTTCCGGTGACCACCCCGGCACCAGGACCCCGGGTCACGTGGGGACCCCGGCCCCAGGTCAGCGGGTCACGTGGGGACACCGGCCCCAGGTCACCGCGTCAGGTCGGGACCCCGAACACAGGTCCACGAGTCCGTCGACACCACAGCCCCGGGTCACCGGGTCGTGTTGGGTAACTGGCCTGGTTCCAAGGTTCCGATGACCACCCCGGCACCAGGACCCCGGGTCACGTGGGGACACCGGCCCCAGGTGACCGGGTCACGTGAGGTCACCGGCCCCAGGTGACCGGGTCACGTGGGGTCACCGGCCCCAGGTGACCGGGTCACGTGGGGTCATCGGCCCCAGGTGACCGGGTCACGTGGGAACACCGGCCCCAGGTGACCGGGTCACGTGGGGTCACCGGCCCCAGGTCAGCGGGTCACGTGGGGACACCGGCCCCAGGTGACCGGGTCACGTGGGGTTACCGGCCCCAGGTGACCGGGTCACGTGGGGTCACCGGCCCCAGGTGACCTGGTCACGTGGGATCACCGGCCCCAGGTGACCGGGTCACTTGGGGTCACCGGCCCCAGGTGACCGGGTAACGTGAGGTCACCGGCCCCAGGTGACCGGGTCACGTGGGGTCACCGGCCCCAGGTGACCGGGTCACGTGGGGACACCGGCCCCAGGTGACCGGGTCACGTGGGATCACCGGCCCCAGGTGACCTGGTCACGTGGGGTCTCCGGCCCCAGGTGACCAGGTCACGTGGGGACACCTGCCCCAGGTGACCGGGTCACGTGGGGTCACCGGCCCCAGGTCAGCGGGTCACGTGGGGACACCGGCCCCAGGTGACCGGGTCACGTGGGGTCACCGGCCCCAGGTGACCGGGTCACGTGGGGACACCGGCCCCAGGTGACCGGGTCACGTGGGGTCACCGGCCCCAGGTCAGCGGGTCACGTGGGGACACCGGCCCCAGGTGACCGGGTCACGTGTGGTCACCGGCCCCAGGTGACCGGGTCACGTGTGGTCACCGGCCCCAGGTGACCGGGTCACGTGGGGACACCGGCCCCAGGTGACCGGGTCACGTGGGGTCACCGGCCCCAGGTGACCGGGTCACGTGGGGTCACCGGCCCCAGGTCAGCGGGTCACGTGGGGACACCGGCCCCAGGTGACCGGGTCACGTGGGGTCACCGGCCCCAGGTGACCGGGTCACGTGGGGACACCGGCCCCAGGTGACCGGGTCACGTGGGGTCACCTGCCCCAGGTCAGCGGGTCACGTGGGGACACCGGCCCCAGGTGACCGGGTCACGTGGGGACACCGGCCCCAGGTCAGCGGGTCACGTGGGGACCCCGGCCCCAGGTGACCGGGTCACGTGGGGACACCGGCCCCAGGTCAGCGGGTCACGTGGGGACACCGGCCCCAGGTCACCGCGTCAGGTCGGGACCCCGAACCCAGGTCCACGAGTCCGTCGACACCACAGCCCCGGGTCACCGGGTCGTGTCGGGTAACCGGCCTGGTTCCCACGTTCCGGTGACCACCCCGGCACCAGGACCCCGGGTCACGTGGGGACACCGGCCCCAGGTGACTGGGTCACGTGGGGACACCGGCCTCAGGTCAGCGGGTCACGTGGGGACACCGGCCCCAGGTCAGCGGGTCACGTGGGGACCCCGGACCCAGGTCAGCGGGTCACGTGGGGACACCGGCCCCAGGTAACCGGGTCATACCGAGTCCCTGGACCCAGGTCACCGGGTCAGTTCGGGACCCCGGACCCAGGTCGGGTCATGTCACGTCCCATGCCCGGGTCCCCGGGTTGGATTTTTACCCAGGCCCCGGGTCACAGGGTCATGTCGGGTCAATGGCCTGGGTACAAGGGTCTGGTGACCACCCCGACCCCAGGTCCCCGGGTCATGACGGGACAGCGGACCAGGTCCCCGAGTCCGGTCGACACCACAGCCCCAGGTCACCGGGTCATGTCGGGACCCAGCCCGGGTCCCCGGGACGGGTTTTTACCCCAGCCGCAGATCACCGGGTCCTGTCGGGTACCCGGGTCGGGTCCCCTGGACAGGTCGGCACCCCGGCCCCGGGTCACGGGGTCATGTCGGGTCGCTGTCCCGGGTACCAGTGTCAGGTGACCACCCCGGCCCCGGGAGACGGAGTCATACCGGGTCCCCGGCCCGGGTCCCCGGGTTGCATCGGGACAAAAGCACCGGATCACTGGATCACGTGGGGGCCCGGGCCCGGGTCCCCGGGTTGCATCGGGACACCAGCGAAGGACCACCGGGTCCTGTCGGGTCCCCGGCCCGGGTCCCCTGGACAGGTCGTTAACCTGGCCCCAGGTCACCGGGTCATGTCGCGCACCCGGCCTGGTTCCCACGTTCCGGTGACCACCCCGGCACCAGGACCCCGGGTCCCGTGGGGACCCCGGCCCCAGGTGACCGGGTCACGCGGGGTCACCGGCCCCAGGTCAGCGGGTCACGTGGGGACCCCGGCCCCAGGTCAGCGGGTCACGTGGGGACACCGGCCCCAGGTGACCGGGTCACGTGGGGACACCGGCCTCAGGTCAGCGGGTCACGTGGGGACACCGGCCCCAGGTCAGCGGGTCACGTGGGGACCCCGGACCCAGGTCAGCGGGTCACGTGGGGACACCGGCCCCAGGTAACCGGGTCATACCGAGTCCCCGGACCCAGGTCAGCGGGTCAGTTCGGGACCCCGGACCCAGGTCGGGTCATGTCACGTCCCATGCCCGGGTCCCCGGGTTGGATTTTTACCCAGGCCCCGGGTCACAGGGTCATGTCGGGTCAACGGCCTGGGTACAAGGGTCTGGTGACCACCCCGACCCCAGGTCCCCGGGTCATGACGGGACACCGGACCAGGTCCCCGAGTCCAGTCGACACCACAGCCCCAGGTCACCGGGTCATGTCGGGACCCAGCCCGGGTCCCCGGGACGGGTTTTTACCCCAGCCGCAGATCACCGGGTCCTGTCGGGTACCCGGGTCGGGTCCCCTGGACAGGTCGGCACCCCGGCCCCGGGTCACGGGGTCATGTCGGGTCGCTGTCCCGGGTACCAGTGTCAGGTGACCACCCCGGCCCCGGGAGACGGAGTCATACCGGGTCCCCGGCCCGGGTCCCCGGGTTGCATCGGGACAAAAGCACCGGATCACTGGATCACGTGGGGGCCCGGGCCCGGGTCCCCGGGTTGCATCGGGACACCAGCGAAGGACCACCGGGTCCTGTCGGGTCCCCGGCCCGGGTCCCCTGGACAGGTCGTTAACCCGGCCCCAGGTCACCGGGTCATGTCGCGCACCCGGCCTGGTTCCCACGTTCCGGTGACCACCCCGGCACCAGGACCCCGGGTCCCGTGGGGACCCCGGCCCCAGGTGACCGGGTCACGCGGGGTCACCGGCCCCAGGTCAGCGGGTCACGTGGGGTCACCGGCCCCAGGTCAGCGGGTCACGTGGGGACACCGGCCCCAGGTCAGCGGGTCACGTGGGGACACCGGCCCCAGGTCACCGCGTCAGGTCGGGACCCCGAACCCAGGTCCACGAGTCCGTCGACACCACAGCCCCGGGTCACCGGGTCGTGTCGGGTAAGCGGCCTGGTTCCCAGGTTCCGATGACCACCCCGGCACCAGGACTCCGGGTCACGTGGGGACACCGGCCCCAGGTGACCGGGTCACGTGGGGTCACCGGACCAGGGTCAGCGGGTCACGTGGGGACACCGGCCCCAGGTGACCGGGTCACGTGGGGACCCCGGCCCCAGGTCAGCGGGTCACGTGGGGACACCGGCCCCAGGTGACCGGGTCACGTGGGGACACCGGCCTCAGGTCAGCGGGTCACGTGGGGACACCGGCCCCAGGTCAGCGGGTCACGTGGGGACCCCGGACCCAGGTCAGCGGGTCAGTTCGGGACCCCGGACCCAGGTCGGGTCATGTCACGTCCCATGCCCGGGTCCCCGGGTTGGATTTTTACCCAGGCCCCGGGTCACAGGGTCATGTCGGGTCAACGGCCTGGGTACAAGGGTCTGGTGACCACCCCGACCCCAGGTCCCCGGGTCATGACGGGACAGCGGACCAGGTCCCCGAGTCCGGTCGACACCACAGCCCCAGGTCACCGGGTCATGTCGGGACCCAGCCCGGGTCCCCGGGACGGGTTTTTACCCCAGCCGCAGATCACCGGGTCCTGTCGGGTACCCGGGTCGGGTCCCCTGGACAGGTCGGCACCCCGGCCCCAGGTCACGGGGTCATGTCGGGTCGCTGTCCCGGGTACCAGTGTCAGGTGACCACCCCGGCCCCGGGAGACGGAGTCATACCGGGTCCCCGGCCCGGGTCCCCGGGTTGCATCGGGACAAAAGCACCGGATCACTGGATCACGTGGGGGCCCGGGCCCGGGTCCCCGGGTTGCATCGGGACACCAGCGAAGGACCACCGGGTCCTGTCGGGTCCCCGGCCCCAGGTGACCGGGTCACGTGGGGTCACCGGCCCCAGGTCAGAGGGTCACGTGGGGACCCCGGACCCAGGTCACCGGGTCATGTCGGGACCCAGCCTGGGTCCCCGGGACGGGTTTTTACCCCAGCCGCAGATCACCGGGTCCTGTCGGGTACCCGGGTCGGGTCCCCTGGACAGGTCGGCACCCCGGCCCCGGGTCACGGGGTCATGTCGGGTCGCTGTCCCGGGTACCAGTGTCAGGTGACCACCCCGGCCCCGGGAGACGGAGTCATACCGGGTCCCCGGCCCGGGTCCCCGGGTTGCATCGGGACACCAGCGAAGGACCACCGGGTCCTGTCGGGTCCCCGGCCCGGGTCCCCTGGACAGGTCGTTAACCCGGCCCCAGGTCACCGGGTCATGTCGCGCACCCGGCCTGGTTCCCAGGTTCCGGTGACCACCCCGGCACCAGGACCCCGGGTCACGTGGGGACCCCGGCCCCAGGTGACAGGGTCAGGTGGGGACACCGGCCCCAGGTCACCGCGTCAGGTCGGGACCCCGAACACAGGTCCACGAGTCCGTCGACACCACAGCCCCGGGTCACCGGGTCGTGTCGGGTAACCGGCCTGGTTCCAAGGTTCCGATGACCACCCCGGCACCAGGACCCCGGGTCACGTGGGGACACCGGCCCCAGGTCATCGGGTCACGTGGGGACACCGGCCCCAGGTGACCGGGTCACGTGAGGTCACCGGCCCCAGGTGACCGGGTCACGTAAGGTCACCGGCCCCAGGTGACCGGGTCACGTGGGGACACCGGCCCCAGGTCAGCGGGTCACGTGGGGTCACCGGCCCCAGGTGACCGGGTCACGTGGGGTCATCGGCCCCAGGTGACCGGGTCACGTGGGGACACCGGCCCCAGGTGACCGGGTCACGTGGGGTCACCGGCCCCAGGTCAGCGGGTCACGTGGGGACACCGGCCCCAGGTCAGCGGGTCACGTGGGGTCACCGGCCCCAGGTCAGCGGGTCACGTGGGGACCCCGGAACCAGGTCACCTGGTCATGTGTGGTACACAGCGTGGTTCCCAGGTTCCGATGACCTCCCCGGCACCAGGACCCCGGGTCACGTGGGGACACCGGCCCCAGGTGACCGGGTCACGTGGGGTCACCGGCCCCAGGTCAGCGGGTCACGTCGGGACCCCGGCCCCAGGTCACCGGGTCACGTGGGGTCACCGGCCCCAGGTCAGAGGGTCACGTGGGGACCCCGACCCCAGGTCCCCGGGTCATGACGGGACACCGGACCAGGTCCCCGAGTCCGGTCGACACCACAGCCCCAGGTCACCGGGTCATGTCGGGACCCAGCCCGGGTCCCCGGGACGGGTTTTTACCCCAGCCGCAGATCACCGGGTCCTGTCGGGTACCCGGGTCGGGTCCCCTGGACAGGTCGGCACCCCGGCCCCGGGTCACGGGGTCATGTCGGGTCGCTGTCCCGGGTACCAGTGTCAGGTGACCACCCCGGCCCCGGGAGACGGAGTCATACCGGGTCCCCGGCCCGGGTCCCCGGGTTGCATCGGGACACCAGCGAAGGACCACCGGGTCCTGTCGGGTCCCCGGCCCGGGTCCCCTGGACAGGTCGTTAACCCGGCCCCAGGTCACCGGGTCATGTCGCGCACCCGGACTGGTTCCCAGGTTCCGGTGACCACCCCGGCACCAGGACCCCGGGTCACGTGGGGACCCCGGCCCCAGGTGACGGGGTCACGTGGGGACACCGGCCCCAGGTCATCGGGTCACGTGGGGACACCGGCCCCAGGTGACCCGGTCACGTGGGGTCACCGGCCCCAGGTCATCGGGTCACGTGGGGTCACCGGCCCCAGGTGACCCGGTCACGTGGGGACACCGGCCACAGGTTACCGGGTCACGTGGGGTCACCGGCACCAGGTGACCGGGTCACGTGGGGTCACCGGCCCCAGGTCACCGGGTCACGTGGGGACACCGGCCCCAGGTCACCGGGTCACGTGGGGTCACCGGCCCCAGGTCAGCGGGTCACGTGGGGACCCCGGACCCAGGTCACCTGGTCATGTGTGGTACCCAGCGTGGTTCCCAGGTTCCGATGACCTCCCCGGCACCAGGACCCCGGGTCACGTGGGGACACCGGCCCCAGGTCACCGGGTCACGTGGGGTCACCGGCCCCAGGTCAGCGGGTCACGTGGGGACACCGGCCTCAGGTCAGCGGGTCACGTGGGGACCCCGGCCCCAGGTCAGCGTGTCACGTGATGACACCGGCCCCAGGTAACCAAGGCAGGTCAGGACCCAGCCCGGGTCCCCGGGACGGGTTTTTACCCCAGCCGCAGATCACCGGGTCCTGTCGGGTCCCCAGCCCGTGTCCCCTGGACAGGTCGATAACCTGGCCCCAGGTCACCCGGTCATCTCGCGCACCCGGCCTGGTTCCCAGGTTCCGATGACCACCCCGGCACCAGGACCCCGGGTCACGTGGGGACCCCGGCCCCAGGTCAGCGGGTCACGTGGGGTCACCGGCCCCAGGTGACCGGGTCACGTGGGGTCACCGGCCCCAGGTCACCGGGTCACGTGGTGACCCCGGCCCCAGGTCAGCGGGTCACGTGGGGACACCGGCCCCAGGTCACCGGGTCACGTGGGGACCCCGGCCCCAGGTCAGCGGGTCACGTGGGGACACCGGCCCCAGGTGACCGGGTCACGTGGGGACACCGGCCTCAGGTCAGCGGGTCACGTGGGGACACCGGCCCCAGGTCAGCGGGTCACGTGGGGACCCCGGACCCAGGTCACCGGGTCAGTTCGGGACCCCGGACCCAGGTCGGGTCATGTCACGTCCCATGCCCGGGTCCCCGGGTTGGATTTTTACCCAGGCCCCGGGTCACAGGGTCATGTCGGGTCAACGGCCTGGGTACAAGGGTCTGGTGACCACCCCGACCCCAGGTCCCCGGGTCATGACGGGACACCGGACCAGGTCCCCGAGTCCGGTCGACACCACAGCCCCAGGTCATCGGGTCATGTCGGGACCCAGCCCGGGTCCCCGGGACGGGTTTTTACCCCAGCCGCAGATCACCGGGTCCTGTCGGGTACCCGGGTCGGGTCCCCTGGACAGGTCGGCACCCCGGCCCCGGGTCACGGGGTCATGTCGGGTCGCTGTCCCGGGTACCAGTGTCAGGTGACCACCCCGGCCCCGGGAGACGGAGTCATACCGGGTCCCCGGCCCGGGTCCCCGGGTTGCATCGGGACAAAAGCACCGGATCACTGGATCACGTGGGGGCCCGGGCCCGGGTCCCCGGGTTGCATCGGGACACCAGCGAAGGACCACCGGGTCCTGTCGGGTCCCCGGCCCGGGTCCCCTGGACAGGTCGTTAACCCGGCCCCAGGTCACCGGGTCATGTCGCGCACCCGGCCTGGTTCCCACGTTCCGGTGACCACCCCGGCACCAGGACCCCGGGTCCCGTGGGGACCCCGGCCCCAGGTGACCGGGTCACGTGGGGTCACCGGCCCCAAGTGACCGGGTCACATGGGGACACCGGCCCCAGGTCACCGGGTCACGTGGGGTCACCGTCCCCAGGTCAGCGGGTCACGTGGGGACCCCGGCCCCAGGTCACCGGATCACGTGGGGTCACCGGCCCCAGGTCAGCGGGTCACGTGGGGACCCCGGACCCAGGTCACCTGGTCATGTGTGGTACCCAGCGTGGTTCCCAGGTTCCGATGACCTCCCAGGCACCAGGACCCCGGGTCACGTGGGGACACCGGCCCCAGGTGACCGGGTCACGTGGGGTCACCGGCCCCAGGTCAGCGGGTCAAGTGGGGACACCGGCCCCAGGTCAGCGGGTCACGTGGGGACCCCGGCCCCAGGTCAGCGGGTCACGTGGGGACACCGGCCTCAGGTCAGCGGGTCACGTGGGGACCCCGGCCCCAAGTCAGCGGGTCACGTGATGACATCGGCCCCAGGTGACCGGGTCACGTGGGGACACCGGCCCCAGGTCAGCGGGTCACGTGGGGACACCGGCCCCAGGTCAGCGGGTCACGTGGGGACACCGGCCCCAGGTGACCGGGTCACGTGGGGACACCGGCCCCAGGTCACCGGGTCACGTGGGGACCCCGGCCCCAGGTGACCGGGTCACGTGGGGACACCGGCCCCAGGTCAGCGGGTCACGTGGGGACACCGGCCCCAGGTAACCAAGGCAGGTCGGGACCCAGCCCGGGTCCCCGGGACGGGTTTTTACCCCAGCCGCAGATCACCGGGTCCTGTCGGGTCCCCGGCCCGGGTCCCCTGGACAGGTCGATAACCTGGCCCCAGGTCACCCGGTCATCTCGCGCACCCGGCCTGGTTCCCAGGTTCCGATGACCACCCCGGCACCAGGACCCCGGGTCACGTGGGGACACCGGCCCCAGGTGACCGGGTCACGTGGGGTCACCGGCCCCAGGTCAGCGGGTCACGTGGGGACCCCGGCCCCAGGTCACCGGGTCACGTGGGGTCACCGGCCCCAGGTCAGAGGGTCACGTGGGGACCCCGGACCCAGGTCACCGGGTCATGTCGGGACCCAGCCTGGGTCCCCGGGACGGGTTTTTACCCCAGCCGCAGATCACCGGGTCCTGTCGGGTACCCGGGTCGGGTCCCCTGGACAGGTCGGCACCCCGGCCCCGGGTCACGGGGTCATGTCGGGTCGCTGTCCCGGGTACCAGTGTCAGGTGACCACCCCGGCCCCGGGAGACGGAGTCATACCGGGTCCCCGGCCCGGGTCCCCGGGTTGCATCGGGACACCAGCGAAGGACCACCGGGTCCTGTCGGGTCCCCGGCCCGGGTCCCCTGGACAGGTCGTTAACCCGGCCCCAGGTCACCGGGTCATGTCGCGCACCCGGCCTGGTTCCCAGGTTCCGGTGACCACCCCGGCACCAGGACCCCGGGTCACGTGGGGACCCCGGCCCCAGGTCAGCGGGTCACGTGGGGACACCGGCCCCAGGTCACCGCGTCAGGTCGGGACCCCGAACACAGGTCCACGAGTCCGTCGACACCACAGCCCCGGGTCACCGGGTCGTGTCGGGTAACTGGCCTGGTTCCAAGGTTCCGATGACCACCCCGGCACCAGGACCCGGGGTCACGTGGGGACACCGGCCCCAGGTGACCGGGTCACGTGAGGTCACCGGCCCCAGGTGACCGGGTCACGTGGGGTCACCGGCCCCAGGTGACCGGGTCACGTGGGGTCATCGGCCCCAGGTGACCGGGTCACGTGGGAACACCGGCCCCAGGTGACCGGGTCACGTGGGGTCACCGGCCCCAGGTCAGCGGGTCACGTGGGGACACCGGCCCCAGGTGACCGGGTCACGTGGGGTTACCGGCCCCAGGTGACCGGGTCACGTGGGGTCACCGGCCCCAGGTGACCTGGTCACGTGGGATCACCGGCCCCAGGTGACCGGGTCACTTGGGGTCACCGGCCCCAGGTGACCGGGTAACGTGAGGTCACCGGCCCCAGGTGACCGGGTCACGTGGGGTCACCGGCCCCAGGTGACCGGGTCACGTGGGGACACCGGCCCCAGGTGACCGGGTCACGTGGGGTCACCGGCCCCAGGTGACCGGGTCACGTGGGGTCTCCGGCCCCAGGTGACCAGGTCACGTGGGGACACCGGCCCCAGGTGACCGGGTCACGTGGGGTCACCGGCCCCAGGTCAGCGGGTCACGTGGGGACACCGGCCCCAGGTGACCGGGTCACGTGGGGTCACCGGCCCCAGGTGACCGGGTCACGTGGGGACACCGGCCCCAGGTGACCGGGTCACGTGGGGTCACCGGCCCCAGGTCAGCGGGTCACGTGGGGACACCGGCCCCAGGTGACCGGGTCACGTGGGGTCACCGGCCCCAGGTGACCGGGTCACGTGCGGTCACCGGCCCCAGGTGACCGGGTCACGTGGGGACACCGGCCCCAGGTGACCGGGTCACGTGGGGTCACCGGCCCCAGGTGACCGGGTCACGTGGGGTCACCGGCCCCAGGTCAGCGGGTCACGTGGGGACACCGGCCCCAGGTGACCGGGTCACGTGGGGTCACCGGCCCCAGGTGACCGGGTCACGTGGGGACACCGGCCCCAGGTGACCGGGTCACGTGGGGTCACCTGCCCCAGGTCAGCGGGTCACGTGGGGACACCGGCCCCAGGTGACCGGGTCACGTGGGGACACCGGCCCCAGGTCAGCGGGTCACGTGGGGACCCCGGCCCCAGGTGACCGGGTCACGTGGGGACACCGGCCCCAGGTCACCGCGTCAGGTCGGGACCCCGAACCCAGGTCCACGAGTCCGTCGACACCACAGCCCCGGGTCACCGGGTCGTGTCGGGTAACCGGCCTGGTTCCCACGTTCCGGTGACCACCCCGGCACCAGGACCCCGGGTCACGTGGGGACACCGGCCCCAGGTGACTGGGTCACGTGGGGACACCGGCCTCAGGTCAGCGGGTCACGTGGGGACACCGGCCCCAGGTCAGCGGGTCACGTGGGGACCCCGGACCCAGGTCAGCGGGTCACGTGGGGACACCGGCCCCAGGTAACCGGGTCATACCGAGTCCCCGGACCCAGGTCACCGGGTCAGTTCGGGACCCCGGACCCAGGTCGGGTCATGTCACGTCCCATGCCCGGGTCCCCGGGTTGGATTTTTACCCAGGCCCCGGGTCACAGGGTCATGTCGGGTCAACGGCCTGGGTACAAGGGTCTGGTGACCACCCCGACCCCAGGTCCCCGGGTCATGACGGGACACCGGACCAGGTCCCCGAGTCCGGTCGACACCACAGCCCCAGGTCACGGGGTCATGTCGGGACCCAGCCCGGGTCCCCGGGACGGGTTTTTACCCCAGCCGCAGATCACCGGGTCCTGTCGGGTACCCGGGTCGGGTCCCCTGGACAGGTCGGCACCCCGGCCCCGGGTCACGGGGTCATGTCGGGTCGCTGTCCCGGGTACCAGTGTCAGGTGACCACCCCGGCCCCGGGAGACGGAGTCATACCGGGTCCCCGGCCCGGGTCCCCGGGTTGCATCGGGACAAAAGCACCGGATCACTGGATCACGTGGGGGCCCGGGCCCGGGTCCCCGGGTTGCATCGGGACACCAGCGAAGGACCACCGGGTCCTGTCGGGTCCCCGGCCCGGGTCCCCTGGACAGGTCGTTAACCCGGCCCCAGGTCACCGGGTCATGTCGCGCACCCGGCCTGGTTCCCACGTTCCGGTGACCACCCCGGCACCAGGACCCCGGGTCCCGTGGGGACCCCGGCCCCAGGTGACCGGGTCACGCGGGGTCACCGGCCCCAGGTCAGCGGGTCACGTGGGGACCCCGGCCCCAGGTCAGCGGGTCACGTGGGGACACCGGCCCCAGGTGACCGGGTCACGTGGGGACACCGGCCTCAGGTCAGCGGGTCACGTGGGGACACCGGCCCCAGGTCAGCGGGTCACGTGGGGACCCCGGACCCAGGTCAGCGGGTCACGTGGGGACACCGGCCCCAGGTAACCGGGTCATACCGAGTCCCCGGACCCAGGTCAGCGGATCAGTTCGGGACCCCGGACCCAGGTCGGGTCATGTCACGTCCCATGCCCGGGTCCCCGGGTTGGATTTTTACCCAGGCCCCGGGTCACAGGGTCATGTCGGGTCAACGGCCTGGGTACAAGGGTCTGGTGACCACCCCGACCCCAGGTCCCCGGGTCATGACGGGACACCGGACCAGGTCCCCGAGTCCAGTCGACACCACAGCCCCAAGTCACCGGGTCATGTCGGGACCCAGCCCGGGTCCCCGGGACGGGTTTTTACCCCAGCCGCAGATCACCGGGTCCTGTCGGGTACCCGGGTCGGGTCCCCTGGACAGGTCGGCACCCCGGCCCCGGGTCACGGGGTCATGTCGGGTCGCTGTCCCGGGTACCAGTGTCAGGTGACCACCCCGGCCCCGGGAGACGGAGTCATACCGGGTCCCCGGCCCGGGTCCCCGGGTTGCATCGGGACAAAAGCACCGGATCACTGGATCACGTGGGGGCCCGGGCCCGGGTCCCCGGGTTGCATCGGGACACCAGCGAAGGACCACCGGGTCCTGTCGGGTCCCCGGCCCGGGTCCCCTGGACAGGTCGTTAACCCGGCCCCAGGTCACCGGGTCATGTCGCGCACCCGGCCTGGTTCCCAGGTTCCGGTGACCACCCCGGCACCAGGACCCCGGGTCCCGTGGGGACCCCGGCCCCAGGTGACCGGGTCACGCGGGGTCACCGGCCCCAGGTCAGCGGGTCACGTGGGGTCACCGGCCCCAGGTGACCGGGTCACGCGGGGTCACCGGCCCCAGGTCAGCGGGTCACGTGGGGACACCGGCCCCAGGTCACCGCGTCAGGTCGGGACCCCGAACCCAGGTCCACGAGTCCGTCGACACCACAGCCCCGGGTCACTGGGTCGTGTCGGGTAACCGGCCTGGTTCCCAGGTTCCGATGACCACCCCGGCACCAGGACTCCGGGTCACGTGGGGACACCGGCCCCAGGTGACCGGGTCACGTGGGGTCACCGGACCAGGGTCAGCGGGTCACGTGGGGACACCGGCCCCAGGTGACCGGGTCACGTGGGGACCCCGGCCCCAGGTGACCGGGTCACGTGGGGACACCGGCCCCAGGTGACCGGGTCACGTGGGGACACCGGCATCAGGTCAGCGGGTCACGTGGGGACACCGGCCCCAGGTCAGCGGGTCACGTGGGGACCCCGGACCCAGGTTACCGGGTCAGTTCGGGACCCCGGACCCAGGTCGGGTCATGTCACGTCCCATGCCCGGGTCCCCGGGTTGGATTTTTACCCAGGCCCCGGGTCACAGGGTCATGTCGGGTCAACGGCCTGGGTACAAGGGTCTGGTGACCACCCCGACCCCAGGTCCCCGGGTCATGACGGGACACCGGACCAGGTCCCCGAGTCCGGTCGACACCACAGCCCCAGGTCACCGGGTCATGTCGGGACCCAGCCCGGGTCCCCGGGACGGGTTTTTACCCCAGCCGCAGATCACCGGGTCCTGTCGGGTATCCGGGTCGGGTCCCCTGGACAGGTCGGCACCCCGGCCCCAGGTCACGGGGTCATGTCGGGTCGCTGTCCCGGGTACCAGTGTCAGGTGACCACCCCGGCCCCGGGAGACGGAGTCATACCGGGTCCCCGGCCCGGGTCCCCGGGTTGCATCGGGACAAAAGCACCGGATCACTGGATCACGTGGGGGCCCGGGCCCGGGTCCCCGGGTTGAATCGGGACACCAGCGAAGGACCACCGGGTCCTGTCGGGTCCCCGGCCCCAGGTGACCGGGTCACGTGGGGTCACCGGCCCCAGGTGAGCGGGTCACGTGGGGACACCGGCCCCAGGTCACCGGGTCACGTGGGGTCACCGTCCCCAGGTCAGCGGGTCACGTGGGGACCCCGGCCCCAGGTCAGCGGGTCACGTGGGGTCACCGGCCCCAGGTCAGCGGGTCACGTGGGGACCCCGGACCCAGGTCACCTGGTCATGTGTGGTACACAGCGTGGTTCCCAGGTTCCGATGACCTCCCCGGCACCAGGACCCCGGGTCACGTGGGGACACCGGCCCCAGGTGACCGGGTCACGTGGGGTCACCGGCCCCAGGTCAGCGGGTCACGTGGGGACACCGGCCTCAGGTCAGCGGGTCACGTGGGGACCCCGGCCCCAGGTCAGCGGGTCACGTGATGACACCGGCCCCAGGTGACCGGGTCACGTGGGGACACCGGCCCCAGGTCAGCGGGTCACGTGGGGACACCGGCCCCAGGTGACCGGGTCACGTGGGGACACCGGCCCCAGGTCAGCGGGTCACGTGGGGACACCGGCCCCAGGTGACCGGGTCACGTGGGGACACCGGACCCAGGTCAGCGGGTCACGTGGGGACCCCGGACCCAGGTCAGCGGGTCAGTTCGGGACCCCGGACCCAGGTCGGGTCATGTCACGTCCCATGCCCGGGTCCCCGGGTTGGATTTTTACCCAGGCCCCGGGTCACAGGGTCATGTCGGGTCAACGGCCTGGGTACAAGGGTCTGGTGACCACCCCGACCCCAGGTCCCCGGGTCATGACGGGACACCGGACCAGGTCCCCGAGTCCGGTCGACACCACAGCCCCAGGTCACCGGGTCATGTCGGGACCCAGCCCGGGTCCCCGGGACGGGTTTTTACCCCAGCCGCAGATCACCGGGTCCTGTCGGGTACCCGGGTCGGGTCCCCTGGACAGGTCGGCACCCCGGCCCCGGGTCACGGGGTCATGTCGGGTCGCTGTCCCGGGTACCAGTGTCAGGTGACCACCCCGGCCCCGGGAGACGGAGTCATACCGGGTCCCCGGCCCGGGTCCCCGGGTTGCATCGGGACAAAAGCACCGGATCACTGGATCACGTGGGGGCCCGGGCCCGGGTCCCCGGGTTGCATCGGGACACCAGCGAAGGACCACCGGGTCCTGTCGGGTCCCCGGCCCGGGTCCCCTGGACAGGTCGTTAACCCGGCCCCAGGTCACCGGGTCATGTCGCGCACCCGGCCTGGTTCCCACGTTCCGGTGACCACCCCGGCACCAGGACCCCGGGTCCCGTGGGGACCCCGGCCCCAGGTGACCGGGTCACGTGGGGTCACCGGCCCCAGGTGACCGGGTCACGTGGGGACACCGGCCCCAGGTCACCGGGTCACGTGGGTTCACCGGCCCCAGGTCAGCGGGTCACGTGGGGACCCCGGACCCAGGTCACCTGGTCATGTGTGGTACCCAGCGTGGTTCCCAGGTTCCGATGACCTCCCCGGCACCAGGACCCCAGGTAACGTGGGGACACCGGCCCCAGGTGACCGGGTCACGTGGGGTCACCGGCCCCAGGTCAGCGGGTCACGTGGGGACACCGGCCCCAGGTCAGCGGGTCACGTGGGGACACCGGCCTCAGGTCAGCGGGTCACGTGGGGACCCCGGCCCCAGGTCAGCGGGTCACGTGATGACACCGGCCCCAGGTAACCAAGGCAGGTCAGGACCCAGCCCGGGTCCCCGGGACGGGTTTTTACCCCAGCCGCAGATCACCGGGTCCTGTCGGGTCCCCAGCCCGGGTCCCCTGGACAGGTCGATAACCCGGCCCCAGGTCACCCGGTCATCTCGCGCACCCGGCCTGGTTCCCAGGTTCCGATGACCACCCCGGCACCAGGACCCCGGGTCACGTGGGGACACCGGCCCCAGGTGACCGGGTCACGTGGGGTCACCGGTCCCAGGTCAGCGGGTCACGTGGGGACCCCGGCACCAGGTCACCGGGTCACGTGGGGTCACCGGCCCCAGGTCAGAGGGTCACGTGGGGACCCCGGACCCAGGTCACCGGGTCATGTCGGGACCCAGCCTGGTTCCCCTGTTGGGTTTTTACCCCAGCCGCAGATCACCGGGTCCTGTCGGGTACCCGGGTCGGGTCCCCTGGACAGGTCGGCACCCCGGCCCTGGGTCACGGGGTCATGTCGGGTCGCTGTCACGGGTACCAGTGTCAGGTGACCACCCCGGCCCCGGGAGACGGAGTCATACCGGGTCCCCGGCCCGGGTCCCCGGGTTGCATCGGGACAAAAGCACCGGATCACTGGATCACGTGGGGGCCCGGGCCCGGGTCCCCGGGTTGCATCGGGACACCAGCGAAGGACCACCGGGTCCTGTCGGGTCCCCGGCCCGGGTCCCCTGGACAGGTCGTTAACCCGGCCCCAGGTCACCGGGTCATGTCGCACACCCGGCCTGGTTCCCACGTTCCGGTGACCACCCCGGCACCAGGACCCCGGGTCCCGTGGGGACCCCGGCCCCAGGTGACCGGGTCACGTGGGGTCACCGGCCCCAGGTGACCGGGTCACGTGGGGACACCGGCCCCAGGTCACCGGGTCACGTGGGGTCACCGTCCCCAGGTCAGCGGGTCACGTGGGGACCCCGGCCCCAGGTGACCGGGTCACGTGGGTTTACCGGCCCCAGGTGACCGGGTCACGTGGGGACACCGGCCCCAGGTGACCGGGTCACGTGGGGTCACCGGCCCCAGGTGACCGGGTCACGTGGGGTCACCGGCACCAGGTGACCGGGTCACGTGGGGTCACCGGCCCCAGGTGACCGGGTCACGTGGGGTCACCGGCCCCAGGTGACTCGGTCACGTGGGGTCACCGGCCCCAGGTGACCGGGTCACGTGGGGTCACCGGCCCCAGGTCAGCGGGTCACGTGGGGACACCGGCCCCAGGTGACCGGGTCACGTGGGGTCACCGGCCCCAGGTGACCGGGTCACGTGGGGACACCGGCCCCAGGTGACCGGGTCACGTGGGGTCACCGGCCCCAGGTCAGCGGGTCACGTGGGGACACCGGCCCCAGGTAACCAAGGCATGTCGGGACCCAGCCCGGGTCCCCGGGACGGGTTTTTACCCCAGCCGCAGATCACCGGGTCCTGTCGGGTCCCCAGCCCGGGTCCCCTGGACAGGTCGATAACCCGGCCCCAGGTCACCCGGTCATCTCGCGCACCCGGCCTGGTTCCCAGGTTCCGATGACCACCCCGGCACCAGGACCCCGGGTCACGTGGGGACACCGGCCCCAGGTGACCGGGTCACGTGGGGTCACCGGTCCCAGGTCAGCGGGTCACGTGGGGACCCCGGACCCAGGTCACCGGGTCATGTCGGGACCCAGCCTGGTTCCCCTGTTGGGTTTTTACCCCAGCCGCAGATCACCGGGTCCTGTCGGGTACCCGGGTCGGGTCCCCTGGACAGGTCGGCACCCCGGCCCCGGGTCACGGGGTCATGTCGGGTCGCTGTCCCGGGTACCAGGGTCAGGTGACCACCCCGGCCCCGGGAGACGGAGTCATACCGGGTCCCCGGCCCGGGTCCCCGGGTTGCATCGGGACAAAAGCACCGGATCACTGGATCACGTGGGGGCCCGGGCCCGGATCCCCGGGTTGCATCGGGACACCAGCGAAGGACCACCGGGTCCTGTCGGGTCCCCGGCCCGGGTCCCCTGGACAGGTCGTTAACCCGGCCCCAGGTCACCGGGTCATGTCGCGCACCCGGCCTGGTTCCCACGTTCCGGTGACCACCCCGGCACCAGGACCCCGGGTCCCGTGGGGACCCCGGCCCCAGGTGACCGGGTCACGCGGGGTCACCGGCCCCAGGTCAGCGGGTCACGTGGGGTCACCGGCCCCAGGTCAGCGGGTCACGTGGGGACACCGGCCCCAGGTCAGCGGGTCACGTGGGGACACCGGCCCCAGGTCACCGCGTCAGGTCGGGACCCCGAACCCAGGTCCACGAGTCCGTCGACACCGCAGCCCCTGGTCACCGGGTCGTGTCGGGTAAGCGGCCTGGTTCCCAGGTTCCGATGACCACCCCGGCACCAGGACTCCGGGTCACGTGGGGACACCGGCCCCAGGTGACCGGGTCACGTGGGGTCACCGGACCAGGGTCAGCGGGTCACGTGGGGACACCGGCCCCAGGTGACCGGGTCACGTGGGGACCCCGGCCCCAGGTCAGCGGGTCACGTGGGGACACCGGCCCCAGGTGACCGGGTCACGTGGGGACACCGGCCTCAGGTCAGCGGGTCACGTGGGGACACCGGCCCCAGGTCAGCGGGTCACGTGGGGACCCCGGACCCAGGTCAGCGGGTCAGTTCGGGACCCCGGACCCAGGTCGGGTCATGTCACGTCCCATGCCCGGGTCCCCGGGTTGGATTTTTACCCAGGCCCCGGGTCACAGGGTCATGTCGGGTCAACGGCCTGGGTACAAGGGTCTGGTGACCACCCCGACCCCAGGTCCCCGGGTCATGACGGGACACCGGACCAGGTCCCCGAGTCCGGTCGACACCACAGCCCCAGGTCACCGGGTCATGTCGGGACCCAGCCCGGGTCCCCGGGACGGGTTTTTACCCCAGCCGCAGATCACCGGGTCCTGTCGGGTACCCGGGTCGGGTCCCCTGGACAGGTCGGCACCCCGGCCCCGGGTCACGGGGTCATACCGGGTCCCCGGCCCGGGTCCCCGGGTTGCATCGGGACAAAAGCACCGGATCACTGGATAACGTGGGGGCCCGGGCCCGGGTCCCCGGGTTGCATCGGGACACCAGCGAAGGACCACCGGGTCCTGTCGGGTCCCCGGCCCCAGGTGACCGGGTCACGTGGGGTCACCGGCCCCAGGTCAGAGGGTCACGTGGGGACCCCGGACCCAGGTCACCGGGTCATGTCGGGACCCAGCCTGGGTCCCCGGGACGGGTTTTTACCCCAGCCGCAGATCACCGGGTCCTGTCGGGTACCCGGGTCGGGTCCCCTGGACAGGTCGGCACCCCGGCCCCGGGTCACGGGGTCATGTCGGGTCGCTGTCCCGGGTACCAGTGTCAGGTGACCACCCCGGCCCCGGGAGACGGAGTCATACCGGGTCCCCGGCCCGGGTCCCCGGGTTGCATCGGGACACCAGCGAAGGACCACCGGGTCCTGTCGGGTCCCCGGCCCGGGTCCCCTGGACAGGTCGTTAACCCGGCCCCAGGTCACCGGGTCATGTCGCGCACCCGGACTGGTTCCCAGGTTCCGGTGACCACCCCGGCACCAGGACCCCGGGTCACGTGGGGACCCCGGCCCCAGGTGACGGGGTCACGTGGGGACACCGGCCCCAGGTCACCGCGTCAGGTCGGGACCCCGAACACAGGTCCACGAGTCCGTCGACACCACAGCCCCGGGTCACCGGGTCGTGTCGGGTAACCGGCCTGGTTCCAAGGTTCCGATGACCACCCCGGCACCAGGACCCCGGGTCACGTGGGGACACCGGCCCCAGGTCATCGGGTCACGTGGGGACACCGGCCCCAGGTGACCGGGTCACGTGAGGTCACCGGCCCCAGGTGACCGGGTCACGTAAGGTCACCGGCCCCAGGTGACCGGGTCACGTGGGGACACCGGCCCCAGGTGACCGGGTCACGTGGGGTCACCGGCCCCAGGTGACCGGGTCACGTGGGGTCATCGGCCCCAGGTGACCGGGTCACGTGGGGACACCGGCCCCAGGTGACCGGGTCACGTGGGGTCACCGGCCCCAGGTCAGCGGGTCACGTGGGGACACCGGCCCCAGGTCAGCGGGTCACGTGGGGTCACCGGCCCCAGGTCAGCGGGTCACGTGGGGACCCCGGAACCATGTCACCTGGTCATGTGTGGTACACAGCGTGGTTCCCAGGTTCCGATGACCTCCCCGGCACCAGGACCCCGGGTCACGTGGGGACACCGGCCCCAGGTGACCGGGTCACGTGGGGTCACCGGCCCCAGGTCAGTGGGTCACGTGGGGACCCCGGCCCCAGGTCACCGGGTCACGTGGGGTCACCGGCCCCAGGTCAGAGGGTCACGTGGGGACCCCGACCCCAGGTCCCCGGGTCATGACGGGACACCGGACCAGGTCCCCGAGTCCGGTCGACACCACAGCCCCAGGTCACCGGGTCATGTCGGGACCCAGCCCGGGTCCCCGGGACGGGTTTTTACCCCAGCCGCAGATCACCGGGTCCTGTCGGGTACCCGGGTCGGGTCCCCTGGACAGGTCGGCACCCCGGCCCCAGGTCACGGGGTCATGTCGGGTCGCTGTCCCGGGTACCAGTGTCAGGTGACCACCCCGGCCCCGGGAGACGGAGTCATACCGGGTCCCCGGCCCAGGTCCCCGGGTTGCATCGGGACACCAGCGAAGGACCACCGGGTCCTGTCGGGTCCCCGGCCCGGGTCCCCTGGACAGGTCGTTAACCCGGCCCCAGGTCACCGGGTCATGTCGCGCACCCGGACTGGTTCCCAGGTTCCGGTGACCACCCCGGCACCAGGACCCCGGGTCACGTGGGGACCCCGGCCCCAGGTGACGGGGTCACGTGGGGACACCGGCCCCAGGTCATCGGGTCACGTGGGGACACCGGCCCCAGGTGACCCGGTCACGTGGGGTCACCGGCCCCAGGTCATCGGGTCACGTGGGGTCACCGGCCCCAGGTGACCCGGTCACGTGGGGACACCGGCCACAGGTTACCGGGTCACGTGGGTTCACCGGCACCAGGTGACCGGGTCACGTGGGGTCACCGGCCCCAGGTGACCTGGTCACGTGGGGTCACCGGCCCCAGGTGACCGGGTCACGTGGGGACCCCGGCCCCAGGTCAGCGGGTCACGTGGGGTCACCGGCCCCAGGTGACCGGGTCACGTGGGGTCACCGGCCCCAGGTGACCGGGTCACGTGGTGACCCCGGCCCCAGGTCAGCGGGTCACGTGGGGACACCGGCCCCAGGTGACCGGGTCACATGGGGACCCCGGCCCCAGGTCACCGGGTCACGTGGGGACACCGGCCCCAGGTGACCGGGTCACGTGGGGACACCGGCCTCAGGTCAGCGGGTCACGTGGGGACACCGGCCCCAGGTCAGCGGGTCACGTGGGGACCCCGGACCCAGGTCAGCGGGTCAGTTCGGGACCCCGGACCCAGGTCGGGTCATGTCATGTCCCATGCCCGGGTCCCCGGGTTGGATTTTTACCCAGGCCCCGGGTCACAGGGTCATGTCGGGTCAACGGCCTGGGTACAAGGGTCTGGTGACCACCCCGACCCCAGGTCCCCGGGTCATGACGGGACACCGGACCAGGTCCCCGAGTCCGGTCGACACCACAGCCCCAGGTCATCGGGTCATGTCGGGACCCAGCCCGGGTCCCCGGGACGGGTTTTTACCCCAGCCGCAGATCACCGGGTCCTGTCGGGTACCCGGGTCGGGTCCCCTGGACAGGTTGGCACCCCGGCCCCAGGTCACGGGGTCATGTCGGGTCGCTGTCCCGGGTACCAGTGTCAGGTGACCACCCCGGCCCCGGGAGACGGAGTCATACCGGGTCCCCGGCCCGGGTCCCCGGGTTGCATCGGGACAAAAGCACCGGATCACTGGATCACGTGGGGGCCCGGGCCCGGGTCCCCGGGTTGCATCGGGACACCAGCGAAGGACCACCGGGTCCTGTCGGGTCCCCGGCCCGGGTCCCCTGGACAGGTCGTTAACCCGGCCCCAGGTCACCGGGTCATGTCGCGCACCCGGCCTGGTTCCCACGTTCCGGTGACCACCCCGGCACCAGGACCCCGGGTCCCGTGGGGACCCCGGCCCCAGGTGACCGGGTCACGTGGGGTCACCGGCCCCAGGTCAGCGGGTCACGTGGGGACACCGGCCCCAGGTCACCGGGTCACGTGGGGTCACCGGCCCCAGGTCAGCGGGTCACGTGGGGACACCGGCCCCAGGTCAGCGGGTCACGTGGGGACACCGGCCTCAGGTCAGCGGGTCACGTGGGGACCCCGGCCCCAGGTCAGCGGGTCACGTGATGACACCGGCCCCAGGTAACCAAGGCAGGTCAGGACCCAGCCCGGGTCCCCGGGACGGGTTTTTACCCCAGCCGCAGATCACCGGGTCCTGTCGGGTCCCCAGCCCGTGTCCCCTGGACAGGTCGATAACCTGGCCCCAGGTCACCCGGTCATCTCGCGCACCCGGCCTGGTTCCCAGGTTCCGATGACCACCCCGGCACCAGGACCCCGGGTCACGTGGGGACCCCGGCCCCAGGTCAGCGGGTCACGTGGCGTCACCGGCCCCAGGTGACCGGGTCACGTGGGGTCACCGGCCCCAGGTCACCGGGTCACGTGGTGACCCCGGCCCCAGGTCAGCGGGTCACGTGGGGTCACCGGCCCCAGGTCACCGGGTCACGTGGGGACCCCGGCCCCATGTCAGCGGGTCACGTGGGGACACCGGCCCCAGGTGACCGGGTCACGTGGGGACACCGGCCTCAGGTCAGCGGGTCACGTGGGGACACCGGCCCCAGGTCAGCGGGTCACGTGGGGACCCCGGACCCAGGTCAGCGGGTCAGTTCGGGACCCCGGACCCAGGTCGGGTCATGTCACGTCCCATGCCCGGGTCCCCGGGTTGGATTTTTACCCAGGCCCCGGGTCACAGGGTCATGTCGGGTCAACGGCCTGGGTACAAGGGTCTGGTGACCACCCCGACCCCAGGTCCCCGGGTCATGACGGGACACCGGACCAGGTCCCCGAGTCCGGTCGACACCACAGCCCCAGGTCATCGGGTCATGTCGGGACCCAGCCCGGGTCCCCGGGACGGGTTTTTACCCCAGCCGCAGATCACCGGGTCCTGTCGGGTACCCGGGTCGGGTCCCCTGGACAGGTCGGCACCCCGGCCCCGGGTCACGGGGTCATGTCGGGTCGCTGTCCCGGGTACCAGTGTCAGGTGACCACCCCGGCCCCGGGAGACGGAGTCATACCGGGTCCCCGGCCCGGGTCCCCGGGTTGCATCGGGACAAAAGCACCGGATCACTGGATCACGTGGGGGCCCGGGCCCGGGTCCCCGGGTTGCATCGGGACACCAGCGAAGGACCACCGGGTCCTGTCGGGTCCCCGGCCCGGGTCCCCTGGACAGGTCGTTAACCCGGCCCCAGGTCACCGGGTCATGTCGCGCACCCGGCCTGGTTCCCACGTTCCGGTGACCACCCCGGCACCAGGACCCCGGGTCCCGTGGGGACCCCGGCCCCAGGTGACCGGGTCACGTGGGGTCACCGGCCCCAAGTGACCGGGTCACATGGGGACACCGGCCCCAGGTCACCGGGTCACGTGGGGTCACCGTCCCCAGGTGACCCGGTCACGTGGGGACACCGGCCACAGGTTACCGGGTCACGTGGGGTCACCGGCCCCAGGTCAGCGGGTCACGTGGGGACCCCGGACCCAGGTCACCTGGTCATGTGTGGTACCCAGCGTGGTTCCCAGGTTCCGATGACCTCCCAGGCACCAGGACCCCGGGTCACGTGGGGACACCGGCCCCAGGTGACCGGGTCACGTGGGGTCACCGGCCCCAGGTCAGCGGGTCAAGTGGGGACACCGGCCCCAGGTCAGCGGGTCACGTGGGGACCCCGGCCCCAGGTCAGCGGGTCACGTGGGGACACCGGCCCCAGGTCAGCGGGTCACGTGGGGACACCGGCCTCAGGTCAGCGGGTCACGTGGGGACCCCGGCCCCAGGTCAGCGGGTCACGTGATGACACCGGCCCCAGGTGACCGGGTCACGTGGGGACACCGGCCCCAGGTCAGCGGGTCACGTGGGGACACCGGCCCCAGGTGACCGGGTCACGTGGGGACACCGGCCCCAGGTCACCGGGTCATGTGGGGACCCCGGCCCCAGGTGACCGGGTCACGTGGGGACACCGGCCCCAGGTCAGCGGGTCACGTGGGGACACCGGCCCCAGGTAACCAAGGCAGGTCGGGACCCAGCCCGGGTCCCCGGGACGGGTTTTTACCCCAGCCGCAGATCACCGGGTCCTGTCGGGTCCCCGGCCCGGGTCCCCTGGACAGGTCGATAACCTGGCCCCAGGTCACCCGGTCATCTCGCGCACCCGGCCTGGTTCCCAGGTTCCGATGACCACCCCGGCACCAGGACCCCGGGTCACGTGGGGACACCGGCCCCAGGTGACCGGGTCACGTGGGGTCACCGGCCCCAGGTCAGCGGGTCACGTGGGGACCCCGGCCCCAGGTCACCGGGTCACGTGGGGTCACCGGCCCCAGGTCAGAGGGTCACGTGGGGACCCCGGACCCAGGTCACCGGGTCATGTCGGGACCCAGCCTGGGTCCCCGGGACGGGTTTTTACCCCAGCCGCAGATCACCGGGTCCTGTCGGGTACCCGGGTCGGGTCCCCTGGACAGGTCGGCACCCCGGCCCCGGGTCACGGGGTCATGTCGGGTCGCTGTCCCGGGTACCAGTGTCAGGTGACCACCCCGGCCCCGGGAGACGGAGTCATACCGGGTCCCCGGCCCGGGTCCCCGGGTTGCATCGGGACACCAGCGAAGGACCACCGGGTCCTGTCGGGTCCCCGGCCCGGGTCCCCTGGACAGGTCGTTAACCCGGCCCCAGGTCACCGGGTCATGTCGCGCACCCGGACTGGTTCCAAGGTTCCGGTGACCACCCCGGCACCAGGACCCCGGGTCACGTGGGGACCCCGGCCCCAGGTCAGCGGGTCACGTGGGGACACCGGCCCCAGGTCACCGCGTCAGGTCGGGACCCCGAACACAGGTCCACGAGTCCGTCGACACCACAGCCCCGGGTCACCGGGTCGTGTCGGGTAACTGGCCTGGTTCCAAGGTTCCGATGACCACCCCGGCACCAGGACCCGGGGTCACGTGGGGACACCGGCCCCAGGTGACCGGGTCACGTGAGGTCACCGGCCCCAGGTGACCGGGTCACGTGGGGTCACCGGCCCCAGGTGACCGGGTCACGTGGGGTCATCGGCCCCAGGTGACCGGGTCACGTGGGAACACCGGCCCCAGGTGACCGGGTCACGTGGGGTCACCGGCCCCAGGTCAGCGGGTCACGTGGGGACACCGGCCCCAGGTGACCGGGTCACGTGGGGTTACCGGCCCCAGGTGACCGGGTCACGTGGGGTCACCGGCCCCAGGTGACCTGGTCACGTGGGATCACCGGCCCCAGGTGACCGGGTCACTTGGGGTCACCGGCCCCAGGTGACCGGGTAACGTGAGGTCACCGGCCCCAGGTGACCGGGTCACGTGGGGTCACCGGCCCCAGGTGACCGGGTCACGTGGGGACACCGGCCCCAGGTGACCGGGTCACGTGGGATCACCGGCCCCAGGTGACCTGGTCACGTGGGGTCTCCGGCCCCAGGTGACCAGGTCACGTGGGGACACCTGCCCCAGGTGACCGGGTCACGTGGGGTCACCGGCCCCAGGTCAGCGGGTCACGTGGGGACACCGGCCCCAGGTGACCGGGTCACGTGGGGTCACCGGCCCCAGGTGACCGGGTCACGTGGGGACACCGGCCCCAGGTGACCGGGTCACGTGGGGTCACCGGCCCCAGGTCAGCGGGTCACGTGGGGACACCGGCCCCAGGTGACCGGGTCACGTGTGGTCACCGGCCCCAGGTGACCGGGTCACGTGTGGTCACCGGCCCCAGGTGACCGGGTCACGTGGGGACACCG
Organism: Somateria mollissima; assembly: GCA_951411735.1. Taxonomy (NCBI): domain Eukaryota; kingdom Metazoa; phylum Chordata; class Aves; order Anseriformes; family Anatidae; genus Somateria; species Somateria mollissima. The sequence goes on along the minus strand of CATOCB010000101.1, from coordinate 701,320 downwards.
GCCCCAGGTGACCGGGTCACGTGGGGTCACCGGCCCCAGGTCAGCGGGTCACGTGGGGACACCGGCCCCAGGTGACCGGGTCACGTGGGGTCACCGGCCCCAGGTGACCGGGTCACGTGGGGACACCGGCCCCAGGTGACCGGGTCACGTGGGGTCACCTGCCCCAGGTCAGCGGGTCACGTGGGGACACCGGCCCCAGGTGACCGGGTCACGTGGGGACACCGGCCCCAGGTCAGCGGGTCACGTGGGGACCCCGGCCCCAGGTGACCGGGTCACGTGGGGACACCGGCCCCAGGTCAGCGGGTCACGTGGGGACACCGGCCCCAGGTCACCGCGTCAGGTCGGGACCCCGAACCCAGGTCCACGAGTCCGTCGACACCACAGCCCCGGGTCACCGGGTCGTGTCGGGTAACCGGCCTGGTTCCCACGTTCCGGTGACCACCCCGGCACCAGGACCCCGGGTCACGTGGGGACACCGGCCCCAGGTGACTGGGTCACGTGGGGACACCGGCCTCAGGTCAGCGGGTCACGTGGGGACACCGGCCCCAGGTCAGCGGGTCACGTGGGGACCCCGGACCCAGGTCAGCGGGTCACGTGGGGACACCGGCCCCAGGTAACCGGGTCATACCGAGTCCCTGGACCCAGGTCACCGGGTCAGTTCGGGACCCCGGACCCAGGTCGGGTCATGTCACGTCCCATGCCCGGGTCCCCGGGTTGGATTTTTACCCAGGCCCCGGGTCACAGGGTCATGTCGGGTCAATGGCCTGGGTACAAGGGTCTGGTGACCACCCCGACCCCAGGTCCCCGGGTCATGACGGGACAGCGGACCAGGTCCCCGAGTCCGGTCGACACCACAGCCCCAGGTCACCGGGTCATGTCGGGACCCAGCCCGGGTCCCCGGGACGGGTTTTTACCCCAGCCGCAGATCACCGGGTCCTGTCGGGTACCCGGGTCGGGTCCCCTGGACAGGTCGGCACCCCGGCCCCGGGTCACGGGGTCATGTCGGGTCGCTGTCCCGGGTACCAGTGTCAGGTGACCACCCCGGCCCCGGGAGACGGAGTCATACCGGGTCCCCGGCCCGGGTCCCCGGGTTGCATCGGGACAAAAGCACCGGATCACTGGATCACGTGGGGGCCCGGGCCCGGGTCCCCGGGTTGCATCGGGACACCAGCGAAGGACCACCGGGTCCTGTCGGGTCCCCGGCCCGGGTCCCCTGGACAGGTCGTTAACCCGGCCCCAGGTCACCGGGTCATGTCGCGCACCCGGCCTGGTTCCCACGTTCCGGTGACCACCCCGGCACCAGGACCCCGGGTCCCGTGGGGACCCCGGCCCCAGGTGACCGGGTCACGCGGGGTCACCGGCCCCAGGTCAGCGGGTCACGTGGGGACCCCGGCCCCAGGTCAGCGGGTCACGTGGGGACACCGGCCCCAGGTGACCGGGTCACGTGGGGACACCGGCCTCAGGTCAGCGGGTCACGTGGGGACACCGGCCCCAGGTCAGCGGGTCACGTGGGGACCCCGGACCCAGGTCAGCGGGTCACGTGGGGACACCGGCCCCAGGTAACCGGGTCATACCGAGTCCCCGGACCCAGGTCACCGGGTCAGTTCGGGACCCCGGACCCAGGTCGGGTCATGTCACGTCCCATGCCCGGGTCCCCGGGTTGGATTTTTACCCAGGCCCCGGGTCACAGGGTCATGTCGGGTCAACGGCCTGGGTACAAGGGTCTGGTGACCACCCCGACCCCAGGTCCCCGGGTCATGACGGGACACCGGACCAGGTCCCCGAGTCCAGTCGACACCACAGCCCCAGGTCACCGGGTCATGTCGGGACCCAGCCCGGGTCCCCGGGACGGGTTTTTACCCCAGCCGCAGATCACCGGGTCCTGTCGGGTACCCGGGTCGGGTCCCCTGGACAGGTCGGCACCCCGGCCCCGGGTCACGGGGTCATGTCGGGTCGCTGTCCCGGGTACCAGTGTCAGGTGACCACCCCGGCCCCGGGAGACGGAGTCATACCGGGTCCCCGGCCCGGGTCCCCGGGTTGCATCGGGACAAAAGCACCGGATCACTGGATCACGTGGGGGCCCGGGCCCGGGTCCCCGGGTTGCATCGGGACACCAGCGAAGGACCACCGGGTCCTGTCGGGTCCCCGGCCCGGGTCCCCTGGACAGGTCGTTAACCCGGCCCCAGGTCACCGGGTCATGTCGCGCACCCGGCCTGGTTCCCACGTTCCGGTGACCACCCCGGCACCAGGACCCCGGGTCCCGTGGGGACCCCGGCCCCAGGTGACCGGGTCACGCGGGGTCACCGGCCCCAGGTCAGCGGGTCACGTGGGGTCACCGGCCCCAGGTCAGCGGGTCACGTGGGGACACCGGCCCCAGGTCAGCGGGTCACGTGGGGACACCGGCCCCAGGTCACCGCGTCAGGTCGGGACCCCGAACCCAGGTCCACGAGTCCGTCGACACCACAGCCCCGGGTCACCGGGTCGTGTCGGGTAAGCGGCCTGGTTCCCAGGTTCCGATGACCACCCCGGCACCAGGACTCCGGGTCACGTGGGGACACCGGCCCCAGGTGACCGGGTCACGTGGGGTCACCGGACCAGGGTCAGCGGGTCACGTGGGGACACCGGCCCCAGGTCACCGGGTCACGTGGGGACCCCGGCCCCAGGTCAGCGGGTCACGTGGGGACACCGGCCCCAGGTGACCGGGTCACGTGGGGACACCGGCCTCAGGTCAGCGGGTCACGTGGGGACACCGGCCCCAGGTCAGCGGGTCACGTGGGGACCCCGGACCCAGGTCAGCGGGTCAGTTCGGGACCCCGGACCCAGGTCGGGTCATGTCACGTCCCATGCCCGGGTCCCCGGGTTGGATTTTTACCCAGGCCCCGGGTCACAGGGTCATGTCGGGTCAACGGCCTGGGTACAAGGGTCTGGTGACCACCCCGACCCCAGGTCCCCGGGTCATGACGGGACACCGGGCCAGGTCCCCGAGTCCGGTCGACACCACAGCCCCAGGTCACCGGGTCATGTCGGGACCCAGCCCGGGTCCCCGGGACGGGTTTTTACCCCAGCCGCAGATCACCGGGTCCTGTCGGGTACCCGGGTCGGGTCCCCTGGACAGGTCGGCACCCCGGCCCCAGGTCACGGGGTCATGTCGGGTCGCTGTCCCGGGTACCAGTGTCAGGTGACCACCCCGGCCCCGGGAGACGGAGTCATACCGGGTCCCCGGCCCGGGTCCCCGGGTTGCATCGGGACAAAAGCACCGGATCACTGGATCACGTGGGGGCCCGGGCCCGGGTCCCCGGGTTGCATCGGGACACCAGCGAAGGACCACCGGGTCCTGTCGGGTCCCCGGCCCCAGGTGACCGGGTCACGTGGGGTCACCGGCCCCAGGTCAGAGGGTCACGTGGGGACCCCGGACCCAGGTCACCGGGTCATGTCGGGACCCAGCCTGGGTCCCCGGGACGGGTTTTTACCCCAGCCGCAGATCACCGGGTCCTGTCGGGTACCCGGGTCGGGTCCCCTGGACAGGTCGGCACCCCGGCCCCGGGTCACGGGGTCATGTCGGGTCGCTGTCCCGGGTACCAGTGTCAGGTGACCACCCCGGCCCCGGGAGACGGAGTCATACCGGGTCCCCGGCCCGGGTCCCCGGGTTGCATCGGGACACCAGCGAAGGACCACCGGGTCCTGTCGGGTCCCCGGCCCGGGTCCCCTGGACAGGTCGTTAACCCGGCCCCAGGTCACCGGGTCATGTCGCGCACCCGGCCTGGTTCCCAGGTTCCGGTGACCACCCCGGCACCAGGACCCCGGGTCACGTGGGGACCCCGGCCCCAGGTGACGGGGTCAGGTGGGGACACCGGCCCCAGGTCACCGCGTCAGGTCGGGACCCCGAACACAGGTCCACGAGTCCGTCGACACCACAGCCCCGGGTCACCGGGTCGTGTCGGGTAACCGGCCTGGTTCCAAGGTTCCGATGACCACCCCGGCACCAGGACCCCGGGTCACGTGGGGACACCGGCCCCAGGTCATCGGGTCACGTGGGGACACCGGCCCCAGGTGACCGGGTCACGTGAGGTCACCGGCCCCAGGTGACCGGGTCACGTAAGGTCACCGGCCCCAGGTGACCGGGTCACGTGGGGACACCGGCCCCAGGTCAGCGGGTCACGTGGGGTCACCGGCCCCAGGTGACCGGGTCACGTGGGGTCATCGGCCCCAGGTGACCGGGTCACGTGGGGACACCGGCCCCAGGTGACCGGGTCACGTGGGGTCACCGGCCCCAGGTCAGCGGGTCACGTGGGGACACCGGCCCCAGGTCAGCGGGTCACGTGGGGTCACCGGCCCCAGGTCAGCGGGTCACGTGGGGACCCCGGAACCAGGTCACCTGGTCATGTGTGGTACACAGCGTGGTTCCCAGGTTCCGATGACCTCCCCGGCACCAGGACCCCGGGTCACGTGGGGACACCGGCCCCAGGTGACCGGGTCACGTGGGGTCACCGGCCCCAGGTCAGCGGGTCACGTCGGGACCCCGGCCCCAGGTCACCGGGTCACGTGGGGTCACCGGCCCCAGGTCAGAGGGTCACGTGGGGACCCCGACCCCAGGTCCCCGGGTCATGACGGGACACCGGACCAGGTCCCCGAGTCCGGTCGACACCACAGCCCCAGGTCACCGGGTCATGTCGGGACCCAGCCCGGGTCCCCGGGACGGGTTTTTACCCCAGCCGCAGATCACCGGGTCCTGTCGGGTACCCGGGTCGGGTCCCCTGGACAGGTCGGCACCCCGGCCCCGGGTCACGGGGTCATGTCGGGTCGCTGTCCCGGGTACCAGTGTCAGGTGACCACCCCGGCCCCGGGAGACGGAGTCATACCGGGTCCCCGGCCCGGGTCCCCGGGTTGCATCGGGACACCAGCGAAGGACCACCGGGTCCTGTCGGGTCCCCGGCCCGGGTCCCCTGGACAGGTCGTTAACCCGGCCCCAGGTCACCGGGTCATGTCGCGCACCCGGACTGGTTCCCAGGTTCCGGTGACCACCCCGGCACCAGGACCCCGGGTCACGTGGGGACCCCGGCCCCAGGTGACGGGGTCACGTGGGGACACCGGCCCCAGGTCATCGGGTCACGTGGGGACACCGGCCCCAGGTGACCCGGTCACGTGGGGTCACCGGCCCCAGGTCATCGGGTCACGTGGGGTCACCGGCCCCAGGTGACCCGGTCACGTGGGGACACCGGCCACAGGTTACCGGGTCACGTGGGGTCACCGGCACCAGGTGACCGGGTCACGTGGGGTCACCGGCCCCAGGTCACCGGGTCACGTGGGGACACCGGCCCCAGGTCACCGGGTCACGTGGGGTCACCGGCCCCAGGTCAGCGGGTCACGTGGGGACCCCGGACCCAGGTCACCTGGTCATGTGTGGTACCCAGCGTGGTTCCCAGGTTCCGATGACCTCCCCGGCACCAGGACCCCGGGTCACGTGGGGACACCGGCCCCAGGTCACCGGGTCACGTGGGGTCACCGGCCCCAGGTCAGCGGGTCACGTGGGGACACCGGCCTCAGGTCAGCGGGTCACGTGGGGACCCCGGCCCCAGGTCAGCGTGTCACGTGATGACACCGGCCCCAGGTAACCAAGGCAGGTCAGGACCCAGCCCGGGTCCCCGGGACGGGTTTTTACCCCAGCCGCAGATCACCGGGTCCTGTCGGGTCCCCAGCCCGTGTCCCCTGGACAGGTCGATAACCTGGCCCCAGGTCACCCGGTCATCTCGCGCACCCGGCCTGGTTCCCAGGTTCCGATGACCACCCCGGCACCAGGACCCCGGGTCACGTGGGGACCCCGGCCCCAGGTCAGCGGGTCACGTGGGGTCACCGGCCCCAGGTGACCGGGTCACGTGGGGTCACCGGCCCCAGGTCACCGGGTCACGTGGTGACCCCGGCCCCAGGTCAGCGGGTCACGTGGGGACACCGGCCCCAGGTCACCGGGTCACGTGGGGACCCCGGCCCCAGGTCAGCGGGTCACGTGGGGACACCGGCCCCAGGTGACCGGGTCACGTGGGGACACCGGCCTCAGGTCAGCGGGTCACGTGGGGACACCGGCCCCAGGTCAGCGGGTCACGTGGGGACCCCGGACCCAGGTCACCGGGTCAGTTCGGGACCCCGGACCCAGGTCGGGTCATGTCACGTCCCATGCCCGGGTCCCCGGGTTGGATTTTTACCCAGGCCCCGGGTCACAGGGTCATGTCGGGTCAACGGCCTGGGTACAAGGGTCTGGTGACCACCCCGACCCCAGGTCCCCGGGTCATGACGGGACACCGGACCAGGTCCCCGAGTCCGGTCGACACCACAGCCCCAGGTCATCGGGTCATGTCGGGACCCAGCCCGGGTCCCCGGGACGGGTTTTTACCCCAGCCGCAGATCACCGGGTCCTGTCGGGTACCCGGGTCGGGTCCCCTGGACAGGTCGGCACCCCGGCCCCGGGTCACGGGGTCATGTCGGGTCGCTGTCCCGGGTACCAGTGTCAGGTGACCACCCCGGCCCCGGGAGACGGAGTCATACCGGGTCCCCGGCCCGGGTCCCCGGGTTGCATCGGGACAAAAGCACCGGATCACTGGATCACGTGGGGGCCCGGGCCCGGGTCCCCGGGTTGCATCGGGACACCAGCGAAGGACCACCGGGTCCTGTCGGGTCCCCGGCCCGGGTCCCCTGGACAGGTCGTTAACCCGGCCCCAGGTCACCGGGTCATGTCGCGCACCCGGCCTGGTTCCCACGTTCCGGTGACCACCCCGGCACCAGGACCCCGGGTCCCGTGGGGACCCCGGCCCCAGGTGACCGGGTCACGTGGGGTCACCGGCCCCAAGTGACCGGGTCACATGGGGACACCGGCCCCAGGTCACCGGGTCACGTGGGGTCACCGTCCCCAGGTCAGCGGGTCACGTGGGGACCCCGGCCCCAGGTCACCGGATCACGTGGGGTCACCGGCCCCAGGTCAGCGGGTCACGTGGGGACCCCGGACCCAGGTCACCTGGTCATGTGTGGTACCCAGCGTGGTTCCCAGGTTCCGATGACCTCCCAGGCACCAGGACCCCGGGTCACGTGGGGACACCGGCCCCAGGTGACCGGGTCACGTGGGGTCACCGGCCCCAGGTCAGCGGGTCAAGTGGGGACACCGGCCCCAGGTCAGCGGGTCACGTGGGGACCCCGGCCCCAGGTCAGCGGGTCACGTGGGGACACCGGCCTCAGGTCAGCGGGTCACGTGGGGACCCCGGCCCCAAGTCAGCGGGTCACGTGATGACATCGGCCCCAGGTGACCGGGTCACGTGGGGACACCGGCCCCAGGTCAGCGGGTCACGTGGGGACACCGGCCCCAGGTCAGCGGGTCACGTGGGGACACCGGCCCCAGGTGACCGGGTCACGTGGGGACACCGGCCCCAGGTCACCGGGTCACGTGGGGACCCCGGCCCCAGGTGACCGGGTCACGTGGGGACACCGGCCCCAGGTCAGCGGGTCACGTGGGGACACCGGCCCCAGGTAACCAAGGCAGGTCGGGACCCAGCCCGGGTCCCCGGGACGGGTTTTTACCCCAGCCGCAGATCACCGGGTCCTGTCGGGTCCCCGGCCCGGGTCCCCTGGACAGGTCGATAACCTGGCCCCAGGTCACCCGGTCATCTCGCGCACCCGGCCTGGTTCCCAGGTTCCGATGACCACCCCGGCACCAGGACCCCGGGTCACGTGGGGACACCGGCCCCAGGTGACCGGGTCACGTGGGGTCACCGGCCCCAGGTCAGCGGGTCACGTGGGGACCCCGGCCCCAGGTCACCGGGTCACGTGGGGTCACCGGCCCCAGGTCAGAGGGTCACGTGGGGACCCCGGACCCAGGTCACCGGGTCATGTCGGGACCCAGCCTGGGTCCCCGGGACGGGTTTTTACCCCAGCCGCAGATCACCGGGTCCTGTCGGGTACCCGGGTCGGGTCCCCTGGACAGGTCGGCACCCCGGCCCCGGGTCACGGGGTCATGTCGGGTCGCTGTCCCGGGTACCAGTGTCAGGTGACCACCCCGGCCCCGGGAGACGGAGTCATACCGGGTCCCCGGCCCGGGTCCCCGGGTTGCATCGGGACACCAGCGAAGGACCACCGGGTCCTGTCGGGTCCCCGGCCCGGGTCCCCTGGACAGGTCGTTAACCCGGCCCCAGGTCACCGGGTCATGTCGCGCACCCGGCCTGGTTCCCAGGTTCCGGTGACCACCCCGGCACCAGGACCCCGGGTCACGTGGGGACCCCGGCCCCAGGTCAGCGGGTCACGTGGGGACACCGGCCCCAGGTCACCGCGTCAGGTCGGGACCCCGAACACAGGTCCACGAGTCCGTCGACACCACAGCCCCGGGTCACCGGGTCGTGTCGGGTAACTGGCCTGGTTCCAAGGTTCCGATGACCACCCCGGCACCAGGACCCGGGGTCACGTGGGGACACCGGCCCCAGGTGACCGGGTCACGTGAGGTCACCGGCCCCAGGTGACCGGGTCACGTGGGGTCACCGGCCCCAGGTGACCGGGTCACGTGGGGTCATCGGCCCCAGGTGACCGGGTCACGTGGGAACACCGGCCCCAGGTGACCGGGTCACGTGGGGTCACCGGCCCCAGGTCAGCGGGTCACGTGGGGACACCGGCCCCAGGTGACCGGGTCACGTGGGGTTACCGGCCCCAGGTGACCGGGTCACGTGGGGTCACCGGCCCCAGGTGACCTGGTCACGTGGGATCACCGGCCCCAGGTGACCGGGTCACTTGGGGTCACCGGCCCCAGGTGACCGGGTAACGTGAGGTCACCGGCCCCAGGTGACCGGGTCACGTGGGGTCACCGGCCCCAGGTGACCGGGTCACGTGGGGACACCGGCCCCAGGTGACCGGGTCACGTGGGGTCACCGGCCCCAGGTGACCGGGTCACGTGGGGTCTCCGGCCCCAGGTGACCAGGTCACGTGGGGACACCGGCCCCAGGTGACCGGGTCACGTGGGGTCACCGGCCCCAGGTCAGCGGGTCACGTGGGGACACCGGCCCCAGGTGACCGGGTCACGTGGGGTCACCGGCCCCAGGTGACCGGGTCACGTGGGGACACCGGCCCCAGGTGACCGGGTCACGTGGGGTCACCGGCCCCAGGTCAGCGGGTCACGTGGGGACACCGGCCCCAGGTGACCGGGTCACGTGGGGTCACCGGCCCCAGGTGACCGGGTCACGTGCGGTCACCGGCCCCAGGTGACCGGGTCACGTGGGGACACCGGCCCCAGGTGACCGGGTCACGTGGGGTCACCGGCCCCAGGTGACCGGGTCACGTGGGGTCACCGGCCCCAGGTCAGCGGGTCACGTGGGGACACCGGCCCCAGGTGACCGGGTCACGTGGGGTCACCGGCCCCAGGTGACCGGGTCACGTGGGGACACCGGCCCCAGGTGACCGGGTCACGTGGGGTCACCTGCCCCAGGTCAGCGGGTCACGTGGGGACACCGGCCCCAGGTGACCGGGTCACGTGGGGACACCGGCCCCAGGTCAGCGGGTCACGTGGGGACCCCGGCCCCAGGTGACCGGGTCACGTGGGGACACCGGCCCCAGGTCAGCGGGTCACGTGGGGACACCGGCCCCAGGTCACCGCGTCAGGTCGGGACCCCGAACCCAGGTCCACGAGTCCGTCGACACCACAGCCCCGGGTCACCGGGTCGTGTCGGGTAACCGGCCTGGTTCCCACGTTCCGGTGACCACCCCGGCACCAGGACCCCGGGTCACGTGGGGACACCGGCCCCAGGTGACTGGGTCACGTGGGGACACCGGCCTCAGGTCAGCGGGTCACGTGGGGACACCGGCCCCAGGTCAGCGGGTCACGTGGGGACCCCGGACCCAGGTCAGCGGGTCACGTGGGGACACCGGCCCCAGGTAACCGGGTCATACCGAGTCCCCGGACCCAGGTCACCGGGTCAGTTCGGGACCCCGGACCCAGGTCGGGTCATGTCACGTCCCATGCCCGGGTCCCCGGGTTGGATTTTTACCCAGGCCCCGGGTCACAGGGTCATGTCGGGTCAACGGCCTGGGTACAAGGGTCTGGTGACCACCCCGACCCCAGGTCCCCGGGTCATGACGGGACACCGGACCAGGTCCCCGAGTCCGGTCGACACCACAGCCCCAGGTCACCGGGTCATGTCGGGACCCAGCCCGGGTCCCCGGGACGGGTTTTTACCCCAGCCGCAGATCACCGGGTCCTGTCGGGTACCCGGGTCGGGTCCCCTGGACAGGTCGGCACCCCGGCCCCGGGTCACGGGGTCATGTCGGGTCGCTGTCCCGGGTACCAGTGTCAGGTGACCACCCCGGCCCCGGGAGACGGAGTCATACCGGGTCCCCGGCCCGGGTCCCCGGGTTGCATCGGGACAAAAGCACCGGATCACTGGATCACGTGGGGGCCCGGGCCCGGGTCCCCGGGTTGCATCGGGACACCAGCGAAGGACCACCGGGTCCTGTCGGGTCCCCGGCCCGGGTCCCCTGGACAGGTCGTTAACCCGGCCCCAGGTCACCGGGTCATGTCGCGCACCCGGCCTGGTTCCCACGTTCCGGTGACCACCCCGGCACCAGGACCCCGGGTCCCGTGGGGACCCCGGCCCCAGGTGACCGGGTCACGCGGGGTCACCGGCCCCAGGTCAGCGGGTCACGTGGGGACCCCGGCCCCAGGTCAGCGGGTCACGTGGGGACACCGGCCCCAGGTGACCGGGTCACGTGGGGACACCGGCCTCAGGTCAGCGGGTCACGTGGGGACACCGGCCCCAGGTCAGCGGGTCACGTGGGGACCCCGGACCCAGGTCAGCGGGTCACGTGGGGACACCGGCCCCAGGTAACCGGGTCATACCGAGTCCCCGGACCCAGGTCAGCGGATCAGTTCGGGACCCCGGACCCAGGTCGGGTCATGTCACGTCCCATGCCCGGGTCCCCGGGTTGGATTTTTACCCAGGCCCCGGGTCACAGGGTCATGTCGGGTCAACGGCCTGGGTACAAGGGTCTGGTGACCACCCCGACCCCAGGTCCCCGGGTCATGACGGGACACCGGACCAGGTCCCCGAGTCCAGTCGACACCACAGCCCCAAGTCACCGGGTCATGTCGGGACCCAGCCCGGGTCCCCGGGACGGGTTTTTACCCCAGCCGCAGATCACCGGGTCCTGTCGGGTACCCGGGTCGGGTCCCCTGGACAGGTCGGCACCCCGGCCCCGGGTCACGGGGTCATGTCGGGTCGCTGTCCCGGGTACCAGTGTCAGGTGACCACCCCGGCCCCGGGAGACGGAGTCATACCGGGTCCCCGGCCCGGGTCCCCGGGTTGCATCGGGACAAAAGCACCGGATCACTGGATCACGTGGGGGCCCGGGCCCGGGTCCCCGGGTTGCATCGGGACACCAGCGAAGGACCACCGGGTCCTGTCGGGTCCCCGGCCCGGGTCCCCTGGACAGGTCGTTAACCCGGCCCCAGGTCACCGGGTCATGTCGCGCACCCGGCCTGGTTCCCAGGTTCCGGTGACCACCCCGGCACCAGGACCCCGGGTCCCGTGGGGACCCCGGCCCCAGGTGACCGGGTCACGCGGGGTCACCGGCCCCAGGTCAGCGGGTCACGTGGGGTCACCGGCCCCAGGTGACCGGGTCACGCGGGGTCACCGGCCCCAGGTCAGCGGGTCACGTGGGGACACCGGCCCCAGGTCACCGCGTCAGGTCGGGACCCCGAACCCAGGTCCACGAGTCCGTCGACACCACAGCCCCGGGTCACTGGGTCGTGTCGGGTAACCGGCCTGGTTCCCAGGTTCCGATGACCACCCCGGCACCAGGACTCCGGGTCACGTGGGGACACCGGCCCCAGGTGACCGGGTCACGTGGGGTCACCGGACCAGGGTCAGCGGGTCACGTGGGGACACCGGCCCCAGGTGACCGGGTCACGTGGGGACCCCGGCCCCAGGTGACCGGGTCACGTGGGGACACCGGCCCCAGGTGACCGGGTCACGTGGGGACACCGGCATCAGGTCAGCGGGTCACGTGGGGACACCGGCCCCAGGTCAGCGGGTCACGTGGGGACCCCGGACCCAGGTTACCGGGTCAGTTCGGGACCCCGGACCCAGGTCGGGTCATGTCACGTCCCATGCCCGGGTCCCCGGGTTGGATTTTTACCCAGGCCCCGGGTCACAGGGTCATGTCGGGTCAACGGCCTGGGTACAAGGGTCTGGTGACCACCCCGACCCCAGGTCCCCGGGTCATGACGGGACACCGGACCAGGTCCCCGAGTCCGGTCGACACCACAGCCCCAGGTCACCGGGTCATGTCGGGACCCAGCCCGGGTCCCCGGGACGGGTTTTTACCCCAGCCGCAGATCACCGGGTCCTGTCGGGTATCCGGGTCGGGTCCCCTGGACAGGTCGGCACCCCGGCCCCAGGTCACGGGGTCATGTCGGGTCGCTGTCCCGGGTACCAGTGTCAGGTGACCACCCCGGCCCCGGGAGACGGAGTCATACCGGGTCCCCGGCCCGGGTCCCCGGGTTGCATCGGGACAAAAGCACCGGATCACTGGATCACGTGGGGGCCCGGGCCCGGGTCCCCGGGTTGAATCGGGACACCAGCGAAGGACCACCGGGTCCTGTCGGGTCCCCGGCCCCAGGTGACCGGGTCACGTGGGGTCACCGGCCCCAGGTGAGCGGGTCACGTGGGGACACCGGCCCCAGGTCACCGGGTCACGTGGGGTCACCGTCCCCAGGTCAGCGGGTCACGTGGGGACCCCGGCCCCAGGTCAGCGGGTCACGTGGGGTCACCGGCCCCAGGTCAGCGGGTCACGTGGGGACCCCGGACCCAGGTCACCTGGTCATGTGTGGTACACAGCGTGGTTCCCAGGTTCCGATGACCTCCCCGGCACCAGGACCCCGGGTCACGTGGGGACACCGGCCCCAGGTGACCGGGTCACGTGGGGTCACCGGCCCCAGGTCAGCGGGTCACGTGGGGACACCGGCCTCAGGTCAGCGGGTCACGTGGGGACCCCGGCCCCAGGTCAGCGGGTCACGTGATGACACCGGCCCCAGGTGACCGGGTCACGTGGGGACACCGGCCCCAGGTCAGCGGGTCACGTGGGGACACCGGCCCCAGGTGACCGGGTCACGTGGGGACACCGGCCCCAGGTCAGCGGGTCACGTGGGGACACCGGCCCCAGGTGACCGGGTCACGTGGGGACACCGGACCCAGGTCAGCGGGTCACGTGGGGACCCCGGACCCAGGTCAGCGGGTCAGTTCGGGACCCCGGACCCAGGTCGGGTCATGTCACGTCCCATGCCCGGGTCCCCGGGTTGGATTTTTACCCAGGCCCCGGGTCACAGGGTCATGTCGGGTCAACGGCCTGGGTACAAGGGTCTGGTGACCACCCCGACCCCAGGTCCCCGGGTCATGACGGGACAGCGGACCAGGTCCCCGAGTCCGGTCGACACCACAGCCCCAGGTCACCGGGTCATGTCGGGACCCAGCCCGGGTCCCCGGGACGGGTTTTTACCCCAGCCGCAGATCACCGGGTCCTGTCGGGTACCCGGGTCGGGTCCCCTGGACAGGTCGGCACCCCGGCCCCGGGTCACGGGGTCATGTCGGGTCGCTGTCCCGGGTACCAGTGTCAGGTGACCACCCCGGCCCCGGGAGACGGAGTCATACCGGGTCCCCGGCCCGGGTCCCCGGGTTGCATCGGGACAAAAGCACCGGATCACTGGATCACGTGGGGGCCCGGGCCCGGGTCCCCGGGTTGCATCGGGACACCAGCGAAGGACCACCGGGTCCTGTCGGGTCCCCGGCCCGGGTCCCCTGGACAGGTCGTTAACCCGGCCCCAGGTCACCGGGTCATGTCGCGCACCCGGCCTGGTTCCCACGTTCCGGTGACCACCCCGGCACCAGGACCCCGGGTCCCGTGGGGACCCCGGCCCCAGGTGACCGGGTCACGTGGGGTCACCGGCCCCAGGTGACCGGGTCACGTGGGGACACCGGCCCCAGGTCACCGGGTCACGTGGGTTCACCGGCCCCAGGTCAGCGGGTCACGTGGGGACCCCGGACCCAGGTCACCTGGTCATGTGTGGTACCCAGCGTGGTTCCCAGGTTCCGATGACCTCCCCGGCACCAGGACCCCAGGTAACGTGGGGACACCGGCCCCAGGTGACCGGGTCACGTGGGGTCACCGGCCCCAGGTCAGCGGGTCACGTGGGGACACCGGCCCCAGGTCAGCGGGTCACGTGGGGACACCGGCCTCAGGTCAGCGGGTCACGTGGGGACCCCGGCCCCAGGTCAGCGGGTCACGTGATGACACCGGCCCCAGGTAACCAAGGCAGGTCAGGACCCAGCCCGGGTCCCCGGGACGGGTTTTTTACCCCAGCCGCAGATCACCGGGTCCTGTCGGGTCCCCAGCCCGGGTCCCCTGGACAGGTCGATAACCCGGCCCCAGGTCACCCGGTCATCTCGCGCACCCGGCCTGGTTCCCAGGTTCCGATGACCACCCCGGCACCAGGACCCCGGGTCACGTGGGGACACCGGCCCCAGGTGACCGGGTCACGTGGGGTCACCGGTCCCAGGTCAGCGGGTCACGTGGGGACCCCGGCACCAGGTCACCGGGTCACGTGGGGTCACCGGCCCCAGGTCAGAGGGTCACGTGGGGACCCCGGACCCAGGTCACCGGGTCATGTCGGGACCCAGCCTGGTTCCCCTGTTGGGTTTTTACCCCAGCCGCAGATCACCGGGTCCTGTCGGGTACCCGGGTCGGGTCCCCTGGACAGGTCGGCACCCCGGCCCTGGGTCACGGGGTCATGTCGGGTCGCTGTCACGGGTACCAGTGTCAGGTGACCACCCCGGCCCCGGGAGACGGAGTCATACCGGGTCCCCGGCCCGGGTCCCCGGGTTGCATCGGGACAAAAGCACCGGATCACTGGATCACGTGGGGGCCCGGGCCCGGGTCCCCGGGTTGCATCGGGACACCAGCGAAGGACCACCGGGTCCTGTCGGGTCCCCGGCCCGGGTCCCCTGGACAGGTCGTTAACCCGGCCCCAGGTCACCGGGTCATGTCGCACACCCGGCCTGGTTCCCACGTTCCGGTGACCACCCCGGCACCAGGACCCCGGGTCCCGTGGGGACCCCGGCCCCAGGTGACCGGGTCACGTGGGGTCACCGGCCCCAGGTGACCGGGTCACGTGGGGACACCGGCCCCAGGTCACCGGGTCACGTGGGGTCACCGTCCCCAGGTCAGCGGGTCACGTGGGGACCCCGGCCCCAGGTGACCGGGTCACGTGGGTTTACCGGCCCCAGGTGACCGGGTCACGTGGGGACACCGGCCCCAGGTGACCGGGTCACGTGGGGTCACCGGCCCCAGGTGACCGGGTCACGTGGGGTCACCGGCACCAGGTGACCGGGTCACGTGGGGTCACCGGCCCCAGGTGACCGGGTCACGTGGGGTCACCGGCCCCAGGTGACTCGGTCACGTGGGGTCACCGGCCCCAGGTGACCGGGTCACGTGGGGTCACCGGCCCCAGGTCAGCGGGTCACGTGGGGACACCGGCCCCAGGTGACCGGGTCACGTGGGGTCACCGGCCCCAGGTGACCGGGTCACGTGGGGACACCGGCCCCAGGTGACCGGGTCACGTGGGGTCACCGGCCCCAGGTCAGCGGGTCACGTGGGGACACCGGCCCCAGGTAACCAAGGCATGTCGGGACCCAGCCCGGGTCCCCGGGACGGGTTTTTACCCCAGCCGCAGATCACCGGGTCCTGTCGGGTCCCCAGCCCGGGTCCCCTGGACAGGTCGATAACCCGGCCCCAGGTCACCCGGTCATCTCGCGCACCCGGCCTGGTTCCCAGGTTCCGATGACCACCCCGGCACCAGGACCCCGGGTCACGTGGGGACACCGGCCCCAGGTGACCGGGTCACGTGGGGTCACCGGTCCCAGGTCAGCGGGTCACGTGGGGACCCCGGACCCAGGTCACCGGGTCATGTCGGGACCCAGCCTGGTTCCCCTGTTGGGTTTTTACCCCAGCCGCAGATCACCGGGTCCTGTCGGGTACCCGGGTCGGGTCCCCTGGACAGGTCGGCACCCCGGCCCCGGGTCACGGGGTCATGTCGGGTCGCTGTCCCGGGTACCAGTGTCAGGTGACCACCCCGGCCCCGGGAGACGGAGTCATACCGGGTCCCCGGCCCGGGTCCCCGGGTTGCATCGGGACAAAAGCACCGGATCACTGGATCACGTGGGGGCCCGGGCCCGGGTCCCCGGGTTGCATCGGGACACCAGCGAAGGACCACCGGGTCCTGTCGGGTCCCCGGCCCGGGTCCCCTGGACAGGTCGTTAACCCGGCCCCAGGTCACCGGGTCATGTCGCGCACCCGGCCTGGTTCCCACGTTCCGGTGACCACCCCGGCACCAGGACCCCGGGTCCCGTGGGGACCCCGGCCCCAGGTGACCGGGTCACGTGGGGTCACCGGCCCCAGGTGACCGGGTCACGTGGGGACACCGGCCCCAGGTCACCGGGTCACGTGGGGTCACCGTCCCCAGGTCAGCGGGTCACGTGGGGACCCCGGCCCCAGGTGACCGGGTCACGTGGGTTTACCGGCCCCAGGTGACCGGGTCACGTGGGGACACCGGCCCCAGGTGACCGGGTCACGTGGGGTCACCGGCCCCAGGTGACCGGGTCACGTGGGGTCACCGGCACCAGGTGACCGGGTCACGTGGGGACACCGGCCCCAGGTGACCGGGTCACGTGGGGTCACCGGCCCCAGGTGACCGGGTCACGTGGGGTCACCGGCCCCAGGTCAGCGGGTCACGTGGGGACACCGGCCCCAGGTGACCGGGTCACGTGGGGTCACCGGCCCCAGGTGACCGGGTCACGTGGGGACACCGGCCCCAGGTGACCGGGTCACGTGGGGTCACCGGCCCCAGGTCAGCGGGTCACGTGGGGACACCGGCCCCAGGTAACCAAGGCATGTCGGGACCCAGCCCGGGTCCCCGGGACGGGTTTTTACCCCAGCCGCAGATCACCGGGTCCTGTCGGGTCCCCGGCCCGGGTCCCCTGGACAGGTCGATAACCCGGCCCCAGGTCACCCGGTCATCTCGCGCACCCGGCCTGGTTCCCAGGTTCCGATGACCACCCCGGCACCAGGACCCAGGGTCACGTGGGGACACCGGCCCCAGGTGACCGGGTCACGTGGGGTCACCGGCCCCAGGTCAGCGGATCACGTGGGGACCCCGGCCCCAGGTGACCGGGTCACGTGGGGACCCCGGCCCCAGGTGACGGGGTCACGTGGGGACACCGGCCCCAGGTCATCAGGTCACGTGGGGTCACCGGCCCCAGGTGACCGGGTCACGTGGGGACACCGGCCCCAGGTGACCGGGTCACGTGGGGTCACCGGCACCAGGTGACCGGGTCACGTGGGGTCACCGGCCCCAGGTGACCGGGTCACGTGGGGACACCGGCCCCAGGTGACCGGGTCACGTGGGGTCACCGGCCCCAGGTGACCGGGTCACGTGGGGTCACCGGCCCCACGTGACCGGGTCACGTGGGGTCACCGGCCCCAGGTGACCGGGTCACGTGGGGTCACCGGCCGCAGGTGACCGGGTCACGTGGGGACACCGGCTCCAGGTGACCGGGTCACGTGGTGTCACCGGCCCCAGGTGACCGGGTCACGTGGGGTCACCAGCACCAGGTGACCGGGTCACGTGGGGACACCGGCCCCAGGTGACCGTGTCACGTGGGGTCACCGGCACCAGGTGACCGGGTCACGTGGGGACACCGGCCCCAGGTGACCGGGTCACGTGGGGTCACCGGCCCCAGGTGACCGGGTCACGTGGGGTCACCGGCACCAGGTGACTGGGTCACGTGGGGACACCGGCCCCAGGTGACCGGGTCACGTGGGGTCACCGGCCCCAGGTGACCGGGTCACGTGGGGACACCGGCCCCAGGTCACCGGGTCACGTGGGTTCACCGGCCCCAGGTCAGCGGGTCACGTGGGGACCCCGGACCCAGGTCACCTGGTCATGTGTGGTACCCAGCGTGGTTCCCAGGTTCCGATGACCTCCCCGGCACCAGGACCCCAGGTAACGTGGGGACACCGGCCCCAGGTGACCGGGTCACGTGGGGTCACCGGCCCCAGGTCAGCGGGTCACGTGGGGACACCGGCCCCAGGTCAGCGGGTCACGTGGGGACACCGGCCTCAGGTCAGCGGGTCACGTGGGGACCCCGGCCCCAGGTCAGCGGGTCACGTGATGACACCGGCCCCAGGTAACCAAGGCAGGTCAGGACCCAGCCCGGGTCCCCGGGACGGGTTTTTACCCCAGCCGCAGATCACCGGGTCCTGTCGGGTCCCCAGCCCGGGTCCCCTGGACAGGTCGATAACCCGGCCCCAGGTCACCCGGTCATCTCGCGCACCCGGCCTGGTTCCCAGGTTCCGATGACCACCCCGGCACCAGGACCCCGGGTCACGTGGGGACACCGGCCCCAGGTGACCGGGTCACGTGGGGTCACCGGTCCCAGGTCAGCGGGTCACGTGGGGACCCCGGCACCAGGTCACCGGGTCACGTGGGGTCACCGGCCCCAGGTCAGAGGGTCACGTGGGGACCCCGGACCCAGGTCACCGGGTCATGTCGGGACCCAGCCTGGTTCCCCTGTTGGGTTTTTACCCCAGGCGCAGATCACCGGGTCCTGTCGGGTACCCGGGTCGGGTCCCCTGGACAGGTCGGCACCCCGGCCCTGGGTCACGGGGTCATGTCGGGTCGCTGTCACGGGTACCAGTGTCAGGTGACCACCCCGGCCCCGGGAGACGGAGTCATACCGGGTCCCCGGCCCGGGTCCCCGGGTTGCATCGGGACAAAAGCACCGGATCACTGGATCACGTGGGGGCCCGGGCCCGGGTCCCCGGGTTGCATCGGGACACCAGCGAAGGACCACCGGGTCCTGTCGGGTCCCCGGCCCGGGTCCCCTGGACAGGTCGTTAACCCGGCCCCAGGTCACCGGGTCATGTCGCGCACCCGGCCTGGTTCCCACGTTCCGGTGACCACCCCGGCACCAGGACCCCGGGTCCCGTGGGGACCCCGGCCCCAGGTGACCGGGTCACGTGGGGTCACCGGCCCCAGGTGACCGGGTCACGTGGGGACACCGGCCCCAGGTCACCGGGTCACGTGGGGTCACCGTCCCCAGGTCAGCGGGTCACGTGGGGACCCCGGCCCCAGGTGACCGGGTCACGTGGGTTTACCGGCCCCAGGTGACCGGGTCACGTGGGGACACCGGCCCCAGGTGACCGGGTCACGTGGGGTCACCGGCCCCAGGTGACCGGGTCACGTGGGGTCACCTGCACCAGGTGACCGGGTCACGTGGGGACACCGGCCCCAGGTGACCGGGTCACGTGGGGTCACCGGCCCCAGGTGACCGGGTCACGTGGGGTCACCGGCCCCAGGTGACCGGGTCACGTGGGGTCACCGGCCCCAGGTCAGCGGGTCACGTGGGGACACCGGCCCCAGGTGACCGGGTCACGTGGGGTCACCGGCCCCAGGTGACCGGGTCACGTGGGGACACCGGCCCCAGGTGACCGGGTCACGTGGGGTCACCGGCCCCAGGTCAGCGGGTCACGTGGGGACACCGGCCCCAGGTAACCAAGGCATGTCGGGACCCAGCCCGGGTCCCCGGGACGGGTTTTTACCCCAGCCGCAGATCACCGGGTCCTGTCGGGTCCCCAGCCCGGGTCCCCTGGACAGGTCGATAACCCGGCCCCAGGTCACCCGGTCATCTCGCGCACCCGGCCTGGTTCCCAGGTTCCGATGACCACCCCGGCACCAGGACCCCGGGTCACGTGGGGACACCGGCCCCAGGTGACCGGGTCACGTGGGGTCACCGGTCCCAGGTCAGCGGGTCACGTGGGGACCCCGGCACCAGGTCACCGGGTCACGTGGGGTCACCGGCCCCAGGTCAGAGGGTCACGTGGGGACCCCGGACCCAGGTCACCGGGTCATGTCGGGACCCAGCCTGGTTCCCCTGTTGGGTTTTTACCCCAGCCGCAGATCACCGGGTCCTGTCGGGTACCCGGGTCGGGTCCCCTGGACACGTCGGCACCCCGGCCCCGGGTCACGGGGTCATGTCGGGTCGCTGTCCCGGGTACCAGTGTCAGGTGACCACCCCGGCCCCGGGAGACGGAGTCATACCGGGTCCCCGGCCCGGGTCCCCGGGTTGCATCGGGACAAAAGCACCGGATCACTGGATCACGTGGGGGCCCGGGCCCGGGTCCCCGGGTTGCATCGGGACACCAGCGAAGGACCACCGGGTCCTGTCGGGTCCCCGGCCCGGGTCCCCTGGACAGGTCGTTAACCCGGCCCCAGGTCACCGGGTCATGTCGCGCACCCGGCCTGGTTCCCACGTTCCGGTGACCACCCCGGCACCAGGACCCCGGGTCCCGTGGGGACCCCGGCCCCAGGTGACCGGGTCACGTGGGGTCACCGGCCCCAGGTGACCGGGTCACGTGGGGACACCGGCCCCAGGTCACCGGGTCACGTGGGGTCACCGTCCCCAGGTCAGCGGGTCACGTGGGGACCCCGGCCCCAGGTGACCGGGTCACGTGGGTTTACCGGCCCCAGGTGACCGGGTCACGTGGGGACACCGGCCCCAGGTGACCGGGTCACGTGGGGTCACCGGCCCCAGGTGACCGGGTCACGTGGGGTCACCGGCACCAGGTGACCGGGTCACGTGGGGACACCGGCCCCAGGTGACCGGGTCACGTGGGGTCACCGGCCCCAGGTGACCGGGTCACGTGGGGTCACCGG
The DNA here is from genome assembly GCA_951411735.1 of Somateria mollissima. Lineage (NCBI taxonomy): Eukaryota > Metazoa > Chordata > Aves > Anseriformes > Anatidae > Somateria > Somateria mollissima. The sequence goes on along the minus strand of CATOCB010000101.1, from coordinate 680,538 downwards.
CCCCAGGTGACCCGGTCACGTGGGGTCACCGGCCCCAGGTGACCGGGTCACGTGGGGTCACCGGCCCCAGGTCAGCGGGTCACGTGGGGACACCGGCCCCAGGTGACCGGGTCACGTGGGGTCACCGGCCCCAGGTGACCGGGTCACGTGGGGTCACCGGCCCCAGGTCAGCGGGTCACGTGGGGACACCGGCCCCAGGTAACCAAGGCATGTCGGGACCCAGCCCGGGTCCCCGGGACGGGTTTTTACCCCAGCCGCAGATCACCGGGTCCTGTCGGGTCCCCGGCCCGGGTCCCCTGGACAGGTCGATAACCCGGCCCCAGGTCACCCGGTCATCTCGCGCACCCGGCCTGGTTCCCAGGTTCCGATGACCACCCCGGCACCAGGACCCCGGGTCACGTGGGGACACCGGCCCCAGGTGACCGGGTCACGTGGGGTCACCGGCCCCAGGTCAGCGGATCACGTGGGGACCCCGGCCCCAGGTGACCGGGTCACGTGGGGACCCCGGCCCCAGGTGACGGGGTCATGTGGGGACACCGGCCCCAGGTCATCAGGTCACGTGGGGTCACCGGCCCCAGGTGACCGGGTCACGTGGGGACACCGGCCCCAGGTGACCGGGTCACGTGGGGTCACCGGCACCAGGTGACCGGGTCACGTGGGGTCACCGGCCCCAGGTGACCCGGTCACGTGGGGTCACCGGCCCCAGGTGACCGGGTCACGTGGGGACACCGGCCCCAGGTGACCGGGTCACGTGGGGTCACCGGCACCAGGTGACCGGGTCACGTGGGGTCACCGGCCCCAGGTGACCGGGTCACGTAGGGTCACCGGCCCCAGGTGACCGGGTCACGTGAAGTCACCGGCCCCAGGTGACCTGGTCACGTGGGGTCACCGGCCCCAGGTGACCGGGTCACGTGGGGACACCGGCCCCAGGTGACCGGGTCACGTGGGGTCACCGGCCCCAGGTGACCGGGTCACGTGGGGACACCGGCCCCAGGTGACCGGGTCACGTGGGGTCACCGGCCCCAGGTGACCGGGTCACGTGGGGTCACCGGCCCCACGTGACCGGGTCACGTGGGGTCACCGGCCCCAGGTGACAGGGTGACGTGGGGTCACCGGCCGCAGGTGACCGGGTCACGTGGGGACACCGGCTCCAGGTGACCGGGTCACGTGGTGTCACCGGCCCCAGGTGACCGGGTCACGTGGGGTCACCAGCACCAGGTGACCGGGTCACGTGGGGACACCGGCCCCAGGTGACCGTGTCACGTGGGGTCACCGGCCCCAGGTGACCGGGTCACGTGGGGACACCGGCCCCAGGTGACCGGGTCACGTGGGGTCACCGGCCCCAGGTGACCGGGTCACGTGGGGTCACCGGCACCAGGTGACTGGGTCACGTGGGGACACCGGCCCCAGGTGACCGGGTCACGTGGGGTCACCGGCCCCAGGTGACCGGGTCACGTGGGGTCACCGGCCCCAGGTGACCCGGTCACGTGGGGTCACCGGCCCCAGGTGACCGGGTCACGTGGGGTCACCGGCCCCAGGTCAGCGGGTCACGTGGGGACACCGGCCCCAGGTGACCGGGTCACGTGGGTTCACCGGCCCCAGGTGACCGGGTCACGTGGGGACACCGGCCCCAGGTGACCGGGTCACGTGGGGTCACCGGCCCCAGGTCAGCGGGTCACGTGGGGACACCGGCCCCAGGTAACCAAGGCATGTCGGGACCCAGCCCGGGTCCCCGGGACGGGTTTTTACCCCAGCCGCAGATCACCGGGTCCTGTCGGGTCCCCGGCCCGGGTCCCCTGGACAGGTCGATAACCCGGCCCCAGGTCACCCGGTCATCTCGCGCACCCGGCCTGGTTCCCAGGTTCCGATGACCACCCCGGCACCAGGACCCCGGGTCACGTGGGGACACCGGCCCCAGGTGACCGGGTCACGTGGGGTCACCGGCCCCAGGTCAGCGGGTCACGTGGGGACCCCGGCCCCAGGTGACCGGGTCACGTGGGGACCCCGGCCCCAGGTCAGCGGGTCACGTGGGGACCCCGGACCCAGGTCACCTGGTCATGTGTGGTACCCAGCCTGGTTCCCAGGTTCCGATGACCACCCCGGCCCCAGGTCACCGGGTCACGTGGGGACCCCGGCCCCAGGTGACCGGGTCACGTGGGGACACCGGCCCCAGGTGACCGGGTCACGTGGGGACACCGGCCCCAGGTAACCGGGTCATAGCGGGTCCCCGGACCCAGGTCGGGTCATGTCACGTCCCATGCCCGGGTCCCCCGGTTGGATTTTTACCCAGGCCCTGGGTCACAGGGTCATGTCGGGTCAACGGCCTGGGTACAAGGGTCTGGTGACCACCCCGACCCCAGGTCCCCGGGTCATGACGGGACAGCGGACCAGGTCCCCGAGTCCGGTCGACACCACAGCCCCAGGTCACCGGGTCACGTCGGCACCCCGGAACCAGGTCACCGGGTCATGTCGGGACCCAGCCCGGGTCCCCGGGACGGGTTTTTACCCCAGCCGCAGATCACCGGGTCCTGTCGGGTACCCGGGTCGGGTCCCCTGGACAGGTCGGCACCCCGGCCCCGGGTCACGGGGTCATGTCGGGTCGCTGTCCCGGGTACCAGTGTCAGGTGACCACCCCGGCCCCGGGAGACGGAGTCATACCGGGTCCCCGGCCCGGGTCCCCGGGTTGCATCGGGACAAAAGCACCGGATCACTGGATCACGTGGGGGCCCGGGCCCGGGTCCCCGGGTTGCATCGGGACACCAGCGAAGGACCACCGGGTCCTGTCGGGTCCCCGGCCCGGGTCCCCTGGACAGGTCGTTAACCCGGCCCCAGGTCACCGGGTCATGTCGCGCACCCGGCCTGGTTCCCACGTTCCGGTGACCACCCCGGCACCAGGACCCCGGGTCCCGTGGGGACCCCGGGCCCAGGTGACCGGGTCACGTGGGGTCACCGGCCCCAGGTGACCGGGTCACGTGGGGACACCGGCCCCAGGTCACCGGGTCACGTGGGGTCACCGGCCCCAGGTCAGCGGGTCACGTGGGGACCCCGGCCCCAGGTCAGCGGGTCACGTGGGGACACCGGCCTCAGGTCAGCGGGTCACGTGGGGACCCCGGCCCCAGGTCAGCGGGTCACGTGATGACACCGGCCCCAGGTGACCGGGTCACGTGGGGACACCGGCCCCAGGTCAGCGGGTCACGTGGGGACACCGGCCCCAGGTGACCGGGTCACGTGGGGTCACCGGCCCCAGGTCAGCGGGTCACGTGGGGACACCGGCCCCAGGTGACCGGGTCACGTGGGGTCACCGGCCCCAGGTCAGCGGGTCACGTGGGGACCCCGGCCCCAGGTCACCGGGTCACGTGGGGTCACCGGCCCCAGGTCAGAGGGTCACGTGGGGACCCCGGACCCAGGTCACCGGGTCATGTCGGGACCCAGCCTGGGTCCCCGGGACGGGTTTTTACCCCAGCCGCAGATCACCGGGTCCTGTCGGGTACCCGGGTCGGGTCCCCTGGACAGGTCGGCACCCCGGCCCCGGGTCACGGGGTCATGTCGGGTCGCTGTCCCGGGTACCAGTGTCAGGTGACCACCCCGGCCCCGGGAGACGGAGTCATACCGGGTCCCCGGCCCGGGTCCCCGGGTTGCATCGGGACACCAGCGAAGGACCACCGGGTCCTGTCGGGTCCCCGGCCCGGGTCCCCTGGACAGGTCGTTAACCCGGCCCCAGGTCACCGGGTCATGTCGCGCACCCGGACTGGTTCCAAGGTTCCGGTGACCACCCCGGCACCAGGACCCCGGGTCACGTGGGGACACCGGCCCCAGGTCATCGGGTCACGTGGGGACACTGGCCCCAGGTGACCGGGTCACGTGAGGTCACCGGCCCCAGGTGACCGGGTCACGTAAGGTCACCGGCCCCAGGTGACCGGGTCACGTGGGGACACCGGCCCCAGGTGACCGGGTCACGTGGGGTCACCGGCCCCAGGTGACCGGGTCACGTGGGGTCATCGGCCCCAGGTGACCGGGTCACGTGGGGACACCGGCCCCAGGTGACCGGGTCACGTGGGGTCACCGGCCCCAGGTCAGCGGGTCACGTGGGGACACCGGCCCCAGGTGACCGGGTCACGTGGGGTCACCGGCCCCAGGTGACCGGGTCACGTGGGGTCACCGGCCCCAGGTGACCGGGTCACGTGAGGTCACCGGCCCCAGGTGACCGGGTCACGTGGGGTCACCGGCCCCAGGTGACCGGGTCACGTGGGGACACCGGCCCCAGGTGACCGGGTCACGTGGGGTCTCCGGCCCCAGGTGACCGGGTCACGTGGGGACACCGGCCCCAGGTGACCGGGTCACGTGGGGTCACCGGCCCCAGGTCAGCGGGTCACGTGGGGACACCGGCCCCAGGTGACCGGGTCACGTGGGGACACCGGCCCCAGGTGACCGGGTCACGTGGGGTCACCGGCCCCAGGTGACCGGGTCACGTGGGGTCACCGGCCCCAGGTGACCGGGTCACGTGGGGACACCGGCCCCAGGTGACCGGGTCACGTGGGGTCACCGGCCCCAGGTGACCGGGTCACGTGTGGTCACCGGCCCGAGGTGACCGGGTCACGTGGGGACACCGGCCCCAGGTGACCGGGTCACGTGGGGTCACCGGCGCCAGGTGACCGGGTCACGTGGGGTCACCGGCCCCAGGTCAGCGGGTCACGTGGGGACACCGGCCCCAGGTGACCGGGTCACGTGGGGTCACCGGCCCCAGGTGACCGGGTCACGTGGGGACACCGGCCCCAGGTGACCGGGTCACGTGGGGTCACCTGCCCCAGGTCAGCGGGTCACGTGGGGACACCGGCCCCAGGTGACCGGGTCACGTGGGGACACCGGCCCCAGGTCAGCGGGTCACGTGGGGACCCCGGCCCCAGGTGACCGGGTCACGTGGGGACACCGGCCCCAGGTCAGCGGGTCACGTGGGGACACCGGCCCCAGGTCACCGCGTCAGGTCGGGACCCCGAACCCAGGTCCACGAGTCCGTCGACACCACAGCCCCGGGTCACCGGGTCGTGTCGGGTAACCGGCCTGGTTCCCAGGTTCCGATGACCACCCCGGCACCAGGACCCCGGGTCACGTGGGGACACCGGCCCCAGGTGACCGGGTCACGTGGGGTCACCGGTCCCAGGTCAGCGGGTCACGTGGGGACACCGGCCCCAGGTAACCGGGTCACGTGGGGTCACAGGCCCCAGGTCAGAGGGTCACGTGGGGACCCCGGACCCAGGTCACCGGGTCATGTCGGGACCCAGCCTGGGTCCCCGGGACGGGTTTTTACCCCAGCCGCAGATCACCGGGTCCTGTCGGGTACCCGGGTCGGGTCCCCTGGACAGGTCGGCACCCCGGCCCCGGGTCACGGGGTCATGTCGGGTCGCTGTCCCGGGTACCAGTGTCAGGTGACCACCCCGGCCCCGGGAGACGGAGTCATACCGGGTCCCCGGCCCGGGTCCCCGGGTTGCATCGGGACAAAAGCACCGGATCACTGGATCACGTGGGGGCCCGGGCCCGGGTCCCCGGGTTGCATCGGGACACCAGCGAAGGACCACCGGGTCCTGTCGGGTCCCCGGCCCGGGTCCCCTGGACAGGTCGTTAACCCGGCCCCAGGTCACCGGGTCATGTCGCGCACCCGGCCTGGTTCCCACGTTCCGGTGACCACCCCGGCACCAGGACCCCGGGTCCCGTGGGGACCCCGGCCCCAGGTGACCGGGTCACGCGGGGTCACCGGCCCCAGGTCAGCGGGTCACGTGGGGTCACCGGCCCCAGGTCAGCGGGTCACGTGGGGACACCGGCCCCAGGTCACCGCGTCAGGTCGGGACCCCGAACCCAGGTCCACGAGTCCGTCGACACCACAGCCCCGGGTCACCGGGTCGTGTCGGGTAAGCGGCCTGGTTCCCAGGTTCCGATGACCACCCCGGCACCAGGACCCCGGGTCACGTGGGGACACCGGCCCCAGGTCACCGGGTCACGTGGGGTCACCGTCCCCAGGTCAGCGGGTCACGTGGGGACCCAGGCCCCAGGTCACCGGATCACGTGGGGTCACCGGCCCCAGGTCAGCGGGTCACGTGGGGACCCCGGACCCAGGTCACCTGGTCATGTGTGGTACCCAGCCTGGTTCCCAGGTTCCGATGACCTCCCCGGCACCAGGACCCTGGGTCACGTGGGGTCACCGGCCCCAGGTGACCGGGTCACGTGGGGTCACCGGCCCCAGGTCAGCGGGTCACGTGGGGACACCGGCCCCAGGTCAGCGGGTCACGTGGGGACCCCGGCCCCAGGTCAGCGGGTCACGTGGGGACACCGGCCCCAGGTGACCGGGTCATACCGAGTCCCCGGACCCAGGTCACCGGGTCAGTTCGGGACCCCGGACCCAGGTCGGGTCATGTCACGTCCCATGCCCGGGTCCCCGGGTTGGATTTTTACCCAGGTCCCGGGTCACACGGTCATGTCGGGTCAACGGCCTGGGTACAAGGGTCTGGTGACCACCCCGACCCCAGGTCCCCGGGTCATGACGGGACACCGGACCAGGTCCCCGGGTCCGGTCGACACCACAGCCCCAGGTCACGGGGTCATGTCGGGACCCAGCCCGGGTCCCCGGGACGGGTTTTTACCCCAGCCGCAGATCACCGGGTCCTGTCGGGTACCCGGGTCGGGTCCCCTGGACAGGTCGGCACCCCGGCCCCGGGTCACGGGGTCATGTCGGGTCGCTGTCCCGGGTACCAGTGTCAGGTGACCACCCCGGCCCCGGGAGACGGAGTCATACCGGGTCCCCGGCCCGGGTCCCCGGGTTGCATCGGGACAAAAGCACCGGATCACTGGATCACGTGGGGGCCCGGGCCCGGGTCCCCGGGTTGCATCGGGACACCAGCGAAGGACCACCGGGTCCTGTCGGGTCCCCGGCCCGGGTCCCCTGGACAGGTCGTTAACCCGGCCCCAGGTCACCGGGTCATGTCGCGCACCCGGCCTGGTTCCCACGTTCCGGTGACCACCCCGGCACCAGGACCCCGGGTCCCGTGGGGACCCCGGCCCCAGGTGACCGGGTCACGCGGGGTCACCGGCCCCAGGTCAGCGGGTCACGTGGGGACACCGGCCCCAGGTCAGCGGGTCACGTGGGGACACCGGCCCCAGGTCACCGCGTCAGGTCGGGACCCCGAACCCAGGTCCACGAGTCCGTCGACACCACAGCCCCGGGTCACCGGGTCGTGTCGGGTAACCGGCCTGGTTCCCAGGTTCCGATGACCACCCCGGCACCAGGACTCCGGGTCACGTGGGGACACCGGCCCCAGGTCACCGGGTCACGTGGGGTCACCGGACTCAGGTGACCCGGTCACGTGGGGACACCGGCCCCAGGTGACCGGGTCACGTGGGGTCACCGGCCCCAGGTGACCGGGTCACGTGGGGTCACCGGCCCCAGGTGACCGGGTCACGTGGGGACACCGGCCCCAGGTGACCGGGTCACGTGGGGTCACCGGCCCCAGGTGACCGGGTCACGTGGGGTCACCGGCCCAAGGTCAGCGGGTCACGTGGGGACACCGGCCCCAGGTGACCGGGTCACGTGGGGTCACCGGCCCCAGGTGACCGGGTCACGTGGGGACACCGGCCCCAGGTGACCGGGTCACGTCGGGTCACCGGCCCCAGGTGACCGGGTCACGTAGGGTCACCGGCCCCAGGTGACCGGGTCACGTGGGGACACCGGCCCCAGGTGACCGGGTCACGTGGGGTCACCGGCCCCAGGTCAGCGGGTCACGTGGGGTCACCGGCCCCAGGTGACCGGGTCACGTGGGGTCACCGGCCCCAGGTGACCGGGTCACGTGGGGTCACCGGCCCAGGTCAGCGGGTCACGTGGGGACACCGGCCCCAGGTAACCAAGGCAGGTCGGGACCCAGCCCGGGTCCCCGGGACGGGTTTTTACCCCAGCCGCAGATCACCGGGTCCTGTCGGGTCCCCGGCCCGGGTCCCCTGGACAGGTCGATAACCCGGCCCCAGGTCACCCGGTCATCTCGCGCACCCGGCCTGTTTCCCATGTTCCGATGACCACCCCGGCACCAGGACCCCGGGTCACGTGGGGACACCGGCCCCAGGTGACCGGGTCACATGGGGTCACCGGCCCCAGGTCAGCGGGTCACGTGGGGACCCCGGCCCCAGGTGACCGGGTCACGTGGGGACACCGGCCCCAGGTAACCGGGTCATACCGAGTCCCCGGACCCAGGTCACCGGGTCAGTTCGGGACCCCGGACCCAGGTCGGGTCATGTCACGTCCCATGCCCGGGTCCCCGGGTTGGATTTTTACCCAGGCCCCGGGTCACAGGGTCATGTCGGGTCAACGGCCTGGGTACAAGAGTCCGGTCGACACCACAGCCCCAGGTCACGGGGTCATGTCGGGACCCAGCCCGGGTCCCCGGGACGGGTTTTTACCCCAGCCGCAGATCACCGGGTCCTGTCGGGTACCCGGGTCGGGTCCCCTGGACAGGTCGGCACCCCGGCCCCGGGTCACGGGGTCATGTCGGGTCGCTGTCCCGGGTACCAGTGTCAGGTGACCACCCCGGCCCCGGGAGACGGAGTCATACCGGGTCCCCAGCCCGGGTCCCCGGGTTGCATCGGGACAAAAGCACCGGATCACTGGATCACGTGGGGGCCCGGGCCCGGGTCCCCGGGTTGCATCGGGACACCAGCGAAGGACCACCGGGTCCTGTCGGGTCCCCGGCCCGGGTCCCCTGGACAGGTCGATAACCCGGCCCCAGGTCACCCGGTCATCTCGCGCACCCGGCCTGGTTCCCAGGTTCCGATGACCACCCCGGCACCAGGACCCCGGGTCACGTGGGGACACCGGCCCCAGGTGACCGGGTCACGTGGGGTCACCGGCCCCAGGTCAGCGGGTCACGTGGGGACCCCGGCCCCAGGTCAGCGGGTCACGTGGGGTCACCGGCCCCAGGTCAGAGGGTCACGTGGGGACCCCTGACCCAGGTCACCGGGTCATACCGAGTCCCCGGACCCAGGTCACCGGGTCAGTTCGGGACCCCGGACCCAGGTCGGGTCATGTCACGTCCCATGCCCGGGTCCCCGGGTTGGATTTTTACCCAGGTCCCGGGTCACACGGTCATGTCGGGTCAACGGCCTGGGTACAAGGGTCTGGTGACCACCCCGACCCCAGGTCCCCGGGTCATGACGGGACACCGGACCAGGTCCCCGGGTCCGGTCGACACCACAGCCCCAGGTCACGGGGTCATGTCGGGACCCAGCCCGGGTCCCCGGGACGGGTTTTTACCCCAGCCGCAGATCACCGGGTCCTGTCGGGTACCCGGGTCGGGTCCCCTGGACAGGTCGGCACCCCGGCCCCGGGTCACGGGGTCATGTCGGGTCGCTGTCCCGGGTACCAGTGTCAGGTGACCACCCCGGCCCCGGGAGACGGAGTCATACCGGGTCCCCGGCCCGGGTCCCCGGGTTGCATCGGGACAAAAGCACCGGATCACTGGATCACGTGGGGGCCCGGGCCCGGGTCCCCGGGTTGCATCGGGACACCAGCGAAGGACCACCGGGTCCTGTCGGGTCCCCGGCCCGGGTCCCCTGGACAGGTCGTTAACCCGGCCCCAGGTCACCGGGTCATGTCGCGCACCCGGCCTGGTTCCCACGTTCCGGTGACCACCCCGGCACCAGGACCCCGGGTCCCGTGGGGACCCCGGCCCCAGGTGACCGGGTCACGCGGGGTCACCGGCCCCAGGTCAGCGGGTCACGTGGGGACACCGGCCCCAGGTCAGCGGGTCACGTGGGGACACCGGCCCCAGGTCACCGCGTCAGGTCGGGACCCCGAACCCAGGTCCACGAGTCCGTCGACACCACAGCCCCGGGTCACCGGGTCGTGTCGGGTAACCGGCCTGGTTCCCAGGTTCCGATGACCACCCCGGCACCAGGACTCCGGGTCACGTGGGGACACCGGCCCCAGGTCACCGGGTCACGTGGGGTCACCGGACTCAGGTGACCCGGTCACGTGGGGACACCGGCCCCAGGTGACCGGGTCACGTGGGGTCACCGGCCCCAGGTGACCGGGTCACGTGGGGTCACCGGCCCCAGGTGACCGGGTCACGTGGGGACACCGGCCCCAGGTGACCGGGTCACGTGGGGTCACCGGCCCCAGGTGACCGGGTCACGTGGGGTCACCGGCCCAAGGTCAGCGGGTCACGTGGGGACACCGGCCCCAGGTGACCGGGTCACGTGGGGTCACCGGCCCCAGGTGACCGGGTCACGTGGGGACACCGGCCCCAGGTGACCGGGTCACGTCGGGTCACCGGCCCCAGGTGACCGGGTCACGTAGGGTCACCGGCCCCAGGTGACCGGGTCACGTGGGGACACCGGCCCCAGGTGACCGGGTCACGTGGGGTCACCGGCCCCAGGTCAGCGGGTCACGTGGGGTCACCGGCCCCAGGTGACCGGGTCACGTGGGGTCACCGGCCCCAGGTGACCGGGTCACGTGGGGTCACCGGCCCAGGTCAGCGGGTCACGTGGGGACACCGGCCCCAGGTAACCAAGGCAGGTCGGGACCCAGCCCGGGTCCCCGGGACGGGTTTTTACCCCAGCCGCAGATCACCGGGTCCTGTCGGGTCCCCGGCCCGGGTCCCCTGGACAGGTCGATAACCCGGCCCCAGGTCACCCGGTCATCTCGCGCACCCGGCCTGTTTCCCATGTTCCGATGACCACCCCGGCACCAGGACCCCGGGTCACGTGGGGACACCGGCCCCAGGTGACCGGGTCACATGGGGTCACCGGCCCCAGGTCAGCGGGTCACGTGGGGACCCCGGCCCCAGGTGACCGGGTCACGTGGGGACACCGGCCCCAGGTAACCGGGTCATACCGAGTCCCCGGACCCAGGTCACCGGGTCAGTTCGGGACCCCGGACCCAGGTCGGGTCATGTCACGTCCCATGCCCGGGTCCCCGGGTTGGATTTTTACCCAGGCCCCGGGTCACAGGGTCATGTCGGGTCAACGGCCTGGGTACAAGAGTCCGGTCGACACCACAGCCCCAGGTCACGGGGTCATGTCGGGACCCAGCCCGGGTCCCCGGGACGGGTTTTTACCCCAGCCGCAGATCACCGGGTCCTGTCGGGTACCCGGGTCGGGTCCCCTGGACAGGTCGGCACCCCGGCCCCGGGTCACGGGGTCATGTCGGGTCGCTGTCCCGGGTACCAGTGTCAGGTGACCACCCCGGCCCCGGGAGACGGAGTCATACCGGGTCCCCAGCCCGGGTCCCCGGGTTGCATCGGGACAAAAGCACCGGATCACTGGATCACGTGGGGGCCCGGGCCCGGGTCCCCGGGTTGCATCGGGACACCAGCGAAGGACCACCGGGTCCTGTCGGGTCCCCGGCCCGGGTCCCCTGGACAGGTCGATAACCCGGCCCCAGGTCACCCGGTCATCTCGCGCACCCGGCCTGGTTCCCAGGTTCCGATGACCACCCCGGCACCAGGACCCCGGGTCACGTGGGGACACCGGCCCCAGGTGACCGGGTCACGTGGGGTCACCGGCCCCAGGTCAGCGGGTCACGTGGGGACCCCGGCCCCAGGTCAGCGGGTCACGTGGGGTCACCGGCCCCAGGTCAGAGGGTCACGTGGGGACCCCTGACCCAGGTCACCGGGTCATGTCGGGACCCAGCCTGGGTCCCCGGGACGGGTTTTTACCCCAGCCGCAGATCACCGGGTCCTGTCGGGTACCCGGGTCGGGTCCCCTGGACAGGTCGGCACCCCGGCCCCGGGTCACGGGGTCATGTCGGGTCGCTGTCCCGGGTACCAGTGTCAGGTGACCACCCCGGCCCCGGGAGACGGAGTCATACCGGGTCCCCGGCCCGGGTCCCCGGGTTGCATCGGGACACCAGCGAAGGACCACCGGGTCCTGTCGGGTCCCTGGCCCGGGTCCCCTGGACAGGTCGTTAACCCGGCCCCAGGTCACCGGGTCATGTCGCGCACCCGGACTGGTTCCCAGGTTCCGGTGACCACCCAGGCACCAGGACTCCGGGTCACGTGGGGACACCGGCCCCAGGTGACCGGGTCACGTGGGGTCACCGGCCCCAGGTCAGCGGGTCACGTGGGGACCCAGGCCCCAGGTCACCGGATCACGTGGGGTCACCGGCCCCAGGTCAGCGGGTCACGTGGGGACCCCGGACCCAGGTCACCTGGTCATGTGTGGTACCCAGCCTGGTTCCCAGGTTCCGATGACCTCCCCGGCACCAGGACCCTGGGTCACGTGGGGTCACCGGCCCCAGGTGACCGGGTCACGTGGGGTCACCGGCCCCAGGTCAGCGGGTCACGTGGGGACACCGGCCCCAGGTCAGCGGGTCACGTGGGGACCCCGGCCCCAGGTCAGCGGGTCACGTGGGGACACCGGCCCCAGGTGACCGGGTTACGTGGGGACACCGGCCTCAGGTCAGCGGGTCACATGGGGCACCGGCCCCAGGTCAGCGGGTCACGTGGGGACCCCGGACCCAGGTCAGCGGGTCACGTGGGGACACCGGCCCCAGGTAACCGGGTCATACCGAGTCCCCGGACCCAGGTCACCGGGTCAGTTCGGGACCCCGGACCCAGGTCGGGTCATGTCACGTCCCATGCCCGGGTCCCCGGGTTGGATTTTTACCCAGGTCCCGGGTCACAGGGTCATGTCGGGTCAACGGCCTGGGTACAAGGGTCTGGTGACCACCCCGACCCCAGGTCCCCGGGTCATGACGGGACACCGGACCAGGTCCCCGAGTCCGGTCGACACCACAGCCCCAGGTCACGGGGTCATGTCGGGACCCAGCCCGGGTCCCCGGGACGGGTTTTTACCCCAGCCGCAGATCACCGGGTCCTGTCGGGTACCCGGGTCGGGTCCCCTGGACAGCTCGGCACCCCGGCCCCGGGTCACGGGGTCATGTCGGGTCGCTGTCCCGGGTACCAGTGTCAGGTGACCACCCCGGCCCCGGGAGACGGAGTCATACCGGGTCCCCGGCCCGGGTCCCCGGGTTGCATCGGGACACCAGCGAAGGACCACCGGGTCCTGTCGGGTCCCCGGCCCGGGTCCCCTGGACAGGTCGTTAACCCGGCCCCAGGTCACCGGGTCATGTCGCGCACCCGGCCTGGTTCCCACGTTCCGGTGACCACCCCGGCACCAGGACCCCGGGTCCCGTGGGGACCCCGGCCCCAGGTGACCGGGTCACGCGGGGTCACCGGCCCCAGGTCAGCGGGTCACGTGGGGTCACCGGCCCCAGGTCAGCGGGTCACGTGGGGACACCGGCCCCAGGTCAGCGGGTCACGTGGGGACACCGGCCCCAGGTCACCGCGTCAGGTCGGGACCCCGAACCCAGGTCCACGAGTCCGTCGACACCACAGCCCCGGGTCACCGGGTCGTGTCGGGTAAGCGGCCTGGTTCCCAGGTTCCGATGACCACCCCGGCACCAGGACTCCGGGTCACGTGGGGACACCGGCCCCAGGTCACCGGGTCACGTGGGGTCACCGGACCCAGGTGACCCGGTCACGTGGGGACACCGGCCCCAGGTGACCGGGTCACGTGGGGTCACCGGCCCCAGGTGACCGGGTCACGTGGGGTCACCGGCCCCAGGTGACCGGGTCACGTGGGGACACCGGCCCCAGGTGACCGGGTCACGTGGGGTCACCGGCCCCAGGTGACCGGGTCACGTGGGGTCACCGGCCCCAGGTGACCTGGTCACGTGGGGACAACGGCCCCAGGTGACCGGGTCACGTGGGGTCACCGGCACCAGGTCAGCGGGTCACGTGGGGACACCGGCCCCAGGTGACCGGGTCACGTGGGGTCACCGGCCCCAGGTGACCGGGTCACGTGGGGTCACCGGCCCCAGGTGACCCGGTCACGTGGGGTCACCGGCCCCAGGTGACCGGGTCACGTGGGGTCACCGGCCCCAGGTCAGCGGGTCACGTGGGGACACCGGCCCCAGGTGACCGGGTCACGTGGGGTCACCGGCCCCAGGTGACCGGGTCACGTGGGGACACCGGCCCCAGGTGACCGGGTCACGTGGGGTCACCTGCCCCAGGTCAGCGGGTCACGTGGGGACACCGGCCCCAGGTGACCGGGTCACGTGGGGACCCCGGCCTCAGGTCAGAGGGTCACGTGGGGACCCCGGACCCAGGTCACCTGGTCATGTGTGGTACCCAGCCTGGTTCCCAGGTTCCGATGACCACCCCGGCCCCAGGTCACCGGGTCACGTGGGGACCCCGGCCGCAGGTGACCGGGTCACGTGGGGACACCGGCCCCAGGTGACCGGGTCACGTGGGGACACCGGCCCCAGGTAACCGGGTCATAGCGGGTCCCCGGACCCAGGTCGGGTCATGTCACGTCCCATGCCCGGGTCCCCGGGTTGGATTTTTACCCAGGCCCCGGGTCACAGGGTCATGTCGGGTCAACGGCCTGGGTACAAGGGTCTGGTGACCACCCCGACCCCAGGTCCCCGGGTCATGACGGGACAGCGGACCAGGTCCCCGAGTCCGGTCGACACCACAGCCCCAGGTCACCGGGTCACGTCGGCACCCCGGAACCAGGCCACCGGGTCATGTCGGGACCCAGCCCGGGTCCCCGGGACGGGTTTTTACCCCAGCCGCAGATCACCGGGTCCTGTCGGGTACCCGGGTCGGGTCCCCTGGACAGGTCGGCACCCCGGCCCCGGGTCACAGGGTCATGTCGGGTCGCTGTCCCGGGTACCAGTGTCAGGTGACCACCCCGGCCCCGGGAGACGGAGTCATACCGGGTCCCCGGCCCGGGTCCCCGGGTTGCATCGGGACAAAAGCACCGGATCACTGGATCACGTGGGGGCCCGGGCCCAGGTCCCCGGGTTGCATCGGGACACCAGCGAAGGACCACCGGGTCCTGTCGGGTCCCCGGCCCGGGTCCCCTGGACAGGTCGTTAACCCGGCCCCAGGTCACCGGGTCATGTCGCGCACCCGGCCTGGTTCCCACGTTCCGGTGACCACCCCGGCACCAGGACCCCGGGTCCCGTGGGGACCCCGGCCCCAGGTGACCGGGTCACGCGGGGTCACCGGCCCCAGGTCAGCGGGTCACGTGGGGTCACCGGCCCCAGGTCAGCGGGTCACGTGGGGACACCGGCCCCAGGTCACCGCGTCAGGTCGGGACCCCGAACCCAGGTCCACGAGTCCGTCGAAACCACAGCCCCGGGTCACCGGGTCGTGTCGGGTAACCGGCCTGGTTCCCAGGTTCCGATGACCACCCCGGCACCAGGACTCCGGGTCACGTGGGGACACCGGCCCCAGGTCACCGGGTCACGTGGGGTCACCGTCCCCAGGTCAGCGGGTCACGTGGGGACCCAGGCCCCAGGTCACCGGATCACGTGGTGTCACCGGCCCCAGGTCAGCGGGTCACGTGGGGACCCCGGACCCAGGTCACCTGGTCATGTGTGGTACCCAGCCTGGTTCCCAGGTTCCGATGACCTCCCCGGCACCAGGACCCTGGGTCACGTGGGGTCACCGGCCCCAGGTGACCGGGTCACGTGGGGTCACTGGCCCCAGGTCAGCGGGTCACGTGGGGACACCGGCCCCAGGTCAGCGGGTCACGTGGGGACCCCGGCCCCAGGTCAGCGGGTCACGTGGGGACACCGGCCCCAGGTGACCGGGTCATACCGAGTCCCCGGACCCAGGTCACCGGGTCAGTTCGGGACCCCGGACCCAGGTCGGGTCATGTCACGTCCCATGCCCGGGTCCCCGGGTTGGATTTTTACCCAGGTCCCGGGTCACACGGTCATGTCGGGTCAACGGCCTGGGTACAAGGGTCTGGTGACCACCCCGACCCCAGGTCCCCGGGTCATGACGGGACACCGGACCAGGTCCCCGAGTCCGGTCGACACCACAGCCCCAGGTCACGGGGTCATGTCGGGACCCAGCCCGGGTCCCCGGGACGGGTTTTTACCCCAGCCGCAGATCACCGGGTCCTGTCGGGTACCCGGGTCGGGTCCCCTGGACAGGTCGGCACCCCGGCCCCGGGTCACGGGGTCATGTCGGGTCGCTGTCCCGGGTACCAGTGTCAGGTGACCACCCCGGCCCCGGGAGACGGAGTCATACCGGGTCCCCGGCCCGGGTCCCCGGGTTGCATCGGGACAAAAGCACCGGATCACTGGATCACGTGGGGGCCCGGGCCCGGGTCCCCGGGTTGCATCGGGACACCAGCGAAGGACCACCGGGTCCTGTCGGGTCCCCGGCCCGGGTCCCCTGGACAGGTCGTTAACCCGGCCCCAGGTCACCGGGTCATGTCGCGCACCCGGCCTGGTTCCCACGTTCCGGTGACCACCCCGGCACCAGGACCCCGGGTCCCGTGGGGTCACCGGCCCCAGGTGACCGGGTCACGCGGGGTCACCGGCCCCAGGTCAGCGGGTCACGTGGGGTCACCGGCCCCAGGTCAGCGGGTCACGTGGGGACACCGGCCCCAGGTCACCGCGTCAGGTCGGGACCCCGAACCCAGGTCCACGAGTCCGTCGACACCACAGCCCCGGGTCACCGGGTCGTGTCGGGTAACCGGCCTGGTTCCCAGGTTCCGATGACCACCCCGGCACCAGGACTCCGGGTCACGTGGGGACACCGGCCCCAGGTCACCGGGTCACGTGGGGTCACCGGACCCAGGTGACCCGGTCACGTGGGGACACCGGCCCCAGGTGACCGGGTCACGTGGGGTCACCGGCCCCAGGTGACCGGGTCACGTGGGGTCACCGGCCCCAGGTGACCGGGTCACGTGGGGACACCGGCCCCAGGTGACCGGGTCACGTGGGGTCACCGGCCCCAGGTGACCGGGTCACGTGGGGTCACCGGCCCCAGGTGACCGGGTCACGTGGGGACACCGGCCCCAGGTGACCGGGTCACGTGGGGTCACCGGCCCCAGGTGACCGGGTCACGTGAGGTCACCGGCCCCAGGTGACCGGGTCACGTGGGGTCACCGGCCCCAGGTGACCGGGTCACGTGGGGACACCGGCCCCAGGTGACCGGGTCACGTCGGGTCACCGGCCCCAGGTGACCGGGTCACGTGGGGTCACCGGCCCCAGGTGACCGGGTCACGTGGGGACACCGGCCCCAGGTGACCGGGTCACGTGGGGTCACCGGCCCCAGGTCAGCGGGTCACGTGGGGTCACCGGCCCCAGGTGACCGGGTCACGTGGGGCACCGGCCCCAGGTGACCGGGTCACGTGGGGTCACCGGCCCAGGTCAGCGGGTCACGTGGGGACACCGGCCCCAGGTAACCAAGGCAGGTCGGGACCCAGCCCGGGTCCCCGGGACGGGTTTTTACCCCAGCCGCAGATCACCGGGTCCTGTCGGGTCCCCGGCCCGGGTCCCCTGGACAGGTCGATAACCCGGCCCCAGGTCACCCGGTCATCTCGCGCACCCGGCCTGTTTCCCATGTTCCGATGACCACCCCGGCACCAGGACCCCGGGTCACGTGGGGACACCTGCCCCAGGTGACCGGGTCACGTGGGGTCACCGGCCCCAGGTCAGCGGGTCACGTGGGGACCCCGGCCCCAGGTGACCGGGTCACGTGGGGACACCGGCCCCAGGTAACCGGGTCATACCGAGTCCCCGGACCCAGGTCACCGGGTCAGTTCGGGACCCCGGACCCAGGTCGGGTCATGTCACGTCCCATGCCCGGGTCCCCGGGTTGGATTTTTACCCAGGCCCCGGGTCACAGGGTCATGTCGGGTCAACGGCCTGGGTACAAGAGTCCGGTCGACACCACAGCCCCAGGTCACGGGGTCATGTCGTGACCCAGCCCGGGTCCCCGGGACGGGTTTTTACCCCAGCCGCAGATCACCGGGTCCTGTCGGGTACCCGGGTCGGGTCCCCTGGACAGGTCGGCACCCCGGCCCCGGGTCACGGGGTCATGTCGGGTCGCTGTCCCGGGTACCAGTGTCAGGTGACCACCCCGGCCCCGGGAGACGGAGTCATACCGGGTCCCCGGCCCGGGTCCCCGGGTTGCATCGGGACAAAAGCACCGGATCACTGGATCACGTGGGGGCCCGGGCCCGGGTCCCCGGGTTGCATCGGGACACCAGCGAAGGACCACCGGGTCCTGTCGGGTCCCCGGCCCGGGTCCCCTGGACAGGTCGTTAACCTGGCCCCAGGTCACCGGGTCATGTCGCGCACCCGGCCTGGTTCCCACGTTCCGGTGACCACCCCGGCACCAGGACCCCGGGTCCCGTGGGGACCCCGGCCCCAGGTGACCGGGTCACGCGGGGTCACCGGCCCCAGGTCAGCGGGTCACGTGGGGTCACCGGCCCCAGGTCAGCGGGTCACGTGGGGACACCGGCCCCAGGTCAGCGGGTCACGTGGGGACACCGGCCCCAGGTCACCGCGTCAGGTCGGGACCCCGAACCCAGGTCCACGAGTCCGTCGACACCACAGCCCCGGGTCACCGGGTCGTGTCGGGTAAGCGGCCTGGTTCCCAGGTTCCGATGACCACCCCGGCACCAGGACCCCGGGTCACGTGGGGACACCGGCCCCAGGTCACCGGGTCACGTGGGGTCACCGTCCCCAGGTCAGCGGGTCACGTGGGGACCCCGGACCCAGGTCACCTGGTCATGTGTGGTACCCAGCCTCGTTCCCAGGTTCCGATGACCTCCCCGGCACCAGGACCCTGGGTCACGTGGGGACACCGGCCCCAGGTGACTGGGTCACGTGGGGACACCGGCCCCAGGTCAGCGGGTCACGTGGTGACCCCGGCCCCAGGTCAGCGGGTCACGTGGGGACCCCGGCCCCAGGTGACCGGGTCACGTGGGGACACCGGCCTCAGGTCAGCGGGTCACGTGGGGACACCGGCCCCAGGTCAGCGGGTCACGTGGGGACCCCGGACCCAGGTCAGCGGGTCACGTGGGGACCCCGGACCCAGGTCACCGGGTGAGTTCGGGACCCCGGACCCAGGTCGGGTCATGTCACGTCCCATGCCCGGGTCCCCGGGTTGGATTTTTACCCAGGCCCCGGGTCACAGGGTCATGTCGGGTCAACGGCCTGGGTACAAGGGTCTGGTGACCACCCCGACCCCAGGTCCCCGGGTCATGACGGGACACCGGGCCAGGTCCCCGAGTCCGGTCGACACCACAGCCCCAGGTCACCGGGTCATGTCGGGACCCAGCCCGGGTCCCCGGGACGGGTTTTTACCCCAGCCGCAGATCACCGGGTCCTGTCGGGTACCCGGGTCGGGTCCCCTGGACAGGTCGGCACCCCGGCCCCGGGTCACGGGGTCATGTCGGGTCGCTGTCCCGGGTACCAGTGTCAGGTGACCACCCCGGCCCCGGGAGACGGAGTCATACCGGGTCCCCGGCCCGGGTCCCCGGGTTGCATCGGGACAAAAGCACCGGATCACTGGATCACGTGGGGGCCCGGGCCCGGGTCCCCGGGTTGCATCGGGACACCAGCGAAGGACCACCGGGTCCTGTCGGGTCCCCGGCCCGGGTCCCCTGGACAGGTCGTTAACCCGGCCCCAGGTCACCGGGTCATGTCGCGCACCCGGCCTGGTTCCCACGTTCCGGTGACCACCCCGGCACCAGGACCCCGGGTCCCGTGGGGACCCCGGCCCCAGGTGACCGGGTCACGTGGGGTCACCGGCCCCAGGTGACCGGGTCACGTGGGGACACCGGCCCCAGGTCAGCGGGTCACGTGGGGTCACCGGCCCCAGGTCAGCGGGTTACGTGGGGACCCCGGACCCAGGTCACCTGGTCATGTGTGGTACCCAGCGTGGTTCCCAGGTTCCGATGACCTCCCCGGCACCAGGACCCCGGGTCACGTGGGGACACCGGCCCCAGGTGAGCAGGTCACGTGGGGTCACCGGCCCCAGGTCAGCGGGTCACGTGGGGACCCCGGCCCCAGGTCAGCGGGTCACGTGGGGACCCCGGCCCCAGGTCAGCGGGTCACGTGGGGACACCGGCCCCAGGTCACCGCGTCAGGTCGGGACCCCGAACACAGGTCCACGAGTCCGTCGACACCATAGCCCCGGGTCACCGGGTCGTGTCGGGTAACCGGCCTGGTTCCAAGGTTCCGATGACCACCCCGGCACCAGGACCCCGGGTCACGTGGGGACACCGGCCCCAGGTGACCGGGTCACGTGGGGACACCGGCCCCAGGTCATCGGGTCACGTGGGGACACCGGCCCCAGGTGACCGGGTCACGTGGGGTCAACGGCACCAGGTGACCCGGTCACGTGGGGTCACCGGCCCCAGGTGACCGGGTCACGTGGGGTCACCGGCACCAGGTGACCGGGTCACGTGGGGTCACCGGCCCCAGGTGACCGGGTCACGTGGGGACACCGGCCCCAGGTGACCGGGTCACGTGGGGTCACCGGCCCCAGGTGACCGGGTCACGTGGGGTCACCGGCACCAGGTGACCGGGTCACGTGGGGACACCGGCCCCAGGTCACCGCGTCAGGTCGGGACCCCGAACCCAGGTCCACGAGTCCGTCGACACCACAGCCCCGGGTCACCGGGTCGTGTCGGGTAAGCGGCCTGGTTACCAGGTTCCGATGACCACCCCGGCACCAGGACTCCGGGTCACGTGGGGACACCGGCCACAGGTCACCGGGTCACGTGGGGTCACCGTCCCCAGGTCAGCGGGTCACGTGGGGACCCAGGCCCCAGGTCACCGGATCACGTGGGGTCACCGGCCCCAGGTCAGCGGGTCACGTGGGGACCCCGGACCCAGGTCACCTGGTCATGTGTGGTACCCAGCCTGGTTCCCAGGTTCCGATGACCTCCCCGGCACCAGGACCCTGGGTCACGTGGGGTCACCGGCCCCAGGTGACCGGGTCACGTGGGGTCACCGGCCCCAGGTCAGCGGGTCACGTGGGGACACCGGCCCCAGGTCAGCGGGTCACGTGGGGACCCCGGCCCCAGGTCAGCGGGTCACGTGGGGACACCGGCCCCAGGTGACCGGGTCACGTGGGGACACCGGCCTCAGGTCAGCGGGTCACATGGGGCACCGGCCCCAGGTCAGCGGGTCACGTGGGGACCCCGGACCCAGGTCAGCGGGTCAAGTGGGGACACCGGCCCCAGGTAACCGGGTCATACCGAGTCCCCGGACCCAGGTCACCGGGTGAGTTCGGGACCCCGGACCCAGGTCGGGTCATGTCACGTCCCATGCCCGGGTCCCCGGGTTGGATTTTTACCCAGGCCCCGGGTCACAGGGTCATGTCGGGTCAACGGCCTGGGTACAAGGGTCTGGTGACCACCCCGACCCCAGGTCCCCGGGTCATGACGGGACACCGGACCAGGTCCCCGAGTCCGGTCGACACCACAGCCCCAGGTCACCGGGTCATGTCGGGACCCAGCCCGGGTCCCCGGGACGGGTTTTTACCCCAGCCGCAGATCACCGGGTCCTGTCGGGTACCCGGGTCGGGTCCCCTGGACAGGTCGGCACCCCGGCCCCGGGTCACGGGGTCATGTCGGGTCGCTGTCCCGGGTACCAGTGTCAGGTGACCACCCCGGCCCCGGGAGACGGAGTCATACCGGGTCCCCGGCCCGGGTCCCCGGGTTGCATCGGGACAAAAGCACCGGATCACTGGATCACGTGGGGGCCCGGGCCCGGGTCCCCGGGTTGCATCGGGACACCAGCGAAGGACCACCGGGTCCTGTCGGGTCCCCGGCCCGGGTCCCCTGGACAGGTCGTTAACCCGGCCCCAGGTCACCGGGTCATGTCGCGCACCCGGCCTGGTTCCCACGTTCCGGTGACCACCCCGGCACCAGGACCCCGGGTCCCGTGGGGACCCCGGCCCCAGGTGACCGGGTCACGTGGGGTCACCGGCCCCAGGTGACCGGGTCACGTGGGGACACCGGCCCCAGGTCACCGGGTCACGTGGGGTCACCGGCCCCAGGTCAGCGGGTTACGTGGGGACCCCGGACCCAGGTCACCTGGTCATGTGTGGTACCCAGCGTGGTTCCCAGGTTCCGATGACCTCCCCGGCACCAGGACCCCGGGTCACGTGGGGACACCGGCCCCAGGTGAGCAGGTCACGTGGGGTCACCGGCCCCAGGTCAGCGGGTCACGTGGGGACCCCGGCCCCAGGTCAGCGGGTCACGTGGGGACACCGGCCCCAGGTCACCGCGTCAGGTCGGGACCCCGAACACAGGTCCACGAGTCCGTCGACACCATAGCCCCGGGTCACCGGGTCGTGTCGGGTAACCGGCCTGGTTCCAAGGTTCCGATGACCACCCCGGCACCAGGACCCCGGGTCACGTGGGGACACCGGCCCCAGGTGACCGGGTCACGTGGGGACACCGGCCCCAGGTCATCGGGTCACGTGGGGACACCGGCCCCAGGTGACCGGGTCGCGTGGGGTCAACGGCCCCAGGTGACCCGGTCACGTGGGGTCACCGGCCCCAGGTGACCGGGTCACGTGGGGACACCGGCCCCAGGTGACCGGGTCACGTGGGGTCACCGGCACCAGGTGACCGGGTCACGTGGGGTCACCGGCCCCAGGTGACCGGGTCACGTGGGGACACCGGCCCCAGGTGACCGGGTCACGTGGGGTCACCGGCCCCAGGTGACCGGGTCACGTGGGGTCACCGGCACCAGGTGACCGGGTCACGTGGGGACACCGGCCCCAGGTCACCGCGTCAGGTCGGGACCCCGAACCCAGGTCCACGAGTCCGTCGACACCACAGCCCCGGGTCACCGGGTCGTGTCGGGTAAGCGGCCTGGTTACCAGGTTCCGATGACCACCCCGGCACCAGGACTCCGGGTCACGTGGGGACACCGGCCACAGGTCACCGGGTCACGTGGGGTCACCGTCCCCAGGTCAGCGGGTCACGTGGGGACCCAGGCCCCAGGTCACCGGATCACGTGGGGTCACCGGCCCCAGGTCAGCGGGTCACGTGGGGACCCCGGACCCAGGTCACCTGGTCATGTGTGGTACCCAGCCTGGTTCCCAGGTTCCGATGACCTCCCCGGCACCAGGACCCTGGGTCACGTGGGGTCACCGGCCCCAGGTGACCGGGTCACGTGGGGTCACCGGCCCCAGGTCAGCGGGTCACGTGGGGACACCGGCCCCAGGTCAGCGGGTCACGTGGGGACCCCGGCCCCAGGTCAGCGGGTCACGTGGGGACACCGGCCCCAGGTGACCGGGTCACGTGGGGACACCGGCCTCAGGTCAGCGGGTCACATGGGGCACCGGCCCCAGGTCAGCGGGTCACGTGGGGACCCCGGACCCAGGTCAGCGGGTCAAGTGGGGACACCGGCCCCAGGTAACCGGGTCATACCGAGTCCCCGGACCCAGGTCACCGGGTGAGTTCGGTACCCCGGACCCAGGTCGGGTCATGTCACGTCCCATGCCCGGGTCCCCGGGTTGGATTTTTACCCAGGCCCCGGGTCACAGGGTCATGTCGGGTCAACGGCCTGGGTACAAGGGTCTGGTGACCACCCCGACCCCAGGTCCCCGGGTCATGACGGGACACCGGACCAGGTCCCCGAGTCCGGTCGACACCACAGCCCCAGGTCACCGGGTCATGTCGGGACCCAGCCCGGGTCCCCGGGACGGGTTTTTACCCCAGCCGCAGATCACCGGGTCCTGTCGGGTACCCGGGTCGGGTCCCCTGGACAGGTCGGCACCCCGGCCCCGGGTCACGGGGTCATGTCGGGTCGCTGTCCCGGGTACCAGTGTCAGGTGACCACCCCGGCCCCGGGAGACGGAGTCATACCGGGTCCCCGGCCCGGGTCCCCGGGTTGCATCGGGACAAAAGCACCGGATCACTGGATCACGTGGGGGCCCGGGCCCGGGTCCCCGGGTTGCATCGGGACACCAGCGAAGGACCACCGGGTCCTGTCGGGTCCCCGGCCCGGGTCCCCTGGACAGGTCGTTAACCCGGCCCCAGGTCACCGGGTCATGTCGCGCACCCGGCCTGGTTCCCACGTTCCGGTGACCACCCCGGCACCAGGACCCCGGGTCCCGTGGGGACCCCGGCCCCAGGTGACCGGGTCACGTGGGGTCACCGGCCCCAGGTGACCGGGTCACGTGGGGACACCGGCCCCAGGTCACCGGGTCACGTGGGGTCACCGGCCCCAGGTCAGCGGGTTACGTGGGGACCCCGGACCCAGGTCACCTGGTCATATGTGGTACCCAGCGTGGTTCCCAGGTTCCGATGACCTCCCCGGCACCAGGACCCCGGGTCACGTGGGGACACCGGCCCCAGGTGAGCAGGTCACGTGGGGTCACCGGCCCCAGGTCAGCGGGTCACGTGGGGACCCCGGCCCCAGGTCAGCGGGTCACGTGGGGACACCGGCCCCAGGTCAGCGGGTCACGTGGGGACACCGGCCCCAGGTCACCGCGTCAGGTCGGGACCCCGAACACAGGTCCACGAGTCCGTCGACACCATAGCCCCGGGTCACCGGGTCGTGTCGGGTAAGCGGCCTGGTTCCAAGGTTCCGATGACCACCCCGGCACCAGGACCCCGGGTCACGTGGGGACACCGGCCCCAGGTGACCGGGTCACGTGGGGACACCGGCCCCAGGTCATCGGGTCACGTGGGGACACCGGCCCCAGGTGACCGGGTCACGTGGGGTCAACGGCCCCAGGTGACCCGGTCACGTGGGGTCACCGGCCCCAGGTGACCGGGTCACGTGGGGACCCCGGCCCCAGGTGACCGGGTCACGTGGGGTCACCGGCACCAGGTGACCGGGTCACGTGGGGTCACCGGCCCCAGGTGACCGGGTCACGTGGGGACACCGGCCCCAGGTCACCGGATCACGTGGGGTCACCGGCCCCAGGTCAGCGGGTCACATGGGGCACCGGCCCCAGGTCAGCGGGTCACGTGGGGACCCCGGACCCAGGTCAGCGGGTCACGTGGGGACACCGGCCCCAGGTAACCGGGTCATACCGAGTCCCCGGACCCAGGTCACCGGGTCAGTTCGGGACCCCGGACCCAGGTCGGGTCATGTCACGTCCCATGCCCGGGTCCCCGGGTTGGATTTTTACCCAGGCCCCGGGTCACAGGGTCATGTCGGGTCAACGGCCTGGGTACAAGGGTCTGGTGACCACCCCGACCCCAGGTCCCCGGGTCATGACGGGACACCGGGCCAGGTCCCCGAGTCCGGTCGACACCACAGCCCCAGGTCACCGGGTCATGTCGGGACCCAGCCCGGGTCCCCGGGACGGGTTTTTACCCCAGCCGCAGATCACCGGGTCCTGTCGGGTACCCGGGTCGGGTCCCCTGGACAGGTCGGCACCCCGGCCCCGGGTCACGGGGTCATGTCGGGTCGCTGTCCCGGGTACCAGTGTCAGGTGACCACCCCGGCCCCGGGAGACGGAGTCATACCGGGTCCCCGGCCCGGGTCCCCGGGTTGCATCGGGACAAAAGCACCGGATCACTGGATCACGTGGGGGCCCGGGCCCGGGTCCCCGGGTTGCATCGGGACACCAGCGAAGGACCACCGGGTCCTGTCGGGTCCCCGGCCCGGGTCCCCTGGACAGGTCGTTAACCCGGCCCCAGGTCACCGGGTCATGTCGCGCACCCGGCCTGGTTCCCACGTTCCGGTGACCACCCCGGCACCAGGACCCCGGGTCCCGTGGGGACCCCGGCCCCAGGTGACCGGGTCACGTGGGGTCACCGGCCCCAGGTGACCGGGTCACGTGGGGACACCGGCCCCAGGTCACCGGGTCACGTGGGGTCACCGGCCCCAGGTCAGCGGGTTACGTGGGGACCCCGGACCCAGGTCACCTGGTCATGTGTGGTACCCAGCGTGGTTCCCAGGTTCCGATGACCTCCCCGGCACCAGGACCCCGGGTCACGTGGGGACACCGGCCCCAGGTGAGCAGGTCACGTGGGGTCACCGGCCCCAGGTCAGCGGGTCACGTGGGGACCCCGGCCCCAGGTCAGCGGGTCACGTGGGGACACCGGCCCCAGGTCAGCGGGTCACGTGGGGACACCGGCCCCAGGTCACCGCGTCAGGTCGGGACCCCGAACACAGGTCCACGAGTCCGTCGACACCATAGCCCCGGGTCACCGGGTCGTGTCGGGTAAGCGGCCTGGTTCCAAGGTTCCGATGACCACCCCGGCACCAGGACCCCGGGTCACGTGGGGACACCGGCCCCAGGTGACCGGGTCACGTGGGGTCAACGGCCCCAGGTGACCCGGTCATGTGGGGTCACCGGCCCCAGGTGACCGGGTCACGTGGGGACACCGGCCCCAGGTGACCGGGTCACGTGGGGTCACCGGCACCAGGTGACCGGGTCACGTGGGGTCACCGGCCCCAGGTGACCGGGTCACGTGGGGACACCGGCCCCAGGTGACCGGGTCACGTGGGGTCACCGGCCCCAGGTGACCGGGTCACGTGGGGACACCGGCCCCAGGTCACCGCGTCAGGTCGGGACCCCGAACCCAGGTCCACGAGTCCGTCGACACCAGAGCCCCGGGTCACCGGGTCGTGTCGGGTAAGCGGCCTGGTTACCAGGTTCCGATGACCACCCCGGCACCAGGACTCCGGGTCAATTGGGGACAACGGCCACAGGTCACCGGGTCACGTGGGGTCACCGGCCCCAGGTGACCGGGTCACGTGGGGACACCGGCCCCAGGTCACTGGATCACGTGGGGTCACCGGCCCCAGGTCAGCGGGTCACGTGGGGACCCCGGACCCAGGTCACCTGGTCATGTGTGGTACCCAGCCTGGTTCCCAGGTTCCGATGACCTCCCCGGCACCAGGACCCTGGGTCACGTGGGGTCACCGGCCCCAGGTGACCGGGTCACGTGGGGACACCGGCCCCAGGTCAGCGGGTCACGTGGGGACACCGGCCCCAGGTCACCGGGTCAGTTCGGGACCCCGGACCCAGGTCGGGTCATGTCACGTCCCATGCCCGGGTCCCCGGGTTGGATTTTTACCCAGGTCCCGGGTCACAGGGTCATGTCGGGTCAACGGCCTGGGTACAAGGGTCTGGTGACCACCCCGACCCCAGGTCCCCGGGTCATGACGGGACACCGGACCAGGTCCCCGAGTCCGGTCAACACCACAGCCCTAGGTCACGGGGTCATGTCGGGACCCAGCCCGGGTCCCCGGGACGGGTTTTTACCCCAGCCGCAGATCACCGGGTCCTGTCGGGTACCCGGGTCGGGTCCCCTGGACAGGTCGGCACCCCGGCCCCGGGTCACGGGGTCATGTCGGGTCGCTGTCCCGGGTACCAGTGTCAGGTGACCACCCCGGCCCCGGGAGACGGAGTCATACCGGGTCCCCGGCCCGGGTCCCCGGGTTGCATCGGGACAAAAGCACCGGATCACTGGATCACGTGGGGGCCCGGGCCCGGGTCCCCGGGTTGCATCGGGACACCAGCGAAGGACCACCGGGTCCTGTCGGGTCCCCGGCCCGGGTCCCCTGGACAGGTCGTTAACCCGGCCCCAGGTCACCGGGTCATGTCGCGCACCCGGCCTGGTTCCCACGTTCCGGTGACCACCCCGGCACCAGGACCCCGGGTCCCGTGGGGACCCCGGCCCCAGGTGACCGGGTCACGCGGGGTCACCGGCCCCAGGTCAGCGGGTCACGTGGGGTCACCGGCCCCAGGTCAGCGGGTCACGTGGGGACACCGGCCCCAGGTCAGCGGGTCACGTGGGGACACCGGCCCCAGGTCACCGCGTCAGGTCGGGACCCCGAACCCAGGTCCACGAGTCCGTCGACACCACAGCCCCGGGTCACCGGGTCGTGTCGGGTAACCGGCCTGGTTCCCAGGTTCCGATGACCACCCCGGCACCAGGACTCCGGGTCACGTGGGGACACCGGCCCCAGGTCACCGGGTCACGTGGGGTCACCGGACCCAGGTGACCCGGTCACGTGGGGACACCGGCCCCAGGTGACCGGGTCACGTGGGGTCACCGGCCCCAGGTGACCGGGTCACGTGGGGTCACCGGCCCCAGGTGACCGGGTCACGTGGGGTCACCGGCCCCAGGTGACCGGGTCACGTGGGGACACCGGCCCCAGGTGACCGGGTCACGTGGGGTCACCGGCCCCAGGTGACCGGGTCACGTGGGGTCACCGGCCCCAGGTGACCGGGTCACGTGGGGACACCGGCCCCAGGTGACCGGGTCACGTGGGGTCACCGGCCCCAGGTCAGCGGGTCACGTGGGGTCACCGGCCCCAGGTCAGCGGGTCACGTGGGGTCACCGGCCCCAGGTGACCGGGTCACGTGTGGTCACCGGCCCAGGTCAGCGGGTCACGTGGGGACACCGGCCCCAGGTAACCAAGGCAGGTCGGGACCCAGCCCGGGTCCCCGGGACGGGTTTTTACCCCAGCCGCAGATCACCGGGTCCTGTCGGGTCCCCGGCCCGGGTCCCCTGGACAGGTCGATAACCCGGCCCCAGGTCACCCGGTCATCTCGCGCACCCGGCCTGGTTCCCAGGTTCCGATGACCACCCCGGCACCAGGACCCCGGGTCACGTGGGGACACCGGCCCCAGGTGACCGGGTCACGTGGGGTCACCGGCCCCAGGTCAGCGGGTCACGTGGGGACCCCGGCCCCAGGTGACCGGGTCACGTGGGGACACCGGCCCCACGTAACCGGGTCATACCGAGTCCCCGGACCCAGGTCACCGGGTCAGTTCGGGACCCCGGACCCAGGTCGGGTCATGTCACGTCCCATGCCCGGGTCCCCGGGTTGGATTTTTACCCAGGCCCCGGGTCACAGGGTCATGTCGGGTCAACGGCCTGGGTACAAGAGTCCGGTCGACACCACAGCCCCAGGTCACGGGGTCATGTCGGGACCCAGCCCGGGTCCCCGGGACGGGTTTTTACCCCAGCCGCAGATCACCGGGTCCTGTCGGGTACCCGGGTCGGGTCCCCTGGACAGGTCGGCACCCCGGCCCCGGGTCACGGGGTCATGTCGGGTCGCTGTCCCGGGTACCAGTGTCAGGTGACCACCCCGGCCCCGGGAGACGGAGTCATACCGGGTCCCCGGCCCGGGTCCCCGGGTTGCATCGGGACAAAAGCACCGGATCACTGGATCACGTGGGGGCCCGGGCCCGGGTCCCCGGGTTGCATCGGGACACCAGCGAAGGACCACCGGGTCCTGTCGGGTCCCCGGCCCGGGTCCCCTGGACAGGTCGTTAACCCGGCCCCAGGTCACCGGGTCATGTCGCGCACCCGGCCTGGTTCCCACGTTCCGGTGACCACCCCGGCACCAGGACCCCGGGTCCCGTGGGGACCCCGGCCCCAGGTGACCGGGTCACGCGGGGTCACCGGCCCCAGGTCAGCGGGTCACGTGGGGTCACCGGCCCCAGGTCAGCGGGTCACGTGGGGACACCGGCCCCAGGTCAGCGGGTCACGTGGGGACACCGGCCCCAGGTCACCGCGTCAGGTCGGGACCCCGAACCCAGGTCCACGAGTCCGTCGACACCACAGCCCCGGGTCACCGGGTCGTGTCGGGTAACCGGCCTGGTTCCCAGGTTCCGATGACCACCCCGGCACCAGGACTCCGGGTCACGTGGGGACACCGGCCCCAGGTCACCGGGTCACGTGGGGTCACCGGCCCCAGGTCAGCGGGTCACGTGGGGACACCGGCCCCAGGTCACCGGGTCACGTGGGGTCACCGGACCCAGGTGACCCGGTCACGTGGGGACACCGGCCCCAGGTGACCGGGTCACGTGGGGTCACCGGCCCCAGGTGACCGGGTCACGTGGGGTCACCGGCCCCAGGTGACCGGGTCACGTGGGGACACCGGCCCCAGGTGACCGGGTCACGTGGGGTCACCGGCCCCAGGTGACCGGGTCACGTGGGGTCACCGGCCCCAGGTCAGCGGGTCACGTGGGGACACCGGCCCCAGGTGACCGGGTCACGTGGGGTCACCGGCCCCAGGTGACCGGGTCACGTGGGGTCACCGGCCCCAGGTGACCCGGTCACGTGGGGTCACCGGCCCCAGGTGACCGGGTCACGTGGGGTCACCGGCCCCAGGTCAGCGGGTCACGTGGGGACACCGGCCCCAGGTGACCGGGTCACGTGGGGTCACCGGCCCCAGGTGACCGGGTCACGTGGGGACACCGGCCCCAGGTGACCGGGTCACGTGGGGTCACCTGCCCCAGGTCAGCGGGTCACGTGGGGACACCGGCCCCAGGTAACCAAGGCATGTCGGGACCCAGCCCGGGTCCCCGGGACGGGTTTTTACCCCAGCCGCAGATCACCGGGTCCTGTCGGGTCCCCGGCCCGGGTCCCCTGGACAGGTCGATAACCCGGCCCCAGGTCACCCGGTCATCTCGCGCACCCGGCCTGGTTCCCAGGTTCCGATGACCACCCCGGCACCAGGACCCCGGGTCACGTGGGGACACCGGCCCCAGGTGACCGGGTCACGTGGGGTCACCGGCCCCAGGTCAGCGGGTCACGTGGGGACCCCGGCCCCAGGTGACCGGGTCACGTGGGGACCCCGGCCCCAGGTCACCTGGTCATGTGTGGTACCCAGCCTGGTTCCCAGGTTCCGATGACCACCCCGGCCCCAGGTCACCGGGTCACGTGGGGACCCCGGCCCCAGGTGACCGGGTCACGTGGGGACACCGGCCCCAGGTGACCGGGTCACGTGGGGACACCGGCCCCAGGTAACCGGGTCATAGCGGGTCCCCGGACCCAGGTCGGGTCATGTCACGTCCCATGCCCGGGTCCCCGGGTTGGATTTTTACCCAGGCCCCGGGTCACAGGGTCATGTCGGGTCAACGGCCTGGGTACAAGGGTCTGGTGACCACCCCGACCCCAGGTCCCCGGGTCATGACGGGACAGCGGACCAGGTCCCCGAGTCCGGTCGACACCACAGCCCCAGGTCACCGGGTCACGTCGGCACCCCGGAACCAGGTCACCGGGTCATGTCGGGACCCAGCCCGGGTCCCCGGGACGGGTTTTTACCCCAGCCGCAGATCACCGGGTCCTGTCGGGTACCCGGGTCGGGTCCCCTGGACAGGTCGGCACCCCGGCCCCGGGTCACGGGGTCATGTCGGGTCGCTCTCCCGGGTACCAGTGTCAGGTGACCACCCCGGCCCTTGGAGACGGAGTCATACCGGGTCCCCGGCCCGGGTCCCCGGGTTGCATCGGGACAAAAGCACCGGATCACTGGATCACGTGGGGGCCCGGGCCCGGGTCCCCGGGTTGCATCGGGACACCAGCGAAGGACCACCGGGTCCTGTCGGGTCCCCGGCCCGGGTCCCCTGGACAGGTCGTTAACCCGGCCCCAGGTCACCGGGTCATGTCGCGCACCCGGCCTGGTTCCCACGTTCCGGTGACCACCCCGGCACCAGGACCCCGGGTCCCGTGGGGACCCCGGCCCCAGGTGACCGGGTCACGCGGGGTCACCGGCCCCAGGTCAGCGGGTCACGTGGGGTCACCGGCCCCAGGTCAGCGGGTCACGTGGGGACACCGGCCCCAGGTCAGCGGGTCACGTGGGGACACCGGCCCCAGGTCACCGCGTCAGGTCGGGACCCCGAACCCAGGTCCACGAGTCCGTCGACACCACAGCCCCGGGTCAACGGGTCGTGTCGGGTAACCGGCCTGGTTCCCAGGTTCCGATGACCACCCCGGCACCAGGACCCCGGGTCACGTGGGGACACCGGCCCCAGGTCACCGGGTCACGTGGGGACCCAGGCCCCAGGTCACCGGATCACGTGGGGTCACCGGCCCCAGGTCAGCGGGTCACGTGGGGACCCCGGACCCAGGTCACCTGGTCATGTGTGGTACCCAGCCTGGTTCCCAGGTTCCGATGACCTCCCCGGCACCAGGACCCTGGGTCACGTGGGGACACCGGCCCCAGGTGACTGGGTCACGTGGGGTCACCGGCCCCAGGTCAGCGGGTCACGTGGGGACACCGGACCCAGGTCAGCGGGTCACGTGGGGACCCCGGCCCCAGGTCAGCGGGTCACGTGGGGACACCGGCCCCAGGTGACCGGGTCACGTGGGGACACCGGCCTCAGGTCAGCGGGTCACGTGGGGACACCGGCCCCAGGACAGCGGGTCACGTGGGGACCCCGGACCCAGGTCAGCGGGTCACGTGGGGACCCCGGACCCAGGTCACCGGGTCAGTTCGGGACCCCGGACCCAGGTCGGGTCATGTCACGTCCCATGCCCGGGTCCCCGGGTTGGATTTTTACCCAGGCCCCGGGTCACAGGGTCATGTCGGGTCAACGGCCTGGGTACAAGGGTCTGGTGACCACCCCGACCCCAGGTCCCCGGGTCATGACGGGACACCGGGCCAGGTCCCCGAGTCCGGTCGACACCACAGCCCCAGGTCACGGGGTCATGTCGGGACCCAGCCCGGGTCCCCGGGACGGGTTTTTACCCCAGCCGCAGATCACCGGGTCCTGTCGGGTACCCGGGTCGGGTCCCCTGGACAGGTCGGCACCCCGGCCCCGGGTCACGGGGTCATGTCGGGTCGCTGTCCCGGGTACCAGTGTCAGGTGACCACCCCGGCCCCGGGAGACGGAGTCATACCGGGTCCCCGGCCCGGGTCCCCGGGTTGCATCGGGACACCAGCGAAGGACCACCGGGTCCTGTCGGGTCCCCAGCCCGGGTCCCCTGGACAGGTCGTTAACCCGGCCCCAGGTCACCGGGTCATGTCGCGCACCCGGCCTGGTTCCCACGTTCCGGTGACCACCCCGGCACCAGGACCCCGGGTCCCGTGGGGACCCCGGCCCCAGGTGACCGGGTCACGTGGGGTCACCGGCCCCAGGTGACCGGGTCACGTGGGGACACCGGCCCCAGGTGACCGGGTCACGTGGGGTCACCGGCCCCAGGTCAGCGGGTTACGTGGGGACCCCGGACCCATGTCACCTGGTCATGTGTGGTACCCAGCGTGGTTCCCAGGTTCCGATGACCTCCCCGGCACCAGGACCCCGGGTCACGTGGGGACACCGGCCCCAGGTGACCGGGTCACGTGGGGTCACCGGCCCCAGGTCAGCGGGTCACGTGGGGACCCCGGCCCCAGGTCAGCGGGTCACGTGGGGACACCGGCCCCAGGTCAGCGGGTCACGTGGGGACACCGGCCCCAGGTCACCGCGTCAGGTCGGGACCCCGAACCCAGGTCCACGAGTCCGTCGACACCACAGCCCCGGGTCACCGGGTCGTGTCGGGTAAGCGGCCTGGTTACCAGGTTCCGATGACCACCCCGGCACCAGGACTCCGGGTCACGTGGGGACACCGGCCCCAGGTCACCGGGTCACGTGGGGTCACCGTCCCCAGGTCAGCGGGTCACGTGGGGACCCAGGCCCCAGGTCACCGGATCACGTGGGGTCACCGGCCCCAGGTCAGCGGGTCACGTGGGGACCCCGGACCCAGGTCACCTGGTCATGTGTGGTACCCAGCCTGGTTCCAAGGTTCCGATGACCTCCCCGGCACCAGGACCCTGGGTCACGTGGGGTCACCGGCCCCAGGTGACCGGGTCACGTGGGGTCACCGGCCCCAGGTCAGCGGGTCACGTGGGGACACCGGCCCCAGGTGACCGGGTCACGTGGGGACCCCGGCCCCAGGTCAGCGGGTCACGTGGGGACACCGGCCCCAGGTGACCGGGTCACGTGGGGACACCGGCCTCAGGTCAGCGGGTCACATGGGGCACCGGCCCCAGGTCAGCGGGTCACGTGGGGACCCCGGACCCAGGTCAGCGGGTCAAGTGGGGACACCGGCCCCAGGTAACCGGGTCATACCGAGTCCCCGGACCCAGGTCACCGGGTCAGTTCGGGACCCCGGACCCAGGTCGGGTCATGTCACGTCCCATGCCCGGGTCCCCGGGTTGGATTTTTACCCAGGTCCCGGGTCACAGGGTCATGTCGGGTCAACGGCCTGGGTACAAGGGTCTGGTGACCACCCCGACCCCAGGTCCCCGGGTCATGACGGGACACCGGACCAGGTCCCCGAGTCCGGTCGACACCACAGCCCCAGGTCACGGGGTCATGTCGGGACCCAGCCCGGGTCCCCGGGACGGGTTTTTACCCCAGCCGCAGATCACCGGGTCCTGTTGGGTACCCGGGTCGGGTCCCCTGGACAGGTCGGCACCCCGGCCCCGGGTCACGGGGTCATGTCGGGTCGCTGTCCCGGGTACCAGTGTCAGGTGACCACCCCGGCCCCGGGAGACGGAGTCATACCGGGTCCCCAGACCGGGTCCCCGGGTTGCATCGGGACAAAAGCACCGGATCACTGGATCACGTGGGGGCCCGGGCCCGGGTCCCCGGGTTGCATCGGGACACCAGCGAAGGACCACCGGGTCCTGTCGGGTCCCCGGCCCGGGTCCCCTGGACAGGTCGTTAACCCGGCCCCAGGTCACCGGGTCATGTCGCGCACCCGGCCTGGTTCCCACGTTCGGGTGAACACCCCGGCACCAGGACCCCGGGTCACGTGGGGACCCCGGCCCCAGGTCAGCGGGTCACGTGGGGACACCGGCCCCAGGTCACCGCGTCAGGTCGGGACCCCGAACCCAGGTCCACGAGTCCGTCGACACCACAGCCCCGGGTCACCGGGTCGTGTCGGGTAACCGGCCTGGTTCCCAGGTTCCGATGACCACCCCGGCACCAGGACTCCGGGTCCCGTGGGGACCCCGGCCCCAGGTGACCGGGTCACGCGGGGTCACCGGCCCCAGGTCAGCGGGTCACGTGGGGTCACCGGCCCCAGGTCAGCGGGTCACGTGGGGACACCGGCCCCAGGTCACCGCGTCAGGTCGGGACCCCGAACCCAGGTCCACGAGTCCGTCGACACCACAGCCCCGGGTCACCGGGTCGTGTCGGGTAACCGGCCTGGTTCCCAGGTTCCGATGACCACCCCGGCACCAGGACTCCGGGTCACGTGGGGACACCGGCCCCAGGTGACCGGGTCACGTGGGGACACCGGCCCCAGGTGACCGGGTCACGTGGGGTCACCGGCCC
This sequence comes from Somateria mollissima, assembly GCA_951411735.1. Taxonomy (NCBI): domain Eukaryota; kingdom Metazoa; phylum Chordata; class Aves; order Anseriformes; family Anatidae; genus Somateria; species Somateria mollissima. Next base: position 645,700 of record CATOCB010000101.1, on the reverse strand, counting down.
CAGGTGACCGGGTCACGTGGGGTCACCGGCCCCAGGTCAGCGGGTCACGTGGGGACACCGGCCCCAGGTGACCGGGTCACGTGGGGTCACCGGCCCCAGGTGACCGGGTCACGTGAGGTCACCGGCCCCAGGTGACCGGGTCACGTGGGGTCACCGGCCCCAGGTGACCGGGTCACGTGGGGACACCGGCCCCAGGTGACCGGGTCACGTGGGGTCACCGGCCCCAGGTGACCGGGTCACGTGGGGTCACCGGCCCCAGGTGACCGGGTCACGTGGGGACACCGGCCCCAGGTGACCTGGTCACGTGGGGTCACCGGCCCCAGGTCAGCGGGTCACGTGGGGTCACCGGCCCCAGGTGACCGGGTCACGTGGGGTCACCGGCCCCAGGTGACCGGGTCACGTGTGGTCACCGGCCCAGGTCAGCGGGTCACGTGGGGACACCGGCCCCAGGTAACCAAGGCAGGTCGGGACCCAGCCCGGGTCCCCGGGACGGGTTTTTACCCCAGCCGCAGATCACCGGGTCCTGTTGGGTCCCCGGCCCGGGTCCCCTGGACAGGTCGATAACCCGGCCCCAGGTCACCCGGTCATCTCGCGCACCCGGCCTGGTTCCCGGGTTCCGATGACCACCCCGGCACCAGGACCCCGGGTCACGTGGGGACACCGGCCCCAGGTGACCGGGTCACGTGGGGTCACCGGCCCCAGGTCAGCGGGTCACGTGGGGACCCCGGCCCCAGGTGACCGGGTCACGTGGGGACACCGGCCCCAGGTAACTGGGTCATACCGAGTCCCCGGACCCAGGTCACCGGGTCAGTTCGGGACCCCGGACCCAGGTCGGGTCATGTCACGTCCCATGCCCGGGTCCCCGGGTTGGATTTTTACCCAGGCCCCGGGTCACAGGGTCATGTCGGGTCAACGGCCTGGGTACAAGAGTCCGGTCGACACCACAGCCCCAGGTCACGGGGTCATGTCGGGACCCAGCCCGGGTCCCCGGGACGGGTTTTTACCCCAGCCGCAGATCACCGGGTCCTGTCGGGTACCCGGGTCGGGTCCCCTGGACAGGTCGGCACCCCGGCCCCGGGTCACGGGGTCATGTCGGGTCGCTGTCCCGGGTACCAGTGTCAGGTGACCACCCCGGCCCCGGGAGACGGAGTCATACCGGGTCCCCGGCCCGGGTCCCCGGGTTGCATCGGGACAAAAGCACCGGATCACTGGATCACGTGGGGGCCCGGGCCCGGGTCCCCGGGTTGCATCGGGACACCAGCGAAGGACCACCGGGTCCTGTCGGGTCCCCGGCCCGGGTCCCCTGGACAGGTCGTTAACCCGGCCCCAGGTCACCGGGTCATGTCGCGCACCCGGCCTGGTTCCCACGTTCCGGTGACCACCCCGGCACCAGGACCCCGGGTCCCGTGGGGACCCCGGCCCCAGGTGACCGGGTCACGTGGGGTCACCGGCCCCAGGTGACCGGGTCACGTGGGGACACCGGCCCCAGGTCAGCGGGTCACGTGGGGTCACCGGCCCCAGGTCAGCGGGTTACGTGGGGACCCCGGACCCAGGTCACCTGGTCATGTGTGGTACCCAGCGTGGTTCCCAGGTTCCGATGACCTCCCCGGCACCAGGACCCCGGGTCACGTGGGGACACCGGCCCCAGGTGAGCAGGTCACGTGGGGTCACCGGCCCCAGGTCAGCGGGTCACGTGGGGACCCCGGCCCCAGGTCAGCGGGTCACGTGGGTACCCCGGCCCCAGGTCAGCGGGTCACGTGGGGACACCGGCCCCAGGTCACCGCGTCAGGTCGGGACCCCGAACACAGGTCCACGAGTCCGTCGACACCATAGCCCCGGGTCACCGGGTCGTGTCGGGTAAGCGGCCTGGTTCCAAGGTTCCGATGACCACCCCGGCACCAGGACCCCGGGTCACGTGGGGACACCGGCCCCAGGTGACCGGGTCACGTGGGGACACCGGCCCCAGGTCATCGGGTCACGTGGGGACACCGGCCCCAGGTGACCGGGTCACGTGGGGTCAACGGCCCCAGGTGACCCGGTCACGTGGGGTCACCGGCCCCAGGTGACCGGGTCACGTGGGGTCACCGGCACCAGGTGACCGGGTCACGTGGGGTCACCGGCACCAGGTGACCGGGTCACGTGGGGACACCGGCCCCAGGTGACCGGGTCACGTGGGGTCACCGGCCCCAGGTGACCGGGTCACGTGGGGTCACCGGCACCAGGTGACCGGGTCACGTGGGGACACCGGCCCCAGGTCACCGCGTCAGGTCGGGACCCCGAACCCAGGTCCACGAGTCCGTCGACACCACAGCCCCGGGTCACCGGGTCGTGTCGGGTAAGCGGCCTGGTTACCAGGTTCCGATGACCACCCCGGCACCAGGACTCCGGGTCACGTGGGGACACCGGCCACAGGTCACCGGGTCACGTGGGGTCACCGTCCCCAGGTCAGCGGGTCACGTGGGGACCCAGGCCCCAGGTCACCGGATCACGTGGGGTCACCGGCCCCAGGTCAGCGGGTCACGTGGGGACCCCGGACCCAGGTCACCTGGTCATGTGTGGTACCCAGCCTGGTTCCCAGGTTCCGATGACCTCCCCGGCACCAGGACCCTGGGTCACGTGGGGTCACCGGCCCCAGGTGACCGGGTCACGTGGGGTCACCGGCCCCAGGTCAGCGGGTCACGTGGGGACACCGGCCCCAGGTCAGCGGGTCACGTGGGGACACCGGCCCCAGGTGACCGGGTCACGTGGGGACACCGGCCTCAGGTCAGCGGGTCACATGGGGCACCGGCCCCAGGTCAGCGGGTCACGTGGGGACCCCGGACCCAGGTCAGCGGGTCAAGTGGGGACACCGGCCCCAGGTAACCGGGTCATACCGAGTCCCCGGACCCAGGTCACCGGGTGAGTTCGGGACCCCGGACCCAGGTCGGGTCATGTCACGTCCCATGCCCGGGTCCCCGGGTTGGATTTTTACCCAGGCCCCGGGTCACAGGGTCATGTCGGGTCAACGGCCTGGGTACAAGGGTCTGGTGACCACCCCGACCCCAGGTCCCCGGGTCATGACGGGACACCGGACCAGGTCCCCGAGTCCGGTCGACACCACAGCCCCAGGTCACCGGGTCATGTCGGGACCCAGCCCGGGTCCCCGGGACGGGTTTTTACCCCAGCCGCAGATCACCGGGTCCTGTCGGGTACCCGGGTCGGGTCCCCTGGACAGGTCGGCACCCCGGCCCCGGGTCACGGGGTCATGTCGGGTCGCTGTCCCGGGTACCAGTGTCAGGTGACCACCCCGGCCCCGGGAGACGGAGTCATACCGGGTCCCCGGCCCGGGTCCCCGGGTTGCATCGGGACAAAAGCACCGGATCACTGGATCACGTGGGGGCCCGGGCCCGGGTCCCCGGGTTGCATCGGGACACCAGCGAAGGACCACCGGGTCCTGTCGGGTCCCCGGCCCGGGTCCCCTGGACAGGTCGTTAACCCGGCCCCAGGTCACCGGGTCATGTCGCGCACCCGGCCTGGTTCCCACGTTCCGGTGACCACCCCGGCACCAGGACCCCGGGTCCCGTGGGGACCCCGGCCCCAGGTGACCGGGTCACGTGGGGTCACCGGCCCCAGGTGACCGGGTCACGTGGGGACACCGGCCCCAGGTCACCGGGTCACGTGGGGTCACCGGCCCCAGGTCAGCGGGTTACGTGGGGACCCCGGACCCAGGTCACCTGGTCATGTGTGGTACCCAGCGTGGTTCCCAGGTTCCGATGACCTCCCCGGCACCAGGACCCCGGGTCACGTGGGGACACCGGCCCCAGGTGAGCAGGTCACGTGGGGTCACCGGCCCCAGGTCAGCGGGTCACGTGGGGACCCCGGCCCCAGGTCAGCGGGTCACGTGGGGACACCGGCCCCAGGTCAGCGGGTCACGTGGGGACACCGGCCCCAGGTCACCGCGTCAGGTCGGGACCCCGAACACAGGTCCACGAGTCCGTCGACACCATAGCCCCGGGTCACCGGGTCGTGTCGGGTAAGCGGCCTGGTTCCAAGGTTCCGATGACCACCCCGGCACCAGGACCCCGGGTCACGTGGGGACACCGGCCCCAGGTGACCGGGTCACGTGGGGTCAACGGCCCCAGGTGACCCGGTCATGTGGGGTCACCGGCCCCAGGTGACCGGGTCACGTGGGGACACCGGCCCCAGGTCACCGGGTCACGTGGGGTCACCGGCACCAGGTGACCGGGTCACGTGGGGTCACCGGCCCCAGGTGACCGGGTCACGTGGGGACACCGGCCCCAGGTGACCGGGTCACGTGGGGTCACCGGCCCCAGGTGACCGGGTCACGTGGGGTCACCGGCACCAGGTGACCGGGTCACGTGGGGACACCGGCCCCAGGTCACCGCGTCAGGTCGGGACCCCGAACCCAGGTCCACGAGTCCGTCGACACCAGAGCCCCGGGTCACCGGGTCGTGTCGGGTAAGCGGCCTGGTTACCAGGTTCCGATGACCACCCCGGCACCAGGACTCCGGGTCAATTGGGGACAACGGCCACAGGTCACCGGGTCACGTGGGGTCACCGGCCCCAGGTCAGCGGGTCACGTGGGGACCCAGGCCCCAGGTCACCGGATCACGTGGGGTCACCGGCCCCAGGTCAGCGGGTCACGTGGGGACCCCGGACCCAGGTCACCTGGTCATGTGTGGTACCCAGCCTGGTTCCCAGGTTCCGATGACCTCCCCGGCACCAGGACCCTGGGTCACGTGGGGTCACCGGCCCCAGGTGACCGGGTCACGTGGGGACACCGGCCCCAGGTCAGCGGGTCACGTGGGGACACCGGCCCCAGGTCACCGGGTCAGTTCGGGACCCCGGACCCAGGTCGGGTCATGTCACGTCCCATGCCCGGGTCCCCGGGTTGGATTTTTACCCAGGTCCCGGGTCACAGGGTCATGTCGGGTCAACGGCCTGGGTACAAGGGTCTGGTGACCACCCCGACCCCAGGTCCCCGGGTCATGACGGGACACCGGACCAGGTCCCCGAGTCCGGTCAACACCACAGCCCCAGGTCACGGGGTCATGTCGGGACCCAGCCCGGGTCCCCGGGACGGGTTTTTACCCCAGCCGCAGATCACCGGGTCCTGTCGGGTACCCGGGTCGGGTCCCCTGGACAGGTCGGCACCCCGGCCCCGGGTCACGGGGTCATGTCGGGTCGCTGTCCCGGGTACCAGTGTCAGGTGACCACCCCGGCCCCGGGAGACGGAGTCATACCGGGTCCCCGGCCCGGGTCCCCGGGTTGCATCGGGACAAAAGCACCGGATCACTGGATCACGTGGGGGCCCGGGCCCGGGTCCCCGGGTTGCATCGGGACACCAGCGAAGGACCACCGGGTCCTGTCGGGTCCCCGGCCCGGGTCCCCTGGACAGGTCGTTAACCCGGCCCCAGGTCACCGGGTCATGTCGCGCACCCGGCCTGGTTCCCACGTTCGGGTGAACACCCCGGCACCAGGACCCCGGGTCACGTGGGGACCCCGGCCCCAGGTCAGCGGGTCACGTGGGGACACCGGCCCCAGGTCACCGCGTCAGGTCGGGACCCCGAACCCAGGTCCACGAGTCCGTCGACACCACAGCCCCGGGTCACCGGGTCGTGTCGGGTAACCGGCCTGGTTCCCAGGTTCCGATGACCACCCCGGCACCAGGACTCCGGGTCCCGTGGGGACCCCGGCCCCAGGTGACCGGGTCACGCGGGGTCACCGGCCCCAGGTCAGCGGGTCACGTGGGGTCACCGGCCCCAGGTCAGCGGGTCACGTGGGGACACCGGCCCCAGGTCACCGCGTCAGGTCGGGACCCCGAACCCAGGTCCACGAGTCCGTCGACACCACAGCCCCGGGTCACCGGGTCGTGTCGGGTAACCGGCCTGGTTCCCAGGTTCCGATGACCACCCCGGCACCAGGACTCCGGGTCACGTGGGGACACCGGCCCCAGGTCACCGGGTCACGTGGGGACACCGGCCCCAGGTCACCGCGTCAGGTCGGGACCCCGAACCCAGGTCCACGAGTCCGTCGACACCACAGCCCCGGGTCACCGGGTCGTGTCGGGTAAGCGGCCTGGTTCCCAGGTTCCGATGACCACCCCGGCACCAGGACTCCGGGTCACGTGGGGACACCGGCCCCAGGTCACCGGGTCACGTGGGGTCACCGGACCCAGGTGACCCGGTCACGTGGGGACACCGGCCCCAGGTGACCGGGTCACGTGGGGTCACCGGCCCCAGGTGACCGGGTCACGTGGGGTCACCGGCCCCAGGTGACCGGGTCACGTGGGGACACCGGCCCCAGGTGACCGGGTCACGTGGGGTCACCGGCCCCAGGTGACCGGGTCACGTGGGGTCACCGGCCCCAGGTCAGCGGGTCACGTGGGGACACCGGCCCCAGGTGACCGGGTCACGTGGGGTCACCGGCCCCAGGTGACCGGGTCACGTGAGGTCACCGGCCCCAGGTGACCGGGTCACGTGGGGTCACCGGCCCCAGGTCAGCGGGTCACGTGGGGACACCGGCCCCAGGTGACCGGGTCACGTGGGGTCACCGGCCCCAGGTGACCGGGTCACGTGGGGTCACCGGCCCCAGGTGACCGGGTCACGTGGGGACACCGGCCCCAGGTGACCTGGTCACGTGGGGTCACCGGCCCCAGGTCAGCGGGTCACGTGGGGTCACCGGCCCCAGGTGACCGGGTCACGTGGGGTCACCGGCCCCAGGTGACCGGGTCACGTGTGGTCACCGGCCCAGGTCAGCGGGTCACGTGGGGACACCGGCCCCAGGTAACCAAGGCAGGTCGGGACCCAGCCCGGGTCCCCGGGACGGGTTTTTACCCCAGCCGCAGATCACCGGGTCCTGTCGGGTCCCCGGCCCGGGTCCCCTGGACAGGTCGATAACCCGGCCCCAGGTCACCCGGTCATCTCGCGCACCCGGCCTGGTTCCCGGGTTCCGATGACCACCCCGGCACCAGGACCCCGGGTCACGTGGGGACACCGGCCCCAGGTGACCGGGTCACGTGGGGTCACCGGCCCCAGGTCAGCGGGTCACGTGGGGACCCCGGCCCCAGGTGACCGGGTCACGTGGGGACACCGGCCCCAGGTAACTGGGTCATACCGAGTCCCCGGACCCAGGTCACCGGGTCAGTTCGGGACCCCGGACCCAGGTCGGGTCATGTCACGTCCCATGCCCGGGTCCCCGGGTTGGATTTTTACCCAGGCCCCGGGTCACAGGGTCATGTCGGGTCAACGGCCTGGGTACAAGAGTCCGGTCGACACCACAGCCCCAGGTCACGGGGTCATGTCGGGACCCAGCCCGGGTCCCCGGGACGGGTTTTTACCCCAGCCGCAGATCACCGGGTCCTGTCGGGTACCCGGGTCGGGTCCCCTGGACAGGTCGGCACCCCGGCCCCGGGTCACGGGGTCATGTCGGGTCGCTGTCCCGGGTACCAGTGTCAGGTGACCACCCCGGCCCCGGGAGACGGAGTCATACCGGGTCCCCGGCCCGGGTCCCCGGGTTGCATCGGGACAAAAGCACCGGATCACTGGATCACGTGGGGGCCCGGGCCCGGGTCCCCGGGTTGCATCGGGACACCAGCGAAGGACCACCGGGTCCTGTCGGGTCCCCGGCCCGGGTCCCCTGGACAGGTCGTTAACCCGGCCCCAGGTCACCGGGTCATGTCGCGCACCCGGCCTGGTTCCCACGTTCCGGTGACCACCCCGGCACCAGGACCCCGGGTCCCGTGGGGACCCCGGACCCAGGTGACCGGGTCACGCGGGGTCACCGGCCCCAGGTCAGCGGGTCACGTGGGGTCACCGGCCCCAGGTCAGCGGGTCACGTGGGGACACCGGCCCCAGGTCACCGCGTCAGGTCGGGACCCCGAACCCAGGTCCACGAGTCCGTCGACACCACAGCCCCGGGTCACCGGGTCGTGTCGGGTAACCGGCCTGGTTCCCAGGTTCCGATGACCACCCCGGCACCAGGACTCCGGGTCACGTGGGGACACCGGCCCCAGGTCACCGGGTCACGTGGGGTCACCGTCCCCAGGTCAGCGGGTCACGTGGGGACCCAGGCCCCAGGTCACCGGATCACGTGGGGTCACCGGCCCCAGGTCAGCGGGTCACGTGGGGACCCCGGACCCAGGTCACCTGGTCATGTGTGGTACCCAGCCTGGTTCCCAGGTTCCGATGACCTCCCCGGCACCAGGACCCTGGGTCACGTGGGGACACCGGCCCCAGGTGACTGGGTCACGTGGGGTCACCGGCCCCAGGTCAGCGGGTCACGTGGGGACCCCGGCCCCAGGTCAGCGGGTCACGTGGGGACACCGGCCCCAGGTGACCGGGTCACGTGGTGACACCGGCCTCAGGTCAGCGGGTCACGTGGGGACCCCGGCCCCAGGTCAGCGGGTCACGTGGGGACCCCGGACCCAGGTCACCGGGTCAGTTCGGGACCCCGGACCCAGGTCGGGTCATGTCACGTCCCATGCCCGGGTCCCCGGGTTGGATTTTTACCCAGGCCCCGGGTCACAGGGTCATGTCGGGTCAACGGCCTGGGTACAAGGGTCTGGTGACCACCCCGACCCCAGGTCCCCGGGTCATGACGGGACACCGGGCCAGGTCCCCGAGTCCGGTCGACACCACAGCCCCAGGTCACCGGGTCATGTCGGGACCCAGCCCGGGTCCCCGGGACGGGTTTTTACCCCAGCCGCAGATCACCGGGTCCTGTCGGGTACCCGGGTCGGGTCCCCTGGACAGGTCGGCACCCCGGCCCCGGGTCACGGGGTCATGTCGGGTCGCTGTCCCGGGTACCAGTGTCAGGTGACCACCCCGGCCCCGGGAGACGGAGTCATACCGGGTCCCCGGCCCGGGTCCCCGGGTTGCATCGGGAAAAAAGCACCGGATCACTGGATCACGTGGGGGCCCGGGCCCGGGTCCCCGGGTTGCATCGGGACACCAGCGAAGGACCACCGGGTCCTGTCGGGTCCCCGGCCCGGGTCCCCTGGACAGGTCGTTAACCCGGCCCCAGGTCACCGGGTCATGTCGCGCACCCGGCCTGGTTCCCACGTTCCGGTGACCACCCCGGCACCAGGACCCCGGGTCACGTGGGGACCCCGGCCCCAGGTCAGCGGGTCACGTGGGGACACCGGCCCCAGGTCACCGCGTCAGGTCGGGACCCCGAACCCAGGTCCACGAGTCCGTCGACACCACAGCCCCGGGTCACCGGGTCGTGTCGGGTACCCGGCCTGGTTCCAAGGTTCCGATGACCACCCCGGCACCAGGACCCCAGGTCACGTGGGGACACCGGCCCCAGGTGACCGGGTCACGTGAGGACACCGGCCCCAGGTGACCGGGTAACGTGAGGACACCGGCCCCAGGTGACCGGGTCACGTGGGGTCACCGGCCCCAGGTGACCGGGTAACGTGGGGTCACCGGCCCCAGGTGACCGGGTCACGTGGGGACACCGGCCCCAGGTGACCGGGTCACGTGGGGACACCGGCCCCAGGTGACCGGGTCACGTGGGGTCACCGGCCCCAGGTGACCGGGTCACGTGGGGTCACCGGCCCCAGGTGACCGGGTCACGTGGGGAAACCTGCCCCAGGTGACCGGGTCACGTGGGGTCACCGGCCCCAGGTGACCGGGTCACGTGGGGTCACCGGCACCAGGTGACCGGGTCACGTGGGGACACCGGCCCCAGGTGACCGGGTCACGTGGGGTCACCGGCCCCAGCTGACTCGGTCACATGGGGTCACCGGCCCCAGGTGACCGGGTCACGTGGGGTCACCGGCCCCAGGTCAGCGGGTCACGTGGGGACACCGGCCCCAGGTGACCGGGTCACGTGGGGTCACCGGCCCCAGGTGACCGGGTCACGTGGGGACACCGGCCCCAGGTGACCGGGTCACGTGGGGTCACCTGCCCCAGGTCAGCGGGTCACGTGGGGACACCGGCCCCAGGTAACCAAGGCATGTCGGGACCCAGCCCGGGTCCCCGGGACGGGTTTTTACCCCAGCCGCAGATCACCGGGTCCTGTCGGGTCCCCGGCCCGGGTCCCCTGGACAGGTCGATAACCCGGCCCCAGGTCACCCGGTCATCTCGCGCACCCGGCCTGGTTCCCAGGTTCCGATGACCACCCCGGCACCAGGACCCCGGGTCACGTGGGGTCACCGGCCCCAGGTCAGCGGGTCACGTGGGGACCCTGGCCCCAGGTGACCGGGTCACGTGGGGACCCCGGACCCAGGTCAGAGGGTCACGTGGGGACCCCGGACCCAGGTCACCTGGTCATGTGTGGTACCCAGCCTGGTTCCCAGGTTCCGATGACCACCCCGGCCCCAGGTCAACGGGTCACGTGGGGACCCCGGCCCCAGGTGACCGGGTCACGTGGGGACACCGGCCCCAGGTGACCGGGTCACGTGGGGACACCGGCCCCAGGTAACCGGGTCATAGCGGGTCCCCGGACCCAGGTCGGGTCATGTCACGTCCCATGCCCGGGTCCCCGGGTTGGATTTTTACCCAGGCCCCGGGTCACAGGGTCATGTCGGGTCAACGGCCTGGGTACAAGGGTCTGGTGACCACCCCGACCCCAGGTCCCCGGGTCATGACGGGACAGCGGACTAGGTCCCCGAGTCCGGTCGACACCACAGCCCCAGGTCACCGGGTCACGTCGGCACCCCGGAACCAGGTCACCGGGTCATGTCGGGACCCAGCCCGGGTCCCCGGGACGGGTTTTTACCCCAGCCGCAGATCACCGGGTCCTGTCGGGTCCCCGGCCCGGGTCCCCTGGACAGGTCGATAACCCGGCCCCAGGTCACCCGGTCATCTCGCGCACCCGGCCTGGTTCCCGGGTTCCGATGACCACCCCGGCACCAGGACCACGGGTCACGTGGGGACACCGGCCCCAGGTGACCGGGTCACGTGGGGTCACCGGCCCCAGGTCAGCGGGTCACGTGGGGACCCCGGCCCCAGGTCAGCGGGTCACGTGGGGACCCCGGACTCAGGTCAGAGGGTCACGTGGGGACCCCGGACCCAGGTCACCTGGTCATGTGTGGTACCCAGCCTGGTTCCCAGGTTCCGATGACCACCCCGGCCCCAGGTCACCGGGTCACGTGGGGACCCCGGCCCCAGGTGACCGGGTCACGTGGGGACACCGGCCCCAGGTGACCGGGTCACGTGGGGACACCGGCCCCAGGTAACCGGGTCATAGCGGGTCCCCGGACCCAGGTCGGGTCATGTCACGTCCCATGCCCGGGTCCCCGGGTTGGATTTTTACCCAGGCCCCGGGTCACAGGGTCATGTCGGGTCAACGGCCTGGGTACAAGGGTCTGGTGACCACCCCGACCCCAGGTCCCCGGGTCATGACGGGACAGCGGACCAGGTCCCCGAGTCCGGTCGACACCACAGCCCCAGGTCACCGGGTCACGTCGGCACCCCGGAACCAGGTCACCGGGTCATGTCGGGACCCAGCCCGGGTCCCCGGGACGGGTTTTTACCCCAGCCGCAGATCACCGGGTCCTGTCGGGTACCCGGGTCGGGTCCCCTGGACAGGTCGGCACCCCGGCCCCGGGTCACGGGGTCATGTCGGGTCGCTGTCCCGGGTACCAGTGTCAGGTGACCACCCCGGCCCCGGGAGACGGAGTCATACCGGGTCCCCGGCCCGGGTCCCCGGGTTGCATCGGGACAAAAGCACCGGATCACTGGATCACGTGGGGGCCCGGGCCCGGGTCCCCGGGTTGCATCGGGACACCAGCGAAGGACCACCGGGTCCTGTCGGGTCCCCGGCCCGGGTCCCCTGGACAGGTCGTTAACCCGGCCCCAGGTCACCGGGTCATGTCGCGCACCCGGCCTGGTTCCCACGTTCCGGTGACCACCCCGGCACCAGGACCCCGGGTCCCGTGGGGACCCCGGCCCCAGGTGACCGGGTCACGCGGGGTCACCGGCCCCAGGTCAGCGGGTCACGTGGGGTCACCGGCCCCAGGTGACCGGGTCACGTGAGGTCACCGGCCCAGGTCAGCGGGTCACGTGGGGACACCGGCCCCAGGTAACCAAGGCAGGTCGGGACCCAGCCCGGGTCCCCGGGACGGGTTTTTACCCCAGCCGCAGATCACCGGGTCCTGTCGGGTCCCCGGCCCGGGTCCCCTGGACAGGTCGATAACCCGGCCCCAGGTCACCCGGTCATCTCGCGCACCCGGCCTGGTTCCCAGGTTCCGATGACCACCCCGGCACCAGGACCCCGGGTCACGTGGGGACACCGGCCCCAGGTGACCGGGTCACGTGGGGTCACCGGCCCCAGGTCAGCGGGTCACGTGGGGACCCCGGCCCCAGGTGACCGGGTCACGTGGGGACACCGGCCCCAGGTAACCGGGTCATACCGAGTCCCCGGACCCAGGTCACCGGGTCAGTTCGGGACCCCGGACCCAGGTCGGGTCATGTCACGTCCCATGCCCGGGTCCCCGGGTTGGATTTTTACCCAGGCCCCGGGTCACAGGGTCATGTCGGGTCAACGGCCTGGGTACAAGAGTCCGGTAGACACCACAGCCCCAGGTCACGGGGTCATGTCGGGACCCAGCCCGGGTCCCCGGGACGGGTTTTTACCCCAGCCGCAGATCACCGGGTCCTGTCGGGTACCCGGGTCGGGTCCCCTGGACAGGTCGGCACCCCGGCCCCGGGTCACGGGGTCATGTCGGGTCGCTGTCCCGGGTACCAGTGTCAGGTGACCACCCCGGCCCCGGGAGACGGAGTCATACCGGGTCCCCGGCCCGGGTCCCCGGGTTGCATCGGGACAAAAGCACCGGATCACTGGATCACGTGGGGGCCCGGGCCCGGGTCCCCGGGTTGCATCGGGACACCAGCGAAGGACCACCGGGTCCTGTCGGGTCCCCGGCCCGGGTCCCCTGGACAGGTCGTTAACCTGGCCCCAGGTCACCGGGTCATGTCGCGCACCCGGCCTGGTTCCCACGTTCCGGTGACCACCCCGGCACCAGGACCCCGGGTCCCGTGGGGACCCCGGCCCCAGGTGACCGGGTCACGCGGGGTCACCGGCCCCAGGTCAGCGGGTCACGTGGGGTCACCGGCCCCAGGTCAGCGGGTCACGTGGGGACACCGGCCCCAGGTCAGCGGGTCACGTGGGGACACCGAACCCAGGTCCACGAGTCCGTCGACACCACAGCCCCGGGTCACCGGGTCGTGTCGGGTAACCGGCCTGGTTCCCAGGTTCCGATGACCACCCCGGCACCAGGACTCCGGGTCACGTGGGGACACCGGCCCCAGGTGACCGGGTCACGTGGGGTCACCGGCCCCAGGTCATCGGGTCACGTGGGGTCACCGGCCCCAGGTCAGCGGGTCACGTGGGGACACCGGCCCCAGGTGACCGGGTCACGTGGGGTCACCGGCCCCAGGTGACCGGGTCACGTGGGGACACCGGCCCCAGGTGACCGGGTCACGTGGGGTCACCGGCCCCAGGTCAGCGGGTCACGTGGGGTCACCGGCCCCAGGTGACCCGGTCACGTGGGGTCACCGGCCCCAGGTGACCGGGTCACGTGGGGTCACCGGCCCCAGGTGACCGGGTCACGTGGGGTCACCGGCCCCATGTGACCGGGTCACGTGGGGACACCGGCCCCAGGTGACCGGGTCACGTGGGGTCACCGGCCCCAGGTGACCGGGTCACGTGGGGACACCGGCCCCAGGTGACCGGGTCACGTGGGGTCACCGGCCGCAGGTCAGCGGGTCACGTGGGGACACCGGCCCCAGGTAACCAAGGCATGTCGGGACCCAGCCCGGGTCCCCGGGACGGGTTTTTACCCCAGCCGCAGATCACCGGGTCCTGTCGGGTCCCCGGCCCGGGTCCCCTGGACAGGTCGATAACCCGGCCCCAGGTCACCCGGTCATCTCGCGCAGCCGGCCTGGTTCCCAGGTTCCGATGACCACCCCGGCACCAGGACCCCGGGTCACGTGGGGTCACCGGCCCCAGGTGACCGGGTCACGTGGGGACACCGGCCCCAGGTGACCGGGTCACGTGGGTACACCGGACCCAGGTCAGCGGGTCACGTGGGGACCCCGGACCCAGGTCACCGGGTCAGTTCGGGACCCCGGACCCAGGTCGGGTCATGTCACGTCCCATGCCCGGGTCCCCGGGTTGGATTTTTACCCAGGCCCCGGGTCACAGGGTCATGTCGGGTCAACGGCCTGGGTACAAGGGTCTGGTGACCACCCCGACCCCAGGTCCCCGGGTCATGACGGGACACCGGGCCAGGTCCCCGAGTCCGGTCGACACCACAGCCCCAGGTCACCGGGTCATGTCGGGACCCAGCCCGGGTCCCCGGGACGGGTTTTTACCCCAGCCGCAGATCACCGGGTCCTGTCGGTTACCCGGGTCGGGTCCCCTGGACAGGTCGGCACCCCGGCCCCGGGTCACGGGGTCATGTCGGGTCGCTGTCCCGGGTACCAGTGTCAGGTGACCACCCCGGCCCCGGGAGACGGAGTCATACCGGGTCCCCGGCCCGGGTCCCCGGGTTGCATCGGGACAAAAGCACCGGATCACTGGATCACGTGGGGGCCCGGGCCCGGGTCCCCGGGTTGCATCGGGACACCAGCGAAGGACCACCGGGTCCTGTCGGGTCCCCGGCCCGGGTCCCCTGGACAGGTCGTTAACCCGGCCCCAGGTCACCGGGTCATGTCGCGCACCCGGCCTGGTTCCCACGTTCCGGTGACCACCCCGGCACCAGGACCCCGGGTCACGTGGGGACCCCGGCCCCAGGTCAGCGGGTCACGTGGGGACACCGGCCCCAGGTCACCGCGTCAGGTCGGGACCCCGAACCCAGGTCCACGAGTCCGTCGACACCACAGCCCCGGGTCACCGGGTCGTGTCGGGTAACCGGCCTGGTTCCAAGGTTCCGATGACCACCCCGGCACCAGGACCCCAGGTCACGTGGGGACACCGGCCCCAGGTGACCGGGTCACGTGGGGACACGGGCCCCAGGTCATCGGGTCACGTGGGGACACCGGCCCCATGTGACCGGGTCACGTGGGGTCACCGGCCCCAGGTGACCCGGTCACGTGGGGTCACCGGCCCCAGGTGACCGGGTCACGTGAGGACACCGGCCCCAGGTGACCGGGTCACGTGGGGTCACCGGCCCCAGGTGACCGGGTCACGTGGGGTCACCGGCCCCAGGTGACCGGGTCACGTGGGGACACCGGCCCCAGGTGACCGGGTCACGTGGGGACACCGGCCCCAGGTGACCGGGTCACGTGGGGTCACCGGCCCCAGGTGACCGGGTCACGTGGGGTCACCGGCCCCAGGTGACCGGGTCACGTGGGGAAACCTGCCCCAGGTGACCGGGTCACGTGGGGTCACCGGCCCCAGGTGACCGGGTCACGTGGGGTCACCGGCACCAGGTGACCGGGTCACGTGGGGACACCGGCCCCAGGTGACCGGGTCACGTGGGGTCACCGGCCCCAGCTGACTCGGTCACGTGGGGTCACCGGCCCCAGGTGACCGGGTCACGTGGGGTCACCGGCCCCAGGTCAGCGGGTCACGTGGGGACACCGGCCCCAGGTGACCGGGTCACGTGGGGTCACCGGCCCCAGGTGACCGGGTCACGTGGGGACACCGGCCCCAGGTGACCGGGTCACGTGGGGTCACCTGCCCCAGGTCAGCGGGTCACGTGGGGACACCGGCCCCAGGTAACCAAGGCATGTCGGGACCCAGCCCGGGTCCCCGGGACGGGTTTTTACCCCAGCCGCAGATCACCGGGTCCTGTCGGGTCCCCGGCCCGGGTCCCCTGGACAGGTCGATAACCCGGCCCCAGGTCACCCGGTCATCTCGCGCACCCGGCCTGGTTCCCAGGTTCCGATGACCACCCCGGCACCAGGACCCCGGGTCACGTGGGGTCACCGGCCCCAGGTCAGCGGGTCACGTGGGGACCCTGGCCCCAGGTGACCGGGTCATGTGGGGACCCCGGACCCAGGTCAGAGGGTCACGTGGGGACCCCGGACCCAGGTCACCTGGTCATGTGTGGTACCCAGCCTGGTTCCCAGGTTCCGATGACCACCCCGGCCCCAGGTCAACGGGTCACGTGGGGACCCCGGCCCCAGGTGACCGGGTCACGTGGGGACACCGGCCCCAGGTGACCGGGTCACGTGGGGACACCGGCCCCAGGTAACCGGGTCATAGCGGGTCCCCGGACCCAGGTCGGGTCATGTCACGTCCCATGCCCGGGTCCCCGGGTTGGATTTTTACCCAGGCCCCGGGTCACAGGGTCATGTCGGGTCAACGGCCTGGGTACAAGGGTCTGGTGACCACCCCGACCCCAGGTCCCCGGGTCATGACGGGACAGCGGACTAGGTCCCCGAGTCCGGTCGACACCACAGCCCCAGGTCACCGGGTCACGTCGGCACCCCGGAACCAGGTCACCGGGTCATGTCGGGACCCAGCCCGGGTCCCCGGGACGGGTTTTTACCCCAGCCGCAGATCACCGGGTCCTGTCGGGTCCCCGGCCCGGGTCCCCTGGACAGGTCGATAACCCGGCCCCAGGTCACCCGGTCATCTCGCGCACCCGGCCTGGTTCCCGGGTTCCGATGACCACCCCGGCACCAGGACCACGGGTCACGTGGGGACACCGGCCCCAGGTGACCGGGTCACGTGGGGTCACCGGCCCCAGGTCAGCGGGTCACGTGGGGACCCCGGCCCCAGGTCAGCGGGTCACGTGGGGACCCCGGACTCAGGTCAGAGGGTCACGTGGGGACCCCGGACCCAGGTCACCTGGTCATGTGTGGTACCCAGCCTGGTTCCCAGGTTCCGATGACCACCCCGGCCCCAGGTCACCGGGTCACGTGGGGACCCCGGCCCCAGGTGACCGGGTCACGTGGGGACACCGGCCCCAGGTGACCGGGTCACGTGGGGACACCGGCCCCAGGTAACCGGGTCATAGCGGGTCCCCGGACCCAGGTCGGGTCATGTCACGTCCCATGCCCGGGTCCCCGGGTTGGATTTTTACCCAGGCCCCGGGTCACAGGGTCATGTCGGGTCAACGGCCTGGGTACAAGGGTCTGGTGACCACCCCGACCCCAGGTCCCCGGGTCATGACGGGACAGCGGACCAGGTCCCCGAGTCCGGTCGACACCACAGCCCCAGGTCACCGGGTCACGTCGGCACCCCGGAACCAGGTCACCGGGTCATGTCGGGACCCAGCCCGGGTCCCCGGGACGGGTTTTTACCCCAGCCGCAGATCACCGGGTCCTGTCGGGTACCCGGGTCGGGTCCCCTGGACAGGTCGGCACCCCGGCCCCGGGTCACGGGGTCATGTCGGGTCGCTGTCCCGGGTACCAGTGTCAGGTGACCACCCCGGCCCCGGGAGACGGAGTCATACCGGGTCCCCGGCCCGGGTCCCCGGGTTGCATCGGGACAAAAGCACCGGATCACTGGATCACGTGGGGGCCCGGGCCCGGGTCCCCGGGTTGCATCGGGACACCAGCGAAGGACCACCGGGTCCTGTCGGGTCCCCGGCCCGGGTCCCCTGGACAGGTCGTTAACCCGGCCCCAGGTCACCGGGTCATGTCGCGCACCCGGCCTGGTTCCCACGTTCCGGTGACCACCCCGGCACCAGGACCCCGGGTCCCGTGGGGACCCCGGCCCCAGGTGACCGGGTCACGCGGGGTCACCGGCCCCAGGTCAGCGGGTCACGTGGGGTCACCGGCCCCAGGTGACCGGGTCACGTGAGGTCACCGGCCCAGGTCAGCGGGTCACGTGGGGACACCGGCCCCAGGTAACCAAGGCAGGTCGGGACCCAGCCCGGGTCCCCGGGACGGGTTTTTACCCCAGCCGCAGATCACCGGGTCCTGTCGGGTCCCCGGCCCGGGTCCCCTGGACAGGTCGATAACCCGGCCCCAGGTCACCCGGTCATCTCGCGCACCCGGCCTGGTTCCCAGGTTCCGATGACCACCCCGGCACCAGGACCCCGGGTCACGTGGGGACACCGGCCCCAGGTGACCGGGTCACGTGGGGTCACCGGCCCCAGGTCAGCGGGTCACGTGGGGACCCCGGCCCCAGGTGACCGGGTCACGTGGGGACACCGGCCCCAGGTAACCGGGTCATACCGAGTCCCCGGACCCAGGTCACCGGGTCAGTTCGGGACCCCGGACCCAGGTCGGGTCATGTCACGTCCCATGCCCGGGTCCCCGGGTTGGATTTTTACCCAGGCCCCGGGTCACAGGGTCATGTCGGGTCAACGGCCTGGGTACAAGAGTCCGGTCGACACCACAGCCCCAGGTCACGGGGTCATGTCGGGACCCAGCCCGGGTCCCCGGGACGGGTTTTTACCCCAGCCGCAGATCACCGGGTCCTGTCGGGTACCCGGGTCGGGTCCCCTGGACAGGTCGGCACCCCGGCCCCGGGTCACGGGGTCATGTCGGGTCGCTGTCCCGGGTACCAGTGTCAGGTGACCACCCCGGCCCCGGGAGACGGAGTCATACCGGGTCCCCGGCCCGGGTCCCCGGGTTGCATCGGGACAAAAGCACCGGATCACTGGATCACGTGGGGGCCCGGGCCCGGGTCCCCGGGTTGCATCGGGACACCAGCGAAGGACCACCGGGTCCTGTCGGGTCCCCGGCCCGGGTCCCCTGGACAGGTCGTTAACCTGGCCCCAGGTCACCGGGTCATGTCGCGCACCCGGCCTGGTTCCCACGTTCCGGTGACCACCCCGGCACCAGGACCCCGGGTCCCGTGGGGACCCCGGCCCCAGGTGACCGGGTCACGCGGGGTCACCGGCCCCAGGTCAGCGGGTCACGTGGGGTCACCGGCCCCAGGTCAGCGGGTCACGTGGGGACACCGGCCCCAGGTCACCGCGTCAGGTCGGGACCCCGAACCCAGGTCCACGAGTCCGTCGACACCACAGCCCCGGGTCACCGGGTCGTGTCGGGTAACCGGCCTGGTTCCCAGGTTCCGATGACCACCCCGGCACCAGGACTCCGGGTCACGTGGGGACACCGGCCCCAGGTGACCGGGTCACGTGGGGTCACCGGCCCCAGGTCATCGGGTCACGTGGGGTCACCGGCCCCAGGTGACCGGGTCACGTGGGGTCACCGGCCCCAGGTCATCGGGTCACGTGGGGTCACCGGCCCCAGGTGACCGGGTCACGTGGGGTCACCGGCCCCAGGTCAGCGGGTCACGTGGGGACACCGGCCCCAGGTGACCGGGTCACGTGGGGTCACCGGCCCCAGGTGACCGGGTCACGTGGGGACACCGGCCCCAGGTGACCGGGTCACGTGGGGTCACCGGCCCCAGGTCAGCGGGTCACGTGGGGTCACCGGCCCCAGGTGACCCGGTCACGTGGGGTCACCGGCCCCAGGTGACCGGGTCACGTGGGGTCACCGGCCCCAGGTGACCGGGTCACGTGGGGTCACCGGCCCCATGTGACCGGGTCACGTGGGGACACCGGCCCCAGGTGACCGGGTCACGTGGGGTCACCGGCCCCAGGTCAGCGGGTCACGTGGGGACACCGGCCCCAGGTGACCGGGTCACGTGGGGTCACCGGCCGCAGGTCAGCGGGTCACGTGGGGACACCGGCCCCAGGTAACCAAGGCATGTCGGGACCCAGCCCGGGTCCCCGGGACGGGTTTTTACCCCAGCCGCAGATCACCGGGTCCTGTCGGGTCCCCGGCCCGGGTCCCCTGGACAGGTCGATAACCCGGCCCCAGGTCACCCGGTCATCTCGCGCACCCGGCCTGGTTCCCAGGTTCCGATGACCACCCCGGCACCAGGACCCCGGGTCACGTGGGGTCACCGGCCCCAGGTGACCGGGTCACGTGGGGACACCGGCCCCAGGTGACCGGGTCACGTGGGGACCCCGGACCCAGGTCAGCGGGTCACGTGGGGACCCCGGACCCAGGTAACCGGGTCATACCGAGTCCCCGGACCCAGGTCACCGGGTCAGTTCGGGACCCCGGACCCAGGTCGGGTCATGTCACATCCCATGCCCGGGTCCCCGGGTTGGATTTTTACCCAGGCCCCGGGTCACAGGGTCATGTCGGGTCAACGGCCTGGGTACAAGGTTCTGGTGACCACCCCGACCCCAGGTCCCCGGGTCATGACAGGACACCGGACCAGGTCCCCGAGTCCGGTCGACACCACAGCCCCAGGTCACGGGGTCATGTCGGGACCCAGCCCGGGTCCCCGGGACGGGTTTTTACCCCAGCCGCAGATCACCGGGTCCTGTCGGGTACCCGGGTCGGGTCCCCTGGACAGGTCGGCACCCCGGCCCCGGGTCACGGGGTCATGTCGGGTCGCTGTCCCGGGTACCAGTGTCAGGTGACCACCCCGGCCCCGGGAGACGGAGTCATACCGGGTCCCCGGCCCGGGTCCCCGGGTTGCATCGGGACAAAAGCACCGGATCACTGGATCACGTGGGGGCCCGGGCCCGGGTCCCCGGGTTGCATCGGGACACCAGCGAAGGACCACCAGGTCCTGTCGGGTCCCCGGCCCGGGTCCCCTGGACAGGTCGTTAACCCGGCCCCAGGTCACCGGGTCATGTCGCGCACCCGGCCTGGTTCCCACGTTCAGGTGACCACCCCGGCACCAGGACCCCGAGTCCCGTGGGGACCCCGGCCCCAGGTGACCGGGTCACGCGGGGTCACCGGCCCCAGGTCAGGGGGTCACGTGGGGTCACCGGCCCCAGGTGACCGGGTCACGTGGGGTCACCGGCCCCAGGTGACCGGGTCACGTGGGGACACCGGCCCCAGGTGACCGGGTCACGTGGGGTCACCGGCCCCAGGTGACCGGGTCACGTGGGGTCACCGGCCCCAGGTCAGCGGGTCACGTGGGGACACCGGCCCCAGGTGACCGGGTCACGTGGGGTCACCGGCCCCAGGTCAGCGGGTCACGTGGGGACACCGGCCCCAGGTGACCGGGTCACGTGGGGTCACCGGTCCCAGGTGACCGGGTCACGTGGGGTCACCGGCCCCAGGTGACCGGGTCACGTCGGGTCACCGGCCCCAGGTGACCGGGTCACGTGGGGTCACCGGCCCCAGGTGACCGGGTCACGTGGGGACACCGGCCCCAGGTGACCGGGTCACGTGGGGTCACCGGCCCCAGGTGACCGGGTCACGTGGGGTCACCGGCCCCAGGTGACCGGGTCACGTGGAGACACCGGCCCCAGGTGATCGGGTCACGTGGGGTCACCGGCCCCAGGTCAGCGGGTCACGTGGGGACACCGGCCCCAGGTAACCAAGGCATGTCGGGACCCAGCCCGGGTCCCCGGGACGGGTTTTTACCCCAGCCGCAGATCACCGGGTCCTGTCGGGTCCCCGGCCCGGGTCCCCTGGACAGGTCGATAACCCGGCCCCAGGTCACCCGGTCATCTCGTGCACCCGGCCTGGTTCCCAGGTTCCGATGACCACCCCGGCACCAGGACCCCGGGTCACGTGGGGACACCGGCCCCAGGTGACCGGGTCACGTGGGGTCACCGGCCCCAGGTCAGCGGGTCACGTGGGGACCCCGGCCCCAGGTGACCGGGTCACGTGGGGACACCGGCCCCAGGTAACCGGGTCATACCGAGTCCCCGGACCCAGGTCACCGGGTCAGTTCGGGACCCCGGACCCAGGTCGGGTCATGTCACGTCCCATGCCCGGGTCCCCGGGTTGGATTTTTACCCAGGCCCCGGGTCACAGGGTCATGTCGGGTCAACGGCCTGGGTACAAGGGTCTGGTGACCACCCCGACCCCAGGTCCCCGGGTCATGACGGGACACCGGACCAGGTCCCCGAGTCCGGTCGACACCACAGCCCCAGGTCACGGGGTCATGTCGGGACCCAGCCCGGGTCCCCGGGATGGGTTTTTACCCCAGCCGCAGATCACCGGGTCCTGTCGGGTACCCGGGTCGGGTCCCCTGGACAGGTCGGCACCCCGGCCCCGGGTCACGGGGTCATGTCGGGTCGCTGTCCCGGGTACCAGTGTCAGGTGACCACCCCGGCCCCGGGAGACGGAGTCATACCGGGTCCCCGGCCCGGGTCCCCGGGTTGCATCGGGACAAAAGCACCGGATCACTGGATCACGTGGGGGCCCGGGCCCGGGTCCCCGGGTTGCATCGGGACACCAGCGAAGGACCACCGGGTCCTGTCGGGTCCCCGGCCCGGGTCCCCTGGACAGGTCGTTAACCCGGCCCCAGGTCACCGGGTCATGTCGCGCACCCGGCCTGGTTCCCACGTTCCGGTGACCACCCCGGCACCAGGACCCCGGGTCCCGTGGGGACCCCGGCCCCAGGTGACCGGGTCACGCGGGGTCACCGGCCCCAGGTCAGCGGGTCACGTGGGGTCACCGGCCCCAGGTCAGCGGGTCACGTGGGGACACCGGCCCCAGGTCAGCGGGTCACGTGGGGACACCGGCCCCAGGTCACCGCGTCAGGTCGGGACCCCGAACCCAGGTCCACGAGTCCGTCGACACCACAGCCCCGGGTCACCGGGTCGTGTCGGGTAAGCGGCCTGGTTCCCAGGTTCCGATGACCACCCCGGCACCAGGACTCCGGGTCACGTGGGGACACCGGCCCCAGGTGACCGGGTCACGTGGGGTCACCGTCCCCAGGTCAGCGGGTCACGTGGGGACCCAGGCCCCAGGTCACCGGATCACGTGGGGTCACCGGCCCCAGGTCAGCGGGTCACGTGGGGACCCCGGACCCAGGTCACCTGGTCATGTGTGGTACCCAGCCTGGTTCCCAGGTTCCGATGACCTCCCCGGCACCAGGACCCTGGGTCACGTGGGGACACCGGCCTCAGGTGACCGGGTCACGTGGGGTCACCGGCCCCAGGTCAGCGGGTCACGTGGGGACACCGGCCCCAGGTGACCGGGTCACGTGGGGACACCGGCCTCAGGTCAGCGGGTCACGTGGAGACACCGGCCCCAGGTCAGCGGGTCACGTGGGGACCCCGGACCCAGGTCAGCGGGTCACGTGGGGACACCGGCTCCAGGTAACCGGGTCATACCGAGTCCCCGGACCCAGGTCACCGGGTCAGTTCGGGACCCCGGACCCAGGTCGGGTCATGTCACGTCCCATGCCCGGGTCCCCGGGTTGGATTTTTACCCAGGCCCCGGGTCACAGGGTCATGTCGGGTCAACGGCCTGGGTACAAGGGTCTGGTGACCACCCCGACCCCAGGTCCCCGGGTCATGACGAGACACCATACCAGGTCCCCGAGTCCGGTCGACACCACAGCCCCAGGTCACGGGGTCATGTCGGGACCCAGCCCGGGTCCCCGGGACGGGTTTTTACCCCAGCCGCAGATCACCGGGTCCTGTCGGGTACCCGGGTCGGGTCCCCTGGACAGGTCGGCACCCCGGCCCCGGGTCACGGGGTCATGTCGGGTCGCTGTCCCGGGTACCAGTGTCAGGTGACCACCCCGGCCCCGGGAGACGGAGTCATACCGGGTCCCCGGCCCGGGTCCCCGGGTTGCATCGGGACAAAAGCACCGGATCACTGGATCACGTGGGGGCCCGGGCCCGGGTCCCCGGGTTGCATCGGGACACCAGCGAAGGACCACCGGGTCCTGTCGGGTCCCCGGCCCGGGTCCCCTGGACAGGTCGTTAACCCGGCCCCAGGTCACCGGGTCATGTCGCGCACCCGGCCTGGTTCCCACGTTCAGGTGACCACCCCGGCACCAGGACCCCGGGTCCCGTGGGGACCCCGGCCCCAGGTGACCGGGTCACGCGGGGTCACCGGCCCCAGGTCAGCGGGTCACGTGGGGTCACCGGCCCCAGGTGACCGGGTCACGTGGGGACACCGGCCCCAGGTCAGCGGGTCACGTGGGGACACCGGCCCCAGGTCACCGCGTCAGGTCGGGACCCCGAACCCAGGTCCACGAGTCCGTCGACACCACAGCCCCGGGTCACCGGGTCGTGTCGGGTAAGCGGCCTGGTTCCCAGGTTCCGATGACCACCCCGGCACCAGGACTCCGGGTCACGTGGGGACACCGGCCCCAGGTCACCGGGTCACGTGGGGTCACCGGACCCAGGTGACCCGGTCACGTGGGGTCACCGGCCCCAGGTGACCGGGTCACGTGGGGTCACCGGCCCCAGGTGACCGGGTCACGTGGGGTCACCGGCCCCAGGTGACCAGGTCACGTGGGGTCACCGGCCCCAGGTGACGGGGTCTCGTGGGGACACCGGCCCCAGGTGACCGGGTCACGTGGGGTCACCGGCCCCAGGTGACCGGGTCACGTGGGGTCACCGGCCCCAGGTGACCGGGTCACGTGGGGTCACCGGCCCCGGGTGACCGGGTCACGTGAGGTCACCGGCCCCAGGTCACCGGGTCACGTGGGGTCACCGGCCCCAGGTGACCGGGTCACGTGGGGACACCGGCCCCAGGTGACCGGGTCACGTGGGGTCTCCGGCCCCAGGTGACCGGGTCACGTGGGGACACCGGCCCCAGGTGACCGGGTCACGTGGGGTCACCGGCCCCAGGTGACCGGGTCACGTGGGGTCACCGGCCCCAGGTCAGCGGGTCACGTGGGGACACCGGCCCCAGGTGACCAGGTCAAATGGGGTCACCGGCCCCAGGTGACCGGGTCACGTGGGGTCACCGGCCCCAGGTGACCGGGTCACGTGGGGTCACCGGCCCAGGTCAGCGGGTCACGTGGGGACACCGGCCCCAGGTAACCAAGGCAGGTCGGGACCCAGCCCGGGTCCCCGGGACGGGTTTTTACCCCAGCCGCAGATCACCGGGTCCTGTCGGGTCCCCGGCCCGGGTCCCCTGGACAGGTCGATAACCCGGCCCCAGGTCACCCGGTCATCTCGCGCACCCGGCCTGGTTCCCAGGTTCCGATGACCACCCCGGCACCAGGACCCCGGGTCACGTGGGGACACCGGCCCCAGGTGACCGGGTCACGTGGGGTCACCGGCCCCAGGTCAGCGGGTCACGTAGGGACCCCGGCCCCAGGTGACCGGGTCACGTGGGGACACCGGCCCCAGGTAACCGGGTCATACCGAGTCCCCGGACCCAGGTCACCGGGTCAGTTCGGGACCCCGGACCCAGGTCGGGTCATGTCACGTCCCATGCCCGGGTCCCCGGGTTGGATTTTTACCCAGGCCCCGGGTCACAGGGTCATGTCGGGTCAACGGCCTGGGTACAAGGGTCTGGTGACCACCCCGACCCCAGGTCCCCGGGTCATGACGGGACACCGGACCAGGTCCCCGAGTCCGGTCGACACCACAGCCCCAGGTCACCGGGTCATGTCGGGACCCAGCCCGGGTCCCCGGGACGGGTTTTTACCCCAGCCGCAGATCACCGGGTCCTGTCGGGTACCCGGGTCGGGTCCCCTGGACAGGTCGGCACCCCGGCCCCGGGTCACGGGGTCATGTCGGGTCGCTGTCCCGGGTACCAGTGTCAGGTGACCACCCCGGCCCCGGGAGACGGAGTCATACCGGGTCCCCGGCCCGGGTCCCCGGGTTGCATCGGGACAAAAGCACCGGATCACTGGATCACGTGGGGGCCCGGGCCCAGGTCCCCGGGTTGCATCGGGACACCAGCGAAGGACCACCGGGTCCTGTCGGGTCCCCGGCCTGGGTCCCCTGGACAGGTCGTTAACCCGGCCCCAGGTCACCGGGTCATGTCGCGCACCCGGCCTGGTTCCCACGTTCCGGTGACCACCCCGGCACCAGGACCCCGGGTCCCGTGGCGACCCCGGACCCAGGTGACCGGGTCACGTGGGGTCACCGGCACCAGGTGACCTGGTCACGTGGGGTCACCGGCCCCAGGTCAGCGGGTCACGTGGGGACACCGGCCCCAGGTCACCGCGTCAGGTCGGGACCCCGAACCCAGGTCCACGAGTCCGTCGACACCACAGCCCCGGGTCACCGGGTCGTGTCGGGTAACCGGCCTGGTTCCAAGGTTCCGATGACCACCCCGGCACCAGGACCCCGGGTCACGTGGGGACACCGGCCCCAGGTGACCGGGTCACGTGGGGACACCGGCCCCAGGTCATCGGGTCACGTGGGGACACCGGCCCCAGGTGACCGGGTCACGTGGGGTCACCGGCCCCAGGTGACCCGGTCACGTGGGGTCACCGGCCCCAGGTGACCGGGTCCCGTGGGGACACCGGCCCCAGGTGACCGGGTCACGTGGGGTCACCGGCCCCAGGTGACCGGGTCACGTGGGGTCACCGGCCCCAGGTGACCTGATCACGTGGGGTCACCGGCCCCAGGTGACCGGGTCACGTGGGGTCACCGGCCCCAGGTGACCGGGTCACGTGAGGTCACCGGCCCCAGGTGACCGGGTTACGTGGGGTCACCGGCCCCAGGTGACCGGGTCACGTGGGGACACCGGCCCCAGGTGACCGGGTCACGTGGGGTCACCGGCCCCAGGTGACCGGGTCACGTGGGGTCACCGGCCCCAGGTGACCGGGTCACGTGGGGTCACCGGCCCCAGGTCAGCGGGTCACGTGGGGTCACCGGCCCCAGGTGACCCGGTCACGTGAGGTCACCGGCCCCAGGTGACCGGGTCACGTGGGGTCACCGGCCCCAGGTGACCGGGTCACGTGGGGTCACCGGCCCCAGGTCAGCGGGTCACGTGGGGTCACCGGCCCCAGGTGACCGGGTCACGTGACGTAACCGGCCCCAGGTGACCGGGTCACGTGGGGTCACCGGCCCCAGGTGACCGGGTCACGTGGGGACACCGGCCCCAGGTGACCGGGTCACGTGGGGTCACCGGCCCCAGGTGACCGGGTCACGTGGGGTCACCGGCCCCAGGTGACCGGGTCACGTGGGGTCACCGGCCCCAGGTCAGCGGGTCACGTGGGGACACCGGCCCCAGGTGACCGGGTCACGTGGGGTCACCGGCCCCAGGTGACCGGGTCACGTGGGGTCACCGGCCCCAGGTGACCGGGTCACGTGGGGACACCGGCCCCAGGTGACCGGGTCACGTGGGGTCACCGGCCCCAGGTGACCGGGTCACGTGGGGTCACCGGCCCCAGGTCAGCGGGTCACGTGGGGTCACCGGCCCCAGGTCAGCGGGTCACGTGGGGACACCGGCCCCAGGTGACCGGGTCACGTGGGGTCACCGGCCCCAGGTGACCGGGTCACGTGGGGTCACCGGCCCCAGGTGACCGGGTCACGTGGGGACACCGGCCCCAGGTGACCGGGTCACGTGGGGTCACCGGCCCCAGGTGACCGGGTCACGTGGGGTCACCGGCACCAGGTGACCGGGTCACGTGGGGACACCGGCCCCAGGTGACCGGGTCACGTGGGGTCACCGGCCCCAGGTGACCGGGTCACGTGGGGACACCGGCCCCAGGTGACCGGGTCACGTGGGGTCACCGGCCCCAGGTGACCGGGTCACGTGGGGTCACCGGCCCCAGGTCAGCGGGTCACGTGGGGACCCCGGCCCCAGGTCAGCGGGTCACGTGGGGACCCCGGCCCCAGGTCAGAGGGTCACGTGGGGACCCCGGACCCAGGTCACCTGGTCATGTGTGGTACCCAGCCTGGTTCCCAGGTTCCGATGACCACCCCGGCCCCAGGTCACCGGGTCACGTGGGGACCCCGGCCCCAGGTGACCGGGTCACGTGGGGACACCGGCCCCAGGTAACCGGGTCATAGCGGGTCCCCGGACCCAGGTCGGGTCATGTCACGTCCCATGCCCGGGTCCCCGGGTTGGATTTTTACCCAGGCCCCGGGTCACAGGGTCATGTCGGGTCAACGGCCTGGGTACAAGGGTCTGGTGACCACCCCGACCCCAGGTCCCCGGGTCATGACGGGACACCGGACCAGGTCCCCGAGTCCGGTCGACACCACAGCCCCAGGTCACCGGGTCATGTCGGGACCCAGCCCGGGTCCCTGGGACGGGTTTTTACCCCAGCCGCAGATCACCGGGTCCTGTCGGGTACCCGGGTCGGGTCCCCTGGACAGGTCGGCACCCCGGCCCTGGGTCACGGGGTCATGTCGGGTCGCTGTCCCGGGTACCAGTGTCAGGTGACCACCCCGGCCCCGGGAGACGGAGTCATACCGGGTCCCCGGCCCGGGTCCCCGGGTTGCATCGGGACAAAAGCACCGGATCACTGGATCACGTGGGGGCCCGGGCCCGGGTCCCCGGGTTGCATCGGGACACCAGCGAAGGACCACCGGGTCCTGTCGGGTCCCCGGCCCGGGTCCCCTGGACAGGTCGTTAACCCGGCCCCAGGTCACCGGGTCATGTCGCGCACCCGGCCTGGTTCCCACGTTCCGGTGACCACCCCGGCACCAGGACCCCGGGTCCCGTGGGGACCCCGGCCCCAGGTGACCGGGTCACGCGGGGTCACCGGCCCCAGGTCAGCGGGTCACGTGGGGTCACCGGCCCCAGGTCAGCGGGTCACGTGGGGACACCGGCCCCAGGTCAGCGGGTCACGTGGGGATACCGGCCCCAGGTCACCGCGTCAGGTCGGGACCCCGAACCCAGGTCCACGAGTCCGTCGACACCACAGCGCCGGGTCACCGGGTCGTGTCGGGTACCTGGCCTGGTTCCCAGGTTCCGATGACCACCCCGGCACCAGGACTCCGGGTCACGTGGGGACACCGGCCCCAGGTCACCGGGTCACGTGGGGTCACCGGCCCCAGGTCAGCGGGTCACGTGGGGACCCCGGCCCCAGGTCAGAGGGTCACGTGGGGACCCCGGACCCAGGTCACCTGGTCATGTGTGGTACCCAGCCTGGTTCCCAGGTTCCGATGACCTCCCCGGCACCAGGACTCCGGGTCACGTGGGGTCACCGGCCCCAGGTGACCGGGTCACGTGGGGACACCGGCCCCAGGTCAGCGGGTCACGTGGGGACCCCGGCCCCAGGTCAGCGGGTCACGTGGGGACACCGGCCCCAGGTCAGCGGGTCACGTGGGGACACCGGCCTCAGGTCAGCGGGTCACGTGGGGACCCCGGCCCCAGGTCAGCGGGTCACGTGGGGACACCGGCCCCAGGTCAGCGGGTCACGTGGGGACACCGGCCTCAGGTCAGCGGGTCACGTGGGGACACCGGCCCCAGGTCAGCGGGTCACATGGGGACCCCGGCCCCAGGTCAGCGGGTCACGTGGGTACACCGGCCCCAGGTAACCGGGTCATACCGAGTCCCCGGACCCAGGTCACCGGGTCAGTTCGGGACCCCGGACCCAGGTCGGGTCATGTCACGTCCCATGCCCGGGTCCCCGGGTTGGATTTTTACCCAGGCCCCGGGTCACAGGGTCATGTCGGGTCAACGGCCTGGGTACAAGGGTCTGGTGACCACCCCGACCCCAGGTCCCCGGGTCATGACGGGACACCGGACCAGGTCCCCGAGTCCGGTCGACACCACAGCCCCAGGTCACCGGGTCATGTCGGGACCCAGCCCGGGTCCCCGGGACGGGTTTTTACCCCAGCCGCAGATCACCGGGTCCTGTCGGGTACCCGGGTCGGGTCCCCTGGACAGGTCGGCACCCCGGCCCCGGGTCACGGGGTCATGTCGGGTCGCTGTCCCGGGTACCAGTGTCAGGTGACCACCCCGGCCCCGGGAGACGGAGTCATACCGGGTCCCCGGCCCGGGTCCCCGGGTTGCATCGGGACAAAAGCACCGGATCACTGGATCACGTGGGGGCCCGGGCCCAGGTCCCCGGGTTGCATCGGGACACCAGCGAAGGACCACCGGGTCCTGTCGGGTCCCCGGCCCGGGTCCCCTGGACAGGTCGTTAATCCGGCCCCAGGTCACCAGGTCATGTCGCGCACCCGGCCTGGTTCCCACGTTCCGGTGACCACCCCGGCACCAGGACCCCGGGTCCCGTGGGGACCCCGGACCCAGGTGACCGGGTCACGTGGGGTCACCGGCACCAGGTGACCGGGTCACGTGGGGTCACCGGCCCCAGGTGACCTGGTCACGTGGGGTCACCGGCCCCAGGTCATCGGGTCACGTGGGGACACCGGCCCCAGGTCACCGCGTCAGGTCGGGACCCCGAACCCAGGTCCACGAGTCCGTCGACACCACAGCCCCGGGTCACCGGGTCGTGTCGGGTAACCGGCCTGGTTCCAAGGTTCCGATGACCACCCCGGCACCAGGACCCCGGGTCACGTGGGGACACCGGCCCCAGGTGACCGGGTCACGTGGGGACACCGGCCCCAGGTCATCGGGTCACGTGGGGACACCGGCCCCAGGTGACCGGGTCACGTGGGGTCACCGGCCCCAGGTGACCCGGTCACGTGGGGTCACCGGCCCCAGGTGACCGGGTCACGTGGGGACACCGGCCCCAGGTGACCGGGTCACGTGGGGTCACCGGCCCCAGGTGACCGGGTCACGTGGGGTCACCGGCCCCAGGTGACCTGGTCACGTGGGGTCACCGGCCCCAGGTGACCGGGTCACGTGGGGTCACCGGCCCCAGGTGACCGGGTCACGTGAGGTCACCGGCCCCAGGTGACCGGGTTACGTGGGGTAACCGGCCCCAGGTGACCGGGTCACGTGGGGACACCGGCCCTAGGTGACCGGGTCACGTGGGGTCACCGGCCCCAGGTGACCGGGTCACGTGGGGTCACCGGCCCCAGGTGACCGGGTCACGTGGGGTCACCGGCCCCAGGTCAGCGGGTCACGTGGGGTCACCGGCCCCAGGTGACCCGGTCACGTGAGGTCACCGGCCCCAGGTGACCGGGTCACGTGGGGTCACCTGCCCCAGGTGACCGGGTCACGTGGGGTCACCGGCCCCAGGTCAGCGGGTCACGTGGGGTCACCGGCCCCAGGTGACCGGGTCACGTGAGGTCACCGGCCCCAGGTGACCGGGTCACGTGGGGTCACCGGCCCCAAGTGACCGGGTCACGTGGGGACACCGGCCCCAGGTGACCGGGTCACGTGGGGTCACCGGCCCCAGGTGACCGGGTCACGTGGGGTCACCGGCCCCAGGTGACCGGGTCACGTGGGGTCACCGGCCCCAGGTCAGCGGGTCACGTGGGGACACCGGCCCCAGGTGACCGGGTCACGTGGGGTCACCGGCCCCAGGTGACCGGGTCACGTGGGGTCACCGGCCCCAGGTGACCGGGTCACGTGGGGACACCGGCCCCAGGTGACCGGGTCACGTGGGGTCACCGGCCCCAGGTGACCGGGTCACGTGGGGTCACCGGCCCCAGGTCAGCGGGTCACGTGGGGACACCGGCCCCAGGTGACCGGGTCACGTGGGGTCACCGGCCCCAGGTGACCGGGTCACGTGGGGTCACTGGCCCCAGGTGACCGGGTCACGTGGGGTCACCGGCCCCAGGTGACCGGGTCACGTGGGGACACCGGCCCCAGGTGACCGGGTCACGTGGGGTCACCGGCCCCAGGTGACCGGGTCACGTGGGGTCACCGGCACCAGGTGACCGGGTCACGTGGGGACACCGGCCCCAGGTGACCGGGTCACGTGGGGTCACCGGCCCCAGGTGACCGGGTCACGTGGGGACACCGGCCCCAGGTGACCGGGTCACGTGGGGTCACCGGCCCCAGGTGACCGGGTCACGTGGGGTCACCGGCCCCAGGTGACCGGGTCACGTGGGGTCACCGGCACCAGGTCAGCGGGTCACGTGGGGACCCCGGCCCCAGGTCAGCGGGTCACGTGGGGACCCCGGCCCCAGGTCAGAGGGTCACGTGGGGACCCCGGACCCAGGTCACCTGGTCATGTGTGGTACCCAGCCTGGTTCCCAGGTTCCGATGACCACCCCGGCCCCAGGTCACCGGGTCACGTTGGGACCCCGGCCCCAGGTGACCGGGTCACGTGGGGACACCGGCCCCAGGTGACCGGGTCACGTGGGGACACCGGCCCCAGGTAACCGGGTCATAGCGGGTCCCCGGACCCAGGTCGGGTCATGTCACGTCCCATGCCCGGGTCCCCGGGTTGGATTTTTACCCAGGCCCCGGGTCACAGGGTCATGTCGGGTCAACGGCCTGGGTACAAGGGTCTGGTGACCACCCCGACCCCAGGTCCCCGGGTCATGACGGGACACCGGACCAGGTCCCCGAGTCCGGTCGACACCACAGCCCCAGGTCACCGGGTCATGTCGGGACCCAGCCCGGGTCCCTGGGACGGGTTTTTACCCCAGCCGCAGATCACCGGGTCCTGTCGGGTACCCGGGTCGGGTCCCCTGGACAGGTCGGCACCCCGGCCCCGGGTCACGGGGTCATGTCGGGTCGCTGTCCCGGGTACCAGTGTCAGGTGACCACCCCGGCCCCGGGAGACGGAGTCATACCGGGTCCCCGGCCCGGGTCCCCGGGTTGCATCGGGACAAAAGCACCGGATCACTGGATCACGTGGGGGCCCGGGCCCGGGTCCCCGGGTTGCATCGGGACACCAGCGAAGGACCACCGGGTCCTGTCGGGTCCCCGGCCCGGGTCCCCTGGACAGGTCGTTAACCCGGCCCCAGGTCACCGGGTCATGTCGCGCACCCGGCCTGGTTCCCACGTTCCGGTGACCACCCCGGCACCAGGACCCCGGGTCCCGTGGGGACCCCGGCCCCAGGTGACCGGGTCACGCGGGGTCACCGGCCCCAGGTCAGCGGGTCACGTGGGGTCACCGGCCCCAGGTCAGCGGGTCACGTGGGGACACCGGCCCCAGGTCAGCGGGTCACGTGGGGATACCGGCCCCAGGTCACCGCGTCAGGTCGGGACCCCGAACCCAGGTCCACGAGTCCGTCGACACCACAGCCCCGGGTCACCGGGTCGTGTCGGGTAAGCGGCCTGGTTCCCAGGTTCCGATGACCACCCCGGCACCAGGACTCCGGGTCACGTGGGGACACCAGCCCCAGGTCACCGGGTCACGTGGGGTCACCGGCCCCAGATCAGCGGGTCACGTGGGGACCCCGGCCCCAGGTCAGAGGGTCACGTGGGGACCCCGGACCCAGGTCACCTGGTCATGTGTGGTACCCAGCCTGGTTCCCAGGTTCCGATGACCTCCCCGGCACCAGGACTCCGGGTCACGTGGGGTCACCGGCCCCAGGTGACCGGGTCACGTGGGGACACCGGCCCCAGGTCAGCGGGTCACGTGGGGACACCGGCCCCAGGTCAGCGGGTCACGTGGGGACACCGGCCTCAGGTCAGCGGGTCACGTGGGGACACCGGCCCCAGGTCAGCGGGTCACGTGGGGACCCCGGACCCAGGTCAGCGGGTCACGTGGGGACACCGGCCCCAGGTAACCGGGTCATACCGAGTCCCCGGACCCAGGTCACCGGGTCAGTTCAGGACCCCGGACCCAGGTCGGGTCATGTCACGTCCCATGCCCGGGTCCCCGGGTTGGATTTTTACCCAGGCCCCGGGTCACAGGGTCATGTCGGGTCAACGGCCTGGGTACAAGGGTCTGGTGACCACCCCGACCCCAGGTCCCCGGGTCATGACGGGACACCGGACCAGGTCCCCGAGTCCGGTCGACACCACAGCTCCAGGTCACCGGGTCATGTCGGGACCCAGCCCGGGTCCCCGGGACGGGTTTTTACCCCAGCCGCAGATCACCGGGTCCTGTCGGGTACCCGGGTCGGGTCCCCTGGACAGGTCGGCACCCCGGCCCCGGGTCACGGGGTCATGTCGGGTCGCTGTCCCGGGTACCAGTGTCAGGTGACCACCCAGGCCCCGGGAGACGGAGTCATACCGGGTCCCCGGCCCGGGTCCCCGGGTTGCATCGGGACAAAAGCACCGGATCACTGGATCACGTGGGGGCCCGGGCCCGGGTCCCCGGGTTGCATCGGGACACCAGCGAAGGACCACCGGGTCCTGTCGGGTCCCCGGCCCGGGTCCCCTGGACAGGTCGTTAACCCGGCCCCAGGTCACAGGGTCATGTCGCGCACCCGGCCTGGTTCCCACGTTCCGGTGACCACCCCGGCACCAGGACCCCGGGTCCCGTGGGGACCCCGGCCCCAGGTGACCGGGTCACGTGGGGTCACCGGCACCAGGTGACCGGGTCACGTGGGGTCACCGGCCCCAGGTGACCTGGTCACGTGGGGACACCGGCCCCAGGTCATCGGGTCACGTGGGGACACCGGCCCCAGGTGACCGGGTCACGTGGGGTCACCGGCCCCAGGTGACCCAGTCACGTGGGGTCACCGGCCCCAGGTGACCGGGTCACGTGGGGTCACCGGCCCCAGGTGACCTGGTCACGTGGGGTCACCGGCCCCAGGTGACCGGGTCACGTGGGGTCACCGGCCCCAGGTGACCTGGTCACGTGGGGTCACCGGCCCCCAGGTGACCGGGTCACGTGGGGTCACCGGCCCCAGGTGACCGGGTCACGTGAGGTCACCGGCCCCAGGTGACCGGGTTACGTGGGGTCACCGGCCCCAGGTGACCGGGTCACGTGGGGACACCGGCCCCAGGTGACCGGGTCACGTGGGGTCACCGGCCCCAGGTGACCGGGTCACGTGGGGTCACCGGCCCCAGGTCAGCGGGTCACGTGGGGACACTGGCCCCAGGTGACCGGGTCACGTGGGGTCACCGGCCCCAGGTGACCGGGTCACGTGGGGTCACCGGCCCCAGGTGACCGGGTCACGTGGGGTCACCGGCACCAGGTGACCGGGTCACGTGGGGACACCGGCCCCAGGTGACCGGGTCACGTGGGGTCACCGGCACCAGGTGACCGGGTCACGTGGGGACACCGGCCCCAGGTGACCGGGTCACGTGGGGTCACCGGCCCCAGGTCAGCGGGTCACGTGGGGACACCGGCCCCAGGTGACCGGGTCACGTGGGGTCACCGGCCCCAGGTGACCGGGTCACGTGGGGTCACCGGCACCAGGTGACCGGGTCACGTGGGGACACCGGCCCCAGGTGACCGGGTCACGTGGGGTCACCGGCTCCAGGTCAGCGGGTCACGTGGGGTCACCGGCCCCAGGTGACCCGGTCACGTGAGGTCACCGGCCCCAGGTGACCGGGTCACGTGGGGTCACCGGCCCCAGGTGACCGGGTCACGTGGGGTCACCGGCCCCAGGTCAGCGGGTCACGTGGGGACACCGGCCCCAGGTGACCGGGTCACGTGGGGTCACCGGCCCCAGGTGACCGGGTCACGTGGGGACACCGGCCCCAGGTGACCGGGTCACGTGGGTCACCGGCCCCAGGTAACAGGCAACAATGTCGGGACCCAGCCCGGGTCCCCGGGACGGGTTTTTACCCCAGCCGCAGATCACCGGGTCCTGTCGGGTCCCCAGCCCGGGTCCCCTGGACAGGTCGATAACCCGGCCCCAGGTCACCCGGTCATCTCGCGCACCCGGCCTGGTTCCCAGGTTCCGATGACCACCCCCGGCACCAGGACCCCGGGTCACGTGGGGACACCGGCCCCAGGTGACCGGGTCACGTGGGGTCACCGGCCCCAGGTCAGCGGGTCACGTGGGGACCCCGGCCCCAGGTCAGCGGGTCACGTGGGGACCCCGGACCCAGGTCACCTGGTCATGTGTGGTACCCAGCCTGGTTCCCAGGTTCCGATGACCACCCCGGCCCCAGGTGACCGGGTCACGTGGGGACCCCGGCCCCAGGTGACCGGGTCACGTGGGGACACCGGCCCCAGGTGACCGGGTCATAGCGGGTCCCCGGACCCAGGTCGGGTCATGTCATGTCCCATGCCCGGGTCCCCGGGTTGGATTTTTACCCAGGCCCCGGGTCACAGGGTCATGTCGGGTCAACGGCCTGGGTACAAGGGTCTGGTGACCACCCCGACCCCAGGTCCCCGGGTCATGACGGGACAGCGGACCAGGTCCCCGAGTCTGGTCGACACCACAGCCCCAGGTCACCGGGTCACGTCGGCACCCCGGAACCAGGTCACCGGGTCATGTCGGGACCCAGCCCGGGTCCCCGGGACGGGTTTTTACCCCAGCCGCAGATCACCGGGTCCTGTCGGGTACCCGGGTCGGGTCCCCTGGACAGGTCGGCACCCCCGGCCCCGGGTCACGGGGTCATGTCGGGTCGCTGTCCCGGGTACCAGTGTCAGGTGACCACCCCGGCCCCGGGAGACGGAGTCATACCGGGTCCCCGGCCCGGGTCCCCGGGTTGCATCGGACAAAAGCACCGGATCACTGGATCACGTGGGGGCCCGGGCCCGGGTCCCCGGGTTGCATCGGGACACCAGCGAAGGACCACCGGGTCCTGTCGGGTCCCCGGCCCGGGTCCCCTGGACAGGTCGTTAACCCGGCCCCAGGTCACCGGGTCATGTCGCGCACCCCGGCCTGGTTCCCACGTTCCGGTGACCACCCCGGCACCAGGACCCCGGGTCCCGTGGGGACCCCGGCCCCAGGTGACCGGGTCACGCGGGGTCACCGGCCCCAGGTCAGCGGGTCACGTGGGGTCACCGGCCCCAGGTCAGCGGGTCACGTGGGGACACCGGCCCCAGGTCAGCGGGTCACGTGGGGACAACCGGCCCCAGGTCACCGCGTCAGGTCGGGACCCCGAACCCAGGTCCACGAGTCCGTCGACACCACAGCCCCGGGTCAACGGGTCGTGTCGGGTAACCGGCCTGGTTCCCAGGTTCCGATGACCACCCCGGCACCAGGACTCCGGGTCACGTGGGGACACCGGCCACAGGTCACCGGGTCACGTGGGGACCCCGGCCCCAGGTCACCGGGTCACGTGGGGTCACCGGCCCCAGGTCACCGGGTCACGTGGGGTCACCGGCTCCACGTCAGAGGGTCACGTGGGAACCCCGGACCCAGGTCACCTGGTCATGTGTGGTACCCAGCCTGGTTCCCAGGTTCCGATGACCTCCCCGGCACCAGGACCCCGGGTCACGTGGGGACACCGGCCCCAGGTCAGCGGGTCACGTGGGGACCCCGGCCCCAGGTGACCGGGTCACGTGGGGTCAGCGGCCCCAGGTCAGTGGGTCACGTGGGGACACCGGCCCCAGGTGACCGGGTCACGTGGGGTCACCGGCCCCAGGTGACCGGGTCACGTGGGGTCACCGGCCCCAGGTGACCGGGTCACGTGGGGACACCGGCCCCAGGGTGACCGGGTCACGTGGGGTCACCGGCCCCAGGTGACCGGGTCACGTGGGGTCACCGGCACCAGGTGACCGGGTCACGTGGGGACACCGGCCCCAGGTGACCGGGTCACGTGGGGTCACCGGCCCCAGGTGACCCGGTCACGTGGGGTCACCGGCCCCAGGTGACCGGGTCACGTGGGGTCACCGGCCCCAGGTAACCAAGGCATGTCGGGACCCAGCCCGGGTCCCCGGGACGGGTTTTTACCCCAGCCGCAGATCACCGGGTCCTGTCGGGTCCCCGGCCCGGGTCCCCTGGACAGGTCGATAACCCGGCCCCAGGTCACCCGGTCATCTCGCGCACCCGGCCTGGTTCCCAGGTTCCGATGACCACCCCGGCACCAGGACCCCGGGTCACGTGGGGACACCGGCCCCAGGTGACCGGGTCACGTGGGGTCACCGGCCCCAGGTCAGCGGGTCACGTGGGGACCCCGGCCCCAGGTCAGCGGGTCACGTGGGGACCCCGGCCCCAGGTCAGAGGGTCACGTGGGGACCCCGGACCCAGGTCAATTGGTCATGTGTGGTACCCAGCCTGGTTCCCAGGTTCCGATGACCACCCCGGCCCCAGGTCACCGGGTCACGTGGGGACCCCAGCCCCAGGTGACCGGGTCACGTGGGGACCCCGGCCCCAGGTGACCGGGTCACGTGGGGACACCGGCCCCAGGTAACCGGGTCATAGCGGGTCCCCGGACCCAGGTCGGGTCATGTCACGTCCCATGCCCGGGTCCCCGGGTTGGATTTTTACCCAGGCCCCGGGTCACAGGGTCATGTCGGGTCAACGGCCTGGGTACAAGGGTCTGGTGACCACCCCGACCCCAGGTCCCCGGGTCATGACGGGACAGCGGACCAGGTCCCCGAGTCCGGTCGACACCACAGCCCCAGGTCACCGGGTCACGTCGGCACCCCGGAACCAGGTCACCGGGTCATGTCGGGACCCAGCCCGGGTCCCTGGGACGGGTTTTTACCCCAGCCGCAGATCACCGGGTCCTGTCGGGTACCCGGGTCGGGTCCCCTGGACAGGTCGGCACCCCGGCCCCGGGTCACGGGGTCATGTCGGGTCGCTGTCCCGGGTACCAGTGTCAGGTGACCACCCCGGCCCCGGGAGACGGAGTCATACCGGGTCCCCGGCCCGGGTCCCCGGGTTGCATCGGGACAAAAGCACCGGATCACTGGATCACGTGGGGGCCCGGGCCCGGGTCCCCGGGTTGCATCGGGACACCAGCGAAGGACCACCGGGTCCTGTCGGGTCCCCGGCCCGGGTCCCCTGGACAGGTCGTTAACCCGGCCCCAGGTCACCGGGTCATGTCGCGCACCCGGCCTGGTTCCCACGTTCCGGTGACCACCCCGGCACCAGGACCCCGGGTCCCGTGGGGACCTCGGCCCCAGGTGACCGGGTCACGCGGGGTCACCGGCCCCAGGTCAGCGGGTCACGTGGGGTCACCGGCCCCAGGTCAGCGGGTCACGTGGGGACACCGGCCCCAGGTCAGCGGGTCACGTGGGGACACCGGCCCCAGGTCACCGCGTCAGGTCGGGACCCCGAACCCAGGTCCACGAGTCCGTCGACACCACAGCCCCGGGTCAACGGGTCGTGTCGGGTAACCGGCCTGGTTCCCAGGTTCCGATGACCACCCCGGCACCAGGACTCCGGGTCACGTGGGGACACCGGCCCCAGGTCACCGGGTCACGTGGGGTCACCGGCCCCAGGTCAGCGGGTCACGTGGGGACACCGGCCCCAGGTGACCGGGTCACGTGGGGACCCCGGACCCAGGTCACCTGGTCATGTGTGGTACCCAGCCTGGTTCCCAGGTTCCGATGACCTCCCCGGCACCAGGACTCCGGGTCACGTGGGGTCACCGGCCCCAGGTGACCGGGTCACGTGGGGACACCGGCCCCAGGTCAGCGGGTCACGTGGGGACCCCGGCCCCAGGTCAGCGGGTCACGTGGGGACACCGGCCCCAGGTCAGCGGGTCACGTGGGGACCCCGGACCCAGGTCAGCGGGTCACGTGGGGACACCGGCCCCAGGTAACCGGGGCATACCGAGTCCCCGGACCCAGGTCACCGGGTCAGTTCAGGACCCCGGACCCAGGTCGGGTCATGTCACGTCCCATGCCCGGGTCCCCGGGTTGGATTTTTACCCAGGCCCCGGGTCACAGGGTCATGTCGGGTCAACGGCCTGGGTACAAGGGTCTGGTGACCACCCCGACCCCAGGTCCCCGGGTCATGACGGGACACCGGACCAGGTCCCCGAGTCCGGTCGACACCACAGCCCCAGGTCACCGGGTCATGTCGGGACCCAGCCCGGGTCCCCGGGACGGGTTTTTACCCCAGCCGCAGATCACCGGGTCCTGTCGGGTACCCGGGTCGGGTCCCCTGGACAGGTCGGCACCCCGGCCCCGGGTCACGGGGTCATGTCGGGTCGCTGTCCCGGGTACCAGTGTCAGGTGACCACCCAGGCCCCGGGAGACGGAGTCATACCGGGTCCCCGGCCCGGGTCCCCGGGTTGCATCGGGACAAAAGCACCGGATCACTGGATCACGTGGGGGCCCGGGCCCGGGTCCCCGGGTTGCATCAGGACACCAGCGAAGGACCACCGGGTCCTGTCGGGTCCCCGGCCCGGGTCCCCTGGACAGGTCGTTAACCCGGCCCCAGGTCACCGGGTCATGTCGCGCACCCGGCCTGGTTCCCACGTTCCGGTGACCACCCCGGCACCAGGACCCCGGGTCCCATGGGGACCCCGGCCCCAGGTGACCGGGTCACGTGGGGTCACCGGCACCAGGTGACCGGGTCACGTGGGGTAACCGGCCCCAGGTGACCTGGTCACGTGGGGACACCGGCCCCAGGTCATCGGGTCACGTGGGGACACCGGCCCCAGGTTACCGGGTCACGTGGGGTCACCGGCCCCAGGTGACCCGGTCACGTGGGGTCACCGGCCCCAGGTGACCGGGTCACGTGGGGACACCGGCCCCAGGTGACCGGGTCACGTGGGGTCACCGGCCCCAGGTGACCGGGTCACGTGGGGTCACCGGCCCCAGGTGACCTGGTCATGTGGGGTCACCGGCCCCAGGTGACCGGGTCACGTGGGGTCACCGGCCCCAGGTGACCGGGTCACGTGAGGTCACCGGCCCCAGGTCAGCGGGTCACGTGGGGTCACCGGCCCCAGGTGACCGGGTCACGTGGGGACACCGGCCCCAGGTGACCGGGTCACGTGGGGTCACCGACCCCAGGTGACCGGGTCACGTGGGGTCACCGGCCCCAGGTGACCGGGTCACGTGGGGACCCCGGCCCCAGGTGACCGGGTCACGTGGGGTCACCGGCCCCAGGTGACCGGGTCACGTGGGGACACCGGCCCCAGGTGACCGGGTCACGTGGGGTCACCGGCCCCAGGTGACCGGGTCACGTGGGGACACCGGCCCCAGGTGACCGGGTCACGTGGGGTCACCGGCCCCAGGTGACCGGGTCACGTGGGGACACCGGCCCCAGGTGACCGGGTCACGTGGGGTCACCGGCCCCAGGTGACCGGGTCACGTGGGGACACCGGCCCCAGGTGACCGGGTCACGTGGGGTCACCGGCCCCAGGTGACCGGGTCACGTGGGGTCACCGGCACCAGGTGACCGGGTCACGTGGGGACACCGGCCCCAGGTGACCGGGTCACGTGGGGTCACCGGCCCCAGGTCAGCGGGTCACGTGGGGACCCCGGCCCCAGGTCAGCGGGTCACGTGGGGACCCCGGCCCCAGGTCAGAGGGTCACGTGGGGACCCCGGACCCAGGTCACCTGGTCATGTGTGGTACCCAGCCTGGTTCCCAGGTTCCGATGACCACCCCGGACCCAGGTCACCGGGTCATGTGGGGACCCCGGCCCCAGGTGACCGGGTCACGTGGGGACACCGGCCCCAGGTGACCGGGTCACGTGGGGACACCGGCCCCAGGTAACCGGGTCATAGCGGGTCCCCGGACCCAGGTCGGGTCATGTCACGTCCCATGCCCGGGTCCCCGGGTTGGATTTTTACCCAGGCCCCGGGTCACAGGGTCATGTCGGGTCAACGGCCTGGGTACAAGGGTCTGGTGACCACCCCGACCCCAGGTCCCCGGGTCATGACGGGACAGCGGACCAGGTCCCCGAGTCCGGTCGACACCACAGCCCCAGGTCACCGGGTCACGTCGGCACCCCGGAACCAGGTCACCGGGTCATGTCGGGACCCAGCCCGGGTCCCTGGGACGGGTTTTTACCCCAGCCGCAGATCACCGGGTCCTGTCGGGTACCCGGGTCGGGTCCCCTGGACAGGTCGGCACCCCGGCCCCGGGTCACGGGGTCATGTCGGGTCGCTGTCCCGGGTACCAGTGTCAGGTGACCACCCCGGCCCCGGGAGACGGAGTCATACCGGGTCCCCGGCCCGGGTCCCCGGGTTGCATCGGGACAAAAGCACCGGATCACTGGATCACGTGGGGGCCCGGGCCCGGGTCCCCGGGTTGCATCGGGACACCAGCGAAGGACCACCGGGTCCTGTCGGGTCCCCGGCCCGGGTCCCCTGGACAGGTCGTTAACCCGGCCCCAGGTCACCGGGTCATGTCGCGCACCCGGCCTGGTTCCCAGGTTCCGGTGACCACCCCGGCACCAGGACCCCGGGTCCCGTGGGGACCCCGGCCCCAGGTGACCGGGTCACGCGGGGTCACCGGCCCCAGGTCAGCGGGTCACGTGGGGTCACCGGCCCCAGGTCAGCGGGTCACGTGGGGACACCGGCCCCAGGTCAGCGGGTCACGTGGGGACACCGGCCCCAGGTCACCGCGTCAGGTCGGGACCCCGAACCCAGGTCCACGAGTCCGTCGACACCACAGCCCCGGGTCACCGGGTCGTGTCGGGTAAGCGGCCTGGTTCCCAGGTTCCGATGACCACCCCGGCACCAGGACTCCGGGTCACGTGGGGACACCGGCCCCAGGTCAGCGGGTCACGTGGGGTCACCGGCCCCAGGTCAGCGGGTCACGTGGGGTCACCGGCCCCAGGTCAGCGGGTCACGTGGGGACACCGGCCCCAGGTAACCAAGGCATGTCGGGACCCAGCCCGGGTCCCCGGGACGGGTTTTTACCCCAGCCGCAGATCACCGGGTCCTGTCGGGTCCCCGGCCCGGGTCCCCTGGACAGGTCGATAACCCGGCCCCAGGTCACCCGGTCATCTCGCGCACCCGGCCTGGTTCCCAGGTTCCGATGACCACCCCGGCACCAGGACCCCGGGTCACGTGGGGACACCGGCCCCAGGTGACCGGGTCACGTGGGGACACCGGCCCCAGGTGACCGGGTCACGTGGGGACACCGGCCCCAGGTAACCGGGTCATAGCGTGTCCCCGGACCCAGGTCGAGTCATGTCATGTCCCATGCCCGGGTCCCCGGGTTGGATTTTTACCCAGGCCCCGGGTCACAGGGTCATGTCGGGTCAACGGCCTGGGTACAAGGGTCTGGTGACCACCCCGACCCCAGGTCCCCGGGTCATGACGGGACAGCGGACCAGGTCCCCGAGTCCGGTCGACACCACAGCCCCGGGTCACCGGGTCGTGTCGGGTAACCGGCCTGGTTCCCAGGTTCCGATGACCACCCCGGCACCAGGACTCCGGGTCACGTGGGGACACCGGCCACAGGTCACCGGGTCACGTGGGGACCCCGGCCCCAGGTCACCGGGTCACGTGGGGTCACCGGCCCAGGGTCACCGGGTCACGTGGGGTCACCGGCTCCAGGTCAGAGGGTCACGTGGGGACCCCGGACCCAGGTCACCTGGTCATGTGTGGTACCCAGCCTGGTTCCCAGGTTCCGATGTCCTCCCCGGCACCAGGACCCCGGGTCACGTGGGGACACCGGCCCCAGGTGACCGGGTCACGTGGGGTCACCGGCCCCAGGTCAGCGGGTCACGTGTGGACCCCGGCCCCAGGTGACCGGGTCACGTGGGGACCCCGGACCCAGGTCACCGGGTCATGTCGGGACCCAGCCTGGGTCCCCGGGACGGGTTTTTACCCCAGCCGCAGATCACCGGGTCCTGTCGGGTACCCGGGTCGGGTCCCCTGGACAGGTCGGCACCCCGGCCCCGGGTCACGGGGTCATGTCGGGTCGCTGTCCCCGGTACCAGTGTCAGGTGACCACCCCGGCCCCGGGAGACGGAGTCATACCGGGTCCCCGGCCCGGGTCCCCGGGTTGCATCGGGACACCAGCGAAGGACCACCGGGTCCTGTCGGGTCCCCGGCCCGGGTCCCCTGGACAGGTCGTTAACCCGGCCCCAGGTCACCGGGTCATGTCGCGCCCCCGGCCTGGTTCCCAGGTTCCGGTGACCACCCCGGCACCAGGACCCCGGGTCACGTGGGGACCCCGTCCCCAGGTCAGCGGGTCACGTGGGGACACTGGCCCCAGGTCACCGCGTCAGGTCGGGACCCCGAAGACAGGTCCACGAGTCCGTCGACACCACAGCCCCGGGTCACCGGGTCGTGTCGGGTAACCGGCCTGGTTCCAAGGTTCCGATGACCACCCCGGCACCAGGACTCCGGGTCACGTGGGGACACCGGCCCCAGGTGACCGGGTCACGTGGGGACACCGGCCCCAGGTCATCGGGTCACGTGGGGACACCGGCCCCAGGTGACCGGGTCACGTGGGGTCACCGGCCCCAGGTGACCCGGTCACGTGGGGTCACCGGCCCCAGGTGACCGGGTCACGTGGGGACACCGGCCCCAGGTGACCGGGTCACGTGGGGTCACCGGCCCCAGGTCAGCGGGTCACGTGGGGACCCCGGCCCCAGGTGACCTGGTCACGTGGGGTCACCGGCCCCAGGTGACCGGGTCACGTGGGGTCACCGGCCCCAGGTGACCCGGTCACGTGTGGTCACCGGCCCCAGGTGACCGGGTCACGTGGGGTCACCGGCCCCAGTTCAGCGGGTCACGTGGGGACACCGGCCCCAGGTGACCGGGTCACGTGGGGTCACCGGCCCCAGGTGACCGGGTCACGTGGGGACACCGGCCCCAGGTGACCGGGTCACGTGGGGTCACCGGCCCCAGGTCAGCGGGTCACGTGGGGACACCGGCCCCAGGTAACCAAGGCATGTCGGGACCCAGCCCGGGTCCCCGGGACGGGTTTTTACCCCAGCCGCAGATCACCGGGTCCTGTCGGGTCCCCGGCCCGGGTCCCCTGGACAGGTCGATAACCCGGCCCCAGGTCACCCGGTCATCTCGCGCACCCGGCCTGGTTCCCAGGTTCCGATGACCACCCCGGCACCAGGACCCCGGGTCACGTGGGGACACCGGCCCCAGGTGACCGGGTCACGTGGGGTCACCGGCCCCAGGTCAGCGGGTCACGTGGGGACCCCGGCCCCAGGTGACCTGGTCACGTGGGGACCCCGGACCCAGGTCACCTGGTCATGTGTGGTACCCAGCCTGGTTCCCAGGTTCCGATGACCACCCCGGCCCCAGGTCACCGGGTCACGTGGGGACCCCGGCCGCAGGTGACCGGGTCACGTGGGGTCACCGGCCCCAGGTGACCGGGTCACGTGGGGTCACCGGCCCCAGGTGACCGGGTCACGTGGGGACACCGGCCCCAGGTGACCGGGTCACGTGGGGTCACCGGCCCCAGGTGACCGGGTCACGTGGGGTCACCGGCCCCAGTTCAGCGGGTCACGTGGGGACACCGGCCCCAGGTGACCGGGTCACGTGGGGTCACCGGCCCCAGGTGACCGGGTCACGTGGGGACACCGGCCCCAGGTGACCGGGTCACGTGGGGTCACCGGCCCCAGGTCAGCGGGTCACGTGGGGACCCCGGCCCCAGGTGACCTGGTCACGTGGGGTCACCGGCCCCAGGTGACCGGGTCACGTGGGGTCACCGGCC
Organism: Somateria mollissima; assembly: GCA_951411735.1. Classification (NCBI taxonomy): domain Eukaryota; kingdom Metazoa; phylum Chordata; class Aves; order Anseriformes; family Anatidae; genus Somateria; species Somateria mollissima. The sequence continues at coordinate 600,944 of CATOCB010000101.1, read as the reverse complement.
CCAGGTGACCCGGTCACGTGTGGTCACCGGCCCCAGGTGACCGGGTCACGTGGGGTCACCGGCCCCAGTTCAGCGGGTCACGTGGGGACCCCGGCCCCAGGTGACCGGGTCACGTGGGGTCACCGGCCCCAGGTGACCGGGTCACGTGGGGACACCGGCCCCAGGTGACCGGGTCACGTGGGGTCACCGGCCCCAGGTCAGCGGGTCACGTGGGGACACCGGCCCCAGGTAACCAAGGCATGTCGGGACCCAGCCCGGGTCCCCGGGACGGGTTTTTACCCCAGCCGCAGATCACCGGGTCCTGTCGGGTCCCCGGCCCGGGTCCCCTGGACAGGTCGATAACCCGGCCCCAGGTCACCCGGTCATCTCGCGCACCCGGCCTGGTTCCCAGGTTCCGATGACCACCCCGGCACCAGGACCCCGGGTCACGTGGGGACACCGGCCCCAGGTGACCGGGTCACGTGGGGTCACCGGCCCCAGGTCAGCGGGTCACGTGGGGACCCCGGCCCCAGGTGACCTGGTCACGTGGGGACCCCGGACCCAGGTCACCTGGTCATGTGTGGTACCCAGCCTGGTTCCCAGGTTCCGATGACCACCCCGGCCCCAGGTCACCGGGTCACGTGGGGACCCCGGCCGCAGGTGACCGGGTCACGTGGGGTCACCGGCCCCAGGTGACCGGGTCACGTGGGGTCACCGGCCCCAGGTGACCGGGTCACGTGGGGACACCGGCCCCAGGTGACCGGGTCACGTGGGGTCACCGGCCCCAGGTGACCGGGTCACGTGGGGTCACCGGCCCCAGTTCAGCGGGTCACGTGGGGACACCGGCCCCAGGTGACCGGGTCACGTGGGGTCACCGGCCCCAGGTGACCGGGTCACGTGGGGACACCGGCCCCAGGTGACCGGGTCACGTGGGGTCAACGGCCCCAGGTCAGCGGGTCACGTGGGGACCCCGGCCCCAGGTGACCTGGTCACGTGGGGTCACCGGCCCCAGGTGACCGGGTCACGTGGGGTCACCGGCCCCAGGTGACCCGGTCACGTGTGGTCACCGGCCCCAGGTGACCGGGTCACGTGGGGTCACCGGCCCCAGTTCAGCGGGTCACGTGGGGACACCGGCCCCAGGTGACCGGGTCACGTGGGGTCACCGGCCCCAGGTGACCGGGTCACGTGGGGACACCGGCCCCAGGTGACCGGGTCACGTGGGGTCACCGGCCCCAGGTCAGCGGGTCACGTGGGGACACCGGCCCCAGGTAACCAAGGCATGTCGGGACCCAGCCCGGGTCCCCGGGACGGGTTTTTACCCCAGCCGCAGATCACCGGGTCCTGTCGGGTCCCCGGCCCGGGTCCCCTGGACAGGTCGATAACCCGGCCCCAGGTCACCCGGTCATCTCGCGCACCCGGCCTGGTTCCCAGGTTCCGATGACCACCCCGGCACCAGGACCCCGGGTCACGTGGGGACACCGGCCCCAGGTGACCGGGTCACGTGGGGTCACCGGCCCCAGGTCAGCGGGTCACGTGGGGACCCCGGCCCCAGGTGACCTGGTCACGTGGGGACCCCGGACCCAGGTCACCTGGTCATGTGTGGTACCCAGCCTGGTTCCCAGGTTCCGATGACCACCCCGGCCCCAGGTCACCGGGTCACGTGGGGACCCCGGCCGCAGGTGACCGGGTCACGTGGGGTCACCGGCCCCAGGTGACCGGGTCACGTGGGGTCACCGGCCCCAGGTGACCGGGTCACGTGGGGACACCGGCCCCAGGTGACCGGGTCACGTGGGGTCACCGGCCCCAGGTGACCGGGTCACGTGGGGTCACCGGCCCCAGGTGACCCGGTCACGTGGGGTCACCGGCCCCAGGTGACCGGGTCACGTGGGGTCACCGGCCCCAGGTCAGCAGGTCACGTGGGGACACCGGCCCCAGGTGACCGGGTCACGTGGGGTCACCGGCCCCAGGTGACCGGGTCACGTGGGGACACCGGCCCCAGGTAACCAAGGCAGGTCGGGACCCAGCCCGGGTCCCCGGGACGGGTTTTTACCCCAGCCGCAGATCACCGGGTCCTGTCGGGTCCCCGGCCCGGGTCCCCTGGACAGGTCGTTAACCCGGCCCCAGGTCACCCGGTCATGTCGCGCACCCGGCCTGGTTCCCAGGTTCCGATGACCACCCCGGCACCAGGACCCCGGGTCACGTGGGGACACCGGCCCCAGGTGACCAGGTCACGTGGGGTCACCGGCCCCAGGTCAGCGGGTCACGTGGGGACCCCGGCCCCAGGTCAGCGGGTCACGTGGGGACCCCGGCCCCAGGTGACCGGGTCACGTGGGGACACCGGCCCCAGGTAACCGGGACATAGCGGGTCCCCTGACCCAGGTCGGGTCATGTCACGTCCCATGCCCGGGTCCCCGGGTTGGATTTTTACCCAGGCCCCGGGTCACAGGGTCATGTCGGGTCAACGGCCTGGGTACAAGGGTCTGGTGACCACCCCGACCCCAGGTCCCCGGGTCATGACGGGACACCGGACCAGGTCCCCGAGTCCGGTCGACACCACAGCCCCAGGTCACCGGGTCACGTCGGCACCCCGGAACCAGGTCACCGGGTCATGTCGGGACCCAGCCCGGGTCCCCGGGACGGGTTTTTACCCCAGCCGCAGATCACCGGGTCCTGTCGGGTACCCGGGTCGGGTCCCCTGGACAGGTCGGCACCCCGGCCCCGGGTCACGGGGTCATGTCGGGTCGCTGTCCCGGGTACCAGTTCAGGTGACCACCCCGGCCCCGGGAGACGGAGTCATACCGGGTCCCCGGCCCGGGTCCCCGGGTTGCATCGGGACAAAAGCACCGGATCACTGGATCACGTGGGGGCCCGGGCCCGGGTCCCCGGGTTGCATCGGGACACCAGCGAAGGACCACCGGGTCCTGTCGGGTCCCCGGCCCGGGTCCCCTGGACAGGTAGTTAACCCGGCCCCAGGTCACCGGGTCATGTCGCGCACCCGGCCTGGTTCCCAGGTTCCGGTGACCACCCCGGCACCAGGACCCCGGGTCCCGTGGGGACCCCGGCCCCAGGTGACCGGGTCACGCGGGGTCACCGGCCCCAGGTCAGCGGGTCACGTGGGGTCACCGGCCCCAGGTCAGCGGGTCACGTGGGGACACCGGCCCCAGGTCAGCGGGTCACGTGGGGACACCGGCCCCAGGTCACCGCGTCAGGTCGGGACCCCGAACCCAGGTCCACGAGTCCGTCGACACCACAGCCCCGGGTCACCGGGTCGTGTCGGGTAAGCGGCCTGGTTCCCAGGTTCCGATGACCACCCCGGCACCAGGACTCCGGGTCACGTGGGGACACCGGCCCCAGGTGACCGGGTCACGTGGGGTCACCGGCCCCAGGTCAGCGGGTCACGTGGGGACCCCGGCCCCAGGTCACCGGATCACGTGGGGTCACCGGCCCCAGGTCAGCGGGTCACGTGGGGACCCCGGACCCAGGTCACCTGGTCATGTGTGGTACCCAGCCTGGTTCCCAGGTTCCGATGACCTCCCCGGCCCCAGGTCAGCGGGTCACGTGGGGACACCGGCCCCAGGTGACCGGGTCACGTGGGGACACCGGCCCCAGGTCAGCGGGTCACGTGGGGACCCCGGCCCCTGGTCAGCGGGTCACGTGGGGACACCGGCCCCAGGTGACCGGGTCACGTGGGGACACCGGCCTCAGGTCAGCGGGTCACGTGGGGACACCGGCCCCAGGTCAGCGGGTCACGTGGGGACCCCGGACCCAGGTCAGCGGGTCACGTGGGGACACCGGCCCCAGGTAACCTGGTCATACCGAGTCCCCGGACCCAGGTCACCGGGTCAGTTCGGGACCCCGGACCCAGGTCGGGTCATGTCACGTCCCATGCCCGGGTCCCCGGGTTGGATTTTTACCCAGGCCCCGGGTCACAGGGTCATGTCGGGTCAACGGCCTGGGTACAAGGGTCTGGTGACCACCCCGACCCCAGGTCCCCGGGTCATGACGGGACACCGGACCAGGTCCCCGAGTCCGGTCGACACCACAGCCCCAGGTCACCGGGTCATGTCGGGACCCAGCCCGGGTCCCCGGGACGGGTTTTTACCCCAGCCGCAGATCACCGGGTCCTGTCGGGTACCCGGGTCGGGTCCCCTGGACAGGTCGGCACCCCGGCCCCGGGTCACGGGGTCATGTCGGGTCGCTGTCCCGGGTACCAGTGTCAGGTGACCACCCTGGCCCCGGGAGACGGAGTCATACCGGGTCCCCGGCCCGGGTCCCCGGGTTGCATCGGGACAAAAGCACCGGATCACTGGATCACGTGGGGGCCCGGGCCCGGGTCCCCGGGTTGCATCGGGACACCAGCGAAGGACCACCGGGTCCTGTCGGGTCCCCGGCCCGGGTCCCCTGGACAGGTCGTTAACCCGGCCCCAGGTCACCGGGTCATGTCGCGCACCCGGCCTGGTTCCCACGTTCCGGTGACCACCCCGGCACCAGGACCCCGGGTCCCGTGGGGACCCCGGCCCCAGGTCAGCGGGTCACGTGGGGTCACCGGCCCCAGGTCAGCGGGTCACGTGGGGACACCGGCCCCAGGTCAGCGGGTCACGTGGGGACACCGGCCCCAGGTCACCGCGTCAGGTCGGGACCCCGAACTCAGGTCCACGAGTCCGTCGACACCACAGCCCCGGGTCACAGGGTCGTGTCGGGTAAGCGGCCTGGTTCCCAGGTTCCGATGACCACCCCGGCACCAGGACTCCGGGTCACGTGGGGACACCGGCCCCAGGTCACCGGGTCACGTGGGGTCACCGGCCCCAGGTCATCGGGTCACGCGGGGACCCCGGCCCCAGGTCACCGGATCACGTGGGGTCACCGTCCCCATGTCAGCGGGTCACGTGGGGACCCCGGACCCAGGTCACCTGGTCATGTGTGGTACCCAGCCTGGTTCCCAGGTTCCGATGACCTCCCCGGCACCAGGACCCCGGGTCACGTGGGGACACCGGCCCCAGGTGACCTGGTCACGTGGGGTCACCGGCCCCAGGTCAGCGGGTCACGTGGGGACACCGGCCCCAGGTGACCGGGTCACGTGGGGACACCGGCCTCAGGTCAGCGGGTCACGTGGGGACACCGGCCCCAGGTCAGCGGGTCACGTGGGGACCCCGGACCCAGGTCAGCGGGTCACGTGGGGACACCGGACCCAGGTCGGGTCATGTCACGTCCCATGCCCGGGTCCCTGGGTTGGATTTTTACCCAGGCCCCGGGTCACAGGGTCATGTCGGGTCAACGGCCTGGGTACAAGGGTCTGGTGACCACCCCGACCCCAGGTCCCCGGGTCATGACGGGACACCGGACCAGGTCCCCGAGTCCGGTCGACACCACAGCCCCAGGTCACCGGGTCACGTCGGCACCCCGGAACCAGGTCACCGGGTCATGTCGGGACCCAGCCCGGGTCCCCGGGACGGGTTTTTACCCCAGCCGCAGATCACCGGGTCCTGTCGGGTACCCGGGTCGGGTCCCCTGGACAGGTCGGCACCCCGGCCCCGGGTCACGGGGTCATGTCGGGTCGCTGTCCCGGGTACCAGTGTCAGGTGACCACCCCGGCCCCGGGAGACGGAGTCATACCGGGTCCCCGGCCCGGGTCCCCGGGTTGCATCGGGACAAAAGCACCGGATCACTGGATCACGTGGGGGCCCGGGCCCGGGTCCCCGGGTTGCATCGGGACAAAAGCACCGGATCACTGGATCACGTGGGGGCCCGGGCCCGGGTCCCCGGGTTGCATCGGGACACCAGCGAAGGACCACCGGGTCCTGTCGGGTCCCCGGCCCGGGTCCCCTGGACAGGTCGTTAACCCGGCCCCAGGTCACCGGGTCATGTCGCGCACCCGGCCTGGTTCCCACGTTCCGGTGACCACCCCGGCACCAGGACCCCGGGTCACGTGGGGACACCGGCCCCAGGTGACCGGGTCACGTGGGGACACCGGCCCCAGGTCACCGCGTCAGGTCGGGACCCCGAACACAGGTCCACGAGTCCGTCGACACCACAGCCCCGGGTCACCGGGTCGTGTCGGGTAACCGGCCTGGTTCCAAGGTTCCGATGACCACCCCGGCACCAGGACCCCGGGTCACGTGGGGACACCGGCCCCAGGTGACCGGGTCACGTGGGGTCACCGACCCCAGGTGACCGGGTCACGTGGGGACACCGGCCCCAGGTAACCAAGGCAGGTCGGGACCCAGCCCGGGTCCCCGGGACGGGTTTTTACCCCAGCCGCAGATCACCGGGTCCTGTCGGGTCCCCGGCCCGGGTCCCCTGGACAGGTCGTTAACCCGGCCCCAGGTCACCCGGTCATGTCGCGCACCCGGCCTGGTTCCCAGGTTCCGATGACCACCCCGGCACCAGGACCCCGGGTCACGTGGGGACACCGGCCCCAGGTGACCAGGTCACGTGGGGTCACCGGCCCCAGGTCAGCGGGTCACGTGGGGACCCCGGCCCCAGGTCAGTGGGTCACGTGGGGACACCGGCCCCAGGTGACCGGGTCACGTGGGGACACCGGCCCCAGGTAACCGGGACATAGCGGGTCCCCCGACCCAGGTCGGGTCATGTCACGTCCCATGCCCGGGTCCCCGGGTTGGATTTTTACCCAGGCCCCGGGTCACAGGGTCATGTCGGGTCAACGGCCTGGGTACAAGGGTCTGGTGACCACCCCGACCCCAGGTCCCCGGGTCATGACGGGACACCGGACCAGGTCCCCGAGTCCGGTCGACACCACAGCCCCAGGTCACCGGGTCACGTCGGCACCCCGGAACCAGGTCACCGGGTCATGTCGGGACCCAGCCCGGGTCCCCGGGACGGGTTTTTACCCCAGCCGCAGATCACCGGGTCCTGTCGGGTACCCGGGTCGGGTCCCCTGGACAGGTCGGCACCCCGGCCCCGGGTCACGGGGTCATGTCGGGTCGCTGTCCCGGGTACCAGTGTCAGGTGACCACCCCGGCCCCGGGAGACGGAGTCATACCGGGTCCCCGGCCCGGGTCCCCGGGTTGCATCGGGACAAAAGCACCGGATCACTGGATCACGTGGGGGCCCGGGCCCGGGTCCCCGGGTTGCATCGGGACACCAGCGAAGGACCACCGGGTCCTGTCGGGTCCCCGGCCCGGGTCCACTGGACAGGTCGTTAACCAGGCCCCAGGTCACCGGGTCATGTCGCGCACCCGGCCTGGTTCCCAGGTTCCGGTGACCACCCCGTCCCCAGGACCCCGGGTCACGTGGGGACCCCGGCCCCAGGTCAGCGGGTCACGTGGGGACACCGGCCCCAGGTCACCGCGTCAGGTCGGGACCCCGAACCCAGGTCCACGAGTCCGTCGACACCACAGCCCCGGGTCACCGGGTCGTGTCGGGTAACCGGCCTGGTTCCAAGGTTCCGAGGACCACCCCGGCACCAGGACCCCGGGTCACGTGGGGACACCGGCCCCAGGTGACCGGATCACGTGGGGACACCGGCCCCAGGTCATCGGGTCACGTGGGGACACCGGCCCCAGGTGACCAGGTCATGTGGGGTCACCGGCCCCAGGTGACCGGGTCACGTGGGGTCACCGGCCCCAGGTGACCCGGTCACGTGGGGTCACCGGCCCCAGGTGAACGGGTCACGTGGGGTCACCGGCCCGAGGTGACGGGGTCACGTGGGGTCACCGGCCCCAGGTGACCGGGTCACGTGGGGACACCGGCCCCAGGTCAGCGGGTCACGTGGGGTCACCAGCCCCAGGTGACCGGGTCACGTGGGGTCACCGGCCCCAGGTGACCCGGTCACGTGGGGTCACCGGCCCCAGGTGACCGGGTCACGTGGTGTCACCGGCCCCAGGTGACCGGGTCACGTGGGGTAACCGGCCCCAGGTCAGCGGGTCACGTGGGGACACCGGCCCCAGGTGACCGGGTCACGTGGGGTCACCGGCCCCAGGTGACCGGGTCACGTGGGGACACCGGCCCCAGGTGACCGGGTCACGTGGGGTCACCGGCCCCAGGTCAGCGGGTCCCTTGGGACACCGGCCCCAGGTCAGCGGGTCACGTGGGGTCACCGGCCCCAGGTGACCGGGTCACGTGGGGTCACCGGCCCCAGGTGACCGGGTCACGTGGGGACACCGGCCCCAGGTGACCGGGTCACGTGGGGACACCGGCCCCAGGTGACCGGGTCACGTGGGGTCACCGGCCCCAGGTCAGCGGGTCACGTGGAGACACCGGCCCCAGGTGACCGGGTCACGTGGTGTCACCGGCCCCAGGTGACCGGGTCACGTGGGGACACCGGCCCCAGGTGACCGGGTCACGTGGGGTCACCGGCCCCAGGTCAGCGGGCACGTGGGGTCACCGGCCCCAGGTCAGAGGGTCACGTGGTGTCACCGGCCCCAGGTCAGAGGGTCACGTGGGGACCCCGGCCCCAGGTCACCGGGTCACGTGGGGACACCGGCCCCAGGTCACCGGGTCACGTGGGGACACCGGCCCCAGGTCAGAGTGTCACGTGGGGACCCCGGACCCAGGTCACCTGGTCATGTGTGGTACCCAGCCTGGTTCCCATGTTCCGATGACCACCCCGGCACCAGGACCCCGGGTCCCGTGGGGACCCCGGCCCCAGGTGACCGGGTCACGTGGGGTCACCGGCCCCAGGTCAGCGGGTCACGTGGGGACCCCGGCCCCAGGTCACCGGGTCACGTGGGGTCACCGGCCCCAGGTCAGAGGGTTACGTGGGGACCCCGGACCCAGGTCACCTGGTCATGTGTGGTACCCAGCCTGGTTCCCAGGTTCCGATGACCACCCCGGCCCCAGGTCACCGGGTCACGTGGGGACCCCGGCCCCAGGTCAGCGGGTCACGTGGGGACACCGGCCCCAGGTGACCGGGTCACGTGGGGACACCGGCCTCAGGTCAGCGGGTCACGTGGGGACACCGGCCCCAGGTCAGCGGGTCACGTGGGGACCCCGGACCCAGGTCAGCGGGTCACGTGGGGACACCGGCCCCAGGTAACCGGGTCATACCGAGTCCCCGGACCCAGGTCACCGGGTCAGTTCGGGACCCCGGACCCAGGTCGGGTCATGTCACGTCCCATGCCCGAGTCCCCGGGTTGGATTTTTACCCAGGCCCCGGGTCACAGGGTCATGTCGGGTCAACGGCCTGGGTACAAGGGTCTGGTGACCACCCCGACCCCAGGTCCCCGGGTCATGACGGGACACCGGACCAGGTCCCCGAGTCCGGTCGACACCACAGCCCCAGGTCACCGGGTCAGGTCGGCACCCCGGAACCAGGTCACCGGGTCATGTCGGGACCCAGCCCGGGTCCCCGGGACGGGTTTTTACCCCAGCCGCAGATCACCGGGTCCTGTCGGGTACCCGGGTCGGGTCCCCTGGACAGGTCGGCACCCCGGCCCCGGGTCACGGGGTCATGTCGGGTCGCTGTCCCGGGTACCAGTGTCAGGTGACCACCCCGGCCCCGGGAGACGGAGTCATACCGGGTCCCCGGCCCGGGTCCCCGGGTTGCATCGGGACACCAGCGAAGGACCACCGGGTCCTGTCGGGTCCCCGGCCCGGGTCCACTGGACAGGTCGTTAACCCAGCCCCAGGTCACCGGGTCATGTCGCGCACCCGGCCTGGTTCCCAGGTTCCGGTGACCACCCCGGCACCAGGACCCCGGGTCACGTGGGGACCCCGGCCCCAGGTCAGCGGGTCACGTGGGGTCACCGGCCCCAGGTCAGCGGGTCACGTGGGGACACCGGCCCCAGGTCAGCGGGTCACGTGGGGACACCGGCCCCAGGTCACCGCGTCAGGTCGGGACCCCGAACCCAGGTCCACGAGTCCGTCGACACCACAGCCCCGGGTCACCGGGTCGTGTCGGGTAAGCGGCCTGGTTCCCAGGTTCCGATGACCACCCCGGCACCAGGACCCCGGGTCACGTGGGGACACCGGCCCCAGGTGACCGGGTCACGTGGGGACACCGGCCCCAGGTCATCGGGTCACGTGGGGACACCGGCCCCAGGTGACCAGGTCACGTGGGGTCACCGGCCCCAGGTGACCGGGTCACGTGGGGTCACCGGCCCCAGGTGACCCGGTCACGTGGGGTCACCGGCCCCAGGTGACCGGGTCACGTGGGGTCACCGGCCCCAGGTGACGGGGTCACGTGGGGTCACCGGCCCCAGGTGACCGGGTCACGTGGGGTCACCGGCCCCAGGTGACCGGGTCACGTGGGGTCACCGGCCCCAGGTGACCCGGTCACGTGGGGACACCGGCCCCAGGTCAGAGGGTCACGTGGGGACCCCGGCCCCAGGTCACCGGGTCACGTGGGGACACCGGCCCCAGGTGACCGGGTCACGTGGGGACACCGGCCCCAGGTCAGAGTGTCACGTGGGGACCCCGGACCCAGGTCACCTGGTCATGTGTGGTACCCAGCCTGGTTCCCATGTTCCGATGACCACCCCGGCACCAGGACCCCGGGTCCCGTGGGGACCCCGGCCCCAGGTGACCGGGTCACGTGGGGTCACCGGCCCCAGGTCAGCGGGTCACGTGGGGACCCCGGCCCCAGGTCACCGGGTCACGTGGGGTCACCGGCCCCAGGTCAGAGGTTTACGTGGGGACCCCGGACCCAGGTCACCTGGTCATGTGTGGTACCCAGCCTGGTTCCCAGGTTCCGATGACCACCCCGGCCCCAGGTCAGCGGGTCACGTGGGGACCCCGGCCCCAGGTGACCGGGTCACGTGGGGACACCGGCCCCAGGTGACCGGGTCACGTGGGGACACCGGCCTCAGGTCAGCGGGTCACGTGGGGACACCGGCCCCAGGTCAGCGGGTCACGTGGGGACCCCGGACCCAGGTCAGCGGGTCACGTGGGGACACCGGCCCCAGGTAACCGGGTCATACCGAGTCCCCGGACCCAGGTCACCGGGTCAGTTCGGGACCCCGGACCCAGGTCGGGTCATGTCACGTCCCATGCCCGAGTCCCCGGGTTGGATTTTTACCCAGGCCCCGGGTCACAGGGTCATGTCGGGTCAACGGCCTGGGTACAAGGGTCTGGTGACCACCCCGACCCCAGGTCCCCGGGTCATGACGGGACACCGGACCAGGTCCCCGAGTCCGGTCGACACCACAGCCCCAGGTCACCGGGTCACGTCGGCACCCCGGAACCAGGTCACCGGGTCATGTCGGGACCCAGCCCGGGTCCCCGGGACGGGTTTTTACCCCAGCCGCAGATCACCGGGTCCTGTCGGGTACCCGGGTCGGGTCCCCTGGACAGGTCGGCACCCCGGCCCCGGGTCACGGGGTCATGTCGGGTCGCTGTCCCGGGTACCAGTGTCAGGTGACCACCCCGGCCCCGGGAGACGGAGTCATACCGGGTCCCCGGCCCGGGTCCCCGGGTTGCATCGGGACAAAAGCACCGGATCACTGGATCACGTGGGGGCCCGGGCCCGGGTCCCCGGGTTGCATCGGGACACCAGCGAAGGACCACCGGGTCCTGTCGGGTCCCCGGCCCGGGTCCCCTGGACAGGTCGTTAACCCGGCCCCAAGTCACCGGGTCATGTCGCGCACCCGGCCTGGTTCCCAGGTTCCGGTGACCACCCCGGCACCAGGACCCCGGGTCACGTGGGGACACCGGCCCCAGGTGACCGGGTCACGTGGGGACACCGGCCTCAGGTCAGCGGGTCACGTGGGGACCCCGGACCCAGGTCAGCGGGTCACGTGGGGACACCGGCCCCAGGTAACCGGGTCATACCGAGTCCCCGGACCCAGGTCACCGGGTCAGTTCGGGACCCCGGACCCAGGTCGGGTCATGTCACGTCCCATGCCCGGGTCCCCGGGTTGGATTTTTACCCAGGCCCCGGGTCACAGGGTCATGTCGGGTCAACGGCCTGGGTACAAGGGTCTGGTGACCACCCCGACCCCAGGTCCCCGGGTCATGACGGGACACCGGACCAGGTCCCCGAGTCCGGTCGACACCACAGCCCCAGGTCACCGGGTCACGTCGGCACCCCGGAACCAGGTCACCGGGTCATGTCGGGACCCAGCCCGGGTCCCCGGGACGGGTTTTTACCCCAGCCGCAGATCACCGGGTCCTGTCGGGTACCCGGGTCGGGTCCCCTGGACAGGTCGGCACCCCGGCCCCGGGTCACGGGGTCATGTCGGGTCGCTGTCCCGGGTACCAGTGTCAGGTGACCACCCCGGCCCCGGGAGACGGAGTCATACCGGGTCCCCGGCCCGGGTCCCCGGGTTGCATCGGGACAAAAGCACCGGATCACTGGATCACGTGGGGGCCCGGGCCCGGGTCCCCGGGTTGCATCGGGACACCAGCGAAGGACCACCGGGTCCTGTCGGGTCCCCGGCCCGGGTCCCCTGGACAGGTCGTTAACCCGGCCCCAGGTCACCGGGTCATGTCGCGCACCCGGCCTGGTTCCCAGGTTCCGGTGACCACCCCGGCACCAGGACCCCGGGTCACGTGGGGACACCGGCCCCAGGTCACCGCGTCAGGTCGGGACCCCGAACCCAGGTCCACGAGTCCGTCGACACCACAGCCCCGGGTCACCGGGTCGTGTCGGGTAACCGGCCTGGTTCCCAGGTTCCGATGACCACCCCGGCACCAGGACCCCGGGTCACGTGGGGACCCCTGCCCCAGGTCAGCGGGTAACGTGGGGTCACCGGCCCCAGGTCAGCGGGTCACGTGGGGACACCGGCCCCAGGTCAGATGGTCATGCGGGGCCCCCTGACCCAGGTTACCTGGTCATGTGTGGTACCCAGCCTGGTTCCCAGGTTCCGATGACCACCCCGGCACCAGGACTCCGGGTCACGTGGGGACCCCGGCCCCAGGTGACCGGGTCACGTGGGGTCACCGGCCCCAGGTGACCGGGTCACGTGGGGTCACCGGCCCAAGGTCAGCGGGTCACGTGGGGACACCGGCCCCAGGTGACCGGGTCACGTGGGAACACCGGCCCCAGGTCAGCGGGTCACGTGGGGACACCGGCTCCAGGTGACCGGGTTACGTGGGGTCACCGGCCCCAGGTGACCGGGTCACGTGGGGTCACCGGCCCCAGGTGACCGGGTCACGTGGGGACACCGGCTCCAGGTGACCGGGTTACGTGGGGTCACCGGCCCCAGGTGACCGGGTCACGTGGTGTCACCGGCCCCAGGTGACCGGGTCACGTGGGGTCACCGGCCCCAGGTGACCGGGTCACGTGGGGTCACCGGCCCCAGGTCAGCTGGTCACGTGGGGACACCGGCCCCAGTTGACCGGGTCACGTGGGGTCACCGGCCCCAGGTGACCAGGTCACGTGGGGACACCGGCCCCAGGTGACCGGGTCACGTGGGGTCACCGGCCCCAGGTCAGCGGGTCACGTGGGGTCACCGGCCCCAGGTGACCAGGTCACGTGGGGTCACCGGCCCCAGGTCAGAGGGTCACGTGGGGACACCGGCCTCAGGTGACCGGGTCACGTGGGGACCCCGGACCCAGGTCACCTGGTCTTGTGTGGTACCCAGCCTGGTTCCCAGGTTCCGATGACCACCCCGGCACCAGGACCCCGGGTCCCGTGGGGACCCCGGCCCCAGGTGACCGGGTCACGTGGGGTCACCGGCCCCAGGTCAGCGGGTCACGTGGGGTCACCGGCCGCAGGTGACCGGGTCACGTGGGGACACCGGCCCCAGGTGACCGGGTCACGTGGGGACACCGGCCCCAGGTCAGCGGGTCACGTGGGGACCCCGGCACCAGGTCAGCGGGTCACGTCGGGACACCGGCCCCAGGTCAGCGGGTCACGTGGGGACCCCGGCCCCAGGTCACCGGGTCACGTGGGGACCCCGGCCCCAGGTCAGAGGGTCACGTGGGGACACCGGCCCCAGGTCAGCGGGTCACGTGGGGACACCGGCCCCAGGTCAGATGGTAATGCGGGGCCCCCTGACCCAGGTTACCTGGTCATGTGTGGTACCCAGCCTGGTTCCCAGGTTCCGATGACCACCCCGGCACCAGGACTCCGGGTCACGTGGGGACCCCGGCCCCAGGTGACCGGGTCACGTGGGGTCACCAGCCCCAGGTCAGCGGGTCACGTGGGGTCACCAGCCCCAGGTCAGCGGGTCACGTGGGGACACCGGCCCCAGGTGACCGGGTCACGTGGGGACACCGGACCCAGGTCAGCGGGTCACGTGGGGACCCCGGCACCAGGTCAGCGGGTCACGTGGGGACACCGGCCCCAGGTCAGCGGGTCACGTGGGGACACCGGCCCCAGGTGACCGGGTCACGTGGGGACACCGGCCTCAGGTCAGCGGGTCACGTGGGGACACCGGCCCCAGGTCAGCGGGTCACGGTGGGACCCCGGACCCAGGTCAGCGGGTCACGTGGGGACACCGGCCCCAGGTAACCGGGTCATACCGAGTCCCCGGACCCAGGTCACCGGGTCAGTTCGGGACCCCGGACCCAGGTCGGGTCATGTCACGTCCCATGCCCGGGTCCCCGGGTTGGATTTTTACCCAGGCCCCGGGTCACAGGGTCATGTCGGGTCAACGGCCTGGGTACAAGGGTCTGGTGACCACCCCGACCCCAGGTCCCCAGGTCATGACGGGACAGCGGACCAGGTCCCCGAGTCCGGTCGACACCACAGCCCCAGGTCACCGGGTCATGTCGGGACCCAGCCCGGGTCCCCGGGACGGGTTTTTACCCCAGCCGCAGATCACCGGGTCCTGTCGGGTACCCGGGTCGGGTCCCCTGGACAGGTCGGCACCCCGGCCCCGGGTCACGGGGTCATGTCGGGTCGCTGTCCCGGGTACCAGTGTCAGGTGACCACCCCGGCCCCGGGAGACGGAGTCATACCGGGTCCCCGGCCCGGGTCCCCGGGTTGCATCGGGACACCAGCGAAGGACCACCGGGTCCTGTCGGGTCCCCGGCCCGGGTCCCCTGGACAGGTCGTTAACCCGGCCCCAGGTCACCGGGTCATGTCGCGCACCCGGCCTGGTTCCCAGGTTCCGGTGACCACCCCGGCACCAGGACCCCGGGTCACGTGGGGACCCCGGCCCCAGGTGACCGGGTCACGTGGGGACACCGGCCCCAGGTCAGCGGGTCACGTGGGGACCCCGGACCCAGGTCACCGGGTCACGTGGGGACCCCGGCCCCAGGTAAGAGGGTCACGTGGGGTCACCGGCCCCAGGTCAGCGGGTCACGTGGGGTCACCGGCCCCAGGTCAGCGGGTCACGTGGGGTCACCGGCCCCAGGTGACCAGGTCACGTGGGGTCACCGGCCCCAGGTCAGAGGGTCACGTGGGGACACCGGCCCCAGGTGACCGGGTCACGTGGGGACACCGGCCCCAGGTCAGAGGGTCACATGGGGACCCCGGACCCAGGTCACCTGGTCATGTGTGGTACCCAGCCTGGTTCCCAGGTTCCGATGACCACCCCGGCACCAGGACCCCGGGTCCCATGGGGACCCCGGCCCCAGGTGACCGGGTCACGTGGGGTCACCGGCCCCAGGTCAGCGGGTCACGTGGGGTCACCGGCCCCAGGTGACCGGGTCACGTGGGGACACCGGCCCCAGGTCAGCGGGTCACGTGGGGACACCGGCCCCAGGTCACCAAGGCAGGTCGGGACCCAGCCCGGGTCCCCGGGACGGGTTTTTACCCCAGCCGCAGATCACCGGGTCCTGCCGGGTCCCCGGCCCGGGTCCCCTGGACAGGTCGATAACCAGGCCCCAGGTCACCCGGTCATCTCGCGCACCCGGCCTGGTTCCCAGGTTCCGATGACCACCCCGGCACCAGGACCCCGGGTCACGTGGGGACACCGGCCCCAGGTGACCGGGTCACGTGGGGTCACCAGCCCCAGGTCAGCGGGTCACGTGGGGACCCCGGCCCCAGGTCACCGGGTCACGTGGGGTCACCGGCCCCAGGTCAGCGGGTCACGTGGGGACACCGGCCCCAGGTGACCGGGTCACGTGGGGTCACCGGCCCCAGGTCAGCGGGTCACGTGGGGACACCGGCCCCAGGTCAGCGGGTCACGTGGGGACACCGGCCCCAGGTGACCGGGTCACGTGGGGACACCGGCCTCAGGTCAGCGGGTCACGTGGGGACACCGGCCCCAGGTCAGCGGGTCACGTGGGGACCCCGGACCCAGGTCAGCGGGTCACGTGGGGACACCGGCCCCAGGTAACCGGGTCATACCGAGTCCCCGGACCCAGGTCACCGGGTCAGTTCGGGACCCCGGACCCAGGTCGGGTCATGTCACGTCCCATGCCCGGGTCCCCGGGTTGGATTTTTACCCAGGCCCCGGGTCACAGGGTCATGTCGGGTCAACGGCCTGGGTACAAGGGTCTGGTGACCACCCCGACCCCAGGTCCCCGGGTCATGACGGGACACCGGACCAGGTCCCCGAGTCCGGTCGACACCACAGCCCCAGGTCACCGGGTCACGTCGGCACCCTGGAACCAGGTCACCGGGTCATGTCGGGACCCAGCCCGGGTCCCCGGGACGGGTTTTTACCCCAGCCGCAGATCACCGGGTCCTGTCGGGTACCCGGGTCGGGTCCCCTGGACAGGTCGGCACCCCGGCCCCGGGTCACGGGGTCATGTCGGGTCGCTGTCCCGGGTACCAGTGTCAGGTGACCACCCCGGCCCCGGGAGACGGAGTCATACCGGGTCCCCGGCCCGGGTCCCCGGGTTGCATCGGGACAAAAGCACCGGATCACTGGATCACGTGGGGGCCCGGGCCCGGGTCCCCGGGTTGCATCGGGACACCAGCGAAGGACCACCGGGTCCTGTCGGGTCCCTGGCCCGGGTCCCCTGGACAGGTCGTTAACCCGGCCCCAGGTCACCGGGTCATGTCGCGCACCCGGCCTGGTTCCCAGGTTCCGGTGACCACCCCGGCACCAGGACCCCGGGTCACGTGGGGACCCCGGGTCACGTGGGGACCCCGGCCCCAGGTGACCGGGTCACGTGGGGACACCGGCCCCAGGTCAGCGGGTCACGTGGGGACCCCGGCCCCAGGTCACCGGGTCACGTGGGGACCCCGGCCCCAGGTAAGAGGGTCACGTGGGGTCACCGGCCCCAGGTCAGCGGGTCACGTGGGGACACCGGCCCCAGGTCAGATGGTCATGCGGGGCCCCCTGACCCAGGTTACCTGGTCATGTGTGGTAGCCAGCCTGGTTCCCAGGTTCCGATGACCACCCCGGCACCAGGACTCCGGGTCACGTGGGGACCCCGGCCCCAGGTGACCGGGTCACGTGGGGTCACCGGCCCCAGGTCAGCGGGTCACGTGGGGTCACCGGCCCCAGGTCAGCGGGTCACGTGGGGACACCGGCCCCAGGTCAGCGGGTCACGTGCGGACCCCGGCCCCAGGTCAGCGGGTCACGTGGGGACCCCGGCCCCAGGTCAGCGGGTCACGTGGGGACACCGGCCCCAGGTGACTGGGTCACGTGGGGTCACCGGCCCCAGGTCAGCGGGTCACGTGGGGTCACCGGCCCCAGGTCAGCGGGTCACGTGGGGACACCGGCCCCAGGTGACCGGGTCACGTGGGGTCACCGGCCCCAGGTGACCGGGTCACGTGGGGTCACCGGCCCCAGGTGACTGTGTCACGTGGGGTCACGGGCCCCAGGTCAGCGGGTCACGTGGGGTCACCGGCCCCAGGTCAGCGGGTCACGTGGGGACACCTGCCCCAGGACAGAGGGTCACGTGGGGACCCCGGACCCAGGTCACCTGGTCATGTGTGATACCCAGCCTGGTTCCCAGGTTCCGATGACCACCCCGGCACCAGGACCCCGGGTCCCGTGGGGACCCCGGCCCCAGGTGACCGGGTCACGTGGGGTCACCGGCCCCAGGTCAGTGGGTCACGTGGGGTCACCGGCCGCAGGTGACCGGGTCACGTGGGGACACCGGCCCCAGGTCAGCGGGTCACGTGGGGACACCGGCCCCAGGTAACCAAGGCAGGTCGGGACCCAGCCCGGGTCCCCGGGACGGGTTTTTACCCCAGCCGCAGATCACCGGGTCCTGTCGGGTCCCCGGCCCGGGTCCCCTGGACAGGTCGATAACCAGGCCCCAGGTCACCCGGTCATCTCGCGCACCCGGCCTGGTTCCCAGGTTCCGATGACCACCCCGGCACCAGGACCCCGGGTCCCGTGGGGACCCCGGCCCCAGGTCACCGGGTCACGTGGGGTCACCGGCCCCAGGTCAGCGGGTCACGTGGGGACACCGGCCCCAGGTGACCGGGTCACGTGGGGTCACCGGCCCCAGGTCAGCGGGTCACGTGGGGACACCGGCCCCAGGTCAGCGGGTCACGTGGGGACACCGGCCCCAGGTGACCGGGTCACGTGGGGACACCGGCCTCAGGTCAGCGGGTCACGTGGGGACACCGGCCCCAGGTCAGCGGGTCACGTGGGGACCCCGGACCCAGGTCAGCGGGTCACGTGGGGACACCGGCCCCAGGTAACCGGGTCATACCGAGTCCCCGGACCCAGGTCACCGGGTCAGTTCGGGACCCCGGACCCAGGTCGGGTCATGTCACGTCCCATGCCCGGGTCCCCGGGTTGGATTTTTACCCAGGCCCCGGGTCACAGGGTCATGTCGGGTCAACGGCCTGGGTACAAGGGTCTGGTGACCACCCCGACCCCAGGTCCCCGGGTCATGACGGGACACCGGACCAGGTCCCCGAGTCCGGTCGACACCACAGCCCCAGGTCACCGGGTCACGTCGGCACCCCGGACCCAGGTCACCGGGTCATGTCGGGACCCAGCCCGGGTCCCCGGGACGGGTTTTTACCCCAGCCGCAGATCACCGGGTCCTGTCGGGTACCCGGGTCGGGTCCCCTGGACAGGTCGGCACCCCGGCCCCGGGTCACGGGGTCATGTCGGGTCGCTGTCCCGGGTACCAGTGTCAGGTGACCACCCCGGCCCCGGGAGACGGAGTCATACCGGGTCCCCGGCCCGGGTCCCCGGGTTGCATCGGGACAAAAGCACCGGATCACTGGATCACGTGGGGGCCCGGGCCCGGGTCCCCGGGTTGCATCGGGACACCAGCGAAGGACCACCGGGTCCTGTCGGGTCCCTGGCCCGGGTCCCCTGGACAGGTCGTTAACCCGGCCCCAGGTCACCGGGTCATGTCGCGCACCCGGCCTGGTTCCCAGGTTCCGATGACCACCCCGGCACCAGGACTCCGGGTCACGTGGGGACCCCGGCCCCAGGTGACCGGGTCACGTGGGGTCACCGGCCCCAGGTCAGCGGGTCACGTGGGGTCACCGGCCCCAGGTCAGCGGGTCACGTGGGGACACCGGCCCCAGGTCAGCGGGTCACGTGCGGACCCCGGCCCCAGGTGACCGGGTCACGTGGGGACCCCGGCCCCAGGTCAGCGGGTCACGTGGGGACACCGGCCCCAGGTGACCGGGTCACGTGGGGTCACCGGCCCCAGGTCACCGGGTCACGTGGGGTCACCGGCCCCAGGTCAGCGGGTCACGTGGGGACACCGGCCCCAGGTGACCGGGTCACGTGGGGTCACCGGCCCCAGGTGACCGGGTCACGTGGGGTCACCGGCCCCAGGTGACTGTGTCACGTGGGGTCACGGGCCCCAGGTCAGCGGGTCACGTGGGGTCACCGGCCCCAGGTCAGCGGGTCACGTGGGGACACCTGCCCCAGGTCAGAGGGTCACGTGGGGACCCCGGACCCAGGTCACCTGGTCATGTGTGATACCTAGCCTGGTTCCCAGGTTCCGATGACCACCCCGGCACCAGGACCCCGGGTCCCGTGGGGACCCCGGCCCCAGGTGACCGGGTCACGTGGGGTCACCGTCCCCAGGTCAGCGGGTCACGTGAGGTCACCGGCCCCAGGTGACCGGGTCACGTGGGGACACTGGCCCCAGGTCACCGGGTCACGTGGGGAAACCGGCCCCAGGTCACCGGGTCACGTGGGGACACAGGCCCCAGGTCAGCGGGTCACGTGGGGACACCGGCCCCAGGTAAGCAAGGCAGGTCGGGACCCAGCCCGGGTCCCCGGGACGGGTTTTTACCCCAGCCGCAGATCACCGGGTCCTGTCGGTTACCCGGGTCGGGTCCCCTGGACAGGTCGGCACCCCGGCCCCGGGTCACGGGGTCATGTCGGGTCGCTGTCCTGGGTACCAGTGTCAGGTGACCACCCCGGCCCCGGGAGACGGAGTCATACCGGGTCCCCGGCCCGGGTCCCCGGGTTGCATCGGGACAAAAGCACCGGATCACTGGATCACGTGGGGGCCCGGGCCCGGGTCCCCGGGTTGCATCGGGACACCAGCGAAGGACCACCGGGTCCTGTCGGGTCCCCGGCCCGGGTCCCCTGGACAGGTCGTTAACCCGGCCCCAGGTCACCGGGTCATGTCGCGCACCCGGCCTGGTTCCCAGGTTCCGGTGACCACCCCGGCACCAGGACCCCGGGTCACGTGGGGACCCCGGCCCCAGGTGACCGGGTCACGTGGGGACACCGGCCCCAGGTCAGCGGGTCACGTGGGGACCCCGGCCCCAGGTCACCGGGTCACGTGGGGACCCCGGCCCCAGGTAAGAGGGTCACGTGGGGTCACCGGCCCCAGGTCAGCGGGTCACGTGGGGACACCGGCCCCAGCTCAGATGGTCATGCGGGGCCCCCTGACCCAGGTTACCTGGTCATGTGTGGTACCCAGCCTGGTTCCCAGGTTCCGATGACCACCCCGGCACCAGGACTCCGGGTCACGTGGGGACCCCGGCCCCAGGTGACCGGGTCACGTGGGGTCACCGGCCCCAGGTCAGCGGGTCACGTGGGGTCACCGGCCCCAGGTCAGCGGGTCACGTGGGGACACCGGCCCCAGGTCAGCGGGTCACGTGGGGACCCAGGCCCCAGGTGACCGGGTCAGGTGGGGACCCCGGCCCCAGGTCAGCGGGTAACGTGGGGACACCGGCCCCAGGTGACCGGGTCACGTGGGGTCACCGGCCCCAGGTCAGCGGGTCACGTGGGGTCACCGGCCCCAGGTCAGCGGGTCACGTGGGGACACCGGCCCCAGGTGACCGGGTCACGTGGGGTCACCGGCCCCAGGTGACCGGGTCACGTGGGGTCACCGGCCCCAGGTGACTGTGTCACGTGGGGTCACGGGCCCCAGGTCAGCGGGTCACGTGGGGACACCGGCCCCAGGTAAGCAAGGCAGGTCGGGACCCAGCCCGGGTCCCCGGGACGGGTTTTTACCCCAGCCGCAGATCACCGGGTCCTGTCGGGTCCCCGGCCCGGGTCCCCTGGACAGGTCGATAACCCGGCCCCAGTTCACCCGGTCATCTCGCGCACCCGGCTTGGTTCCCAGGTTCCGATGACCACCCCGGCACCAGGACCCCGGGTCACGTGGGGACACCGGCCCCAGGTGACCGGGTCACGTGGGGTCACCGGCCCCAGGTCAGCGGGTCACGTGGGGACACCGGCCCCAGGTGACCGGGTCACGTGGGGACACCGGCCCCAGGTCAGCGGGTCACGTGGGGACACCGGCCCCAGGTGACCGGGTCACGTGGGGACACCGGCCTCAGGTCAGCGGGTCACGTGGGGACACCGGCCCCAGGTCAGCGGGTCACGTGGGGACCCCGGACCCAGGTCAGCGGGTCACGTGGGGACAGCGGCCCCAGGTCACCGGGTCACGTGGGGACACCGGCCCCAGGTCACCGCGTCAGGTCGGGACCCCGAACCCAGGTCCACGAGTCCGTCGACACC
Source organism: Somateria mollissima (assembly GCA_951411735.1). Lineage (NCBI taxonomy): Eukaryota > Metazoa > Chordata > Aves > Anseriformes > Anatidae > Somateria > Somateria mollissima. The sequence goes on along the minus strand of CATOCB010000101.1, from coordinate 579,315 downwards.
ACAGCCCCGGGTCACCGGGTCGTGTCGGGTAACCAGCCTGGTTCCCAGGTTCCGATGACCACCCCGGCACCAGGACCCCGGGTCACGTGGGGACACCGGCCCCAGGTGACCGGGTCACGTCGGGACACCGGCCCCAGGTCAGCGGGTCACGTGGGGACCCCGGCCCCAGGTCACCGGGTCACGTGGGGACCCCGGCCCCAGGTCAGAGGGTCACGTGGGGTCACCGGCCCCAGGTCAGCGGGTCACGTGGGGTCACCGGCCCCAGGTGACCGGGTAACGTGGGGTCACCGGCCCCAGGTCAGCGGGTCACGTGGGGACACCGGCCCCAGGTGACCGGGTCACGTGGGGACCCCGGCCCCAGGTCACCGGGTCACGTGGGGACCCCGGCCCCAGGTCAGAGGGTCACGTGGGGTCACCGGCCCCAGGTCAGCGGGTCACGTGGGGTCACCGGCCCCAGGTGACCGGGTCACGTGGGGACACCGGCCCCAGGTGACCGGGTCACGTGGGGTCACCGGCCCCAGGTCAGCGGGTCACGTGGAGTCACCGGCCCCAGGTCAGCGGGTCACGTGGGGACACCGGCCCCAGGTCAGAGGGTCACGCGGGGACCCCGGACCCAGGTTACCTGGTCATGTGTGGTACCCAGCCTGGTTCCCAGGTTCCGATGACCACCCCGGCACCAGGACTCCGGGTCACGTGGGGACCCCGGCCCCAGGTGACCGGGTCACGTGGGGTCACCGGCCCCAGGTCAGCGGGTCACGTGGGGTCACCGGCCCCAGGTGACCGGGTCACGTGGGGACACCGGCCCCAGGTCACCGGGTCACGTGGGGACACCAGCCCCAGGTGACCGGGTCACGTGGGGACACCGGCCCCAGGTCAGCGGGTCACGTGGGGACACCGGCCCCAGGTAACCAAGGCAGGTCAGGACCCAGCCCGGGTCCCCGGGACGGGTTTTTACCCCAGCCGCAGATCACCGGGTCCTGTCGGGTCCCCGGCCCGGGTCCCCTGGACAGGTCGATAACCAGGCCCCAGGTCACCCGGTCATCTCGCGCACCCGGCCTGGTTCCCAGGTTCCGATGACCACCCCGGCACCAGGACCCCGGGTCACGTGGGGACACCGGCCCCAGGTGACCGGGTCACGTGGGGTCACCGGCCCCAGGTCAGCGGGTCACGTGGGGACCCCGGCCCCAGGTCACCGGGTCACGTGGGGTCACCGGCCCCAGGTCAGAGGGTCACGTGGGGACCCCGGACCCAGGTCACCTGGTCATGTGTGGTACCTAGCCTGGTTCCCAGGTTCCGATGACCACCCCGGCCCCAGGTCACCGGGTCACGTGGGGACCCCGGCCCCAGGTCAGCGGGTCACGTGGGGACACCGGCCCCAGGTGACCGGGTCACGTGGGGACACCGGCCTCAGGTCAGCGGGTCACGTGGGGACACCGGCCCCAGGTCAGCGGGTCACGTGGGGACCCCGGACCCAGGTCAGCGGGTCACGTGGGGACACCGGCCCCAGGTCACCGGGTCATACCGAGTCCCCGGACCCAGGTCACCGGGTCAGTTCGGGACCCCGGACCCAGGTCGGGTCATGTCACGTCCCATGCCCGGGTCCCCGGGTTGGATTTTTACCCAGGCCCCGGGTCACAGGGTCATGTCGGGTCAACGGCCTGGGTACAAGGGTCTGGTGACCACCCCGACCCCAGGTCCCCGGGTCATGACGGGACACCGGACCAGGTCCCCGAGTCCGGTCGACACCACAGCCCCAGGTCACCGGGTCACGTCGGCACCCCGGAACCAGGTCACCGGGTCATGTCGGGACCCAGCCCGGGTCCCCGGGACGGGTTTTTACCCCAGCCGCAGATCACCGGGTCCTGTCGGGTACCCGGGTCGGGTCCCCTGGACAGGTCGGCACCCCGGCCCCGGGTCACGGGGTCATGTCGGGTCGCTGTCCCGGGTACCAGTGTCAGGTGACCACCCCGGGCCCGGGAGACGGAGTCATACCGGGTCCCCGGCCCGGGTCCCCGGGTTGCATCGGGACAAAAGCACCGGATCACTGGATCACGTGGGGGCCCGGGCCCGGGTCCCCGGGTTGCATCGGGACACCAGCGAAGGACCACCGGGTCCTGTCGGGTCCCCGGCCCGGGTCCCCTGGACAGGTCGTTAACCCGGCCCCAGGTCACCGGGTCATGTCGCGCACCCGGCCTGGTTCCCAGGTTCCGGTGACCATCCCGGCACCAGGACCCCGGGTCACGTGGGGACCCCGGCCCCAGGTCAGCGGGTCACGTGGGGACACCGGCCCCAGGTCACCGCGTCAGGTCGGGACCCCGAACCCAGGTCCACGAGTCCGTCGACACCACAGCCCCGGGTCACCGGGTCGTGTCGGGTAACCGGCCTGGTTCCCAGGTTCCGATGACCACCCCGGCACCAGGACCCCGGGTCACGTGGGGACCCCGGCCCCAGGTGACCGGGTCACGTGGGGTCACCGGCCCCAGGTCAGCGGGTCACGTGGGGTCACCGGCCCCAGGTCACCGGGTCACGTGGTTACACCGGCCCCAGGTGACCGGGTCACGTGGGGACACCGGCCCCAGGTCAGCGGGTCACGTGGGGACACCGGCCCCAGGTGACCGGGTCACGTGGGGTCACCGGCCCCAGGTCAGCGGGTCACGTGGGGTCACCGGCCCCAGGTGACTGGGTCACATGGGGTCACCGGCCCCAGGTGACTAGGTCACGTGGGGTCACCGGCCCCAGGTGACCGGGTCACGTGGGGACACCGGCCCGAGGTGACGGGGTCACGTGGGGTCACCGGCCCCAGGTGACCAGGTCACGTGGGGTCACCGGCCCCAGGTGACCGGGTCACGTGGGGTCACCGGCCCCAGGTGACCGGGTCACGTGGGGTCACCGGCCCCAGGTCAGCGGGTCACGTGGGGTCACCGGCCCCAGGTGACCGGGTCACGTGGGGACACCGGCCCCAGGTCACCGGGTCACGTGGGGTCACCGGCCCCAGGTGACCGGGTCACGTGGGGACACCGGCCCCAGGTGACCGGGTCATGTGGGGTCACCGGCCCCAGGACAGCGGGTCACGTGGGGTCACCGGCCCCAGTTGACCAGGTCACGTGGGGTCACCGGCCCCAGGTCAGAGGGTCACGTGGGGACACCGGCCCCAGGTGACCGGGTCACGTGGGGACACCGGCCCCAGGTCAGAGGGTCACGTGGGGACCCCGGACCCAGGTCACCTGGTCATGTGTGGTACCCAGCCTGGTTCCCAGGTTCCGATGACCACCCCGGCACCAGGACCCCGGGTCACGTGGGGACACCGGCCCCAGGTGACCGGGTCACGTCGGGACACCGGCCCCAGGTCAGCGGGTCACGTGGGGACCCCGGCCCCAGGTCACCGGGTCACGTGGGGACCCCGGCCCCAGGTCAGAGGGTCACGTGGGGACCCCGGCACCAGGTCAGCGGGTCACGTGGGGACACCGGCCCCAGGTGACCGGGTCACGTGGGGTCACCGGCCCCAGGTCAGAGGGTCAAGTGGGGTCACCGGCCCCAGGTGACCGGGTCACGTGGGGTCACCGGCCCCAGGTCAGCGGGTCACGTGGGGACACCGGCCCCAGGTGACTGGGTCACGTGGGGTCACCGGCCCCAGGTGACCAGGTCACGTGGGGTCACCGGCCCCAGGTGACCGGGTCACGTGGGGTCACGGGCCCCAGGTCAGCGGGTCACGTGGGGTCACCGGCCCCAGGTCAGCGGGTCACGTGGGGACACCGGCCCCAGGTGACCGGGTCACGTGGGGTCACCGGCCCCAGGTGACCGGGTCACGTGGGGACACCGGCCCCAGGTGACCGGGTCACGTGGGGTCACCGGCCCCAGGTGACCGGGTCACGTGGGGTCACCGGCCCCAGGTGACCGGGTCACGTGGGGTCACCGGCCCCAGGTCCGCGGGTCACGTGGGGACACCGGCCCCAGGTGACCGGGTCACGTGGGGTCACCGGCCCTTGGTGACCGGGTCACGTGGGGACACCGGCCCCAGGTGACCGGGTCATGTGGGGTCACCGGCTCCAGGTCAGCGGGTCACGTGGTGTCACCGGCCCCAGGTGACCAGGTCACGTGGGGTCACCGGCCCCAGGTCAGAGGGTCACGTGGGAACACCGGCCCCAGGTGACCGGGTCACGTGGGGACACCGGCCCCAGGTGACCGGGTCACGTGGGGTCACCGGCCCCAGGTCAGCGGGTCACGTGGGGACACCGGCCCCAGGTGACCGGGTTACGTGGGGACACTGGCCCCAGGTCAGAGGGTCACGTGGGAACACCGGCCCCAGGTGACCGGGTCACGTGGGGACACCGGCCCCAGGTGACCGGGTCACGTGGGGTCACCGGCCCCAGGTCAGCGGGTCACGTGGGGTCACCGGCACCAGGTCAGCGGGTCACGTGGGGACCCCGGCCCCAGGTGACCGGGTCACGTGGGGTCACCGGCCCCAGGTCAGAGGGTCACGTGGGGACACCGGCCCCAGGTGACCGGGTCACGAGGGGACACCGGCCCCAGGTCAGTGGGTCACGTGGGGACCCCGGACCCAGGTCACCTGGTCATGTGTGGTACCCAGCCTGGTTCCCAGGTTCCGATGACCACCCCGGCACCAGGACCCCGGGTCCCGTGGGGACACCGGCCCCAGGTGACCGGGTCACGTGGGGTCACCGGCCCCAGGTCAGCGGGTCACGTGGGGTCACCGGCCCCAGGTGACCGGGTCACGTGGGGACACCGGCCCCAGGTCACCGGGTCACGTGGGGACACCGGCCCCAGGTCAGCGGGTCACGTGGGGACACCGGCCCCAGGTAACCAAGGCAGGTCGGGACCCAGCCCGGGTCCCCGGGACGGGTTTTTACCCCAGCCGCAGATCACCGGGTCCTGTCGGGTCCCCGGCCCGGGTCCCCTGGACAGGTCGATAACCCGGCCCCAGGTCACCCGGTCATCTCGCGCACCCGGCCTGGTTCCCAGGTTCCGATGACCACCCCTGCACCAGGACCCCGGGTCACGTGGGGACACCGGCCCCAGGTCAGCGGGTCACGTGGGGTATCCGGCCCCAGGTCAGCGGGTCACGTGGGGACCCCGGCCCCAGGTAAGAGGGTCACGTGGGGTCACCGGCCCCAGGTCAGATGGTCATGCGGGGCCCCCTGACCCAGGTTACCTGGTCATGTGTGGTACCCAGCCTGGTTCCCAGGTTCCGATGACCACCCCGGCACCAGGACTCCGGGTCACGTGGGGACCCCGGCCCCAGGTGACCGGGTCACGTGGGGTCACCGGCCCCAGGTCAGCGGGTCACGTGGGGACACGGGCCCCAGGTGACCGGGTCACGTGGGGACACCGGCCCCAGGTCAGCGGGTCACGTGGGGACCCCGGCACCAGGTCAGCGGGTCACGTGGGGACACCGGCCCCAGGTGACCGGGTCACGTGGGGTCACCGGCCCCAGGTCAGCGGGTCACGTGGGGTCACCGGCCCCAGGTGACCGGGTCACGTGGGGTCACCGGCCCCAGGTCAGCGGGTCACGTGGGGACACCGGCCCCAGGTGACTGGGTCACGTGGGGTCACCGGCCCCAGGTGACCAGGTCACGTGGGGTCACCGGCCCCAGGTGACCGGGTCACGTGGGGTCACGGGCCCCAGGTCAGCGGGTCACGTGGGGTCACCGGCCCCAGGTCAGCGGGTCACGTGGGGACACCGGCCCCAGGTGACCGGGTCACGTGGGGTCACCGGCCCCAGGTGACCGGGTCACGTGGGGACACCGGCCCCAGGTGACCGGGTTACGTGGGGTCACCGGCCCCAGGTGACCGGGTCACGTGGGGTCACCGGCTCCAGGTGACCGGGTCACGTGGGGTCACCGGCCCCAGGTCAGCGGGTCACGTGGGGACACCGGCCCCAGGTGACCGGGTCACGTGGGGTCACCGGCCCCAGGTGACCGGGTCACGTGGGGACACCGGCCCCAGGTGACCGGGTCATGTGGGGTCACCGGCTCCAGGTCAGCGGGTCACGTGGGGTCACCGGCCCCAGGTGACCAGGTCACGTGGGGTCACCGGCCCCAGGTCAGAGGGTCACGTGGGGACACCGGCCCCAGGTGACCGGGTCACGTGGGGACACCGGCCCCAGGTGACCGGGTCACGTGGGGTCACCGGCCCCAGGTCAGCGGGTCACGTGGGGACACCGGCCCCAGGTGACCGGGTCACGTGGGGACACTGGCCCCAGGTCAGCGGGTCACGTGGGGTCACCGGCACCAGGTCAGCGGGTCACGTGGGGACCCCGGCCCCAGGTGACCGGGTCACGTGGGGTCACCGGCCCCAGGTCAGAGGGTCACGTGGGGACACCGGCCCCAGGTGACCGGGTCACGAGGGGACACCGGCCCCAGGTCAGTGGGTCACGTGGGGACCCCGGACCCAGGTCACCTGGTCATGTGTGGTACCCAGCCTGGTTCCCAGGTTCCGATGACCACCCCGGCACCAGGACCCCGGGTCCCGTGGGAACACCGGCCCCAGGTGACCGGGTCACGTGGGGTCACCGGCCCCAGGTCAGAGGGTCACGTGGGGTCACCGGCCCCAGGTGACCGGGTCACGTGGGGACACCGGCCCCAGGTCACCGGGTCACGTGGGGACACCGGCCCCAGGTCAGCGGGTCACGTGGGGACACCGGCCCCAGGTAACCAAGGCAGGTCGGGACCCAGCCCGGGTCCCCGGGACGGGTTTTTACCCCAGCCGCAGATCACCGGGTCCTGTCGGGTCCCCGGCCTGGGTCCCCTGGACAGGTCGATAACCCGGCCCCAGGTCACCCGGTCATCTCGCGCACCCGGCCTGGTTCCCAGGTTCCGATGACCACCCCGGCACCAGGACCCCGGGTCCCGTGGGGACCCCGGCCCCAGGTGACCGGGTCACGTGGGGTCACCGTCCCCAGGTCAGCGGGTCACGTGGGGTCACCGGCCCCAGGTGACCGGGTCACGTGGGGACACCGGCCCCAGGTCAGCGGGTCACGTGGGGACACCGGCCCCAGGTAACCAAGGCAGGTCGGGACCCAGCCCGGGTCCCCGGGACGGGTTTTTACCCCAGCCGCAGATCACCGGGTCCTGTCGGGTCCCCGGCCCGGGTCCCCTGGACAGGTCGATAACCCGGCCCCAGGTCACACGGTCATCTCGCGCACCCGGCCTGGTTCCCAGGTTCCGATGACCACCCCGGCACCAGGACCCCGGGTCACGTGGGGACACCGGCCCCAGGTCAGCGGGTCACGTGGGGTATCCGGCCCCAGGTCAGCGGGTCACGTGGGGACCCCGGCCCCAGGTCACCGGGTCACGTGGGGTCACCGGCCCCAGGTCAGAGGGTCACGTGGGGACCCCGGACCCAGGTCACCTGGTCATGTGTGGTACCCAGCCTGGTTCCCAGGTTCCGATGACCACCCCGGCCCCAGGTCACCGGGTCACGTGGGGACCCCGGCCCCAGGTCAGCGGGTCACGTGGGGACACCGGCCCCAGGTGACCGGGTCACGTGGGGACACCGGCCCCAGGTCAGCGGGTCACGTGGGGTCACCGGCCCCAGGTCAGCGGGTCACGTGGGGACACCGGCCCCAGGTGACCGGGTCACGTGGGGACACCGGCCCCAGGTCAGCGGGTCACGTGGGGACTCCGGCACCAGGTCAGCGGGTCACGTGGGGACACCGGCCCCAGGTGACCGGGTCACGTGGGGTCACCGGCCCCAGGTGACCAGGTCACGTGGGGTCACCGGCCCCAGGTGACCGGGTCACGTGGGGTCACCGGCCCCAGGTCAGCGGGTCACGTGGGGACACCGGCCCCAGGTGACCGGGTCACGTGGGGTCACCGGCCCCAGGTGACCGGGTCACGTGGGGACACCGGCCCCAGGTGACCGGGTTACGTGGGGTCACCGGCCCCAGGTGACCGGGTCACGTGGGGTCACCGGCCCCAGGTCAGCGGGTCACGTGGGGACACCGGCCCCAGGTGACCGGGTCACGTGGGGTCACCGGCCCCAGGTGACCGGGTCACGTGGGGACACCGGCCCCAGGTTACCGGGTCACGTGGGGTCACCGGCCCCAGGTCAGCGGGTCACGTGGGGTTACGGGCCCCAGGTGACCAGATCACGTGGGGTCACCGGCCCCAGGTCAGAGGGTCACGTGGGGACACCGGCCCCAGGTGACCGGGTCACGTGGGGACACCGGCCCCAGGTCAGAGGGTCACGTGGGGACCCCGGACCCAGGTCACCTGGTCATGTGTGGTACCCAGCCTGGTTCCCAGGTTCCGATGACCACCCCGGCACCAGGACCCCGGGTCCCGTGGGGACCCCGGCCCCAGGTGACCGGGTCACGTGGGGTCACCGGCCCCAGGTCAGCGGGTCACGTGGGGTCACCGGCCCCAGGTGACCGGGTCACGTGGGGACACCGGCCCCAGGTCACCGGGTCACGTGGGGACACCGGCCCCAGGTCACCGGGTCACGTGGGGACACCGGCCCCAGGTAACCAAGGCAGGTCGGGACCCAGCCCGGGTCCCCGGGACGGGTTTTTACCCCAGCCGCAGATCACCGGGTCCTGTCGGGTCCCCGGCCCGGGTCCCCTGGACAGGTCGATAACCCGGCCCCAGGTCACCCGGTCATCTCGCGCACCCGGCCTGGTTCCCAGGTTCCGATGACCACCCCGGCACCAGGACTCCAGGTCACGTGGGGACACCGGCCCCAGGTCACCGGGTCACGTGGGGTCACCGCCCCCAGGTCAGCGGGTCACGTGGGGACCCCGGCCCCAGGTCACCGGATCACGTGGGGACACCGGCCCCATGTCAGAGGGTCACGTGGGGACCCCGGACCCAGGTCACCTGGTCATGTGTGGTACCCAGCCTGGTTCCCAGGTTCCGATGACCTCCCCGGCACCAGGACCCCGGGTCACGTGGGGACACCGGCCCCAGGTCAGAGGGTCACGTGGGGTCACCGGCCCCAGGTGACCGGGTCACGTGGGGACACCGGCCCCAGGTCAGATGGTCATGCGGGGCCCCCTGACCCAGGTTACCTGGTCATGTGTGGTACCCAGCCTGGTTCCCAGGTTCCGATGACCACCCCGGCACCAGGACTCCGGGTCACGTGGGGACCCCGGCCCCAGGTGACCGGGTCACGTGGGGTCACCGGCCCCAGGTCAGCGGGTCACGTGGGGACACCGGCCCCAGGTGACCGGGTCACGTGGGGACACCGGCCCCAGGTCAGCGGGTCACGTGGGGACCCCGGCACCAGGTCAGCGGGTCACGTGGGGACACCGGCCCCAGGTGACCGGGTCACGTGGGGTCACCGGCCCCAGGTGACCGGGTCACGTGGGGTCACCGGCCCCAGGTCAGCGGGTCACGTGGGGACACCGGCCCCAGGTGACCGGGTCACGTGGGGTCACCGGCCCCAGGTGACCAGGTCACGTGGGGTCACCGGCCCCAGGTGACCGGGTCACGTGGGGTCACCGGCCCCAGGTCAGCGGGTCACGTGGGGACACCGGCCCCAGGTCAGCGGGTCACGTGGGGACACCGGTCACAGGTGACCGGGTCACGTGGGGACACCGGCCTCAGGTCAGCGGGTCACGTGGGGACACCGGCCCCAGGTCAGCGGGTCACGTGGGGACCCCGGACCCAGGTCAGCGGGTCACGTGGGGACATCGGCCCCAGGTAACCGGGTCATACCGAGTCCCCGGACCCAGGTCACCGGGTCAGTTCGGGACCCCGGACCCAGGTCGGGTCATGTCACGTCCCATGCCCGGGTCCCCGGGTTGGATTTTTACCCAGGCCCCGGGTCACAGGGTCATGTCGGGTCAACGGCCTGGGTACAAGGGTCTGGTGACCACCCCGACCCCAGGTCCCCGGGTCATGACGGGACACCGGACCAGGTCCCCGAGTCCGGTCGACACCACAGCCCCAGGTCACCGGGTCAGGTCGGCACCCCGGAACCAGGTCACCGGGTCATGTCGGGGCCCAGCCCGGGTCCCCGGGACGGGTTTTTACCCCAGCCGCAGATCACCGGGTCCTGTCGGGTACCCGGGTCGGGTCCCCTGGACAGGTCGGCACCCCGGCCCCGGGTCACGGGGTCATGTCGGGTCGCTGTCCCGGGTACCAGTGTCAGGTGACCACCCCGGCCCCGGGAGACGGAGTCATACCGGGTCCCCGGCCCGGGTCCCCGGGTTGCATCGGGACAAAAGCACCGGATCACTGGATCACGTGGGGGCCCGGGCCCGGGTCCCCGGGTTGCATCGGGACACCAGCGAAGGACCACCGGGTCCTGTCGGGTCCCCAGCCCGGGTCCCCTGGACAGGTCGTTAACCCGGCCCCAGGTCACCGGGTCATGTCGCGCACCCGGCCTGGTTCCCACGTTCCGGTGACCACCCCGGCACCAGGACCCCGGGTCCCGTGGGGACCCCGGCCCCAGGTGACCGGGTCACGCGGGGTCACCGGCCCCAGGTCAGCGGGTCACGTGGGGTCACCGGCCCCAGGTCAGCGGGTCACGTGGGGACACCGGCCCCAGGTCACCGCGTCAGGTCGGGACCCCGAACCCAGGTCCACGAGTCCGTCGACACCACAGCCCCGGGTCACCGGGTCGTGTCGGGTAACCGGCCTGGTTCCCAGGTTCCGATGACCACCCTGGCACCAGGACTCCGGGTCACGTGGGGACACCGGCCCCAGGTCACCGGGTCACGTGGGGTCACCGTCCCCAGGTCAGCGGGTCACGTGGGGACCCCGGCCCCAGGTCACCGGATCACGTGGGGTCACCGGCCCCAGGTCAGAGGGTCACGTGGGGACACCGGCCCAAGGTAACCAAGGCAGGTCGGGACCCAGCCCGGGTCCCCGGGACGGGTTTTTACCCCAGCCGCAGATCACCGGGTCCTGTCGGGTCCCCGGCCCGGGTCCCCTGGACAGGTCGATAACCAGGCCCCAGGTCACCCGGTCATCTCGCGCACGCGGCCTGGTTCCCAGGTTCCGATGACCACCCCGGCACCAGGACCCCGGGTCCCGTGGGGACCCCGGCCCCTGGTGACCGGGTCACGTGGGGTCACCGTCCCCAGGTCAGCGGGTCACGTGGGGTCACCGGCCCCAGGTGACCGGGTCACGTGGGGACTCCGGCCCCAGGTCACCGGGTCACTTGGGGACACCGGCCCCAGGTCAGCGGGTCACGTGGGGACACCGGCCCCAGGTAACCAAGGCAGGTCGGGACCCAGCCCGGGTCCCCGGGACGGGTTTTTACCCCAGCCGCAGATCACCGGGTCCTGTCGGGTCCCCGGCCCGGGTCCCCTGGACAGGTCGATAACCAGGCCCCAGGTCACCCGGTCATCTCGCGCACCCGGCCTAGTTCCAAGGTTCCGATGACCACCCCGGCACCAGGACCCCAGGTCACGTGGGGACACCGGCCCCAGGTCAGCGGGTCACGTGGGGTCACCGTCCCCAGGTCAGCGGGTCACGTGGGGACCCCGGCCCCAGGTCACCGGATCACGTGGGGTCACCGGCCCCAGGTCAGAGGGTCACGTGGGGACCCCGGATCCAGGTCACCTGGTCATGTGTGGTACCCAGCCTGGTTCCCAGGTTCCGATGACCTCCCCGGCACCAGGACCCCGGGTCACGTGGGGACCCCGGCCCCAGGTGACCGGGTCACGTGGGGTCACCGGCCCCAGGTCAGCGGGTCACGTGGGGACACCGGCCCCATGGCATCGGGTCACGTGGGGACACCGGCCCCAGGTCAGAGGGTCACGTGGGGACCCCGGCCCCAAAGCAGAGGGTCACGTGGGGTCACCGGCCCCAGGTCAGAGGGTCACGTGGGGACCCCGGCACCAGGTCAGCGGGTCACGTGGGGACACCGGCCCCAGGTCACCGGGTCACGTGGGGTCACCGGCCCCAGGTCAGCGGGTCACGTGGGGTCACCGGCACCAGGTGACCGGGTCACGTGGGGTCACCGGCCCCTGGTCAGCGGGTCACGTGGGGACACCGGCCCCAGGTGACCGGGTCACGTGGGGTCACCGGCCCCAGGTGACCAGGTCACGTGGGGTCACCGGCCCCAGGTGACCGGGTCACGTGGGGTCACCGGCTCCAGGTCAGCGGGTCACGTGGGGACACCGGCCCCAGGTGACCGGGTCACGTGGGGACACCGGCCTCAGGTCAGCGGGTCACGTGGGGACACCGGCCCCAGGTCAGCGGGTCACGTGGGGACCCCGGACCCAGGTCAGCGGGTCACGTGGGGACACCGGCCCCAGGTAACCGGGTCATACCTAGTCCCCGGACCCAGGTCACCGGGTCAGTTCGGGACCCCAGACCCAGGTCGGGTCATGTCACGTCCCATGCCAGGGTCCCCGGGTTGGATTTTTACCCAGGCCCCGGGTCACAGGGTCATGTCGGGTCAACGGCCTGGGTACAAGGGTCTGGTGACCACCCCGACCCCAGGTCCCCGGGTCATGACGGGACACCGGACCAGGTCCCCGAGTCCGGTCGACACCACAGCCCCAGGTCACCGGGTCACGTCGGCACCCCGGAACCAGGTCACCGGGTCATGTCGGGACCCAGCCCGGGTCCCCGGGACGGGTTTTTACCCCAGCCGCAGATCACCGGGTCCTGTCGGGTACCCGGGTCGGGTCCCCTGGACAGGTCGGCACCCCGGCCCCGGGTCACGGGGTCATGTCGGGTCGCTGTCCCGGGTACCAGTGTCAGGTGACCACCCCGGCCCCGGGAGACGGAGTCATACCGGGTCCCCGGCCCGGGTCCCCGGGTTGCATCGGGACAAAAGCACCGGATCACTGGATCACGTGGGGGCCCGGGCCCGGGTCCCCGGGTTGCATCGGGACACCAGCGAAGGACCACCGGGTCCTGTAGGGTCCCTGGCCCGGGTCCCCTGGACAGGTCGTTAACCCGGCCCCAGGTCACCGGGTCATGTCGCGCACCCGGCCTGGTTCCCACGTTCCGGTGACCACCCCGGCACCAGGACCCCGGGTCCCGTGGGGACCCCGGCCCCAGGTGACCGGGTCACGTCGGGACACCGGCCCCAGGTCAGCGGGTCACGTGGGGACCCCGGCCCCAGGTCACCGGGTCACGTGGGGACCCCGGCCCCAGGTCAGAGGGTCACGTGGGGTCACCGGCCCCAGGTCAGCGGGTCACGTGGGGACACCGGCCCCAGGTCAGATGGTCATGCGGGGCCCCCTGACCCAGGTTACCTGGTCATGTGTGGTACCCAGCCTGGTTCCCAGGTTCCGATGACCACCCCGGCACCAGGACCCCGGGTCAGGTGGGGACCCTGGCCCCAGGTGACCGGGTCACGTGGGGACACCGGCCCCAGGTCAGCGGGTCACGTGGGGACACCGGCCCCAGGTCAGCGGGTCACGTGGGGACACCGGCCCCAGGTAACCAAGGCAGGTCGGGACCCAGCCCGGGTCCCCGGGACGGGTTTTTACCCCAGCCGCAGATCACCGGGTCCTGTCGGGTCCCCGGCCCGGGTCCCCTGGACAGGTCGATAACCAGGCCCCAGGTCACCCGGTCATCTCGCGCACCCGGCCTGGTTCCCAGGTTCCGATGACCACCCCGGCACCAGGACCCCAGGTCACGTGGGGACACCGGCCCCAGGTGACCGGGTCACGTGGGGTCACCGGCCCCAGGTCAGCGGGTCACGTGGGGACCCCGGCCCCAGGTCACCGGGTCACGTGGGGTCTCCGGCCCTAGGTGACCGGGTCACGTGGGGACCCCGGACCCAGGTCACCTGGTCATGTGTGGTACCCAGCCTGGTTCCCAGGTTCCGATGACCACCCCGGCCCCAGGTCACCGGGTCACGTGGGGACCCCGGCCCCAGGTCAGCGGGTCACGTGGGGACACCGGCCCCAGGTGACCGGGTCACGTGGGGACACCGGCCTCAGGTCAGCGGGTCACGTGGGGACACCGGCCCCAGGTCAGCGGGTCACGTGGGGACCCCGGACCCAGGTCAGCGGGTCACGTGGGGACACCGGCCCCAGGTAACCGGGTCATACCGAGTCCCCGGACCCAGGTCACCGGGTCAGTTCGGGACCCCGGACCCAGGTCGGGTCATGTCACGTCCCATGCCCGGGTCCCCGGGTTGGATTTTTACCCAGGCCCCGGGTCACAGGGTCATGTCGGGTCAACGGCCTGGGTACAAGGGTCTGGTGACCACCCCGACCCCAGGTCCCCGGGTCATGACGGGACACCCGACCAGGTCCCCGAGTCCGGTCGACACCACAGCCCCAGGTCACCGGGTCACGTCGGCACCCCGGAACCAGGTCACCGGGTCATGTCGGGACCCAGCCCGGGTCCCCGGGACGGGTTTTTACCCCAGCCGCAGATCACCGGGTCCTGTCGGGTACCCGGGTCGGGTCCCCTGGACAGGTCGGCACCCCGGCCCTGGGTCACGGGGTCATGTCGGGTCGCTGTCCCGGGTACCAGTGTCAGGTGACCACCCCGGCCCCGGGAGACGGAGTCATACCGGGTCCCCGGCCCGGGTCCCCGGGTTGCATCGGGACAAAAGCACCGGATCACTGGATCACGTGGGGGCCCGGGCCCGGGTCCCCGGGTTGCATCGGGACACCAGCGAAGGACCACCGGGTCCTGTCGGGTCCCCAGCCCGGGTCCCCTGGACAGGTCGTTAACCCGGCCCCAGGTCACCGGGTCATGTCGCGCACCCGGCCTGGTTCCCACGTTCCGGTGACCACCCCGGCACCAGGACCCCGGGTCCCGTGGGGACCCCGGCCCCAGGTGACCGGGTCACGCGGGGTCACCGGCCCCAGGTCAGCGGGTCACGTGGGGTCACCGGCCCCAGGTCAGCGGGTCACGTGGGGACACCGGCCCCAGGTCAGCGGGTCATGTGGGGACACCGGCCCCAGGTCACCGCGTCAGGTCGAGACCCCGAACCCAGGTCCACGAGTCCGTCGACACCACAGCCCCGGGTCACCGGGTGGTGTCGGGTAACCGGCCTGGTTCCCAGGTTCCGATGACCACCCCGGCACCAGGACTCCGGGTCACGTGGGAACACCGGCCCCAGGTGACCGGGTCACGTGGGGTCACCGGCCCCAGGTCAGCGGGTCACGTGGGGACCCCGGCACCAGGTCAGCGGGTCACGTGGGGACACCGGCCCCAGGTCAGCGGGTCACGTGGGGACACCGGCCCCAGGTAACCAAGGCAGGTCGGGACCCAGCCCGGGTCCCCGGGACGGGTTTTTACCCCAGCCGCAGATCACCGGGTCCTGTCGGGTCCCCGGCCCGGGTCCCCTGGACAGGTCGATAACCCGGCCCCAGGTCACCCGGTCATCTCGCGCACCCGGCCTGGTTCCCAGGTTCCGATGACCACCCCGGCACCAGGACCCCGGGTCACGTGGGGACACCGGCCCCAGGTCAGCGGGTCACGTGGGGACCCCGGCCCCAGGTCACCGGGTCACGTGGGGTCACCGGCCCCAGGTCAGAGGGTCACGTGGGGACCCCGGACCCAGGTCACCTGGTCATGTGTGGTACCCAGCCTGGTTCCCAGGTTCCGATGACCTCCCCGGTACCAGGACCCCGGGTCACGTGGAGACACCGGCCCCAGGTCAGCGGGTCACGTGGGGTCACCGGCCCCAGGTCAGCGGGTCACGTGGGGACACCGGCCCCAGGTGACCGGGTCACGTGGGGACACCGGCCCCAGGTCAGAGGGTCACGTGGGGACCCCGGACCCAGGTCACCTGGTCATGTGTGGTACCCAGCCTGGTTCCCAGGTTCCGATGACCTCCCCGGCACCAGGACCCTGGGTCACGTGGGGACACCGGCCCCAGGTGACCGGGTCACGTGGGGTCAACGGCCCCAGGTCAGCGGGTCACGTGGGGTCACCTGCCCCAGGTCAGCGGGTCACGTGGGGACCCCGGACCCAGGTGACCGGGTCACGTGGGGTCACCGGCCCCAGGTCAGCGGGTCACGTGGGGACACCGGAACCAGGTCACGGGGTCATGTCGGGTCGCTGTCCCGGGTACCAGTGTCAGGTGACCACCCCGGCCCCGGGAGACGGAGTCATACCGGGTCCCCGGCCCGGGTCCCCGGGTTGCATCGGGACAAAAGCACCGGATCACTGGATCACGTGGGGGCCCGGGCCCGGGTCCCCGGGTTGCATCGGGACACCAGCGAAGGACCACCGGGTCCTGTCGGGTCCCCGGCCCGGGTCCCCTGGACAGGTCGTTAACCCGGCCCCAGGTCACCGGGTCATGTCGCGCACCCGGCCTGGTTCCCACGTTCCGGTGACTACCCCGGCACCAGGACCCCGGGTCCCGTGGGGACCCCGGCCCCAGGTGACCGGGTCACGTGGGGTCACCGGCCCCAGGTCAGCGGGTCACGTGGGGTCACCGGCCCCAGGTGACCGGGTCATGTGGGGACACCGGCCCCAGGTAACCAAGGCAGGTCGGGACCCAGCCCGGGTCCCCGGGACGGGTTTTTACCCCAGCCGCAGATCACCGGGTCCTGTCGGGTCCCCGGCCCGGGTCTCCTGGACAGGTCGATAACCCGGCCCCAGGTCACCCGGTCATCTCGCGCACCCGGCCTGGTTCCCAGGTTCCGATGACCACCCCGGCACCAGGACCCCGGGTCACGTGGGGACACCGGCCCCAGGTGACCGGGTCACGTGGGGTCACCGGCCCCAGGTCAGAGGGTCACGTGGGGACCCCGGCCCCAGGTCACCGGATCACGTGGGGTCACCGGCCCCAGGTCAGAGGGTCACGTGGGGACCCCGGACCCAGGTCACCTGGTCATGTGTGGTACCCAGCGTGGTTCCCAGGTTCCGATGACCTCCCCGGCACCAGGACCCCGGGTCACGTGGGGACACCGGCCCCAGGTGACCGGGTCACGTGGGGTCAACGGCCCCAGGTCAGCGGGTCACGTGGGGTCACCGGCCCCAGGTGACCGGGTCACGTGGGGACACCGGCCCCAGGTCAGCGGGTCACGTGGGGACCCCGGCCCCAGGTCAGCAGGTCACGTGGGGACACCGGCCCCAGGTCACCGGGTCACGTGGGGACCCCGGCCCCAGGTCAGCGGGTCACGTGGGGACACCGGCCCCAGGTGACCGGGTCACGTGGGGACACCGGCCTCAGGTCAGCGGGTCACGTGGGGACACCGGCCCCAGGTCAGCGGGTCACGTGGGGACCCCGGACCCAGGTCAGCGGGTCACGTGGGGACACCGGCCCCAGGTAACCGGGTCATACCGAGTCCCCGGACCCAGGTCACCGGGTCAGTTCGGGACCCCGGACCCGGGTCGGGTCATGTCACGTCCCATGCCCGGGTCCCCGGGTTGGATTTTTACCCAGGCCCCGGGTCACAGGGTCATGTCGGGTCAACGGCCTGGGTACAAGGGTCTGGTGACCACCCCGACCCCAGGTCCCCGGGTCATGACGGGACAGCGGACCAGGTCCCCGAGTCCGGTCGACACCACAGCCCCAGGTCACCGGGTCACGTCGGCACCCCGGAACCAGGTCACCGGGTCATGTCGGGACCCAGCCCGGGTCCCCGGGACGGGTTTTTACCCCAGCTGCAGATCACCGGGTCCTGTCGGGTACCCGGGTCGGGTCCCCTGGACAGGTCGGCACCCCGGCCCCGGGTCACGGGGTCATGTCGGGTCGCTGTCCCGGGTACCAGTGTCAGGTGACCACCCCGGCCCCGGGAGACGGAGTCATACCGGGTCCCCGGCCCGGGTCCCCGGGTTGCATCGGGACAAAAGCACCGGATCACTGGATCACGTGGGGGCCCGGGCCCGGGTCCCCGGGTTGCATCGGGACACCAGCGAAGGACCACCGGGTCCTGTCGGGTCCCCGGCCCGGGTCCCCTGGACAGGTCGTTAACCCGGCCCCAGGTCACCGGGTCATGTCGCGCACCCGGCCTGGTTCCCAGGTTCCGGTGACCACCCCGGCACCAGGACCCCGGGTCCCGTGGAGACCCCGGCCCCAGGTGACCGGGTCACGTGGGGTCACCGGCCCCAGGTCAGCGGGTCACGTGGGGTCACCGGCCCCAGGTCAGCGGGTCACGTGGGGACACCGGCCCCAGGTGACCGGGTCACGTGGGGACACCGGCCCCAGTTCAGCGGGTCACGTGGGGACCCCGGCCCCAGGTCAGCGGGTCACGTGGGGACACCGGCCCCAGGTGACCGGGTCACGTGGGGACACCGGCCCCAGGTCAGCGGGTCACGTGGGGACACCGGCCCCAGGTAACCAAGGCAGGTCGGGACCCAGCCCGGGTCCCCGGGACGGGTTTTTACCCCAGCCGCAGATCACCGGGTCCTGTCGGGTGCCCGGCCCGGGTCCCCTGGACAGGTCGATAACCCGGCCCCAGGTCACCCGGTCATCTCGCGCACCCGGCCTGGTTCCCAGGTTCCGATGACCACCCCGGCACCAGGACCCCGGGTCACGTGGGGACCCCGGCCCCAGGTGACCGGGTCACGTGGGGTCACCGTCCCCAGGTCAGCGGGTCACGTGGGGACCCCGGCCCCAGGTCACCGGATCACGTGGGGTCACCGGCCCCAGGTCAGAGGGTCACGTGGGGACCCCGGACCCAGGTCACCTGGTCATGTGTGGTACCCAGCGTGGTTCCCAGGTTCCGATGACCTCCCCGGCACCAGGGCCCCGGGTCACGTGGGGACACCGGCCCCAGGTGACCGGGTCACGTGGGGTCACCGGCCCCAGGTCAGCGGGTCACGTGGAGACCCCGGACCCAGGTCAGCGGGTCACGTGGGGACACCGGCCCCAGGTAACCGGGTCATACCGAGTCCCCGGACCCAGGTCACCGGGTCAGTTCGGGACCCCGGACCCGGGTCGGGTCATGTCACGTCCCATGCCCGGGTCCCCGGGTTGGATTTTTACCCAGGCCCCGGGTCACAGGGTCATGTCGGGTCAACGGCCTGGGTACAAGGGTCTGGTGACCACCCCGACCCCAGGTCCCCGGGTCATGACGGGACACCGGACCAGGTCCCCGAGTCCGGTCGACACCACAGCCCCAGGTCACCGGGTCACGTCGGCACCCCGGACCCAGGTCACCGGGTCATGTCGGGACCCAACCCGGGTCCCCGGGACGGGTTTTTACCCCAGCCGCAGATCACCGGGTCCTGTCGGGTACCCGGGTCGGGTCCCCTGGACAGGTCGGCACCCCGGCCCCGGGTCACGGGGTCATGTCGGGTCGCTGTCCCGGGTACCAGTGTCAGGTGACCACCCCGGCCCCGGGAGACGGAGTCATACCGGGTCCCCGGCCCGGGTCCCCGGGTTGCATCGGGACAAAAGCACCGGATCACTGGATCACGTGGGGGCCAGGGCCCGGGTCCCCGGGTTGCATCGGGACACCAGCGAAGGACCACCGGGTCCTGTCGGGTCCCCGGCCCGGGTCCCCTGGACAGGTCGTTAACCCGGCCCCAGGTCACCGGGTCATGTTGCGCACCCGGCCTGGTTCCCACGTTCCGGTGACCACCCCGGCACCAGGACCACGGGTCACGTGGGGACCCCGGCCCCAGGTGACCGGGTCACGTGGGGTCACCGGCCCCAGGTCAGCGGGTCACGTGGGGTCACCGGCCCCAGGTGACCGGGTCACGTGGGGACACCGGCCCCAGGTGACCGGGTCACGTGGGGACACCGGCCCCAGGTCACCGCGTCAGGTCGGGACCCCGAACCCAGGTCCACGAGTCCGTCGACACCACAGCCCCGGGTCACAGTGTCGTGTCGGGTAACCGGCCTGGTTCCCAGGTTCCGATGACCACCCCGGCACCAGGACCCCGGGTCACGTGGGGACACCGGCCCCAGGTCAGCGGGTCACGTGGGGACACCGGCCCCAGGTCAGCGGGTCACGTGGGGACCCCGGCCCCAGGTCAGCGGGTCACGTGGGGACACCGGCCCCAGGTCACCGGGTCACGTGGGGACCCCGGCCCCAGGTCAGCGGGTCACGTGGGGACACCGGCCCCAGGTCAGCGGGTCACGTGGGGACACCGGCCCCAGGTAACCAAGGCAGGTCGGGACCCAGCCCGGGTCCCCGGGACGGGTTTTTACCCCAGCCGCAGATCACCGGGTCCTGTCGGGTCCCCGGCCCGGGTCTCCTGGACAGGTCGATAACCCGGCCCCAGGTCACCCGGTCATCTCGCGCACCCGGCCTGGTTCCCAGGTTCCGATGACCACCCCGGCACCAGGACCCCGGGTCACGTGCTGACCCCGGCCCCAGGTGACCGGGTCACGTGGGGTCACCGGCCCCAGGTCAGCGGGTCACGTGGGGACCCCGGCCCCAGGTCACCGGATCACGTGGTGTCACCGGCCCCAGGTCAGAGGGTCACGTGGGGACCCCGGACCCAGGTCACCTGGTCATGTGTGGTACCCAGCGTAGTTCCCAGGTTCCGATGACCTCCCCGGCACCAGGACCCCGGGTCACGTGGGGACACCGGCCCCAGGTGACCGGGTCACGTGGGGACACCGGCCCCAGGTCAGAGGGTCACGTGGGGACACCGGCCCCAGGTAACCGGGTCACGTGGGGACCCCGGCCCCAGGTCAGCGGGTCACGTGGGGTCACCGGCCCCAGGTCAGAGGGTCACGTGGGGACCCCGGACCCAGGTCACCTAGTCATGTGTGGCACCCAGCCTGGTTCCAAGGTTCCGATGACCACCCCGGCACCAGGACCCCGGGTCAAGTGGGGACACCGGCCTCAGGTGAGCGGGTCACGTGGGGACACCGGCCCCAGTTCACCGGGTCACGTGGCGACCCTGGCCCCAGGTCAGCGGGTCACGTGGGGACACCGGCCCCAGGTCACCGGGTCACGTGGGGACCCCGGCCCCAGGTCAGCGGGTCACGTGGGGTCACCGGCTCCAGGTCAGAGGGTCACGTGGGGACCCCGGACCCAGGTCACCTAGTCATGTGTGGTACCCAGCCTGGTTCCAAGGTTCCGATGACCACCCCGGCACCAGGACCCCTGGTCCCGTGGGGACACCGGCCCCAGGTGACCGGGTCGCGTGGGGTCACCGGCCCCAGGTCACCGGGTCACGTGGGGACACCGGCCCCAGGTTCACCGGGTCACGTGGGGTCACCGGCCCCAGGTCAGAGGGTCACGTGGGGACCCCGGACCCAGGTCACCTGGTCATGTGTGGTACCCAGCCTGGTTCCCAGGTTCCGATGACCTCCAAGGCACCAGGACCCCGGGTCACGTGGGGACACCGGCCCCAGGTGACCGGGTCACGTGGGGTCAACGGCCCCAGGTCAGCGGGTCACGTGGGGTCACCGGCCCCAGGTCACCGGGTCACGTGGGGTCACCGGCCCCAGGTCAGCGGGTCACGTGGGGACACCGGCCCCAGGTCACCGGGTCACGTGGGGACACCGGCCCCAGGTCAGCGGGTCACGTGGGGACACCGGCCCCAGGTGACTGGGTCACGTGGGGACACCGGCCCCAGGTGACCGGGTCACGTGGGGTCACCGGCCCCAGGTCAGCGGGTCACGTGGGGTCACCGGACCCAGGTCACCGGGTCAGTTCGGGACCCCGGACCCAGGTCGGGTCATGTCACGTCCCATGCCCGGGTCCCCGGGTTGGATTTTTACCCAGGCCCCGGGTCACAGGGTCATGTCGGGTCAACGGCCTGGGTACAAGGGTCTGGTGACCACCCCGACCCCAGGTCCCCGGGTCATGACGGGACACCGGACCAGGTCCCCGAGTCCGGTCGACACCACAGCCCCAGGTCACCGGGTCACGTCGGCACCCCGGAACCAGGTCACCGGGTCATGTCGGGACCCAGCCCGGGTCCCCGGGATGGGTTTTTACCCCAGCCGCAGATCACCGGGTCCTGTCGGGTACCCGGGTCGGGTCCCCTGGACAGGTCGGCACCCCGGCCCCGGGTCACGGGGTCATGTCGGGTCGCTGTCCCGGGTACCAGTGTCAGGTGACCACCCCGGCCCCGGGAGACGGAGTCATACCGGGTCCCCGGCCCGGGTCCCCGGGTTGCATCGGGACAAAAGCACCGGATCACTGGATCACGTGGGGGCCCGGGCCCGGGTCCCCGGGTTGCATCGGGACACCAGCGAAGGACCACCGTGTCCTGTCGGGTCCCCGGCCCGGGTCCCCTGGACAGGTCGTTAACCCGGCCCCAGGTCAACGGGTCATGTTGCGCACCCGGCCTGGTTCCCACGTTCCGGTGACCACCCCGGCACCAGGACCCCGGGTCCCGTGGGGACACCGGCCCCAGGTGACCGGGTCACGTGGGGTCACCGGCCCCAGGTCAGCGGGTCACGTGGGGTCACCGGCCCCAGGTGACCGGGTCACGTGGGGACAGCGGCCCCAGGTCACCGGGTCACGTGGGGACACCGGCCCCAGGTCACCGCGTCAGGTCGGGACCCCGAACCCAGGTCCACGAGTCCGTCGACACCACAGCCCCGGGTCACCGGGTCGTGTCGGGTAACCGGCCTGGTTCCCAGGTTCCGATGACCACCCCGGCACCAGGACCCCGGGTCACGTGGGGACACCGGCCCCAGGTGACCGGGTCACGTGGGGACACCGGCCCCAGGTCAGCGGGTCACGTGGGGACCCCGGCCCCAGGTGACCGGGTCACGTGGGGACACCGGCCCCAGGTCACCGGTTCACGTGGGGACCCCGGACCCAGGTCAGTGGGTCACGTGGGGACCCCGGCCCCAGGTCAGCGGGTCACGTGGGGACACCGGCCCCAGGTAACCAAGGCAGGTCGGGACCCAGCCCGGGTCCCCGGGACGTGTTTTTACCCCAGCCGCAGATCACCGGGTCCTGTCGGGTCCCCGGCCCGGGTCCCCTGGACAGGTCGATAACCCGGCCCCAGGTCACCCGGTCATCTCGCGCACCCGGCCTGGTTCCCAGGTTCCGATGACGACCCCGGCACCAGGACCCCGGGTCACGTGGGGACACCGGCCCCAGGTGACCGGGTCACGTGGGGACCCCGGCCCCAGGTGACCGGGTCACGTGGGGACACCGGCCCCAGGTCACCGGGTCACGTTGGGACCCCGGCCCCAGGTCAGCGGGTCACGTGGGGTCACCTGCTCCAGGTCAGAGGGTCACGTGGGGACCCCGGACCCAGGTCACCTAGTCATGTGTGGTACCCAGCCTGGTTCCAATGTTCCGATGACCACCCCGGCACCAGGACCCCGGGTCACGTGGGGACATCGGCCCCAGGTCACCGGGTCACGTGGGGTCACCGGCCCCAGGTGACCGGGTCACGTGGGGTCACCGGCCCCAGGTCAGCGGGTCACGTGGGGACACCGGCCCCAGGTGACCGGGTCACGTGGGGACCCCGGCCCCAGGTCAGGGGGTCACGTGGGGTCACCGGCCCCAGGTGACCGGGTCACGTGGGGACACCGGCCCCAGGTGACCGGGTCACGTGGGGACACCGGCCCCAGGTCAGCGGGTCACGTGGGGACACCGGCCCCAGGTGACCAGGTCACGTGGGGACACCGGCCCCAGGTCAGCGGGTCACGTGGGGTCACCGGCTCCAGGTCAGAGGGTCACGTGGGGACCCCGGACCCAGGTCACCTAGTCATGTGTGGTACCCAGCCTGGTTCCAAGGTTCCGATGACCACCCCGGCACCAGGACCCCGGGTCACGTGGGGACACCGGCCCCAGGTCACCGGGTCACGTGGGGTCACCGGCCCCAGGTCAGCGGGTCACGTGGGGTCACCGGCCCCAGGTGACCGGGTCACGTGGGGACACCGGCCCCAGGTCAAAGGGTCACGTGGGGACCCCGGACGCAGGTCACCGGGTCATGTCGGGACCCAGCCCGTGTCCCCGGGACGGGTTTTTACCCCAGCCGCAGATCACCGGGTCCTGTCGGGTCCCCGGCCCAGGTCCCCTGGACAGGTCGTTAACCCGGCCCCAGGTCACCGGGTCATGTCGCGCACCCGGCCTGGTTCCCAGGTTCCGGTGACCACCCCGGCACCAGGACCCCGGGTCACGTGGGGACCCCGGCCCCAGGTCAGCGGGTCACGTGGGGACACCGGCCCCAGGTCACCGCGTCAGGTCGAGACCCCGAACACAGGTCCACGAGTTTGTCGACACCACAGCCCCGGGTCACCGGGTCGTGTCAGGTAACCGGCCTGGTTCCAAGGTTCCGATGACCACCCCGGCACCAGGACACCGGGTCACGTGGGGACACCGGCCCTAGGTGACCGGGTCACGTGGGGACACCGGCCCCAGGTCACCGGGTCACGTGGGGACACCGGCCCCAGGTCACCGGGTCACGTGGGGTCACCGGCCCCAGGTCAGAGGGTCACGTGGGGACCCCGGACCCAGGTCACCTGGTCATGTGTGGTACCCAGCGTGGTTCCCAGGTTCCGATGACCTCCCCGGCACCAGGACCCCGGGTCACGTGGGGACACCGGCCCCAGGTGACCGGGTCACGTGGGGTCACCGGCTCCAGGTCAGAGGGTCACGTGGGGACCCTGGACCCAGGTCACCGGGTCACGTTGGGACTTCGGCCCCAGGTCACCGGGTCACGTGGGGACCCCGGCCCCGGGTCAGCGGGTCACGTGGGGACACCGGCCCCAGGTGACCGGGTCACGTGGGGTCACCGGCCCCAGGTCAGCGGGTCACGTGGGGACACCGGCCCCAGGTCACCGGGTCACGTGGGGACCCCGGCCCCAGGTCAGCGGGTCACGTGGGGACACCGGCCCCAGGTGACCGGGTCACGTGGGGACACCGGCCTCAGGTCAGCGGGTCACGTGGGGACACCGGCCCCAGGTCAGCGGGTCACGTGGGGACCCCGGACCCAGGTCAGCGGGTCACGTGGGGACACCGGCCCCAGGTAACCGGGTCATACCGAGTCCCCGGACCCAGGTCACCGGGTCAGTTCGGGACCCCGGACCCAGGTCGGGTCATGTCACGTCCCATGCCCGGGTCCCCGGGTTGGATTTTTACCCAGGCCCCGGGTCACAGGGTCATGTCGGGTCATCGGCCTGGGTACAAGGGTCTGGTGACCACCCCGACCCCAGGTCCCCGGGTCATGACGGGACACCGGACCAGGTCCCCGAGTCCGGTCGACACCACAGCCCCAGGTCACCGGGTCACGTCGGCACCCCGGAACCAGGTCACCGGGTCATGTCGGGACCCAGCCCGGGTCCCCGGGACGGGTTTTTACCCCAGCCGCAGATCACCGGGTCCTGTCGGGTACCCGGGTCGGGTCCCCTGGACAGGTCGGCACCCCGGCCCCGGGTCACGGGGTCATGTCGGGTCGCTGTCCCGGGTACCAGTGTCAGGTGACCACCCCGGCCCCGGGAGACGGAGTCATACCGGGTCCCCGGCCCGGGTCCCCGGGTTGCATCGGGACAAAAGCACCGGATCACTGGATCACGTGGGGGCCCGGGCCCGGGTTCCCGGGTTGCATCGGGACACCAGCGAAGGACCACCGGGTCCTGTCGGGTCCCCGGCCCGGGTCCCCTGGACAGGTCGTTAACCCGGCCCCAGGTCACCGGGTCATGTCGCGCACCCGGCCTGGTTCCCACGTTCCGGTGACCACCCCGGCACCAGGACCCCGGGTCCCGTGGGGACCCCGGCCCCAGGTGACCAGGTCACGTGGGGTCACCGGCCCCAGGTCAGCGGGTCACGTGGTGTCACCGGCCCCAGGTCAGCAGGTCACGTGGGGACACCGGCCCCAGGTGACCCCGGGTCACGTGGGGACACCGGCCCCAGGTCACCGCGTCAGGTCGGGACCCCGAACCCAGGTCCACGAGTCCGTCGACACCACAGCCCCGGGTCACCGGGTCGTGTCGGGTAACCGGCCTGGTTCCCAGGTTCCGATGACCACCCCGGCACCAGGACCCCGGGTCACGTGGGGACACCGGCCCCAGGTGACCGGGTCACGTGGGGTCACCGGCCCCAGGTCAGCGGGTCACGTGGGGTCACCGGCCCCAGGTCAGCGGGTCACGTGGGGACACCGGCCCCAGGTGACCGGGTCACGTGGGGACACCGGCCCCAGGTCAGAGGGTCACGTGGGGACACCGGCCCCAGGTAACCGGGTCACGTGGGGACCCCGGCCCCAGGTCAGCGGGTCACGTGGGGTCACAGGCTCCAGGTCAGAGAGTCACGTGAGGACCCCGGACCCAGGTCACCTAGTCATGTGTGGTACCCAGCGTGGTTCCAAGATTCCGATGACCACCCCGGCACCAGGACCCCGGGTCACGTGGGGACATCGGCCCCAGGTCAGCGGGTCACGTGGGGTCACTGGCCCCAGGTGACCGGGTCACGTGGGGTCACCGGCCCCAGGTCAGCGGGTCACGTGGGGTCACCGGCCCCAGGTCAGCGGGTCACGTGGGGACACCGGCCCCAGGTGACCGGGTCACGTGGGGACACAGGCCCCAGGTAGGCGGGTCACGTGGGGACCCCGGCCCCAGGTCAGCGGGTCACGTTGGGACACCGGCCCCAGGTGACCGGGTCACGTGGGGACACCGGCCCCAGGTCACCGGGTCACGTGGGGACCCCGGACCCAGGTCAGCGGGTCACGTGGGGACACCGGCCCCAGGTCAGCGGGTCACGTGGGGACACCGGCCCCAGGTAAGCAAGGCAGGTCGGGACCCAGCCCGGGTCCCCGGGACAGGTTTTTACCCCAGCCGCAGATCACCGGGTCCTGTCGGGTCCCCAGCCCGGGTCCCCTGGACAGGTCGATAACCCGGCCCCATTTCACCCGGTCAACTAGCGCACCCGGCCTGGTTCCCAGGTTCCGATGACCACCCCGGCACCAGGACCCCGGGTCACGTGGGGACACCGGCCCCAGGTGACCGGGTCACGTGGGGTCACCGGCCCCAGGTCAGCGGGTCACGTGGGGACCCCGGCCCCAGGTCACCGGGTCACGTGGGGTCACCGGCCCCAGGTCAGAGGGTCACGTGGGGACCCCGGACCCAGGTCACCTGGTCATGTGTGGTACCCAGCGTGGTTCCCAGGTTCCGATGACCTCCCCGGCACCAGGACCCCGGGTCACGTGGGGACACCGGCCCCAGGTGACCGGGTCACGTGGGGTCACCGGCCCCAGGTCAGCGGGTCACGTGGGGACACCGGCCCCAGGTCACCGGGTCACGTGGGGACCCCGGCCCCAGGTCAGCGGGTCACGTGGGGACACCGGCCCCAGGTGACCGGGTCACGTGGGGACACCGGCCTCAGGTCAGCGGGTCACGTGGGGACACCGGCCCCAGGTCAGCGGGTCACGTGGGGACCCCGGACCCAGGTCAGCGGGTCACGTGGGGACACCGGCCCCAGGTAACCGGGTCATACCGAGTCCCCGGACCCAGGTCACCGGGTCAGTTCGGGACCCCGGACCCAGGTCGGGTCATGTCACGTCCCATGCCCGGGTCCCCGGGTTGGATTTTTACCCAGGCCCCGGGTCACAGGGTCATGTCGGGTCAACGGCCTGGGTACAAGGGTCTGGTGACCACCCCGACCCCAGGTCCCCGGGTCATGACGGGACACCGGACCAGGTCCCCGAGTCCGGTCGACACCACAGCCCCAGGTCACCGGGTCAGGTGGGGTCAACGGCCCCAGGTCAGCGGGTCACGTGGGGTCACCGGCCCCAGGTGACCGGGTCACGTGGGGACACCGGCCCCAGGTGACCGGGTCACGTGGGGACACCGGCCCCAGGTCAGAGGGTCACGTGGGGACCCCGGACCCAGGTCACCGGGTCATGTCGGGACCCAGCCCGGGTCCCCGGGACGGGTTTTTACCCCAGCCGCAGATCACCGGGTCCTGTCGGGTACCCGGGTCGGGTCCCCTGGACAGGTCGGCACCCCGGCCCCGGGTCACGGGGTCATGTCGGGTCGCTGTCCCGGGTACCAGTGTCAGGTGACCACCCCGGCCCCGGGAGACGGAGTCATACCGGGTCCCCGGCCCGGGTCCCCGGGTTGCATCGGGACACCAGCGAAGGACCACCGGGTCCTGTCGGGTCCCCGGCCCGGGTCCCCTGGACAGGTCGTTAACCCGGCCCCAGGTCACCGGGTCATGTCGCGCACCCGGCCTGGTTCCCAGGTTCCGGTGACCACCCCGGCACCAGGACCCCGGGTCACGTGGGGACCCCGGCCCCAGGTCAGCGGGTCACGTGGGGACACCGGCCCCAGGTCACCGCGTCAGGTCGGGACCCCGAACCCAGGTCCACGAGTCCGTCGACACCACAGCCCCGGGTCACCGGGTCGTGTCGGGTAACCGGCCTGGTTCCCAGGTTCCGATGACCACCCCGGCACCAGGACCCCGGGTCACGTGGGGACACCGGCCCCAGGTCAGCGGGTCACGTGGGGTCACTGGCCCCAGGTCAGCGGGTCACGTGGGGTCACCGGCCCCAGGTCAGCGGGTCACGTGGGGACACCGGCCCCAGGTTACCGGGTCACGTGGGGACACCGGCCCCAGGTCACCGGGTCACGTAGGGACCCCGGCCCCAGGTCAGCGGGTCACGTGGGGACACCGGCCCCAGGTGACCGGGTCACGTGGGGACACCGGCCCCAGGTCACCGGGTCACGTGGGGACCCCGGACCCAGGTCAGCGGGTCACGTGGGGACACCGGCCCCAGGTCAGCGGGTCACGTGGGGACACCGGCCCCAGGTAACCAAGGCAGGTCGGGACCCAGCCCGGGTCCCCGGGACGTGTTTTTACCCCAGCCGCAGATCACCGGGTCCTGTCGGGTCCCCGGCCCGGGTCCCCTGGACAGGTCGATAACCCGGCCCCAGGTCACCCGGTCATCTCGCGCACCCGGCCTGGTTCCCAGGTTCCGATGACCACCCCGGCACCAGGACCCCGGGTCACGTGGGGACACCGGCCCCAGGTCAGCGGGTCACGTGGGGTCACCGGCTCCAGGTCAGAGGGTCACGTGGGGACCCCGGACCCAGGTCACCTAGTCATGTGTGGTACCCAGCCTGGTTCCAAGGTTCTGATGACCACCCCGGCACCAGGACCCCGGGTCACGTGGGGACATCGGCCCCAGGTGACCGGGTCACGTGGGGTCACCGGCCCCAGGTCAGCGGGTCAAGTGGGGTCACCGGCCCCAGGTCAGCGGGTCACGTGGGGACACCGGCCCCCGGTGACCGGGTCACATGGGGACACCGGCCCCAGGTCAGCGGGTCACGTGGGGACCCCGGCCCCAGGTCAGCGGGTCACGTTGGGACACCGGCCCCAGGTGACCGTGTCACGTGGGGACACCGGCCCCAGGTCACCGGGTCACGTGGGGACCCCGGACCCAGGTCAGCGGGTCAGGTCGAGACCCCGAACCCAGGTCCACGAGTCCGTCGATACCACAGCCCCGGGTCACCGGGTCGTGTCGGGTAACCGGCCTGGTTCCCAGGTTCCGATGACCACCCCGGCACCAGGACCCCGGGTCCCGTGGGGACCCCTGCCCCAGGTCACCGGATCACGTGGGGTCACCGGCCCCAGGTCAGAGGGTCACGTGGGGACACCGGCACCAGGTGACCGGGTCACGTGGGGACACCGGGCCCAGGTCAGAGGGTCACGTGGGGACCCCGGACCCAGGTCACCGGGTCATGTCTGGACCCAGCCCGGGTCCCCGAGACGGGTTTTTACCCCAGCCGCAGATCACCGGGTCCTGTCGGGTACCCGGGTCGGGTCCCCTGGACAGGTCGGCACCCCGGCCCCGGGTCACGGGGTCATGTCGGGTCGCTGTCCCGGGTACCAGTGTCAGGTGACCACCCCGGCCCCGGGAGACGGAGTCATACCGGGTCCCCGGCCCGGGTCCCCGGGTTGCATCGGGACAAAAGCACCGGATCACTGGATCACGTGGGGGCCCGGGCCCGGGTCCCCGGGTTGCATCAGGACACCAGCGAAGGACCACCGGGTCCTGTCGGGTCCCCGGCCCGGGTCCCCTGGACAGGTCGATAACCCGGCCCCAGGTCACCCGGTCATCTCGCGCACCCGGCCTGGTTCCCAGGTTCCGATGACCACCCCGGCACCAGGACCCCGGGTCACGTGGGGACACCGGCCCCAGGTGACCGGGTCACGTGGGGTCACCGGCCCCAGGTCAGCAGGTCACGTGGGGACCCCGGCCCCAGGTCACCGGGTCACATGGGGTCACCAGCCCCAGGTCAGAGTGTCACGTGGGGACCCCGGACCCAGGTCACCTGGTCATGTGTGGTACCCAGCCTGGTTCCCAGGTTCCGATGACCTCCCCGGCACCAGGACCCCGGGTCACGTGGGGACACCGGCCCCAGGTGACCGGGTCACGTGGGGTCAACGGCCCCAGGTCAGCGGGTCACGTGGGGTCACCGGCCCCAGGTGACCGGGTCACGTGGGGACACCGGCCCCAGGTGACCGGGTCACGTGGGGTCACCGGCCCCAGGTCAGCGGGTCACGTGGGGACACCGACCCCAGGTCACCGGGTCACGTGGGGACCCCGGCCCCAGGTCAGCGGGTCACGTGGGGACACCGGCCCCAGGTGACCGGGTCACGTGGGGACACCGGCCTCAGGTCAGCGGGTCACGTGGGGACCCCGGCCCCAGGTCAGCGGGTCACGTGGGGACACCGGCCCCAGGTAACCGGGTCATACCGAGTCCCCGGACCCAGGTCACCGGGTCAGTTCGGGACCCCGGACCCAGGTCGGGTCATGTCACGTCCCATGCCCGGGTCCCCGGGTAGGATTTTTACCCAGGCCCCGGGTCACAGGGTCATGTCGGGTCAACGGCCTGGGTACAAGGGTCTGGTGACCACCCCGACCCCAGGTCCCCGGGTCATGATGGGACACCGGACCAGGTCCCCGAGTCCGGTCGACACCACAGCCCCAGGTCACCGGGTCACGTCGGCACCCCGGACCCAGGTCACCGGGTCATGTCGGGACCCAGCCCGGGTCCCCGGGACGGGTTTTTACCCCAGCCGCAGATCACCGGGTCCTGTCGGGTACCCGGGTCGGGTCCCCTGGACAGGTCGGCACCCCGGCCCCGGGTCACGGGGTCATGTCGGGTCGCTGTCCCGGGTACCAGTGTCAGGTGACCACCCCGGCCCCGGGAGACGGAGTCATACCGGGTCCCCGGCCCGGGTCCCCGGGTTGCATCGGGACAAAAGCACCGGATCACTGGATCACGTGGGGGCCCGGGCCCGGGTCCCCGGGTTGCATCGGGACACCAGCGAAGGACCACCGGGTCCTGTCGGGTCCCCGGCCCGGGTCCCCTGGACAGGTCGTTAACCCGGCCCCAGGTCACCGGGTCATGTCGCGCACCCGGCCTGGTTCCCAGGTTCCGGTGACCACCCCGGCACCAGGACCCCGGGTCCCGTGGAGACCCCGGCCCCAGGTGACCGGGTCACGTGGGGTCACCGGCCCCAGGTCACCGGGTCACGTGGGGTCACCGGCCCCAGGTCAGCGGGTCACGTGGGGACACCGGCCCCAGGTGACCGGGTCACGTGGGGACACCGGCCCCAGTTCAGCGGGTCACGTGGGGACCCCGGCCCCAGGTCAGCGGGTCACGTGGGGACACCGGCCCCAGGTCACCGCGTCAGGTCGGGACCCCGAACCCAGGTCCACGAGTCCGTCGACACCACAGCCCCGGGTCACAGTGTCGTGTCGGGTAACCGGCCTGGTTCCCAGGTTCCGATGACCACCCCGGCACCAGGACCCCGGGTCAAGTGGGGACACCGGCCTCAGGTGAGCGGGTCACGTGGGGACACCGGCCCCAGTTCACCGGGTCACTTGGCGACCCTGGCCCCAGGTCAGCGGGTCACGTGGGGACACCGGCCCCAGGTCAGCGGGTCACGTGGGGACCCCGGCCCCAGGTCAGCGGGTCACGTGGGGTCACCGGCTCGAGGTCAGAGGGTCACGTGGGGACCCCGGACCCAGGTCACCTAGTCATGTGTGGTACCCAGCCTGGTTCCAAGGTTCCGATGACCACCCCGGCACCAGGACCCCTGGTCCCGTGGGGACACCGGCCCCAGGTGACCGGGTCGCGTGGGGTCACCGGCCCCAGGTCACCGGGTCACGTGGGGACACCGGCCCCAGGTCACCGGGTCACGTGGGGTCACCGGCCCCAGGTCAGAGGGTCACGTGGGGACCCCGGACCCAGGTCACCTGGTCATGTGTGGTACCCAGCCTGGTTCCAATGTTCCGATGACCACCCCGGCACCAGGACCCCGGGTCCCGTGGGGACACCGGCCCCAGGTGACCGGGTCGCGTGGGGTCACCGGCCCCAGGTCACCGGGTCACGTGGGGACCCCGGCCCCAGGTCACCGGGTCACGTGGGGTCACCGGCCCCAGGTCAGAGGGTCACGTGGGGACCCCGGACCCAGGTCACCTGGTCATGTGTGGTACCCAGCCTGGTTCCCAGGTTCCGATGACCTCCCCGGCACCAGGACCCCGGGTCACGTGGGGACACCGGCCCCAGGTCAGCGGGTCACGTGGGGACACCGGCCCCAGGTCACCGGGTCACGTGGGGACCCCGGCCCCAGGTCAGCGGGTCACGTGGGGACACCGGCCCCAGGTGACCGGGTCACGTGGGGACACCGGCCTCAGGTCAGCGGGTCACGTGGGGACACCGGCCCCAGGTCAGCGGGTCACGTGGGGACCCCGGACCCAGGTCAGCGGGTCACGTGGGGACACCGGCCCCAGGTAACCGGGTCATACCGAGTCCCCAGACCCAGGTCACCGGGTCAGTTCGGGACCCCGGACCCGGGTCGGGTCATGTCACGTCCCATGCCCGGGTCCCCGGGTTGGATTTTTACCCAGGCCCCGGGTCACAGGGTCATGTCGGGTCAACGGCCTGGGTACAAGGGTCTGGTGACCACCCCGACCCCAGGTCCCCGGGTCATGACGGGACACCGGACCAGGTCCCCGAGTCCGGTCGACACCACAGCCCCAGGTCACCGGGTCACGTCGGCACCCCGGAACCAGGTCACCGGGTCATGTCGGGACCCAGCCCGGGTCCCCGGGACGGGTTTTTACCCCAGCCGCAGATCACCGGGTCCTGTCGGGTACCCGGGTCGGGTCCCCTGGACAGGTCGGCACCCCGGCCCCGGGTCACGGGGTCATGTCGGGTCGCTGTCCCGGGTACCAGTGTCAGGTGACCACCCCGGCCCCGGGAGACGGAGTCATACCGGGTCCCCGGCCCGGGTCCCCGGGTTGCATCGGGACAAAAGCACCGGATCACTGGATCACGTGGGGGCCCGGGCCCGGGTCCCCGGGTTGCATCGGGACACCAGCGAAGGACCACCGGGTCCTGTCGGGTCCCCGGCCCGGGTCCCCTGGACAGGTCGTTAACCCGGCCCCAGGTAACCAGGTCATGTCGCGCACCCGGCCTGGTTCCCACGTTCCGGTGACCACCCCGGCACCAGGACCCCGGGTCCCGTGGGGACCCCGGCCCCAGGTGACCGGGTCACGTGGGGTCACCGGCCCCAGGTCAGCGGGTCACGTGGGGTCACCGGCCCCAGGTGACCGGGTCACGTGGGGACACCGGCCCCAGGTGACCGGGTCACGTGGGGACCCCGGCCCCAGGTCAGCGGGTCACGTGGGGACACCGGCCCCAGGTCAGCGGGTCACGTGGGGACACCGGCCCCAGGTAACCAAGGCAGGTCGGGACCCAGCCCGGGTCCCCGGGACAAGTTTTTACCCCAGCCGCAGATCACCGCGTCCTGTCGGGTCCCCGGCCGGGGTCTCCTGGACAGGTCGATAACCCGGCCCCAGGTCACCCGGTCATCTCGCGCACCCGGCCTGGTTCCCAGGTTCCGATGACCACCCCGGCACCAGGACCCCGGGTCCCGTGGGGACACCGGCCCCAGGTGACCGGGTCACGTGGGGTCACCGGCCCCAGGTCAGAGGGTCACGTGGGGACCCCGGACCCAGGTCACCTGGTCATGTGTGGTACCCAGCCTGGTTCCCAGGTTCCGATGACCTCCAAGGCACCAGGACCCCGGGTCACGTGGGGACACCGGCCCCAGGTGACCGGGTCACGTGGGGTCAACGGCCCCAGGTCAGCGGGTCACGTGGGGTCACCGGCCCCAGGTCACCGGGTCACGTGGGGTCACCGGCCCCAGGTGACCTGGTCACGTGGGGTCACCGGCCCCAGGTCACCGGGTCACGTGGGGACACCGGCCCCAGGTCAGCGGGTCACGTGGGGACACCGGCCCCAGGTGACTGGGTCACGTGGGGACACCGGCCCCAGGTGACCGGGTCACGTGGGGTCACCGGCCCCAGGTCAGCGGGTCACGTGGGGTCACCGGACCCAGGTCACCGGGTCAGTTCGGGACCCCGGACCCAGGTCGGGTCATGTCACGTCCCATGCCCGGGTCCCCGGGTTGGATTTTTACCCAGGCCCCGGGTCACAGGGTCATGTCGGGTCAACGGCCTGGGTACAAGGGTCTGGTGACCACCCCGACCCCAGGTCCCCGGGTCATGACGGGACACCGGACCAGGTCCCCGAGTCCGGTCGACACCACAGCCCCAGGTCACCGGGTCACGTCGGCACCCCGGAACCAGGTCACCGGGTCATGTCGGGACCCAGCCCGGGTCCCCGGGATGGGTTTTTACCCCAGCCGCAGATCACCGGGTCCTGTCGGGTACCCGGGTCGGGTCCCCTGGACAGGTCGGCACCCCGGCCCCGGGTCACGGGGTCATGTCGGGTCGCTGTCCCGGGTACCAGTGTCAGGTGACCACCCCGGCCCCGGGAGACGGAGTCATACCGGGTCCCCGGCCCGGGTCCCCGGGTTGCATCGGGACAAAAGCACCGGATCACTGGATCACGTGGGGGCCCGGGCCCGGGTCCCCGGGTTGCATCGGGACACCAGCGAAGGACCACCGTGTCCTGTCGGGTCCCCGGCCCGGGTCCCCTGGACAGGTCGTTAACCCGGCCCCAGGTCAACGGGTCATGTTGCGCACCCGGCCTGGTTCCCACGTTCCGGTGACCACCCCGGCACCAGGACCCCGGGTCCCGTGGGGACACCGGCCCCAGGTGACCGGGTCACGTGGGGTCACCGGCCCCAGGTCAGCGGGTCACGTGGGGTCACCGGCCCCAGGTGACCGGGTCACGTGGGGACAGCGGCCCCAGGTCACCGGGTCACGTGGGGACACCGGCCCCAGGTCACCGCGTCAGGTCGGGACCCCGAACCCAGGTCCACGAGTCCGTCGACACCACAGCCCCGGGTCACCGGGTCGTGTCGGGTAACCGGCCTGGTTCCCAGGTTCCGATGACCACCCCGGCACCAGGACCCCGGGTCACGTGGGGACACCGGCCCCAGGTGACCGGGTCACGTGGGGACACCGGCCCCAGGTCAGCGGGTCACGTGGGGACCCCGGCCCCAGGTGACCGGGTCACGTGGGGACACCGGCCCCAGGTCACCGGTTCACGTGGGGACCCCGGACCCAGGTCAGTGGGTCACGTGGGGACCCCGGACCCAGGTCAGCGGGTCACGTGGGGACACCGGCCCCAGGTAACCAAGGCAGGTCGGGACCCAGCCCGGGTCCCCGGGACGTGTTTTTACCCCAGCCGCAGATCACCGGGTCCTGTCGGGTCCCCGGCCCGGGTCCCCTGGACAGGTCGATAACCCGGCCCCAGGTCACCCGGTCATCTCGCGCACCCGGCCTGGTTCCCAGGTTCCGATGACGACCCCGGCACCAGGACCCCGGGTCACGTGGGGACACCGGCCCCAGGTGACCGGGTCACGTGGGGACCCCGGCCCCAGGTGACCGGGTCACGTGGGGACACCGGCCCCAGGTCACCGGGTCACGTTGGGACCCCGGCCCCAGGTCAGCGGGTCACGTGGGGTCACCTGCTCCAGGTCAGAGGGTCACGTGGGGACCCCGGACCCAGGTCACCTAGTCATGTGTGGTACCCAGCCTGGTTCCAAGGTTCCGATGACCACCCCGGCACCAGGACCCCGGGTCACGTGGGGACATCGGCCCCAGGTCACCGGGTCACGTGGGGTCACCGGCCCCAGGTGACCGGGTCACGTGGGGTCACCGGCCCCAGGTCAGCGGGTCACGTGGGGACACCGGCCCCAGGTGACCGGGTCACGTGGGGACCCCGGCCCCAGGTCAGGGGGTCACGTGGGGTCACCGGCCCCAGGTGACCGGGTCACGTGGGGACACCGGCCCCAGGTGACCGGGTCACGTGGGGACACCGGCCCCAGGTCAGCGGGTCACGTGGGGACACCGGCCCCAGGTGACCAGGTCACGTGGGGACACCGGCCCCAGGTCAGCGGGTCACGTGGGGTCACCGGCTCCAGGTCAGAGGGTCACGTGTGGTCACCGGACCCAGGTCACCTAGTCATGTGTGGTACCCAGCCTGGTTCCAAGGTTCCGATGACCACCCCGGCACCAGGACCCCGGGTCACGTGGGGACATCGGCCCCAGGTCACCGGGTCACGTGGGGTCACCGGCCCCAGGTCACCGGGTCACGTGGGGTCACCGGCCCCAGGTCAGCGGGTCACGTGGGGACACCGGCCCCAGGTGACCGGGTCACGTGGGGACCCCGGCCCCAGGTCAGGGGGTCACGTGGGGTCACCGGCCCCAGGTGACCGGGTCACTTGGGGACACCGGCCCCAGGTCACCGGGTCACGTGGGGACACCGGCCCCAGGTCAGCAGGTCACGTGGGGACACCGGCCCCAGGTCAGCGGGTCACGTGGGGTCACCGGCTCCAGGTCAGAGGGTCACGTGGGGACCCCGGACCCAGGTCACCTAGTCATGTGTGGTACCCAGCCTGGTTCCAAGGTTCCGATGACCACCCCGGCACCAGGACCCCGGGTCACGTGGGGACACCGGCCCCAGGTCACCGGGTCACGTGGGGTCACCGGCCCCAGGTCAGCGGGTCACGTGGGGTCACCGGCCCCAGGTGACCGGGTCACGTGGGGACACCGGCCCCAGGTCAAAGGGTCACGTGGGGACCCCGGACGCAGGTCACCGGGTCATGTCGGGACCCAGCCCGTGTCCCCGGGACGGGTTTTTACCCCAGCCGCAGATCACCGGGTCCTGTCGGGTCCCCGGCCCAGGTC
Source organism: Somateria mollissima (assembly GCA_951411735.1). NCBI lineage: Eukaryota > Metazoa > Chordata > Aves > Anseriformes > Anatidae > Somateria > Somateria mollissima. The sequence continues at coordinate 542,428 of CATOCB010000101.1, read as the reverse complement.
CCCTGGACAGGTCGTTAACCCGGCCCCAGGTCACCGGGTCATGTCGCGCACCCGGCCTGGTTCCCAGGTTCCGGTGACCACCCCGGCACCAGGACCCCGGGTCACGTGGGGACCCCGGCCCCAGGTCAGCGGGTCACGTGGGGACACCGGCCCCAGGTCACCGCGTCAGGTCGAGACCCCGAACACAGGTCCACGAGTTTGTCGACACCACAGCCCCGGGTCACCGGGTCGTGTCAGGTAACCGGCCTGGTTCCAAGGTTCCGATGACCACCCCGGCACCAGGACACCGGGTCACGTGGGGACACCGGCCCTAGGTGACCGGGTCACGTGGGGACACCGGCCCCAGGTCACCGGGTCACGTGGGGACACCGGCCCCAGGTGACCGGGTCACGTGGGGTCACCGGCCCCAGGTCAGAGGGTCACGTGGGGACCCCGGACCCAGGTCACCTGGTCATGTGTGGTACCCAGCGTGGTTCCCAGGTTCCGATGACCTCCCCGGCACCAGGACCCCGGGTCACGTGGGGACACCGGCCCCAGGTGACCGGGTCACGTGGGGTCACCGGCTCCAGGTCAGAGGGTCACGTGGGGACCCTGGACCCAGGTCACCGGGTCACGTTGGGACTTCGGCCCCAGGTCACCGGGTCACGTGGGGACCCCGGCCCCGGGTCAGCGGGTCACGTGGGGACACCGGCCCCAGGTGACCGGGTCACGTGGGGTCACCGGCCCCAGGTCAGCGGGTCACGTGGGGACACCGGCCCCAGGTCACCGGGTCACGTGGGGACCCCGGCCCCAGGTCAGCGGGTCACGTGGGGACACCGGCCCCAGGTGACCGGGTCACGTGGGGACACCGGCCTCAGGTCAGCGGGTCACGTGGGGACACCGGCCCCAGGTCAGCGGGTCACGTGGGGACCCCGGACCCAGGTCAGCGGGTCACGTGGGGACACCGGCCCCAGGTAACCGGGTCATACCGAGTCCCCGGACCCAGGTCACCGGGTCAGTTCGGGACCCCGGACCCAGGTCGGGTCATGTCACGTCCCATGCCCGGGTCCCCGGGTTGGATTTTTACCCAGGCCCCGGGTCACAGGGTCATGTCGGGTCATCGGCCTGGGTACAAGGGTCTGGTGACCACCCCGACCCCAGGTCCCCGGGTCATGACGGGATACCGGACCAGGTCCCCGAGTCCGGTCGACACCACAGCCCCAGGTCACCGGGTCACGTCGGCACCCCGGAACCAGGTCACCGGGTCATGTCGGGACCCAGCCCGGGTCCCCGGGACGGGTTTTTACCCCAGCCGCAGATCACCGGGTCCTGTCGGGAACCCGGGTCGGGTCCCCTGGACAGGTCGGCACCCCGGCCCCGGGTCACGGGGTCATGTCGGGTCGCTGTCCCGGGTACCAGTGTCAGGTGACCACCCCGGCCCCGGGAGACGGAGTCATACCGGGTCCCCGGCCCGGGTCCCCGGGTTGCATCGGGACACCAGCGAAGGACCACCGGGTCCTGTCGGGTCCCCGGCCCGGGTCCCCTGGACAGGTCGTTAACCCGGCCCCAGGTCACCGGGTCATGTCGCGCACCCGGCCTGGTTCCCAGGTTCCGGTGACCACCCCGGCACCAGGACCCCGGGTCACGTGGGGACCCCGGCCCCAGGTCAGCGGGTCACGTGGGGACACCGGCCCCAGGTCACCGCGTCAGGTCGGGACCCCGAACCCAGGTCCACGAGTCCGTCGACACCACAGCCCCGGGTCACCGGGTCGTGTCGGGTAACCGGCCTGGTTCCCAGGTTCCGATGACCACCCCGGCACCAGGACCCCGGGTCACGTGGGGACACCGGCCCCAGGTCAGCGGGTCACGTGGGGTCACTGGCCCCAGGTCAGCGGGTCACGTGGGGTCACCGGCCCCAGGTCAGCGGGTCACGTGGGGACACCGGCCCCAGGTTACCGGGTCACGTGGGGACACCGGCCCCAGGTCACCGGGTCACGTAGGGACCCCGGCCCCAGGTCAGCGGGTCACGTGGGGACACCGGCCCCAGGTGACCGGGTCACGTGGGGACACCGGCCCCAGGTCACCGGGTCACGTGGGGACCCCGGACCCAGGTCAGCGGGTCACGTGGGGACACCGGCCCCAGGTCAGCGGGTCACGTGGGGACACCGGCCCCAGGTAACCAAGGCAGGTCGGGACCCAGCCCGGGTCCCCGGGACGTGTTTTTACCCCAGCCGCAGATCACCGGGTCCTGTCGGGTCCCCGGCCCGGGTCCCCTGGACAGGTCGATAACCCGGCCCCAGGTCACCCGGTCATCTCGCGCACCCGGCCTGGTTCCCAGGTTCCGATGACCACCCCGGCACCAGGACCCCGGGTCACGTGGGGACACCGGCCCCAGGTCAGCGGGTCACGTGGGGTCACCGGCTCCAGGTCAGAGGGTCACGTGGGGACCCCGGACCCAGGTCACCTAGTCATGTGTGGTACCCAGCCTGGTTCCAAGGTTCTGATGACCACCCCGGCACCAGGACCCCGGGTCACGTGGGGACATCGGCCCCAGGTGACCGGGTCACGTGGGGTCACCGGCCCCAGGTCAGCGGGTCAAGTGGGGTCACCGGCCCCAGGTCAGCGGGTCACGTGGGGACACCGGCCCCCGGTGACCGGGTCACATGGGGACACCGGCCCCAGGTCAGCGGGTCACGTGGGGACCCCGGCCCCAGGTCAGCGGGTCACGTTGGGACACCGGCCCCAGGTGACCGTGTCACGTGGGGACACCGGCCCCAGGTCACCGGGTCACGTGGGGACCCCGGACCCAGGTCAGCGGGTCAGGTCGAGACCCCGAACCCAGGTCCACGAGTCCGTCGATACCACAGCCCCGGGTCACCGGGTCGTGTCGGGTAACCGGCCTGGTTCCCAGTTTCCGATGACCACCCCGGCACCAGGACCCCGGGTCACGTGGGGACCCCTGCCCCAGGTCACCGGATCACGTGGGGTCACCGGCCCCAGGTCAGAGGGTCACGTGGGGACACCGGCCCCAGGTGACCGGGTCACGTGGGGACACCGGGCCCAGGTCAGAGGGTCACGTGGGGACCCCGGACCCAGGTCACCGGGTCATGTCTGGACCCAGCCCGGGTCCCCGAGACGGGTTTTTACCCCAGCCGCAGATCACCGGGTCCTGTCGGGTACCCGGGTCGGGTCCCCTGGACAGGTCGGCACCCCGGCCCCGGGTCACGGGGTCATGTCGGGTCGCTGTCCCGGGTACCAGTGTCAGGTGACCACCCCGGCCCCGGGAGACGGAGTCATACCGGGTCCCCGGCCCGGGTCCCCGGGTTGCATCGGGACAAAAGCACCGGATCACTGGATCACGTGGGGGCCCGGGCCCGGGTCCCCGGGTTGCATCAGGACACCAGCGAAGGACCACCGGGTCCTGTCGGGTCCCCGGCCCGGGTCCCCTGGACAGGTCGATAACCCGGCCCCAGGTCACCCGGTCATCTCGCGCACCCGGCCTGGTTCCCAGGTTCCGATGACCACCCCGGCACCAGGACCCCGGGTCACGTGGGGACACCGGCCCCAGGTGACCGGGTCACGTGGGGTCACCGGCCCCAGGTCAGCAGGTCACGTGGGGACCCCGGCCCCAGGTCACCGGGTCACATGGGGTCACCAGCCCCAGGTCAGAGTGTCACGTGGGGACCCCGGACCCAGGTCACCTGGTCATGTGTGGTACCCAGCCTGGTTCCCAGGTTCCGATGACCTCCCCGGCACCAGGACCCCGGGTCACGTGGGGACACCGGCCCCAGGTGACCGGGTCACGTGGGGTCAACGGCCCCAGGTCAGCGGGTCACGTGGGGTCACCGGCCCCAGGTGACCGGGTCACGTGGGGACACCGGCCCCAGGTGACCGGGTCACGTGGGGTCACCGGCCCCAGGTCAGCGGGTCACGTGGGGACACCGACCCCAGGTCACCGGGTCACGTGGGGACCCCGGCCCCAGGTCAGCGGGTCACGTGGGGACACCGGCCCCAGGTGACCGGGTCACGTGGGGACACCGGCCTCAGGTCAGCGGGTCACGTGGGGACCCCGGCCCCAGGTCAGCGGGTCACGTGGGGACACCGGCCCCAGGTAACCGGGTCATACCGAGTCCCCGGACCCAGGTCACCGGGTCAGTTCGGGACCCCGGACCCAGGTCGGGTCATGTCACGTCCCATGCCCGGGTCCCCGGGTAGGATTTTTACCCAGGCCCCGGGTCACAGGGTCATGTCGGGTCAACGGCCTGGGTACAAGGGTCTGGTGACCACCCCGACCCCAGGTCCCCGGGTCATGATGGGACACCGGACCAGGTCCCCGAGTCCGGTCGACACCACAGCCCCAGGTCACCGGGTCACGTCGGCACCCCGGAACCAGGTCACCGGGTCATGTCGGGACCCAGCCCGGGTCCCCGGGACGGGTTTTTACCCCAGCCGCAGATCACCGGGTCCTGTCGGGTACCCGGGTCGGGTCCCCTGGACAGGTCGGCACCCCGGCCCCGGGTCACGGGGTCATGTCGGGTCGCTGTCCCGGGTACCAGTGTCAGGTGACCACCCCGGCCCCGGGAGACGGAGTCATACCGGGTCCCCGGCCCGGGTCCCCGGGTTGCATTGGGACAAAAGCACCGGATCACTGGATCACGTGGGGGCCCGGGCCCGGGTCCCCGGGTTGCATCGGGACACCAGCGAAGGACCACCGGGTCCTGTCGGGTCCCCGAACCGGGTCCCCTGGACAGGTCGTTAACCCGGCCCCAGGTCACCGGGTCATGTCGCGCACCCGGCCTGGTTCCCACGTTCCGGTGACCACCCCGGCACCAGGACCCCGGGTCCCGTGGGGACCCCGGCCCCAGGTGACCGGGTCACGTGGGGTCACCGGCCCCAGGTCAGCGGGTCACGTGGGGACACCGGCCCCAGGTCAGATGGTCATGCGGGGCCCCCTGACCCAGGTTACCTGGTCATGTGTGGTACCCAGCCTGGTTCCCAGGTTCCGATGACCACCCCGGCACCAGGACTCCGGGTCACGTGGGGACCCCGGCCCCAGGTGAACGGGTCACGTGGGGTCACCGGCCCCAGGTCAGCGGGTCACGTGGGGTCACCGGCCCCAGGTCAGCGGGTCACGTGGGGACACCGGCCCCAGGTGACCGGGTCACGTGGGGACCCCGGCACCAGGTCAGCGGGTCACGTGGGGACACCGGCCCCAGGTCAGCGGGTCACGTGGGGTCACCGGCCCCAGGTGACCGTGTCACGTGGGGTCACCCGCCCCAGGTAACCAAGGCAGGTCGGGACCCAGCCCGGGTCCCCGGGACGGGTTTTTACCCCAGCCGCAGATCACCGGGTCCTGTCGGGTCCCCGGCCCGGGTCCCCTGGACAGGTCGATAACCAGGGCCCAGGTCACCCGGTCATCTCGCGCACCCGGCCTGGTTCCCAGGTTCCGATGACCACCCCGGCACCAGGACCCCGGGTCCCGTGGGGACCCCGGCCCCAGGTGACCGGGTCACGTGGGGTCACCGTCCCCAGGTCAGCGGGTCACGTGGGGTCACCGGCCCCAGGTCAGCGGGTCACGTGGGGACACCGGCCCCAGGTGACCGGGTCACGTGGGGACACCGGCCTCAGGTCAGCGGGTCACGTGGGGACACCGGCCCCAGGTCAGCGGGTCACGTGGGGACCCCGGACCCAGGTCAGCGGGTCACGTGGGGACACCGGCCCCAGGTAACCGGGTCATACCGAGTCCCCGGATCCAGGTCACCGGGTCAGGTCGGGACCCCGGACCCAGATCGGGTCATGTCACGTCCCATGCCCGGGTCCCCGGGTTGGATTTTTACCCAGGCCCCGGGTCACAGGGTCATGTCGGGTCAACGGCCTGGGTACAAGGGTCTGGTGACCACCCCGACCCCAGGTCCCCGGGTCATGACGGGACACCGGACCAGGTCCCCGAGTCCGGTCGACACCACAGCCCCAGGTCACCGGGTCACGTCGGCACCCCGGAACCAGGTCACCGGGTCATGTCGGGACCCAGCCCGGGTCCCCGGGACGGGTTTTTACCCCAGCCGCAGATCACCGGGTCCTGTCGGGTACCCGGGTCGGGTCCCCTGGACAGGTCGGCACCCCGGCCCCGGGTCACGGGGTCATGTCGGGTCGCTGTCCCGGGTACCAGTGTCAGGTGACCACCCCGGCCCCGGGAGACGGAGTCATACCGGGTCCCCGGCCCGGGTCCCCGGGTTGCATCGGGACAAAAGCACCGGATCACTGGATCACGTGGGGGCCCGGGCCCGGGTCGCCGGGTTGCATCGGGACACCAGCGAAGGACCACCGGGTCCTGTCGGGTCCCCGAACCGGGTCCCCTGGACAGGTCGTTAACCCGGCCCCAGGTCACCGGGTCATGTCGCGCACCCGGCCTGGTTCCCACGTTCCGGTGACCACCCCGGCACCAGGACCCCGGGTCCCGTGGGGACCCCGGCCCCAGGTGACGGGGTCACGCGGGGTCACTGGCCCCAGGTCAGCGGGTCACGTGGGGTCACCGGCCCCAGGTCAGCGGGTCACGTGGGGACACCGGCCCCAGGTCAGCGGGTCACGTGGGGACCCCGGCCCCAGGTCACCGCGTCAGGTCGGGACCCCGAACCCAGGTCCACGAGTCCGTCGACACCACAGCCCCGGGTCACCGGGTCGTGTCGGGTAACCGGCCTGGTTCCCAGGTTCCGATGACCACCCCGGCACCAGGACTCCGGGTCACGTGGGGACACCGGCCCCAGGTCACCGGGTCACGTGGGGTCACCGTCCCCAGGTCAGCGGGTCACGTGGGGACCCCGGCCCCAGGTCACCGGATCACGTGGGGTCACCGGCCCCAGGTCAGAGGGTCACGTGGGGACCCCGGACCCAGGTCACCTGGTCATGTGTGGTACCCAGCCTGGTTCCCAGGTTCCGATGACCTCCCCGGCACCAGGACCCCGGGTCACGTGGGGACACCGGCCCCAGGTGACCGGGTCACGTGGGGTCACCGGCCCCAGGTCATCGGGTCACGTGGGGACACCGGCCCCAGGTCACCGGGTCACGTGGGGACCCCGGCCCCAAAGCAGAGGGTCACGTGGGGTCACCGGCCCCAGGTCAGAGGGTCACGCGGGGACCCCGGACCCAGGTCACCTGGTCATGTGTGGTACCCAGCCTGGTTCCCAGGTTCCGATGACCACCCCGGCACCAGGACCCCGGGTCACGTGGGGACCCCGGCCCCAGGTGACCGGGTCACGTGGGGTCACCGGCCTCAGGTCAGCGGGTCACGTGGGTCACCGGCCCCAGGTCAGCGGGTCACGTGGGGACCCCGGTCCCAGGTCAGCGGGTCAAGTGGGGACACCGGCCCCAGGTCAGCGGGTCATACCGAGTCCCCGGACCCAGGTCACCGGGTCAGTTCGGGACCCCGGACCCAGGTCGGGTCATGTCACGTCCCATGCCCTGGTCCCCGGGTTGGATTTTTACCCAGGTCCCAGGTCACAGGGTCATGTCGGGTCAACGGCCTGGGTACAAGGGTCTGGTGACCACCCCGACCCCAGGTCCCCGGGTCATGACGGGACACCGGACCAGGTCCCCGAGTCCGGTCGACACCACAGCCCCAGGTCACCGGGTCACGTCGGCACCCTGGAACCAGGTCACCGGGTCATGTCGGGACCCAGCCCGGGTCCCCGGGACGGGTTTTTACCCCAGCTGCAGATCACCGGGTCCTGTCGGGTACCCGGGTCGGGTCCCCTGGACAGGTCGGCACCCCGGCCCCGGGTCACGGGGTCCTGTCGGGTCGCTGTCCCGGGTACCAGTGTCAGGTGACCACCCCGGCCCCGGGAGACGGAGTCATACCGGGTCCCTGGCCCGGGTCCCCGGGTTGCATCGGGACAAAAGCACCGGATCACTGGATCACGTGGGGGCCCGGGCCCGGGTCCCCGGGTTGCATCGGGACACCAGCGAAGGACCACCGGGTCCTGTCGGGTCCCCGGCCCGGGTCCCCTGGACAGGTCGTTAACCCGGCCCCAGGTCACCGGGTCATGTCGCGCACCCGGCCTAGTTCCCACGTTCCGGTGACCACCCCGGCACCAGGACCCCGGGTCCCGTGGGGACCCCGGCCCCAGGTCAGCGGGTCACGTGGGGACACCGGCCCCAGGTCAGAGGGTCACGCGGGGACACCGGACCCAGGCTACCTGGTCATGTGTGGTACCCAGCCTGGTTCCCAGGTTCCGATGACCACCCCGGCACCAGGACTCCGGGTCACGTGGGGACCCCGGCCCCAGGTGACCGGGTCACGTGGGGTCACCGGCCCCAGGTCAGCGGGTCACGTGGGGACCCCGGCACCAGGTCAGCAGGTCACGTGGGGACACCGGCCCCAGGTCAGCGGGTCACGTGGGGACACCGGCCCCAGGTCAGCGGGTCATGTGGGGACCCCGGCCCCAGGTCAGCGGGTCACGTGGGGACACCGGCCCCAGGTCACCGGGTCACGTGGGGTCACCGGCCCCAGGTCAGCGGGTCACGTGGGGACCCCGGCCCCAGGTCACCGGGTCACGTGGGGTCACCGGCCCCAGGTCAGAGGGTCACGTGGGGACCCCGGATCCAGGTCACCTGGTCATGTGTGGTACCCAGCGTGTTTCCCAGGTTCCGATGACCTCCCCGGTACCAGGACCCCGGGTCACGTGGGGACACCGGCCCCAGGTGACTGGGTCACGTGGGGTCACCGGCCCCAGGTCAGCGGGTCACGTGGGGTCACCGGCCCCAGGTCAGCGGGTCACGTGGGGTCACCGGCCCCAGGTCAGCGGGTCACGTGGGGACACCGGCCCCAGGTCAGAGGGTCACGTGGGGACCCCGGACCTAGGTCACCTGGTCATGTGTGGTACCCAGCCTGGTTCCCAGGTTCCGATGACCTCCCCGGCACCAGGACCCCGGGTCACGTGGGGACACCGGCCCCAGGTGACCGGGTCACGTGGGGTCAACGGCCCCAGGTTAGCGGGTCACGTGGGGTCACCGGCCCCAGGTGACCGGGTCACGTGGGGACACCGGCCCCAGGTGACCGGGTCACGTGGGGACTCCGGCCCCAGGTCACCGGGTCACTTGGGGACACCGGCCCCAGGTCAGCGGGTCACGTGGGGACACCGGCCCCAGGTAACCAAGGCAGGTCGGGACCCAGCCCGGGTCCCCGGGACGGGTTTTTACCCCAGCCGCAGATCACCGGGTCCTGTCGCGTCCCCGGCCCGGGTCCCCTGGACAATTCGATAACCAGGCCCCAGGTCACCCAGTCATCTCGCGCACCCGGACTGGTTCCCAGGTTCCAATGACCACCCCGGCACCAGGACCCCGGGTCACGTGGGGACTCCGGACCCAGGTCACCTGGTCATGTGTGGTACCCAGTCTGGTTCCCAGGTTCCGATGACCACCCCGGCCCCAGGTCACCGGGTCACGTGGGGACCCCGGCCCCAGGTCAGCGGGTCACGTGGGGACACCGGCCCCAGGTGACCGGGTCACGTGGGGACACCGGCCTCAGGTCAGCGGGTCACGTGGGGACACCGGCCCCAGGTCAGCGGGTCACGTGGGGACCCCGGACCCAGGTCAGCGGGTCACGTGGGGACACCGGCCCCAGGTGACCGGGTCACGTGGGGACACCGGCCTCAGGTCAGCGGGTCACGTGGGGACACCGGCCCCAGGTCAGCGGGTCACGTGGGGACACCGGCCCCAGGTCAGCGGGTCACGTGGGGACACCGGCCCCAGGTAACCGGGTCATACCGAGTCCCCGGACCCAGGTCACCGGGTCAGTTCGGGACCCCGGACCCGGGTCGGGTCATGTCACGTCCCATGCCCGGGTCCCAGGGTTGGATTTTTACCCAGGCCCCGGGTCACAGGGTCATGTCGGGTCAACGGCCGGGGTACAAGGGTCTGGTGACCACCCCGACCCCAGGTCCCCGGGTCATGACGGGACACCGGACCAGGTCCCAGAGTCCGGTCGACACCACAGCCACAGGTCACCGGGTCACGTCGGCACCCCGGAACCAGGTCACCGGGTCATGTCGGGTCGCTGTCCCGGGTACCAGTGTCAGGTGACCACCCCGGCCCCGGGAGACGGAGTCATACCGGGTACCCGGCCCGGGTCCCCGGGTTGCATCGGGACAAAAGCACCGGATCACTGGATCACGTGGGGGCCCGGGCCCGGGTCCCCGGGTTGCATCGGGACACCAGCGAAGGACCACCGGGTCCTGTCGGGTCCCCGGCCCGGGTCCCCTGGACAGGTCATTAACCCGGCCCCAGGTCACCGGGTCATGTCGCGCACCCGGCCTGGTTCCCACGTTCCGGTGACCACCCCGGCACCAGGACCCCGGGTCCCGTGGGGACCCCGGCCCCAAGTGAGCGGGTCACGCGGGGTCACCGGCCCCAGGTCAGCGGGTCACGTGGGGTCACCGGCCCCAGGTCAGCGGGTCACGTGGGGACACCGGCCCCAGGTCAGCGGGTCACGTGGGGACACCGGCCCCAGGTAACCAAGGCAGGTCGGGACCCAGCCCGGGTCCCCGGGACGGGTTTTTACCCCAGCCGCAGATCACCGGGTCCTGTCGGGTCCCCGGCCCGGGTCCCCTGGACAGGTCGATAACCAGGCCCCAGGTCACCCGGTCATCTCGCGCACCCGGCCTGGTTCCCAGGTTCCGATGACCACCCCGGCACCAGGACCCCGGGTCCAGTGGGGACCCCGGCCCCAGGTGACCGGGTCACGTGGGGTCACCGTCCCCAGATCAGCGGGTCACGTGGGGTCACCGGCCCCAGGTGACCGGGTCACGTGGGGTCACCGGCCCCAGGTGACCGGGTCACGTGGGGACACCGGCCCCAGGTGACCGGGTCACGTGGGGACTCCGGCCCCAGGTCACCGGGTCACTTGGGGACACCGGCCCCAGGTCAGCGGGTCACGTGGGGACACCGGCCCCAGGTAACCAAGGCAGGTCGGGACCCAGCCCGGGTCCCCGGGACGGGTTTTTACCCCAGCCGCAGATCACCGGGTCCTGTCGCGTCCCCGGCCCGGGTCCCCTGGACAATTCGATAACCAGGCCCCAGGTCACCCAGTCATCTCGCGCACCCGGACTGGTTCCCAGGTTCCAATGACCACCCCGGCACCAGGACCCCGGGTCACGTGGGGACCCCGGACCCAGGTCACCTGGTCATGTGTGGTACCCAGTCTGGTTCCCAGGTTCCGATGACCACCCCGGCCCCAGGTCACCGGGTCACGTGGGGACCCCGGCCCCAGGTCAGCGGGTCACGTGGGGACACCGGCCCCAGATGACCGGGTCACGTGGGGACACCGGCCTCAGGTCAGCGGGTCACGTGGGGACACCGGCCCCAGGTCAGCGGGTCACGTGGGGACCCCGGACCCAGGTCAGCGGGTCACGTGGGGACACCGGCCCCAGGTGACCGGGTCACGTGGGGACACCGGCCTCAGGTCAGCGGGTCACGTGGGGACACCGGCCCCAGGTCAGCGGGTCACGTGGGGACACCGGACCCAGGTCAGCGGGTCACGTGGGGACACCGGCCCCAGGTAACCGGGTCATACCGAGTCCCCGGACCCAGGTCACCGGGTCAGGTCGGGACCCCGGACCCGGGTCGGGTCATGTCACGTCCCATGCCCGGGTCCCCGGGTTGGATTTTTACCCAGGCCCCGGGTCACAGGGTCATGTCGGGTCAACGGCCGGGGTACAAGGGTCTGGTGACCACCCCGACCCCAGGTCCCCGGGTCATGACGGGACACCGGACCAGGTCCCAGAGTCCGGTCGACACCACAGCCACAGGTCACCGGGTCACGTCGGCACCCCGGAACCAGGTCACCGGGTCATGTCGGGTCGCTGTCCCGGGTACCAGTGTCAGGTGACCACCCCGGCCCCGGGAGACGGAGTCATACCGGGTACCCGGCCCGGGTCCCCGGGTTGCATCGGGACAAAAGCACCGGATCACTGGATCACGTGGGGGCCCGGGCCCGGGTCCCCGGGTTGCATCGGGACACCAGCGAAGGACCACCGGGTCCTGTCGGGTCCCCGGCCCGGGTCCCCTGGACAGGTCATTAACCCGGCCCCAGGTCACCGGGTCATGTCGCGCACCCGGCCTGGTTCCCACGTTCCGGTGACCACCCCGGCACCAGGACCCCGGGTCCCGTGGGGACCCCGGCCCCAAGTGAGCGGGTCACGCGGGGTCACCGGCCCCAGGTCAGCGGGTCACGTGGGGTCACCGGCCCCAGGTCAGCGGGTCACGTGGGGACACCGGCCCCAGGTCAGCGGGTCACGTGGGGACACCGGCCCCAGGTAACCAAGGCAGGTCGGGACCCAGCCCGGGTCCCCGGGACGGGTTTTTACCCCAGCCGCAGATCACCGGGTCCTGTCGGGTCCCCGGCCCGGGTCCCCTGGACAGGTCGATAACCAGGCCCCAGGTCACCCGGTCATCTCGCGCACCCGGCCTGGTTCCCAGGTTCCGATGACCACCCCGGCACCAGGACCCCGGGTCCCGTGGGGACCCCGGCCCCAGGTGACCGGGTCACGTGGGGTCACCGTCCCCAGATCAGCGGGTCACGTGGGGTCACCGGCCCCAGGTGACCGGGTCACGTGGGGACACCGTCCCCAGGTCAGCGGGTCACGTGGGGACACCGGCCCCAGGTAACCAAGGCAGGTCGGGACCCAGCCCGGGTCCCCGGGACGGGTTTTTACCCCAGCCGCAGATCACCGGGTCCTGTCGGGTCCCCGGCCCGGGTCCCCTGGACAGGTCGATTACCAGGCCCCAGGTCACCCGGTCATCTCGCGCACCCGGCCTGGTTCCCAGGTTCCGATGACCACCCCGGCACCAGGACCCCGGGTCACGTGGGGACACCGGCCCCAGGTGACCGGGTCACGTGGGGTCACCGGCCCCAGGTCAGCGGGTCACGTGGGGACCCCGGCCCCAGGTCACCGGGTCACGTGGGGTCACCGGCCCCAGGTCAGAGCGTCACGTGGGGACCCCGGACCCAGGTCACCTGGTCATGTGTGGTACCCAGCCTGGTTCCCAGGTTCCGATGACCTCCCCGGCACCAGGACCCCGGGTCACGTGGGGACACCGGCCCCAGGTGACCGGGTCACGTGGGGTCAACGGCCCCAGGTCAGCGGGTCACGTGGGGTCACCGGCCCCAGGTGACCGGGTCACGTGGGGACACCGGCCCCAGGTGACCGGGTCACGTGGGGTCACCGGCCCCAGGTCAGCGGGTCACGTGGGGACACCGACCCCAGGTCACCGGGTCACGTGGGGACCCCGGCCCCAGGTCAGCGGGTCACGTGGGGACACCGGCCCCAGGTGACCGGGTCACGTGGGGACACCGGCCTCAGGTCAGCGGGTCACGTGGGGACACCGGCCCCAGGTCAGCGGGTCACGTGGGGACACCGGCCCCAGGTAACCGGGTCATACCGAGTCCCCGGACCCAGGTCACCGGGTCAGTTCGGGACCCCGGACCCAGGTCGGGTCATGTCACGTCCCATGCCCGGGTCCCCGGGTTGGATTTTTACCCAGGCCCCGGGTCACAGGGTCATGTCGGGTCAACGGCCTGGGTACAAGGGTCTGGTGACCACCCCGACCCCAGGTCCCCGGGTCATGACGGGACACCGGACCAGGTCCCCGAGTCCGGTCGACACCACAGCCCCAGGTCACCGGGTCAGGTCGGCACCCCGGAACCAGGTCACCGGGTCATGTCGGGACCCAGCCCGGGTCCCCGGCACGGGTTTTTACCCCAGCCGCAGATCACCGGGTCCTGTCGGGTACCCGGGTCGGGTCCCCTGGACAGGTCGGCACCCCGGCCCCGGGTCACGGGGTCATGTCGGGTCGCTGTCCCGGGTACCAGTGTCAGGTGACCACCCCGGCCCCGGGAGACGGAGTCATACCGGGTCCCCGGCCCGGGTCCCCGGGTTGCATCGGGACAAAAGCACCGGATCACTGGATCACGTGGGGGCCCGGGCCCGGGTCCCCGGGTTGCATCGGGACACCAGCGAAGGACCACCGGGTCCTGTCGGGTCCCCGAACCGGGTCCCCTGGACAGGTCGTTAACCCGGCCCCAGGTCACCGGGTCATGTCGCGCACCCGGCCTGGTTCCCACGTTCCGGTGACCACCCCGGCACCAGGACCCCGGGTCCCGTGGGGACCCCCGCCCCAGGTGACCGGGTCACGCGGGGTCACCGGCCCCAGGTCAGCGGGTCACGTGGGGTCACCGGCCCCAGGTCAGTGGGTCACGTGGGGACACCGGCCCCAGGTCAGCGGGTCACGTGGGGACCCCGGCCCCAGGTCACCGCGTCAGGTTGGGACCCCGAACCCAGGTCCACGAGTCCGTCGACACCACAGCCCCGGGTCACCGGGTCGTGTCGGGTAACCGGCCTGGTTCCCAGGTTCCGATGACCACCCCGGCACCAGGACTCCGGGTCACGTGGGGACACCGGCCCCAGGTCACCGGGTCACGTGGGGTCACCGTCCCCAGGTCAGCGGGTCACGTGGGGACCCCGGCCCCAGGTCACCGGATCACGTGGGGTCACCGGCCCCAGGTCAGAGGGTCACGTGGGGACCCCGGACCCAGGTCACCTGGTCATGTGTGGTACCCAGCCTGGTTCCCAGGTTCCGATGACCTCCCCGGCACCAGGACCCCGGGTCACGTGGGGACACCGGCCCCAGGTGACCGGGTCACGTGGGGTCACCGGCCCCAGGTCAGCGGGTCACGTGGGGTCACCGGCCCCAGGTCATCGGGTCACGTGGGGACACCGGCCCCAGGTCAGCGGGTCACGTGGGGACCCCGGCCCCAAAGCAGAGGGTCACGTGGGGTCACCGGCCCCAGGTCAGAGGGTCACGCGGGGACCCCGGACCCAGGTCACCTGGTCATGTGTGGTACCCAGCCTGGTTCCCAGGTTCCGATGACCACCCCGGCACCAGGACCCCGGGTCCCGTGGGGACACCGGCCCCAGGTGACCGGGTCACGTGGGGTCACCGGCCTCAGGTCAGCGGGTCACGTGGGTCACCGGCCCCAGGTCAGCGGGTCACGTGGGGACCCCGGTCCCAGGTCAGCGGGTCAAGTGGGGACACCGGCCCCAGGTCAGCGGGTCATACCGAGTCCCCGGACCCAGGTCACCGGGTCAGTTCGGGACCCCGGACCCAGGTCGGGTCATGTCACGTCCCATGCCCTGGTCCCCGGGTTGGATTTTTACCCAGGTCCCGGGTCACAGGGTCATGTCGGGTCAACGGCCTGGGTACAAGGGTCTGGTGACCACCCCGACCCCAGGTCCCCGGGTCATGACGGGACACCGGACCAGGTCCCCGAGTCCGGTCGACACCACAGCCCCAGGTCACCGGGTCACGTCGGCACCCCGGAACCAGGTCACCGGGTCATGTCGGGACCCAGCCCGGGTCCCCGGGACGGGTTTTTACCCCAGCCGCAGATCACCGGGTCCTGTCGGGTACCCGGGTCGGGTCCCCTGGACAGGTCGGCACCCCGGCCCCGGGTCACGGGGTCATGTCGGGTCGCTGTCCCGGGTACCAGTGTCAGGTGACCACCCCGGCCCCGGGAGACGGAGTCATACCGGGTCCCCGGCCCGGGTCCCCGGGTTGCATCGGGACAAAAGCACCGGATCACTGGATCACGTGGGGGCCCGGGCCCAGGTCCCCGGGTTGCATCGGGACACCAGCGAAGGACCACCGGGTCCTGTCGGGTCCCCGGCCCGGGTCCCCTGGACAGGTCGTTAACCCGGCCCCAGGTCACCGGGTCATGTCGCGCACCCGGCCTGGTTCCCACGTTCCGGTGACCACCCCGGCACCAGGACCCCGGGTCCCGTGGGGACCCCGGCCCCAGGTCAGCGGGTCACGTGGGGACACCGGCCCCAGGTCAGCGGGTCACGTGGGGACCCCGGACCCAGGTTACCTGGTCATGTGTGGTACCCAGCCTGGTTCCCAGGTTCCGATGACCACCCCGGCACCAGGACTCCGGGTCACGTGGGGACCCCGGCCCCAGGTGACCGGGTCACGTGGGGTCACCGGCCCCAGGTCAGCGGGTCACGTGGGGACCCCGGCACCAGGTCAGAGGGTCACGTGGGGACACCGGCCCCAGGTCAGCGGGTCACGTGGGGACACCGGCCCCAGGTCAGCGGGTCATGTGGGGACCCCGGCCCCAGGTCAGCGGGTCACGTGGGGACACCGGCCCCAGGTCACCGGGTCACGTGGGGTCACCGGCCCCAGGTCAGCGGGTCACGTGGGGACCCCGGCCCCAGGTCACCGGGTCACGTGGGGTCACCGGCCCCAGGTCAGAGGGTCTGGTGACCACCCCGACCCCAGGTCACCTGGTCATGTGTGGTACCCAGCGTGGTTCCCAGGTTCCGATGACCTCCCCGGCACCAGGACCCCGGGTCACATGGGGACACCGGCCCCAGGTGACCGGGTCACGTGGGGTCACCGGCCCCAGGTCAGCGGGTCACGTGGGGTCACCGGCCCCAGGTGACCGGGTCACGTGGGGACACCGGCCCCAGGTCAGAGGGTCACGTGGGGACCCCGGACCTAGGTCACCTGGTCATGTGTGGTACCCAGCCTGGTTCCCAGGTTCCGGTGACCACCCCGGCACCAGGACCCCGGGTCCCGTGGGGACCCCGGCCCCAGGTGAGCGGGTCACGCGGGGTCACCGGCCCCAGGTCAGCGGGTCACGTGGGGTCACCGGCCCCAGGTCAGCGGGTCACGTGGGGACACCGGCCCCAGGTCAGCGGGTCACGTGGGGACACCGGCCCCAGGTAACCAAGGCAGGTCGGGACCCAGCCCGGGTCCCCGGGACGGGTTTTTACCCCAGCCGCAGATCACCGGGTCCTGTCGGGTCCCCGGCCCGGGTCCCCTGGACAGGTCGATAACCAGGCCCCAGGTCACCCGGTCATCTCGCGCACCCGGCCTGGTTCCCAGGTTCCGATGACCACCCCGGCACCAGGACCCCGGGTCCCGTGGGGACCCCGGCCCCAGGTGACCGGGTCACGTGGGGTCACCGTCCCCAGGTCAGCGGGTCACGTGGGGACACCGGCCCCAGGTGACCGGGTCACGTGGGGACACCGGCCCCAGGTCAGCGGGTCACGTGGGGACACCGGCCCCAGGTAACCAAGGCAGGTCGGGACCCAGCCCGGGTCCCCGGGACGGGTTTTTACCCCAGCCGCAGATCACAGGGACCTGTCGGGTCCCCGGCCCGGGTCCCCTGGACAGGTCGATTACCAGGCCCCAGGTCACCCGGTCATCTCGCGCACCCGGCCTGGTTCCCAGGTTCCGATGACCACCCCGGCACCAGGACCCCGGGTCACGTGGGGACACCGGCCCCAGGTCAGCGGGTCACGTGGGGACACCGGCCCCAGGTAACCGGGTCATACCGAGTCCCCGGACCCAGGTCACCGGGTCAGTTCGGGACCCCGGACCCAGGTCGGGTCATGTCACGTCCCATGCCCGGGTCCCCGGGTTGGATTTTTACCCAGGCCCCGGGTCACAGGGTCATGTCGGGTCAACGGCCTGGGTACAAGGGTCTGGTGACCACCCCGACCCCAGGTCCCCGGGTCATGACGGGACACCGGACCAGGTCCCCGAGTCCGGTCGACACCACAGCCCCAGGTCACCGGGTCAGGTCGGCACCCCGGAACCAGGTCACCGGGTCATGTCGGGACCCAGCCCGGGTCCCCGGCACGGGTTTTTACCCCAGCCGCAGATCACCGGGTCCTGTCGGGTACCCGGGTCGGGTCCCCTGGACAGGTCGGCACCCCGGCCCCGGGTCACGGGGTCATGTCGGGTCGCTGTCCCGGGTACCAGTGTCAGGTGACCACCCCGGCCCCGGGAGACGGAGTCATACCGGGTCCCCGGCCCGGGTCCCCGGGTTGCATCGGGACAAAAGCACCGGATCACTGGATCACGTGGGGGCCCGGGCCCGGGTCCCCGGGTTGCATCGGGACACCAGCGAAGGACCACCGGGTCCTGTCGGGTCCCCGGCCCGGGTCCCCTGGACAGGTCGTTAACCCGGCCCCAGGTCACCGGGTCATGTCGCGCACCCGGCCTGGTTCCCACGTTCCGGTGACCACCCCGGCACCAGGACCCCGGGTCCCGTGGGGACCCCGGCCCCAGGTGACCTGGTCACGTGGGGTCACCGGCCCCAGGTCAGCGGGTCACGTGGGGTCACTGGACCCAGGTGACCGGGTCACGTGGGGACCCCGGCCCCAGGTGACCGGGTCACGTGGGGTCACCGACCACAGGTCACCGCGTCAGGTCGGGACCCCGGCCCCAGGTGACCGGGTCACGTGGGGTCACCGGCCCCAGGTGACCGGGTCACGTGGGGACCCCGGCCCCAGGTCAGCGGGTCACGTGGGGACACCGGCCCCAGGACTCCGGGTCACGTGGGGTCACCGGCCCCAGGTGACCAGATCACGTGGGGTCACCGGCCCCAGGTGACCGGGTCACGTGGGGTCACCGGCCCCAGGTGACCGGGACACGTGGGGTCACCGGCCCCAGGTCAGCGGGTCACGTGGGGTCACCGGCCCCAGGTGACCAGGTCACATGGGGTCACCGGCCCCAGGTCAGCGGGTCACGTGGGGACACCGGCCCCAGGTGACCGGGTCACGTGGGGACACCGGCCCCAGGTCAGAGGGTCACGTGGGGACCCCGGACCCAGGTCACCTGGTCATGTGTGGTACCCAGCCTGGTTCCCAGGTTCCGATGACCACCCCGGCACCAGGACCCCGGGTCCCGTGGGGACCCCGGCCCCAGGTGACCGGGTCACGTGGGGTCACCGGCCCCAGGTCAGCGGGTCACGTGGGGTCACCGGCCCCAGGTGACCGGGTCACGTGGGGACACCGGCCCCAGGTCACCGGGTCATGTGGGGACACCGGCCCCAGGTCAGCGGGTCACGTGGGGACACCGGCCCCATGTAACCAAGGCAGGTCGGGACCCAGCCCGGGTCCCCGGGACGGGTTTTTACCCCAGCCGCAGATCACCGGGTCCTGTCGGGTCCCCGGCCCGGGTCCCCTGGAAAGGTCGATAACCGGGCCCCAGGTCACCCGGTCATCTCGCGCAACCGGCCTGGTTCCCAGGTTCCGATGACCACCCTGGCACCAGGACCCCGGGTCACGTGGGGACACCGGCCCCAGGTGACCGGGTCACGTGGGGTCACCGGCCCCAGGTCAGCGGGTCACGTGGGGACCCCGGACCCAGGTCACCTGGTCATGTGTGGTACCCAGCCTGGTTCCCAGGTTCCGATGACCACCCCGGCCCCAGGTCACCGGGTCACGTGGGGACCCCGGCCCCAGGTCAGCGGGTCACGTGGGGACACCGGCCCCAGGTGACCGGGTCACGTGGGGACACCGGCCACAGGTCAGCTGGTCACGTGGGGACACCGGCCCCAGGACCCCGGGTCACGTGGGGACCCCGGCCCCAGGTCAGCGGGTCACGTGGGGACACCGGCCCCAGGTAACCGGGTCACGTGGGGACCCCGGACCCAGGTCACCGGGTCAGGTCGGGACCCCGGACCCAGGTCGGGTCATGTCACGTCCCATGCCCGGGTCCCCGGGTTGGATTTTTACCCAGGCCCCGGGTCACAGGGTCATGTCGGGTCAACGGCCTGGGTACAAGGGTCTGGTGACCACCCCGACCCCAGGTCATGACGGGACACCGGACCCCGACCCCGGGTCATGACGGGACACCGGACCAGGTCCCCGAGTCCGGTCGACACCACAGCCCCAGGTCACCGGGTCACGTCGGCACCCCGGAACCAGGTCACCGGGTCATGTCGGGACCCAGCCCGGGTCCCCGGGATGGGTTTTTACCCCAGCCGCAGATCACCGGGTCCTGTCGGGTACCCGGGTCGGGTCCCCTGGACAGGTCGGCACCCCGGCCCCGGGTCACGGGGTCATGTCGGGTCGCTGTCCCGGGTACCAGTGTCAGGTGACCACCCCGGCCCCGGGAGACGGAGTCATACCGGGTCCCCGGCCCGGGTCCCCGGGTTGCATCGGGACAAAAGCACCGGATCACTGGATCACGTGGGGGCCCGGGCCCGGGTCCCCGGGTTGCATCGGGACACCAGCGAAGGACCACCGGGTCCTGTCGGGTCCCCGGCCCGGGTCCCCTGGACAGGTCGTTAACCCGGCCCCAGGTCACCGGGTCATGTCGCGCACCCGGACTGGTTCCCACGTTCCGGTGACCACCCCGGCACCAGGACCCCGGGTCCCGTGGGGACCCCGGCCCCAGGTGACCTGGTCACGTGGGGTCACCGGCCCCAGGTCAGCGGGTCACGTGGGGTCACCGGCCCCAGGTCAGCGGGTCACGTGGGGACACCGGCCCCAGGTCACCGCGTCAGGTCGGGACCCCGAACCCAGGTCCACGAGTCCGTCGACACCACGTCACCGGGTCGTGTCGGGTAACCGGCCTGGTTCCCAGGTTCCGATGACCACCCCGGCACCAGGACTCCGGGTCACGTGGGGACACCGGCCCCAGGTCACCGGGTCACGTGGGGTCACCGGCCCCAGGTCAGCGGGTCACGTGGGGACCCCGGCCCCAGGTCACTGGATCACGTGGGGTCACCGGCCCCAGGTCAGAGGGTCACGTGGGGACCCCGGACCCAGGTCACCTGGTCATGTGTGGTACCCAGCCTGGTTCCCAGGTTCCGATGACCTCCCCGGCACCAGGACCCCGGGTCACGTGGGGACACCGGCCCCAGGTCAGTGGGTCACGTGGGGACACCGGCCCCAGGTGACCGGGTCACGTGGGGACACCGGACCCAGGTCAGCGGGTCACGTGGGGACACCGGCACCAGGTCAGCGGGTCACGTGGGGACCCCGGACCCAGGTGACCGGGTCACGTGGGGTCAACGGCCCCAGGTCAGCGGGTCACGTGGGGTCACCGGCCCCAGGTGACCGGGTCACGTGGGGACACCGGCCCCAGGTAACCGGGTCACGTGGGGTCACCGGCCCCAGGTCAGCGGGTCACGTGGGGACACCGGCCCCAGGTCACCGGGTCACGTGGGGACCCCGGCCCCAGGTCAGCGGGTCACGTGGGGACACCGGCCCCAGGTGACCGGGTCACGTGGGGACACCGGCCTCAGGTCAGCGGGTCACGTGGGGACACCGGCCCCAGGTCAGCGGGTCACGTGGGGACCCCGGACCCAGGTCAGCGGGTCACGTGGGGACACCGGCCCCAGGTAACCGGGTCATACCGAGTCCCCGGACCCAGGTCACCGGGTCAGTTCGGGACCCCGGACCCAGGTCGGGTCATGTCACGTCCCATGCCCGGGTCCCCGGGTTGGATTTTTACCCAGGCCCCGGGTCACAGGGTCATGTCGGGTCAACGGCCTGGGTACAAGGGTCTGGTGACCACCCCGACCCCAGGTCCCCGGGTCATGACGGGACACCGGACCAGGTCCCCGAGTCCGGTCGACACCACAGCCCCAGGTCACCGGGTCACGTCGGCACCCCGGAACCAGGTCACCGGGTCATGTCGGGACCCAGCCCGGGTCCCCGGGACGGGTTTTTACCCCAGCCGCAGATCACCGGGTCCTTTCGGGTACCCGGGTCGGGTCCCCTGGACAGGTCGGCACCCCGGCCCCGGGTCACGGGGTCATGTCGGGTCGCTGTCCCGGGTACCAGTGTCAGGTGACCACCCCGGCCCCGGGAGACGGAGTCATACCGGGTCCCCGGCCCGGGTCCCCGGGTTGCATCGGGACAAAAGCACCGGATCACTGGATCACGTGGGGGCCCGGGCCCGGGTCCCCGGGTTGCATCGGGACACCAGCGAAGGACCACCGGGTCCTGTCGGGTCCCCGGCCCGGGTCCCCTGGACAGGTCGTTAACCCGGCCCCAGGTCACCGGGTCATGTCGCGCACCCGGCCTGGTTCCCACGTTCCGGTGACCACCCCGGCACCAGGACCCCGGGTCCCGTGGAGACCCCGGCCCCAGGTCACCGGGTCACGTGGGGACACCGGCCCCAGGTCAGCGGGTCACGTGGGGACACCGGCACCAGGTCAGCGGGTCACGTGGGGACCCCGGACCCAGGTGACCGGGTCACGTGGGGTCAACGGCCCCAGGTCAGCGGGTCACGTGGGGTCACCGGCCCCAGGTGACCGGGTCACGTGGGGACACCGGCCCCAGGTGACCGGGTCACGTGGGGTCACCGACCCATGTCAGCGGGTCACGTGGAGTCACCGGCCCCAGGTCAGCGGGTCACGTGGGGACACCGGCCCCAGGTCAGAGGGTCACGCGGGGACCCCGGACCCAGGTTACCTGGTCATGTGTGGTACCCAGCCTGGTTCCCAGGTTCCGATGACCACCCCGGCACCAGGACTCCGGGTCACGTGGGGACCCCGGCCCCAGGTCAGCGGGTCACGTGGGGTCACCGGCCCCAGGTCAGCGGGTCACGTGGGGTCACCGGCCCCAGGTCAGCGGGTCACGTGGGGACACCGGCCCCAGGTCAGCGGGTCACGTGGGGACACCGGCACCAGGTCAGCGGGTCACGTGGGGACACCGGCCCCAGGACAGCGGGTCACGTGGGGACACCGGCCCCAGGTCAGCGGGTCACGTGGGGACCCCGGCCCCAGGTCAGCGGGTCACGTGGGGACACCGGCCCCAGGTAACCAAGGCAGGTCGGGACCCAGCCCGGGTCCCCGGGACGGGTTTTTACCCCAGCCGCAGATCACCGGGTCCTGTCGGGTCCCCGGCCCGGGTCCCCTGGACAGGTCGATAACCCGGCCCCAGGTCACCCGGTCATCTCGCGCACCCGGCCTGGTTCCCAGGTTCCCATGACCACCCCGGCACCAGGACCCCGGGTCACGTGGGGACACCGGCCCCAGGTGACCGGGTCACGTGGGGTCACCGTCCCTAGGTCAGCGGGTCACGTGGGGACCCCGGCCCCAGGTGACCGGGTCACGTGGGGTCACCGGCCCCAGGTCAGAGGGTCACGTGGGGACCCCGGACCCAGGTCACCTGGTCATGTGTGGTACCCAGCATGGTTCCCAGGTTCCGATGACCTCCCCGGTACCAGGACCCCGGGTCACGTGGGGACACCGGCCCCAGGTGACCGGGTCACGTGGGGTCACCGGCCCCAGGTCAGCGGGTCACGTGGGGTCACCGGCCCCAGGTCAGCGGGTCACGTGGGGACACCGGCCCCAGGTCACCGGGTCACGTGGGGACACCGGCCCCAGGTCAGAGGGTCACGTGGGGACCCCGGACCCAGGTCACCTGGTCATGTGTGGTACCCAGCGTGGTTCCCAGGTTCCGATGACCTCCCCGGCACCAGGACCCCGGGTCACGTGGGGACACCGGCCCCAGGTGACTGGGTCACGTGGGGTCAACGGCCCCAGGTCAGCGGGTCACGTGGGGTCACCGGCCCCAGGTGACCGGGTCACGTGGGGTCACCGGCCCCAGGTGACCGGGTCACGTGGGGACACCGGCCCCAGGTCACCGGGTCACGTGGGGACCCCGGCCCCAGGTCAGCGGGTCACGTGGGGACACCGGCCCCAGGTGACCGGGTCACGTGGGGACACCGGCCTCAAGTCAGCGGGTCACGTGGGGACACCGGCCCCAGGTCAGCGGGTCACGTGGGGACACCGGACCCAGGTCAGCGGGTCACGTGGGGACACCGGCCCCAGGTAACCGGGTCATACCGAGTCCCCGGACCCAGGTCACCGGGTCAGTTCGGGACCCCGGACCCGGGTCGGGTCATGTCACGTCCCATGCCCGGGTCCCCGGGTTGGATTTTGACCCAGGCCCCGGGTCACAGGGTCATGTCGGGTCAACGGCCTGGGTACAAGGGTCTGGTGACCACCCCGACTCCAGGTCCCCGGGTCATGACGGGACACCGGACCAGGTCCCCGAGTCCGGTCGACACCACAGCCCCAGGTCACCGGGTCACGTCGGCACCCCGGAACCAGGTCACTGGGTCATGTCGGGTCGCTGTCCCGGGTACCAGTGTCAGTTGACCACCCCGGCCCCGGGAGACGGAGTCATACCGGGTCCCCGGCCCGGGTGCCCGGGTTGCATCGGGACAAAAGCACCGGATCACTGGATCACGTGGGGGCCCGGGCCCGGGTCCCCGGGTTGCATCGGGACACCAGCGAAGGACCACCGGGTCCTGTCGGGTCCCCGGCCCGGGTCCCCTGGACAGGTCGTTAACCCGGCCCCAGGTCACCGGGTCATGTCGCGCACCCGGACTGGTTCCCACGTTCCGGTGACCACCCCGGCACCAGGACCCCGGGTCCCGTGGGGACCCCGGCCCCAGGTGACCTGGTCACGTGGGGTCACCGGCCCCAGGTCAGCGGGTCACGTGGGGTCACCGGCCCCAGGTCAGCGGGTCACGTGGGGACACCGGCCCCAGGTCACCGCGTCAGGTCGGGACCCCGAACCCAGGTCCACGAGTCCGTCGACACCACGTCACCGGGTCGTGTCGGGTAACCGGCCTGGTTCCCAGGTTCCGATGACCACCCCGGCACCAGGACTCCGGGTCACGTGGGGACACCGGCCCCAGGTCACCGGGTCACGTGGGGTCACCGGCCCCAGGTCAGCGGGTCACGTGGGGACCCCGGCCCCAGGTCACTGGATCACGTGGGGTCACCGGCCCCAGGTCAGAGGGTCACGTGGGGACCCCGGACCCAGGTCACATGGTCATGTGTGGTACCCAGCCTGGTTCCCAGGTTCCGATGACCTCCCCGGCACCAGGACCCCGGGTCACGTGGGGACACCGGCCCCAGGTCAGTGGGTCACGTGGGGACACCGGCCCCAGGTGACCGGGTCACGTGGGGACACCGGACCCAGGTCAGCGGGTCACGTGGGGACACCGGCACCAGGTCAGCGGGTCACGTGGGGACCCCGGACCCAGGTGACCGGGTCACGTGGGGTCAACGGCCCCAGGTCAGCGGGTCACGTGGGGTCACCGGCCCCAGGTGACCGGGTCACGTGGGGACACCGGCCCCAGGTAACCGGGTCACGTGGGGTCACCGGCCCCAGGTCAGCGGGTCACGTGGGGACACCGGCCCCAGGTCACCGGGTCACGTGGGGACCCCGGCCCCAGGTCAGCGGGTCACGTGGGGACACCGGCCCCAGGTGACCGGGTCACGTGGGGACACCGGCCTCAGGTCAGCGGGTCACGTGGGGACACCGGCCCCAGGTCAGCGGGTCACGTGGGGACCCCGGACCCAGGTCAGCGGGTCACGTGGGGACACCGGCCCCAGGTAACCGGGTCATACCGAGTCCCCGGACCCAGGTCACCGGGTCAGTTCGGGACCCCGGACCCAGGTCGGGTCATGTCACGTCCCATGCCCGGGTCCCCGGGTTGGATTTTTACCCAGGCCCCGGGTCACAGGGTCATGTCGGGTCAACGGCCTGGGTACAAGGGTCTGGTGACCACCCTGACCCCAGGTCCCCGGGTCATGACGGGACACCGGACCAGGTCCCCGAGTCCGGTCGACACCACAGCCCCAGGTCACCGGGTCACGTCGGCACCCCGGAACCAGGTCACCGGGTCATGTCGGGACCCAGCCCGGGTCCCCGGGACGGGTTTTTACCCCAGCCGCAGATCACCGGGTCCTTTCGGGTACCCGGGTCGGGTCCCCTGGACAGGTCGGCACCCCGGCCCCGGGTCACGGGGTCATGTCGGGTCGCTGTCCCGGGTACCAGTGTCAGGTGACCACCCCGGCCCCGGGAGACGGAGTCATACCGGGTCCCCGGCCCGGGTCCCCGGGTTGCATCGGGACAAAAGCACCGGATCACTGGATCACGTGGGGGCCCGGGCCCGGGTCCCCGGGTTGCATCGGGACACCAGCGAAGGACCACCGGGTCCTGTCGGGTCCCCGGCCCGGGTCCCCTGGACAGGTCGTTAACCCGGCCCCAGGTCACCGGGTCATGTCGCGCACCCGGCCTGGTTCCCACGTTCCGGTGACCACCCCGGCACCAGGACCCCGGGTCCCGTGGAGACCCCGGCCCCAGGTCACCGGGTCACGTGGGGACACCGGCCCCAGGTCAGCGGGTCACGTGGGGACACCGGCACCAGGTCAGCGGGTCACGTGGGGACCCCGGACCCAGGTGACCGGGTCACGTGGGGTCAACGGCCCCAGGTCAGCGGGTCACGTGGGGTCACCGGCCCCAGGTGACCGGGTCACGTGGGGACACCGGCCCCAGGTGACCGGGTCACGTGGGGTCACCGACCCATGTCAGCGGGTCACGTGGAGTCACCGGCCCCAGGTCAGCGGGTCACGTGGGGACACCGGCCCCAGGTCAGAGGGTCACGCGGGGACCCCGGACCCAGGTTACCTGGTCATGTGTGGTACCCAGCCTGGTTCCCAGGTTCCGATGACCACCCCGGCACCAGGACTCCGGGTCACGTGGGGACCCCGGCCCCAGGTCAGCGGGTCACGTGGGGTCACCGGCCCCAGGTCAGCGGGTCACGTGGGGTCACCGGCCCCAGGTCAGCGGGTCACGTGGGGACACCGGCCCCAGGTCAGCGGGTCACGTGGGGACACCGGCCCCAGGTCAGCGGGTCACGTGGGGACACCGGCACCAGGTCAGCGGGTCACGTGGGGACACCGGCCCCAGGACAGCGGGTCACGTGGGGACACCGGCCCCAGGTCAGCGGGTCACGTGGGGACCCCGGCCCCAGGTCAGCGGGTCACGTGGGGACACCGGCCCCAGGTAACCAAGGCAGGTCGGGACCCAGCCCGGGTCCCCGGGACGGGTTTTTACCCCAGCCGCAGATCACCGGGTCCTGTCGGGTCCCCGGCCCGGGTCCCCTGGACAGGTCGATAACCCGGCCCCAGGTCACCCGGTCATCTCGCGCACCCGGCCTGGTTCCCAGGTTCCCATGACCACCCCGGCACCAGGACCCCGGGTCACGTGGGGACACCGGCCCCAGGTGACCGGGTCACGTGGGGTCACCGTCCCTAGGTCAGCGGGTCACGTGGGGACCCCGGCCCCAGGTCACCGGGTCACGTGGGGTCACCGGCCCCAGGTCAGAGGGTCACGTGGGGACCCCGGACCCAGGTCACCTGGTCATGTGTGGTACCCAGCATGGTTCCCAGGTTCCGATGACCTCCCCGGTACCAGGACCCCGGGTCACGTGGGGACACCGGCCCCAGGTGACCGGGTCACGTGGGGTCACCGGCCCCAGGTCAGCGGGTCACGTGGGGTCACCGGCCCCAGGTCAGCGGGTCACGTGGGGACACCGGCCCCAGGTCACCGGGTCACGTGGGGACACCGGCCCCAGGTCAGAGGGTCACGTGGGGACCCCGGACCCAGGTCACCTGGTCATGTGTGGTACCCAGCGTGGTTCCCAGGTTCCGATGACCTCCCCGGCACCAGGACCCCGGGTCACGTGGGGACACCGGCCCCAGGTGACTGGGTCACGTGGGGTCAACGGCCCCAGGTCAGCGGGTCACGTGGGGTCACCGGCCCCAGGTGACCGGGTCACGTGGGGTCACCGGCCCCAGGTGACCGGGTCACGTGGGGACACCGGCCCCAGGTCACCGGGTCACGTGGGGACCCCGGCCCCAGGTCAGCGGGTCACGTGGGGACACCGGCCCCAGGTGACCGGGTCACGTGGGGACACCGGCCTCAAGTCAGCGGGTCACGTGGGGACACCGGCCCCAGGTCAGCGGGTCACGTGGGGACACCGGACCCAGGTCAGCGGGTCACGTGGGGACACCGGCCCCAGGTAACCGGGTCATACCGAGTCCCCGGACCCAGGTCACCGGGTCAGTTCGGGACCCCGGACCCGGGTCGGGTCATGTCACGTCCCATGCCCGGGTCCCCGGGTTGGATTTTGACCCAGGCCCCGGGTCACAGGGTCATGTCGGGTCAACGGCCTGGGTACAAGGGTCTGGTGACCACCCCGACTCCAGGTCCCCGGGTCATGACGGGACACCGGACCAGGTCCCCGAGTCCGGTCGACACCACAGCCCCAGGTCACCGGGTCACGTCGGCACCCCGGAACCAGGTCACTGGGTCATGTCGGGTCGCTGTCCCGGGTACCAGTGTCAGTTGACCACCCCGGCCCCGGGAGACGGAGTCATACCGGGTCCCCGGCCCGGGTGCCCGGGTTGCATCGGGACAAAAGCACCGGATCACTGGATCACGTGGGGGCCCGGGCCCGGGTCCCCGGGTTGCATCGGGACACCAGCGAAGGACCACCGGGTCCGGTCGGGTCCCCGGCCCGGGTCCCCTGGACAGGTCGTTAACCCGGCCCCAGGTCACCGGGTCATGTCGCGCACCCGGCCTGGTTCCCACGTTCCGGTGACCACCCCGGCACCAGGACCCCGGGTCCCGTGGGGACCCCGGCCCCAGGTGACCTGGTCACGTGGGGTCACCGGCCCCAGGTCAGCGGGTCACGTGGGGTCACCGGCCCCAGGTGACCGGGTCACGTGGGGACCCTGGCCCCAGGTGACCGGGTCACGTGGGGTCACCGGCCACAGGCCACCGCGTCAGGTCGGGACCCCGGCCCCAGGTGACCGGGTCACGTGTGGTCACCGGCCCCAGGTGACCGGGTCACGTGGGGTCACCGGCCCAAGGTCAGCGGGTCACGTGGGGACACCGGCCCCAGGTGACCGGGTCACGTGGGGTCACCGGCCCCAGGTGACCAGATCACGTGGGGTCACCGGCCCCAGGTGACCGGGTCACGTGGGGTCACCGGCACCAGGTGACCGGGTCACGTGGGGTCACCGGACCCAGGTCAGCGGGTCACGTGGGGACACCGGCCCCATGTCACCGGGTCACGTGGGGACACCGGCACCAGGTCAGCGGGTCACGTGGGGACACCGGCCCCAGGTAACCAAGGCAGGTCGGGACCCAGCCCGGGTCCCCGGGACGGGTTTTTACCCCAGCCGCAGATCACCGGGTCCTGTCGGGTCCCCGGCCCGGGTCCCCTGGACAGGTCGATAACCAGGCCCCAGGTCACCCGGTCATCTCGCGCACCCGGCCTGGTTCCCAGGTTCCGATGACCACCCCGGCACCAGGACCCCGGGTCACGTGGGGACACCGGCCCCAGGTGACCGGGTCACGTGGGGTCACCGGCCCCAGGTCAGCGGGTCACGTGGGGACCCCGGCCCCAGGTCACCGGGTCACGTGGGGTCACCGGCCCCAGGTCAGAGGGTCACGTGGGGACCCCGGACCCAGGTCACCTGGTCATGTGTGGTACCCAGCCTGGTTCCCAGGTTCCGATGACCACCCCGGCCCCAGGTCACCGGGTAACGTGGGGACCCCGGCCCCAGGTCAGCGGGTCACGTGGGGACACCGGCCCCAGGTGACCGGGTCACGTGGGGACACCGGCCTCAGGTCAGCGGGTCACGTGGGGACACCGGCCCCAGGTCAGCGGGTCACGTGGGGACCCCGGACCCAGGTCAGCGGGTCACGTGGGGACACCGGCCCCAGGTAACCGGGTCATACCGAGTCCCCGGACCCAGGTCACCGGGTCAGTTCGGGACCCCGGACCCAGGTCGGGTCATGTCACGTCCCATGCCCTGGTCCCCGGGTTGGATTTTGACCCAGGCCCCGGGTCACAGGGTCATGTCGGGTCAACGGCCTGGGTACAAGGGTCTGGTGACCACCCCGACCCCAGGTCCCCGGGTCATGACGGGACACCGGACCAGGTCCCCGAGTCCGGTCGACACCACAGCCCCAGGTCACCGGGTCATGTCGGGACCCAGCCCGGGTCCCCGGGACGGGTTTTTACCCCAGCCGCAGATCACCGGGTCCTGTCGGGTACCCGGGTCGGGTCCCCTGGACAGGTCGGCACCCCGGCCCCGGGTCACGGGGTCATGTCGGGTCGCTGTCCCGGGTACCAGTGTCAGGTGACCACCCCGGCCCCGGGAGACGGAGTCATACCGGGTCCCCGGCCCGGGTCCCCGGGTTGCATCGGGACAAAAGCACCGGATCACTGGATCACGTGGGGGCCCGGGCCCGGGTCCCCGGGTTGCATCGGGACACCAGCGAAGGACCACCGGGTCCTGTCGGGTCCCCGGCCCGGGTCCCCTGGACAGGTCGTTAACCCGGCCCCAGGTCACCGGGTCATGTCGCGCATCCGGCCTGGTTCCCACGTTCCGGTGACCACCCCGGCACCAGGACCCCGGGTCCCGTGGGGACCCCGGCCCCAGGTGACCGGGTCACGCGGGGTCACCGGCCCCAGGTCAGCGGGTCACGTGGAGTCACCGGCCCCAGGTCAGCGGGTCACGTGGGGACACCGGCCCCAGGTCAGCGGGTCACGTGGGGACACCGGCCCCAGGTCCACGAGTCCGTCGACACCACGTCACCGGGTCGTGTCGGGTAACCGGCCTGGTTCCCAGGTTCCGATGACCACCCCCGGCACCAGGACTCCGGGTCACGTGGGGACACCGGCCCCAGGTCACCGGGTCACGTGGGGTCACCGGCCCCAGGTCAGCGGGTCACGTGGGGACCCTGGACCCAGGTCACCGGATCACGTGGGGTCACCGGCCCCAGGTCAGAGGGTCACGTGGGGACCCCGGACCCAGGTCACCTGGTCATGTGTGGTACCCAGCCTGGTTCCCAGGTTCCGATGACCTCCCCGGCACCAGGACCCCGGGTCACGTGGGGACACCGGCCCCAGGTGACCGGGTCACGTGGGGTCACCGGCCCCAGGTCAGCGGGTCACGTGGGGACCCCGGCCCCAGGTCACCGGGTCACGTGGGGACCCCGGCCCCAGGTCAGTGGGTCACGTGGGGACACCGGCCCCAGGTCAGCGGGTCACGTGGGGACCCCGGACCCAGGTGACCGGGTCACGTGGGGCAACGGCCCCAGGTCAGCGGGTCACGTGGGGACACCGGCCCAAGGTGACCGGGTCACGTGGGGACACCGGCCTCAGGTCAGCGGGTCACGTGGGGACACCGGCCCCAGGACCCCGGGTCACGTGGGGACCCCGGACCCAGGTCAGCGGGTCACGTGGGGACACCGGCCCCAGGTGACCGGGTCACGTGGGGACACCGGCCTCAGGTCAGCGGGTCACGTGGGGACACCGGCCCCAGGACCCCGGGTCACGTGGGGACCCCGGACCCAGGTCAGCGGGTCACGTGGGGACACCGGCCCCAGGTAACCGGGTCATACCGAGTCCCCGGACCCAGGTCACCGGGTCAGGTCGGGACCCCGGACCCAGGTCGGGTCATGTCACGTCCCATGCCCGGGTCCCCGGGTTGGATTTTTACCCAGGCCCCGGGTCACAGGGTCATGTCGGGTCAACGGCCTGGGTACAAGGGTCTGGTGACCACCCCGACCCCAGGTCCCCGGGTCATGACGGGACACCGGACCAGGTCCCCGAGTCCGGTCGACACCACAGCCCCAGGTCACCGGGTCACGTCGGCACCCCGGACCCAGGTCACCGGGTCATGTCGGGACCCAGCCCGGGTCCCCGGGACGGGTTTTTACCACAGCCGCAGATCACCGGGTCCTGTCGGGTCCCCGGCCCGGGTCCCCTGGACAGGTCGATAACCTGGCCCCAGGTCACCCGGTCATCTCGCGCACCCGGCCTGGTTCCCAGGTTCCGATGACCACCCCGGCACCAGGACCCCGGGTCACGTGGGGACACCGGCCCCAGGTGACCGGGTCACGTGGGGTCACCGGCCCCAGGTCAGCGGGTCACGTGGGGACCCCGGACCCAGGTCACCTGGTCATGTGTGGTACCCAGCCTGGTTCCCAGGTTCCGATGACCACCCCGGCCCCAGGTCACCGGGTCACGTGGGGACCCCGGCCCCAGGTCAGCGGGTCACGTGGGGAAACCGGCCCCAGGTGACCGGGTCACGTGGGGACACCGGCCTCAGGTCAGCGGGTCACGTGGGGACACCGGCCCCAGGTCAGCGGGTCACGTGGGGACCCCGGACCCAGGTCAGCGGGTCACGTGGGGACACCGGCCCCAGGTAACCAGGTCATACCGAGTCCCCGGACCCAGGTCACCGGGTCAGTTCGGGACCCCGGACCCAGGTCGGGTCATGTCACGTCCCATGCCCGGGTCCCCGGGTTGGATTTTTACCCAGGCCCCGGGTCACAGGGTCATGTCGGGTCAACGGCCTGGGTACAAGGGTCTGGTGACCACCCCGACCCCAGGTCCCCGGGTCATGACGGGACACCGGACCAGGTCCCCGAGTCCGGTCGACACCACAGCCCCAGGTCACCGGGTCACGTCGGCACCCCGGACCCAGGTCACCGGGTCATGTCGGGACCCAGCCCGGGTCCCCGGGACGGGTTTTTACCCCAGCCGCAGATCACCGGGTCCTGTCGGGTACCCGGGTCGGGTCCCCTGGACAGGTCGGCACCCCGGCCCCGGGTCACGGGGTCATGTCGGGTCGCTGTCCCGGGTACCAGTGTCAGGTGACCACCCCGGCCCCGGGAGACGGAGTCATACCGGGTCCCCGGCCCAGGTCCCCGGGTTGCATCGGGACAAAAGCACCGGATCACTGGATCACGTGGGGGCCCGGGCCCGGGTCCCCGGGTTGCATCGGGACACCAGCGAAGGACCACCGGGTCCGGTCGGGTCCCCGGCCCGGGTCCCCTGGACAGGTCGTTAACCTGGCCCCAGGTCACCGGGTCATGTCGCGCACCCGGCCTGGTTCCCACGTTCCGGTGACCACCCCGGCACCAGGACCCCGGGTCCCGTGGGGACCCCGGCCCCAGGTGAGCGGGTCACGCGGGGTCACCGGCCCCAGGTCAGCGGGTCACGTGGGGTCACCGGCCCCAGGTGACCGGGTCACGTGGGGACACCGGCCCCAGGTCAGCGGGTCACGTGGGGACACCGGACCCAGGTCACCGCGTCAGGTCGGGACCCCGAACCCAGGTCCACGAGTCCGTCGACACCACAGCCCCGGGTCACCGGGTCGTGTCGGGTAACCGGCCTGGTTCCCAGGTTCCGATGACCTCCCCGGCACCAGGACCCCGGGTCACGTGGGGACACCGGCCCCAGGTGACCGGGTCACATGGGGTCACCGGCCCCAGGTCAGCGGGTCACGTGGGGTCACCGGCCCCAGGTCAGCGGGTCACGTGGGGACACCGGCCCCAGGTGACCGGGTCACGTGGGGACACCGGCCCCAAGTCAGCGGGTCACGTGGGGACACCGGCCCCAGGTCAGCGGGTCACGTGGGGACACAGGCCCCAGGTGACCGGGTCACGTGGGGACCCCGGACCCAGGTCAGCGGGTCACGTGGGGACACCGGCCCCAGGTCAGCGGGTCACGTGGGGACACCGGCCCCAGGTAACCAAGGCAGGTCGGGACCCAGCCCGGGTCCCCGGGACGGGTTTTTACCCCAGCCGCAGATCACCGGGTCCTGTCGGGTCCCCGGCCCGGGTCCCCTGGACAGGTCGTTAACCTGGCCCCAGGTCACCTGGTCATGTCGCGCACCCGGCCTGGTTCCCAGGTTCCGGTGACCACCCCGGCACCAGGACCCCGGGTCCCGTGGGGACCCCGGCCCCAGGTGACCGGGTCACGCGGGGTCACCGGCCCCAGGTCAGCGGGTCACGTGGGGACACCGGCCCCAGGTCAGCGGGTCACGTGGGGACACCGGCCCCAGGTCACCGCGTCAGGTCGGGACCCCGAACCCAGGTCCACGAGTCCGTCGACACCACAGCCCCGGGTCACCGGGTCGTGTCGGATAACCGGCCTGGTTCCCAGGTTCCGATGACCACCCCGGCACCAGGACTCCGGGTCACGTGGGGACACCGGTCCCAGGTCACCGGGTCACATGGGGTCACCGGCCCCAGGTCAGCGGGTCACGTGGGGACACCGGCCCCAGGTCACCGGGTCACGTGGAGACCCCGGCCCCAGGTCACCGGGTCACGTGGGGTCACCGGCCCCAGGTCAGCGGGTCACGTGGGGACCCCGGACCCAGGTCACCGGGTCATGTCGGGACCCAGCCTGGGTCCCCGGGACGGGTTTTTACCCCAGCCGCAGATCACCGGGTCCTGTCGGGTACCCGGGTCGGGTCCCCTGGACAGGTCGGCACCCCGGCCCCGGGTCACGGGGTCATGTCGGGTCGCTGTCCCGGGTACCAGTGTCAGGTGACCACCCCGGCCCCGGGAGACGGAGTCATACCGGGTCCCCGGCCCGGGTCCCCGGGTTGCATCGGGACAAAAGCACCGGATCACTGGATCACGTGGGGGCCAGGGCCCGGGTCCCCGGGTTGCATCGGGACACCAGCGAAGGACCACCGGGTCCTGTCGGGTCCCCGGCCCGGGTCCCCTGGACAGGTCGTTAACCCGGCCCCAGGTCACCGGGTCATGTCGCGCACCCGGCCTGGTTCCCAGGTTCCGGTGACCACCCCGGCACCAGGACCCCGGGTCACGTGGGGACACCGGCCCCAGGTCAGCGGGTCACGTGGGGACTCCGGCCCCAGGTCACCGCGTCAGGTCGGGACCCCGAACCCAGGTCCACGAGTCCGTCGACACCACAGCCCCGGGTCACCGGGTCGTGTCGGGTAACCGGCCTGGTTCCCAGGTTCCGATGACCACCCCGGCACCAGGACGCCGGGTCACGTGGGGACACCGGCCCCAGGTGACCGGGTCACGTCGGGACACCGGCCCCAGGTCAGCGGGTCACGTGGGGACCCCGGCCCCAGGTCACCGGGTCAGGTGGGGACCCCGGCCCCAGGTCAGAGGGTCACGTGGGGACCCCGGCCCCAGGTCAGCGGGTCACGTGGGGACACCGGCCCCAGGTCAGATGGTCATGCGGGGCCCCCTGACCCAGGTTACCTGGTCATGTGTGGTACCCAGCCTGGTTCCCAGGTTCCGATGACCACCCCGGCACCAGGACTCCGGGTCACGTGGGGACCCCGGCCCCAGGTGACCGGGTCACGTGGGGTCACCGGCCCCAGGTCAGCAGGTCACGTGGGGTCAGCGGCCCCAGGTCAGCGGGTCACGTGGGGACACCGGCCCCAGGTGACCGGGTCACGTGGGGACACCGGCCCCAGGTCAGCGGGTCACGTGGGGACCCCGGCACCAGGTCAGCCGGTCACGTGGGGACACCGGCCCCAGGTGACCGGGTCACGTGGGGTCACCGGCCCCAGGTCAGCGGGTCACGTGGGGTCACCGGCCCCAGGTGACCGGGTCACGTGGGGACACCGGCCCCAGGTCACCGGGTCACGTGGGGACACCGGCCCCAGGTCAGCGGGTCACGTGGGGACACCGGCCCCAGGTCAGCGGGTCACGTGGGGACACCGGCCCCAGGTAACCAAGGCAGGTCGGCACCCAGCCCGGGTCCCCGGGACGGGTTTTTACCCCAGCCGCAGATCACCGGGTCCTGTCGGGTCCCCGGCCCGGGTCCCCTGGACAGGTCGATAACCAGGCCCCAGGTCACCCGGTCATCTCGCGCACCCGGCCTGGTTCCCAGGTTCCGATGACCACCCCGGCACCACGACTCCGGGTCACGTGGGGACACCGGCCCCAGGTGACCGGGTCACGTGGGGTCACCGGCCCCAGGTCAGCGGGTCACGTGGGGACCCCGGCCCCAGGTCACCGGGTCACGTGGGGTCAACGGCCCCAGGTCAGAGGGTCACGTGGGGACCCCGGACCCAGGTCACCTGGTCATGTGTGGTACCCAGCGTGGTTCCCAGGTTCCGATGACCACCCCGGCCCCAGGTGACCGGGTCACGTGGGGACCCCGGCCCCAGGTCAGCGGGTCACGTGGGGACACCGGCCCCAGGTCACCGGGTCACGTGGGGACACCGGCCTCAGGTCAGCGGGTCACGTGGGGACACCGGCCCCAGGTCAGCGGGTCACGTGGGGACCCCGGACCCAGGTCAGCGGGTCACGTGGGGACACCGGCCCCAGGTAACCGGGTCATACCGAGTCCCCGGACCCAGGTCACCGGGTCAGTTCGGGACCCCGGACCCGGGTCGGGTCATGTCACGTCCCCGGCCCGGGTCCCCGGGTTGCATCGGGACAAAAGCACCGGATCACTGGATCACGTGGGGGCCAGGGCCCGGGTCCCCGGGTTGCATCGGGACACCAGCGAAGGACCACCGGGTCCTGTCGGGTCCCCGGCCCGGGTCCCCTGGACAGGTCGTTAACCCGGCCCCAGGTCACCGGGTCATGTCGCGCACCCGGCCTGGTTCCCAGGTTCCGGTGACCACCCCGGCACCAGGACCCCGGGTCACGTGGGGACCCCGGCCCCAGGTCAGCGGGTCACGTGGGGACACCGGCCCCAGGTCACCGCGTCAGGTCGGGACCCCGAACCCAGGTCCACGAGTCCGTCGACACCACAGCCCCGGGTCACCGGGTCGTGTCGGGTAACCGGCCTGGTTCCCAGGTTCCGATGACCACCCCGGCACCAGGACCCCGGGTCACGTGGGGACACCGGCCCCAGGTGACCGGGTCACGTCGGGACACCGGCCCCAGGTCAGCGGGTCACGTGGGGACCCCGGCCCCAGGTCACCGGGTCACGTGGGGACCCCGGCCCCAGGTCAGAGGGTCACGTGGGGTCACCGGCCCCAGGTCAGCGGGTCACGTGGGGACACCGGCCCCAGGTCAGATGGTCATGCGGGGCCCCCTGACCCAGGTTACCTGGTCATGTGTGGTACCCAGCCTGGTTCCCAGGTTCCGATGACCACCCCGGCACCAGGACTCCGGGTCACGTGGGGACCCCGGCCCCAGGTGACCGGGTCACGTGGGGTCACCGGCCCCAGGTGACCGGGTCACGTGGGGACACCGGCCCCAGGTGACCGGGTCACGTGGGGTCACCGGCCCCAGGTCAGCGGGTCACGTGGGGACACCGGCCCCAGGTCAGCGGGTCACGTGGGGACACCGGCCCCAGGTGACCGGGTCACGTGGGGACACCGGCCTCAGGTCAGCGGGTCACGTGGGGACCCCGGCCCCAGGTCAGCGGGTCACGTGGGGACACCGGCCCCAGGTAACCGGGTCATACCGAGTCCCCGGACCCAGGTCACCGGGTCAGTTCGGGACCCCGGACCCAGGTCGGGTCATGTCACGTCCCATGCCCGGGTCCCCGGGTTGGATTTTTACCCAGGCCCCGGGTCACAGGGTCATGTCGGGTCAACGGCCTGGGTACAAGGGTCTGGTGACCACCCCGACCCCAGGTCCCCGGGTCATGACGGGACACCGGACCAGGTCCCCGAGTCCGGTCGACACCACAGCCCCAGGTCACTGGGTCACGTCGGCACCCCGGACCCAGGTCACCGGGTCATGTCGGGACCCAGCCCGGGTCCCCGGGACGGGTTTTTACCCCAGCCGCAGATCACCGGGTCCTGTCGGGTACCCGGGTCGGGTCCCCTGGACAGGTCGGCACCCCGGCCCCGGGTCACGGGGTCATGTCGGGTCGCTGTCCCGGGTACCAGTGTCAGGTGACCACCCCGGCCCCGGGAGACGGAGTCATACCGGGTCCCCGGCCCGGGTCCCCGGGTTGCATCGGGACAAAAGCACCGGATCACTGGATCACGTGGGGGCCCGGGCCCGGGTCCCCGGGTTGCATCGGGACACCAGCGAAGGACCACCGGGTCCTGTCGGGTCCCCGGCCCGGGTCCCCTAGACAGGTCGTTAACCCGGCCCCAGGTCACCGGGTCATGTCGCGCACCCGGCCTGGTTCCCACGTTCCGGTGACCACCCCGGCACCAGGACCCCGGGTCCCGTGGGGACCCCGGCCCCAGGTGACCGGGTCACGCGGGGTCACCGGCCCCAGGTCAGCGGGTCACGTGGGGTCACCGGCCCCATGTCAGCGGGTCACGTGGGGACCCCGGCCCCAGGTCAGCGGGTCACGTGGGGACACCGGCCCCAGGCCACCGCGTCAGGTCGGGACCCCGAACCCAGGTCCACGAGTCCGTCGACACCACAGCCCCGGGTCACCGGGTCGTGTCGGGTAACCGGCCTGGTTCCCAGGTTCCGATGACCACCCCGGCACCAGGACTCCGGGTCACGTGGGGACACCGGCCCCAGGTCACCGGGTCACGTGGGGTCACCGGCCCCAGGTCAGCGGGTCACGTGGGGACCCCGGCCCCAGGTCACCGGATCACGTGGGGTCACCGGCCCCAGGTCAGAGGGTCACGTGGGGACACCGGACCCAGGTCACCTGGTCATGTGTGGTACCCAGCCTGGTTCCCAGGTTCCGATGACCTCCCCGGCACCAGGACCCCGGGTCACGTGGGGACACCGGCCCCAGGTGACCGGGTCACGTGGGGTCACCGGCCCCAGGTCAGCGGGTCACGTGGGGACCCCGGCCCCAGGTCACCGGGTCACGTGGGGACCCCGGCCCCAGGTCAGCGGGTCACGTGGGGACACCGGCCCCAGGTGACCGGGTCACGTGAGGACACCGGCCCCAGGTCAGCGGGTCACGTGGGGACACCGGCCCCAGGTCAGCGGGTCACGTGGGGACCCCGGACCCAGGTCAGCGGGTCACGTGGGGACACCGGCCCCAGGTAACCGGGTCATACCGAGTCCCCGGACCCAGGTCACCGGGTCAGTTCGGGACCCCGGACCCAGGTCGGGTCATGTCACGTCCCATGCCCGGGTCCCCGGGTTGGATTTTTACCCAGGCCCCGGGTCACAGGGTCATGTCGGGTCAACGGCCTGGGTACAAGGGTCTGGTGACCACCCCGACCCCAGGTCCCCGGGTCATGACGGGACACCCGACCAGGTCCCCGAGTCCGGTCGACACCACAGCCCCAGGTCACCGGGTCACGTCGGCACCCCGGAACCAGGTCACCGGGTCATGTCGGGACCCAGCCCGGGTCCCCGGGACGGGTTTTTACCCCAGCCGCAGATCACCGGGTCCTGTCGGGTACCCGGGTCAGGTCCCCTGGACAGGTCGGCACCCCGGCCCCGGGTCACGGGGTCATGTCGGGTCGCTGTCCCGGGTACCAGTGTCAGGTGACCACCCCGGCCCCGGGAGACGGAGTCATACCGGGTCCCCGGCCCGGGTCCCCGGGTTGCATCGGGACAAAAGCACCGGATCACTGGATCACGTGGGGGCCAGGGCCCGGGTCCCCGGGTTGCATCGGGACACCAGCGAAGGACCACCGGGTCCTGTCGGGTCCCCGGCCCGGGTCCCCTGGACAGGTCGTTAACCCGGCCCCAGGTCACCGGGTCATGTCGCGCACCCGGCCTGGTTCCCAGGTTCCGGTGACCACCCCGGCACCAGGACCCCGGGTCCCGTGGGGACCCCGGCCCCAGGTCAGCGGGTCACGTGGGGACACCGGCCCCAGGTCACCGCGTCAGGTCGGGACCCCGAACCCAGGTCCACGAGTCCGTCGACACCACAGCCCCGGGTCACCGGGTCGTGTCGGGTAACCGGCCTGGTTCCCAGGTTCCGATGACCACCCCGGCACCAGGACCCCGGGTCACGTGGGGACACCGGCCCCAGGTGACCGGGTCACGTCGGGACACCGGCCCCAGGTCAGCGGGTCACGTGGGGACCCCGGCCCCAGGTCAGCGGGTCCCGTGGGGACCCCGGCCCCAGGTCAGAGGGTCACTTGGGGTCACCGGCCCCAGGTCAGCGGGTCACGTGGGGACACCGGCCCCAGGTCAGATGGTCATGCGGGGCCCCCTGACCCAGGTTACCTGCTCATGTGTGGTACCCAGCCCGGTTCCCAGGTTCCGATGACCACCCCGGCATCAGGACTCCGGGTCACGTGGGGACCCCGGCCCCAGGTGACCGGGTCACGTGGGGTCACCGGCCCCAGGTCAGCGGGTCACGTGGGGTCACCGGCCCCAGGTCAGCGGGTCACGTGGGGACACCGGCAAGAGGTCAGCGGGTCACGTGGGGACACCGGACCCAGGTCAGCGGGTCACGTGGGGACACCGGCCCCAGGTAACCAAGGCAGGTCGGGACCCAGCCCGGGTCCCCGGGACGGGTTTTTACCCCAGCCGCAGATCACCGGGTCCTGTCGGGTCCCCGGCCCGGGTCCCCTGGACAGGTCGATAACCAGGCCCCAGGTCACCCGGTCATCTCGCGCACCCGGCCTGGTTCCCAGGTTCCGATGACCACCCCGGCACCAGGTCACCGGGTCACGTGGGGACCCCGGCCCCAGGTCAGCGGGTCACGTGGGGACACCGGCCCCAGGTGACCGGGTCACGTGGGGACACCGGCCTCAGGTCAGCGGGTCACGTGGGGACACCGGCCCCAGGTCAGCGGGTCACGTGGGGACCCCGGACCCAGGTCAGCGGGTCACGTGGGGACACCGGCCCCAGGTAACCGGGTCATACCGAGTCCCCGGACCCAGGTCACCGGGTCAGTTCGGGACCCCGGACCCAGGTCGGGTCATGTCACGTCCCATGCCCGGGTCCCCGGGTTGGATTTTTACCCAGGCCCCGGGTCACAGGGTCATGTCGGGTCAACGGCCTGGGTACAAGGGTCTGGTGACCACCCCGACCCCAGGTCCCCGGGTCATGACGGGACACCGGACCAGGTCCCCGAGTCCGGTCGACACCACAGCCCCAGGTCACCGGGTCACGTCGGCACCCCGGAACCAGGTCACCGGGTCATGTCGGGACCCAGCCCGGGTCCCCGGGACGGGTTTTTACCCCAGCCGCAGATCACCGGGTCCTGTCGGGTACCCGGGTCGGGTCCCCTGGACAGGTCGGCACCCCGGCCCCGGGTCACGGGGTCATGTCGGGTCGCTGTCCCGGGTAGCAGTGTCAGGTGACCACCCCGGCCCCGGGAGACGGAGTCATACCGGGTCCCCGGGCCGGGTCCCCGGGTTGCATCGGGACAAAAGCACCGGATCACTGGATCACGTGGGGGCCCGGGCCCGGGTCCCCGGGTTGCATCGGGACACCAGCGAAGGACCACCGGGTCCTGTCGGGTCCCCGGCCCGGGTCCCATGGACAGGTCGTTAACCCGGCCCCAGGTCACCGGGTCATGTCGCGCACCCGGCCTGGTTCCCAGGTTCCGGTGACCACCCCGGCACCAGGACCCCGGGTCACGTGGGGACACCGGACCCAGGTG
The DNA here is from genome assembly GCA_951411735.1 of Somateria mollissima. Lineage (NCBI taxonomy): Eukaryota > Metazoa > Chordata > Aves > Anseriformes > Anatidae > Somateria > Somateria mollissima. The sequence goes on along the minus strand of CATOCB010000101.1, from coordinate 501,535 downwards.
ACCGGGTCACGCGGGGTCACCGGCCTCAGGTCAGCGGGTCACGTGGGGTCACCGGCCCCATGTCAGCGGGTCACGTGGGGACACCGGCCCCAGGTCAGCGGGTCACGTGGGGACACCGGCCCCAGGTCACCGCGTCAGGTCGGGACCCCGAACCCAGGTCCACGAGTCCGTCGACACCACAGCCCCGGGTCACCGGGTCGTGTCGGGTAACCGGCCTGGTTCCCAGGTTCCGATGACCACCCCGGCACCAGGACTCCGGGTCACGTGGGGACACCGGCCCCAGGTCACCGGGTCACGTGGGGTCACCGGCCCCAGGTCAGCGGGTCACGTGGGGTCACCGGCCCCAGGTCAGCGGGTCACGTGGGGACACCGGCCCCAGGTGACCGGGTCACGTGGGGACACCGGCCCCAAGTCAGCGGGTCACGTGGGGACACCGGCCCCAGGTCAGCGGGTCACGTGGGGACACAGGCCCCAGGTGACCGGGTCACGTGGGGACCCCGGACCCAGGTCAGCGGGTCACGTGGGGACACCGGCCCCAGGTCACCGCGTCAGGTCGGGACCCCGAACCCAGGTCCACGAGTCCGTCGACACCACAGCCCCGGGTCACCGGGTCGTGTCGGATAACCGGCCTGGTTCCCAGGTTCCGATGACCACCCCGGCACCAGGACTCCGGGTCACGTGGGGACACCGGTCCCAGGTCACCGGGTCACGTGGGGTCACCGGCCCCAGGTCAGCGGGTCACGTGGGGACACCGGCCCCAGGTCACCGGGTCACGTGGAGACCCCGGCCCCAGGTCACCGGGTCACGTGGGGTCACCGGCCCCAGGTCAGCGGGTCACGTGGGGACCCCGGACCCAGGTCACCGGGTCATGTCGGGACCCAGCCTGGGTCCCCGGGACGGGTTTTTACCCCAGCCGCAGATCACCGGGTCCTGTCGGGTACCCGGGTCGGGTCCCCTGGACAGGTCGGCACCCCGGCCCCGGGTCACGGGGTCATGTCGGGTCGCTGTCCCGGGTACCAGTGTCAGGTGACCACCCCGGCCCCGGGAGACGGAGTCATACCGGGTCCCCGGCCCGGGTCCCCGGGTTGCATCGGGACAAAAGCACCGGATCACTGGATCACGTGGGGGCCAGGGCCCGGGTCCCCGGGTTGCATCGGGACACCAGCGAAGGACCACCGGGTCCTGTCGGGTCCCCGGCCCGGGTCCCCTGGACAGGTCGTTAACCCGGCCCCAGGTCACCGGGTCATGTCGCGCACCCGGCCTGGTTCCCAGGTTCCGGTGACCACCCCGGCACCAGGACCCCGGGTCACGTGGGGACACCGGCCCCAGGTCAGCGGGTCACGTGGGGACTCCGGCCCCAGGTCACCGCGTCAGGTCGGGACCCCGAACCCAGGTCCACGAGTCCGTCGACACCACAGCCCCGGGTCACCGGGTCGTGTCGGGTAACCGGCCTGGTTCCCAGGTTCCGATGACCACCCCGGCACCAGGACGCCGGGTCACGTGGGGACACCGGCCCCAGGTGACCGGGTCACGTCGGGACACCGGCCCCAGGTCAGCGGGTCACGTGGGGACCCCGGCCCCAGGTCACCGGGTCAGGTGGGGACCCCGGCCCCAGGTCAGAGGGTCACGTGGGGACCCCGGCCCCAGGTCAGCGGGTCACGTGGGGACACCGGCCCCAGGTCAGATGGTCATGCGGGGCCCCCTGACCCAGGTTACCTGGTCATGTGTGGTACCCAGCCTGGTTCCCAGGTTCCGATGACCACCCCGGCACCAGGACTCCGGGTCACGTGGGGACCCCGGCCCCAGGTGACCGGGTCACGTGGGGTCACCGGCCCCAGGTCAGCAGGTCACGTGGGGTCAGCGGCCCCAGGTCAGCGGGTCACGTGGGGACACCGGCCCCAGGTGACCGGGTCACGTGGGGACACCGGCCCCAGGTCAGCGGGTCACGTGGGGACCCCGGCACCAGGTCAGCCGGTCACGTGGGGACACCGGCCCCAGGTGACCGGGTCACGTGGGGTCACCGGCCCCAGGTCAGCGGGTCACGTGGGGTCACCGGCCCCAGGTGACCGGGTCACGTGGGGACACCGGCCCCAGGTCACCGGGTCACGTGGGGACACCGGCCCCAGGTCAGCGGGTCACGTGGGGACACCGGCCCCAGGTCAGCGGGTCACGTGGGGACACCGGCCCCAGGTAACCAAGGCAGGTCGGCACCCAGCCCGGGTCCCCGGGACGGGTTTTTACCCCAGCCGCAGATCACCGGGTCCTGTCGGGTCCCCGGCCCGGGTCCCCTGGACAGGTCGATAACCAGGCCCCAGGTCACCCGGTCATCTCGCGCACCCGGCCTGGTTCCCAGGTTCCGATGACCACCCCGGCACCACGACTCCGGGTCACGTGGGGACACCGGCCCCAGGTGACCGGGTCACGTGGGGTCACCGGCCCCAGGTCAGCGGGTCACGTGGGGACCCCGGCCCCAGGTCACCGGGTCACGTGGGGTCAACGGCCCCAGGTCAGAGGGTCACGTGGGGACCCCGGACCCAGGTCACCTGGTCATGTGTGGTACCCAGCGTGGTTCCCAGGTTCCGATGACCACCCCGGCCCCAGGTGACCGGGTCACGTGGGGACCCCGGCCCCAGGTCAGCGGGTCACGTGGGGACACCGGCCCCAGGTCACCGGGTCACGTGGGGACACCGGCCTCAGGTCAGCGGGTCACGTGGGGACACCGGCCCCAGGTCAGCGGGTCACGTGGGGACCCCGGACCCAGGTCAGCGGGTCACGTGGGGACACCGGCCCCAGGTAACCGGGTCATACCGAGTCCCCGGACCCAGGTCACCGGGTCAGTTCGGGACCCCGGACCCGGGTCGGGTCATGTCACGTCCCCGGCCCGGGTCCCCGGGTTGCATCGGGACAAAAGCACCGGATCACTGGATCACGTGGGGGCCAGGGCCCGGGTCCCCGGGTTGCATCGGGACACCAGCGAAGGACCACCGGGTCCTGTCGGGTCCCCGGCCCGGGTCCCCTGGACAGGTCGTTAACCCGGCCCCAGGTCACCGGGTCATGTCGCGCACCCGGCCTGGTTCCCAGGTTCCGGTGACCACCCCGGCACCAGGACCCCGGGTCACGTGGGGACCCCGGCCCCAGGTCAGCGGGTCACGTGGGGACACCGGCCCCAGGTCACCGCGTCAGGTCGGGACCCCGAACCCAGGTCCACGAGTCCGTCGACACCACAGCCCCGGGTCACCGGGTCGTGTCGGGTAACCGGCCTGGTTCCCAGGTTCCGATGACCACCCCGGCACCAGGACCCCGGGTCACGTGGGGACACCGGCCCCAGGTGACCGGGTCACGTCGGGACACCGGCCCCAGGTCAGCGGGTCACGTGGGGACCCCGGCCCCAGGTCACCGGGTCACGTGGGGACCCCGGCCCCAGGTCAGAGGGTCACGTGGGGTCACCGGCCCCAGGTCAGCGGGTCACGTGGGGACACCGGCCCCAGGTCAGATGGTCATGCGGGGCCCCCTGACCCAGGTTACCTGGTCATGTGTGGTACCCAGCCTGGTTCCCAGGTTCCGATGACCACCCCGGCACCAGGACTCCGGGTCACGTGGGGACCCCGGCCCCAGGTGACCGGGTCACGTGGGGTCACCGGCCCCAGGTGACCGGGTCACGTGGGGTCACCGGCCCCAGGTCAGCGGGTCACGTGGGGACACCGGCCCCAGGTCAGCGGGTCACGTGGGGACACCGGCCCCAGGTGACCGGGTCACGTGGGGACACCGGCCTCAGGTCAGCGGGTCACGTGGGGACCCCGGCCCCAGGTCAGCGGGTCACGTGGGGACACCGGCCCCAGGTAACCGGGTCATACCGAGTCCCCGGACCCAGGTCACCGGGTCAGTTCGGGACCCCGGACCCAGGTCGGGTCATGTCACGTCCCATGCCCGGGTCCCCGGGTTGGATTTTTACCCAGGCCCCGGGTCACAGGGTCATGTCGGGTCAACGGCCTGGGTACAAGGGTCTGGTGACCACCCCGACCCCAGGTCCCCGGGTCATGACGGGACACCGGACCAGGTCCCCGAGTCCGGTCGACACCACAGCCCCAGGTCACTGGGTCACGTCGGCACCCCGGACCCAGGTCACCGGGTCATGTCGGGACCCAGCCCGGGTCCCCGGGACGGGTTTTTACCCCAGCCGCAGATCACCGGGTCCTGTCGGGTACCCGGGTCGGGTCCCCTGGACAGGTCGGCACCCCGGCCCCGGGTCACGGGGTCATGTCGGGTCGCTGTCCCGGGTACCAGTGTCAGGTGACCACCCCGGCCCCGGGAGACGGAGTCATACCGGGTCCCCGGCCCGGGTCCCCGGGTTGCATCGGGACAAAAGCACCGGATCACTGGATCACGTGGGGGCCCGGGCCCGGGTCCCCGGGTTGCATCGGGACACCAGCGAAGGACCACCGGGTCCTGTCGGGTCCCCGGCCCGGGTCCCCTGGACAGGTCGTTAACCCGGCCCCAGGTCACCGGGTCATGTCGCGCACCCGGCCTGGTTCCCACGTTCCGGTGACCACCCCGGCACCAGGACCCCGGGTCCCGTGGGGACCCCGGCCCCAGGTGACCGGGTCACGCGGGGTCACCGGCCCCAGGTCAGCGGGTCACGTGGGGTCACCGGCCCCATGTCAGCGGGTCACGTGGGGACCCCGGCCCCAGGTCAGCGGGTCACGTGGGGACACCGGCCCCAGGTCACCGCGTCAGGTCGGGACCCCGAACCCAGGTCCACGAGTCCGTCGACACCACAGCCCCGGGTCACCGGGTCGTGTCGGGTAACCGGCCTGGTTCCCAGGTTCCGATGACCACCCCGGCACCAGGACTCCGGGTCACGTGGGGACACCGGCCCCAGGTCACCGGGTCACGTGGGGTCACCGGCCCCAGGTCAGCGGGTCACGTGGGGACCCCGGCCCCAGGTCACCGGATCACGTGGGGTCACCGGCCCCAGGTCAGAGGGTCACGTGGGGACACCGGACCCAGGTCACCTGGTCATGTGTGGTACCCAGCCTGGTTCCCAGGTTCCGATGACCTCCCCGGCACCAGGACCCCGGGTCACGTGGGGACACCGGCCCCAGGTGACCGGGTCACGTGGGGTCACCGGCCCCAGGTCAGCGGGTCACGTGGGGACCCCGGCCCCAGGTCACCGGGTCACGTGGGGACCCCGGCCCCAGGTCAGCGGGTCACGTGGGGACACCGGCCCCAGGTGACCGGGTCACGTGAGGACACCGGCCCCAGGTCAGCGGGTCACGTGGGGACACCGGCCCCAGGTCAGCGGGTCACGTGGGGACCCCGGACCCAGGTCAGCGGGTCACGTGGGGACACCGGCCCCAGGTAACCGGGTCATACCGAGTCCCCGGACCCAGGTCACCGGGTCAGTTCGGGACCCCGGACCCAGGTCGGGTCATGTCACGTCCCATGCCCGGGTCCCCGGGTTGGATTTTTACCCAGGCCCCGGGTCACAGGGTCATGTCGGGTCAACGGCCTGGGTACAAGGGTCTGGTGACCACCCCGACCCCAGGTCCCCGGGTCATGACGGGACACCCGACCAGGTCCCCGAGTCCGGTCGACACCACAGCCCCAGGTCACCGGGTCACGTCGGCACCCCGGAACCAGGTCACCGGGTCATGTCGGGACCCAGCCCGGGTCCCCGGGACGGGTTTTTACCCCAGCTGCAGATCACCGGGTCCTGTCGGGTACCCGGGTCAGGTCCCCTGGACAGGTCGGCACCCCGGCCCCGGGTCACGGGGTCATGTCGGGTCGCTGTCCCGGGTACCAGTGTCAGGTGACCACCCCGGCCCCGGGAGACGGAGTCATACCGGGTCCCCGGCCCGGGTCCCCGGGTTGCATCGGGACAAAAGCACCGGATCACTGGATCACGTGGGGGCCAGGGCCCGGGTCCCCGGGTTGCATCGGGACACCAGCGAAGGACCACCGGGTCCTGTCGGGTCCCCGGCCCGGGTCCCCTGGACAGGTCGTTAACCCGGCCCCAGGTCACCGGGTCATGTCGCGCACCCGGCCTGGTTCCCAGGTTCCGGTGACCACCCCGGCACCAGGACCCCGGGTCACGTGGGGACCCCGGCCCCAGGTCAGCGGGTCACGTGGGGACACCGGCCCCAGGTCACCGCGTCAGGTCGGGACCCCGAACCCAGGTCCACGAGTCCGTCGACACCACAGCCCCGGGTCACCGGGTCGTGTCGGGTAACCGGCCTGGTTCCCAGGTTCCGATGACCACCCCGGCACCAGGACCCCGGGTCACGTGGGGACACCGGCCCCAGGTGACCGGGTCACGTCGGGACACCGGCCCCAGGTCAGCGGGTCACGTGGGGACCCCGGCCCCAGGTCAGCGGGTCCCGTGGGGACCCCGGCCCCAGGTCAGAGGGTCACTTGGGGTCACCGGCCCCAGGTCAGCGGGTCACGTGGGGACACCGGCCCCAGGTCAGATGGTCATGCGGGGCCCCCTGACCCAGGTTACCTGCTCATGTGTGGTACCCAGCCCGGTTCCCAGGTTCCGATGACCACCCCGGCATCAGGACTCCGGGTCACGTGGGGACCCCGGCCCCAGGTGACCGGGTCACGTGGGGTCACCGGCCCCAGGTCAGCGGGTCACGTGGGGTCACCGGCCCCAGGTCAGCGGGTCACGTGGGGACACCGGCAAGAGGTCAGCGGGTCACGTGGGGACACCGGACCCAGGTCAGCGGGTCACGTGGGGACACCGGCCCCAGGTAACCAAGGCAGGTCGGGACCCAGCCCGGGTCCCCGGGACGGGTTTTTACCCCAGCCGCAGATCACCGGGTCCTGTCGGGTCCCCGGCCCGGGTCCCCTGGACAGGTCGATAACCAGGCCCCAGGTCACCCGGTCATCTCGCGCACCCGGCCTGGTTCCCAGGTTCCGATGACCACCCCGGCACCAGGTCACCGGGTCACGTGGGGACCCCGGCCCCAGGTCAGCGGGTCACGTGGGGACACCGGCCCCAGGTGACCGGGTCACGTGGGGACACCGGCCTCAGGTCAGCGGGTCACGTGGGGACACCGGCCCCAGGTCAGCGGGTCACGTGGGGACCCCGGACCCAGGTCAGCGGGTCACGTGGGGACACCGGCCCCAGGTAACCGGGTCATACCGAGTCCCCGGACCCAGGTCACCGGGTCAGTTCGGGACCCCGGACCCAGGTCGGGTCATGTCACGTCCCATGCCCGGGTCCCCGGGTTGGATTTTTACCCAGGCCCCGGGTCACAGGGTCATGTCGGGTCAACGGCCTGGGTACAAGGGTCTGGTGACCACCCCGACCCCAGGTCCCCGGGTCATGACGGGACACCGGACCAGGTCCCCGAGTCCGGTCGACACCACAGCCCCAGGTCACCGGGTCACGTCGGCACCCCGGAACCAGGTCACCGGGTCATGTCGGGACCCAGCCCGGGTCCCCGGGACGGGTTTTTACCCCAGCCGCAGATCACCGGGTCCTGTCGGGTACCCGGGTCGGGTCCCCTGGACAGGTCGGCACCCCGGCCCCGGGTCACGGGGTCATGTCGGGTCGCTGTCCCGGGTAGCAGTGTCAGGTGACCACCCCGGCCCCGGGAGACGGAGTCATACCGGGTCCCCGGGCCGGGTCCCCGGGTTGCATCGGGACAAAAGCACCGGATCACTGGATCACGTGGGGGCCCGGGCCCGGGTCCCCGGGTTGCATCGGGACACCAGCGAAGGACCACCGGGTCCTGTCGGGTCCCCGGCCCGGGTCCCATGGACAGGTCGTTAACCCGGCCCCAGGTCACCGGGTCATGTCGCGCACCCGGCCTGGTTCCCAGGTTCCGGTGACCACCCCGGCACCAGGACCCCGGGTCACGTGGGGACACCGGACCCAGGTGACCGGGTCACGCGGGGTCACCGGCCTCAGGTCAGCGGGTCACGTGGGGTCACCGGCCCCATGTCAGCGGGTCACGTGGGGACACCGGCCCCAGGTCAGCGGGTCACGTGGGGACACCGGCCCCAGGTCACCGCGTCAGGTCGGGACCCCGAACCCAGGTCCACGAGTCCGTCGACACCACAGCCCCGGGTCACCGGGTCGTGTCGGGTAACCGGCCTGGTTCCCAGGTTCCGATGACCACCCCGGCACCAGGACTCCGGGTCACGTGGGGACACCGGCCCCAGGTCACCGGGTCACGTGGGGTCACCGTCCCCAGGTCAGCGGGTCACGTGGGGACCCCGGCCCCAGGTCACCGGGTCACGTGGGGTCACCGTCCCCAGGTCAGCGGGTCACGTGGGGACCCCGGCCCCAGGTCATCGGGTCACGTGGGGACACCGGCCCCAGGTCAGCGGGTCACGTGGGGACCCCGGCCCCAAAGCAGAGGGTCACGTGGGGTCACCGGCCCCAGGTCAGAGGGTCACGCGGGGACCCCGGACCCAGGTCACCTGGTCATGTGTGGTACCCAGCCTGGTTCCCAGGTTCCGATGACCACCCCGGCACCAGTACCCCGGGTCCCGTGGGGACACCGGCCCCAGGTGACCGGGTCACGTGGGGTCACCGGCCTCAGGTCAGCGGGTCACGTGGGTCACCGGCCCCAGGTCAGCGGGTCACGTGGGGACCCCGGACCCAGGTCAGCGGGTCAAGTGGGGACACCGGCCCCAGGTAACCGGGTCATACCGAGTCCCCGGACCCAGGTCACCGGGTCAGTTCGGGACCCCGGACCCAGGTCGGGTCATGTCACGTCCCATGCCCTGGTCCCCGGGTTGGATTTTTACCCAGGTCCCGGGTCACAGGGTCATGTCGGGTCAACGGCCTGGGTACAAGGGTCTGGTGACCACCCCGACCCCAGGTCCCCGGGTCATGACGGGACACCGGACCAGGTCCCCGAGTCCGGTCGACACCACAGCCCCAGGTCACCGGGTCACGTCGGCACCCTGGAACCAGGTCACCGGGTCATGTCGGGACCCAGCCCGGGTCCCCGGGACGGGTTTTTACCCCAGCCGCAGATCACCGGGTCCTGTCGGGTACCCGGGTCGGGTCCCCTGGACAGGTCGGCACCCCGGCCCCGGGTCACGGGGTCATGTCGGGTCGCTGTCCCGGGTACCAGTGTCAGGTGACCACCCCGGCCCCGGGAGACGGAGTCATACCGGGTCCCTGGCCCGGGTCCCCGGGTTGCATCGGGACAAAAGCACCGGATCACTGGATCACGTGGGGGCCCGGGCCCGGGTCCCCGGGTTGCATCGGGACACCAGCGAAGGACCACCGGGTCCTGTCGGGTCCCCGGCCCAGGTCCCCTGGACAGGTCGTTAACCCGGCCCCAGGTCACCGGGTCATGTCGCGCACCCGGCCTGGTTCCCACGTTCCGGTGACCACCCCGGCACCAGGACCCCGGGTCCCGTGGGGACCCCGGCCCCAGGTGACCGGGTCACGTGGGGACACCGGCCCGAGGTCAGAGGGTCACGCGGGGACCCCGGACCCAGATTACCTTGTCATGTGTGGTACCCAGCCTGGTTCCCAGGTTCCAATGACCACCCCGGCACCAGGACTCCGGGTCACGTGGGGACCCCGGCCCCAGGTGACCGGGTCACGTGGGGTCACCGGCCCCAGGTCAGCGGGTCACGTGGGGTCACCGGCCCCAGGTCAGCGGGTCACGTGGGGACACCGGCCCCAGGTGACCGGGTCACGTGGGGATACCGGCCCCAGGTCAGAGGGTCACGTGGGGACCCCGGACCCAGGTCACCGGGTCATGTCGGGACCCAGCCTGGGTCCCCGGGACGGGTTTTTACCCCAGCCGCAGATCACCGGGTCCTGTCGGGTACCCGGGTCGGGTCCCCTGGACAGGTCGGCACCCCGGCCCCGGGTCACGGGGTCATGTCGGGTCGCTGTCCCGGGTACCAGTGTCAGGTGACCACCCCGGCCCCGGGAGACGGAGTCATACCGGGTCCCCGGCCCGGGTCCCCGGGTTGCATCGGGACAAAAGCACCGGATCACTGGATCACGTGGGGGCCAGGGCCCGGGTCCCCGGGTTGCATCGGGACACCAGCGAAGGACCACCGGGTCCTGTCGGGTCCCCGGCCCGGGTCCCCTGGACAGGTCGTTAACCCGGCCCCAGGTCACCGGGTCATGTCGCGCACCCGGCCTGGTTCCCAGGTTCCGGTGACGACCCCGGCACCAGGACCCCGGGTCACGTGGGGACCCCGGCCCCAGGTGACCGGGTCACGTGGGGACACCGGCCCCAGGTCACCGCGTCAGGTCGGGACCCCGAACCCAGGTCCACGAGTCCGTCGACACCACAGCCCCGGGTCACCGGGTCGTGTCGGGTAACCGGCCTGGTTCCCAGGTTCCGATGACCACCCCGGCACCAGGACCCCGGGTCACGTGGGGACACCGGCCCCAGGTGACCGGGTCACGTGGGGTCACCGGCCCCAGGTCAGCGGGTCACGTGGGGACCCCGGCCCCAGGTGACCGGGTCACGTGGGGTCACCAGCCCCAGGTCAGAGGGTCACGTGGGGACCCCGGACCCAGGTCAACTGGTCATGTGTGGTACCCAGCGTGGTTCCCAGGTTCCGATGACCTCCCCGGCACCAGGGCCCCGGGTCACGTGGGGACACCGGCCCCAGGTCAGCGGGTCACGTGGGGTCACCGGCCCCAGGTCAGCGGGTCACGTGGGGACACCGGCCCCAGGTGACCGGGTCACGTGGGGACACCGGCCCCAGGTCAGAGGGTCACGTGGGGACCCCGGACCCAGGTCAGCGGGTCATGTCGGGACCCAGCCCGGGTCCCCGGGACGGGTTTTTACCCCAGCCGCAGATCACCGGGTCCTGTCGGTTACCCGGGTCGGGTCCCCTGGACAGGTCGGCACCCCGGCCCCGGGTCACGGGGTCATGTCGGGTCGCTGTCCCGGGTACCAGTGTCAGGTGACCACCCCGGCCCCGGGAGACGGAGTCATACCGGGTCCCCGGCCCGGGTCCCCGGGTTGCATCGGGACAAAAGCACCGGATCACTGGATCACGTGGGGGCCAGGGCCCGGGTCCCCGGGTTGCATCGGGACACCAGCGAAGGACCACCGGGTCCTGTCGGGTCCCCGGCCCGGGTCCCCTGGACAGGTCGTTAACCCGGCCCCAGGTCACCGGGTCATGTCGCGCACCCGGCCTGGTTCCCAGGTTCCGGTGACCACCCCGGCACCAGGACCCCGGGTCCCGTGGGGACCCCGGCCCCAGGTCAGCGGGTCACGTGGGGACACCGGCCCCAGGTCACCGCGTCAGGTCGGGACCCCGAACCCAGGTCCACGAGTCCGTCGACACCACAGCCCCGGGTCACCGGGTCGTGTCGGGTAACCGGCCTGGTTCCCAGGTTCCGATGACCACCCCGGCACCAGGACCCCGGGTCACGTGGGGACACCGGCCCCAGGTGACCGGGTCACGTCGGGACACCGGCCCCAGGTCAGCGGGTCACGTGGGGACCCCGGCCCCAGGTCACCGGGTCACGTGGGGACCCCGGCCCCAGGTCAGAGGGTCACGTGGGGTCACCGGCCCCAGGTCAGCGGGTCACGTGGGGACACCGGCCCCAGGTCAGATGGTCATGCGGGGCCCCCTGACCCAGGTTACCTGGTCATGTGTGGTACCCAGCCTGGTTCCCAGGTTCCGATGACCACCCCGGCACCAGGACTCCGGGTCACGTGGGGACCCCGGCCCCAGGTCAGCGGGTCACGTGGGGTCACCGGCCCCAGGTCAGCGGGTCACGTGGGGACACCGGCCCCAGGTCACCGGGTCACGTGGGGACACCGGACCCAGGTCAGCGGGTCACGTGGGGACACCGGCCCCAGGTCAGCGGGTCACGTGGGGACACCGGCCCCAGGTAACCAAGGCAGGACGGGACTCAGCCCGGGTCCCCGGGACGGGTTTTTACCCCAGCCGCAGATCACCGGGTCCTGTCGGGTCCCCAGCCCGGGTCCCCTGGACAGGTCGATAACCAGGCCCCAGGTCACCCGGTCATCTCGCGCACCCGGACTGGTTCCCAGGTTCCGATGACCACCCCGGCACCAGGACCCCGGGTCACGTGGGGACACCGGCCCCAGGTGACCGGGTCACGTGGGGTCACCGGCCCCAGGTCAGCGGGTCACGTGGGGACCCCGGCCCCAGGTCACCGGGTCACGTGGGGTCAACGGCCCCAGGTCAGAGGGTCACGTGGGGACCCCGGACCCAGGTCACCTGGTCATGTGTTGTACCCAGCCTGGTTCCCAGGTTCCGATGACCACCCCGGCCCCAGGTCACCGGGTCACGTGGGGACCCCGGCCCCAGGTCAGCGGGTCACGTGGGGACACCGGCCCCAGGTGACCGGGTCACGTGGGGACACCGGCCTCAGGTCAGCGGGTCACGTGGGTACACCGGCCCCAGGTCAGCGGGTCACGTGGGGACCCCGGACCCAGGTCAGCGGGTCACGTGGGGACACCGGCCCCAGGTAACCGGGTCATACCGAGTCCCCGGACCCAGGTCACCGGGTCAGTTCGGGACCCCGGACCCAGGTCGGGTCATGTCACGTCCCATGCCCGGGTCCCCGGGTTGGATTTTTACCCAGGCCCCGGGTCACAGGGTCATGTCGGGTCAACGGCCTGGGTACAAGGGTCTGGTGACCACCCCGACCCCAGGTCCCCGGGTCATGACGGGACACCGGACCAGGTCCCCGAGTCCGGTCGACACCACAGCCCCAGGTCACCGGGTCACGTCGGCACCCCGGAACCAGGTCACCGGGTCATGTCGGGACCCAGCCCGGGTCCCCGGGACGGGTTTTTACCCCAGCCGCAGATCACCGGGTCCTGTCGGGTACCCGGGTCGGGTCCCCTGGACAGGTCGGCACCCCGGCCCCGGGTCACGGGGTCATGTCGGGTCGCTGTCCCGGGTACCAGTGTCAGGTGACCACCCCGGCCCCGGGAGACGGAGTCATACCGGGTCCCCGGCCCGGGTCCCCGGGTTGCATCGGGACAAAAGCACCGGATCACTGGATCACGTGGGGGCCCGGGCCCGGGTCCCCGGGTTGCATCGGGACACCAGCGAAGGACCACCGGGTCCTGTCGGGTCCCCGGCCCGGGTCCCCTGGACAGGTCGTTAACCCGGCCCCAGGTCACCGGGTCATGTCGCGCACCCGGCCTGGTTCCCACGTTCCGGTGACCACCCCGGCACCAGGACCCCGGGTCCCGTGGGGACCCCGGCCCCAGGTGACCGGGTCACGCGGGGTCACCGGCCCCAGGTCAGCGGGTCACGTGGGGTCACCGGCCCCAGGTCAGCGGGTCACGTGGGGACACCGGCCCCAGGTCAGCGGGTCACGTGGGGTCACCGGCCCCAGGTCAGCGGGTCACGTGGGGACACCGGCCCCAGGTCAGCGGGTCACGTGGGGACACCGGCCCCAGGTCACCGCGTCAGGTCGGGACCCCGAACCCAGGTCCACGAGTCCGTCGACACCACAGCCCCGGGTCACCGGGTCGTGTCGGGTAACCGGCCTGGTTCCCAGGTTCCGATGACCACCCCGGCACCAGGACTCCGGGTCACGTGGGGACCCCGGCCCCAGGTGACCGGGTCACGGGGGGGTCACCGGCCCCAGGTCAGCGGGTCACGTGGGGTCACCGGCCCCAGGTCAGCGGGTCACGTGGGGACACCGGCCCCAGGTCACCGGGTCACGTGGGGACACCGGCCCCAGGTCAGCGGGTCACGTGGGGACACCGGCCCCAGGTGACCGGGTCACGTGGGGACACCGGCCCCAGGTAACCAAGGCAGGTCGGGACCCAGCCCGGGTCCCCAGGACGGGTTTTTACCCCAGCCGCAGATCACCGGGTCCTGTCGGGTCCCCGGCCCGGGTCCCCTGGACAGGTCGATAACCAGGCCCCAGGTCACCCGGTCATCTCGCGCACCCGGCCTGGTTCCCAGGTTCCGATGACCACCCCGGCACCAGGACCCCGGGTCACGTGGGGACACCGGCCCCAGGTCACCGGGTCACGTGGGGTCACCGGCCCCAGGTCAGCGGGTCACGTGGGGACCCCGGCCCCAGGTCACCGGGTCACGTGGGGTCAACGGCCCCAGGTCAGAGGGTCACGTGGGGACCCCGGACCCAGGTCACCTGGTCATGTGTGGTACCCAGCCTGGTTCCCAGGTTCCGATGACAACCCCGGCCCCAGGTCACCGGGTCACGTGGGGACCCCGGCCCCAGGTCAGCGGGTCACGTGGGGACACCGGCCTCAGGTCAGCGGGTCAAGTGGGGACCCCGGACCCAGGTCAGCGGGTCACGTGGGGACACCGGCCCCAGGTAACCGGGTCATACCGAGTCCCCGGACCCAGGTCACCGGGTCAGTTCGGGACCCCGGACCCAGGTCGGGTCATGTCACGTCCCATGCCCGGGTCCCCGGGTTGGATTTTTACCCAGGCCCCGGGTCACAGGGTCATGTCGGGTCAACGGCCTGGGTACAAGGGTCTGGTGACCACCCCGACCCCAGGTCCCCGGGTCATGACGGGACACCGGACCAGGTCCCCGAGTCCGGTCGACACCACAGCCCCAGGTCACCGGGTCACGTCGGCACCCCGGAACCAGGTCACCGGATCATGTCGGGACCCAGCCCGGGTCCCCGGGACGGGTTTTTACCCCAGCCGCAGATCACCGGGTCCTGTCGGGTACCCGGGTCGGGTCCCCTGGACAGGTCGGCACCCCGGCCCAGGGTCACGGGGTCATGTCGGGTCGCTGTCCCGGGTACCAGTGTCAGGTGACCACCCCGGCCCCGGGAGACGGAGTCATACCGGGTCCCCGGCCCGGGTCCCCGGGTTGCATCGGGACAAAAGCACCGGATCACTGGATCACGTGGGGGCCCGGGCCCGGGTCCCCGGGTTGCATCGGGACACCAGCGAAGGACCACCGGGTCCTGTCGGGTCCCCGGCCCGGGTCCCCTGGACAGGTTGTTAACCCGGCCCCAGGTCACCGGGTCATGTCGCGCACCCGGCCTGGTTCCCACGTTCCGGTGACCACCCCGGCACCAGGACCCCGGGTCCCGTGGGGACCCCGGCCCCAGGTGACCGGGTCACGCGGGGTCACCGGCCCCAGGTCAGCGGGTCACGTGGGGTCACCGGCCCCAGGTCAGCGGGTCACGTGGGGACACCGGCCCCAGGTCAGCGGGTCACGTGGGGTCACCGGCCCCAGGTCAGCGGGTCACGTGGGGACACCGGCCCCAGGTCAGCGGGTCACGTGGGGACACCGGCCCCAGGTCACCGCGTCAGGTCGGGACCCCGAACCCAGGTCCACGAGTCCGTCGACACCACAGGCCCGGGTCACCGGGTCGTGTCGGATAACCGGCCTGGTTCCCAGGTTCTGATGACCACCCCGGCACCAGGACTCCGGGTCACGTGGGGACACCGGCCCCAGGTCACCAGGTCACGTGGGGTCACTGTCCCCAGGTCAGCGGGTCACGTGGGGACCCCGGCCCCAGGTGACCGGGTCACGTGGGGACACCGGCGCCAGGTCACCGGGTCACGTGGGGACACCGGCCCCAGGTCATCGGGTCACGTGGGGACACCGGCCCCAGGTGACCGGGTCAGGTGGGGACCCCGGCCCCAAAGCAGAGGGTCACGTGGGGTCACCGGCCCCAGGTCAGAGGGTCACGCGGGGACCCCGGACCCAGGTTACCTGGTCATGTGTGGTACCCAGCCTGGTTCCCAGGTTCCAATGACCACCCCGGCACCAGGACTCCGGGTCACGTGGGGACCCCGGCCCCAGGTGACCGGGTCACGTGGGGTCACCAGCCCCAGGTCAGCGGGTCACGTGGGGTCACCGGCCCCAAGTCAGCGGGTCACGTGGGGACACCGGCCCCAGGTGACCGGGTCACGTGGGGACACCGGCCCCAGGTCAGCGGGTCACGTGGGGACCCCGGCACCAGGTCAGCGGGTCATTTTGGGACACCGGCCCCAGGTCAGCGGGTCACGTGGGGACACCGGACCCAGGTCAGCGGGTCATGTGGGGACCCAGGCCCCAGGTCAGCAGGTCACGTGGGGACACCGGCCCCAGGTAACCAAGGCAGGTCGGGACCCAGCCCGGGTCCCCGGGACGGGTTTTTACCCCAGCCGCAGATCACCGGGTCCTGTCGGGTCCCCGGCCCGGGTCCCCTGGACAGGTCGATAACCCGGCCCCAGGTCACCCGGTCATCTCGCGCACCCGGCCTGGTTCCCAGGTTCCGATGACCACCCCGGCACCAGGACTCCGGGTCACGTGGGGACACCGGCCCCAGGTGACCGGGTCACGTGGGGTCACCGTCCCCAGGTCAGCGGGTCACGTGGGGACCCCGGCCCCAGGTCACCGGGTCACGTGGGGTCACCGGCCCCAGGTCAGCGGGTCACGTGGGGACCCCGGACCCAGGTCACCTGGTCATGTGTGGTACCCAGCGTGGTTCCCAGGTTCCGATGACCTCCCCGATACCAGGACCCCGGGTCACGTGGGGACACCGGCGCCAGGTGACCGGGTCACGTGGGGTCACCGTCACCAGGTCAGCGGGTCACGTGGGGACACCGGCCCCAGGTGACCGGGTCACGTGGGGACACCGGCCCCAGGTCAGAGGGTCACGTGGGGACCCCGGACCCAGGTCACCTGGTCATGTGTGGTACCCAGTCTGGTTCCCAGGTTCCGATGACCTCCCCGGCACCAGGACCCCGGGTCACGTGGGGACACCGGACCCAGGTGACTGGGTCACGTGGGGTCAACGGCCCCAGGTCAGCGGGTCACGTGGGGTCACTGGCCCCAGGTGACCGGGTCACGTGGGGACACCGGCCCCAGGTGACCGGGTCACTTGGGGTCACCGGCCCCAGGTCAGCGGGTCACGTGGGGACACCGGCCCCAGGTCACAGGGTCACGTGGGGACCCCGGCCCCAGGTCAGCGGGTCACGTGGGGACACCGGCCCCAGGTGACCGGGTCACGTGGGGACACCGGCCTCAGGTCAGCGGGTCACGTGGGGACACCGGCCCCAGGTCAGCGGGTCACGTGGGGACCCCGGACCCAGGTCAGCGGGTCACGTGGGGACACCGGCCCCAGGTAACCGGGTCATACCGAGTCCCCGGACCCA
Organism: Somateria mollissima; assembly: GCA_951411735.1. Lineage (NCBI taxonomy): Eukaryota > Metazoa > Chordata > Aves > Anseriformes > Anatidae > Somateria > Somateria mollissima. Next base: position 484,462 of record CATOCB010000101.1, on the reverse strand, counting down.
GGTCACCGGGTCAGTTCGGGACCCCGGACCCGGGTCGGGTCATGTCACGTCCCATGCCCGGGTCCCCGGGTTGGATTTTTACCCAGGCCCCGGGTCACAGGGTCATGTCGGGTCAACGGCCTGGGTACAAGGGTCTGGTGACCACCCCGACCCCAGGTCCTCGGGTCATGACGGGACACCGGACCAGGTCCCCGAGTCCGGTCGACACCACAGCCCCAGGTCACCGGGTCACGTCGGCACCCCGGCCCCGGGTCACGGGGTCATGTCGGGTCGCTGTTTCGGGTACCAGTGTCAGGTGACCACCCCGGCCCCGGGAGACGGAGTCATACCGGGTCCCCGGCCCGGGTCCCCGGGTTGCATCGGGACAAAAGCACCGGATCACTGGATCACGTGGGGGCCCGGGCCCGGGTCCCCGGGTTGCATCGGGACACCAGCGAAGGACCACCGGGTCCTGTCGGGTCCCCGGCCCGGGTCCCCTGGACAGGTCGTTAACCCGGCCCCAGGTCACCGGGTCATGTCGCGCACCCGGCCTGGTTCCCACGTTCCGGTGACCACCCCGGCACCAGGACCCTGGGTCCCGTGGGGACCCCGGCCCCAGGTGAGCGGGTCACGCGGGGTCACCGGCCCCAGGTCAGCGGGTCACGTGGGGTCACCGGCCCCAGGTCAGCGGGTCACGTGGGGACACCGGCCCCAGGTTACCAAGGCAGGTCGGGACCCAGCCCGGGTCCCCGGGACGGGTTTTTACCCCAGCCGCAGATCACCGGGTCCTGTCGGGTCCCCGGCCCGGGTCCCCTGGACAGGTCGATAACCAGGCCCCAGGTCACCCGGTCATCTCGCGCACCCGGCCTGGTTCCCAGGTTCCGATGACCACCCCGGCACCAGGACCCCGGGTCCCGTGGGGATCCCGGCCCCAGGTGACCGGCTCACGTGGGGTCACCGTCCCCAGGTCAGCGGGTCACGTGGGGTCACCGGCCCCAGGTTACCGGGTCACGTGGGGACACCGGCCCCAGGTCACCGGGTCACGTGGGGACACCGGCCTCAGGTCAGCGGGTCACGTGGGGACACCGGCCCCAGGTCACCGGGTCACGTGGGGTCACCGGCCCCAGGTCAGAGGGTCACGTGGGGACCCCGGACACAGGTCACATGGTCATGTGTGGTACCCAGCCTGGTTCCCAGGTTCCGATGACCACCCTGGCCCCAGGTCACCGGGTCACGTGGGGACCCCGGCCCCAGGTCAGCGGGTCACGTGGGGACACCGGCCCCAGGTGACCGGGTCACGTGGGGACACCGGCCTCATGTCAGCGGGTCACGTGGGGACACCGGCCCCAGGTCACCGGGTCACGTGGGGACACCGGACCCAGGTCAGAGGGTCACGTGGGGACACCGGCCCCAGGTAACCGGGTCATACCGAGTCCCCGGACCCAGGTCACCGGGTCAGTTCGGGACCCCGGACCCAGGTCGGATCATGTCACGTCCCATGCCCGGGTCCCCGGGTTGGATTTTTACCCAGGCCCCGGGTCACAGGGTCATGTCGGGTCAACGGCCTGGGTACAAGGGTCTGGTGACCACCCCGACCCCAGGTCCCCGGGTCATGACGGGACACCGGACCAGGTCTCCGAGTCCGGTCGACACCACAGCCCCAGGTCACCGGGTCACGTCGGCACCCCGGAACCAGGTCACCGGGTCATGTCGGGACCCAGCCCGGGTCCCCGGGACGGGTTTTTACCCCAGCCGCAGATCACCGGGTCCTGTCGGGTACCCGGGTCGGGTCCCCTGGACAGGTCGGCACCCTGGCCCCGGGTCACGGGGTCATGTCGGGTCGCTGTCCCGGGTACCAGTGTCAGGTGACCACCCCGGCCCCGGGAGACGGAGTCATACCGGGTCCCCGGCCCGGGTCCCCGGGTTGCATCGGGACAAAAGCACCGGATCACTGGATCACGTGGGGGCCCGGGCCCGGGTCCCCGGGTTGCATCGGGACACCAGCGAAGGACCACCGGGTCCTGTCGGGTCCCCGGCCCGGGTCCCCTGGACAGGTCGTTAACCCGGCCCCAGGTCACCGGGACATGTCGCGCACCCGGCCTGGTTCCCACGTTCCGGTGACCACCCCGGCACCAGGACCCCGGGTCACGTGGGGACCCCGGCCCCAGGTCAGCGGGTCACGTGGGGACACCGGCCCCAGGTCACCGCGTCAGGTCGGGACCCCGAACCCAGGTCCACGAGTCCGTCGACACCACAGCCCCGGGTCACCGGGTCGAGTCGGGTAACCGGCCTGGTTCCCAGGTTCCGATGACCACCCCGGCACCAGGACCCCGGGTCACGTGGGGACACCGGCCCCAGGTGACCGGGTCACGTCGGGACACCGGCCCCAGGTCAGCGGGTCACGTGGGGACCCCGGCCCCAGGTCAGCGGGTCCCGTGGGGACCCCGGCCCCAGGTCAGAGGGTCACGTGGGGTCACCGGCCCCAGGTCAGCGAGTCACATGGGGACACCGGCCCCAGGTCACCGGGTCACGTGGGGACACCGGCCCCAGGTCACCGGGTCACGTGGGGACACCGGACCCAGGTCAGCGGGTCACGTGGGGACACCGGCCCCAGGTCAGCGGGTCACGTGGGGACACCGGCCCCAGGTAACCAAGGCAGGTCGGGACCCAGCCCGGGTCCCCGGGACGGGTTTTTACCCCAGCCGCAGATCACCGGGTCCTGTCGGGTCCCCGGCCCGGGTCCCCTGGACAGGTCGATAACCAGGCCCCAGGTCACCCGGTCATCTCGCGCACCCGGCCTGGTTCCCAGGTTCCGATGACCACCCCGGCACCAGGACCCCGGGTCACGTGGGGACACCGGCCCCAGGTATCCGGGTCATACTGAGTCCCCGGACCCAGGTCACCGGGTCAGTTCGGGACCCCGGACCCAGGTCGGGTCATGTCACGTCCCATGCCCGGGTCCCCGGGTTGGATTTTTACCCAGGCCCCGGGTCACAGGGTCATGTCGGGTCAACGGCCTGGGTACAAGGGTCTGGTGACCACCCCGACCCCAGGTCCCCGGGTCATGACGGGACACCGGACCAGGTCCCCGAGTCCGGTCGACACCACAGCCCCAGGTCACCGGGTCACGTCGGCACCCCGGAACCAGGTCACCGGGTCATGTCGGGACCCAGCCCGGGTCCCCGGGACGGGTTTTTACCCCAGCCGCAGATCACCGGGTCCTGTCGGGTACCCGGGTCGGGTCCCCTGGACAGGTCGGCACCCCGGCCCCGGGTCACGGGGTCATGTCGGGTCGCTGTCCCGGGTACCAGTGTCAGGTGACCACCCCGGCCCCGGGAGACGGAGTCATACCGGGTCCCCGGCCCGGGTCCCTGCGTTGCATCGGGACAAAAGCACCGGATCACTGGATCACGTGGGGGCCCGGGCCCGGGTCCCCGGGTTGCATCGGGACACCAGCGAAGGACCACCGGGTCCTGTCGGGTCCCCGGCCCGGGTCCCCTGGACAGGTCGTTAACCCGGCCCCAGGTCACCGGGTCATGTCGCGCACCCGGCCTGGTTCCCAGGTCCCGGTGACCACCCCGGCACCAGGACCCCGGGTCATGTGGGGACACCGGCCCCAGGTGACCGGGTCACGTGGGGTCACCGTCCCCAGGTCAGCGGGTCACGTGGGGACCCCGGCCCCAGGTCACCGGGTCACGTGGGGTCACCGGCCCCAGGACCCCGGGTCAAGTGGGGTCACCGGCCCCAGGTCAGCGGGTCACGTGGGGACACCGGCCCCAGGTGACCGGGTCACGTGGGGTCACCGGCCCCAGGTCAGCGGGTCACGTGAGGTCACCGGCCCCAGGTCAGCGGGTCATGTGTGGTACCCAGCCTGGTTCCCAGCTTCCGATGACCTCCCCGGCACCAGGACCCCGGGTCACGTGGGGACACCGGCCCCAGGTGACCGGGTCACGTGGGGACACCGGCCCCAGGTCAGAGGGTCACGTGGGGACCCCGGACCCAGGTCACCTGGTCATGTGTGGTACCCAGCCTGGTTCCCAGGTTCCGATGACCTCCCCGGCACCAGGACCCCGGGTCACGTGGGGACCCCGGCCCCAGGTGACTTGGTCACGTGGGGTCAACGGCCCCAGGTCAGCGGGTCACGTGGGGTCACCGGCCCCAGGTGACCGGGTCACGTGGGGACACCGGCCCCAGGTGACCGGGTCACGTGGGGTCACCGGCCCCAGGTCAGCGGGTCACGTGGGGACCTCGGCCCCAGGTCACCGGGTCACGTGGGGACCCCGGCCCCAGGTCAGCGGGTCACGTGGGGACACCGGCCCCAGGTGACCGGGTCACGTGGGGACACCGGCCTCAGGTCAGCGGGTCACGTGGGGACACCGGCCCCAGGTCAGCGGGTCACGTGGGGACCCCGGACCCAGGTCAGCGGGTCACGTGGGGACACCGGCCCCAGGTAACCGGGTCATACCGAGTCCCCGGACCCAGGTCACCGGGTCAGTTCGGGACCCCGGACCCGGGTCGGGTCATGTCACGTCCCATGCCCGGGTCCCCGGGTTGGATTTTTACCCAGGCCCCGGGTCACAGGGTCATGTCGGGTCAACGGCCTGGGTACAAGGGTCTGGTGACCACCCCGACCCCAGGTCCCCGGGTCATGACGGGACACCGGACCAGGTCCCCGAGTCCGGTCGACACCACAGCCCCAGGTCACCGGGTCACGTCGGCACCCCGGAACCAGGTCACGGGTTCATGTCGGGTCGCTGTCCCGGGTACCAGTGTCAGGTGACCACCCCGGCCCCGGGAGACGGAGTCATACCGGGTCCCCGGCCCGGGTCCCCGGGTTGCATCGGGACAAAAGCACCGGATCACTGGATCACGTGGGGGCCCGGGCCCGGGTCCCCGGGTTGCATCGGGACACCAGCGAAGGACCACCGGTACCTGTCGGGTCCCCGGCCCGGGTCCCCTGGACAGGTCGTTAACCCGGCCCCAGGTCACCGGGTCATGTCGCGCACCCGGCCTGGTTCCCAGGTTCCGGTGACCACCCCGGCACCAGGACCCCGGGTCCCGTGGGGACCCCGGCCCCAGGTGACCGGGTCACGTGGGGTCACCGGCCCCATGTCAGCGGGTCACGTGGGGACACCGGCCCCAGGTCACCGCGTCAGGTCGGGACCCCGAACCCAGGTCTACGAGTCCGTCGACACCACGTCACCGGGTCGTGTCGGGTAACCGGCCTGGTTCCCAGGTTCCGATGACCACCCCGGCACCAGGACTCCGGGTCACGTGGGGACACCGGCCCCAGGTCACCGGGTCACGTGGGGTCACCGTTCCCAGGTCAGCAGGTCACGTGGGGACCCCGGCCCCAGGTCACCGGATCACGTGGGGTCACCGGCCCCAGGTCAGAGGGTCACGTGGGGACACCGGCCCCAGGTCACCGGGTCACGTGGGGAAACCGGCCCCAGGTCAGCGGGTCACGTGGGGACACCGGCCCCAGGTCAGCGGGTCACGTGGGGACACCGGCCCCAGGTCAGCGGGTCACGTGGGGACCCCGGACCCAGGTCAGCGGGTCACGTGGGGACACCGGCCCCAGGTAACCGGGTCATACCGAGTCCCCGGACCCAGGTCACCGGGTCAGTTCGGGACCCCGGACCCAGGTCGGGTCATGTCACGTCCCATGCCCGGGTCCCCGGGTTGGATTTTTACCCAGGCCCCGGGTCACAGGGTCATGTCGGGTCAACGGCCTGGGTACAAGGGTCTGGTGACCACCCCGACCCCAGGTCCCCGGGTCATGACGGGACACCGGACCAGGTCCCCGAGTCCGGTCGACACCACAGCCCCAGGTCACCGGGTCACGTCGGCACCCCGGAACCAGGTCACCGGGTCATGTCGGGACCCAGCCCGGGTCTCCGGGACGGGTTTTTACCCAAGCCCCAGATCACCGGGTCCTGTCGGGTCCCCGGCCCAGGTCCCCTGGACAGGTCGTTACCCCGGCCCCGGGTCACCGGGTCAGGTCGGGACCCCGAACCCAGGTCCACGAGTCCGTCGACACCACAGCCCCGGGTCACCGGGTCGTATCGGGTAACCGGCCTGGTTCCCAGGTTCCGATGACCTCCCCGGCACCAGGACCCCGGGTCACGTGGAGACACCGGCCCCAGGTGACCGGGTCACGTGGGGTCACCGGCCCCAGGTCAGCGGGTCACGTGGGGTCACCGGCCCCAGGTCAGCGGGTCACGTGGGGACACCAACCCCAGGTGACCGGGTCACGTGGGGACACCGGCCCCAGGTGACCGGGTCACGTGGGGACACCGGCCCCAGGTCAGCGGGTCACGTGGGGACCCCGGCACCAGGTCAGCGGGTCACGTGGGGACACCGGCCCCAGGTGACCGGGTCACGTGGGGACACCGGCCCCAGGTAACCAAGGCAGGTCGGGACCCAGCCCGGGTCCCCGGGACGGGTTTTTACCCCAGCCGCAGATCACCGGGTCCTGTCGGGTCCCCGGCCCGGGTCCCCTGGACAGGTCGATAACCCGGCCCCAGGTCACCCGGTCATCTCGCGCACCCGGCCTGGTTCCCAGGTTCCGATGACCACCCCGGCACCAGGACCCGGGTCACGTGGGGACACCGGCCCCAGGTGACCGGGTCACGTGGGGTCACCGGCCCCAGGTCAGCGGGTCACGTGGGGACCCCGGCCCCAGGTCACCGGGTCACGTGGGGTCACCGGCCCCAGGTCAGAGGGTCACGTGGGGACCCCGGACCCAGGTCACCTGGTCATGTGTGGTACCCAGCGTGGTTCCCAGGTTCCGATGACCTCCCCGGTACCAGGACCCCGGGTCACGTGGGGACACCTGCCCCAGGTGACCGGGTCACGTGGGGTCACCGGCCCCAGGTCAGCGGGTCACGTGGGGTCACCGGCCCCAGGTGACCGGGTCACGTGGGGTCACCGGCCCCAGGTCAGAGGGTCACGTGGGGACCCCGGACCCAGGTCACCTGGTCATGTGTGGTACCCAGCGTGGTTCCCAGGTTCCGATGACCTCCCCGGCACCAGGACCCCGGGTCACGTGGGGACACCGGCCCCAGGTGACCGGGTCATGTGGGTTCAACGGCCCCAGGTCAGCGGGTCACGTGGGGTCACCGGCCCCAGGTGACCGGGTCACGTGGGGACACCGGCCTCAGGTCAGCGGGTCACGTGGGGACACCGGCCCCAGGTCAGCGGGTCACGTGAGGACCCCGGACCCAGGTCAGCGGGTCACGTGGGGACACCGGCCCCAGGTCAGCGGGTCACGTGGGGACACCGGCCTCAGGTCAGCGGGTCACGTGGGGACACCGGCCCCAGGTCAGCGGGTCACGTGGGGACCCCGGACCCAGGTCAGCGGGTCACGTGGGGACACCGGCCCCAGGTAACCGGGTCATACCGAGTCCCCGGACCCAGGTCACCGGGTCAGTTCGGGACCCCGGACCCAGGTCGGGTCATGTCACGTCCCATGCCCGGGTCCCCGGGTTGGATTTTTACCCAGGCCCCGGGTCACGGGGTCATGTCGGGTCGCTGTCCCGGGTACCAGTGTCAGGTGACCACCCCGGCCCCGGGAGACGGAGTCATACCGGGTCCCCGGCCCAGGTCCCCGGGTTGCATCGGGACAAAAGCACCGGATCACTGGATCACGTGGGGGCCCGGGCCCGGGTCCCCGGGTTGCATCGGGACACCAGCGAAGGACCACCGGGTCCTGTCGGGTCCCCGGCCCGGGTCCCCTGGACAGGTCGTTAACCCGGCCCCAGGTCACCGGGTCATGTCGCGCACCCGGACTGGTTCCCACGTTCCAGTGACCACCCCGGCACCAGGACCCCGGGTCACGTGGGGACCCCGGCCCCAGGTCAGCGGGTCACGTGGGGACACCGGCCCAGGTCACCGGGTCACGTGGGGACCCCGGACCCAGGTCAGCGGGTCACGTGGGGACACCGGCCCCAGGTCACCGGGTCACGTGGGGACACCGGCCCCAGGACCCCGGGTCACGTGGGGACACCGGCCCCAGGTGACAGGGTCACGTGGGGACACCGGCCCCAGGTCACCGGGTCACGTGGGGACCCCGGCCCCAGGTCAGCGGGTCACGTGGGGACACCGGCCCCAGGTCACCGCGTCAGGTCGGGACCCCGAACCCAGGTCCACGAGTCCGTCGACACCACAGCGCCGGGTCACCGGGTCATGTCGGGTACCTGGACTGGTTCCGAGGTTCCGATGACCACCACGGCACCAGGACCCCGGGTCACATGGGGACACCGGCCCCAGGTGACCGGGTCACGTGAGGACACTGGCCCCAGGTCAGCGGGTCACGTGGGGACCCCGGACCCAGGTCAGCGGGTCACGTGGGGACACCGGCCCCAGGTGACCGGGTCACGTGGGGACACCGGCCCCAGGTCACCGGGTCACGTGGGGACCCCGGATCCAGGACCCCGGGTCACGTGGGGACACCGGCCCCAGGTCACCGGGTCACATGGGGACCCCGGACCCAGGTCAGCGGGTCACGTGGGGACCCCGGACCCAGGTCAGCGGGTCACGTGGGGACCCCTGCCCCATGTCAGCGGGTCACGTGGGGACACCGGCCTCCAGGTGACCGGGTCACGTGGGGACACCGGCCCCAGGACCCCGGGTCACGTGGGGACACCGGACCCAGGTCACCGGGTCACGTGGGGACCCCGGACCCAGGTCAGAGGGTCACGTGGGGACACCGGCCCCAGGTCACCGTGTCACGTCGGGACCCGGGACCCAGGTCGGGTCATGTCACGTCCCATGCCCGGGTCCCCGGGTTGGATTTTTACCCAGGCCCCGGGTCACAGGGTCATGTCGGGTCAACGGCATGGGTACAACGGTCTGGTGACCACCCCGACCCCAGGTCCCCGGGTCATGCGGGACACTGGACCAGGTACCCGTGTCCGGTCGACACCACAGCCCCAGGTCACCGGGTCAGGTCGGCACCCCGGAACCAGGTCACCGGGTCATGTCGGGACCCAGCCCGGGTCCCCGGGACGGGTTTTTACCCAAGCCCCAGATCACCGGGTCCTGTCGGGTACCCGGCCCAGGTCCCCTGGACAGGTCGTTACCCCGGCCCCGGGTCACCGGGTCATGTCGGGTCGCTGTCCCGGGTAGCAGTGTCAGGTGACCACCCCGGCCCCGGGAGACGGAGTCATACCGGGTCCCCGGCCCGGGTCCCCGGGTCAGGTGGTTACCCTGGCCCCAGGTCACCGGGTCACGTCGGGACCCCGGACCCAGGTCCCCGGGTCGTATCGGGTCGCTGCCCCGGGTACCAGTGTCGGGTGACATCCCCGGCCCCAGGTCCCCGGGTCACGTGGGGACACCGGCCCGGGTCCCCGGGTTGCATCGGGACACCAGCGAAGGATCACCGGGTCCTGTCGGGTCCCCGGCCCGGGTCCCCGGACAGGTCGTTAACCCGGCCCCGGGTCACCGGGTCATGTCGCGCACCCGGCCTGGTTCCCAGGTTCCGGTGACCACCCCGGCACCAGGACCCCGGGTCACGTGGGGACACCGGCCCCAGGTGACCGGGTCACGTGGGGACACCGGCCCAGGTCACCGGGTCACGTGGGGACCCCGGACCCAGGTCAGCGGGTCACGTGGGGACACCGGCCCCAGGTCACCGGGTCACGTGGGGACACCGGCCCCAGGACCCCGGGTCACGTGGGGACACCGGCCCCAGGTGAAAGGGTCACGTGGGGACACCGACCCCAGGTCACCGGGTCACGTAGGGACCCCGGCCCCAGGTCAGCGGGTCACGTGGGGACACCGGCCCCAGGTCACCGCGTCAGGTCGGGACCCCGAACCCAGGTCCACGAGTCCGTCGACACCATAGCGCCGGGTCACCGGGCCGTGTCGGGTACCTGGACTGGTTCCCAGGTTCCGATGACTACCCCGACACCAGGTCCCCGGGTCACGTGGGGACACCGGCCCCAGGTGACCGGGTCACGTGGGGACACCGGCCCCAGGTCACCGGGTCACGTGGGGACACCGGCCCCAGGTCACCGGGTCAAGTGGGGACACCGGACCCTGGACCCCGGGTCACGTGGGGACACCGGCCCCAGGTGACCGGGTCACGTGGGGACACCGGCCCCAGGTCACCCGGTCACGTGGGGACACCGGCCCCAGGTCACCAGGTCACGTGGGGACCCCGGATCCAGGTCACCTGGTCATGTCTGGTACCCAGCCTGGTTCCCAGGTTCCGATGACCACCCCGGCACCAGGACCCCGGGTCACATGGGGACACCGGCCCCAGGTGACCGGGTCACGTGGGGACACCGGCCCCAGGTCAGCGGGTCACGTGGGGACACCGGCCCCAGGTCAGCGGGTCACGTGGGGACACCGGCCCCAGGTCACTGGGTCACGTGGGGACACCGGACCCAGGACCCCGGGTCACGTGGGGACACCGGCCCCAGCTGACCGGGTCACGTGGGGACACCGGCCCCAGGTCACCGGGTCACGTGGGGACCCCGGACCCAGGTCAGCGGGTCACGTGGGGACACTGGCCCCAGGTCAGAGGGTCACGTGGGGACACCGGCCCCAAGTCAGCGGGTCACTTGGGGACCCCGGCCCCAGGTCAGCGGGTCACGTGGGGACACCGGCCCCAGGTCAGCGGGTCACGTGGGGACCCCGGCCCCAGGTCAGCGGGTCACGTGGGGACACCGGCCCCAGGTCACCGCGTCAGGTCGGGACCCCGAACCGAGGTCCACGAGTCCGTCCACACAACAGCGCAAGGTCACCGGGTCGTGTCGGGTACCTGGCCTGGTTCCCAGGTTCCGATGACCACCCCGGCACCAGGACCCCGGGTCACGTGGGGACACCGGCCCCAGGTGACCGGGTCACGTGGGGACACCGGCCCCAGGTCACCGGGTCACGTGGGGACCCCGGACCCAGGTCAGTGGGTCACGTGGGGACACCGGCCCCAGGTCACCGGGTCACGTGTGGACCCCGGACCCTGGACCCCGGGTCACGTGGGGACACCGGCCCCAGGTGACCGGGTCACGTGGGGACACCGGCCCCAGGTCACCGGGTCACGTGGGGACCCCGGATCCAGGACCCCGGGTCACGTGGGGACACCGGCCCCAGGTCACCGGGTCACGTGGGGACCCCGGACCCAGGTCAGCGGGTCACGTGGGGACACCGGCCCCAGGTGACCGGGTCACGTGGGGACACCGGCCCCAGGTCACCGGGTCACGTGGGGACCCCGGATCCAGGACCACGGGTCACGTGGGGACACCGGCCCCAGGTCAGCGGGTCACGTGGGGACACCGGCCCCAGGACCCCGGGTCACGTGGGGACCCCGGACCCAGGTCACCGGGTCACGTGGGGACCCCGGACCCAGGTCAGCGGGTCATGTCGGGACCCAGCCCGGGTCCCCGGGACGGGTTTTTACCCCAGCCGCAGATCACCGGGTCCTGTCGGGTACCCGGGTCGGGTCCCCTGGACAGGTCGGCACCCCGGCCCCGGGTCACGGGGTCATGTCGGGTCGCTGTCCCGGGTACCAGTGTCAGGTGACCACCCCGGCCCCGGGAGACGGAGTCATACCGGGTCCCCGGCCCGGGTCCCCGGGTTGCATCGGGACAAAAGCACCGGATCACTGGATCACGTGGGGGCCCGGGCCCGGGTCCCCGGGTTGCATCGGGACACCAGCGAAGGATGACCGGGTCCTGTCGGGTCCCCGGCCCGGGTCCCCGGACAGGTCGTTAACCCGGCCCCGGGTCACCGGGTCATGTCGCGCACCCGGCCTGGTTCCCAGGTTCCGGTGACCACCCCGGCACCAGGACCCCGGGTCACGTGGGGACCTCGGCCCCAGGTCACCGGGTCACGTGGGGACACCGGACCAATTCACAAGGTCACGTGGGGACCCCGGCCCCAGGTCAGCGGGTCACGTGGGGACACCGGCCCCAGGTCACCGCGTCAGGTCGGGACCCCGAACCCAGGTCCACGAGTCCGTCGACACCACAGCGCCGGGTCACCGGGTCGTGTCGGGTACCTGGCCTGGTTCCCAGGTTCCGATGACCACCCCGGCACCAGGACCCCGGGTCACGTGGGGACACCGGCCCCAGGTCACCGGGTCACGTGGGGACACCGGCCCCAGGTCACCGGGTCACGTGGGGACCCCGGACCCAGGTCAGCGGGTCACGTGGGGACACCGGCCCCAGGTCACCGGGTCACGTGGGGACCCCGGACCCTGGACCCCGGGTCACGTGGGGTCACCGTCCCCAGGTGACCGGGTCACGTGAGGACCCCGGATCCAGGTCAGCAGGTCACGTGGGGTCACCGGCCCCAGGTCAGCGGGTCACGTGGGGACCCCGGACCCAGGTCAGCGGGTCACGTGGGGACACCGGCCCCAGGTCACCGGGTCACGTGGGGACACCGGCCCCAGGACCCCGGGTCACGTGGGGACACCGGCCCCAGGTGACAGGGTCACGTGGGGACACCGGCCCCAGGTCACCGGGTCACGTAGGGACCCCGGCCCCAGGTCAGCGGGTCACGTGGTGACACCGGCCCCAGGTCACCGCGTCAGGTCGGGACCCCGAACCCAGGTCCACGAGTCCGTCGACACCACAGCGCCGGGTCACCGGGTCGTGTCGGGTACCTGGACTGGTTCCCAGGTTCCGATGACCACCCCGACAACAGGTCCCCGGGTCACGTGGGGACACCGGCCCCAGGTGACCGGGTCAAGTGGGGACACCGGCCCCAGGTCACCGGGTCACGTGGGGACACCGGCCCCAGGTCACCGGGTCAAGTGGGGACCCCGGACCCTGGACCCCGGGTCACGTGGGGACACCGGCCCCAGGTGACCGGGTCACGTGGGGACACCGGCCCCATGTCACCGGGTCACGTGGGGACACCGGCCCCAGGTCACCGGGTCACGTGGGGACCCCGGATCCAGGTCACCTGGTCATGTCTGGTACCCAGCCTGGTTCCCAGGTTCCGATGACCACCACGGCACCAGGACCCCGGGTCACGTGGGGACCCCGGCCCCAGGTCAGAGGGTCACGTGGGGACACCGGCCCCAGGTCACCGGGTCACGTGGGGACCCCGGCCCCAGGTCAGCGGGTCACGTGGGGACACCGGCCCCAGGTCACCGGGTCACGTGGGGACACCGGCCCCAGGACCCCGGGTCACGTGGGGACACCGGCCCCAGGTGACCGGGTCACGTGGGGACACCGGCCCCAGGTCACCGGGTCACGTGGGGACACCGGCCCCAGGTCAGAGGGTCACGTGGGGACACCGGCCCCAGGTCAGCGGGTCACGTGGGGACCCCGGCCCCAGGTCAGCGGGTCACGTGGGGACACCGGCCCCAGGTCACCGCGTCAGGTCGGGACCCCGAACCCAGGTCCACGAGTCCGTCCACACCACAGCGCAAGGTCACCGGGTCGTGTCAGGTACCTGGCCTGGTTCCCAGGTTCCGATGACCACCCCGGCACCAGGACCCCGGGTCACGTGGGGTCACCGGCCCCAGGTCACCGGGTCACGTGGGGACCCCGGATCCAGGACCACGGGACACGTGGGGACACCGGCCCGGGTCCCCGGACAGGTCGTTAACCCGGCCCCGGGTCACCGGGTCATGTCGCGCACCCGGCCTGGTTCCCAGGTTCCGGTGACCACCCCGGCACCAGGACCCCGGGTCACGTGGGGACCCCGGCCCCAGGTCACCGGGTCACGTGGGGACACCAGACCAATTCACAAGGTCACGTGGGGACCCCGGCCCCAGGTCAGCGGGTCACGTGGGGACACCGGCCCCAGGTCACCGCGTCAGGTCGGGACCCCGAACCCAGGTCCACGAGTCTGTCGACACCACAGCGCCGGGTCACCGGGTCGTGTCGGGTACCTGGCCTGGTTCCCAGGTTCCGATGACCACCCCGGCACCAGGACCCCGGGTCACGTGGGGACACCGGCCCCAGGTCACCGGGTCACGTGGGGACACCGGACCCAGGTCACCGGGTCACGTGGGGACCCCGGACCCAGGTCAGCGGGTCACGTGGGGACACCGGCCCCAGGTCACCGGGTCACGTGGGGACCCCGGACCCTGGACCCCGGGTCACGTGGGGACACCGGCCCCAGGTGACCGGGTCACGTGGGGACACCGGCCCCAGGACCCCGGGTCACGTGGGGACACCGGCCCCAGGTGACCGGGTCACGTGGGGACCCCGGATCCAGGTCAGCGGGTCACGTGGGGTCACCGGCCCCAGGTTACCGCGTCAGGTCGGGACCCGGGACCTAGGTCGGGTCATGTCACGTCCCATGCCCGGGTCCCCGGGTTGGATTTTTACCCAGGCCCCGGGTCACAGGGTCATGTCGGGTCAACGGCCTGGGTACAACGGTCTGGTGACCACCCCGACCCCAGGTCCCCGGGTCATGACGGGACACCGGACCAGGTCCCCGAGTCCGGTCGACACCACAGCCCCAGGTCACCGGGTCAGGTCGGCACCCCGGAACCAGGTCACCGGGTCATGTCGGGACCCAGCCCGGGTCCCCGGGACGAGTTTTTACCCAAGCCCCAGATCACCGGGTCCTGTCGGGTCCCCGGCCCAGGTCCCCTGGACAGGTCGTTACCCCGGCCCCGGGTCACCGGGTCATGTCGGGTCGCTGTCCCGGGTAGCAGTGTCAGGTGACCACCCCGGCCCCGGGAGACGGAGTCATACCGGGTCCCCGGCCCGGGTCCCCGGGTCAGGTGGTTACCCTGGCCCCAGGTCACCGGGTCAGGTCGGGACCCCGGACCCAGGTCCCCGGGTCGTATCGGGTCGCTGCCCAGGGTACCAGTGTCGGGTGACATCCCCGGCCCCAGGTCCCCGGGTCACGTGGGGTCCCCGGCCCGGGTCCCCGGGTTGCATCGGGACACCAGCGAAGGATCACCGGGTCCTGTCAGGTTCCCGGCCCGGGTCCCCTGGACAGGTCGTTAACCCGGCCCCGGGTCACCGGGTCATGTCGCGCACCCGGCCTGGTTCCCACGTTCCGGTGACCACCCCGGCACCAGGACCCCGGGTCACGTGGGGACACCGGCCCCAGGTCAGCGGGTCACGTGGGGACCCCGGCCCCAGGTCAGCGGGTCACGTGGGGACACCGGCCCCAGGTCAGCGGGTAACGTGGGGACCCCGGCCCCAGGTCACCGGGTCACGTGGGGACACCGGCCCCAGGTCACCGCGTCAGGTCGGGACCCCGAACCCAGGTCCACGAGTCCGTCGACACCACAGCGCCGGGTCACCGGGTCGTGTCGGGTACCTGGCCTGGTTCCCAGGTTCCGATGACCACCCCGGCACCAGGACCCCGGGTCACGTGGGGACACCGGCCCCAGGTGACCGGGTCACGTGGGGACACCGGATCCAGGTCAGCGGGTCACGTGGGGTCACCGGCCCCAGGTTACCGCGTCAGGTCGGGACCCGGGACCTAGGTCGGGTCATGTCACGTCCCATGCCCGGGTCCCCGGGTTGGATTTTTACCCAGGCCCCGGGTCACAGGGTCATGTCGGGTCAACGGCCTGGGTACAACGGTCTGGTGACCACCCCGACCCCAGGTCCCCGGGTCATGCGGGACACCGGACCAGGTACCCGTGTCCGGTCGACACCACAGCCCCAGGTCACCGGGTCAGGTCGGCACCCCGGAACCAGGTCACCGGGTCATGTCGGGACCCAGCCCGGGTCCCCGGGACGAGTTTTTACCCAAGCCCCAGATCACCGGGTCCTGTCGGGTCCCCGGCCCAGGTCCCCTGGACAGGTCGTTACCCCGGCCCCGGGTCACCGGGTCATGTCGGGTCGCTGTCCCGGGTAGCAGTGTCAGGTGACCACCCCGGCCCCGGGAGACGGAGTCATACCGGGTCCCCGGCCCGGGTCCCCGGGTCAGGTGGTTACCCTGGCCCCAGGTCACCGGGTCAGGTCGGGACCCCGGACCCAGGTCCCCGGGTCGTATCGGGTCGCTGCCCAGGGTACCAGTGTCGGGTGACATCCCCGGCCCCAGGTCCCCGGGTCACGTTGGGTCCCCGGCCCGGGTCCCCGGGTTGCATCGGGACACCAGCGAAGGATCACCGGGTCCTGTCAGGTTCCCGGCCCGGGTCCCCTGGACAGGTCGTTAACCCGGCCCCGGGTCACCGGGTCATGTCGCGCACCCGGCCTGGTTCCCACGTTCCGGTGACCACCCCGGCACCAGGACCCCGGGTCACGTGGGGACACCGGCCCCAGGTCAGCGGGTCACGTGGGGACCCCGGCCCCAGGTCAGCGGGTCACGTGGGGACACCGGCCCCAGGTCAGCGGGTAACGTGGGGACCCCGGCCCCAGGTCACCGGGTCACGTGGGGACACCGGCCCCAGGTCACCGCGTCAGGTCGGGACCCCGAACCCAGGTCCACGAGTCCGTCGACACCACAGCGCCGGGTCACCGGGTCGTGTCGGGTACCTGGCCTGGTTCCCAGGTTCCGATGACCACCCCGGCACCAGGACCCCGGGTCACGTGGGGACACCGGCCCCAGGTGACCGGGTCACGTGGGGACACCGGCCCCAGGTCACCGGGTCACGTGGGGACCCCGGACCAAAGTCAGCGGGTCACGTGGGGACACCGGCCCCAGGTCACCGGGTCACGTGGGGACACCGGACCCAGGACCCCGGGTCACGTGGGGACACCGGCCCCAGGTGACCGGGTCACGTGGGGACACCGGCCCCAGGTCACCGGGTCACGTGGGGACCCCGGATTCAGGACCCCGGGTCACGTGGGGACACCGGCCCCAGGACCCCGGGTCACGTGGGGACCCCGGCCCCAGGTGACCGGGTCACGTGGGGACACCGGCCCCAGGTCAGCGGGTCACGTGGGAACCCCGGCCCCAGGTCAGCGGGTCACGTGGGGACACAGGCCCCAGGTCAGCGGGTCACGTGGGGACACCGGCCCCAGGTCAGCGGGTCACGTGGGGACACTGGCGCCAGGTCAGCGGGTCACGTGGGGACACCGGACCCAGGACCCCGGGTCACGTGGGGACACCGGCCCCAGGTGACCGGGTCACGTGGGGACACTGGCCCCAGGTCACCGGGTCACGTGGGGACCCTGGACCCAGGACCCCGGGTCACGTGGGGACACCGGCCCCAGGTCACCGGGTCACGTGGGGACACCGGCCCCAGGTCACCGGGTCACGTGGGGACCCCGGACCCAGGACCCCGGGTCACGTGGGGACACCGGCCCCAGGTGACCGGGTCACGTGGGGACCCCGGACCCAGGTCAGCGGGTCACGTGGGGACACCGGACCCAGGTGACCGGGTCACGTGGGGACCCCGGACCCAGGTCAGCGGGTCACGTGGGGACACTGGCCCCAGGTCACCGGGTCACGTGGGTACCCCGGACCCAGGACCCCGGGTCACGTGGGGACACCGGCCCCAGGTGACCGGGTCACGTGGGGACACCGGCCCCAGGTCACCGGGTCACGTGGGGACCCCGGACCCAGGACCCCGGGTCACGTGGGGACACCGGCCCCAGGTGACCGGGTCACGTGGGGACACCGGCCCCAGGTCACCGGGTCACGTGGGGACCCCGGATCCAGGTCACCTGGTCATGTCTGGTACCCAGCCTGGTTCCCAGGTTCCGATGACCACCCCGGCACCAGGACCCCGGGTCACGTGGGGACACCGGCCCCAGGTCACCGGGTCACGTGGGGACACCGGCCCCAGGTCAGCGGGTCACGTGGGGACCCCGGCCCCAGGACCCCGGGTCACGTGGGGACACCGGCCCCACGTCACCGCGTCAGGTCGGGACCCGGGACCTAGGTCGGGTCATGTCACGTCCCATGCCCGGGTCCCCGGGTTGGATTTTTACTCAGGCCCCGGGTCACAGGGTCATGTCGGGTCAACGGCCTGGGTACAAGGGTCTGGTGACCACCCCGACCCCAGGTCCCCGGGTCATGACGGGACACCGGACCAGGTCCCCGAGTCCGGTCGACACCACAGCCCCAGGTCACCGGGTCAGGTCGGCACCCCGGAACCAGGTCACCGGGTCATGTCGGGACCCAGCCCGGGTCCCCGGGACGGGTTTTTACCCAAGCCCCAGATCACCGGGTCCTGTCGGGTCCCCGGCCCGGGTCCCCTGGACAGGTCGTTACCCCGGCCCCGGGTCACAGGGTCATGTCGGGTCGCTGTCCCGGGTAGCAGTGTCAGGTGACCACCCCGGCCCCGGGAGACGGAGTCATACCGGGTCCCCGGCCCGGGTCCCCGGGTCAGGTGGTTACCCTGGCCCCAGGTCAGCGGGTCACGTGGGGACCCCGGCCCCAGGACCCCGGGTCACGTGGGGACACCGGCCCCAGGTCACCGGGTCACGTGGGGACACCGGCCCCAGGTCACCGGGTCAGGTCGGCACCCCGGACCCAGGTCGGGTCATGTCACGTCCCATGCCCGGGTCCCCGGGTTGGATTTTTACTCAGGCCCCGGGTCACAGGGTCATGTCGGGTCAACGGCCTGGGTACAACGGTCTGGTAACCACCCCGACCCCGGGTCCCCTGGTCATGCGGGACACCGGACCAGGTCCCCGAGTCCGGTCGACACCACAGCCCCAGGTCACCGGGTCATGCCGGGACCCCGGCCCAGGTCCCCTGGACAGGTCGTTAACCCGGCCCCGGGTCACCGGGTCATGTCGCGCACCCGGCCTGGTTCCCACGTTCCGATGACCACCCCGGCACCAGGACCCCGGGTCACGTGGGGACACCGGCCCCAGGTGACCGGGTCACGTGGGGACACCGGCCCCAGGTCACCGGGTCACGTGGGGACCCCGGACCAAAGTCAGCGGGTCACGTGGGGACACCGGCCCCAGGTCACCGGGTCACGTGGGGACACCGGACCCAGGACCCCGGGTCACGTGGGGACACCGGCCCCAGGTGACCGGGTCACGTGGGGACACCGGCCCCAGGTCACCGGGTCACGTGGGGACCCCGGATCCAGGACCCCGGGTCACGTGGGGACACCGGCCCCAGGTGACCGGGTCACGTGGGGACCCCGGCCCCAGGTGACCGGGTCACGTGGGGACACCGGCCCCAGGTGACCGGGTCACGTGGAAACCCCGGCCCCAGGTCAGCGGGTCACGTGGGGACACCGGCCCCAGGTCACCGGGTCACGTGGGGACCCCGGCCCCAGGTCAGCGGGTCACGTGGGGACACTGGCGCCAGGTCAGCGGGTCACGTGGGGACACCGGACCCAGGACCCCGGGTCACGTGGGGACACCGGCCCCAGGTGACCGGGTCACGTGGGGACACTGGCCCCAGGTCACCGGGTCACGTGGGGACCCTGGACCCAGGACCCCGGGTCACGTGGGGACACCGGCCCCAGGTGACCGGGTCACGTGGGGACACCGGCCCCAGGTCACCGGGTCACGTGGGGACCCCGGCCCCAGGACCCCGGGTCACGTGGGGACACCGGCCCCAGGTCACCGCGTCAGGTCGGGACCCGGGACCTAGGTCGGGTCATGTCACGTCCCATGCCCGGGTCCCCGGGTTGGATTTTTACTCAGGCCCCGGGTCACAGGGTCATGTCGGGTCAACGGCCTGGGTACAACGGTCTGGTGACCACCCCGACCCCAGGTCCCCGGGTCATGACGGGACACCGGACCAGGTCCCCGAGTCCAGTCGACACCACAGCCCCAGGTCACCGGGTCACGTCGGCACCCCGGAACCAGGTCACCGGGTCATGTCGGGACCCAGCCCGGGTCCCCGGGAAGGGTTTTTACCCAAGCCCCAGATCACCGGGTCATGTCGCGCACCCGGCCTGGTTCCCAGGTTCCGGTGACCACCCCGGCACCAGGACCCCGGGTCACGTTGGGACACCGGCCCCAGGTGACCGGGTCACGTGGGGACACCGGCCCCAGTTCAGAGGGTAACGTGGGGACACCGGCCCCAGGTCACTGCGTCAGGTCGGGACCCCGAACCCAGGTCCACGAGTCCGTCGACACAACAGCCCCGGGTCACCGGGTCGTGTCGGGTACCTGGCCTGGTTCCCAGGTTCCGATGACCACCCCGGCACCAGGACCCCGGGTCACGTGGGGACACCGGCCCCAGGTCACCGGGTCACGTGGGGACACCGGCCCCAGGTCACCGGGTCACGTGGGGACACCGGCCTCAGGTGAACGGGTCACGTGGGGACACCGGCCCCAGGTCAGCGGGTCACGTGGGGACACCGGATCCAGGTCAGCGGGTCACGTGGGGTCACCGGCCCCAGGTCACCGCGTCAGGTCGGGACCCGGGACCTAGGTCGGGTCATGTCACGTCCCATGCCCGGGTCCCCGGGTTGGATTTTTACCCAGGCCCCGGGTCACAGGGTCATGTCGGGTCAACGGCCTGGGTACAACGGTCTGGTGACCACCCCGACACCAGGTCCCCGGGTCATGCGGGACACCGGACCAGGTCCCCGAGTCCGGTCGACACCACAGCCCCAGGTCACCGGGTCACGTCGGCACCCCGGAACCAGGTCACCGGGTCATGTCGGGACCCAGCCCGGGTCCCCGGGACGGGTTTTTACCCAAGCCCCAGATCACCGGGTCCTGTCGGGTCCCCGGCCCAGGTCCCCTGGACAGGTCGTTACCCCGGCCCCGGGTCACCGGGTCATGTCGGGTCGCTGTCCCGGGTAGCAGTGTCAGGTGACCACCCCGGCCCCGGGAGACGTAGTCATACCGGGTCCCCGGCCCGGGTCCCCGGGTCAGGTGGTTACCCTGGCCCCAGGTCACCGGGTCACGTCGGGACCCCGGACCCAGGTCCCCGGGTCGTATCGGGTCGCTGCCCAGGGTACCAGTGTCGGGTGACATCCCCGGGCCCAGGTCCCCGGGTCACGTGGGGTCCCCGGCCCGGGTCCCCGGGTTGCATCGGGACACCAGCGAAGGATCACCGGGTCCTGTCAGGTTCCCGGCCCGGGTCCCCTGGACAGGTCGTTAACCCGGCCCCGGGTCACCGGGTCATGTCGCGCACCCGGCCTGGTTCCCACGTTCCGGTGACCACCCCGGCACCAGGACCCCGGGTCACGTGGGGACACCGGCCCCAGGTCACCGGGTCACGTGGGGACCCCGGCCCCAGGTCAGCGGGTCACGTGGGGACACCGGCCCCAGGTCAGCGGGTAACGTGGGGACCCCGGCCCCAGGTCAGCGGGTCACGTGGGGACACCAGCCCCAGGTCACCGCGTCAGGTCGGGACCCCGAACCCAGGTCCACGAGTCCGTCGACACCACAGCGCCGGGTCACCGGGTCGTGTCGGGTACCTGGCCTGGTTCCCAGGTTCCGATGACCACCCCGGCACCAGGACCCCGGGTCACGTGGGGACACCGGCCCCAGGTGACCGGGTCACGTGGGGACACCGGCCCCAGGTCACCGGGTCACGTGGGGACCCCGGACCAAAGTCAGCGGGTCACGTGGGGACACCGGACCCAGGACCCCGGGTCACGTGGGGACACCGGCCCCAGGTGACCGGGTCACGTGGGGACACCGGCCCCAGGTCACCGGGTCACGTGGGGACCCCGGATCCAGGACCCCGGATCACGTGGGGACACCGGCCCCAGGTCAGCGGGTCACGTGGGGACCCCGGCCCCAGGTGACCGGGTCACGTGGGGACACCGGCCCCAGGTCAGCGGGTCACGTGGGAACCCCGGCCCCAGGTCAGCGGGTCACGTGGGAACCCCAGCCCCAGGTCAGCGGGTCACGTGGGGACACCGGCCCCAGGTCACCGGGTCACGTGGGGACCCCGGCCCCAGGTCAGCGGGTCACGTGGGGACACTGGCGCCAGGTCAGCGGGTCACGTGGGGACACCGGACCCAGGACCCCGGGTCACGTGGGGACACCGGCCCCAGGTGACCGGGTCACGTGGGGACACTGGCCCCAGGTCACCGGGTCACGTGGGGACCCTGGACCCAGGACCCCGGGTCACGTGGGGACACCGGCCCCAGGTGACCGGGTCACGTGGGGACACCGGCCCCAGGTCACCGGGTCACGTGGGGACCCCGGACCCAGGACCCCGGGTCACGTGGGGACACCGGCCCCAGGTCACCGGGTCACGTGGGGACCCCGGATCCAGGTCACCTGGTCATGTCTGGTACCCAGCCTGGTTCCCAGGTTCCGATGACCACCCCGGCACCAGGACCCCGGGTCACGTGGGGACACCGGCCCCAGGTCACCGGGTCACGTGGGGACACCGGACCCAGGTCAGCGGGTCACGTGGGGACCCCGGACCCAGGTCAGCGGGTCACGTGGGGACACCGGCCCCAGGTCACCGCGTCAGGTCGGGACCCGGGACCTAGGTCGGGTCATGTCACGTCCCATGCCCGGGTCCCCGGGTTGGATTTTTACTCAGGCCCCGGGTCACAGGGTCATGTCGGGTCAACGGCCTGGGTACAAGGGTCTGGTGACCACCCCGACCCCAGGTCCCCGGGTCATGACGGGACACCGGACCAGGTCCCCGAGTCCGGTCGACACCACAGCCCCAGGTCACCGGGTCACGTCGGCACCCCGGAACCAGGTCACCGGGTCATGTCGGGACCCAGCCCGGGTCGCCGGGAAGGGTTTTTACCCAAGCCCCAGATCACCGGGTCCTGTCGGGTCCCCGGCCCAGGTCCCCTGGACAGGTCGTTACCCCGGCCCCGGGTCACCGGGTCATGTCGGGTCGCTGTCCCGGGTAGCAGTGTCAGGTGACCACCCCGGCCCCGGGAGACGGAGTCATACCGGGTCCCCGGCCCGGGTCCCCGGGTCAGGTGGTTACCCTGGCCCCAGGTCACCGGGTCACGTCGGGACCCCGGACCCAGGTCCCCGGGTCGTATCGGGTCGCTGCCCCGGGTACCAGTGTCGGGTGACATCCCCGGCCCCAGGTCCCCGGGTCACGTGGGGTCCCCGGCCCGGGTCCCCGGGTTGCATCGGGACACCAGCGAAGGATCACCGGGTCCTGTCGGGTACCCAGCCCGGGTCCCCGGACAGGTCGTTAACCCGGCCCCGGGTCACCGGGTCATGTCGCGCACCCGGCCTGGTTCCCAGGTTCCGGTGACCACCCCGGCACCAGGACCCCGGGTCACGTTGGGACACCGGCCCCAGGTGACCGGGTCACGTGGGGACACCGGCCCCAGGTCACTGGGTCACGTGGGGACCCCGGCCCCAGGTCAGCAGGTCACGTGGGGACACCGGCCCCAGGTCAGCGGGTCACGTGGGGACCCCGGACCCTGGACCCCGGGTCACGTGGAGACACCGGCCCCAGGTCAGCGGGTCACGTGGGGACCCTGGCCCCAGGTCACCGGGTCACGTGGGGACCCCGGATCCAGGACCCCGGGTCACGTGGGGACACCGGCCCCAGGTGACCGGGTCACGTGGGGACCCCGGATCCAGGTCACCGGGTCAAGTGGGGACACTGGCCCCAGGTCAGCGGGTCACGTGGGGACCCCGGACCCAGGTGACCGGGTCACGTGGGGACCCCGGACCCAGGTCAGCGGGTCACGTGGGGACACTGGCCCCAGGTCACCGGGTCACGTGGGTACCCCAGACCCAGGACCCCGGGTCACGTGGGGACACCGGCCCCAGGTGACCGGGTCACGTGGGGACACCGGCCCCAGGTCACCGGGTCACGTGGGGACCCCGGACCCAGGACCCCGGGTCACGTGGGGACACCGGCCCCAGGTGACCGGGTCACGTGGGGACACCGGCCCCAGGTCACCGGGTCACGTGGGGACCCCGGATCCAGGTCACCTGGTCATGTCTGGTACCCAGCCTGGTTCCCAGGTTCCGATGACCACCCCGGCACCAGGACCCCGGGTCACGTGGGGACACCGGCCCCAGGTCAGCGGGTCACGTGGGAACCCCAGCCCCAGGTCAGCGGGTCACGTGGGGACACCGGCCCCAGGTCACCGGGTCACGTGGGGACCCCGGCCCCAGGTCAGCGGGTCACGTGGGGACACTGTCGCCAGGTCAGCGGGTCACGTGGGGACACCGGACCCAGGACCCCGGGTCACGTGGGGACACCGGCCCCAGGTGACCGGGTCACGTGGGGACACTGGCCCCAGGTCACCGGGTCACGTGGGGACCCTGGACCCAGGACCCCGGGTCACGTGGGGACACCGGCCCCAGGTCAGAGGGTCACGTGTGGACACCGGCCCCAGGTCACCGGGTCACGTGGGGACCCCGGACCCAGGACCCCGGGTCACGTGGGGACACCGGCCCCAGGTCACCGGGTCACATGGGGACCCCGGATCCAGGTCACCTGGTCATGTCTGGTACCCAGCCTGGTTCCCAGGTTCCGATGACCACCCCGGCACCAGGACCCCGGGTCACGTGGGGACACCGGCCCCAGGTCACCGGGTCACGTGGGGACACCGGACCCAGGTCAGCGGGTCACGTGGGGACCCCGGACCCAGGTCAGCGGGTCACGTGGGGACACCGGCCCCAGGTCACCGTGTCAGGTCGGGACCCGGGACCTAGGTCGGGTCATGTCACGTCCCATGCCCGGGTCCCCGGGTTGGATTTTTACTCAGGCCCCGGGTCACAGGGTCATGTCGGGTCAACGGCCTGGGTACAAGGGTCTGGTGACCACCCCGACCCCAGGTCCCCGGGTCATGACGGGACACCGGACCAGGTCCCCGAGTCCGGTCGACACCACAGCCCCAGGTCACCGGGTCAGGTCGGCACCCCGGAACCAGGTCACCGGGTCATGTCGGGACCCAGCCCGGGTCCCCGGGACGGGTTTTTACCCAAGCCCCAGATCACCGGGTCCTGTCGGGTCCCCGGCCCAGGTCCCCTGGACAGGTCGTTACCCCGGCCCCGGGTCACCGGGTCATGTCGGGTCGCTGTCCCGGGTAGCAGTGTCAGGTGACCACCCCGGCCCCGGGAGACGGAGTCATACCGGGTCCCCGGCCCGGGTCCCCGGGTCAGGTGGTTACCCTGGCCCCAGGTCACCGGGTCAGGTCGGGACCCCGGACCCAGGTCCCCGGGTCGTATCGGGTCGCTGCCCCGGGTACCAGTGTCGGGTGACATCCCCGGCCCCAGGTCCCCGGGTCACGTGGTGTCCCCGGCCCGGGTCCCCGGGTTGCATCGGGACACCAGCGAAGGATCACCGGGTCCTGTCGGGTACCCAGCCCGGGTCCCCGGACAGGTCGTTAACCCGGCCCCGGGTCACCGGGTCATGTCGCGCACCCGGCCTGGTTCCCAGGTTCCGGTGAACACCCCGGCACCAGGACCCCGGGTCACGTTGGGACACCGGCCCCAGGTGACCGGGTCACGTGGGGACACCGGCCCCAGGTCACTGGGTCACGTGGGGACCCCGGACCCAGGTCAGCAGGTCACGTGGGGACACCGGCCCCAGTTCAGAGGGTAACGTGGGGACACCGGCCCCAGGTCACTGCGTCAGGTCGGGACCCCGAACCCAGGTCCACGAGTCCGTCGACACAACAGCCCCGGGTCACCGGGTCACGTGGGGACCCCGGACCCAGGTCAGCGGGTCACGTGGGGACACCGGCCCCAGGTCAGCGGGTCACGTGGGGACCCCGGCCCCAGGTCAGCAGGTCACGTGGGGACACCGGCCCCAGGTCAGCGGGTCACGTGGGGACCCCGGCCCCAGGTCAGCGGGTCACGTGGGGACACCGGCCCCAGGTCACCGCGTCAGGTCGGGACCCCGAACCCAGGTCCACGAGTCCGTCGACACCACAGCCCCGGGTCACCGGGTCGTGTCGGGTACCTGGCCTGGTTCCCAGGTTCCGATGACCACCCCGGCACCAGGACCCCGGGTCACGTGGGGACACCGGCCCCAGGTCACCGGGTCACGTGGGGACACCGGCCCCAGGTCACCGGGTCACGTGGGGACCCCGGACCCAGGTCAGCGGGTCACGTGGGGACACCGGCCCCAGGTCAGCGGGTCACGTGGGGACACCGGATCCAGGTCAGCGGGTCACGTGGGGTCACCGGCCCCAGGTCACCGCGTCAGGTCGGGACCCGGGACCTAGGTCGGGTCATGTCACGTCCCATGCCCGGGTCCCCGGGTTGGATTTTTACCCAGGCCCCGGGTCACAGGGTCATGTCGGGTCAACGGCCTGGGTACAACGGTCTGGTGACCACCCCGACACCAGGTCCCCGGGTCATGCGGGACACCGGACCAGGTCCCCGAGTCCGGTCGACACCACAGCCCCAGGTCACCGGGTCAGGTCGGCACCCCGGAACCAGGTCACCGGGTCATGTCGGGACCCAGCCCGGGTCCCCGGGACGGGTTTTTACCCAAGCCCCAGATCACCGGGTCCTGTCGGGTCCCCGGCCCAGGTCCCCTGGACAGGTCGTTACCCCGGCCCCGGGTCACCGGGTCATGTCGGGTCGCTGTCCCGGGTAGCAGTGTCAGGTGACCACCCCGGCCCCGGGAGACGGAGTCATACCGGGTCCCCGGCCCGGGTCCCCGGGTCAGGTGGTTACCCTGGCCCCAGGTCACCGGGTCAGGTCGGGACCCCGGACCCAGGTCCCCGGGTCGTATCGGGTCGCTGCCCCGGGTACCAGTGTCGGGTGACATCCCCGGCCCCAGGTCCCCGGGTCACGTGGGGTCCCCGGCCCGGGTCCCCGGGTTGCATCGGGACACCAGCGAAGGATCACCGGGTCCTGTCGGGTCCCCGGCCCGGGTCCCCTGGACAGGTCGTTAACCCGGCCCCGGGTCACCGGGTCATGTCGCGCACCCGGCCTGGTTCCCAGGTTCCAGTGACCACCCCGGCACCAGGACCCCGGGTCACGTGGGGACCCCGGCCCCAGGACCCCGGGTCACGTGGGGAACCTGGCCCCAGGTCAGCGGGTCACGTGGGGACACCGGCCCCATGTGACCGGGTCACGTGGGGACACCGGCCCCAGGTGACCGGGTCACGTGGGGACCCCGGACCCAGGTCAGCGGGTCACGTGGGGACACCGGCCCCAGGTCAGCGGGTCACGTGGGGACCCCGGCCCCAGGTCAGCGGGTCACGTGGGGACACCGGCCCCAGGTCACCGGGTCACGTGGGGACCCCGGATCCAGGTCACCGGGTCAAGTGGGGACACTGGCCCCAGGTCAGCGGGTCACGTGGGGACCCCGGACCCAGGTGACCGGGTCACGTGGGGACCCCGGACCCAGGTCAGCGGGTCACGTGGGGACACTGGCCCCAGGTCACCGGGTCACGTGGGTACCCCAGACCCAGGACCCCGGGTCACGTGGGGACACCGGCCCCAGGTGACCGGGTCACGTGGGGACACCGGCCCCAGGTCACCGGGTCACGTGGGGACCCCGGACCCAGGACCCCGGGTCACGTGGGGACACCGGCCCCAGGTGACCGGGTCACGTGGGGACACTGGCCCCAGGTCACCGGGTCACGTGGGGACCCTGGACCCAGGACCCCGGGTCACGTGGGGACACCGGCCCCAGGTCAGAGGGTCACGTGTGGACACCGGCCCCAGGTCACCGGGTCACGTGTGGACCCCGGACCCAGGACCCCGGGTCACGTGGGGACACCGGCCCCAGGTCACCGGGTCACATGGGGACCCCGGATCCAGGTCACCTGGTCATGTCTGGTACCCAGCCTGGTTCCCAGGTTCCGATGACCACCCCGGCACCAGGACCCCGGGTCACGTGGGGACACCGGCCCCAGGTCACCGGGTCACGTGGGGACACCGGACCCAGGTCAGCGGGTCACGTGGGGACCCCGGACCCAGGTCAGCGGGTCACGTGGGGACACCGGCCCCAGGTCACCGTGTCAGGTCGGGACCCGGGACCTAGGTCGGGTCATGTCACGTCCCATGCCCGGGTCCCCGGGTTGGATTTTTACTCAGGCCCCGGGTCACAGGGTCATGTCGGGTCAACGGCCTGGGTACAAGGGTCTGGTGACCACCCCGACCCCAGGTCCCCGGGTCATGACGGGACACCGGACCAGGTCCCCGAGTCCGGTCGACACCACAGCCCCAGGTCACCGGGTCAGGTCGGCACCCCGGAACCAGGTCACCGGGTCATGTCGGGACCCAGCCCGGGTCCCCGGGACGGGTTTTTACCCAAGCCCCAGATCACCGGGTCCTGTCGGGTCCCCGGCCCAGGTCCCCTGGACAGGTCGTTACCCCGGCCCCGGGTCACCGGGTCATGTCGGGTCGCTGTCCCGGGTAGCAGTGTCAGGTGACCACCCCGGCCCCGGGAGACGGAGTCATACCGGGTCCCCGGCCCGGGTCCCCGGGTCAGGTGGTTACCCTGGCCCCAGGTCACCGGGTCAGGTCGGGACCCCGGACCCAGGTCCCCGGGTCGTATCGGGTCGCTGCCCCGGGTACCAGTGTCGGGTGACATCCCCGGCCCCAGGTCCCCGGGTCACGTGGTGTCCCCGGCCCGGGTCCCCGGGTTGCATCGGGACACCAGCGAAGGATCACCGGGTCCTGTCGGGTACCCAGCCCGGGTCCCCGGACAGGTCGTTAACCCGGCCCCGGGTCACCGGGTCATGTCGCGCACCCGGCCTGGTTCCCAGGTTCCGGTGACCACCCCGGCACCAGGACCCCGGGTCACGTGGGGACCCCGGCCCCAGGACCCCGGGTCACGTGGGGAACCTGGCCCCAGGTCAGCGGGTCACGTGGGGACACCGGCCCCATGTGACCGGGTCACGTGGGGACACCGGCCCCAGGTCACCGTGTCACGTGGGGACACTGGCGCCAGGTCAACGGGTCACGTGGGGACCCCGGACCCAGGACCCCGGGTCACGTGGGTACACCGGCCCCAGGTGACCGGGTCACATGGGGACACCGGCCCCAGGTCACCGGGTCACGTGGGGACCCCGGACCCAGGTCAGCGGGTCACGTGGGGACACCGGCCCCAGTTCAGAGGGTAACGTGGGGACACCGGCCCCAGGTCACCGCGTCAGGTCGGGACCCCGAACCCAGGTCCACGAGTCCGTCGACACCACAGCCCCGGGTCACCGGGTCGTGTCGGGTACCTGGCCTGGTTTCCAGGTTCCGATGACCACCCCGGCACCAGGACCCCGGGTCACGTGGGGACACCGGCCCCAGGTCACCGGGTCACGTGGGGACCCCGGACCCAGGTCAGCGGGTCACGTGGGGACCCCGGCCCCAGGTCAGCGGGTCACGTTGGGACACCGGCCCCAGGTGACCGGGTCACGTGGGGGACACCGGCCCCAGGTCACTGGGTCACGTGGGGACCCCGGCCCCAGGTCAGCAGGTCACGTGGGGACACCGGCCCCAGGTCAGCGGGTCACGTGGGGACCCCGGACCCTGGACCCCGGGTCACGTGGAGACACCGGCCCCAGGTCAGCGGGTCACGTGGGGACCCTGGCCCCAGGTCACCGGGTCACGTGGGGACCCCGGATCCAGGACCCCGGGTCACGTGGGGACACCGGCCCCAGGTGACCGGGTCACGTGGGGACCCCGGACCCAGGTCAGCGGGTCACGTGGGGACACCGGCCCCAGGTCAGCGGGTCACGTGGGGACCCCGGCCCCAGGTCAGCGGGTCACGTGGGGACACCGGCCCCAGGTCACCGGGTCACGTGGGGACCCCGGATCCAGGTCACCGGGTCAAGTGGGGACACTGGCCCCAGGTCAGCGGGTCACGTGGGGACCCCGGACCCAGGTGACCGGGTCACGTGGGGACCCCGGACCCAGGTCAGCGGGTCACGTGGGGACACTGGCCCCAGGTCACCGGGTCACGTGGGTACCCCAGACCCAGGACCCCGGGTCACGTGGGGACACCGGCCCCAGGTGACCGGGTCACGTGGGGACACCGGCCCCAGGTCACCGGGTCACGTGGGGACCCCGGACCCAGGACCCCGGGTCACGTGGGGACACCGGCCCCAGGTGACCGGGTCACGTGGGGACACCGGCCCCAGGTCACCGGGTCACGTGGGGACCCCGGATCCAGGTCACCTGGTCATGTCTGGTACCCAGCCTGGTTCCCAGGTTCCGATGACCACCCCGGCACCAGGACCCCGGGTCACGTGGGGACACCGGCCCCAGGTCAGCGGGTCACGTGGGAACCCCAGCCCCAGGTCAGCGGGTCACGTGGGGACACCGGCCCCAGGTCACCGGGTCACGTGGGGACCCCGGCCCCAGGTCAGCGGGTCACGTGGGGACACTGTCGCCAGGTCAGCGGGTCACGTGGGGACACCGGACCCAGGACCCCGGGTCACGTGGGGACACCGGCCCCAGGTGACCGGGTCACGTGGGGACACTGGCCCCAGGTCACCGGGTCACGTGGGGACCCTGGACCCAGGACCCCGGGTCACGTGGGGACACCGGCCCCAGGTCAGAGGGTCACGTGTGGACACCGGCCCCAGGTCACCGGGTCACGTGGGGACCCCGGACCCAGGACCCCGGGTCACGTGGGGACACCGGCCCCAGGTCACCGGGTCACATGGGGACCCCGGATCCAGGTCACCTGGTCATGTCTGGTACCCAGCCTGGTTCCCAGGTTCCGATGACCACCCCGGCACCAGGACCCCGGGTCACGTGGGGACACCGGCCCCAGGTCACCGGGTCACGTGGGGACACCGGACCCAGGTCAGCGGGTCACGTGGGGACCCCGGACCCAGGTCAGCGGGTCACGTGGGGACACCGGCCCCAGGTCACCGTGTCAGGTCGGGACCCGGGACCTAGGTCGGGTCATGTCACGTCCCATGCCCGGGTCCCCGGGTTGGATTTTTACTCAGGCCCCGGGTCACAGGGTCATGTCGGGTCAACGGCCTGGGTACAAGGGTCTGGTGACCACCCCGACCCCAGGTCCCCGGGTCATGACGGGACACCGGACCAGGTCCCCGAGTCCGGTCGACACCACAGCCCCAGGTCACCGGGTCAGGTCGGCACCCCGGAACCAGGTCACCGGGTCATGTCGGGACCCAGCCCGGGTCCCCGGGACGGGTTTTTACCCAAGCCCCAGATCACCGGGTCCTGTCGGGTCCCCGGCCCAGGTCCCCTGGACAGGTCGTTACCCCGGCCCCGGGTCACCGGGTCATGTCGGGTCGCTGTCCCGGGTAGCAGTGTCAGGTGACCACCCCGGCCCCGGGAGACGGAGTCATACCGGGTCCCCGGCCCGGGTCCCCGGGTCAGGTGGTTACCCTGGCCCCAGGTCACCGGGTCAGGTCGGGACCCCGGACCCAGGTCCCCGGGTCGTATCGGGTCGCTGCCCCGGGTACCAGTGTCGGGTGACATCCCCGGCCCCAGGTCCCCGGGTCACGTGGTGTCCCCGGCCCGGGTCCCCGGGTTGCATCGGGACACCAGCGAAGGATCACCGGGTCCTGTCGGGTACCCAGCCCGGGTCCCCGGACAGGTCGTTAACCCGGCCCCGGGTCACCGGGTCATGTCGCGCACCCGGCCTGGTTCCCAGGTTCCGGTGAACACCCCGGCACCAGGACCCCGGGTCACGTTGGGACACCGGCCCCAGGTGACCGGGTCACGTGGGGACACCGGCCCCAGGTCACTGGGTCACGTGGGGACCCCGGACCCAGGTCAGCAGGTCACGTGGGGACACCGGCCCCAGTTCAGAGGGTAACGTGGGGACACCGGCCCCAGGTCACTGCGTCAGGTCGGGACCCCGAACCCAGGTCCACGAGTCCGTCGACACAACAGCCCCGGGTCACCGGGTCACGTGGGGACCCCGGACCCAGGTCAGCGGGTCACGTGGGGACACCGGCCCCAGGTCAGCGGGTCACGTGGGGACCCCGGCCCCAGGTCAGCAGGTCACGTGGGGACACCGGCCCCAGGTCAGCGGGTCACGTGGGGACCCCGGCCCCAGGTCAGCGGGTCACGTGGGGACACCGGCCCCAGGTCACCGCGTCAGGTCGGGACCCCGAACCCAGGTCCACGAGTCCGTCGACACCACAGCCCCGGGTCACCGGGTCGTGTCGGGTACCTGGCCTGGTTCCCAGGTTCCGATGACCACCCCGGCACCAGGACCCCGGGTCACGTGGGGACACCGGCCCCAGGTCACCGGGTCACGTGGGGACACCGGCCCCAGGTCACCGGGTCACGTGGGGACCCCGGACCCAGGTCAGCGGGTCACGTGGGGACACCGGATCCAGGTCAGCGGGTCACGTGGGGTCACCGGCCCCAGGTCACCGCGTCAGGTCGGGACCCGGGACCTAGGTCGGGTCATGTCACGTCCCATGCCCGGGTCCCCGGGTTGGATTTTTACCCAGGCC
This sequence comes from Somateria mollissima, assembly GCA_951411735.1. NCBI lineage: Eukaryota > Metazoa > Chordata > Aves > Anseriformes > Anatidae > Somateria > Somateria mollissima. Next base: position 452,379 of record CATOCB010000101.1, on the reverse strand, counting down.
CCGGGTCACAGGGTCATGTCGGGTCAACGGCCTGGGTACAACGGTCTGGTGACCACCCCGACACCAGGTCCCCGGGTCATGCGGGACACCGGACCAGGTCCCCGAGTCCGGTCGACACCACAGCCCCAGGTCACCGGGTCAGGTCGGCACCCCGGAACCAGGTCACCGGGTCATGTCGGGACCCAGCCCGGGTCCCCGGGACGGGTTTTTACCCAAGCCCCAGATCACCGGGTCCTGTCGGGTCCCCGGCCCAGGTCCCCTGGACAGGTCGTTACCCCGGCCCCGGGTCACCGGGTCATGTCGGGTCGCTGTCCCGGGTAGCAGTGTCAGGTGACCACCCCGGCCCCGGGAGACGGAGTCATACCGGGTCCCCGGCCCGGGTCCCCGGGTCAGGTGGTTACCCTGGCCCCAGGTCACCGGGTCAGGTCGGGACCCCGGACCCAGGTCCCCGGGTCGTATCGGGTCGCTGCCCCGGGTACCAGTGTCGGGTGACATCCCCGGCCCCAGGTCCCCGGGTCACGTGGGGTCCCCGGCCCGGGTCCCCGGGTTGCATCGGGACACCAGCGAAGGATCACCGGGTCCTGTCGGGTCCCCGGCCCGGGTCCCCTGGACAGGTCGTTAACCCGGCCCCGGGTCACCGGGTCATGTCGCGCACCCGGCCTGGTTCCCAGGTTCCGGTGACCACCCCGGCACCAGGACCCCGGGTCACGTGGGGACCCCGGCCCCAGGACCCCGGGTCACGTGGGGAACCTGGCCCCAGGTCAGCGGGTCACGTGGGGACACCGGCCCCATGTGACCGGGTCACGTGGGGACACCGGCCCCAGGTCACCGTGTCACGTGGGGACACTGGCGCCAGGTCAACGGGTCACGTGGGGACCCCGGACCCAGGACCCCGGGTCACGTGGGTACACCGGCCCCAGGTGACCGGGTCACATGGGGACACCGGCCCCAGGTCACCGGGTCACGTGGGGACCCCGGACCCAGGTCAGCGGGTCACGTGGGGACACCGGCCCCAGTTCAGAGGGTAACGTGGGGACACCGGCCCCAGGTCACCGCGTCAGGTCGGGACCCCGAACCCAGGTCCACGAGTCCGTCGACACCACAGCCCCGGGTCACCGGGTCGTGTCGGGTACCTGGCCTGGTTTCCAGGTTCCGATGACCACCCCGGCACCAGGACCCCGGGTCACGTGGGGACACCGGCCCCAGGTCACCGGGTCACGTGGGGACCCCGGACCCAGGTCAGCGGGTCACGTGGGGACACCGGCCCCAGGTCAGCGGGTCACGTGGGGACCCCGGACCCTGGACCCCGGGTCACGTGGAGACACCGGCCCCAGGTCAGCGGGTCACGTGGGGACCCTGGCCCCAGGTCACCGGGTCACGTGGGGACCCCGGATCCAGGACCCCGGGTCACGTGGGGACACCGGCCCCAGGTGACCGGGTCACGTGGGGACCCCGGACCCAGGTCAGCGGGTCACGTGGGGACACCGGCCCCAGGTCAGCGGGTCACGTGGGGACCCCGGCCCCAGGTCAGCGGGTCACGTGGGGACACCGGCCCCAGGTCACCGGGTCACGTGGGGACCCCGGATCCAGGTCACCGGGTCAAGTGGGGACACTGGCCCCAGGTCAGCGGGTCACGTGGGGACCCCGGACCCAGGTGACCGGGTCACGTGGGGACCCCGGACCCAGGTCAGCGGGTCACGTGGGGACACTGGCACCAGGTCACCGGGTCACGTGGGTACCCCGGACCCAGGACCCCGGGTCACGTGGGGACACCGGCCCCAGGTGACCGGGTCACGTGGGGACACCGGCCCCAGGTCACCGGGTCACGTGGGGACCCCAGACCCAGGACCCCGGGTCACGTGGGGACACCGGCCCCAGGTGACCGGGTCACGTGGGGACACCGGCCCCAGGTCACCGGGTCACGTGGGGACCCCGGATCCAGGTCACCTGGTCATGTCTGGTACCCAGCCTGGTTCCCAGGTTCCGATGACCACCCCGGCACCAGGACCCCGGGTCACGTGGGGACACCGGCCCCAGGTCACCGGGTCACGTGGGGACCCCGGACCCAGGTCAGCGGGTCACGTGGGGACACCGGCCCCAGGTCAGCGGGTCACGTGGGGACCCTGGACCCTGGACCCCGGGTCACGTGGAGACACCGGCCCCAGGTCAGCGGGTCACGTGGGGACCCTGGCCCCAGGTCACCGGGTCACGTGGGGACCCCGGATCCAGGACCCCGGGTCACGTGGGGACACCGGCCCCAGGTGACCGGGTCACGTGGGGACCCCGGACCCAGGTCAGCGGGTCACGTGGGGACACCGGCCCCAGGTCAGCGGGTCACGTGGGGACCCCGGCCCCAGGTCAGCGGGTCACGTGGGGACACCGGCCCCAGGTCACCGGGTCACGTGGGGACCCCGGATCCAGGTCACCGGGTCAAGTGGGGACACTGGCCCCAGGTCACCGGGTCACGTGGGGACCCCGGACCCAGGTGACCGGGTCACGTGGGGACCCCGGACCCAGGTCAGCGGGTCACGTGGGGACACTGGCCCCAGGTCACCGGGTCACGTGGGTACCCCGGACCCAGGACCCCGGGTCACGTGGGGACACCGGCCCCAGGTGACCGGGTCACGTGGGGACACCGGCCCCAGGTCACCGGGTCACGTGGGGACCCCGGACCCAGGTCAGCGGGTCACGTGGGGACACCGGCCCCAGGTGACCGGGTCACGTGGGGACACCGGCCCCAGGTCACCGGGTCACGTGGGGACCCCGGATCCAGGTCACCTGGTCATGTCTGGTACCCAGCCTGGTTCCCAGGTTCCGATGACCACCCCGGCACCAGGACCCCGGGTCACGTGGGGACACCGCCCCCAGGTGACCGGGTCACGTGGGGACACCGGCCCCAGGTCAGCGGGTCACGTGGGGACCCCGGACCCAGGTCAGCGGGTCACGTGGGGACACCGGCCCCAGGTCACCGCGTCAGGTCGGGACCCGGGACCTAGGTCGGGTCATGTCACGTCCCATGCCCGGGTCCCCGGGTTGGATTTTTACCCAGGCCCCGGGTCACAGGGTCATGTCGGGTCAACGGCCTGGGTACAACGGTCTGGTAACCACCCCGACCCCGGGTCCCCTGGTCATGCGGGACACCGGACCAGGTCCCCGAGTCCGGTCGACACCACAGCCCCAGGTCACCGGGTCAGATCGGCACCCTGGAACCAGGTCACCGGGTCCTGTCGGGTCCCCGGCCCAGGTCCCCTGGACAGGTCGTTACCCCGGCCCCGGGTCACCGGGTCATGTCGGGTCGCTGTCCCGGGTAGCAGTGTCAGGTGACCACCCCGGCCCCGGGAGACGGAGTCATACCGGGTCCCCGGCCCGGGTCCCCGGGTCAGGTGGTTACCCTGGCCCCAGGTCAGCGGGTCACGTGGGGACCCCGGCCCCAGGACCCCGGGTCACGTGGGGACACCGGCCCCAGGTCACCGGGTCACGTGGGGACACCGGCCCCAGGTCACCGGGTCAGGTCGGCACCCCGGACCCAGGTCGGGTCATGTCACGTCCCATGCCCGGGTCCCCGGGTTGGATTTTTACTCAGGCCCCGGGTCACAGGGTCATGTCGGGTCAACGGCCTGGGTACAACGGTCTGGTAACCACCCCGACCCCGGGTCCCCTGGTCATGCGGGACACCGGACCAGGTCCCCGAGTCCGGTCGACACCACAGCCCCAGGTCACCGGGTCACGTCGGCACCCCGGACCCAGGTCACCGGGTCATGCCGGGACCCCGGCCCAGGTCCCCTGGACAGGTCGTTAACCCGGCCCCGGGTCACCGGGTCATGTTGCGCACCCGGCCTGGTTCCCAGGTTCCGATGACCACCCCGGCACCAGGACCCCGGGTCACGTGGGGACACCGGCCCCAGGTCACCGGGTCACGTGGGGACACCGGCCCCAGGTCACCGGGTCACGTGGGGACCCCGGACCCAGGTCAGCGGGTCACGTGGGGACACCGGCCCCAGTTCAGAGGGTCACGTGGGGACACCGGCTCCAGGTCACCGCGTCAGGTCGGGACCCCGAACCCAGGTCCACGAGTCCGTCGACACCAAAGCGCCGGGTCACCGGGTCGTGTCGGGTACCTGGCCTGGTTCCCAGGTTCCGATGACCACCCCGGCACCAGGACCCCGGGTCACGTGGGGACACCGGCCCCAGGTGACCGGGTCACGTGGGGACACCGGCCCCAGGTCAGCGGGTCACGTGGGGACCCCGGACCCAGGTCAGCGGGTCACGTGGGGTCACCGGCCCCAGGTCACCGCGTCAGGTCGGGACCCGGGACCTAGGTCGGGTCATGTCACGTCCCATGCCCGGGTCCCCGGGTTGGATTTTTACCCAGGCCCCGGGTCACAGGGTCATGTCGGGTCAACGGCCTGGGTACAACGGTCTGGTGACCACCCCGACACTAGGTCCCCGGGTCATGTGGGACACCGGACCAGGTACCTGTGTCCGGTCGACACCACAGCCCCAGGTCACCGGGTCAGGTCGGCACCCCGGAACCAGGTCCCCGGGTCGTATCGGGTCGCTGCCCCGGGTACCAGTGTCGGGTGACATCTCCGGCCCCAGGTCCCCGGATCACGTGGGGTCCCCGGCCCGGGTCCCCGGGTTGCATCGGGACACCAGCGAAGGATCACCGGGTCCTGTCGGGTCCCCGGCCCGGGTCCCCTGGACAGGTCGTTAACCCGGCCCCGGGTCACCGGGTCATGTCGCGCACCCGGCCTGGTTCCCAGGTTCCGGTGACCACCCCGGCACCAGGACCCCGGGTCACGTTGGGGACACCGGCCCCAGGTCAGCGGGTCACGTGGGGACCCTGGCCCCAGGTCAGCGGGTCACGTGGGGACACCGGCCCCAGGTAACCGGGTCACGTGGGGACACCGGTCCCAGGTCACCGGGTCAGGTCGGCACCCCGGACCCAGGTCGGGTCATGTCACGTCCCATGCCCGGGTCCCCGGGTTGGATTTTTACTCAGGCCCCGGGTCACAGGGTCATGTCGGGTCAACGGCCTGGGTACAACGGTCTGGTGACCACCCCGACCCCGGGTCCCCTGGTCATGCGGGACACCAGACCAGGTCCCCGAGTCCGGTCGACACCACAGCCCCAGGTCACCGGGTCAGGTCGGCACCCCGGAACCAGGTCACCGGGTCATGTCGGGACCCAGCCCGGGTCCCCGGGACGGGTTTTTACCCAAGCCCCAGATCACCGGGTCCTGTCGGGTCCCCGGCCCAGGTCCCCTGGACAGGTCGTTACCCCGGCCCCGGGTCACCGGGTCATGTCGGGTCGCTGTCCCGGGTAGCAGTGTCAGGTGACCACCCCGGCCCCGGGAGACGGAGTCATACCGGGTCCCCGGCCCGGGTCCCCGGGTCAGGTGGTTACCCTGGCCCCAGGTCACCGGGTCAGGTCGGGACCCCGGACCCAGGTCCCCGGGTCATATCGGGTCGCTGCCCCGGGTACCAGTGTCGGGTGACATCCCCGGCCCCAGGTCCCCGGGTCACGTGGGGTCCCCGGCCCGGGTCCCCGGGTTGCATCGAGACACCAGCGAAGGATCACCGGGTCCTGTCAGGTCAACGGCCTGGGTACAACGGTCTGGTGACCACCCCGACCCCGGGTCCCCTGGTCATGCGGGACACCGGACCAGGTCCCCGAGTCCGGTCGACACCACAGCCCCAGGTCACCGGGTCAGGTCGGCACCCCGGAACCAGGTCACCGGGTCATGCCGGGATCCCGGCCCAGGTCCCCTGGACAGGTCGTTAACCCGGCCCCGGGTCACCGGGTCATGTCGCGCACCCGGCCTGGTTCCCAGGTTCCGATGACCACCCCGGCACCAGGACCCCGGGTCATGTGGGGACCCCGGCCCCAGGTGACCGGGTCACGTGGGGACACCGGCCCCAGGTCACCGGGTCACGTGGGGACCCCGGACCCAGGTCAGCGGGTCACGTGGGGACACCGGCTCCAGGTCACCGGGTCAGGTCGGGACCCCGGACCCAGGTCGGGTCATGTCACATCCCATGCCCGGGTCCCCGGGTTGGATTTTTACTCAGGCACTGGGTCACAGGGTCATGTCGGGTCAACGGCCTGGGTACATCGGTCTGGTGACCACCCCGACACCAGGTCCCCGGGTCATGACGGGACACCGGACCAGGTCCCCGAGTCCGGTCGACACCACAGCCCCAGGTCACCGGGTCAGGTCGGCACCCCGGAACCAGGTCACCGGGTCATGTCGGGACCCAGCCCGGGTCCCCGGGACGGGTCGTTACCCCAGCCCCGGGTCACCGGGTCAGGTTGGGACCCCGGACCCAAGTCCCCGGGTCGTATCGGGTCGCAGCCCAGGGTACCAGTGTCGGGTGACATCCCCGGCCCCAGGTCCCCGGGTCACGTGGGGTCCCCGGCCCGGGTCCCCGGGTTGCATCGGGACACCAGCGAAGGATCACCGGGTCCTGTCGGGTCCCCGGCCCGGGTCCCCTGGACAGGTCGTTAACCCGGCCACGGGTCACCGGGTCATGTCGCGCACCCGGCCTGGTTCCCAGGTTCCGGTGACCACCCCGGCACCAGGACCCCGGGTCACGTGGGGACACCGGACCCAGGTGACCGGGTCACGTGGGGACACCGGCCCCAGGTCACCGGGTCACGTGGGGACCCCGGACCCAGGTCAGCGGGTCACGTGGGGACACCGGCCCCAGGTCAGAGGGTCACGTGGGGACACCGGCCCCAGGTCAGCGGGTCACGTGGGGACACCGGCCCCAGGTGACCGGGTCACGTGGGGACACCGGCCCCAGGTGACCGGGTCACGTGGGGACACCGGCCCCAGGTCACCGGGTCACGTGGGGACCCCGGATCCAGGACCCCGGGTCACGTGGGGACACCGGCCCCAGGTCACCGGGTCACGTGGGGACACCGGCCCCAGGTCACCGGGTCACGTGGGGACCCCGGACCCAGGTCAGCGGGTCACGTGGGGACACCGGCCCCAGGTGACCGGGTCACGTGGGGACCCCGGATCCAGGACCACGGGTCACGTGGGGACACCGGCCCCAGGTGACCGGGTCACGTGGGGATACCGGCCCCAGGACCCCGGGTCACGTGGGGACACCGGCCCCAGGTCACCGGGTCACGTGGGGACCCCGGCCCCAGGTCAGCGGGTCACGTGGGGACACCGGCCCCAGGTCACCGCGTCAGGTCGGGACCCGGGACCTAGGTCGGGTCATGTCACGTCCCATGCCCGGGTCCCCGGGTTGGATTTTTACCCAGGCCCCGGGTCACAGGGTCATGTCGGGTCAACGGCCTGGGTACAACGGTCTGGTGACCACCCCGACACCAGGTCCCCGGGTCATGCGGGACACCGGACCAGGTCCCCGTGTCCGGTCGACACCACAGCCCCAGGTCACCGGGTCAGGTCGGCACCCCGGAACCAGGTCACCGGGTCATGTCGGGACCCAGCCCGGGTCCCCGGGACGGGTTTTTACCCAAGCCCCAGATCACAGGGTCCTGTCGGGTCCCCGGCCCAGGTCCCCTGGACAGGTCGTTACCCCGGCCCCGGGTCACCGGGTCATGTCGGGTCGCTGTCCCGGGTAGCAGTGTCAGGTGACCACCCCGGCCCCGGGAGACGGAGTCATACCGGGTCCCCGGCCCGGGTCCCCGGGTCAGGTGGTTACCCTGGCCCCAGGTCACCGGGTCAGGTCGGGACCCCGGACCCAGGTCCCCGGGTCATATCGGGTCGCTGCCCCGGGTACCAGTGTCGGGTGACATCCCCGGCCCCAGGTCCCCGGGTCACGTGGGGTCCCCGGCCCGGGTCCCCGGGTTGCATCGAGACACCAGCGAAGGATCACCGGGTCCTGTCAGGTCAACGGCCTGGGTACAACGGTCTGGTGACCACCCCGACCCCGGGTCCCCTGGTCATGCGGGACACCGGACCAGGTCCCCGAGTCCGGTCGACACCACAGCCCCAGGTCACCGGGTCAGGTCGGCACCCCGGAACCAGGTCACCGGGTCATGCCGGGATCCCGGCCCAGGTCCCCTGGACAGGTCGTTAACCCGGCCCCGGGTCACCGGGTCATGTCGCGCACCCGGCCTGGTTCCCAGGTTCCGATGACCACCCCGGCACCAGGACCCCGGGTCATGTGGGGACCCCGGCCCCAGGTGACCGGGTCACGTGGGGACACCGGCCCCAGGTCACCGGGTCACGTGGGGACCCCGGACCCAGGTCAGCGGGTCACGTGGGGACACCGGCTCCAGGTCACCGGGTCAGGTCGGGACCCCGGACCCAGGTCGGGTCATGTCACATCCCATGCCCGGGTCCCCGGGTTGGATTTTTACTCAGGCACTGGGTCACAGGGTCATGTCGGGTCAACGGCCTGGGTACAAGGGTCTGGTGACCACCCCGACCCCAGGTCCCCGGGTCATGACGGGACACCGGACCAGGTCCCCGAGTCCGGTCGACACCACAGCCCCAGGTCACCGGGTCAGGTCGGCACCCCGGAACCAGGTCACCGGGTCATGTCGGGACCCAGCCCGGGTCCCCGGGACGGGTCGTTACCCCAGCCCCGGGTCACCGGGTCAGGTTGGGACCCCGGACCCAAGTCCCCGGGTCGTATCGGGTCGCAGCCCAGGGTACCAGTGTCGGGTGACATCCCCGGCCCCAGGTCCCCGGGTCACGTGGGGTCCCCGGCCCGGGTCCCCGGGTTGCATCGGGACACCAGCGAAGGATCACCGGGTCCTGTCGGGTCCCCGGCCCGGGTCCCCTGGACAGGTCGTTAACCCGGCCACGGGTCACCGGGTCATGTCGCGCACCCGGCCTGGTTCCCAGGTTCCGGTGACCACCCCGGCACCAGGACCCCGGGTCACGTGGGGACACCGGACCCAGGTGACCGGGTCACGTGGGGACACCGGCCCCAGGTCACCGGGTCACGTGGGGACCCCGGACCCAGGTCAGCGGGTCACGTGGGGACACCGGCCCCAGGTCAGAGGGTCACGTGGGGACACCGGCCCCAGGTCAGCGGGTCACGTGGGGACACCGGCCCCAGGTGACCGGGTCACGTGGGGACACCGGCCCCAGGTGACCGGGTCACGTGGGGACACCGGCCCCAGGTCACCGGGTCACGTGGGGACCCCGGATCCAGGACCCCGGGTCACGTGGGGACACCGGCCCCAGGTCACCGGGTCACGTGGGGACACCGGCCCCAGGTCACCGGGTCACGTGGGGACCCCGGACCCAGGTCAGCGGGTCACGTGGGGACACCGGCCCCAGGTGACCGGGTCACGTGGGGACCCCGGATCCAGGACCACGGGTCACGTGGGGACACCGGCCCCAGGTGACCGGGTCACGTGGGGACACCGGCCCCAGGACCCCGGGTCACGTGGGGACACCGGCCCCAGGTCACCGGGTCACGTGGGGACCCCGGATCCAGGTCAGCGGGTCACGTGGGGTCACCGGCCCCAGGTTACCGCGTCAGGTCGGGACCCGGGACCTAGGTCGGGTCATGTCACGTCCCATGCCCGGGTCCCCGGGTTGGATTTTTACCCAGGCCCCGGGTCACAGGGTCATGTCGGGTCAACGGCCTGGGTACAACGGTCTGGTGACCACCCCGACACCAGGTCCCCGGGTCATGCGGGACACCGGACCAGGTCCCCGTGTCCGGTCGACACCACAGCCCCAGGTCACCGGGTCAGGTCGGCACCCCGGAACCAGGTCACCGGGTCATGTCGGGACCCAGCCCGGGTCCCCGGGACGGGTTTTTACCCAAGCCCCAGATCACAGGGTCCTGTCGGGTCCCCGGCCCAGGTCCCCTGGACAGGTCGTTACCCCGGCCCCGGGTCACCGGGTCATGTCGCGCACCAGGCCTGGTTCCCAGGTTCCGGTGACCACCCCGGCACCAGGACCCCGGATCACGTGGGGACACCGGCCCCAGGTCAGCGGGTAACGTGGGGACCCCGGCCCCAGGTCAGCGGGTCACGTGGGGACACCGGCCCCAGGTCACCGCGTCAGGTCGGGACCCCGAACCCAGGTCCACGAGTCCGTCGACACCACAGCGCCGGGTCACCGGGTCGTGTCGGGTACCTGGCCTGGTTCCAAGGTTCCGATGACCACCCCGGCACCAGGACCCCGGGTCACGTGGGGACTCCGGCCCCAGGTGACCGGGTCACGTCGGGACACCGGCCCCAGGTCACCGGGTCACGTGGGGACCCCAGACCAAAGTCAGCGGGTCACGTGGGGACACCGGCCCCAGGTCACCAGGTCACGTGGGGACACCGGCCCCAGGACCCCGGGTCACGTGGGGACACCGGCCCCAGGTCACCGGGTCACGTGGGGACACCGGCCCCAGGTCACCGGGTCACGTGGGGACCCCGGATCCAGGACCCCGGGTCACGTGGGGACACCGGCCCAGGGTCAGCGGGTCACGTGGGGACCCCGGCCCCAGGTGACCGGGTCACGTGGGGACACCGGCCCCAGGTCAGCGGGTCACGTGGGGACCCCGGCCCCAGGTCAGCGGGTCACGTGGGGACACCGGCCCCAGGTCACCGGGTCACGTGGGGACCCCGGACCCAGGTCAGCGGGTCACGTGGGGACACTGGCGCCAGGTCAGCGGGTCACGTGGGGACACCGGACCCAGGACCACGGGTCACGTGGGGACACCGGCCCCAGGTCACCGGGTCACGTGGGGACCCCGGACCCTGGACCCCGGGTCACGTGGGGACACCGGCCCCAGGTGACCGGGTCACGTGGGGACACCGGCCCCAGGTCACCGGGTCACGTGGGGACCCCGGACCCTGGACCCCGGGTCACGTGGGGACACCGGCCCCAGGTCACCGGGTCACGTGGGGACACCGGCCCCAGGTCACCTGGTCATGTCTGGTACCCAGCCTGGTTCCCAGGTTCCGATGACCACCCCGGCACCAGGACCCCGGGTCACGTGGGGACACCGGCCCCAGGACCCCGGGTCACGTGGGGACACCGGACCCAGGTCAGCAGGTCACGTGGGGACACCGGCCCCAGTTCAGAGGGTAACGTGGGGACACCGGCCCCAGGTCACTGCGTCAGGTCGGGACCCCGAACCCAGGTCCACGAGTCCGTCGACACAACAGCCCCGGGTCACCGGGTCACGTGGGGACCCCGGACCCAGGTCAGCGGGTCACGTGGGGACACCGGCCCCAGGTCAGCGGGTCACGTGGGGACCCCGGCCCCAGGTCACCGGGTCACGTGGGGACACCGGCCCCAGGTCAGCGGGTAACGTGGGGACCCCGGCCCCAGGTCAGCGGGTCACGTGGGGACACCGGCCCCAGGTCACCGCGTCAGGTCGGGACCCCGAACCCAGGTCCACGAGTCCGTCAACACCACAGCCCCGGGTCACCGGGTCGTGTCGGGTACCTGGCCTGGTTCCCAGGTTCCGATGACCACCCCGGCACCAGGACCCCGGGTCACGTGGGGACACCGGCCCCAGGTCACCGGGTCACGTGGGGACACCGGCCCCAGGTCACCGGGTCACGTGGGGACCCCGGACCCAGGTCAGCGGGTCACGTGGGGACACCGGCCCCAGGTCAGCGGGTCACGTGGGGACACCGGATCCAGGTCAGCGGGTCACGTGGGGTCACCGGCCCCAGGTCACCGCGTCAGGTCGGGACCCGGGACCTAGGTCGGGTCATGTCACGTCCCATGCCCGGGTCCCCGGGTTGGATTTTTACCCAGGCCCCGGGTCACAGGGTCATGTCGGGTCAACGGCCTGGGTACAACGGTCTGGTGACCACCCCGACACCAGGTCCCCGGGTCATGCGGGACACCGGACCAGGTCCCCGAGTCCGGTCGACACCACAGCCCCAGGTCACCGGGTCATGTCGGGACCCAGCCCGGGTCCCCGGGACGGGTTTTTACCCAAGCCCCAGATCACCGGGTCCTGTCGGGTCCCCGGCCCAGGTCCCCTGGACAGGTCGTTACCCCGGCCCCGGGTCACCGGGTCATGTCGGGTCGCTGTCCCGGGTAGCAGTGTCAGGTGACCACCCCGGCCCCGGGAGACGGAGTCATACCGGGTCCCCGGCCCGGGTCCCCGGGTCAGGTGGTTACCCTGGCCCCAGGTCACCGGGTCACGTCGGGACCCCGGACCCAGGTCCCCGGGTCGTATCGGGTCGCTGCCCCGGGTACCAGTGTCGGGTGACATCCCCGGCCCCAGGTCCCCGGGTCACGTGGTGTCCCCGGCCCGGGTCCCCGGGTTGCATCGGGACACCAGCGAAGGATCACCGGGTCCTGTCGGGTCCCCGGCCCGGGTCCCCTGGACAGGTCGTTAACCCGGCCCCGGGTCACCGGGTCATGTCGCGCACCCGGCCTGGTTCCCAGGTTCCGGTGACCACCCCGGCACCAGGACCCCGGGTCACGTGGGGACACCGGCCCCAGGTGACCGGGTCACGTGGGGACCCTGGCCCCAGGTCAGCGGGTCACGTGGGGACACCGGCCCCAGGTGACCGGGTCACGAGGGGACACCGGCCCCAGGTCACCGGGTCACGTGGGGACACTGGCGCCAGGTCAACGGGTCACGTGGGGACCCCGGACCCAGGACCCCGGGTCACGTGGGGACACCGGCACCAGGTGACCGGGTCACATGGGGACACCGGCCCCAGGTCACCGGGTCACGTGGGGACCCCGGACCCAGGTCAGCGGGTCACGTGGGGACACCGGCCCCAGTTCAGAGGGTAACGTGGGGACACCGGCCCCAGGTCACCGCGTCAGGTCGGGACCCCGAACCCAGGTCCACGAGTCCGTCGACACCACAGCGCCGGGTCACCGGGTCGTGTCGGGTACCTGGCCTGGTTTCCAGGTTCCGATGACCACCCCGGCACCAGGACCCCGGGTCACGTGGGGACACCGGCCCCAGGTCACCGGGTCACGTGGGGACCCCGGACCCAGGTCAGCGGGTCACGTGGGGACACCGGCCCCAGGTCAGCGGGTCACGTGGGGACCCCGGACCCTGGACCCCGGGTCACGTGGGGACACCGGCCCCAGGTCAGCGGGTCACGTGGGGACCCCGGACCCAGGTCACCGGGTCACGTGGGGACCCCGGATCCAGGACCCCGGGTCACGTGGGGACACCGGCCCCAGGTGACCGGGTCACGTGGGGACCCCGGACCCAGGTCAGCGGGTCACGTGGGGACACCGGCCCCAGGTCAGCGGGTCACGTGGGGACCCCGGCCCCAGGTCAGCGGGTCACGTGGGGACACCGGCCCCAGGTCACCGGGTCACGTGGGGACCCCGGATCCAGGTCACCGGGTCAAGTGGGGACACTGGCCCCAGGTCACCGGGTCACGTGGGGACACCGGCCCCAGGTGACCGGGTCACGTGGGGACCCCGGACCCAGGTCAGCGGGTCACGTGGGGACACTGGCCCCAGGTCACCGGGTCACGTGGGTACCCCGGACCCAGGACCCCGGGTCACGTGGGGACACCGGCCCCAGGTGACCGGGTCACGTGGGGACACCGGCCCCAGGTCACCGGGTCACGTGGGGACCCCGGATCCAGGTCACCTGGTCATGTCTGGTACCCAGCCTGGTTCCCAGGTTCCGATGACCACCCCGGCACCAGGACCCCGGGTCACGGGGGACACCGGCCCCAGGTGACTGGGTCACGTGGGGACACCGGCCCCAGGTCACCGGTTCACGTGGGGACCCCGGACCCTGGACCCCGGGTCACGTGGGGACACCGGCCCCAGGTGATCGGGTCACGTGGGGACCCCGGACCCAGGTCAGCGGCTCACGTGGGGTCACCGGCCCCAGGTCACCGCGTCAGGTCGGGACCCGGGACCTAGGTCGGGTCATGTCACGTCCCATGCCCGGGTCCCCGGGTTGGATTTTTACCCAGGCCCCTGGTCACAGGGTCATGTCGGGTCAACGGCCTGGGTACAACGGTCTGGTGACCACCCCGACACCAGGTCCCCGGGTCATGCGGGACACCGGACCAGGTACCTGTGTCCGGTCGACACCACAGCCCCAGGTCACCGGGTCAGGTCGGCACCCCGGAACCAGGTCCCCGGGTCGTATCGGGTCGCTGCCCCGGGTACCAGTGTCGGGTGACATCCCCGGCCCCAGGTCCCCGGGTCACGTGGGGTCCCCGGCCCGGGTCTCCGGGTTGCATCGGGACACCAGCGAAGGATCACCGGGTCCTGTCGGGTCCCCGGCCCGGGTCCCCTGGACAGGTCGTTAACCCGGCCCCGGGTCACCGGGTCATGTCGCGCACCCGGCCTGGTTCCCAGGTTCCGGTGACCACCCCGGCACCAGGACCCCGGGTCACGTTGGGGACACCGGCCCCAGGTCAGCGGGTCACGTGGGGACCCTGGCCCCAGGTCAGCGGGTCACGTGGGGACACCGGCCCCAGGTAACCGGGTCACGTGGGGACACCGGTCCCAGGTCACCGGGTCAGGTCGGCACCCCGGACCCAGGTCGGGTCATGTCACGTCCCATGCCCGGGTCCCCGGGTTGGATTTTTACTCAGGCCCCGGGTCACAGGGTCATGTCGGGTCAACGGCCTGGGTACAACGGTCTGGTGACCACCCCGACCCCGGGTCCCCTGGTCATGCGGGACACCAGACCAGGTCCCCGAGTCCGGTCGACACCACAGCCCCAGGTCACCGGGTCAGGTCGGCACCCCGGAACCAGGTCACCGGGTCATGCCGGGATCCCGGCCCAGGTCCCCTGGACAGGTCGTTACCCCGGCCCCGGGTCACCGGGTCATGTCGCGCACCCGGCCTGGTTCCCAGGTTCCGATGACCACCCCGGCACCAGGACCCCGGGTCACGTGGGGACACCGGCCCAAGGTGACCGGGTCACGTGGGGACACCTGCCCCAGGTCACCGGGTCACGTGGGGACACCGGCCCCAGGTCAGCGGGTCACGTGGGGACCCCGGCCCCAGGTCAGCGGGTCACGTGGGGACACCGGCCCCATGTCAGCGGGTCACGTGGGGACCCCGGCCCCAGGTCACCGGGTCACGTGGGGACCCCGGACCCAGGTCAGCGGGTCACGTGGGGACACCGGCCCCAGGTCACCGGGTCACGTGGGGACCCCGGACCCTGGACCCCGGGTCACGTGGGGACACTGGCCCCAGGTGACCGGGTCACGTGGGGACACCGGATCCAGGTCAGCGGGTCACGTGGGGTCACCGGCCCCAGGTCACCGCGTCAGGTCGGGACTCGGGACCTAGGTCGGGTCATGTCACGTCCCATGCCCGGGTCCCCGGGTTGGATTTTTACCCAGGCCCCGGGTCACAGGGTCATGTCGGGTCAACGGCCTGGGTACAACGGTCTGGTGACCACCCCAACACCAGGTCCCCGGGTCATGCGGGACACCGGACCAGGTCCCCGTGTCCGGTCGACACCACAGCCCCAGGTCACCGGGTCAGGTCGGCACCCCGGAACCAGGTCACCGGGTCATGTCGGGACCCAGCCCGGGTCCCCGGGACGGGTCGTTACCCCGGCCCCGGGTCACCGGGTCAGGTCGGTACCCCGGACCCAAGTCCCCGGGTCGTATCGGGTCGCTGCCCAGGGTACCAGTGTCGGGTGACATCCCCGGCCCCAGGTCCCCGGGTCACGTGGGGTCCCCGGCCCGGGTCCCCGGGTTGCATCGGGACACCAGCGAAGGATCACCGGGTCCTGTCGGGTCCCCGGCCCGGGTCCCATGGACAGGTCGTTAACCCGGCCACGGGTCACCGGGTCATGTCGCGCACCCGGCCTGGTTCCCAGGTTCCGGTGACCACCCCGGCACCAGGACCCCGGGTCACGTGGGGACACCGGCCCCAGGTCACCGGGTCACGTGGGGACACCGGCCCCAGGTCACCGGGTCACTTGGGGACCCCGGACCCAGGTCAGCAGGTCACGTGGGGACACCGGCCCCAGGTGACCGGGTCACGTGGGGACCCCGGCCCCAGGTCAGCGGGTCACGTGGGGACACCGGCCCCAGGTGACCGGGTCACGTGGGGACACCGGCCCCAGGTCACCGGGTCACGTGGGGACCCCGGACCCAGGTCAGCGGGTCACGTGGGGACACCGGCCCCAGGTCAGAGGGTCACGTGGGGACACCGGCCCCAGGTCAGCGGGTCACGTGGGGACACCGGCCCCAGTTCAGCGGGTCACGTGGGGACCCAGGCCCCAGGTCAGCGGGTCACGTGGGGACACCGGCCCCAGGTCACTGCGTCAGGTCGGGACCCCGAACCCAGGTCCACGAGTCCGTCGACACCACAGCCCCGGGTCACCGGGTCGTGTCGGGTACCTGGCCTGGTTCCCAGGTTCCGATGACCACCCCGGCACCAGGACCCCGGGTCACGTGGGGACACCGGCCCCAGGTGACCGGGTCACGTGAGGACACCGGCCCCAGGTCACCGGGTCACGTGGGGACCCCGGACCCAGGTCAGCGGGTCACGTGGGGACACCGGCCCCAGGTCACCGGGTCACGTGGGGACACCGGACCCTGGACCCCGGGTCACGTGGGGACCCCGGCCCCAGGTCAGCGGGTCACGTGGGGACACCGGCCCCAGGTCACCGGGTCACGTGGGGACCCCGGACCCAGGTCAGCGGGTCACGTGGGGACACCGGCCCCAGGTCAGAGGGTCACGTGGGGACACCGGCCCCAGGTCAGCGGGTCACGTGGGGACACCGGCCCCAGTACAGCGGGTCACGTGGGGACCCAGCCCGGGTCCCCGGGACGGGTTTTTACCCAAGCCCCAGATCACCGGGTCCTGTCGGGTCCCCGGCCCAGGTCCCCTGGACAGGTCGTTACCCCGGCCCCGGGTCACCGGGTCCTGTCGGGTCGCTGTCCCGGGTAGCAGTGTCAGGTGACCACCCCGGCCCCGGGAGACGGAGTCATACCGGGTCCCCGGCCCGGGTCCCCGGGTCAGGTGGTTACCCTGGCCCCAGGTCACCGGGTCAGGTCGGGACCCCGAACCCAGGTCCCCGGGTGGTATCGGGTCGCTGCCCCGGGTACCAGTGTCGGGTGACATCCCCGGCCCCAGGTCCCCGGGTCACGTGGGGTCCCCGGCACGGGTCCCCGGGTTGCATCGGGACACCAGCGAAGGATCACCGGGTCCTGTCGGGTACCCAGCCCGGGTCCCCGGACAGGTCGTTAACCCGGCCCCGGGTCACCGGGTCATGTTGCGCACCCGGCCTGGTTCCCAGGTTCCGGTGACCACCCCGGCACCAGGACCCCGGGTCACGTTGGGACACCGGCCCCAGGTGACCGGGTCACGTGGGGACACCGGCCCCAGGTCACTGTGTCACGTGGGGACCCCGGACCCAGGTCAGCAGGTCACGTGGGGACACCGGCCCCAGGTCAGAGGGTCACGTGGGGACACCGGCCCCAGGTCACTGCGTCAGGTCGGGACCCCGAACCCAGGTCCACGAGTCCGTCGACACAACAGCCCCGGGTCACCGGGTCACGTGGGGACCCCGGACCCAGGTCAGCGGGTCACGTGGGGACACCGGCCCCAGGTCAGCGGGTCACGTGGGGACCCCGGCCCCAGGTCAGAGGGTCACGTGGGGACCCCGGCCCCAGGTCAGCGGGTCACGTGGGGACACCGGCCCCAGGTCACCGCGTCAGGTCGGGACCCCGAACCCAGGTCCACGAGTCCGTCGACACCACAGCCCCGGGTCACCGGGTCGTGTCGGGTACCTGGCCTGGTTCCCAGGTTCCGATGACCACCCCGGCACCAGGACCCCGGGTCACGTTGGGACACCGGCCCCAGGTGACAGGGTCACGTGGGGACACCGGCCCAGGTCACCGGGTCACGTGGGGACACCGGCCACAGGTCAGAGGGTCACGTGGGGACACCGGCCCCAGGTCAGCGGGTCACGTGGGGACACCGGCCCCAGGTTAGCGGGTCACGTGGGGACCCCGGCCCCAGGTCAGCGGGTCACGAGGGGACACCGGCCCCAGGTCACTGCGTCAGGTCGGGACCGCGAACCCAGGTCCACGAGTCCGTCGACACCACAGCGCCGGGTCACCGGGTCGTGTCGGGTACCTGGCCTGGTTCCCAGGTTCCGATGACCACCCCGGCACCAGGACCCCGGGTCACGTGGGGACACTGGCCCCAGGTCACCGGGTCACGTGGGGACACCGGCCCCAGGTCACCGGGTCACGTGGGGACCCCGGACCCAGGTCAGCTGGTCACGTGGGGACACCGGCCCCAGGTCACAGGGTCACGTGGGGACACCGGCCCCAGGACCCCGGGTCACGTGGGGACACCGGCCCCAGGTGACCGGGTCACGTGGGGAAACCGGCCCCAGGTCAGCGGGTCACGTGGGGACACCGGCCCCAGGTCATTGGGTCACGTGGGGACCCCGGATCTAGGTCACCGGGTCACGTGGGGACCCCGGACCCAGGACCCCGGGTCACGTGGGGACACCGGCCCCAGGTGACCGGGTCACGTGGGGACACCGGACCCAGGTCACCGGGTCACGTGGGGACCCCGGACCCAGGACCCCGGGTCACGTGGGGACACAGGCCCCAGGTGACCGGGTCACGTGGGGTCACCGGCCCCAGGTCACCGGGTCACGTGGGGACCCCGGACCCAGGACCCCGGGTCACGTGGGGACACCGGCCCCAGGTGACCGGGTCACGTGGGGACACCGGCCCCAGGTCACCGGGTCACGTGGGGACCCCGGACCCAGGTCAGCGGGTCACGTGGGGACACCGGCCCCAGGTCACCGGGTCACGTGGGGACCCCGGACCCAGGTCAGCGGGTCACGTGGGGACACCGGCCCCAGGTCACCGTGTCAGGTCGGGACCCGGGACCTAGGTCGGGTCATGTCACGTCCCATGCCCGGGTCCCCGGGTTGGATTTTTACTCAGGCCCCGGGTCACAGGGTCATGTCGGGTCAACGGCCTGGGTACAACGGTCTGGTGACCACCCCGACCCCAGGTCCCCGGGTCATGACGGGACACCGGACCAGGTCCCCGAGTCCGGTCGACACCACAGCCCCAGGTCACCGGGTCACGTCGGCACCCCGGAACCAGGTCACCGGGTCATGTCGGGACCCAGCCCGGGTCCCCGGGACGGGTTTTTACCCAAGCCCCAGATCACCGGGTCCTGTCGGGTCCCCGGCCCAGGTCCCCTGGACAGGTCGTTACCCCGGCCCCGGGTCACCGGGTCATGTCGGGTCGCTGTCCTGGGTAGCAGTGTCAGGTGACCACCCCGGCCCCGGGAGACGGAGTCATACCGGGTCCCCGGCCCGGGTCCCCAGGTCAGGTGGTTACCCTGGCCCCAGGTCACCGGGTCAGGTCGGGACCCCGGACCCAGGTCCCCGGGTCGTATCGGGTCGCTGCCCCGGGTACCAGTGTCGGGTGACATCCCCGGCCCCAGGTCCCCGGGTCACGTGGGGTCCCCGGCCCGGGTCCCCGGGTTGCATCGGGACACCAGCGAAGGATCACCGGGTCCTGTCGGGTACCCAGCCCGGGTCCCCGGACAGGTCGTTAACCCGGCCCCGGGTCACCGGGTCATGTCGCGCACCCGGCCTGGTTCCCAGGTTCCGGTGACCACCCCGGCACCAGGACCCCGGGTCACGTGGGGACACCGGCCCCAGGTCACCGGGTCACGTGGGGACACCGGCCCAGGTCACCGGGTCACGTGGGGACACCGGCCCCAGGTCAGAGGGTCACGTGGGGACACCGGCCCCAGGTCAGCGGGTCACGTGGGGACCCCGGCCCCAGGTCAGCGGGTCACGTGGGGACACCGGCCCCAGGTGACCGGGTCACGTGGGGACCCCGGCCCCAGGTCAGCGGGTCACGAGGGGACACCGGCCCCAGGTCACCGCGTCAGGTCGGGACCGCGAACCCAGGTCCACGAGTCCGTCGACACCACAGCGCCGGGTCACCGGGTCGTGTCGGGTACCTGGCCTGGTTCCCAGGTTCCGATGACCACCCCGGCCCCAGGACCCCGGGTCACGTGGGGACACCGGCCCCAGGTGACCGGGTCACGTGGGGACACCGGCCCCAGGTCACCGGGTCACGTGGGGACCCCGGATCCAGGAACCCGGGTCACGTGGGGACACCGGCCCCAGGTCAGCGGGTCACGTGGTGACCCCGGCCCATGTCAGCGGGTCACGTGGGGACACCGGCCCCAGGTCAGCGGGTCACGTGGGGACCCCGGCCCCAGGTCAGCGGGTCACGTGGGGACACCGGCCCCAGGTCACCGCGTCAGGTCGGGACCCCGAACCCAGGTCCACGAGTCCGTCGACACCACAGCGCCGGGTCACCGGGTCGTGTCGGGTACCTGGCCTGGTTCCCAGGTTCCGATGACCACCCCGGCACCAGGACCCCGGGTCACGTGGGGACACCGGCCCCAGGTGACCGGGTCACGTGGGGACACCGGCCCCAGGTCACCAGGTCACGTGGGGACCCCGGACCCAGGTCAGCGGGTCACGTGGGGACACCGGCCCCAGGTCAGCGGGTCACGTGGGGACCCCGGACCCTGGACACCGGGTCACGTGGGGACACCGGCCCCAGCTGACCGGGTCACGTGGGGACACCGGCCCCAGGTCACTGGGTCACGTGGGGACCCCGGATCCAGGTCACCTGGTCATGTCTGGTACCCAGCCTGGTTCCAAGGTTCCGATGACCACCACGGCACCAGGACCCCGGGTCACGTGGGGACCCCGGCCCCAGGTGACCGGGTCACGTGGGGACACCGGCCCCAGGTCACCGGGTCACGTGGGGACCCCGGACCCAGGACCCCGGGTCACGTGGGGACACCGGCCCCAGGTGACCGGGTCACGTAGGGACACCTGCCCCAGGTCACCGGGCACGTGGGGACCCCGGATCCAGGTCAGCGGGTCAATTGGGGACACCGGCCCCAGGACCCCGGGTCACGTGGGGACCCCGGACCCAGGTCAGCGGGTCACGTGGGGACACCGGCCCCAGGTCACCGCGTCAGGTCGGGACCCGGGACCTAGGTCGGGTCATGTCACGTCCCATGCCCGGGTCCCCGGGTTGGATTTTTACTCAGGCCCCGGGTCACAGGGTCATGTCGGGTCAACGGCCTGGGTACAACGGTCTGGTGACCACCCCGACCCCAGGTCCCCGGGTCATGACGGGACACCGGACCAGGTCCCCGAGTCCGGTCGACACCACAGCCCCAGGTCACCGGGTCAGGTCGGCACCCCGGAACCAGGTCACCGGGTCATGTCGGGACCCAGCCCGGGTCCCCGGGACGGGTTTTTACCCAAGCCCCAGATCACCGGGTCCTGTCGGGTCCCCGGCCCAGGTCCCCTGGACAGGTCGTTACCCCGGCCCCGGGTCACCGGGTCATGTCGGGTCGCTGTCCCGGGTAGCAGTGTCAGGTGACCACCCCGGCCCCGGGAGACGGAGTCATACCGGGTCCCCGGCCCGGGTCCCCGGGTCAGGTGGTTACCCTGGCCCCAGGTCACCGGGTCACGTCGGGACCCCGGACCCAGGTCCCCGGGTCGTATCGGGTCGCTGCCCCGGGTACCAGTGTCGGGTGACATCCCCGGCCCCAGGTCCCCGGGTCACGTGGGGTCCCCGGCCCGGGTCCCCGGGTTGCATCGGGACACCAGCGAAGGATCACCGGGTCCTGTCGGGTCCCCGGCCCGGGTCCACTGGACAGGTCGTTAACCCGGCCCCGGGTCACCGGGTAATGTCGCGCACCCGGCCTGGTTCCCAGGTTCCGGTGACCACCCCGGCACCAGGACCCCGGGTCACGTGGGGACACCGGCCCCAGGTCAGCGGGTCACGTGGGGACCCCGGCCCCAGGTCAGCGGGTCACGTGGAGATACCGGCCCCAGGTGACCGGGTCACGTGGGGACACCGGCCCCAGGTGACCGGGTCACGTGGGGACACCGGCCCCAGGTCAGCAGGTCACGTGGGGACCCCGGACCCAGGACCCCGGGTCACGTGGGGACGCCGGCCCCAGGTGACCGGGTCACGTGGGGACACCGGCCCCAGGTCACCGGGTCACGTGGGGACCCCGGATCCAGGTCAGCGGGTCACTTGGGGACACTGGCGCCAGGTCAACGGGTCACGTGGGGACACCGGACCCAGGACCCCGGGTCACGTGGGGACACGGGCCTCAGGTCAGAGGGTCACGTGGGGACACCGGCCCCATGTGACCGGGTCACGTGGGGACACCGGCCCCAGGTCTCCGGGTCACGTGGGGACCCCGGACCCAGGTGACCGGGTCACGTGGGGACACCGGCCCCAGTTCAGAGGGTAACGTGGGGACACCGGCCCCAGGTCACCGCGTCAGGTCGGGACCCCGAACCCAGGTCCACGAGTCCGTCGACACCACAGCCCCGGGTCACCAGGTCGTGTCGGGTACCTGGCCAGGTTCCGATGACCACCCCGGCACCAGGACCCCGGGTCACGTGGGGACACCGGCCCCAGGTGACCGGGTCATGTGGGGTCACCGGCCCCAGGTCACCGGGTCACGTGGGGACCCCGGACCCAGGTCAGCGGGTCACGTGGGGACACCGGCCCCAGGTCAGCGGGTCACGTGGGGACCCTGGACCCTGGACCCCGGGTCACGTGGGGACACCGGCCCCAGGTCACCGGGTCACGTGGAGACCCCGGATCCAGGTCACCTGGTCATGTCTGGTACCCAGCCTGGTTCCAAGGTTCCGATGACCACCCCGGCACCAGGACCCCGGGTCACATGGGGACACCGGCCCCAGGTGACCGGGTCACGTGGGGACACCGGCCCCAGGTCACCGGGTCACGTGGGGACACCGGCCCCAGGTCAGCTGGTCACTTGGGGACACCGGCCCCAGGTCACCGGGTCACGTTGGGACACCGGCCCCAGGACCCCGGGTCACGTGGGGACCCCGGCCCCAGGTCAGCGGGTCACGTGGGGACCCCGGACCCAGGTCAGCGGGTCACGTGGGGACCCCGGCCCCAGGTCAGAGGGTCACGTGGGGACTCCGGCCCCAGGTCAGCGGGTCACGTGGGGACCCCGGCCCCAGGTCAGCGGGTCACGTGGGGATACCGGCCACAGGTCACCGCGTCAGGTCGGGACCCCGAACCCAGGTCCACGAGTCCGTCGACACCAAAGCGCCGGGTCACCGGGTCGTGTCGGGTACCTGGCCTGGTTCCCAGGTTCTGATGACCACCCCGGCACCAGGACCCCGGGTCACGTGGGGACACCGGCCCCAGGTCACCGGGTCACGTGGGGACACCGGCCCCAGGTCACGGGGTCACGTGGGGACCCCGGACCCAGGTCAGCGGGTCACGTGGGGACACCGGCCCCAGGTCACCGGGTCACGTGGGGACCCCGGACCCTGGACCCCGGGTCACGTGGGGACACCGGCCCCAGGTGACCGGGTCACGTGGGGACACCGGCCCCAGGTCACCGGGTCACGTGGGGACACCGGATCCAGGTCACCTGGTCATGTCTGGTACCCAGCCTGGTTCCCAGGTTCCGATGACCACCCCGGCACCAGGACCCCGGGTCACGTGGGGACACCGGCCCCAGGTGACCAGGTCACGTGGGGACACCGGCCCCAGGTCACCGGGTCACGTGGGGACACCGGCCCCAGGTCAGCGGGTCACGTGGGGACACCGGCCCCAGGTGACCGGGTCACGTAGGGACACCGGCCCCAGGTCACCGGGCACGTGGGGACCCCGGATCCAGGTCAGCGGGTCACGTGGGGACACCGGCCCCAGGACCCCGGGTCACGTGGGGACACCGGCCCCAGGTCTCCGCGTCAGGTCGGGACCCGGGACCTAGGTCGGGTCATGTCACGTCCCATGCCCGGGTCCCCGGGTTGGATTTTTACTCAGGCCCCGGGTCACAGGGTCATGTCGGGTCAACGGCCTGGGTACAACGGTCTGGTGACCACCCCGACCCCAGGTCCCCGGGTCATGACGGGACACCGGACCAGGTCCCCGAGTCCGGTCGACACCACAGCCCCAGGTCACCGGGTCAGGTCGGCACCCCGGAACCAGGTCACCGGGTCATGTCGGGACCCAGCCCGGGTCCCCGGGACGGGTTTTTACCCAAGCCCCAGATCACCGGGTCCTGTCGGGTCCCCGGCCCAGGTCCCCTGGACAGGTCGTTACCCCGGCCCCGGGTCACCATGTCATGTCGGGTCGCTGTCCCGGGTAGCAGTGTCAGGTGACCACCCCGGCCCCGGGAGACGGAGTCATACCGGGTCCCCGGCCCAAGTCCCCGGGTCAGGTGGTTACCCTGGCCCCAGGTCACCGGGTCACGTCGGGACCCCGGACCCAGGTCCCCGGGTCGTATCGGGTCGCTGCCCCGGGTACCAGTGTCGGGTGACATCCCCGGCCCCAGGTCCCCGGGTCACGTGGGGTCCCCGGCCCGGGTCCCCGGGTTGCATCGGGACACCAGCGAAGGACCACCGGGTCCTGTCGGGTACCCGGCCCGGGTCCCCGGACAGGTCGTTAACCCGGCCCCGGGTCACCGGGTCATGTCGCGCACCCGGCCTGGTTCCCAGGTTCCGGTGACCACCCCGGCACCAGGACCCCGGGTCACGTGGGGACACCGGCCCCAGGTGACCGGGTCACGTGGGGACCCCGGACCCAGGTCAGCGGGTCACGTGGGGACACCGGCCCCAGGTCAGAGGGTCACGTGGGGACACCGGCCCCAGGTCAGCGGGTCACGTGGGGACACCGGCCCCAGGTCAATGGGTCACGTGGGGACCCCGGACCCAGGTCAGCGGGTCACGTGGGGACACCGGACCCTGGACCTCGGGTCACGTGGGGACACCGGCCCCAGGTCAGCGGGTCACGTGAGGACACCGGCCCCAGGTCACCGCGTCAGGTCGGGACCCCGAACCCAGGTCCACGAGTCCGTCGACAACACAGCGCCGGGTCACCGGGTCGTGTCGGGTACCTGGCCTGGTTCCCAGGTTCCGATGACCACCCCGGCACCAGGACCCCGGGTCACGTGGGGACACCGGCCCCAGGTGACCGGGTCACGTGGGGTCCCCGGACCCAGGTCAGCGGGTCACGTGGGGACACCGGCCCCAGGTCACCGGGTCACGTGGGGACCCCGGACCCTGGACCCCGGGTCACGTGGGGACACCGGCCCCAGGTCAGCGGGTCACGTGAGGACACCGGCCCCAGGTCACCGGGTCACGTGGGGACCCCGGATCCAGGTGACCTGGTCATGTCTGGTACCCAGCCTGGTTCCCAGGTTCCGATGACCACCCCGGCACCAGGACCCCGGGTCACATGGGGACACTGGCCCCAGGTGACCAGGTCACGTGGGGACACCGGCCCCAGGTCAGCGGGTCACGTGGGGACCCCGGACCCAGGTCAGCGGGTCACGTGGGGACACCGGCCCCAGGTCACCGGGTCACGTGGGGACACCGGCCCCAGGACCCCGGGTCACGTGGGGACACCGGCCCCAGGTGACCGGGTCACGTGGGGACACCGGCCCCAGGTCACCGGGTCACGTGGGGACCCCGGACCCTGGACCCCGGGTCACGTGGGGACACCGGCCCCAGGTGACCGGGTCACGTGGGGACACCGGCCCCAGGTGACCGGGACACGTGGGGACCCCGGATCCAGGACCCCGGGTCACGTGGGGACACCGGCCCCAGGTGACCGGGTCACGTGGGGACACCGGCCCCAGGACCCCGGGTCACGTGGGGACCCCGGACCCAGGTCAGCGGGTCACGTGGGGACCCCGGCCCCAGGTCAGCGGGTCACGTGGGGACACCGGCCCCAGGTCACCGCGTCAGGTCGGGACCCGGGACCTAGGTCGGGTCATGTCACGTCCCATGCCCGGGTCCCCGGGTTGGATTTTTACCCAGGCCCCGGGTCACAGGGTCATGTCGGGTCAACGGCCTGGGTACAACGGTCTGGTGACCACCCCGACACCAGGTCCCCGGGTCATGCGGGACACCGGACCAGGTACCCGTGTCCGGTCGACACCACAGCCCCAGGTCACCGGGTCAGGTCGGCACCCCGGAACCAGGTCACCGGGTCATGTCGGGACCCAGCCCGGGTCCCCGGGATGGGTTTTTACCCAAGCCCCAGATCACCGGGTCCTGTCGGGTCCCCGGCCCAGGTCCCCTGGACAGGTCGTTACCCCGGCCCCGGGTCACCGGGTCATGTCGGGTCGCTGTCCCGGGTAGCAGTGTCAGGTGACCACCCCGGCCCCGGGAGACGGAGTCATACCGGGTCCCCGGCCCGGGTCCCCGGGTCAGGTGGTTACCCTGGCCCCAGGTCACCGGGTCAGGTCGGGACCCCGGACCCAGGTCCCCGGGTCGTATCGGGTCGCTGCCCCGGGTACCAGTGTCGGGTGACATCCCCGGCCCCAGGTCCCCGGGTCACGTGGGGTCCCCGGCCCGGGTCCCCGGGTTGCATCGGGACACCAGCGAAGGATCACCGGGTCCTGTCGGGTCCCCGGCCCGGGTCCCCTGGACAGGTCGTTAACCCGGCCCCGGGTCACCGGGTCATGTCGCGCACCCGGCCTGGTTCCCAGGTTCCGGTGACCACCCCGGCACCAGGACCCCGGGTCACGTGGGGACACCGGCCCCAGGTCACCGGGTCACGTGGGGACACCGGCCCCAGGTCAGCGGGTCACGTGGGGACACCGGCCCCAGGTGACTGGGTCACGTGGGGACACCGGCCCCAGGTGACCGGGTCACGTGGGGACCCCGGACACAGGTCAGCGGGTCACGTGGGGACACCGGCCCCAGTTCAGAGGGTCACGTGGGGACACCGGCCCCAGGTCACCGCGTCAGGTCGGGACCCCGAACCCAGGTCCACGAGTCCGTCGACACCACAGCGCCGGGTCACCGGGTCGTGTCGGGTACCTGGCCTGGTTCCCAGGTTCCGATGACCACCCCGGCACCAGGACCCCGGGTCACGTGGGGACACCGGCCCCAGGTGACCGGGTCACGTGGGGACACCGGCCCCAGGTCACCGGGTCACGTGGGGACCCCGGATCCAGGTCACCTGGTCATGTCTGGTATCCAGCCTGGTTCCCAGGTTCCGATGACCACCCCGGCACCAGGACCACGGGTCACATGGGGACACCGGCCCCAGGTGACCGGGTCACGTGGGGACACCGGCCCCAGGTCACCGGGTCACGTGGGGACACCGGCCCCAGGTCACCGCGTCAGGTCGGGATCCGGGACCTAGGTCGGGTCATGTCACGTCCCATGCCCGGGTCCCCGGGTTGGATTTTTACCCAGGCCCCGGGTCACAGGGTCATGTCGGGTCAACGGCCTGGGTACAACGGTCTGGTGACCACCCCGACACCAGGTCCCCGGGTCATGCGGGACACCGGACCAGGTACCCGTGTCCGGTCGACACCACAGCCCCAGGTCACCGGGTCAGGTCGGCACCCCGGAACCAGGTCACCGGGTCATGTCGGGACCCAGCCCGGGTCCCCGGGACGGGTTTTTACCCAAGCCCCAGATCACCGGGTCCTGTTGGGTCCCCGGCCCAGGTCCCCTGGACAGGTCGTTACCCCGGCCCCGGGTCACCGGGTCATGTCGGGTCGCTGTCCCGGGTAGCAGTGTCAGGTGACCACCCAGGCCCCGGGAGACGGAGTCATACCGGGTCCCCGGCCCGGGTCCCCGGGTCAGGTGGTTACCCTGGCCCCAGGTCACCGGGTCACGTCGGGACCCCGGACCCAGGTCCCCGGGTCGTATCGGGTCGCTGCCCCGGGTACCAGTGTCGGGTGACATCCCTGGCCCCAGGTCCCCGGGTCACGTTGGGTCCCCGGCCCGGGTCCCCGGGTTGCATCGGGACACCAGCGAAGGATCACCGGGTCCTGTCGGGTCCCCGGCCCGGGTCCCCTGGACAGGTCGTTAACCCGGCCCCAGGTCACCGGGTCATGTCGCGCACCCGGCCTGGTTCCCAGGTTCCGGTGACCACCCCGGCACCAGGACCCCGGGTCACGTTGGGACACCGGCCCCAGGTCAGCGGGTCACGTGGGGACCCCGGATCCAGGACCCCGGGTCACGTGGGGACACCGGCCCCAGGTCACCGGGTCACGTGGGGACACCAGCCCCAGGTCACCGGGTCACGTGGGGACCCCGGATCCAGGACCCCGGGTCACGTGGGGACCCCGGCCCCAGGTGACCGGGTCACGTGGGGACACCGGCCCCAGGTCACCGGGTCACGTGGGGACCCCGGATCCAGGACCACGGGTCACGTGGGGACACCGGCCCCAGGTGACCGGGTCACGTGGGGACACCGGCCCCAGGACCCCGGGTCACGTGGGGACCCCGGTTCCAGGTCACCGGGTCACGTGGGGACCCCGGACCCAGGTCAGCGGGTCACGTGGGGACACCGGCCCCAGGTCAGCGGGTCACGTGGGGACACCGGCCCCAGGTCACCGGGTCACGTGGGGACACCGGCCCCAGGACCCCGGGTCACGTGGGGACACCGGCCCCAGGTCACCGGGTCACGTGGGGACCCCGGACCCTGTACCCCGGGTCACGTGGGGACACCGGCCCGAGGTGACCGGGTCACGTGGGGACACCGGCCCCAGGACCCCGGGTCAGGTGGGGACACCGGCCCCAGGTCAGCGGGTCACGTGGGGACACCGGCCCCAGGTCACCGGGTCACGTGGGGACCCCGGATCCAGGACCCCGGGTCACGTGGGGACCCCGGCCCCAGGTGACCGGGTCACGTGGGGACACCGGCCCCAGGTCACCGGGTCACGTGGGGACCCCGGATCCAGGACCACGGGTCACGTGGGGACACCGGCCCCAGGTGACCGGGTCACGTGGGGACACCGGCCCCAGGACCCCGGGTCACGTGGGGACCCCGGCCCCAGGTCACCGCGTCAGGTCGGGACCCGGGACCTAGGTCGGGTCATGTCACGTCCCATGCCCGGGTCCCCGGGTTGGATTTTTACTCAGGCCCCGGGTCACAGGGTCATGTCGGGTCAACGGCCTGGGTACAAGGGTCTGGTGACCACCCCGACCACGGGTCCTCTGGTCATGCGGGACACCAGACCAGGTCCCCGAGTCCGGTCGACACCACAGCCCCAGGTCACCGGGTCAGGTCGGCACCCCGGAACCAGGTCACCGGGTCATGTCGGGACCCCGGCCCAGGTCCCCTGGACAGGTCGTTAACCCGGCCCCGGGTCACCGGGTCATGTCGCGCACCCGGCCTGGTTCCCAGGATCCGGTGACCACCCCGGCACCAGGACCCCGGGTCACGTTAGGACACCGGCCCCAGGTCAGCAGGTCACGTGGGGACCCAGGACCCAGGACCCCGGGTCACGTGGGGACACCGGCCCCAGGTCACCGGGTCAGGTCGGCACCCCGGACCCAGGTCGGGTCATGTCACGTCCCATGCCCGGGTCCCCGGGTTGGATTTTTACTCAGGCCCCGGGTCACAGGGTCATGTCGGGTCAACGGCCTGGGTACAACGGTCTGGTGACCACCCCGACCCCGGGTCCCCTGGTCATGCGGGACACCGGACCAGGTCCCCGAGTCCGGTCGACACCACAGCCCCAGGTCAACGGGTCAGGTCGGCACCCCGGAACCAGGTCACCGGGTCATGCCGGGACCCCGGCCCAGGTCCCCTGGACAGGTCCTTACCCCGGCCCCGGGTCACCGGGTCATGTCGGGTCGCTGTCCCGGGTAGCAGTGTCAGGTGACCACCCCGGCCCCGGGAGACGGAGTCATACCGGGTCCCCGGCCCGGGTCCCCGGGTCAGGTGGTTACCCTGGCCCCAGGTCACCAGGTCAGGTCGGGACCCCGGACCCAGGTCAGCGGGTCACGTGGGGACACCGGCCCCAGGTGACCCGGTCACGTGGGGACACCGGCCCCAGGTCACCGCGTCAGGTCGGGACCCCGAACCCAGGTCCTCGAGTCCGTCGACACCACAGCGCCGGGTCACCGGGTCGTGTCGGGTACCTGGCCTGGTTCCCAGGTTCCGATGACCACCCCGGCACCAGGACCCCGGGTCACGTGGGGACACCGGCCCCAGGTGACCGGGTCACGTGGGGACACCGGCCCCAGGTCACCGGGTCACGTGGGGACCCCGGCCGCAGGTCAGAGGGTCACGTGGGGACACCGGCCCCAGGTGACCGGGTCACGTGGGGACACCGGCCCCAGGTCACCGGGTCACGTGGGGACCCCGGATCCAGGACCCCGGGTCACGTGGGGACACTGGCCCCAGGTCAGCGGGTCACGTGGGGACACCGGCCCCAGGTCAGCGGGTCACGTGGGGACACCGGCCCCAGGTCACCGGGTCACGTGGGGACCCCGGATCCAGGTCAGCGGGTTACGTGGGGACACTGGCGCCAGGTCAGCGGGTCACGTGGGGACCCCGGATCCAGGACCCCGGGTCACGTGGGGACACCGGCCCCAGGTCACCAGGTCACGTGGGGACCCCGGATCCAGGTCACCTGGTCATGTCTGGTACCCAGCCTGGTTCCCAGGTTCCGATGACCACCCCGGCACCAGGACCCCGGGTCACATGGGGACACCGGCCCCAGGTCACCGGGTCACGTGGGGACCCCGGACCCAGGTCAGCGGGTCACGTGGGGACACCGGCCCCAGGACCCCGGGTCACGTGGGGACACCGGCCCCAGGTGACCGGGTCACGTGGGGACCCCGGCCCCAGGTCAGCGGGTCACGTGGGGACACCGGCCCCAGTTCAGAGGGTCACGTGAGGACACCGGCCCAAGGTCAGCGGGTCACGTGGGGACCCCGGCCCCAGGTCACCGGGTCACGTGGGGACCTCGGACCCAGGTCAGCGGGTCACGTGGGGACACCGGCCCCAGGTCACCGGGTCACGTGGGGACCCCGGACCCTGGACCCCGGGTCACGTGGGGACACCGGCCCCAGGTGACCGGGTCACGTGGGGACACCGGCCCCAGGTCACCGGGTCACGTGTGGACCCCGGATCCAGGACCCCGGGTCACGTGGGGACCCCGGCCCCAGGTGACCGGGTCACGTGGGGACACCGGCCCCAGGACCCCGGGTCACGTGGGGACCCCGGACCCAGGTCAGAGGGTCACGTGGGGACACCGGCCCCAGGTGACCGGGTCACGTGGGGACACCGGCCCCAGGTCACCGGGTCACGTGGGGACCCCGGATCCAGGACCACGGGTCACGTGGGGACCCCGCCCCAGGTGACCGGGTCACGTGGGGACACCGGCCCCAGGACCCCGGGTCACGTGGGGACCCCGGACCCAGGTCACCGGGCCACGTGGGGACCCCGGACCCAGGTCAGCGGGTCACGTGGGGACACCGGCCCCAGGTCACCGCGTCAGGTCGGGATCCGGGACCTAGGTCGGGTCATGTCACGTCCCATGCCCGGGTCCCCGGGTTGGATTTTTACCCAGGCCCCGGGTCACAGGGTCATGTCGGGTCAACGGCCTGGGTACAACGGTCTGGTGACCACCCCGACACCAGGTCCCCGGGTCATGCGGGACACCGGACCAGGTACCCGTGTCCGGTCGACACCACAGCCCCAGGTCACCGGGTCAGGTCGGCACCCCGGAACCAGGTCACCGGGTCATGTCGGGACACCGGACCAGGTCCCCGGGACGGGTTTTTACCCAAGCCCCAGATCACCGGGTCCTGTCGGGTCCCCGGCCCAGGTCCCCTGGACAGGTCGTTACCCCGGCCCCGGGTCACCGGGTCATGTCGGGTCGCTGTCCCGGGTAGCAGTGTCAGGTGACCACCCCGGCCCCGGGAGACGGAGTCATACCGGGTCCCCGGCCCGGGTCCCCGGGTCAGGTGGTTACCCTGGCCCCAGGTCACCGGGTCAGGTCGAGACCCCGGACCCAGGTCCCCGGGTCGTATCGGGTCGCTGCCCCGGGTACCAGTGTCGGGTGACATCCCCGGCCCCAGGTCCCCGGGTCACGTGGGGTCCCCGGCCCGGGTCCCCGGGTTGCATCGGGACACCAGCGAAGGATCACCGGGTCCTGTCGGGTCCCCGGCCCGGGTCCCCTGGACAGGTCGTTAACCCGGCCCCGGGTCACCGGGTCATGTCGCGCACCCGGCCTGGTTCCCAGGTTCCGGTGACCACCCCGGCACCAGGACCCCGGGTCACGTGGGGACACCGGCCCCAGGTGACCGGGTCACGTGGGGACACCGGCCCCAGGTCAGCGGGTCACGTGGGGACACCGGCCCCAGGTGACTGGGTCACGTGGGGACACCGGACCCAGGTGACCGGGTCACGTGGGGACCCCGGACACAGGTCAGCGGGTCACGTGGGGACACCGGCCCCAGGTGACCGGGTCACGTGGGGACACCGGCCCCAGGTCAGCGGGTCACGTGGGGACCCCGGATCCAGGACCCTGGGTCACGTGGGGACACCGGCCCCAAGTGACCGGGTCACGTGGGGACACCGGCCCCAGGTCACCGGGTCACGTGGGGACTCCGGATCCAGGACCCCGGGTCACGTGGGGACACCGGCCCCAGGTGACCGGGTCACGTGGGGACCCCGGCCCCAGGTCAGCGGGTCACGTGGGGACACCGGCCCCAGGTCAGCGGGTCACGTGGGGACCCCGGCCCCAGGTCAGCGAGTCACGTGGGGACACCGGCCCCAGGTCACCGGGTCACGTGGGGACCCCGGATCCAGGTCACCGGGTCACGTGGGGATACTGGCCCCAGGTCACCGGGTCACGTGGGGACCCCGGACCGAGGACCCCGGGTCACGTGGGGACACCGGCCCCAGGTGACCGGGTCACGTGGGGACACCAGCCCCAGGTCACTGGGTCACGTGGGGACACCGGATTCAGGTCACCTGGTCATGTCTGGTACCCAGCCTGGTTCCCAGGTTCCGATGACCACCCCGGCACCAGGACCCCGGGTCACGTGGGGACACCGGCCCCAGGTCAGCGGGTCACGTGGGGACACCGGACCCAGGTCAGCTGGTCACGTGGGGACCCCGGCCCCAGGTCAGCGGGTCACGTGGGGACACCGGCCCCAGGTCACCGCGTCAGGTCGGGACCCGGGACCTAGGTCGGGTCATGTCACGTCCCATGCCCGGGTCCCCGGGTTGGATTTTTACTCAGGCCCCGGGTCACAGGGTCATGTCGCGCACCCGGCCTGGTTCCCAGGTTCCGATGACCACCCCGGCACCAGGACCCCGGGTCACGTGGGGACACCGGCCCCAGGTGACCGGGTCACGTGGGGACACCGGCCCAGGTCACCGGGTCACGTGGGGACACCGGCCCCAGGTCACCGGGTCACGTGGGGACACCGGCCCCAGGTCAGCGGGTCACGTGGGGACCCCGGCCCCAGGTCAGCGGGTCACGTGGGGACCCCGGCACCAGGTGACCGGGTCACGTGGGGACCCCGGCCCCACGTCAGCGGGTCACGTGTGGACACCGGCCCCAGGTCACCGGGTCACGTGGGGACCCCTGACCCTGGACCCTGGGTCACGTGGGGATACCGGCCCCAGGTGACCAGGTCACGTGGGGACACCGGCCCCAGGTCACCGGGTCACGTGGGGACCCCGGATCCAGGACCCCGGGTCACGTGGGGACACCGGCCCCAGGTCACCGGGTCACGTGGGGACCCCGGACCCAGGTCAGCGGGTCACGTGGGGACCCCGGATCCAGGACCCCGGGTCACGTGGGGACACCGGCCCCAGGTCACCGGGTCACGTGGGGACACCAGCCCCAGGTCACCGGGTCACGTGGGGACCCCGGATCCAGGACCCCGGGTCACGTGGGGACCCCGGCCCCAGGTGACCGGGTCACGTGGGGACACCGGCCCCAGGTCACCGGGTCACGTGGGGACCCCGGATCCAGGACCACGGGTCACGTGGGGACACCGGCCCCAGGTGACCGGGTCACGTGGGGACACCGGCCCCAGGACCCCGGGTCACGTGGGGACCCCGGTTCCAGGTCACCGGGTCACGTGGGGACCCCGGACCCAGGTCAGCGGGTCACGTGGGGACACCGGCCCCAGGTCAGCGGGTCACGTGGGGACCCCGGCCCCAGGTCAGCGGGTCACGTGGGGACACCGGCCCCAGGTCACCGGGTCACGTGGGGACACCGGCCCCAGGACCCCGGGTCACGTGGGGACACCGGCCCCAGGTCACCGGGTCACGTGGGGACCCCGGACCCTGTACCCCGGGTCACGTGGGGACACCGGCCCCAGGTGACCGGGTCACGTGGGGACACCGGCCCCAGGTCACCGGGTCACGTGGGGACCCCGGATCCAGGACCCCGGGTCAGGTGGGGACACCGGCCCCAGGTCAGCGGGTCACGTGGGGACACCGGCCCCAGGTCACCGGGTCACGTGGGGACCCCGGATCCAGGACCCCGGGTCACGTGGGGACACCTGCCCCAGGTGACCGGGTCACGTGGGGACACCGGCCCCAGGTCACCGGGTCACGTCGGGACCCCGGATCCAGGACCACGGGTCACGTGGGGACACCGGCCCCAGGTCACCGGGTCAGGTCGGCACCCCGGACCCAGGTCGGGTCATGTCACGTCCCATGCCCGGGTCCCCGGGTTGGATTTTTACTCAGGCCCCGGGTCACAGGGTCATGTCGGGTCAATGGCCTGGGTACAACGGTCTGGTGACCACCCCGACCCCGGGTCCCCTGGTCATGCGGGACACCGGACCAGGTCCCCGAGTCCGGTCGACACCACAGCCCCAGGTCACCGGGTCAGGTCGGCACCCCGGAACCAGGTCACCGGGTCATGCCGGGACCCCGGCCCAGGTCCCCTGGATAGGTCCTTACCCCGGCCCCGGGTCACCGGGTCATGTCGGGTCGCTGTCCCGGGTAGCAGTGTCAGGTGACCATCCCGGCCCCGGGAGACGGAGTCATACCGGGTCCCCGGCCCGGGTCCCCGGGTCAGGTGGTTACCCTGGCCCCAGGTCACCAGGTCAGGTCGGGACCCCGGACCCAGGTCAGCGGGTCACGTGGGGACACCGGCCCCAGGTGACCCGGTCACGTGGGGACACCGGCCCCAGGTCACCGCGTCAGGTCGGGACCCCGAACCCAGGTCCACGAGTCCGTCGACACCACAGCGCCGGGTCACCGGGTCGTGTCGGGTACCTGGCCTGGTTCCCAGGTTCCGATGACCACCCCGGCACCAGGACCCCGGGTCACGTGGGGACACCGGCCCCAGGTGACCGGGTCACGTGGGGACACCGGCCCCAGGTCACCGGGTCACGTGGGGACCCCGGCCGCAGGTCAGAGGGTCACGTGGGGACACCGGCCCCAGGACCCCGGGTCACGTGGGGACACCGGCCCCAGGTGACCGGGTCACGTGGGGACACCGGCCCCAGGTCACCGGGTCACGTGGGGACCCCGGATCCAGGACCCCGGGTCACGTGGGGACACTGGCCCCAGGTCAGCGGGTCGCGTGGGGACACCGGCCCCAGGTCACCGGGTCACGTGGGGACCCCGGATCCAGGTCAGCGGGTTACGTGGGGACACTGGCGCCAGGTCAGCGGGTCACGTGGGGACCCCGGATCCAGGACCCCGGGTCACGTGGGGACACCGGCCCCAGGTCACCAGGTCACGTGGGGACCCCGGATCCAGGTCACCTGGTCATGTCTGGTACCCAGCCTGGTTCCCAGGTTCCGATGACCACCCCGGCACCAGGTCCCCGGGTCACATGGGGACACCGGCCCCAGGTCACCGGGTCACGTGGGGACCCCGGACCCAGGTCAGCGGGTCACGTGGGGACACCGGCCCCAGGACCCCGGGTCACGTGGGGACACCGGCCCCAGGTGACCGGGTCACGTGGGGACCCCGGCCCCAGGTCAGCGGGTCACGTGGGGACACCGGCCCCAGTTCAGAGGGTCACGTGAGGACACCGGCCCAAGGTCAGCGGGTCACGTGGGGACCCCGGCCCCAGGTCACCGGGTCACGTGGGGACCTCGGACCCAGGTCAGCGGGTCACGTGGGGACACCGGCCCCAGGTCACCGGGTCACGTGGGGACCCCGGACCCTGGACCCCGGGTCACGTGGGGACACCGGCCCCAGGTGACCGGGTCACGTGGGGACACCGGCCCCAGGTCACCGGGTCACGTGTGGACCCCGGATCCAGGACCCCGGGTCACGTGGGGACACCGGCCCCAGGTGACCGGGTCACGTGGGGACACCGGCCCCAGGACCCCGGGTCACGTGGGGACCCCGGACCCAGGTCACCGGGTCACGTGGGGACACCGGCCCCAGGTGACCGGGTCACGTGGGGACACCGGCCCCAGGTCACCGGGTCACGTGGGGACCCCGGATCCAGGACCACGGGTCACGTGGGGACCCCGGCCCCAGGTGACCGGGTCACGTGGGGACACCGGCCCCAGGTCACCGGGTCACGTGGGGACCCCGGACCCTGGACCCTGGGTCACGTGGGGACACCGGCCCCAGGTGACCAGGTCACGTGGGGACACCGGCCCCAGGTCACCGGGTCACGTGGGGACTCCGGATCCAGGACCCCGGGTCACGTGGGGACACCGGCCCCAGGTGACCGGGTCACGTGGGGACCCCGGCCCCAGGTCAGCGGGTCACGTGGGGACACCGGCCCCAGGTCAGCGGGTCACGTGGGGACCCCGGCCCCAGGTCAGCGAGTCACGTGGGGACACCGGCCCCAGGTCACCGGGTCACGTGGGGACCCCGGATCCAGGTCACCGGGTCACGTGGGGACACTGGCCCCAGGTCACCGGGTCACGTGGGGACCCCGGACCCAGGACCCCGGGTCACGTGGGGACACCGGCCCCAGGTGACCGGGTCACGTGGGGACACCGGCCCCAGGTCACCGGGTCACGTGGGGACCCCGGACCCAGGACCCCGGGTCACGTGGGGACACCGGCCCCAGGTGACCGGGTCACGTGGGGACACCGGCCCCAGGTCACTGGGTCACGTGGGGACACCGGATTCAGGTCACCTGGTCATGTCTGGTACCCAGCCTGGTTCCCAGGTTCCGATGACCACCCCGGCACCAGGACCCCGGGTCACGTGGGGACACCGGCCCCAGGTCAGCGGGTCACGTGGGGACACCGGACCCAGGTCAGCGGGTCACGTGGGGACCCCGGCCCCAGGTCAGCGGGTCACGTGGGGACACCGGCCCCAGGTCACCGCGTCAGGTCGGGACCCGGGACCTAGGTCGGGTCATGTCACGTCCCATGCCCGGGTCCCCGGGTTGGATTTTTATTCAGGCCCCGGGTCACAGGGTCATGTCGGGTCAATGGCCTGGGTACAACGGTCTGGTGACCACCCCGACCCCAGGTCCCCGGGTCATGACGGGACACCGGACCAGGTCCCCGAGTCCGGTCAACACCACAGCCCCAGGTCACCGGGTCAGGTCGGCACCCCGGAACCAGGTCACCGGGTCATGTCGGGACCCAGCCCGGGTCCCCGGGACGGGTTTTTACCCAAGCCCCAGATCACCGGGTCCTGTCGGGTCCCCGGCCCAGGTCCCCTGGACAGGTCGTTACCCCGGCCCCGGGTCACCGGGTCATGTCGGGTCGCTGTCCCGGGTAGCAGTGTCAGGTGACCACCCCGGCCCCGGGAGACGGAGTCATACCGGGTCCCCGGCCCGGGTCCCCGGGTCAGGTGGTTACCCTGGCCCCAGGTCACCGGGTCAGGTCGGGACCCCGGACCCAGGTCCCCGGGTCGTATCGGGTCGCTGCCCCGGGTACCAGTGTCGGGTGACATCCCCGGCCCCAGGTCCCTGGGTCACGTGGGGTCCCCGGCCCGGGTCCCCAGGTTGCATCGGGACACCAGCGAAGGATCACCGGGTCCTGTCGGGTACCCAGCCCGGGTCCCCGGACAGGTCGTTAACCCGGCCCCGGGTCACCGGGTCATGTCGCGCACCCGGCCTGGTTCCCAGGTTCCGGTGACCACCCCGGCACCAGGACCCCGGGTCACGTGGGGACACCGGCCCCAGGTGACCGGGTCACGTGGGGACACCGGCCCCAGGTCACCGGGTCACGTGGGGACACCGGCCCCAGGTCACCGAGTCACGTGGGGACACCGGCCCCAGGTCAGCGGGTCACGTGGGGACCCCGGCCCCAGGTCAGCGGGTCACGTGGGGACCCCGGCACCAGGTGACCGGGTCACGTGGGGACCCCGGCCCCACGTCAGCGGGTCACGTGGGGACACCGGCCCCAGGTCACCGGGTCACGTGGGGACCCCGGACCCTGGACCCTGGGTCACGTGGGGATACCGGCCCCAGGTGACCAGGTCACGTGGGGACACCGGCCCCAGGTCACCGGGTCACGTGGGGACCCCGGATCCAGGACCCCGGGTCACGTGGGGACACCGGCCCCAGGTCACCGGGTCACGTGGGGACCCCGGACCCAGGTCAGCGGGTCACGTGGGGACACCGGCCCCAGGTCACCGGGTCACGTGGGGACCCCGGCCCCAGGTCAGCGGGTCACGTGGGGACACCGGCCCCAGGTCACCGGGTCACGTGGGGACCCCGGCCCCAGGTCAGCGGGTCACGTGGGGACACCGGCCCCAGGTCAGCGGGTCACGTGGGGACACCGGACCCAGGACCCCGGGTCACGTGGGGACACCGGCCCCAGGTGACCGGGTCACGTGGGGACACTGGCCCCAGGTCACCGGGTCACGTGGGGACCCCGGACCCAGGACCCCGGGTCACGTGGGGACACCGGCCCCAGGTGACCGGGTCACGTGGGGACACCGGCCCCAGGTCACCGGGTCACGTGGGGACCCCGGACCCAGGACCCTGGGTCACGTGGGGACACCGGCCCCAGGTGACCGGGTCACGTGGGGACACCGGACCCAGGTCACCGGGTCACGTGGGGACCCCGGATTCAGGTCACCTGGTCATGTCTGGTACCCAGCCTGGTTCCCAGGTTCCGATGACCACCCCGGCACCAGGACCCCGGGTCACGTGGGGACACCGGCCCCAGGTCACCGGGTCACGTGGGGACCCCGGCCCCAGGTCAGCGGGTCACGTGGGGACCCCGGCCCCAGGTCAGCGGGTCACGTGGGGACACCGGCACCAGGTCACCGCGTCAGGTCGGGACCCGGGACCTAGGTCCGGTCATGTCACGTCCCATGCCCGGGTCCCCGGGTTGGATTTTTACTCAGGCCTCGGGTCACAGGGTCATGTCGGGTCAACGGCCTGGGTACAACGGTCTGGTGACCACCCCGACACCAGGTCCCCGGGTCATGACGGGACACCGGACCAGGTCCCCGAGTCCGGTCGACACCACAGCCCCAGGTCACCGGGTCAGGTCGGCACCCCGGAAGCAGGTCACCGGGTCATGTCAGGACCCAGCCCGGGTCCCCGGGACGGGTTTTTACCCAAGCCCCAGATCACCAGGTCCTGTCGGGTCCCCGGCCCAGGTCCCCTGGACAGGTCGTTACCCCGGCCCCGGGTCACCGGGTCCTGTCGGGTCGCTGTCCCGGGTAGCAGTGTCAGGTGACCACCCCGGCCCCGGGAGACGGAGTCATACCGGGTCCCTGGCCCGGGTCCCCGGGTCAGGTGGTTACCCTGGCCCCAGGTCACTGGGTCACGTCGGGACCCCGGACCCAGGTCCACGAGTCCGTCGACACCACAGCGCCGGGTCAACGGGTCGTGTCGGGTACCTGGCCTGGTTCCCAGGTTCCGATGACCACCCCGGCACCAGGACCCCGGGTCACGTGGGGACACCGGCCCCAGGTGACCGGGTCACGTGGGGACACCGGCCCCAGGTCACCGGGTCACGTGGGGACCCCGGATCCAGGTCACCTGGTCATGTCTGGTACCCAGCCTGGTTCCTAGGTTCCGATGACCACCACGGCACCAGGACCCCGGGTCACGTGGGGACACCGGCCCCAGGTGACTGGGTCACGTGGGGACACCGGCCCCAGGTCACCGGGTCACGTGGGGACCCCGGCCCCAGGTCAGCGGGTCACGTGGGGACACCGGCCCCAGGTGACCGGGTCACGTGGGGACCCCGGACCCAGGTCAGCGGGTCACGTGGGGACACCGGCCCCAGGTCACCGCGTCAGGTCGGGATCCGGGACCTAGGTCGGGTCATGTCACGTCCCATGCCCGGGTCCCCGGGTTGGATTTTTACCCAGGCCCCGGGTCACAGGGTCATGTCGGGTCAACGGCCTGGGTACAACGGTCTGGTGACCACCCCGACACCAGGTCCCCGGGTCATGCGGGACACCGGACCAGGTACCCGTGTCCGGTCGACACCACAGCCCCAGGTCACCGGGTCAGGTCGGCACCCCGGAACCAGGTCACCGGGTCATGTCGGGACACCGGACCAGGTCCCCGGGACGGGTTTTTACCCAAGCCCCAGATCACCGGGTCCTGTCGGGTCCCCGGCCCAGGTCCCCTGGACAGGTCGTTACCCCGGCCCCGGGTCACCGGGTCATGTCGGGTCGCTGTCCCGGGTAGCAGTGTCAGGTGACCACCCCGGCCCCGGGAGACGGAGTCATACCGGGTCCCCGGCCCGGGTCCCCGGGTCAGGTGGTTACCCTGGCCCCAGGTCACCGGGTCAGGTCGAGACCCCGGACCCAGGTCCCCGGGTCGTATCGGGTCGCTGCCCCGGGTACCAGTGTCGGGTGACATCCCCGGCCCCAGGTCCCCGGGTCACGTGGGGTCCCCGGCCCGGGTCCCCGGGTTGCATCGGGACACCAGCGAAGGATCACCGGGTCCTGTCGGGTCCCCGGCCCGGGTCCCCTGGACAGGTCGTTAACCCGGCCCCGGGTCACCGGGTCATGTCGCGCACCCGGCCTGGTTCCCAGGTTCCGGTGACCACCCCGGCACCAGGACCCCGGGTCACGTGGGGACACCGGCCCCAGGTGACCGGGTCACGTGGGGACACGGGCCCAGGTCACTGGGTCACGTGGGGACCCCGGCCCCAGGTGACCGGGTCACGTGGGGACACCGGCCCCAGGTCACCGGGTCACGTGGGGACCCCGGATCCAGGACCACGGGTCACGTGGGGACCCCGGCCCCAGGTGACCGGGTCACGTGGGGACACCGGCCCCAGGTCACCGGGTCACGTGGGGACCCCGGACCCTGGACCCTGGGTCACGTGGGGACACCGGCCCCAGGTGACCAGGTCACGTGGGGACACCGGCCCCAGGTCACCGGGTCACGTGGGGACTCCGGATCCAGGACCCCGGGTCACGTGGGGACACCGGCCCCAGGTGACCGGGTCACGTGGGGACCCCGGCCCCAGGTCAGCGGGTCACGTGGGGACACCGGCCCCAGGTCAGCGGGTCACGTGGGGACCCCGGCCCCAGGTCAGCGAGTCACGTGGGGACACCGGCCCCAGGTCACCGGGTCACGTGGGGACCCCGGATCCAGGTCACCGGGTCACGTGGGGACACTGGCCCCAGGTCACCGGGTCACGTGGGGACCCCGGACCCAGGACCCCGGGTCACGTGGGGACACCGGCCCCAGGTGACCGGGTCACGTGGGGACACCGGCCCCAGGTCACCGGGTCACGTGGGGACCCCGGACCCAGGACCCCGGGTCACGTGGGGACACCGGCCCCAGGTGACCGGGTCACGTGGGGACACCGGCCCCAGGTCACTGGGTCACGTGGGGACACCGGATTCAGGTCACCTGGTCATGTCTGGTACCCAGCCTGGTTCCCAGGTTCCGATGACCACCCCGGCACCAGGACCCCGGGTCACGTGGGGACACCGGCCCCAGGTCAGCGGGTCACGTGGGGACACCGGACCCAGGTCAGCGGGTCACGTGGGGACCCCGGCCCCAGGTCAGCGGGTCACGTGGGGACACCGGCCCCAGGTCACCGCGTCAGGTCGGGACCCGGGACCTAGGTCGGGTCATGTCACGTCCCATGCCCGGGTCCCCGGGTTGGATTTTTATTCAGGCCCCGGGTCACAGGGTCATGTCGGGTCAATGGCCTGGGTACAACGGTCTGGTGACCACCCCGACCCCAGGTCCCCGGGTCATGACGGGACACCGGACCAGGTCCCCGAGTCCGGTCAACACCACAGCCCCAGGTCACCGGGTCAGGTCGGCACCCCGGAACCAGGTCACCGGGTCATGTCGGGACCCAGCCCGGTTCCCCGGGACGGGTTTTTACCCAAGCCCCAGATCACCGGGTCCTGTCGGGTCCCCGGCCCAGGTCCCCTGGACAGGTCGTTACCCCGGCCCCGGGTCACCGGGTCATGTCGGGTCGCTGTCCCGGGTAGCAGTGTCAGGTGACCACCCCGGCCCCGGGAGACGGAGTCATACCGGGTCCCCGGCCCGGGTCCCCGGGTCAGGTGGTTACCCTGGCCCCAGGTCACCGGGTCACGTCGGGACCCCGGACCCAGGTCCCCGGGTCGTATCGGGTCGCTGCCCCGGGTACCAGTGTCGGGTGACATCCCCGGCCCCAGGTCCCTGGGTCACGTGGGGTCCCCGGCCCGGGTCCCCAGGTTGCATCGGGACACCAGCGAAGGATCACCGGGTCCTGTCGGGTACCCAGCCCGGGTCCCCGGACAGGTCGTTAACCCGGCCCCGGGTCACCGGGTCATGTCGCGCACCCGGCCTGGTTCCCAGGTTCCGGTGACCACCCCGGCACCAGGACCCCGGGTCACGTGGGGACACCGGCCCCAGGTGACCGGGTCACGTGGGGACACCGGCCCCAGGTCACCGGGTCACGTGGGGACACCGGCCCCAGGTCACCGGGTCACGTGGGGACACCGGCCCCAGGTCAGCGGGTCACGTGGGGACCCCGGCCCCAGGTCAGCGGGTCACGTGGGGACCCCGGCACCAGGTGACCGGGTCACGTGGGGACCCCGGCCCCACGTCAGCGGGTCACGTGGGGACACCGGCCCCAGGTCAGCGGGTCACGTGGGGACCCCGGACCCTGGACCCTGGGTCACGTGGGGATACCGGCCCCAGGTGACCAGGTCACGTGGGGACACCGGCCCCAGGTCACCGGGTCACGTGGGGACCCCGGATCCAGGACCCCGGGTCACGTGGGGACACCGGCCCCAGGTCACCGGGTCACGTGGGGACCCCGGACCCAGGTCAGCGGGTCACGTGGGGACACCGGCCCCAGGTCACCGGGTCACGTGGGGACCCCGGCCCCAGGTCAGCGGGTCACGTGGGGACACCGGCCCCAGGTCACCGGGTCACGTGGGGACCCCGGATCCAGGTCACCGGGTCACGTGGGGACACTGGCGCCAGGTCAGCGGGTCACGTGGGGACACCGGACCCAGGACCCCGGGTCACGTGGGGACACCGGCCCCAGGTGACCGGGTCACGTGGGGACACTGGCCCCAGGTCACCGGGTCACGTGGGGACCCCGGACCCAGGACCCCGGGTCACGTGGGGACACCGGCCCCAGGTGACCGGGTCACGTGGGGACACCGGCCCCAGGTCACCGGGTCACGTGGGGACCCCGGACCCAGGACCCTGGGTCACGTGGGGACACCGGCCCCAGGTGACCGGGTCACGTGGGGACACCGGACCCAGGTCACCGGGTCACGTGGGGACCCCGGATTCAGGTCACCTGGTCATGTCTGGTACCCAGCCTGGTTCCCAGGTTCCGATGACCACCCCGGCACCAGGACCCCGGGTCACGTGGGGACACCGGCCCCAGGTCACCGGGTCACGTGGGGACCCCGGCCCCAGGTCAGCGGGTCACGTGGGGACCCCGGCCCCAGGTCAGCGGGTCACGTGGGGACACCGGCCCCAGGTCACCGCGTCAGGTCGGGACCCGGGACCTAGGTCCGGTCATGTCACGTCCCATGCCCGGGTCCCCGGGTTGGATTTTTACTCAGGCCTCGGGTCACAGGGTCATGTCGGGTCAACGGCCTGGGTACAACGGTCTGGTGACCACCCCGACACCAGGTCCCCGGGTCATGACGGGACACCGGACCAGGTCCCCGAGTCCGGTCGACACCACAGCCCCAGGTCACCGGGTCAGGTCGGCACCCCGGAAGCAGGTCACCGGGTCATGTCGGGACCCAGCCCGGGTCCCCGGGACGGGTTTTTACCCAAGCCCCAGATCACCAGGTCCTGTCGGGTCCCCGGCCCAGGTCCCCTGGACAGGTCGTTACCCCGGCCCCGGGTCACCGGGTCCTGTCGGGTCGCTGTCCCGGGTAGCAGTGTCAGGTGACCACCCCGGCCCCGGGAGACGGAGTCATACCGGGTCCCTGGCCCGGGTCCCCGGGTCAGGTGGTTACCCTGGCCCCAGGTCACTGGGTCACGTCGGGACCCCGGACCCAGGTCCACGAGTCCGTCGACACCACAGCGCCGGGTCAACGGGTCGTGTCGGGTACCTGGCCTGGTTCCCAGGTTCCGATGACCACCCCGGCACCAGGACCCCGGGTCACGTGGGGACACCGGCCCCAGGTGACCGGGTCACGTGGGGACACCGGCCCCAGGTCACCGGGTCACGTGGGGACCCCGGATCCAGGTCACCTGGTCATGTCTGGTACCCAGCCTGGTTCCCAGGTTCCGATGACCACCACGGCACCAGGACCCCGGGTCACGTGGGGACACCAGCCCCAGGTGACCGGGTCACGTGGCGACACCGGCCCCAGGTCACCGGGTCACGTGGGGACCCCGGACCCAGGTCAGCTGGTCACGTGGGGACACCGGCCCCAGGTGACCGGGTCACGTAGGGACACCGGCCCCAGGTCACCGGGCACGTGGGGACCCCGGATCCAGGTCAGCGGGTCACGTGGGGACACCGGCCCCAGGACCGCGGGTCACGTGGGGACACCGGCCCCAGGTGACCGGGTCACGTGGGGACACCGGCCCCAGGTCACCGGGTCACGTGGGGACCCCGGATCCAGGTCACCTGGTCATGTCTGGTACCCAGCCTGGTTCCTAGGTTCCGATGACCACCACGGCACCAGGACCCCGGGTCACGTGGGGACACCGGCCCCAGGTGACTGGGTCACG
The DNA here is from genome assembly GCA_951411735.1 of Somateria mollissima. Classification (NCBI taxonomy): domain Eukaryota; kingdom Metazoa; phylum Chordata; class Aves; order Anseriformes; family Anatidae; genus Somateria; species Somateria mollissima. The sequence continues at coordinate 407,621 of CATOCB010000101.1, read as the reverse complement.
TGGGGACACCGGCCCCAGGTCACCGGGTCACGTGGGGACCCCGGACCCAGGTCAGCTGGTCACGTGGGGACACCGGCCCCAGGTGACCGGGTCACGTGGGGACACCGGCCCCAGGTCACCGGGCACGTGGGGACCCCGGATCCAGGTCACCGGGTCACGTGGGGACCCCGGACCCAGGTCAGCGGGTCACGTGGGGACACCGGCCCCAGGTCACCGCGTCAGGTCGGGACCCGGGACCTAGGTCGGGTCATGTCACGTCCCATGCCCGGGTCCCCGGGTTGGATTTTTACCCAGGCCCCGGGTCACAGGGTCATGTCGGGTTAACGGCCTGGGTACAACGGTCTGGTGACCACCCCGACACCAGGTCCCCGGGTCATGCGGGACACCGGACCAGGTACCCGTGTCCGGTCGACACCACAGCCCCAGGTCACCGGGTCAGGTCGGCACCCCGGAACCAGGTCACCGGGTCATGTCGGGACCCAGCCTGGGTCCCCGGGACGGGTTTTTACCCAAGCCCCAGATCACCGGGTCCTGTCGGGTCCCCGGCCCAGGTCCCCTGGACAGGTCGTTACCCCGGCCCTGGGTCACCGGGTCATGTCGGGTCGCTGTCCCGGGTAGCAGTGTCAGGTGACCACCCCGGCCCCGGGAGACGGAGTCATACCGGGTCCCCGGCCCGGGTCCCCGGGTCAGGTGGTTACCCTGGCCCCAGGTCACCGGGTCACGTCGGGACCCCGGACCCAGGTCCCCGGGTCGTATCGGGTCGCTGCCCCGGGTACCAGTGTCGGGTGACATCCCCGGCCCCAGGTCCCCGGGTCACGTGGGGTCCCCGGCCCGGGTACCCGGGTTGCATCGGGACACCAGCGAAGGATCACCGGGTCCTGTCGGGTCCCCGGCCCGGGTCCACTGGACAGGTCGTTAACCCGGCCCCGGGTCACCGGGTCATGTCGCGCACCCGGCCTGGTTCCCAGGTTCCGGTGACCACCCCGGCACCAGGACCCCGGGTCATGTGGGGACCCCGGCCCCAGGTCAGCGGGTCACGTGGGGACCCCGGACCCAGGTCAGCGGGTCACGTGGGGACACCGGCTCCAGTTGACTGGGTCACGTAGGGACACCGGCCCCAGGTGACCGGGTCACGTGGGGACACCGGCCCCAGGTCACCGGGTCACGTGGGGACCCCGGATCCAGGTCAGCGGGTCACGTGGGGACCCCGGACCCAGGTCAGCGGGTCACGTGGGGACACCGGCCCCAGGTGACCGGGTCACGTGGGGACACCGGCACCAGGACCCCGGGTCACGTGGGGACACCGGCCCCAGGTCACCGGGTCACGTGGGGACCCCGGACCCAGGACCCCGGGTCACGTGGGGACACCGGCCCCAGGTGACCGGGTCACGTGGGGACACCGGCCCCAGGTCACCGGGTCACGTGGGGACCCCGGATTCAGGTCACCTGGTCATGTCTGGTACCCAGCCTGGTTCCCAGGTTCCGATGACCACCCCGGCACCAGGACCCCGGGTCACGTGGGGACACCGGCCCCAGGTGACCGGGTCACGTGGGGACACCGGCCCAGGTCACCGGGTCACGTGGGGACACCGGCCCCAGGTCACCGGGTCACGTGGGGACACCGGCCCCAGGTCAGTGGGTCACGTGGGGACCCCGGACCCAGGTCAGCGGGTCACGTGGGGACACCGGCCCCAGGTCAGCGGGTCACGTGGGGACCCCGGCCCCAGGTGACCGGGTCACGTGGGGACACCGGCCCCAGGTCACTGCGTCAGGTCGGGACCCCGAACCCAGGTCCACGAGTCCGTCGACACCACAGCGCCGGGTCACCGGGTCGTGTCGGGTACCTGGCCTGGTTCCCAGGTTCCGATGACCACCCCGGCACCAGGACCCAGGGTCACGTGGGGACACCGGCCCCAGGTGACCGGGTCACGTGGGGACACCGGCCCCAGGTCACCGGGTCACGTGGGGACCCCGGACCCAGAACAGCGGGTCACGTGGGGACAGCGGCCCCAGGTCACCGGGTCACGTGGGGACACCGGACCCTGGACCCTGGGTCACGTGGGGACACCGGCCCCAAGTGACCAGGTCACGTGGGGACACCGGCCCCAGGTCACCGGGTCACGTGGGGACCCCGGATCCAGGACCCCGGGTCACGTGGGGACACCGGCCCCAGGTGACCGGGTCACGTGGGGACCCCGGCCCCAGGTCAGCGTGTCACGTGGGGACACCGGCCCCAGGTCAGCGGGTCACGTGGGGACCCCGTATCCAGGTCACCGGGTCACGTGGGGACACTGGCGCCAGGTGACCGGGTCACGTGGGGACACCGGACCCAGGTCACCGGGTCACGTGGGGACCCCGGACCCAGAACAGCGGGTCACGTGGGGACACCGGCCCCAGGTCACCGGGTCACGTGGGGACACCGGACCCTGGACCCTGGGTCACGTGGGGACACCGGCCCCAAGTGACCAGGTCACGTGGGGACACCGGCCCCAGGTCACCGGGTCACGTGGGGACCCCGGATCCAGGACCCCGGGTCACGTGGGGACACCGGCCCCAGGTGACCGGGTCACGTGGGGACCCCGGCCCCAGGTCAGCGTGTCACGTGGGGACACCGGCCCCAGGTCAGCGGGTCACGTGGGGACCCCGTATCCAGGTCACCGGGTCACGTGGGGACACTGGCGCCAGGTCAGCGGGTCACGTGGGGACACCGGACCCAGGACCCCGGGTCACGTGGGGACACCGGACCCAGGTCAGCTGGTCACGTGGGGACACCGGCCCCAGGTGACCGGGTCACGTGGGGACCCCGGCCCCAGGTCAGCTGGTCACGTGGGGACACCGGCCCCAGGTGACCGGGTCACGTGGGGACACCGGCCCCAGGTCAGCGGGTCACGTGGGGACCCCGGCCCCAGGTCAGAGGGTCACGTGGGGACACCGGCCCCAGGTGACCGGGTCACGTGGGGACACCGGCCCCAGGTCACCGGGTCATGTGGGGACACCGGACCCAAGTCAGCGGGTCACGTGGGGACCCCGGCCCCAGGACCCCGGGTCACGTGGGGACACCGGCCCCAGGTCACCGCGTCAGGTCGGGACCCGGGACCTAGGTCCGGTCATGTCACGTCCCATGCCCGGGTCCCCGGGTTGGATTTTTACTCAGGCCCCGGGTCACAGGGTCATGTCGGGTCAACGGCCTGGGTACAACGGTCTGGTGACCACCCCGACCCCAGGTCCCCGGGTCATGACGGGACACCGGACCAGGTCCCCGAGTCCGGTCGACACCACAGCCCCAGGTCACCGGGTCAGGTCGGCACCCCAGAACCAGGTCACCGGGTCATGTCGGGACCCAGCCCGGGTCCCCGGGACGGGTTTTTACCCCAGCCGCAGATCACCGGGTCCTGTCGGGTACCCGGGTCGGGTCCCCTGGACAGGTCGGCACCCCGGCCCCGGGTCACGGGGTCATGTCGGGTCGCTGTCCCGGGTACCAGTGTCAGGTGACCACCCCGGCCCCGGGAGACGGAGTCATACCGGGTCCCCGGCCCGGGTCCCCAGGTTGCATCGGGACAAAAGCACCGGATCACTGGATCACGTGGGGGCCCGGGCCCGGGTCCCCGGGTTGCATCGGGACACCAGCGAAGGACCACCGGGTCCGGTCGGGTCCCCGGCCCGGAACCCCTGGACAGGTCGTTAACCCGGCCCCAGGTCACCGGGTCATGTCGCGCACCCGGCCTGGTTCCCACGTTCCGGTGACCACCCCGGCACCAGGACCCCGGGTCACGTGGGGACTCCGGCCCCAGGTGACCTGGTCACGTGGGGTCACCGGCCCCAGGTCACCGGGTCACGTGGGGACACCGGCCCCAGGACCCCGGGTCACGTGGGGACACCGGCCCCAGGTGACCGGGTCACGTGGGGACACCGGCCCCAGGTGACCGGGTCACGTGTGGACCCCGGATCCAGGACCCCGGGTCACGTGGGGACACCGGCCCCAGGTCAGAGGGTCACGTGGGGACACCGGCCCCAGGTCAGCGGGTCACGGGGGGACCCCGGCCCCAGGTGACCGGGTCACGTGGGGACACCGGCCCCAGGTCACCGGGTCACGTGGGGACCCCGGATCCAGGTCACCGGGTCACATGGGGACACTGGCACCAGGTCAGCGTGTCACTTGGGGACACCAGACCCAGGACCCCGGGTCACGTGGGGACACCGGCCCTAGGTGACCGGGTCACGTGGGGACACCGGCCCCAGGTCACCGGGTCACGTGGGGACCCCGGACCCAGGACCTCGGGTCACGTGGGGACACTGGCCCCAGGACCCCGGGTCACGTGGGGACACCGGCCCCAGGTGACCGGGTCACGTGGGGACCCCGGCCCCAGGTCACCGGGTCACGTGGGGACCCCGGATCCAGGTCACCTGGTCATGTCTGGTACCCAGCCTGGTTCCCAGGTTCCGATGACCACCCCAGCACCAGGACCCCGGGTCACGTGGGGACACCGGCCCCAGGTCACCGGGTCACGTGGGGACCCCGGACCCAGGTCACCGGGTCACGTGGGGACCCCGGACCCAGGTCAGCGGGTCACGTGGGGACACCGGCCCCAGGTCACCGCGTCAGGTCGGGACCCGGGACCTAGGTCGGGTCATGTCACGTCCCATGCCCGGGTCCCCGGGTTGGATTTTTACTCAGGCCCCGGGTCACAGGGTCATGTCGGGTCAACGGCCTGGGTACAATGGTCTGGTGACCACCCCGACACCAGGTCCCCGGGTCATGACGGGACACCGGACCAGGTCCCCGAGTCCGGTCGACACCACAGCCCCAGGTCAACGGGTCATGTCGGGACCCAGCCCGGGTCCCCGGGACGGGTTTTTACCCAAGCCCCAGATCACCGGGTCCTGTCGGGTCCCCGGCCCAGGTCCCCTGGACAGGTCGTTACCCCGGCCCCGGGTCACCGGGTCATGTCGGGTCGCTGTCCCAGGTAGCAGTGTCAGGTGACCACCCCGGCCCCGGGAGACGGAGTCATACCGGGTCCCCGGCCCGGGTCCCCGGGTCAGGTGGTTACCCTGGCCCCAGGTCACCGGGTCAGGTCGGGACCCCGGACCCAGGTCCCCGGGTCGTATCGGGTCGCTGCCCCGGGTACCAGTGTCGGGTGACATCCCCAGCCCCAGGTCCCCGGGTCACGTGGGGTCCCCGGCCCGGGTCCCCAGGTTACATCGGGACACCAGCGAAGGATCACCGGGTCCTGTCGGGTACCCAGCCCGGGTCCCCGGACATGTAGTTAACCCGGCCCCGGGTCACCGGGTCATGTCGCGCACCCGGCCTGGTTCCCAGGTTCCGGTGACCACCCCGGCACCAGGACCCCGGGTCACGTGGGGACACCGGCCCCAGGTCACCGGGTCACGTGGGGACACCGGCCCCAGGTCAGCGGGTCACGTGGGGACACCGGCCCCAGGTCACCGGGTCACGTGGGGACCCCGGACCCAGGTCAGCTGGTCACGTGGGGACACCGGCCCCAGGTCACCGGGTCACGTGGGGACCCCGGACCCAGGTCAGCTGGTCACGTGGGGACACCGGCCCCAGGACCCCGGGTCACGTGGGGACCCCGGATCCAGGACCCCGGGTCACGTGGGGACACCGGCCCCAGGTCAGCGGGTCACGTGGTGACCCCGGCCCCAGGTCAGCGGGTCACGTGGGTACCCCGGCCCCAGGTCACCGCGTCAGGTCGGGACCCCGAACCCAGGTCCATGAGTCCGTCGACACCACAGCGCCGGGTCACCGGGTCGTGTCGGGTACCTGGCCTGGTTCCCAGGTTGCGATGACCACCCCGGCACCAGGACCCCGGGTCACGTGGGGACACCGGCCCCAGGTGACCGGGTCACGTGGGGACACCGGCCCCAGGTCACCAGGTCACGTGGGGACCCCGGACCCAGGTCAGCGGGTCACGTGGGGACACCGGCCCCAGGTCACCGGGTCACGTGGGGACCCCGGACCCTGGACCCCGGGTCACGTGGGGACACCGGCCCCAGGTCAGAGGGTCACGTGGGGACACCGGCCCCAGGTCACCGGGTCACGTGGGGACCCCGGATCCAGGTCACCTGGTCATGTCTGGTACCCAGCCTGGTTCCCATGTTCCGATGACCACCACGGCACCAGGACCCCGGGTCACGTGGGGACACCGGCCCCAGGTGACCGGGTCACATGGGGACCCCGGCCCCAGGTCAGAGGGTCACGTGGGGACACCGGCCCCAGGTGACCGGGTCACGTGGGGACACCGGCCCCAGGTCACCGGGTCATGTGGGGACACCGGACCCAAGTCAGCGGGTCACGTGGGGACCCCGGCCCCAGGACCCCGGGTCACGTGGGGACACCGGCCCCAGGTCACCGCGTCAGGTCGGGACCCGGGACCTAGGTCCGGTCATGTCACGTCCCATGCCCGGGTCCCCGGGTTGGATTTTTACTCAGGCCCCGGGTCACAGGGTCATGTCGGGTCAACGGCCTGGGTACAACGGTCTGGTGACCACCCCGACCCCAGGTCCCCGGGTCATGACGGGACACCGGACCAGGTCCCCGAGTCCGGTCGACACCACAGCCCCAGGTCACCGGGTCAGGTCGGCACCCCAGAACCAGGTCACCGGGTCATGTCGGGACCCAGCCCGGGTCCCCGGGACGGGTTTTTACCCCAGCCGCAGATCACCGGGTCCTGTCGGGTACCCGGGTCGGGTCCCCTGGACAGGTCGGCACCCCGGCCCCGGGTCACGGGGTCATGTCGGGTCGCTGTCCCGGGTACCAGTGTCAGGTGACCACCCCGGCCCCGGGAGACGGAGTCATACCGGGTCCCCGGCCCGGGTCCCCAGGTTGCATCGGGACAAAAGCACCGGATCACTGGATCACGTGGGGGCCCGGGCCCGGGTCCCCGGGTTGCATCGGGACACCAGCGAAGGACCACCGGGTCCGGTCGGGTCCCCGGCCCGGAACCCCTGGACAGGTCGTTAACCCGGCCCCAGGTCACCGGGTCATGTCGCGCACCCGGCCTGGTTCCCACGTTCCGGTGACCACCCCGGCACCAGGACCCCGGGTCACGTGGGGACTCCGGCCCCAGGTGACCTGGTCACGTGGGGTCACCGGCCCCAGGTCACCGGGTCACGTGGGGACACCGGCCCCAGGACCCCGGGTCACGTGGGGACACCGGCCCCAGGTGACCGGGTCACGTGGGGACACCGGCCCCAGGTGACCGGGTCACGTGTGGACCCCGGATCCAGGACCCCGGGTCACGTGGGGACACCGGCCCCAGGTCAGAGGGTCACGTGGGGACACCGGCCCCAGGTCAGCGGGTCACGGGGGGACCCCGGCCCCAGGTGACCGGGTCACGTGGGGACACCGGCCCCAGGTCACCGGGTCACGTGGGGACCCCGGATCCAGGTCACCGGGTCACATGGGGACACTGGCACCAGGTCAGCGTGTCACTTGGGGACACCAGACCCAGGACCCCGGGTCACGTGGGGACACCGGCCCTAGGTGACCGGGTCACGTGGGGACACCGGCCCCAGGTCACCGGGTCACGTGGGGACCCCGGACCCAGGACCTCGGGTCACGTGGGGACACTGGCCCCAGGACCCCGGGTCACGTGGGGACACCGGCCCCAGGTGACCGGGTCACGTGGGGACCCCGGCCCCAGGTCACCGGGTCACGTGGGGACCCCGGATCCAGGTCACCTGGTCATGTCTGGTACCCAGCCTGGTTCCCAGGTTCCGATGACCACCCCAGCACCAGGACCCCGGGTCACGTGGGGACACCGGCCCCAGGTCACCGGGTCACGTGGGGACCCCGGACCCAGGTCACCGGGTCACGTGGGGACCCCGGACCCAGGTCAGCGGGTCACGTGGGGACACCGGCCCCAGGTCACCGCGTCAGGTCGGGACCCGGGACCTAGGTCGGGTCATGTCACGTCCCATGCCCGGGTCCCCGGGTTGGATTTTTACTCAGGCCCCGGGTCACAGGGTCATGTCGGGTCAACGGCCTGGGTACAATGGTCTGGTGACCACCCCGACACCAGGTCCCCGGGTCATGACGGGACACCGGACCAGGTCCCCGAGTCCGGTCGACACCACAGCCCCAGGTCAACGGGTCATGTCGGGACCCAGCCCGGGTCCCCGGGACGGGTTTTTACCCAAGCCCCAGATCACCGGGTCCTGTCGGGTCCCCGGCCCAGGTCCCCTGGACAGGTCGTTACCCCGGCCCCGGGTCACCGGGTCATGTCGGGTCGCTGTCCCAGGTAGCAGTGTCAGGTGACCACCCCGGCCCCGGGAGACGGAGTCATACCGGGTCCCCGGCCCGGGTCCCCGGGTCAGGTGGTTACCCTGGCCCCAGGTCACCGGGTCAGGTCGGGACCCCGGACCCAGGTCCCCGGGTCGTATCGGGTCGCTGCCCCGGGTACCAGTGTCGGGTGACATCCCCAGCCCCAGGTCCCCGGGTCACGTGGGGTCCCCGGCCCGGGTCCCCAGGTTACATCGGGACACCAGCGAAGGATCACCGGGTCCTGTCGGGTACCCAGCCCGGGTCCCCGGACATGTAGTTAACCCGGCCCCGGGTCACCGGGTCATGTCGCGCACCCGGCCTGGTTCCCAGGTTCCGGTGACCACCCCGGCACCAGGACCCCGGGTCACGTGGGGACACCGGCCCCAGGTCACCGGGTCACGTGGGGACACCGGCCCCAGGTCAGCGGGTCACGTGGGGACACCGGCCCCAGGTCACCGGGTCACGTGGGGACCCCGGACCCAGGTCAGCTGGTCACGTGGGGACACCGGCCCCAGGTCACCGGGTCACGTGGGGACCCCGGACCCAGGTCAGCTGGTCACGTGGGGACACCGGCCCCAGGACCCCGGGTCACGTGGGGACCCCGGATCCAGGACCCCGGGTCACGTGGGGACACCGGCCCCAGGTCAGCGGGTCACGTGGTGACCCCGGCCCCAGGTCAGCGGGTCACGTGGGTACCCCGGCCCCAGGTCACCGCGTCAGGTCGGGACCCCGAACCCAGGTCCATGAGTCCGTCGACACCACAGCGCCGGGTCACCGGGTCGTGTCGGGTACCTGGCCTGGTTCCCAGGTTGCGATGACCACCCCGGCACCAGGACCCCGGGTCACGTGGGGACACCGGCCCCAGGTGACCGGGTCACGTGGGGACACCGGCCCCAGGTCACCAGGTCACGTGGGGACCCCGGACCCAGGTCAGCGGGTCACGTGGGGACACCGGCCCCAGGTCACCGGGTCACGTGGGGACCCCGGACCCTGGACCCCGGGTCACGTGGGGACACCGGCCCCAGGTCAGAGGGTCACGTGGGGACACCGGCCCCAGGTCACCGGGTCACGTGGGGACCCCGGATCCAGGTCACCTGGTCATGTCTGGTACCCAGCCTGGTTCCCATGTTCCGATGACCACCACGGCACCAGGACCCCGGGTCACGTGGGGACACCGGCCCCAGGTGACCGGGTCACATGGGGACACCGGCCCCAGGTCACCGGGTCACGTGGGGACCCCGGACCCAGGTCAGCGGGTCACGTGGGGACCCCGGCCCCAGGACCCCGGGTCACGTGGGGACACCGGCCCCAGGTCACCGCGTCAGGTCGGGACCCGGGACCTAGGTCGGGTCATGTCACGTCCCATGCCCGGGTCCCCGGGTTGGATTTTTACTCAGGCCCCGGGTCACAGGGTCATGTCGGGTCAACGGCCTGGGTACAACGGTCTGGTGACCACCCCGACCCCGGGTCCCCGGGTCATGACGGGACACCGGACCAGGTCCCCGAGTCCGGTCGACACCACAGCCCCAGGTCACCGGGTCAGGTCGGCACCCCGGAACCAGGTCACCGGGTCATGTCGGGACCCAGCCCGGGTCCCCGGGACGGGTTTTTACCCAAGCCCCAGATCACCGGGTCCTGTCGGGTCCCCGGCCCAGGTCCCCTGGACAGGTCGTTACCCCGGCCCCGGGTCACCGGGTCATGTCGGGTCGCTGTCCCGGGTAGCAGTGTCAGGTGACCACCCCGGCCCCGGGAGACGGAGTCATACCGGGTCCCCGGCCCGGGTCCCCGGGTCAGGTGGTTACCCTGGCCCCAGGTCACCGGGTCAGGTCGGGACCCCGGACCCAGGTCCCCGGGTCGTATCGGGTCGCTGCCCCGGGTACCAGTGTCGGGTGACATCCCCGGCCCCAGGTCCACGGGTCACGTGGGGTCCCCGGCCCGGGTCCCCGGGTTCCATCGGGACACCAGCGAAGGATCACCGGGTCCTGTCGGGTACCCGGCCCGGGTCCCCGGACAGGTCGTCAACCCGGCCCCGGGTCACCGGGTCATGTCGCGCACCCGGCCTGGTTCCCAGGTTCCGGTGACCACCCGGGCACCAGGACCCCGGGTCACGTGGGGACACCGGCCCCAGGTGACCGGGTCACGTGGGGACACCGGTCCAGGTCACCGGGTCACGTGGGGACCCCGGACCCAGGTCAGCGGGTCACGTGGGGACACCGGCCCCAGGTCAGAGGGTCACGTGGGGACACCGGCCCCTGGTCAGCAGGTCACGTGGGGACACCGGCCCCAGGTCAATGGGTCACGTGGGGACCCCGGCTCCAGGTCACCGGGTCACGTGGGGACACCGGCCCCAGGTCACCGCGTCAGGTCGGGACCCCGAACCCAGGTCCACGAGTCCGTCGACACCACAGCGCCGGGTCACCGGGTCGTGTCGGGTACCTGGCCTGGTTCCCAGGTTGCGATGACCACCCCGGCACCAGGACCCCGGGTCACGTGGGGACACCGGCCCCAGGTGACCGGGTCACGTGGGGACACCGGCCACAGGTCACCGGGTCACGTGGGGACCCCGGACCCAGGTCAGCGGGTCACGTGGGGACACCGGCCCCAGGTCACCGGGTCACGTGGGGACCCCGGACCCTGGACCCCGGGTCACGTGGGGACACCGGCCCCAGGTGACCGGGTCACGTGGGGACACCGGCCCCAGGTCACCGGGTCACGTGGGGACCCCGGACCCAGGTCAGCGGGTCACGTGGGGACACCGGCCCCAGGTGACCGGGTCACGTGGGGACACCGGCCCCAGGTCACCGCGTCATGTCGGGACCCGGGACCTAGGTCGGGTCATGTCACGTCCCATGCCCGGGTCCCCGGGTTGGATTTTTACTCAGGCCCCGGGTCACAGGGTCATGTCGGGTCAACGGCCTGGGTACAACGGTCTGGTGACCACCCCGACCCCGGGTCCCCTGGTCATGCGGGACACCGGACCAGGTCCCCGAGTCCGGTCGACACCACAGCCCCAGGTCACCGGGTCAGGTCGGCACCCCGGAACCAGGTCACAGGGTCATGCCGGGACCCCGGCCCAGGTCCCCTGGACAGGTCGTTACCCCGGCCCCGGGTCACCGGGTCATGTCGCGCACCCGGCCTGGTTCCCAGGTTCCGATGACCACCCCGGCACCAGGACCCCGGGTCACGTGGGGACACCGGCCTCAGGACCCCGGGTCACGTGGGGACACCGGACCCAGGTCACCGGGTCACGTGGGGACCCCGGACCCAGGTCAACGGGTCACGTGGGGACACCGGCTCCAGGTCACCGGGTCAGGTCGGGACCCCGGACCCAGGTCGGGTCATGTCACATCCCATGCCCGGGTCCCCGGGTTGGATTTTTACTCAGGCCCCGGGTCACAGGGTCATGTCGGGTCAACGGCCTGGGTACATCGGTCTGGTGACCACCCCGACCCCAGGTCCCCGGGTCATGACGGGACACCGGACCAGGTCCCCGAGTCCGGTTGACACCACAGCCCCAGGTCACCGGGTCACGTCGGCACCCCGGAACCAGGTCACCGGGTCATGTCGGGACCCAGCCCGGGTCCCCGGGACGGGTTTTTACCCAAGCCCCAGATCACCGGGTCCTGTCGGGTCCCCGGCCCAGGTCCCCTGGACAGGTCGTTACCCCGGCCCCGGGTCACCGGGTCATGTCGGGTCGCTGTCCCGGGTAGCAGTGTCAGGTGACCACCCCGGCCCCGGGAGACGGAGTCATACCGGGTCCCCGGCCCGGGTCCCCGGGTCAGGTGGTTACCCTGGCCCCAGGTCACCGGGTCAGGTCGGGACCCCGGACCCAGGTCCCCGGGTCGTATCGCTGCCCAGGGTACCAGTGTCGGGTGACATCCCCGGCCCCAGGTCCCCGGGTCACGTGGGGTCCCTGCCCGGGTCCCCGGGTTGCATCGGGACACCAGCGAAGGATCACCGGGTCCTGTCGGGTCCCCGGCCCGGGTCCCCTGGACAGGTCGTTAACCCGGCCCCGGGTCACCGGGTCATGTCGCGCACCCGGCCTGGTTCCCAGGTTCCGGTGACCACCCCGGCACCAGGACCCCGGGTCACGTGGGGACACCGGCCCCAGGTGACCGGGTCACGTGGGGACACCGGCCCCAGGACCCCGGGTCACGTGGGGACCCCGGACCCAGGTCAGAGGGTCACGTGGGGACACCGGCCCCAGTTCAGAGGGTAACGTGGGGACACCGGCCCCAGGTCACCGCGTCAGGTCGGGACACCGAACCCAGGTCCACGAGTCCGTCGACATCACAGCCCCGGGTCACCGGGTCGTGTCGGGTACCTGGCCTGGTTCCCAGGTTCCGATGACCACCCCGGCACCAGGACCCCGGGTCACGTGGGGACACCGGCCCCAGGTGACCGGGTCACGTGGGGACACCGGCCCCAGGTCACCGGGTCACGTGGGGACCCCGGACCCTGGACCCCGGGTCACGTGGGGACACCGGCCGCAGGTGACCGGGTCACGTGGGGACACCGGCCCCAGGTCAGCGGGTCACGTGGGGACCCCGGATCCAGGACCCCGGGTCACGTGGGGACACCGGCCCCAGGTCACCGGGTCACGTGGGGACACCGGCCCCAGGTCACCGGGTCACGTGGGGACCCCGGACCCAGGTCAGCGGGTCACGTGGGGACACCGGCCCCAGGTCACCGCGTCAGGTCGGGACCCGGGACCCAGGTCGGGTCATGTCACGTCCCATGCCCGGGTCCCCGGGTTGGATTTTTACCCAGGCCCCGGGTCACAGGGTCATGTCGGGTCAACGGCCTGGGTACAACGGTCTGGTGACCACCCCGACACCAGGTCCCCGGGTCATGCGGGACACCGGACCAGGTACCCGTGTCCGGTCGACACCACAGCCCCAGGTCACCGGGTCAGGTCGGCACCCCGGAACCAGGTCACCGGGTCATGTCGGGACCCAGCCCGGGTCCCCGGGACGGGTTTTTACCCAAGCCCCAGATCACCGGTTCCTGTCGGGTCCCCGGCCCAGGTCCCCTGGACAGGTCGTTACCCCGGCCCCGGGTCACCGGGTCATGTCGGGTCGCTGTCCCGGGTAGCAGTGTCAGGTGACCACCCCGGCCCCGGGAGACGGAGTCATACCGGGTCCCCGGCCCGGGTCCCCGGGTCAGGTGGTTACCCTGGCCCCAGGTCACCGGGTCACGTCGGGACGCCGGACCCAGGTCCCCGGGTCGTATCGGGTCGCTGCCCAGGGTACCAGTGTCGGGTGACATCCCCGGCCCCAGGTCCCCGGGTCACGTGGGGTCCCCGGCCCGGGTCCCCGGGTTGCATTGGGACACCAGCGAAGGATCACCGGGTCCTGTCGGGTCCCCGGCCCGGGTCCCCTGGACAGGTCGTTAACCCGGCCCCGGGTCACCGGGTCATGTCGCGCACCCGGCCTGGTTCCCAGGTTCCGGTGACCACCCCGGCACCAGGACCCCGGGTCACGTTGGGACACCGGCCCCAGGTCAGCGGGTCACGTGGGGACCCCGGCCCCAGGACCCCGGGTCACGTGGGGACACCGGCCCCAGGTCACCGCGTCAGGTCGGCACCCCGGACCCAGGTCGGGTCATGTCACGTCCCATGCCCGGGTCCCCGGGTTGGATTTTTACTCAGGCCCCGGGTCACAGGGTCATGTCGGGTCAACGGCCTGGGTACAACGGTCTGGTGACCACCCCGACCCCAGGTCCCCTGGTCATGCGGGACACCGGACCAGGTCCCCGAGTCCGGTCGACACCACAGCCCCAGGTCACCGGGTCAGGTCGGCACCCCGGAACCAGGTCACCGGGTCATGTTGGGACCCAGCCCGGGTCCTCGGGACGGGTTTTTACCCAAGCCCCAGATCACCGGGTCCTGTCGGGTCCCCGGCCCAGGTCCCCTGGACAGGTCGTTACCCCGGCCCCGGGTCACCGGGTCATGTCGGGTCGCTGTCCCGGGTAGCAGTGTCAGGTGACCACCCCGGCCCCGGGAGACGGAGTCATACCGGGTCCCCGGCCCGGGTCCCCGGGTCAGGTGGTTACCCTGGCCCCAGGTCACCGGGTCAGGTCGGGACCCCGGACCCAGGTCCCCGGGTCGTATCGGGTCGCTGCCCAGGGTACCAGTGTCGGGTGACATCCCCGGCCCCAGGTCCCCGGGTCACGTGGGGTCCCCGGCCCGGGTCCCCGGGTTGCATTGGGACACCAGCGAAGGATCACCGGGTCCTGTCGGGTCCCCGGCCCGGGTCCCCTGGACAGGTCGTTAACCCGGCCCCGGGTCACCGGGTCATGTCGCGCACCCGGCCTGGTTCCCAGGTTCCGGTGACCACCCCGGCACCAGGACCCCGGGTCACGTGGGGACACCGGCCCCAGGTCAGCGGGTCACGTGGGGACACCGGCCCCAGGACCCCGGGTCACGTGGGAACCCCGGACCCAGGTCAGAGGGTCACGTGGGGACACCGGCCCCAGGTCACCAGGTCACGTGGGGACACCGGCCCCAGGTCACCGGGTCACGTGGGGACCCCGGACCCAGGTCAGCGGGTCACGTGGGGACACCGGCCCCAGGTCACCGGGTCACGTGGGGACCCCGGACCCTGGACCCCGGGTCACGTGGGGACACCGGCCCCAGGTCACCGGGTCACGTGGGGACACCAGCCCCAGGTCACCGGGTCACGTGGGGACCCCGGATCCAGGACCCCAGGTCACGTGGGGACACCGGCCCCAGGTCACCGGGTCACGTGGGGACCCCGGATCCAGGTCACCTGGTCATGTCTGGTACCCAGCCTGGTTCCCAGGTTCCGATGACCACCCCGGTACCAGGACCCCGGGTCACATGGGGACACCGGCCCCAGGTGACCGGGTCACGTGGGGACACCGGCCCCAGGTCACCGGGTCACGTGGGGACCCCGGATCCAGGTCAGCGGGTCACGTGGGGACACCGGCCCCAGGTGACCGGGTCACGTGGGGACACCGGCCCCAGGTCACCGGGTCACGTGGGGACACCGGCCCCAGGTCACCGGGTCACGTGGGGACCCCGGACCCAGGTCAGCGGGTCACGTGGGGACACCGGACCCAGGCCAGTGGGTCACGTGGGGACACCGGCCCCAGGTGACCGGGTCACGTGGGGACACCGGCCCCAGGTCAGCGGGTCACGTGGGGACACCGGCCCTAGGTCAGCGGGTCACGTGGGGACCCCGGCCCCAGGTCAGCGGGTCACGTGGGGACACCAGCCCCAGGTCACCGCGTCAGGTCGGGACCCCGAACCCAGGTCCACGAGTCCGTCGACACCACAGCGCCGGGTCACCGGGTCGTGTCGGGTACCTGGCCTGGTTCCCAGGTTCCGATGACCACCCCGGCACCAGGACCCCGGGTCACGTGGGGACACCGGCCCCAGGTCACCGGGTCACGTGGGGACCCCGGATCCAGGACCCCGGGTCATGCCGGGACCCCGGCCCAGGTCCCCTGGACAGGTCGTTACCCCGGCCCCGGGTCACCGGGTCATGTCGGGTCGCTGTCCCGGGTAGCAGTGTCAGGTGACCACCCCGGCCCCGGGAGACGGAGTCATACCGGGTCCCCGGCCCGGGTCCCCGGGTCAGGTGGTTACCCTGGCCCCAGGTCACCGGGTCAGGTCGGGACCCCGGACCCAGGTCCCCGGGTCGTATCGGGTCGCTGCCCAGGGTACCAGTGTCGGGTGACATCCCCGGCCCCAGGTCCCCGGGTCACGTGGGGTCCCCGGCCCGGGTCCCCGGGTTGCATCGGGACACCAGCGAAGGATCACCGGGTCCTGTCGGGTCCCCGGCCCGGGTCCCCTGGACAGGTCGTTAACCCGGCCCCGGGTCACCGGGTCATGTCGCGCACCCGGCCTGGTTCCCAGGTTCCGGTGACCACCCCGGCACCAGGACCCCGGGTCACGTTGGGACACCGGCCCCAGGTCAGCGGGTCACGTGGGGACCCCGGACCCAGGTAACCGGGTCACGTGGGGACACCGGCCCCAGGACCCCGGGTCACGTGGGGACCCAGGACCCAGGTCACCGGGTCACGTGGGGACACCGGCCCCAGGTCAGCGGGTCACGTGGGGACACCGGCCCCAGTTCAGAGGGTAACGTGGGGACACCGGCCCCAGGTCACCGCGTCAGGTCGGGACACCGAACCCAGGTCCACGAGTCCGTCGACACCACAGCGCCGGGTCACCGGGTCGTGTCGGGTACCTGGCCTGGTTCCCAGGTTCCGATGACCACCCCGGCACCAGGACCCTGGGTCACGTGGGGACACCGGCCCCAGGTGACCGGGTCACGTGGGGACACCGGCCCCAGGTCACCGGGTCACGTGGGGACCCCGGACCCAGGTCAGCGGGTCACGTGGGGACACCGGCCCCAGGTCACCGGGTCACGTGGGGACACCGGACCCTGGACCCCGGGTCACGTGGGGACACCGGCCCCAGGTGACCGGGTCACGTGGGGACACCAGCCCCAGGTCACCGGGTCACGTGGGGACCCCGGATCCAGGACCCCGGGTCACGTGGGGACCCCGGCCCCAGGTCACCGGGTCACGTGGGGACCCCGGATCCAGGTCACCTGGTCATGTCTGGTACCCAGCCTGGTTCCCAGGTTCCGATGACCACCCCGGACCCAGGACCCCGGGTCACATGGGGACACCGGCCCCAGGTGACCGGGTCACGTGGGGACACCGGCCCCAGGTCACCGGGTCACGTGGGGACCCCGGCCCCAGGTCAGCGGGTCACGTGGGGACACCGGACCGAGGTCACCGGGTCACGTGGGGACCCCGGACCCTGGACCCCGGGTCACGTGGGGACACCGGCCCCAGGTCACCGGGTCACGTGGGGACACCGGCCCTAGGTCAGCGGGTTACGTGGGGACCCCGGCCCCAGGTCAGCGGGTCACGTGGGGACACCGGCCCCAGGTCACCGCGTCAGGTCGGGACCCCGAACCCAGGTCCACGAGTCCGTCGACATCACAGCGCCGGGTCACCGGGTCGTGTCGGGTACCTGGCCTGGTTCCCAGGTTCCGATGACCACCCCGGCACCAGGACCCCGGGTCACGTGGGGACACCGGCCCCAGGTGACCGGGTCACGTGGGGACACCGGATCCAGGACCACGGGTCACGTGGGGACACCGGCCCCAGGTGACCGGGTCACGTGGGGACACCGGATCCAGGACCACGGGTCACGTGGGGACACCGGCCCCAGGTGACCGGGTCACGTGGGGACACCGGCCCCAGGACCCCGGGTCACGTGGGGACCCCGGACCCATGTCACCGGGTCACGTGGGGACCCCGGACCCAGGTCAGCGGGTCACGTGGGGACACCGGCCCCAGGTCACCGCGTCAGGTCGGGACCCGGGACCTAGGTCGGGTCATGTCACGTCCCATGCCCGGGTCCCCGGGTTGGATTTTTACCCAGGCCCCGGGTCACAGGGTCATGTCGGGTCAACGGCCTGGGTACAACGGTCTGGTGACCACCCCGACACCAGGTCCCCGGGTCATGCGGGACACCGGACCAGGTCCCCGTGTCCGGTCGACACCACAGCCCCAGGTCACCGGGTCAGGTCGGCACCCCGGAACCAGGTGACCGGGTCATGTCGGGACCCAGCCCGGGTCCCCGGGACGGGTTTTTACCCAAGCCCCAGATCACCGGTTCCTGTCGGGTCCCCGGCCCAGGTCCCCTGGACAGGTCGTTACCCCGGCCCCAGGTCACCGGGTCATGTCGGGTCGCTGTCCCGGGTAGCAGTGTCAGGTGACCACCCCGGCCCCGGGAGACGGAGTCATACCGGGTCCCCGGCCCGGGTCCCCGGGTCAGGTGGTTACCCTGGCCCCAGGTCACCGGGTCAAGTCGGCACCCCGGACCCAGGTCAGGTCATGTCACGTCCCATGCCCGGGTCCCCGGGTTGGATTTTTACTCAGGCCCCGGGTCACAGGGTCATGTCGGGTCAACGGCCTGGGTACAACGGTCTGGTGACCACCCCGACCCCGGGTCCCCGGGTCATGCGGGACACCGGACCAGGTCCCCGAGTCCGGTCGACACCAAAGCCCCAGGTCACCGGGTCAGGTCGGCACCCCGGAACCAGGTCACCGGGTCATGCCGGGACCCCGGCCCAGGTCCCCTGGACAGGTCGTTACCCCGGCCCCGGGTCACCGGGTCATGTCGCGCACCCGGCCTTGTTCCCAGGTTCCGATGACCACCCCGGCACCAGGACCCCGGGTCACGTGGGGACACCGGCCCCAGGTGACCGGGTCACGTGGGGATACCGGCCCCAGGTCACCGGGTCACGTGGGGACCCCGGACCCAGGTCAGCGGGTCACGTGGGGACACCGGCTCCAGGTCACCGGGTCAGGTCGGGACCCCGACCCAGGTCGGGTCATGTCACATCCCATGCCCGGGTCCCCGGGTTGGATTTTTACCCAGGCCCCGGGTCACAGGGTCATGTCGGGTCAACGGCCTGGGTACATCGGTCTGGTGACCACCCCGACCCCAGGTCCCCGGGTCATGACGGGACACCGGACCAGGTCCCCGAGTCCGGTCGACACCACAGCCCCAGGTCACCGGGTCAGGTCGGCACCCTGGAACCAGGTCACCGGGTCCTGTCGGGTCCCCGGCCCAGGTCCCCTGGACAGGTCGTTACCCCGGCCCCGGGTCACCGGGTCATGTCGGGTCGCTGTCCCGGGTAGCAGTGTCAGGTGACCACCCCGGCCCCGGGAGACGGAGTCATACCGGGTCCCCGGCCCGGGTCCCCGGGTCAGGTGGTTACCCTGGCCCCAGGTCACCGGGTCAGGTCGGGACCCCGGACCCAGGTCCCCGGGTCGTATCGGGTCGCTGCCCCGGGTACCAGTGTCGGGTGACATCCCCGGCCCCAGGTCCCCGGGTCACGTGGGGTCCCCGGCCCGGGTCCCCGGGTTGCATCGGGACACCAGCGAAGGATCACCGGGTCCTGTCGGGTCCCCGGCCCGGGTCCACTGGACAGGTCGTTAACCCGGCCCCGGGTCACCGGGTCATGTCGCGCACCCGGCCTGGTTCCCAGGTTCCGGTGACCACCCCGGCACCAGGACCCCGGGTCACGTTGGGACACTGGCCCCAGGTCAGCGGGTCACGTGGGGACCCCGGCCCCAGGACCCCGGGTCACGTGGGGACACCGGCCCCAGGTCACCGGGTCAGGTCGGCACCCCGGACCCAGGTCGGGTCATGTCACGTCCCATGCCCGGGTCCCCGGGTTGGATTTTTACTCAGGCCCCGGGTCACAGGGTCATGTCGGGTCAACGGCCTGGGTACAACGGTCTGGTGACCACCCCGACCCCGGGTCCCCTGGTCATGCGGGACACCGGACCAGGTCCCCGAGTCCGGTCGACACCACAGCCCCAGGTCACCGGGTCAGGTCGGCACCCCGGAACCAGGTCACCGGGTCATGCCGGGACCCCGGCCCAGGTCCCCTGGACAGGTCGTTACCCCGGCCCCGGGTCACCGGGTCATGTCGCGCACCCGGCCTGGTTCCCAGGTTCCGATGACCACCCCGGCACCAGGACCCCGGGTCACGTGGGGACCCCGGCCCCAGGTGACCGGGTCACGTGGGGACACCGGCCCCAGGTCACCGGGTCACGTGGGGACCCCGGACCCAGGTCAGCGGGTCACGTGGGGACACCGGCTCCAGGTCACCGGGTCAGGTCGGGACCCCGGACCCAGGTCGGGTCATGTCACATCCCATGCCCGGGTCCCCGGGTTGGATTTTTACCCAGGCCCCGGGTCACAGGGTCATGTCGGGTCAACGGCCTGGGTACATCGGTCTGGTGACCACCCCGACCCCAGGTCCCCGGGTCATGACGGGACACCGGACCAGGTCCCCGAGTCCGGTCGACACCACAGCCCCAGGTCACCGGGTCAGGTCGGCACCCTGGAACCAGGTCACCGGGTCATGTCGGGTCCCCGGCCCAGGTCCCCTGGACAGGTCGTTACCCCGGCCCCGGGTCACCGGGTCATGTCGGGTCGCTGTCCCGGGTAGCAGTGTCAGGTGACCACCCCGGCCCCGGGAGACGGAGTCATACCGGGTCCCCGGCCCGGGTCCCCGGGTCAGGTGGTTACCCTGGCCCCAGGTCACCGGGTCACGTCGGGACGCCGGACCCAGGTCCCCGGGTCGTATCGGGTCGCTGCCCAGGGTACCAGTGTCGGGTGACATCCCCGGCCCCAGGTCCCCGGGTCACGTGGGGTCCCCGGACCGGGTCCCCGGGTTGCATCGGGACACCAGCGAAGGATCACCGGGTCCTGTCGGGTCCCCGACCCGGGTCCCCTGGACAGGTAGTTAACCCGGCCCCGGGTCACCGGGTCATGTCGCGCACCCGGCCTGGTTCCCAGGTTCCGGTGACCACCCTGGCACCAGGACCCCGGGTCACGTGAGGACACCGGCCCCAGGTGACCGGGTCACGTGGGGACACCGGCCCCAGGTCACCGGGTCACGTGGGGACCCCGGACCCAGGTCAGCGGGTCACGTGGGGACACCGGCCCCAGTTCAGAGGGTAACGTGGGGACACAGGCCCCAGGTCACCGCGTCAGGTCAGGACCCCGAACCCAGGTCCACGAGTCCGTCGACACCACAGCCCCGGGTCACCGGGTCGTGTCGGGTACCTGGCCTGGTTCCCAGGTTCCGATGACCACCCCGGCACCAGGACCCCGGGTCACGTGGGGACACCGGCCCCAGGTGACCGGGTCACGTGGGGACACCGGCCCCAGGTCACCGGGTCACGTGGGGACCCCGGACCCTGGACCCCGGGTCACGTGGGGACACCGGCCCCAGGTCAGCGGGTCACGTGGGGACACCTGCCCCAGGTCACCGGGTCACGTGGAGACCTCGGATCCATGACCCCGGGTCACGTGGGGACACCGGCCCCAGGTCACCGGGTCACGTGGGGACCCCGGATCCAGGACCCCGGGTCATGCCGGGACCCCGGCCCAGGTCCCCTGGACAGGTCGTTACCCCGGCCCCGGGTCACCGGGTCATGTCGGGTCGCTGTCCCGGGTAGCAGTGTCAGGTGACCACCCCGGCCCCGGGAGACGGAGTCATACCGGGTCCCCGGCCCGGGTCCCCGGGTCAGGTGGTTACCCTGGCCCCAGGTCACCGGGTCAGGTCGGGACCCCGGACCCAGGTCCCCGGGTCGTATCGGGTCGCTGCCCAGGGTACCAGTGTCGGGTGACATCCCCGGCCCCAGGTCCCCGGGTCACGTTGGGTCCCCGGCCCGGGTCCCCGGGTTGCATCGGGACACCAGCGAAGGATCACCGGGTCCTGTCGGGTCCCCGGCCCGGGTCCCCTGGACAGGTCGTTAACCCGGCCCCGGGTCACCGGGTCATGTCGCGCACCCGGCCTGGTTCCCAGGTTCCGGTGACCACCCCGGCACCAGGACCCCGGGTCACGTTGGGACACCGGCCCCAGGTCAGCGGGTCACGTGGGGACCCCGGACCCAGGTAACCGGGTCACGTGGGGACACCGGCCCCAGGACCCCGGGTCACGTGGGGACCCCGGACCCAGGTCACCGGGTCACGTGGGGACACCGGCCCCAGGTCAGCGGGTCACGTGGGGACACCGGCCCCAGTTCAGAGGGTAACGTGGGGACACCGGCCCCAGGTCACCGCGTCAGGTCGGGACACCGAACCCAGGTCCACGAGTCCGTCGACACCACAGCGCCGGGTCACCGGGTCGTGTCGGGTACCTGGCCTGGTTCCCAGGTTCCGATGACCACCCCGGCACCAGGACCCTGGGTCACGTGGGGACACCGGCCCCAGGTGACCGGGTCACGTGGGGACACCGGCCCCAGGTCACCGGGTCACGTGGGGACCCCGGACCCAGGTCAGCGGGTCACGTGGGGACACCGGCCCCAGGTCACCGGGTCACGTGGGGACACCGGACCCTGGACCCCGGGTCACGTGGGGACACCGGCCCCAGGTGACCGGGTCACGTGGGGACACCAGCCCCAGGTCACCGGGTCACGTGGGGACCCCGGATCCAGGACCCCGGGTCACGTGGGGACCCCGGCCCCAGGTCACCGGGTCACGTGGGGACCCCGGATCCAGGTCACCTGGTCATGTCTGGTACCCAGCCTGGTTCCCAGGTTCCGATGACCACCCCGGACCCAGGACCCCGGGTCACATGGGGACACCGGCCCCAGGTGACCGGGTCACGTGGGGACACCGGCCCCAGGTCACCGGGTCACGTGGGGACCCCGGCCCCAGGTCAGCGGGTCACGTGGGGACACCGGACCCAGGTCACCGGGTCACGTGGGGACCCCGGACCCTGGACCCCGGGTCACGTGGGGACACCGGCCCCAGGTCACCGGGTCACGTGGGGACACCGGCCCTAGGTCAGCGGGTTACGTGGGGACCCCGGCCCCAGGTCAGCGGGTCACGTGGGGACACCGGCCCCAGGTCACCGCGTCAGGTCGGGACCCCGAACCCAGGTCCACGAGTCCGTCGACATCACAGCGCCGGGTCACCGGGTCGTGTCGGGTACCTGGCCTGGTTCCCAGGTTCCGATGACCACCCCGGCACCAGGACCCCGGGTCACGTGGGGACACCGGCCCCAGGTGACCGGGTCACGTGGGGACACCGGATCCAGGACCACGGGTCACGTGGGGACACCGGCCCCAGGTGACCGGGTCACGTGGGGACACCGGCCCCAGGTCACCGGGTCACGTGGGGACCCCGGATCCAGGACCACGGGTCACGTGGGGACACCGGCCCCAGGTGACCGGGTCACGTGGGGACACCGGCCCCAGGACCCCGGGTCACGTGGGGACCCCGGACCCAGGTCACCGGGTCACGTGGGGACCCCGGACCCAGGTCAGCGGGTCACGTGGGGACACCGGCCCCAGGTCACCGCGTCAGGTCGGGACCCGGGACCTAGGTCGGGTCATGTCACGTCCCATGCCCGGGTCCCCGGGTTGGATTTTTACCCAGGCCCCGGGTCACAGGGTCATGTCGGGTCAACGGCCTGGGTACAACGGTCTGGTGACCACCCCGACACCAGGTCCCCGGGTCATGCGGGACACCGGACCAGGTCCCCGTGTCCGGTCGACACCACAGCCCCAGGTCACCGGGTCAGGTCGGCACCCCGGAACCAGGTGACCGGGTCATGTCGGGACCCAGCCCGGGTCCCCGGGACGGGTTTTTACCCAAGCCCCAGATCACCGGTTCCTGTCGGGTCCCCGGCCCAGGTCCCCTGGACAGGTCGTTACCCCGGCCCCAGGTCACCGGGTCATGTCGGGTCGCTGTCCCGGGTAGCAGTGTCAGGTGACCACCCCGGCCCCGGGAGACGGAGTCATACCGGGTCCCCGGCCCGGGTCCCCGGGTCAGGTGGTTACCCTGGCCCCAGGTCACCGGGTCAAGTCGGCACCCCGGACCCAGGTCAGGTCATGTCACGTCCCATGCCCGGGTCCCCGGGTTGGATTTTTACTCAGGCCCCGGGTCACAGGGTCATGTCGGGTCAACGGCCTGGGTACAACGGTCTGGTGACCACCCCGACCCCGGGTCCCCGGGTCATGCGGGACACCGGACCAGGTCCCCGAGTCCGGTCGACACCAAAGCCCCAGGTCACCGGGTCAGGTCGGCACCCCGGAACCAGGTCACCGGGTCATGCCGGGACCCCGGCCCAGGTCCCCTGGACAGGTCGTTACCCCGGCCCCGGGTCACCGGGTCATGTCGCGCACCCGGCCTTGTTCCCAGGTTCCGATGACCACCCCGGCACCAGGACCCCGGGTCACGTGGGGACACCGGCCCCAGGTGACCGGGTCACGTGGGGATACCGGCCCCAGGTCACCGGGTCACGTGGGGACCCCGGACCCAGGTCAGCGGGTCACGTGGGGACACCGGCTCCAGGTCACCGGGTCAGGTCGGGACCCCGACCCAGGTCGGGTCATGTCACATCCCATGCCCGGGTCCCCGGGTTGGATTTTTACCCAGGCCCCGGGTCACAGGGTCATGTCGGGTCAACGGCCTTGGTACATCGGTCTGGTGACCACCCCGACCCCAGGTCCCCGGGTCATGACGGGACACCGGACCAGGTCCCCGAGTCCGGTCGACACCACAGCCCCAGGTCACCGGGTCAGGTCGGCACCCTGGAACCAGGTCACCGGGTCCTGTCGGGTCCCCGGCCCAGGTCCCCTGGACAGGTCGTTACCCCGGCCCCGGGTCACCGGGTCATGTCGGGTCGCTGTCCCGGGTAGCAGTGTCAGGTGACCACCCCGGCCCCGGGAGACGGAGTCATACCGGGTCCCCGGCCCGGGTCCCCGGGTCAGGTGGTTACCCTGGCCCCAGGTCACCGGGTCAGGTCGGGACCCCGGACCCAGGTCCCCGGGTCGTATCGGGTCGCTGCCCCGGGTACCAGTGTCGGGTGACATCCCCGGCCCCAGGTCCCCGGGTCACGTGGGGTCCCCGGCCCGGGTCCCCGGGTTGCATCGGGACACCAGCGAAGGATCACCGGGTCCTGTCGGGTCCCCGGCCCGGGTCCCCTGGACAGGTCGTTAACCCGGCCCCGGGTCACCGGGTCATGTCGCGCACCCGGCCTGGTTCCCAGGTTCCGGTGACCACCCCGGCACCAGGACCCCGGGTCACGTTGGGACACTGGCCCCAGGTCAGCGGGTCACGTGGGGACCCCGGCCCCAGGACCCCGGGTCACGTGGGGACACCGGCCCCAGGTCACCGGGTCAGGTCGGCACCCCGGACCCAGGTCGGGTCATGTCACGTCCCATGCCCGGGTCCCCGGGTTGGATTTTTACTCAGGCCCCGGGTCACAGGGTCATGTCGGGTCAACGGCCTGGGTACAACGGTCTGGTGACCACCCCGACCCCGGGTCCCCTGGTCATGCGGGACACCGGACCAGGTCCCCGAGTCCGGTCGACACCACAGCCCCAGGTCACCGGGTCAGGTCGGCACCCCGGAACCAGGTCACCGGGTCATGCCGGGACCCCGGCCCAGGTCCCCTGGACAGGTCGTTACCCCGGCCCCGGGTCACCGGGTCATGTCGCGCACCCGGCCTGGTTCCCAGGTTCCGATGACCACCCCGGCACCAGGACCCCGGGTCACGTGGGGACCCCGGCCCCAGGTGACCGGGTCACGTGGGGACACCGGCCCCAGGTCACCGGGTCACGTGGGGACCCCGGACCCAGGTCAGCGGGTCACGTGGGGACACCGGCTCCAGGTCACCGGGTCAGGTCGGGACCCCGGACCCAGGTCGGGTCATGTCACATCCCATGCCCGGGTCCCCGGGTTGGATTTTTACCCAGGCCCCGGGTCACAGGGTCATGTCGGGTCAACGGCCTGGGTACATCGGTCTGGTGACCACCCCGACCCCAGGTCCCCGGGTCATGACGGGACACCGGACCAGGTCCCCGAGTCCGGTCGACACCACAGCCCCAGGTCACCGGGTCAGGTCGGCACCCTGGAACCAGGTCACCGGGTCATGTCGGGTCCCCGGCCCAGGTCCCCTGGACAGGTCGTTACCCCGGCCCCGGGTCACCGGGTCATGTCGGGTCGCTGTCCCGGGTAGCAGTGTCAGGTGACCACCCCGGCCCCGGGAGACGGAGTCATACCGGGTCCCCGGCCCGGGTCCCCGGGTCAGGTGGTTACCCTGGCCCCAGGTCACCGGGTCACGTCGGGACGCCGGACCCAGGTCCCCGGGTCGTATCGGGTCGCTGCCCAGGGTACCAGTGTCGGGTGACATCCCCGGCCCCAGGTCCCCGGGTCACGTGGGGTCCCCGGACCGGGTCCCCGGGTTGCATCGGGACACCAGCGAAGGATCACCGGGTCCTGTCGGGTCCCCGGCCCGGGTCCCCTGGACAGGTCGTTAACCCGGCCCCGGGTCACCGGGTCATGTCGCGCACCCGGCCTGGTTCCCAGGTTCCGGTGACCACCCTGGCACCAGGACCCCGGGTCACGTGAGGACACCGGCCCCAGGTGACCGGGTCACGTGGGGACACCGGCCCCAGGTCACCGGGTCACGTGGGGACCCCGGACCCAGGTCAGCGGGTCACGTGGGGACACCGGCCCCAGTTCAGAGGGTAACGTGGGGACACCGGCCCCAGGTCACCGCGTCAGGTCAGGACCCCGAACCCAGGTCCACGAGTCCGTCGACACCACAGCCCCGGGTCACCGGGTCGTGTCGGGTACCTGGCCTGGTTCCCAGGTTCCGATGACCACCCCGGCACCAGGACCCCGGGTCACGTGGGGACACCGGCCCCAGGTGACCGGGTCACGTGGGGACACCGGCCCCAGGTCACCGGGTCACGTGGGGACCCCGGACCCTGGACCCCGGGTCACGTGGGGACACCGGCCCCAGGTCAGCGGGTCACGTGGGGACACCTGCCCCAGGTCACCGGGTCACGTGGAGACCCCGGATCCATGACCCCGGGTCACGTGGGGACAGCGGCCCCAGGTGACCGGGTCACGTGGGGACCCCGGATCCAGGTCACCTGGTCATGTCTGGTACCCAGCCTGGTTCCCAGGTTCCGATGACCACCCCGGCACCAGGACCCCGGGTCACGTGGGGACACCGGCCCCAGGTGACCGGGTCACGTGGGGACACCGGCCCCAGGTCACCGGGTCACGTGGGGACCCCGGCCCCAGGTCAGCGGGTCACGTGGGGACACCGGCCCCAGGTGACCGGGTCACGTAGGGACACCGGACCCAGGTCACCGGGCACGTGGGGACCCCGGATCCAGGACCCCGGGTCACGTGGGGACACCGGCCCCAGGACCCCGGGTCACGTGGGGACACCGGCCCCAGGACACCGGGTCACGTGGGGACCCCGGACCCAGGTCAGCAGGTCACGTGGGGACACCGGCCCCAGGTCACCGCGTCAGGTCGGGACCCGGGACCTAGGTCGGGTCATGTCACGTCCCATGCCCGGGTCCCCGGGTTGGATTTTTACCCAGGCCCCTGGACAGGGTCATGTCGGGTCAACGGCCTGGGTACAACGGTCTGGTGACCACCCCGACCCCAGGTCCCCGGGTCATGACGGGACACCGGACCAGGTCCCCGAGTCCGGTCGACACCACAGCCCCAGGTCACCGGGTCAGGTCGGCACCCCGGAACCAGGTCACCGGGTCATGTCGGGACCCCGGCCCAGGTCCCCTGGACAGGTCATTACCCCGGCCCTGGGTCACCGGGTCATGTCGCGCACCCGGCCTGGTTCCCAGGTTCCGGTGACCACCCCGGCACCAGGACCCCGGGTCACGTGGGGACACCGGCCCCAGGTCACCGGGTCACGTGGGGACCCCGGACCCAGGTGACCGGGTCGCGTGGGGACCCTGGCCCCAGGTCAGCAGGTCACGTGGGGACCCCGGACCCAGGTCACCGGGTCACGTGGGGACACCGGCCCCAGGACCCCGGGTCACGTGGGGACACCGGCCCCAGGTCAGCGGGTCACGTGGGGACACCGGCCCCAGGTCACCGCGTCAGGTCGGGACCCCGAACCCAGGTCCACGAGTCCGTCGACACCACAGCCCCGGGTCACCGGGTCGTGTCGGGTATCTGGCCTGGTTCCCAGGTTCCGATGGCCACCCCGGCACCAGGACCCCGGGTCACGTGGGGACACCGGCCCCAGGTGACCGGGTCACGTGGGGACACCGGACCAAGGTCACCGGGTCACGTGGGGACCCCGGACACAGGTCAGCGGGTCAAGTGGGGACACCGGCCCCAGGTCACCGGGTCACGTGGGGACCCCGGACCCTGGACCCCGGGTCACGTGGGGAAACCGGCCCCAGGTGACCGGGTCACGTGGGGACACCGGCCCCAGGTGACCGGGTCACGTAGGGACCCCGGCCCCAGGTCACCGGGCCACGTGGGGACCCCGGACCCAGGTCAGCGGGTCACGTGGGGACCCCGGCCCCAGGTCACCGCGTCAGGTCGGGACCCGGGACCCAGGTCGGGTCATGTCACGTCCCATGCCCGGGTCCCCGGGTTGGATTTTTACTCAGGCCCCGGGTCACAGGGTCATGTCGGGTCAACGGCCTGGGTACAACGGTCTGGTGACCACCCCGACACCAGGTCCCCGGGTCATGCGGGACACCGGACCAGGTACCCGTGTCCGGTCGACACCACAGCCCCAGGTCACCGGGTCAGGTCGGCACCCCGGAACCAGGTCACCGGGTCATGTCGGGACACCGGACCAGGTCCCCTGGACAGGTCATTACCCCGGCCCCGGGTCACCAGGTCATGTCGGGTCGCTGTCCCGGGTAGCAGTGTCAGGTGACCACCCCGGCCCCGGGAGACGGAGTCATACCGGGTCCCCGGCCCGGGTCCCCGGGTCAGGTGGTTACCCTGGCCCCAGGTCACCGGGTCAGGTCGGGACCCCGGACCCAGGTCCCCGGGTCGTATCGGGTCGCTGCCCCGGGTACCAGTGTCGGGTGACATCCCCGGCCCCAGGTCCCCGGGTCACGTGGGGTCCCCGGCCCGGGTCCCCGGGTTGCATCGGGACACCAGCGAAGGATCACCGGGTCCTGTCGGGTCCCCGGCCCGGGTCCCCTTGACAGGTCGTTAACCCGGCCCCGGGTCACCGGGTCATGTCGCGCACCCGGCCTGGTTCCCATGTTCCGATGACCACCCCGGCACCAGGACCCCGGGTCACGTGGGGACACCGGCCCCAGGTGACCGGGTCACGTGGGGACACCGGCCCCAGGTCACCGGGTCACGTGGGGACCCCGGACCCAGGTCAGCGGGTCACGTGGGGACACCGGACCCAGGTCACCGGGTCACGTGGGGACACCGGCCCCAGGACCCCGGGTCATGTGGGGACACCGGCCCCAGGTCACCGGGTCACGTGGGGTCACCGGCCCCAGGTCACCGGGTCACGTGGGGACCCCGGATCCAGGACCCCGGGTCACGTGGGGACACCGGCCCCAGGTCAGCGGGTCACGTGGGGACCCCGGCCCCAGGTGACCGGGTCACGTGGGGACACCGGCCCCAGGTCAGCGGGTCACGTGGGGACCCCGGCCCCAGGTCAGCGGGTCACGTGGGGACACCGGCCCCAGGTCACCGGGTCACGTGGGGACCCCGGATCCAGGTCAGCGGGTCACGTGGGGACACTGGCGCCAGGTCAGCGGGTCACGTGGGGACAACGGATCCAGGACCCCGGGTCACGTGGGGACACCGGCCCCAGGTGACCGGGTCACGTGGGGACACCGGCCCCAGGTCACCGGGTCACGTGTGGACCCCGGACCCAGGACCCCGGGTCACGTGGGGACACCGGCCCCAGGTGACCGGGTCACGTGGGGACACCGGCCCCAGGTCACCGGGTCACGTGGGGACCCCGGACCCAGGACCCCGGGTCACGTGGGGACACCGGCCCCAGGTGAC
Source organism: Somateria mollissima (assembly GCA_951411735.1). NCBI lineage: Eukaryota > Metazoa > Chordata > Aves > Anseriformes > Anatidae > Somateria > Somateria mollissima. The sequence goes on along the minus strand of CATOCB010000101.1, from coordinate 377,991 downwards.
CGGGTCACGTGGGGACACCGGCCCCAGGTCACCGGGTCACGTGGGGACCCCGGATCCAGGTCACCTGGTCATGTCTGGTACCCAGCCTGGTTCCCAGGTTCCGATGACCACCCCGGCACCAGGACCCCGGGTCACGTGGGGACACCGGCCCCAGGTGACCGGGTCACGTGGGGACCCCGGACCCAGGTCAGCGGGTCACGTGGGGACACCGGCCCCACGTCACCGCGTCAGGTCGGGACCCGGGACCTAGGTCGGGTCATGTCACGTCCCATGCCCGGGTCCCCGGCTTGGATTTTTAACCAGGGCCCGGGTCACAGGGTCATGTCGGGTCAACGGCCTGGGTACAACGGTCTGGTGACCACCCCGACCCCAGGTCCCCGGGTCATGCGGGACACCGGACCAGGTACCCGAGTCCGGTCGACACCACAGCCCCAGGTCACCGGGTCAGGTCGGCACCCCGGAACCAGGTCACCGGGTCATGTCGGGACCCAGCCCGGGTCCCCGGGACGGGTTTTTACCCAAGCCCCAGATCACCGGGTCCTGTCGGGTCCCCGGCCCAGGTCCCCTGGACAGGTCGTTACCCCGGCCCCGGGTCACCGGGTCATGTCGGGTCGCTGTCCCGGGTAGCAGTGTCAGGTGACCACCCCGGCCCCGGGAGACGGAGTCATACCGGGTCCCCGGCCCGGGTCCCCGGGTCAGGTGGTTACCCTGGCCCCAGGTCACCGGGTCACGTGGGGACCCCGGACCCAGGTCCCCGGGTCGTATCGGGTCGCTGCCCCGGGTACCAGTGTCGGGTGACATCCCCGGCCCCAGGTCCCCGGGTAACGTGGGGTCCCCGGCCCAGGTCCCCGGGTTGCATCGGGACACCAGCGAAGGATCACCGGGTCCTGTCGGGTCCCTGGCCCGGGTCCCCGGACAGGTCGTTAACCCGGCCCGGGGTCACCGGGTCATGTCGCGCACCCGGCCTGGTTCCCAGGTTCCGGTGACCACCCCGGCACCAGGACCCCGGGTCACGTGGGGACACCGGCCCCAGGTCAGCGGGTCACGTGGGGACCCCGGCGCCAGGACCCCGGGTCACGTGGGGACACCGGCCCCAGGTCACCGGGTCAAGTGGGGACACCGGCCCCAGGACCCCAGGTCACGTGGGGACACCGGACCCAGGTCAGCGGGTCACGTGGGGACCCCGGCCCCAGGTCAGCGGGTCACGTGGGGACACCGGCCCCAGGTCACCGCGTCAGGTCGGGACCCCGAACCCTGGTCCACGAGTCCGTCGACACCACAGCCCCGGGTCACCCGGTCGTGTCGGGTACCTGGCCTGGTTCCCAGGTTCCGATGACCACCCCGGCACCAGGACCCCGGGTCACGTGGGGACACCGGCCCCAGGTGACCGGGTCACGTGGGGACACCGGCCCCATGTCAGTGGGTCACGTGGGGACCCCGGCCCCAGGTCAGCGGGTCACGTGGGGACACCGGCCCCAGGTTACCGGGTCAGGTGGGGACACCGGCCCCTGGACCCCGGGTCACGTGGGGACACCGGCCCCAGGTGACCGGGTCACGTGGGGACACCGGCCCCATGTCAGTGGGTCACGTGGGGACCCCGGCCCCAGGTTACCGGGTCACGTGGGGACACCGGCCCCAGGTCACCGGGTCACGTGGGGACACCGGACCCTGGACCCCGGGTCACGTGGGGACACCGGCCCCAGGTGACCGGGTCACGTGGGGACACCGGCCCCAGGTGACCGGGTCACGTGGGGACCCCGGATCCAGGACCCCGGGTCACGTGGGGACACCGGCCCCAGGTGACCGTGTCACGTGGGGACACCGGCCCCAGGACCCCGGGTCACGTGGGGACACCGGCCCCAGGACCCCGGGTCACGTGGGGACCCCGGACCCAGGTCAGCGGGTCACGTGGGGACACCGGCTCCAGGTCACCGGGTCAGGTCCGGACCCCGGACCCAGGTCGGGTCATGTCACATCCCATGCCCGGGTCCCCGGGTTGGATTTTTACCCAGGCCCCGGGTCACAGGGTCATGTCGGGTCAACGGCCTGGGTACATCGGTCTGGTGACCACCCCGACCCCAGGTCCCCGGGTCATGACGGGACACCGGACCAGGTCCCCGAGTCCGGTCGAAACCACAGCCCCAGGTCACCGGGTCACGTCGGCACCCTGGAACCAGGTCACCGGGTCCTGTCGGGTCCCCGGCCCAGGTCCCCTGGACAGGTCGTTACCCCGGCCCCGGGTCACCAGGTCATGTCGGGTCGCTGTCCCGGGTAGCAGTGTCAGGTGACCACCCCGGCCCCGGGAGACGGAGTCATACCGGGTCCCCGGCCCGGGTCCCCGGGTCAGGTGGTTACCCTGGCCCCAGGTCACCGGGTCAGGTCGTGACCCCGGACCCAGGTCCCCGGGTCGTATCGGGTCGCTGCCCCGGGTACCAGTGTCGGGTGACATCGCCGGCCCCAGGTCCCCGGGTCACGTGGGGTCCCCGGCCCGGGTCCCCGGGTTGCATCGGGACACCAGCGAAGGATCACCGGGTCCTGTCGGGTCCCCGGCCCAGGTCCCCGGACAGGTCGTTAACCCGGCCCCGGGTCACCGGGTCATGTCGCGCACCCGGCCTGGTTCCCAGGTTCCGGTGACCACCCCGGCACCAGGACGCCGGGTCACGTTGGGACACCGGCCCGAGGTCAGCGGGTCACGTGGGGACCCCGGCGCCAGGACCCCGGGTCACGTGGGGACACCGGCCCCAGGTCACCGGGTCAAGTGGGGACACCGGCCCCAGGACCCCAGGTCACGTGGGGACACCGGACCCAGGTCAGCGGGTCACGTGGGGACCCCGGCCCCAGGTCAGCGGGTCACGTGGGGACACCGGCCCCAGGTCACCGCGTCAGGTCGGGACCCCGAACCCTGGTCCACGAGTCCGTCGACACCACAGCCCCGGGTCACCCGGTCGTGTCGGGTACCTGGCCTGGTTCCCAGGTTCCGATGACCACCCCGGCACCAGGACCCCGGGTCACGTGGGGACACCGGCCCCAGGTGACCGGGTCACGTGGGGACACCGGCCCCATGTCAGTGGGTCACGTGGGGACCCCGGCCCCAGGTCAGCGGGTCACGTGGGGACACCGGCCCCAGGTTACCGGGTCAGGTGGGGACACCGGCCCCTGGACCCCGGGTCACGTGGGGACACCGGCCCCAGGTGACCGGGTCACGTGGGGACACCGGCCCCATGTCAGTGGGTCACGTGGGGACCCCGGCCCCAGGTTACCGGGTCACGTGGGGACACCGGCCCCAGGTCACCGGGTCACGTGGGGACACCGGACCCTGGACCCCGGGTCACGTGGGGACACCGGCCCCAGGTGACCGGGTCACGTGGGGACACCGGCCCCAGGTGACCGGGTCACGTGGGGACCCCGGATCCAGGACCCCGGGTCACGTGGGGACACCGGCCCCAGGTGACCGTGTCACGTGGGGACACCGGCCCCAGGACCCCGGGTCACGTGGGGACACCGGCCCCAGGACCCCGGGTCACGTGGGGACCCCGGACCCAGGTCAGCGGGTCACGTGGGGACACCGGCTCCAGGTCACCGCGTCAGGTCGCGACCCGGGACCTAGGTCGGGTCATGTCACGTCCCATGCCCGGGTCCCCGGGTTGGATTTTTACCCAGGCCCCGGGTCACAGGGTCATGTCGGGTCAACGGCCTGGGTACAAGGGTCTGGTGACCACCCCGACCCCAGGTCCCCGGGTCATGCGGGACACCGGACCAGGTACCCGAGTCCGGTCGACACCACAGCCCCAGGTCACCGGGTCAGGTCGGCACCCCGGAACCAGGTCACCGGGTCATGTCGGGACCCAGCCCGGGTCCCCGGGACGGGTTTTTACCCAAGCCCCAGATCACCGGGTCCTGTCGGGTCCCCGGCCCAGGTCCCCTGGACAGGTCGTTACCCCGGCCCCGGGTCACCGGGTCATGTCGGGTCGCTGTCCCGGGTAGCAGTGTCAGGTGACCACCCCGGCCCCGGGAGACGGAGTCATACCGGGTCCCCGGCCCGGGTCCCCGGGTCAGGTGGTTACCCTGGCCCCAGGTCACCGGGTCACGTCGGGACCCCGGACCCAGGTCCCCGGGTCGTATCGGGTCGCTGCCCCGGGTACCAGTGTCGGGTGACATCGCCGGCCCCAGGTCCCCGGGTCACGTGGGGTCCCCGGCCCGGGTCCACGGGTTGCATCGGGACACCAGCGAAGGATCACCGGGTCCTGTCGGGTCCCCGGCCCAGGTCCACTGGACAGGTCGTTAACCCGGCCCCGGGTCACCGGGTCATGTCGCGCACCCGGCCTGGTTCCCAGGTTCCGATGACCACCCCGGCACCAGGACCCCGGGTCACGTTGGGACACCGGCCCCAGGTCAGCGGGTCACGTGGGGACCCCGGCCCCAGGACCCCGGGTCACGTGGGGACCCCGGCCCCAGGTCAGCGGGTCACGTGGGGACACCGGCCCCAGGTCACCGGGTCACGTGGGGACCCCGGACCCAGGTCAGCGGGTCACATGGGGACACCGGCTCCAGGTCACCGGGTCAGGTCCGGACCCCGGACCCAGGTCGGGTCATGTCACATCCCATGCCCGGGTCCCCGGGTTGGATTTTTACCCAGGCCCCGGGTCACAGGGTCATGTCGGGTCAACGGCCTGGGTACATCGGTCTGGTGACCACCCCGACCCCAGGTCCCCGGGTCATGACGGGACACCGGACCAGGTCCCCGAGTCCGGTCGAAACCACAGCCCCAGGTCACCGGGTCACGTCGGCACCCTGGAACCAGGTCACCGGGTCCTGTCGGGTCCCCGGCCCAGGTCCCCTGGACAGGTCGTTACCCCGGCCCCGGGTCACCAGGTCATGTCGGGTCGCTGTCCCGGGTACCAGTGTCAGGTGACCACCCCGGCCCCGGGAGACGGAGTCATACCGGGTCCCCGGCCCGGGTCCCCGGGTCAGGTGGTTACCCTGGCCCCAGGTCACCGGGTCAGGTCGTGACCCCGGACCCAGGTCCCCGGGTCGTATCGGGTCGCTGCCCCGGGTACCAGTGTCGGGTGACATCGCCGGCCCCAGGTCCCCGGGTCACGTGGGGTCCCCGGCCCGGGTCCCCGGGTTGCATCGGGACACCAGCGAAGGATCACCGGGTCCTGTCGGGTCCCCGGCCCAGGTCCCCGGACAGGTCGTTAACCCGGCCCCGGGTCACCGGGTCATGTCGCGCACCCGGCCTGGTTCCCAGGTTCCGGTGACCACCCCGGCACCAGGACGCCGGGTCACGTTGGGACACCGGCCCCAGGTCAGCGGGTCACGTAGGGACCCCGGCCCCAGGACCCCGGGTCACGTGGGGACACCGGCCCCAGGTCACCGCGTCAGGTCGGCACCCTGGACCCAGGTCGGGTCATGTCACGTCCCATGCCCAGGTCCCCGGGTTGGATTTTTACTCAGGCCCCGGGTCACAGGGTCATGTCGGGTCAACGGCCTGGGTACAACGGTCTGGTGACCACCCCGACCACGGGTCCTCTGGTCATGCGGGACACCAGACCAGGTCCCCGAGTCCGGTCGACACCACAGCCCCAGGTCACCGGGTCAGGTCGGCACCCCGGAACCAGGTCACCGGGTCATGTCGGGACCCCGGCCCAGGTCCCCTGGACAGGTCGTTAACCCGGCCCCGGGTCACCGGGTCATGTCGCGCACCCGGCCTGGTTCCCAGGTTCCGGTGACCACCCCGGCACCAGGACCCCGGGTCACGTTGGGACACCGGCCCCAGGTCAGCGGGTCACGTGGGGACCCCGGCCCCAGGTCAGAAGGTCACGTGGGGACACCGGCCCCAGGTGACCGGGTCACGTGGGGACCCCGGATCCAGGTCAGCGGGTCACGTGGGGACACTGGCCCCAGGTCACCGGGTCACGTGGGGACGCCGGACCCAGGACCCCGGGTCACGTGGGGACACCGGCCCCAGGTGACCGGGTCATGTGGGGACACCGGCCCCAGGTCACCGGGTCACGTGGGGACCCCGGACCCAGGACCCCGGGTCACGTGGGGACACCAGCCCCCGGTGACCGGGTCACGTGGGGACACCGGCCCCAGGTCACCGGGTCACGTGGGGACACCGGCCCCAAGTCACCGGGTCACGTGGGGACCCCGGATCCAGGACCCCGGGTCACGTGGGGACACCGGCCCCAGGTCACCGGGTCACGTGGGGACCCCGGATCCAGGTCACCTGGTCATGTCTGGTACCCAGCCTGGTTCCCAGGTTCCGATGACCACCCCGGCACCAGGACCCCGGGTCACGTGGGGACACCGGCCACAGGTGACCGGGTCACGTGGGGACGCCGGACCCAGGAACCCGGGTCACGTGGGGACACCGGCCCCAGGTGACCAGGTCACGTGGGGACACCGGCCCCAGGTGACCGGGTCACGTGGGGACCCCGGATCCAGGACTCCGGGTCACGTGGGGACACCGGCCCCAGGTCAGCGGGTCACGTGGGGACACTGGCCCCAGGACCCCGGGTCACGTGGGGACACCGGCCCCAGGACCCCGGTTCACGTGGGGACCCCGGACCCAGGTCAGCGGGTCACGTGGGGACACCGGCCCCAGGTCACCGCGTCAGGTCGGGACCCGGGACCTAGGTCGGGTCATGTCACGTCCCATGCCCGGGTCCCCGGCTTGGATTTTTACCCAGGCCCCGGGTCACAGGGTCATGTCGGGTCAACGGCCTGGGTACAACGGTCTGGTGACCACCCCGACACCAGGTCCCCGGGTCATGAGGGACACCGGACCAGGTCCCCGAGTCCGGTCGACACCACAGCCCCAGGTCACCGGGTCAGGTCGGCACCCCGGAACCAGGTCACCGGGTCATGTCGGGACCCAGCCCGGGTCCCCGGGACGGGTTTTTACCCAAGCCCCAGATCACCGGGTCCTGTCGGGTCCCCGGCCCAGGTCCCCTGGACAGGTCGTTACCCCGGCCCCGGGTCACCGGGTCATGTCGGGTCGCTGTCCCGGGTAGCAGTGTCAGGTGACCACCCCGGCCCCGGGAGACAGAGTCATACCGGGTCCCCGGCCCGGGTCCCCGGGTCAGGTGGTTACCCTGGCCCCAGGTCACTGGGTCAGGTCGGGACGCCGGACCCAGGTCCCCGGGTCGTATCGGGTCGCTGCCCCGGGTACCAGTGTCGGGTGACATCCCCAGCCCCAGGTCCCCGGGTCACGTGGGGTCCCCGGCCCGGGTCCCCGGGTTGCATCGGGACACCAGCGAAGGATCACCGGGTCCTGTCGGGTCCCCGGCCCGGGTCCCATGGACAAGTCGTTAACCCGGCCCCGGGTCACCGGGTCATGTCGCGCACCCGGCCTGGTTCCCAGGTTCCGGTGACCACCCCGGCACGAGGACCCCGGGTCACGTGGGGACACCGGCCCCAGGTCAGCGGGTCACGTGGGGACCCCGGCCCCAGGTCAGCGGGTCACGTGGGGACACCGGCCCCAGGACCCCGGGTCACGTGGGGACACCGGCCCCAGGTCAGCGGGTCACGTGGGGACCCCGGACCCAGGTCAGCGGGTCACGTGGGGACACCGGCCCCAGGGCACCGCGTCAGGTCGGGACCCGGGACCTAGGTCGGGTCATGTCACGTCCCATGCCCGGGTCCCCGGGTTGGATTTTTACCCAGGCCCCGGGTCACAGGGTCATGTCGGGTCAACGGCCTGGGTACAACGGTCTGGTGACCACCCCGACACCAGGTCCCCGGGTCATGCGGGACACCGGACCAGGTACCCGAGTCCGGTCGACACCACAGCCCCAGGTCACCGGGTCAGGTCGGCACCCCGGAACCAGGTCACCGGGTCATGTCGGGACCCAGCCCGGGTCCCCGGGACGGGTTTTTACCCAAGCCCCAGATCACCGGGTCCTGTCGGGTCCCCGGCCCAGGTCCCCTGGACAGGTCGTTACCCCGGCCCCGGGTCACCAGGTCATGTCGGGTCGCTGTCCCGGGTAGCAGTGTCAGGTGACCACCCCGGCCCCGGGAGACGGAGTCATACCGGGTCCCCGGCCCGGGTCCCCGGGTCAGGTGGTTACCCTGGCCCCAGGTCACCGGGTCAGGTCGGGACCCCGGACCCAGGTCCCCGGGTCGTATCGGGTCGCTGCCCCGGGTACCAGTGTCGGGTGACATCCCCGGCCCCAGGTCCCCGGGTCACGTGGGGTCCCCGGCCCGGGTGCCCGGGTTGCATCGGGACACCAGCGAAGGATCACCGGGTCCTGTCGGGTCCCCGGCCCAGGTTCCCGGACAGGTCGTTAACCCGGCCCCGTGTCACCGGGTCATGTCGCGCACCCGGCCTGGTTCCCAGGTTCCGGTGACCACCCCGGCACCAGGACCCCGGGTCACGTGGGGACACCGGCCCCAGGTCAGCGGGTCACGTGGGGACCCCGGCCCCAGGACCCCGGGTCACGTGAGGACACCGGCCCCAGGTCACCGCGTCAGGTCGGCACCCCGGACCCAGGTCGGGTCATGTCACGTCCCATGCCCGGGTCCCCGGGTTGGATTTTTACTCAGGCCCCGGGTCACAGGGTCATGTCGGGTCAACGGCCTGGGTACAACGGTCTGGTGACCACCCCGAACCCGGGTCCTCTGGTCATGCGGGACACCAGACCAGGTCCCCGAGTCCGGTCGACACCACAGCCCCAGGTCACCGGGTCAGGTCGGCACCCCGGAACCAGGTCACCGGGTCATGTCGGGACCCCGGCCCAGGTCCCCTGGACAGGTCGTTAACCCGGCCCCGGGTCACCGGGTCATGTCGCGCACCTGGCCTGGTTCCCAGGTTCCGGTGACCACCCCGGCACCAGGACCCCGGGTCACGTTGGGACACCGGCCCCAGGTCAGCGGGTCACGTGGGGACCCCGGCCCCAGGACCCCGGGTCAAGTGGGGACACCGGCCCCAGGTCACCGGGTCACGTGGGGACGCCGGACCCAGGACCCCGTGTCACGTGGGGACACCGGCCCCAGGTGACCGGGTCACGTGGGGACCCCGGCCCCAGGACCCCGGGTTACGTTGGGTCACCGGCCCCAGGTGACCGGGTCACGTGGGGACCCCGGCCCCAGGACCCCGGGTCACGTGGGGACACCGGCCCCAGGTCACCGGGTCACGTGGGGACGCCGGACCCAGGACCCCGGGTCACGTTGGGACACCGGCCCCAGGTCAGCGGGTCACGTGGGGACCCCGGCCCCAGGACCCCGGGTCACGTGGGGACACTGGCACCAGGTGACCGGGTCACGTGGGGACACCGTCCCCAGGTCACCGGGTCACGTGGGGACCCCGGACCCAGGACCCCGGGTCACGTGGGGACACCGGCCCCAGGTGACCGGGTCACGTGGGGACACCGGCCCCAGGTCACCGGGTCACGTGGGGACCCCGGACCCAGGACCCCGGGTCACGTGGGGACACCGGCCCCAGGTCAGCGGGTCACGTGGGGACACCGGCCCCAGGTCACCGGGTCACGTGGGGACCCCGGATCCAGGACCCCGGGTCACGTGGGGACACTGGCCCCAGGTCACCGGGTCACGTGGGGACCCCGGATCCAGGTCACCTGGTCATGTCTGGTACCCAGCCTGGTTTCCAGGTTCCGATGACCACCCCGGCACCAGGACCCCTTGGTCACGTGGGGACACCGGCCCCAGGTGATCGGGTCACGTGGGGACACCGGCCCCAGGTCACCGGGTCACGTGGGGACCCCGGCCCCAGGACCCCGGGTCACGTGGGGACCCCAGCCCCAGGTCAGAGGGTCACGTGGGGACACCGGCCCCAGGTCACCGGGTCACGTGGGGACCCCGGACCCAGGTCAGCGGGTCACGTGGGGACACCGGCTCCAGGTCACCGGGTCAGGTCGGGACCCTGGACCCAGGTCGGGTCATGTCACATCCCATGCCCGGGTCCCCGGGTTGGATTTTTACCCAGGCCCCGGGTCACAGGGTCATGTCGGGTCAACGGCCTGGGTACATCGGTCTGGTGACCACCCCGACCCCAGGTCCCCGGGTCTTGACGGGACACCGGACCAGGTCCCCGAGTCCGGTCGAAACCACAGCCCCAGGTCACCGGGTCAGGTCGGCACCCTGGAACCAGGTCACCGGGTCCTGTCGGGTCCCCGGCCCAGGTCCCCTGGACAGGTCGTTACCCCGGCCCCGGGTCACCGGGTCCTGTCGGGTCGCTGTCCCGGGTAGCAGTGTCAGGTGACCACCCCGGCCCCGGGAGACGGAGTCATACCGGGTCCCCGGCCCGGGTCCCCGGGTCAGGTGGTTACCCTGGCCCCAGGTCACCGGGTCACGTCGGGACCCCGGACCCAGGTCCCCGGGTCGTATCGGGTCGCTGCCCCGGGTACCAGTGTCGGGTGACATCCCCGGCCCCAGGTCCCCGGGTCACGTGGGGTTCCCGGCCCGGGTCCCCGGGTTGCATCGGGACACCAGCGAAGGATCACCGGGTCCTGTCGGGTCCCCGGCCCGGGTCCCCTGGACAGGTCGTTAACCTGGCCCCGGGTCACCGGGTCATGTCGCGCACCCGGCCTGGTTCCCAGGTTCCGGTGACCACCCCGGCACCAGGACCCCGGGTCACGTGGGGACACCGGCCCCAGGTGACCGGGTCACGTGGGGACCCCGGACCCAGGTCACCGGGTCACGTGGGGACCCCGGACCCAGGTCAGCGGGTCACGTGGGGACCCCGGCCCTAGGTCAGCGGGTCACGTGGGGACACCGGCCCCAGGTCACCGCGTCAGGTCGGGACCCCGAACCCAGGTCCACGAGTCCGTCGACACCACAGCGCCGGGTCACCGGGTCGTGTCGGGTACCTGGCCTGGTTCCCAGGTTCCGGTGACCACCCCGGCACCAGGACCCCGGGTCACGTTGGGACACCGGCCCCAGGTCAGCGGGTCACGTGGGGACCCCGGCCCCAGGTGACCGGGTCACGTGGGGACACCGGCCCCAGGTGACCGGGTCACGTGGGGACCCCGGACCCAGGTCAGCGGGTCACGTGGGGACACCGGCTCCAGGTCACCGGGTCACGTGGGGACCCCGGACCCAGGTCAGCGGGTCACGTGGGGACCCCGGCCCCAGGTCAGAGGGTCACGTGGGGACACCGGCCCCAGGTCACCGCGTCAGGTCAGGACCCCGAACCCAGGTCCACGAGTCCGTCGACACCACAGCGCCGGGTCACCGGGTCGTGTCGGGTACCTGGCCTGGTTCCCAGGTTCCGATGACCACCCCGGCACCAGGACCCCGGGTTACGTGGGGACACCGGCCCCAGGTCACCGGGTCACGTGGGGACACCGGCCCCAGGTGACCGGGTCACGTGGGGACCCCGGACCCTGGACCCCGGGTCACGTGGGGACACCGGCCCCAGGTGACCGGGTCAAGTGGGGACACCGGCCCCAGGTCACCGGGTCACGTGCGGACCCCGGATCCAGGACCCCGTGTCACGTGGGGACACCGGCCCCAGGTCACCGGGTCACGTGGGGACCCCGGATCCAGGTCACCTGGTCATGTCTGGTACCCAGCCTGGTTCCCAGGTTCCGATGACCACCCCGGCACCAGGACCCCGGGTCACGTGGGGACCCCGGCCCCAGGTGACCGGGTCACGTGGGGACACCGGCCCCAGGTCACCGGGTCACGTGGGGACCCCGGACCCAGGTCAGCGGGTCACGTGGGGACACCGGTCCCAGGTGACCGGGTCACGTGGGGACACCGGCCCCAGGTCACCGCGTCAGGTCGGGACCCCGAACCCAGGTCCACGAGTCCGTCGTCACCACAGCGCCGGGTCACCGGGTCGTGTCGGGTACCTGGCCTGGCTCCCAGGTTCCGATGACCACCCCGGCACCAGGACCCCGGGTCACGTGGGGACACCGGCCCCAGGTGACCGGGTCACGTGGGGACACCGGCCCCAGGTCACCGGGTCACGTGGGGAACCCGGACCCAGGTCAGCGGGTCACGTGGGGACACCGGCCCCAGGTGACCGGGTCACGTGGGGACCCCGGCCCAAGGTCAGCGGGTCACGTGGGGACACCGGTCCCAGGTGACCCGGTCACGTGGGGACACCGGTCCCAGGTCACCGGGTCACGTGGGGACCCCGGATCCAGGTCAGCGGGTCACGTGGGGACACTGGCCCCAGGTCACCGGGTCACGTGGGGACGCCGGACCCAGGACCCCGGGTCACGTGGGGACACCGGCCCCAGGTGACCGGGTCACGTGGGGACACTCTCCCCAGGTCACCGGGTCACGTGGGGACCCCGGATCCAGGACACCTGGTCATGTCTGGTACCCAGCCTGGTTCCCAGGTTCCGATGACCACCCCTGCACCAGGACCCCGGGTCACGTGGGAACCCCGGCCCCAGGTCAGCGGGTCACGTGGGGACACCGGCCCCAGGTCACCGCATCAGGTCGGGACCCTGAACCCAGGTCCATGAGTCCGTCGACACCGCAGCGCCGGGTCACCGGGTCGTGTCGGGTACCTGGCCTGGTTCCCAGGTTCCGATGACCACCCCGGCACCAGGACCCCGGGTCATGTGGGGACACCGGCCCAAGGTGACCGGGTCACGTGGGGACACCGGACCCAGGTCACCGGGTCACGTGGGGACCCCGGACCCAGGTCAGCGGGTCACGTGGGGACACCGGCCCCAGGTCACCGGGTCACGTGGGGACCCCAGACCCTGGACCCCGGGTCACGTGGGGACACCGGCCCCAGGTCACCGGGTCACGTGGGGACCCCGGACCCAGGTCACCGGGTCACGTGGGGACCCCGGATCCAGGACCCCGGGTCATGTGGGGACACCGGACCCAGGTCACCGGGTCACGTGGGGACCCCGGACCCAGGTCACCGGGTCACGTGGGGACACCGGCCCCAGGTCACCGGGTCACGTGGGGACCCCAGACCCTGGACCCCGGGTCACGTGGGGACACCGGACCCAGGTCAGCGGGTCACGTGGGGACCCCGGACCCAGGTCACCGGGTCACGTGGGGACCCCGGATCCAGGACCCCGGGTCACGTGGGGACACCGGCCCCAGGTCACCGAGTCACGTGGAGACCCCGGATCCAGGACCCCGGGTCACGTGGGGACACTGGCCCCAGGTGACCGGGTCACGTGGGGACACCGGCCCCAGGTCACCGGGTCACGTGGGGACACCGGACCCAGGTCACCGGGTCACGTGGGGACCCCGGACCCAGGTCAGCGGGTCACGTGGGGACACCGGCCCCAGGTCACCGCGTCAGGTCGGGACCCGGGACCTAGGTCGGGTCATATCACGTCCCATGCCCGGGTCCCCGGGTTGGATTTTTACCCAGGCCCCGGGTCACAGGGTCATGTCGGGTCAACGGCCTGGGTACAACGGTCTGGTGACCACCCCGACACCAGGTCCTCAGGTCATGACGGGACACCGGACCAGGTCCCCGAGTCCGGTCGACACCACAGCCCCAGGTCACCGGGTCAGGTCGGCACCCCGGAACCAGGTCACCGGGTCATGTCGGGACCCAGCCCGGGTCCCCGGGACGGGTTTTTACCCAAGCCCCAGATCACCGGGTCCTGTCGGGTCCCCGGCCCAGGTCCCCTGGACAGGTCGTTACCCCGGCCCCGGGTCACCGGGTCATGTCGGGTCGCTGTCCCGGGTAGCAGTGTCAGGTGACCACCCCGGCCCCGGGAGACGGAGTCATACCGGGTCCCCGGCCCGGGTCCCCGGGTCAGGTGGTTACCCTGGCCCCAGGTCACCGGGTCACGTCGGGACCCCGGACCCAGGTCCACGGGTCGTATCGGGTCGCTGCCCCGGGTACCAGTGTCGGGTGACATCCCCGGCCCCAGGTCCCCGGGTCACGTGGGGTCCCCGGCCCGGGTCCCCGGGTTGCATCGGGACACCAGCGAAGGATCACCGGGTCCTGTCGGATCCCCGGCCCGGGTCCCCGGACAGGTCGTTAACCCGGCCCCGGGTCACCGGGTCATGTCGCGCACCCGGCCTGGTTCCCAGGTTCCAGTGACCACCCCGGCACCAGGACCCCGGGTCACGTTGGGACCCCGGACCCAGGTCAGCGGGTCACGTGGGGACCCCGGCCCCAGGTGACCGGGTCACGTGGGGACACCGGCCCCAGGTCACCGAGTCACGTGGGGACCCCGGAACCAGGTCACCGGGTCATGTCGGGACCCCGGCCCAGGTCCCCTGGACAGGTCGTTAACCCGGCCCCGGGTCACCGGGTCATGTCGCGCACCCGGCCTGGTTCCCAGGTTCCGATGACCACCCCGGCACCAGGACCCCGGGTCACGTGGGGACACCGGCCCCAGGTCACCGGGTCACGTGGGGACACCGGCCCCAGGTCACCGGGTCACGTGGGGACCCCGGATCCAGGACCCCGGGTCACGTGGGGACCCCGGCCCCAGGTCACCGGGTCACGTGGGGACCCCGGATCCAGGTCACCTGGTCATGTCTGGTACCCAGCCTGGTTCCCAGGTTCCGATGACCACCCCGGCAACAGGACCCCGGGTCACGTGGGGACACCGGCCCCAGGTGACCGGGTCACGTGGGGACACCGGCCCCAGGACCCCGGGTCACGTGGGGACACCGGCCCCAGGTCACTGGGTCACGTGGGGACCCCGGACCCAGGTCAGCGGGTCACGTGGGGACACCGGCCCCAGGTCACCGCGTCAGGTCAAGACCCGGGACCTAGGTCGGGTCATGTCACGTCCCATGCCCGGGTCCCCGGCTTGGATTTTTACTCAGGCCCTGGGTTACAGGGTCATGTCGGGTCAACGGCCTGGGTACAACTGTCTGGTGACCACCCCGACACCAGGTCCCCGGGTCATGCGGGACACCGGACCAGGTCCCCGAGTCCGGTCGACACCACAGCCCCAGGTCACCGGGTCAGGTCGGCACCCCGGAACCAGGTCACCGGGTCATGTCGGGACCCAGCCCGGGTCCCCGGGACGGGTTTTTACCCAAGCCCCAGATCACCGGGTCCTGTCGGGTCCCCGGCCCAGGTCCCCTGGACAGGTCGTTACCCCGGCCCCGGGTCACCGGGTCATGTCGGGTCGCTGTCCCGGGTAGCAGTGTCAGGTGACCACCCCGGCCCCGGGAGACGGAGTCATACCGGGTCCCCGGCCCGGGTCCCCGGGTCAGGTGGTTACCCTGGCCCCAGGTCACCGGGTCAGGTCGGGACCCCGGACCCAGGTCCCCGGGTCGTATCGGGTCGCTGCCCCGGGTACCAGTGTCGGGTGACATCCCCGGCCCCAGGTCCCCGGGTCACGTGGGGTCCCCGGCCCGGGTCCCCGGGTTGCATCGGGACACCAGCGAAGGATCACCGGGTCCTGTCGGATCCCCGGCCCGGGTCCCCGGACAGGTCGTTAACCCGGCCCCGGGTCACCGGGTCATGTCGCGCACCCGGCCTGGTTCCCAGGTTCCGGTGACCACCCCGGCACCAGGACCCCGGGTCACGTTGGGACACCGGCCCCAGGTCACCGGGTCACGTGGGGACCCCGGCCCCAGGACCCCGGGTCACGTGGGGACACCGGCCCCAGGTCACCGGGTCAGGTCGGCACCCCGGAACCAGCTCACCGGGTCATGTCGGGACCCCGGCCCAGGTCCCCTGGACAGGTCGTTAACCCGGCCCCGGGTCACCGGGTCATGTCGCGCACCCGGCCTGGTTCCCAGGTTCCGATGACCACCCCGGCACCAGGACCCCAGGTCACGTGGGGACCCCGGCCCCAGGTGACCGGGTCACGTGGGGACACCGGCCCCAGGTCATCGGGTCACGTGGGGACCCCGGATCCAGGACCCCGGGTCACGTGGGGACCCCGGCCCCAGGTCACCGGGTCACGTGGGGACCCCGGATCCAGGTCACCTGGTCATGTCTGGTACCCAGCCTGGTTCCCAGGTTCCGATGACCACCCCGGCAACAGGACCCCGGGTCACGTGGGGACACCGGCCCCAGGTGACCGGGTCACGTGGGGACACCGGCCCCGGGTCACCGGGTCACGTGGGGACCCCGGACCCAGGTCAGCGGGTCACGTGGGGACCCCGGACCCTGGACCCCGGGTCACGTGGGGACCCCGGCCCCAGGTGACCGGGTCACGTGGGGACACCGGCCCCAGGTCACCGGGTCACGTGGGGACCCCGGATCCAGGACCCCGGGTCACGTGGGGACACCGGCCCCAGGTGGCCCCGGGTCACGTGGGGACACCGGCCCCAGGACCCCGGGTCACGTGGGGACACCGGCCCCAGGTCACTGGGTCACGTGGGGACCCCGGACCCAGGTCAGCGGGTCACGTGGGGACACCGGCCCCAGGTCACCGCGTCAGGTCAAGACCCGGGACCTAGGTCGGGTCATGTCACGTCCCATGCCCGGGTCCCCGGCTTGGATTTTTACTCAGGCCCTGGGTTACAGGGTCATGTCGGGTCAACGGCCTGGGTACAACGGTCTGGTGACCACCCCGACACCAGGTCCCCGGGTCATGCGGGACACCGGACCAGGTCCCCGAGTCCGGTCGACACCACAGCCCCAGGTCACCGGGTCAGGTCGGCACCCCGGAACCAGGTCACCGGGTCATGTCGGGACCCAGCCCGGGTCCCCGGGACGGGTTTTTACCCAAGCCCCAGATCACCGGGTCCTGTCGGGTCCCCGGCCCAGGTCCCCTGGACAGGTCGTTACCCCGGCCCCGGGTCACCGGGTCATGTCGGGTCGCTGTCCCGGGTAGCAGTGTCAGGTGACCACCCCGGCCCCGGGAGACGGAGTCATACCGGGTCCCCGGACCGGGTCCCCGGGTCTTATCGTGTCGCTGCCCAGGGTACCAGTGTCGGGTGACATCCCCGGCCCCAGGTCCCCGGGTTGCATCGGGACACCAGCGAAGGATCACCGGGTCCTGTCGGGTCCCCTGCCCGGTTCCCCGGACAGGTCGTTAACCCGGCCCCGGGTCACCGGGTCATGTCGCGAACCCGGCCTGGTTCCCAGGTTCCGGTGAACACCCCGGCACCAGGACCCCGGGTCACGTTGGGACACCGGCCCCAGGTAACCGGGTCATGTGGGGACCCCGGCACCAGGACCCTGGGTCACGTGGGGACACCGGCCCCAGGTCAGAGGGTCACGTGGGGACACCGGACCCAGGTCACCGGGTCACGTGGGGACCCCGGACCCAGGTCAACGGGTCACGTGGGGACACCGGCCCCAGGTCTCCGCGTCAGGTCGGGACCCCGGACCCAGGACGGGTCATGTCACGTCCCATGCCCGGGTCCCCGGGTTGGATTTTTACCCAGGCTCCGGGTCACAGGGTCATGTCGGGTCAACGGCCTGGGTACAAGGGTCTGGTGACCACCCCGACCCCAGGTCCCCGGGTCATGACGGGACACCGGACCAGGTCCCCGAATCCGGTCGACACCACAGCCCCAGGTCACCGGGTCAGGTCGGCACCGCGGAACCAGGTCACCGGGTCCTGTCGGGTCCCCGGCCCAGGTCCCCTGGACAGGTCGTTACCCCGGCCCCGGGTCACCGGGTCATGTCGGGTCGCTGTCCCGGGTACCAGTGTCAGGTGACCACCCCGGCCCCGGGAGACGGAGTCATACCGGGTCCCCGGCCCGGGTCCCCGGGTCAGGTGGTTACCCTGGCCCCAGGTCACAGGGTCACGTCGGGACCCCGGACCCAGGTCCCCGGGTCGTATCGGGTCACTGCACCGGGTACCAGTGTCGGGTGACATCCCCGGCCCCAGGTCCCCGGGTCACGTGGGGTCCCCGGCCCGGGTCCCCGGGTTGCATCGGGACACCAGCGAAGGATCACCGGGTCCTGTCGGGTCCCCGGCCCGGGTCCCCTGGACAGGTCGTTAACCCGGCCCCGGGTCACCGGGTCATGTCGCGCACCCGGCCTGGTTCCCAGGTTCCGGTGACCACCCCGGCACCAGGACCCCGGGTCACGTTGGGACCCCGGCCCCAGGTCAGCGGGTCACGTGGGGACACCGGCCCCAGGTGACCGGGTCACGTGGGAACCCCGGCCCCGGGTCACGTGGGGACCCCGGATCCAGGTCAGCGGGTCACGTGGGGACACCGGCCCCAGGTCATCGGGTCACGTGGGGACGCCGGACCCAGGACCCCGGGTCACGTGGGGACACCTGCCCCAGGTGACCGGGTCACGTGGGGACACTGGCCCCAGGTCACCGGGTCACGTGGTGACCCCGGACCCAGGACCCCGGGTCACGTGGGGACACCGGCCCCAGGTGACCGGGTCACGTGGGGACACCGGCCCCAGGTCAGCGGGTCACGTGGGGACCCCGGATCCAGGTCACCTGGTCATGTCTGGTACCCAGCCTGGTTCCCAGGTTCCGATGACCACCCCGGCACCAGGACCCCGGGTCACGTGGGGACACCGGCCCCAGGTCACCGGGTCACGTGGGGACCCCGGACCCAGGTCAGCGGGTCACGTGGGGACACCGGCCCCAGGTCACCGCGTCAGGTCGGGACCCCGAACCCAGGTCCACGAGTCCGTCGATACCACAGCCCCGGGTCACCGGGTCGTGTCGGGTACCTGGCCTAGTTCCCAGGTTCCGATGACCACCCCGGCACCAGGACCCCGGGTCAAGTGGGGACACCGGCCCCAGGTGACTGGGTCACGTGGGGACACCGGCCCCAGGTCACCGGGTCACGTGGGGACCCCGGACCCAGGTCAGCGGGTCACGTGGGGACACCGGCCCCAGGTCACCGGGTCACGTGGGGACCCCGGACCCAGGACCCCGGGTCACGTGGGGACACCGGCCCCAGGTCACCGGGTCACGTGGGGACTCCGGCCCCAGGTCACCGGGTCACGTGGGGACCCCGGATCCAGGACCCCGGGTCACGTGGGGACACCTGCCCCAGGTGACCGGGTCACGTGGGGACACCGGCCCCAGGTCAGCGGGTCACGTGGGGACCCCGGCACCAGGTCAGCGGGTCACGTGGGGACACCGGCCCCAGGTCACCGGGTCACGTGGGGACCCCGGATCCAGGTCACCTGGTCATGTCTGGTACCCAGCCTGGTTCCGAGGTTCCGATGACCACCCCGGCACCAGGATCCCGGGTCACGTGGGGACACCGGCCCCAGGTCAGCGGGTCACGTGGGGACACCGGTCCCATGTCACCGCGTCAGGTCGGGACCCGGGACCTAGGTCGGGTCATGTCACGTCCCATGCCCGGGTCCCCAGGTTGGATTTTTACCCAGGCCCCGGGTCACAGGGTCATGTCGGGTCAACGGCCTGGGTACAACGGTCTGGTGACCACCCCGACCCCAGGTCCTCGGGTCATGACGGGACACCGGACCAGGTCCCTGAGTCCGGTCGACACCACAGCCCCAGGTCACCGGGTCAGGTCGGCACCCCGGAACCAGGTCACCGGGTCATGTCGGGACCCAGCCCGGGTCCCCGGGACGGGTTTTTACCCAAGCCCCAGATCACCGGGTCCTGTCAGGTCCCCGGCCCAGGTCCCCTGGACAGGTCGTTACCCCGGCCCCGGGTCACGGGGTCATGTCGGGTCGCTGTCCCGGGTAGCAGTGTCAGGTGACCACCCCGGCCCCGGGAGACGGAGTCATACCGGGTCCCCGGCCCGGGTCCCCGGGTCAGGTGGTTACCCTGGCCCCAGGTCACCGGGTCAGGTCGGGACCCCGGACCCAGGTCCCCGGGTCGTATCGGGTCGCTGCCCCGGGTACCAGTGTCGGGTGACATCCCCGGCCCCAGGTCCCCGGGTCACGTGGGGTCCCCGGCCCGGGTCCCCGGGTTGCATCGGGACACCAGCGAAGGATCACCGGGTCCTGTCGGGTCCCCGGCCTGGGTCCCCTGGACAGGTCGTTAACCCGGCCCCGGGTCACCGGGTCATGTCGCGCACCCGGACTGGTTCCCACGTTCCGGTGACCACCCCGGCACCAGGACCCCGGGTCACGTTGGGACCCCGGACCCAGGTCAGCGGGTCACGTGGGGACCCCGGCCCCAGGTGACCGGTTCACGTGGGGACACCGGCCCCAGGTCACCGCGTCAGGTCGGGACCCCGAACCCAGGTCCACGAGTCCGTCGACACCACAGCCACGGGTAACCGGGTCGTGTCGGGTACCTAGACTGGTTCCCAGGTTCCGATGACCACCCCGGCACCAGGACCCCGGGTCACGTGGGGACCCCGGCCCCAGGTCAGCGGGTCACGTGGGGACCCCGGACCCAGGTCACCTGGTCATGTCTGGTACCCAGCCTGGTTCCCAGGTTCCGATGACCACCCCGGATCCAGGACCCCGGGTCACGTGGGGACCCCGGACCCAGGTCACCTGGTCATGTCTGGTACCCAGCCTGGTTCCCAGGTTCCGATGACCACCCCGGCACCAGGACCCCGGGTCACGTGGGGACACCGGCCCCAGGTGACCGGGTCACGTGGGGACACCGGCCCCAGGTCACCGGGTCACGTGGGGACCCCGGACCCAGGTCAGCGGGTCACGTGGGGACCCTGGACCCAGGTCACCTGGTCATGTCTGGTACCCAGCCTGGTTCCCAGGTTCCGATGACCACCCCGGCACCAGGACCCCGGGTCACGTGGGGACACCGGCCCCAGGTCAGCGGGTCACGTGGGGACACCGGCCCCAGGTCACCGCGTCAGGTCGGGACCCGGGACCTAGGTCGGGTCATGTCACGTCCCATGCCCGGGTCCCTGGGTTGGATTTTTACCCAGGCCCCGGGTCACAGGGTCATGTCGGGTCAACGGCCTGGGTACAACGGTCTGGTGACCACCCCGACCCCAGGTCCTCGGGTCATGACGGGACACCGGACCAGGTCCCTGAGTCCGGTCGACACCACAGCCCCAGGTCACCGGGTCAGGTCGGCACCCCGGAACCAGGTCACCGGGTCATGTCGGGACCCAGCCCGGGTCCCCGGGATGGGTTTTTACCCAAGCCCCAGATCACCGGGTCCTGTCAGGTCCCCGGCCCAGGTCCCCTGGACAGGTCGTTACCCCGGCCCCCGGTCACCGGGTCATGTCGGGTCGCTGTCCCGGGTAGCAGTGTCAGGTGACCACCCCGGCCCCGGGAGACGGAGTCATACCGGGTCCCCGGCCCGGGTCCCCGGGTCAGGTGGTTACCCTGGCCCCAGGTCACCGGGTCAGGTCGGGACCCCGGACCCAGGTCCCCGGGTCGTATCGGGTCGCTGCCCCGGGTACCAGTGTCGGGTGACATCCCCGGCCCCAGGTCCCCGGGTCACGTGGGGTCCCCGGCCCGGGTCCCCGGGTTGCATCGGGACACCAGCGAAGGATCACCGGGTCCTGTCGGGTCCCCGGCCTGGGTCCCCTGGACAGGTCGTTAACCCGGCCCCGGGTCACCGGGTCATGTCGCGCACCCGGCCTGGTTCCCAGGTTCCGGTGACCACCCCGGCACCAGGACCCCGGGTCACGTTGGGACCCCGGACCCAGGTCAGCGGGTCACGTGGGGACCCCGGCCCCAGGTGACCGGGTCACGTGGGGACACCGGCCCCAGGTCACCGCGTCAGGTCGGGACCCCGAACCCAGGTCCACGAGTCCGTCGACACCACAGCCACGGGTAACCGGGTCGTGTCGGGTACCTAGACTGGTTCCCAGGTTCCGATGACCACCCCGGCACCAGGACCCCGGGTCACGTGGGGACCCCGGCCCCAGGTCAGCGGGTCACGTGGGGACCCCGGACCCAGGTCACCTGGTCATGTCTGGTACCCAGCCTGGTTCCCAGGTTCCGATGACCACCCCGGCACCAGGACCCCGGGTCACGTGGGGACACCGGCCCCAGGTGACCGGGTCACGTGGGGACACCGGCCCCAGGTCACCGGGTCACATGGGGACCCCGGACCCAGGTCAGCGGGTCACGTGGGGACCCCGGATCCAGGTCACCTGGTCATGTCTGGTACCCAGCCTGGTTCCCAGGTTCCGATGACCACCCCGGCACCAGGACCCCGGGTCACGTGGGGACACCGGCCCCAGGTCAGCGGGTCACATGGGGACACCGGCCCCAGGTCACCGCGTCAGGTCGGGACCCGGGACCTAGGTCGGGTCATGTCACGTCCCATGCCCGGGTCCCCGGGTTGGATTTTTACCCAGGCCCCGGGTCACAGGGTCATGTCGGGTCAACGGCCTGGGTACAACGGTCTGGTGACCACCCCGACCCCAGGTCCTCGGGTCATGACGGGACACCGGACCAGGTCCCTGAGTCCGGTCGACACCACAGCCCCAGGTCACCGGGTCAGGTCGGCACCCCGGCCCCGGGTCACGGGGTCATGTCGGGTCGCTGTCCCGGGTAGCAGTGTCAGGTGACCACCCCGGCCCCAGGAGACGGAGTCATACCGGGTCCCCGGCCCGGGTCCCCGGGTCAGGTGGTTACCCTGGCCCCAGGTCACCGGGTCACGTGGGGACTCCGGACCCAGGTCCCCGGGTCGTATCGGGTCGCTGCCCCAGTTACCAGTGTCGGGTGACATCCCCGGCCCCAGGTCCCCGGGTCACGTGGGGTCCCCGGCCCGGGTCCCCAGGTTGCATCGGGACACCAGCGAAGGATCACCGGGTCCTGTCGGGTCCCCGGCCCGGGTCCCCTGGACAGGTCGTTAACCCGGCCCCGGGTCACCGGGTCATGTCGCGCACCCGGCCTGGTTCCCAGGTTCCGGTGACCACCCCGGCACCAGGACCCCGGGTCACGTTGGGACCCCGGACCCAGGTCAGCGGGTCACGTGGGGACCCCGGCCCCAGGTGACCGGGTCACGTGGGGACACCGGCCCCAGTTCACCGCGTCAGGTCGGGACCCCGAACCCAGGTCCACGAGTCCGTCGACACCACAGCCACGGGTAACCGGCTCGTGTCGGGTACCTAGACTGGTTCCCAGGTTCCGATGACCACCCCGGCACCAGGACCCCGGGTCACGTGGGGACCCCGGACCCAGGTCAGCGGGTCACGTGGGGACCCCGGACCCAGGTCACCTGGTCATGTCTGGTACCCAGCCTGGTTCCCAGGTTCCGATGACCACCCCGGCCCCAGGTCCCCGGGTCACGTGGGGACACCGGCCCCAGGTGACCGGGTCACGTGGGGACACCGGCCCCAGGTCACCGGGTCACGTGGGGACCCCGGACCCAGGTCAGCGGGTCACGTGGGGACCCCGGACCCAGGTCACCTGGTCATGTCTGGTACCCAGCCTGGTTCCCAGGTTCCGATGACCACCCCGGCACCAGGACCCCGGGTCACGTGGGGACACCGGCCCCAGGTGACCGGGTCACATGGGGACACCGGATCCAGGTCACCGGGTCACGTGGGGACATAGGCCCCAGGTCAGCGGGTCACGTGGGGACACCGGCTCCAGGTCACCGGGTCAGGTCGGCACCCCGGACCCAGGTCGGGTCATGTCACGTCCCATGCCCGGGTCCCCGGGTTGGATTTTTACCCAGGCCCCGGGTCACAGGGTCATGTCGGGTCAACGGCCTGGGTACAACGGTCTGGTGACCACCCCGACCCCAGGTCCCCGGGTCATGACGGCACACCGGACCAGGTCCCCGAGTCCGGTCGACACCACAGCCCCAGGTCACCGGGTCACGTCGGCACCCCGGAACCAGGTCACCGGGTCATGTCGGGACCCAGCCCGGGTCCCCGGGACGGGTTTTTACCCAAGCCCCAGATCACTGGGTCCTGTCGGGTCCCCGGCCCAGGTCCCCTGGACAGGTCGTTACCCCGGCCCCGGGTCACCGGGTCATGTCGGGTCGCTGTCCCGGGTAGCAGTGTCAGGTGACCACCCCGGCCCCGGGAGACGGAGTCATACCGGGTCCCCGGCCCGGGTCCCCGGGTCAGGTGGTTACCCTGGCCCCAGGTCACCGGGTCAGGTCGGGACCCCGGACCCAGGTCCCCGGGTCGTATCGGGTCGCTGCCCCGGGTACCAGTGTCGGGTGACATCCCCGGCCCCAGGTCCCCGGGTCACGTGGGGTCCCCGGCCCGGGTCCCCGGGTTGCATCGGGACACCAGCGAAGGATCACCGGGTCCTGTCGGGTCCCCGGCCCGGGTCCACTGGACAGGTCGTTACCCTGGCCCCGGGTCACCGGGTCATGTCGGGTCGCTGTCCCGGGTACCAGTGTCAGGTGACCACCCCGGCCCCGGGAGAAGGAGTAATACCGGGTCCCCGGCCCGGGTCCCCGGGTCAGGTGGTTACCCTGGCCCCAGGTCACCGGGTCAGGTCGGGACCCGGGACCTAGGTCGGGTCATGTCACGTCCCATGCCCGGGTCCCTGGGTTGGATTTTTACTCAGGCCCCGGGTCACAGGGTCATGTCGGGTCAACGGCCTGGGTACAACAGTCTGGTGACCACCCCGACACCAGTTCCCCGGGTCATGACGGGACACCGGACCAGGTCCCCGAGTCCGGTCGACACCACAGCCCCAGGTCACCGGGTCAGGTCGGCACCCCGGAACCAGGTCACCGGGTCATGTCGGGACCCAGCCCGGGTCCCCGGGACGGGTTTTTACCCAAGCCCCAGATCACCGGGTCCTGTCGGTTCCCCGGCCCAGGTCCCCTGGACCGGTCGTTACCCTGGCCCCGGGTCACCGGGTCATGTCGGGTCGCTGTCCCGGGTAGCAGTGTCAGGTGACCACCCCGGCCCCGGGAGACGGAGTCATACCGGGTCCCCGGCCCGGGTCCCCGGGTCAGGTGGTTACCCTGGCCCCAGGTCACCGGGTCAGGTCGGGACCCCGGACCCAGGTCCCCGGGTCGTATCGGGTCGCTGCCCCGGGTACCAGTGTCGGGTGACATCCCCGGCCCCAGGTCCCCGGGTCACGTGGGGTCCCCGGCCCGGGTCCCCGGGTTGCATCGGGACACCAGCGAAGGATCACCGGGTCCTGTCGGGTCCCCGGCCTGGGTCCCCTAGACAGGTCGTTAACCCGGCCCCGGGTCACCGGGTCATGTCGCGCACCCGGCCTGCTTCCCAGGTTCCGGTGACCACCCCGGCACCAGGACCCCGGGTCACGTGGGGACCATGGCCCCAGGTCAGCGGGTCACGTGGGGACCCCGGACCCAGGTCACCGGGTCACGTGAGGACCCCGGCCCCAGGTCAGCGGGTCACGTGGGGACATAGGCCCCAGGTCACCGGGTCACGTGGGGACCCCGGCCCCAGGTCACCGGGTCACGTGGGGACCCCGGACCCAGGACCCCGGGTCACGTGGGGACACCGGCCCCAGGTGACCGGGTCACGTGGGGACACCGGCCCCAGTTCACCGGGTCGCGTCAGGACCCCGGACCCAGGACCCCGGGTCACGTGGGGACCCCGGATCCAGGTCACTTGGTCATGTCTGGTACCCAGCCTGGTTCCCAGGTTCCGATGACCACCCCGGCACCAGGACCCCGGGTCACGTGGGGACCCCGGACCCAGGACCCCGGGTCACGTGGGGACACCGGCCCCAGGTGACCGGGTCACGTGGGGACATAGGCCCCAGGTCACCGGGTCACGAGGGGACCCCAGACCCAGGACCCCGGGTCACGTGGGGACACCGGCCCCAGGTGACCGGGTCACGTGGGGACACCGGCCCCAGGTGACCGGGTCACGTGGGGACCCCGGATCCAGGTCAGCGGGTCACGTGGGGACATAGGCCCCAGGTCACCGGGTCACGTGGGGACACCGGACCCAGGTGACCAGGTCACGTGGGGACACTGGCCCCAGGTGACCGGGTCACGTGGGGACACCGGCCCCAGGTCACCGGGTCACGTGGGGACCCCGGACCCAGGACCCCGGGTCACGTGGGGACACCGGCCCCAGGTGACCGGGTCACGTGGGGACACCGGCCCCAGGTGACCAGGTCAGGTGGGGACCCCGGACCCAGGACCCCGGGTCACGTGGGGACCCCGGATCCAGGTCACCTGGTCATGTCTGGTACCCAGCCTGGTTCCCAGGTTCCGATGACCACCCCGGCCCCAGGACCTCGGGTCACGTGGGGACCCCGGACCCAGGACCCCGGGTCACATGGGGACACCGGCCCCAGGTGACCGGGTCACGTGGGGACATAGGCCCCAGGTCACCGGGTCACGTGGGGACCCCGGACCCAGGATCCCGGGTCACGTGGGGACACCGGCCCCAGGTGACCGGGTCACGTGGGGACCCCGGCCCCATGTCACCGGGTCACGTGGGGACCCCGGATCCAGGACCCCGGGTCACGTGGGGACACCGGCCCCAGGTGACCGGGTCACGTGGGGACACCGGCCCCAGGTCAGCGGGTGACGTGGGGACATAGGCCCCAGGTCACCGGGTCACGTGGGGACCCCGGACCCAGGACCCCAGGTCACGTGGGGACACCGGCCCCAGGTGACCGGGTCACGTGGGGACATAGGCCCCAGGTCACCGGGTCACGTGGGGACACCGGCCCCAGGTCACCGGGTCACGTGGGGACCCCGGATCCAGGTCACCTGGTCATGTCTGGTACCCAGCCTGGTTCCCAGGTTCCGATGACCACCCCGGCACCAGGACCCCGGGTCACGTGGGGACACCGGCCCCAGGACCCCGGGTCACGTGGGGACCCCGGAACCAGGTCAGCGGGTCACGTGGGGACACCGGCCCCAGGTCACCGGGTCAGGTCGGGACCCGGGACATAGGTCGGGTCATGTCACGTCCCATGCCCGGGTCCCCGGGTTGGATTTTTACTCAGGCCCCGGGTCACAGGGTCATGTCGGGTTAACCACCTGGGTACAACGGTCTGGTGACCACCCCGACACCAGTTCCCCGGGTCATGACGGGACACCGGACCAGGTCCCCGAGTCCGGTCGACACCACAGCCCCAGGTCACCGGGTCAGGTCGGCACCCCGGAACCAGGTCACCGGGTCATGTCGGGACCCAGCCCGGGTCCCCGGGACGGGTTTTTACCCAAGCCCCAGATCAACGGGTCCTGTCGGGTCCCCGGCCCAGGTCCCCTGGACAGGTCGATACCCCGGCCCCGGGTCACCATGTCATGTCGGGTCGCTGTCCCGGGTACCAGTGTCAGGTGACCACCCCGGCCCCTGGAGACGGAGTCATACCGGGTCCCCGGCCCGGGTCCCCGGGTCAGGTGGTTACCCTGGCCCCAGGTCACCGGGTCAGGTCGGGACCCGGGACCTAGGTCGGGTCATGTCACGTCCCATGCCCGTGTCCCCGGGTTGGATTTTTACTCAGGCCCCGGGTCACAGGGTCATGTCGGGTTAACGGCCTGGGTACAACGGTCTGGTGACCACCCCGACACCAGTTCCCCGGGTCATGACGGGACACCGGACCAGGTCCCCGAGTCCGGTCGACACCACAGCCCCAGGTCACCGGGTCAGGTCGGCACCCCGGACCCAGGTCCCCGGGTCGTATCGGAACGCTGCCCCGGGTACCAGTGTCGGGTGACATCCCCGGCCCCAGGTCCCCGGGTCACGTGGGGTCCCCGGCCCGGGTCCCCGGGTTGCATCGGGACACCAGCGAAGGATCACCGGGTCCTGTCGGGTCCCCGGCCCGGGTCCCCTAGACAGGTCGTTAACCCGGCCCCAGGTCACCGGGCCATGTCGCGCACCCGGCCTGCTTCCCAGGTTCCGGTGACCACCCCGGCACCAGGACCCCGGGTCACGTGGGGACACCGGCCCCAGGTCACCGGGTCACGTGGGGACCCCGGACCCAGGACCCCGGGTCACGTGGGGACGCCGGCCCCAGGTGACCGGGTCACGTGGGGACACCGGCGCAGGTCACCGGGTCACGTGGGGACCCCGGATCCAGGTCACCTGGTCATGTCTGGTACCCAGCCTGGTTCCCATGTTCCGATGACCACCCCGGCACCAGGACCCCGGGTCACGTGGGGACACCGGCCCCAGGTCACCGGGTCACGTGGGGACCCCGGAACCAGGTCACCGGGTCACGTGGGGACCCCGGCCCCAGGTCAGCGGGTCACGTGGGGACACCGGCCCCAGGTCACCGCGTCAGGTCGGGACCCGAGACATAGGTCGGGTCATGTCACGTCCCATGCCCGGGTCCCCGGGTTGGATTTTTACTCAGGCCCCGGGTCACAGGGTCATGTCGGGTTAACGGCCTGGGTACAACGGTCTGGTGACCACCCCGACACCAGTTCCCCGGGTCATGACGGGACACCGGACCAGGTTCCCGAGTCCGGTCGACACCACAGCCCCAGGTCACCGGGTCAGGTCGGCACCCCGGAACCAGGTCACCGGGTCATGTCGGGACCCAGCCCGGGTCCCCGGGACGGGTTTTTACCCAAGCCCCAGATCACCGGGTCCTGTCGGGTCCCCGGCCCAGGTCCCCTGGACAGGTCGTTACCCCGGCCCCGGGTCACCATGTCATGTCGGGTCGCTGTCCCGGGTAGCAGTGTCAGGTGACCACCCCGGCCCCGGGAGACGGAGTCATACCGGGTCCCCGGCCCGGGTCCCAGGGTTGCATCGGGACAAAAGCACCAGATCACTGGATCACGTGGGGTCCCGGGCCCGGGTCCCCGGGTTGCATCGGGACACCAGCGAAGGATCACCGGGTCCTGTCGGGTCCCCGGCCCGGGTCCCCTGGACAGGTCGTTAACCCGGCCCCAGGTCACCGGGTCATGTCGCGCACCCGGCCTGGTTCCCAGGTTCCGGTGACCACCCCGGCACCAGGACCCCGGGTCACGTGGGGACCCCGGCCCCAGGTCAGCGGGTCACGTGGGGACACCGGCCCCAGGTCACCGCGTCAGGTCGGGACCCCGAACCCAGGTCCACGAGTCCGTCGACACCAAAGCCCCGGGTCACCGGGTCGTGTCGGGTAACCGGCCTGGTTCCCAGGTTCCGATGACCACCCCGGCACCAGGATCCCGGGTCACGTGGGGACACCGGCCCCAGGTGACCGGGTCACGTGGGGTCACCGGCCCCAGGTCACCGGGTCACGTGGGGACCCCGGCCCCAGGTCAGCGGGTCACGTGGGGACCCCGGACCCAGGTCACCTGGTCATGTCTGCTACCCAGCCTGGTTCCCAGGTTCCGATGACCACCCCGGCACCAGGACCCCGGGTCACGTGGGGACACCGGCCCCAGGTGACCGGGTCACGTGGGGACACCGGCCCCAGGTAACCGGGTCACGTCGGGACCCCGGCCCCAGGTCAGCGGGTCACGTGGGGACACCGGCCCCTGGTAACCGGGTCATACCGGGTCCCCGGACCCAGGTCACCGGGTCAGGTCGGGACCCCGGACCCAGGTCGGGTCATGTCACGTCCCATGCCCGGGTCCCCGGGTTGGATTTTTACCCAGGCCCCGGGTCACAGGGTCATGTCGGGTCAACGGCCTGGGTACAAGGGTCTGGTGACCACCCCGGCCCCAGATCAGCGGGTCACGTGGTGACTCCGGTTCCAGGTCAGCGGGTCACGTGGGGACCCCGGCCCCAGGTAACCAATGCAGGTCGGGACCCCAGCCCCAGGTCACCGGGTCACGTGGGGACACCGGCCCCAGGTCACCGGGTCACGTGGGGACCCCGGACCCAGGTCACCTGGTCATGTCTGGTACCCAGCCTGGTTCCCAGGTTCCGATGACCACCCCGGCACCAGGACCCCGGGTCACGTGGGGACACCCGCCCCAGGTGACCGGGTCACGTGGGGACCCCGGCCCCAGGTCAGCGGGTCATACCGGGTCACCGGACCCAGGTCAGCGGGTCAGGTCGGGACCCCGGACCCAGGTCGGGTCATGTCACGTCCCATGCCCGGGTCCCCCGGTTGGATTTTTACCCAGGCCCCGGGTCACAGGGTCATGTCGGGTCAACGGCCTGGGTACAAGGGTCTGGTGACCACCCCGACCCCAGGTCCCCGGGTGATGACGGGACACCGGACCAGGTCCCCGAGTCCGGTCGACACCACAGCCCCAGGTCACCGGGTCACGTCGGCACCCCGGAACCAGGTCACCGGGTCATGTCGGGACCCAGCCCGGGTCCCCGGGACGGGTTTTTACCCCAGCCGCAGATCACCGGGTCCTGTCGGGTACCCGGGTCGGGTCCCCTGGACAGGTCGGCACCCCGGCCCCGGGTCACGGGGTCATGTCGGGTCGCTGTCCCGGGTAGCAGTGTCAGGTGACCACCCCGGCCCCGGGAGACGGAGTCATACCGGGTCCCCGGCCCGGGTCCCCGGGTTGCATCGGGACAAAAGCACCGGATCACTGGATCACGTGGGGTCCCGGGTCCCCGGGTTGCATCGGGACACCAGCGAAGGATCACCGGGTCCTGTCGGGTCCCCGGCCCGGGTCCCCTGGACAGGTCGTTAACCCGGCCCCAGGTCACCGGGTCATGTCGCGCACCCGGCCTGGTTCCCAGGTTCCGATGACCACCCCGGCACCAGGACCCCGGGTCACGTGGGGACCCCGGCCCCAGGTCAGCGGGTCACGTGGGGACACCGGCCCCAGGTCACCGCGTCAGGTCGGGACCCCGAACCCAGGTCCACGAGTCCGTCGACACCACTGCCCCGGGTCACCGGGTCGTGTCGGGTACCCGGCATGGTTCCCAGGTTCCGATGACCACCCCGGCACCAGGACCCTGGGTCACGTGGGGACACCGGCCCCAGGTCAGAGGGTCACGTGGGGACACCGGCCCCAGGTCAGCGGGTCACGTGGGGACCCCGGACCCAGGTCAGCGGGTCACGTGGGGACACCGGCCCCAGGTCAGCGGGTCACGTGGGGACACCGGCCCCAGGTAACCAAGGCAGGTCGGGACCCAGCCCGGGTTCCCGGGACGGGTTTTTACCCCAGCCTCAGATCACCGGGTCCTGTCGGGTCCCCGGCCCGGGTCCCCTGGACAGGTCGATAACCCGGCCCCAGGTCACCCGGTCATGTCTGGTACCCAGCCTGGTTCCCAGGTTCCGATGACGACCCCGGCACCAGGACCCCGGGTCACGTGGGGACACCGGCCCCAGGTGACCGGGTCACGTGGGGACACCGGCCCCAGGTCAGCGGGTCACGTGGGGACACCGGCCCCAGGTGACCGGGTCACGTGGGGACACCGGCCCCAGGACCCCGTGTCATGTGGGGACACCGGCCCCAGGTCAGCGGGTCACGTGGGGACCCTGGCACCAGGACCCCGGGTCACGTGGGGACACCGGCCCCCGGTAACCGGGTCATACCGGGTCCCCGGACCCAGGTCACCGGGTCAGGTCGGGACCCCGGACCCAGGTCGGGTCATGTCACGTCCCATGCCCGGGTCCCCGGGTTGGATTTTTACTCAGGCCCCGGGTCACAGGGTCATGTCGGGTCAACGGCCTGGGTACAAGGGTCTGGTGACCACCCCGACCCCAGGTCCCCGGGTCATGACGGGACACCGGACCAGGTCCCCGAGTCCGGTCGACACCACAGCCCCAGGTCACCGGGTCACGTCGGCACCCCGGAACCAGGTCACCGGGTCATGTCGGGACCCAGCCCGGGTCCCCGGGACGGGTTTTTACCCCAGCCGCAGATCACCGGGTCCTGTCGGGTTCCCGGGTCGGGTCCCCTGGACAGGTCGGCACCCCGGCCCCGGGTCACGGGGTCATGTCGGGTCGCTGTCCCGGGTACCAGTGTCAGGTGACCACCCCGGCCCCGGGAGACGGAGTCATACCGGGTCCCCGTCCCGGGTCCCCGGTTTGCATCGGGACAAAAGCACCGGATCACTGGATCACGTGGGGTCCCGGGCCCGGGTCCCCGGGTTGCATCGGGACACCAGCGAAGGATCACCGGGTCCTGTCGGGTCCCCGGCCCGGGTCCCCTGGACAGGTCATTAACCCGGCCCCAGGTCACCGGGTCATGTCGCGCACCCGGCCTGGTTCCCAGGTTCCGGTGACCACCCCGGCACCAGGACCCCGGGTCACGTGGGGACCCCGGCCCCAGGTCAGCGGGTCACGTGGGGACACCGGCCCCAGGTCACCGCGTCAGGTCGGGACCCCGAACCCAGGTCCACGAGTCCGTCGACACCACAGCCCCGGATCACCGGGTCGTGTCGGGTACCCGGCCTGGTTCCCAGGTTCCGATGACCACCCCGGAACCAGAACCCAGGGTCACGTGGGGACACCGGCCCCAGGTCAGCGGGTCACGCGGGGACCCCGGACCCAGGTCACCTGGTCATGTCTGGTACCCAGCCTGGTTCCCAGGTTCCGATGACCACCCCGGCACCAGGACCCCGGGTCACGTGGGGACACCGGCCCCAGGTGACCGGGTCACGTGGGGACACCGGCCCCAGGTAACCGGGTCACGTCGGGACACCGGCCCCAGGTCAGCGGGTCACGTGGGGACACCGGCCCCTGGTAACCGGGTCATACCGGGTCCCCGGACCCAGGTCACCGGGTCAGTTCGGGACCCCGGACCCAGGTCGGGTCATGTCACGTCCCATGCCCGGGTCCCCGGGTTGGATTTTTACCCAGGCCCCGGGTCACAGGGTCATGTCGGTTCAACGGCCTGGGTACAAGGGTCTGGTGACCACCCCGGCCCCAGGTCAGCGGGTCACGTGGTGACCCCGGTTCCAGGTCAGCGGGTCACGTGGGGACCCCGGCCTCAGGTAACCAATGCAGGTCGTTAACCCGGCCCCAGGTCACCGGGTCATGTCGCGCACCCGGCCTAGTTCCCAGGTTCCGGTGACCACCCCAGCACCAGGACCCCGGGTCACGTGGGGACCCCGGCCCCAGGTCAGCGGGTCACGTGGGGACACCGGCCCCAGGTCACCGCGTCAGGTCGGGACCCCGAACCCAGGTCCACGAGTCCGTCGACACCACAGCCCCGGGTCACCGGGTCGTGTCGGGTAACCGGCCTGGTTCCCAGGTTCCGATGACCACCCCGGCACCAGGACCCCGGGTCACGTGGAGACCCCGGCCCCAGGTCAGCGGGTCACGCGGGGACCCCGGACCCAGGTCACCTAGTCATCTCTGGTACCCAGCCTGGTTCCCAGGTTCCGATGACCACCCCGGCACCAGGACCCCGGGTCACGTAGGGACACCGGCCCCAGGTAACCGGGTCACGTGGGGACCCCGGACCCAGGTCACCGGGTCATACCGGGTCCCCGGACCCAGGTCAGCGGGTCAGGTCGGGACCCCGGACCCAGTTCGTGTCATGTCACGTCCCATGCCCAGGTCCCCCGGTTGGATTTTTACCCAGGCCCCGGGTCACAGGGTCATGTCGGGTCAACGGCCTGGGTACAAGGGTCTGGTGACCACCCCGACCCCAGGTCCCCGGGTGATGACGGGACACCGGACCAGGTCCCCGAGTCCGGTCGACACCACAGCCCCAGGTCACCGGGTCACGTCGGCACCCCGGAACCAGGTCACCGGGTCATGTCGGGACCCAGCCCGGGTCCCCGGGACGGGTTTTTACCCCAGCCGCAGATCACCGGGTCCTGTCGGGTACCCGGGTCGGGTCCCCTGGACAGGTCGGCACCCCGGCCCCGGGTCACGGGGTCATGTCGGGTCGCTGTCCCGGGTACCAGTGTCAGGTGACCACCCCGGCCCCGGGAGACGGAGTCATACCGGGTCCCCGGCCCGGGTCCCCGGGTTGCATCGGGTCAAAAGCACCGGATCACTGGATCACGTGGGGTCCCGGGCCCGGGTCCCCGGGTTGCATCGGGACACCAGCGAAGGATCACCGGGTCCTGTTGGGTCCCCGGCCTGGGTCCCCTGGACAGGTCGTTAACCCGGCCCCAGGTCACCGGGTCATGTCGCGCACCCGGCCTGGTTCCCAGGTTCCGGTGACCACCCCGGCACCAGGACCCCGGGTCACGTGGGGACCCCGGCCCCAGGTCAGCGGGTCACGTGGGGACACCGGCCCCAGGTCACCGCGTCAGGTCGGGACCCCGAACCCAGGTCCACGAGTCCGTCGACACCAAAGCCCCGGGTCACCGGGTCGTGTCGGGTAACCGGCCTGGTTCCCAGGTTCCGATGACCACCCCGGCACCAGGATCCCGGGTCACGTGGGGACACCGGCCCCAGGTGACCGGGTCACGTGGGGTCACCGGCCCCAGGTCACCGGGTCACGTGGGGACCCCGGCCCCAGGTCAGCGGGTCACGTGGGGACCCCGGACCCAGGTCACCTGGTCATGTCTGCTACCCAGCCTGGTTCCCAGGTTCCGATGACCACCCCGGCACCAGGACCCCGGGTCACGTGGGGACACCGGCCCCAGGTGACCGGGTCACGTGGGGACACCGGCCCCAGGTAACCGGGTCACGTCGGGACCCCGGCCCCAGGTCAGCGGGTCACGTGGGGACACCGGCCCCTGGTAACCGGGTCATACCGGGTCCCCGGACCCAGGTCACCGGGTCAGGTCGGGACCCCGGACCCAGGTCGGGTCATGTCACGTCCCATGCCCGGGTCCCCGGGTTGGATTTTTACCCAGGCCCCGGGTCACAGGGTCATGTCGGGTCAACGGCCTGGGTACAAGGGTCTGGTGACCACCCCGGCCCCAGATCAGCGGGTCACGTGGTGACTCCGGTTCCAGGTCAGCGGGTCACGTGGGGACCCCGGCCCCAGGTAACCAATGCAGGTCGGGACCCCAGCCCCAGGTCACCGGGTCACGTGGGGACACCGGCCCCAGGTCACCGGGTCACGTGGGGACCCCGGACCCAGGTCACCTGGTCATGTCTGGTACCCAGCCTGGTTCCCAGGTTCCGATGACCACCCCGGCACCAGGACCCCGGGTCACGTGGGGACACCCGCCCCAGGTGACCGGGTCACGTGGGGACCCCGGCCCCAGGTCAGCGGGTCATACCGGGTCACCGGACCCAGGTCAGCGGGTCAGGTCGGGACCCCGGACCCAGGTCGGGTCATGTCACGTCCCATGCCCGGGTCCCCCGGTTGGATTTTTACCCAGGCCCCGGGTCACAGGGTCATGTCGGGTCAACGGCCTGGGTACAAGGGTCTGGTGACCACCCCGACCCCAGGTCCCCGGGTGATGACGGGACACCGGACCAGGTCCCCGAGTCCGGTCGACACCACAGCCCCAGGTCACCGGGTCACGTCGGCACCCCGGAACCAGGTCACCGGGTCATGTCGGGACCCAGCCCGGGTCCCCGGGACGGGTTTTTACCCCAGCCGCAGATCACCGGGTCCTGTCGGGTACCCGGGTCGGGTCCCCTGGACAGGTCGGCACCCCGGCCCCGGGTCACGGGGTCATGTCGGGTCGCTGTCCCGGGTAGCAGTGTCAGGTGACCACCCCGGCCCCGGGAGACGGAGTCATACCGGGTCCCCGGCCCGGGTCCCCGGGTTGCATCGGGACAAAAGCACCGGATCACTGGATCACGTGGGGTCCCGGGTCCCCGGGTTGCATCGGGACACCAGCGAAGGATCACCGGGTCCTGTCGGGTCCCCGGCCCGGGTCCCCTGGACAGGTCGTTAACCCGGCCCCAGGTCACCGGGTCATGTCGCGCACCCGGCCTGGTTCCCAGGTTCCGATGACCACCCCGGCACCAGGACCCCGGGTCACGTGGGGACCCCGGCCCCAGGTCAGCGGGTCACGTGGGGACACCGGCCCCAGGTCACCGCGTCAGGTCGGGACCCCGAACCCAGGTCCACGAGTCCGTCGACACCACTGCCCCGGGTCACCGGGTCGTGTCGGGTACCCGGCCTGGTTCCCAGGTTCCGATGACCACCCCGGCACCAGGACCCTGGGTCACGTGGGGACACCGGCCCCAGGTCAGAGGGTCACGTGGGGACACCGGCCCCAGGTCAGCGGGTCACGTGGGGACCCCGGACCCAGGTCAGCGGGTCACGTGGGGACACCGGCCCCAGGTCAGCGGGTCACGTGGGGACACCGGCCCCAGGTAACCAAGGCAGGTCGGGACCCAGCCCGGGTTCCCGGGACGGGTTTTTACCCCAGCCTCAGATCACCGGGTCCTGTCGGGTCCCCGGCCCGGGTCCCCTGGACAGGTCGATAACCCGGCCCCAGGTCACCCGGTCATGTCTGGTACCCAGCCTGGTTCCCAGGTTCCGATGACGACCCCGGCACCAGGACCCCGGGTCACGTGGGGACACCGGCCTCAGGTGACCGGGTCACGTGGGGACACCGGCCCCAGGTCAGCGGGTCACGTGGGGACACCGGCCCCAGGTGACCGGGTCACGTGGGGACACCGGCCCCAGGACCCCGTGTCATGTGGGGACACCGGCCCCAGGTCAGCGGGTCACGTGGGGACCCTGGCACCAGGACCCCGGGTCACGTGGGGACACCGGCCCCCGGTAACCGGGTCAGGTCGGGACCCCGGACCCAGGTCACCGGGTCAGGTCGGGACCCCGGACCCAGGTCGGGTCATGTCACGTCCCATGCCCGGGTCCCCGGGTTGGATTTTTACTCAGGCCCCGGGTCACAGGGTCATGTCGGGTCAACGGCCTGGGTACAAGGGTCTGGTGACCACCCCGACCCCAGGTCCCCGGGTCATGACGGGACACCGGACCAGGTCCCCGAGTCCGGTCGACACCACAGCCCCAGGTCACCGGGTCACGTCGGCACCCCGGAACCAGGTCACCGGGTCATGTCGGGACCCAGCCCGGGTCCCCGGGACGGGTTTTTACCCCAGCCGCAGATCACCGGGTCCTGTCGGGTTCCCGGGTCGGGTCCCCTGGACAGGTCGGCACCCCGGCCCCGGGTCACGGGGTCATGTCGGGTCGCTGTCCCGGGTACCAGTGTCAGGTGACCACCCCGGCCCCGGGAGACGGAGTCATACCGGGTCCCCGTCCCGGGTCCCCGGTTTGCATCGGGACAAAAGCACCGGATCACTGGATCACGTGGGGTCCCGGGCCCGGGTCCCCGGGTTGCATCGGGACACCAGCGAAGGATCACCGGGTCCTGTCGGGTCCCCGGCCCGGGTCCCCTGGACAGGTCATTAACCCGGCCCCAGGTCACCGGGTCATGTCGCGCACCCGGCCTGGTTCCCAGGTTCCGGTGACCACCCCGGCACCAGGACCCCGGGTCACGTGGGGACCCCGGCCCCAGGTCAGCGGGTCACGTGGGGACACCGGCCCCAGGTCACCGCGTCAGGTCGGGACCCCGAACCCAGGTCCACGAGTCCGTCGACACCACAGCCCCGGATCACCGGGTCGTGTCGGGTACCCGGCCTGGTTCCCAGGTTCCGATGACCACCCCGGAACCAGAACCCAGGGTCACGTGGGGACACCGGCCCCAGGTCAGCGGGTCACGCGGGGACCCCGGACCCAGGTCACCTGGTCATGTCTGGTACCCAGCCTGGTTCCCAGGTTCCGATGACCACCCCGGCACCAGGACCCCGGGTCACGTGGGGACACCGGCCCCAGGTGACCGGGTCACGTGGGGACACCGGCCCCAGGTAACCGGGTGACGTCGGGACACCGGCCCCAGGTCAGCGGGTCACGTGGGGACACCGGCCCCTGGTAACCGGGTCATACCGGGTCCCCGGACCCAGGTCACCGGGTCAGTTCGGGACCCCGGACCCAGGTCGGGTCATGTCACGTCCCATGCCCGGGTCCCCGGGTTGGATTTTTACCCAGGCCCCGGGTCACAGGGTCATGTCGGTTCAACGGCCTGGGTACAAGGGTCTGGTGACCACCCCGGCCCCAGGTCAGCGGGTCACGTGGTGACCCCGGTTCCAGGTCAGCGGGTCACGTGGGGACCCCGGCCTCAGGTAACCAATGCAGGTCGTTAACCCGGCCCCAGGTCACCGGGTCATGTCGCGCACCCGGCCTAGTTCCCAGGTTCCGGTGACCACCCCAGCACCAGGACCCCGGGTCACGTGGGGACCCCGGCCCCAGGTCAGCGGGTCACGTGGGGACACCGGCCCCAGGTCACCGCGTCAGGTCGGGACCCCGAACCCAGGTCCACGAGTCCGTCGACACCACAGCCCCGGGTCACCGGGTCGTGTCGGGTAACCGGCCTGGTTCCCAGGTTCCGATGACCACCCCGGCACCAGGACCCCGGGTCACGTGGAGACCCCGGCCCCAGGTCAGCGGGTCACGCGGGGACCCCGGACCCAGGTCACCTAGTCATCTCTGGTACCCAGCCTGGTTCCCAGGTTCCGATGACCACCCCGGCACCAGGACCCCGGGTCACGTGGGGACCCCGGACCCAGGTCACCGGGTCACGTGGGGACCCCGGACCCAGGTCAGCGGGTCAGGTCGGGACCCCGGACCCAGTTCGTGTCATGTCACGTCCCATGCCCAGGTCCCCCGGTTGGATTTTTACCCAGGCCCCGGGTCACAGGGTCATGTCGGGTCAACGGCCTGGGTACAAGGGTCTGGTGACCACCCCGACCCCAGGTCCCCGGGTGATGACGGGACACCGGACCAGGTCCCCGAGTCCGGTCGACACCACAGCCCCAGGTCACCGGGTCACGTCGGCACCCCGGAACCAGGTCACCGGGTCATGTCGGGACCCAGCCCGGGTCCCCGGGACGGGTTTTTACCCCAGCCGCAGATCACCGGGTCCTGTCGGGTACCCGGGTCGGGTCCCCTGGACAGGTCGGCACCCCGGCCCCGGGTCACGGGGTCATGTCGGGTCGCTGTCCCGGGTACCAGTGTCAGGTGACCACCCCGGCCCCGGGAGACGGAGTCATACCGGGTCCCCGGCCCGGGTCCCCGGGTTGCATCGGGTCAAAAGCACCGGATCACTGGATCACGTGGGGTCCCGGGCCCGGGTCCCCGGGTTGCATCGGGACACCAGCGAAGGATCACCGGGTCCTGTTGGGTCCCCGGCCTGGGTCCCCTGGACAGGTCGTTAACCCGGCCCCAGGTCACCGGGTCATGTCGCGCACCCGGCCTGGTTCCCAGGTTCCGGTGACCACCCCGGCACCAGGACCCCGGGTCACGTGGGGACCCCGGCCCCAGGTCAGCGGGTCACGTGGGGACACCGGCCCCAGGTCACCGCGTCAGGTCGGGACCCCGAACCCAGGTCCACGAGTCCGTCGACACCACAGCCCCGGGTCACCGGGTCGTGTCGGGTAACCGGCCTGGTTCCCAGGTTCCGATGACCACCCCGGCACCAGGACCCCGGGTCACGTGGGGACACCGGCCCCAGGTGACCGGGTCACGTGGGGTCACCGGCCCCAGGTCACCGGGTCACGTGGGGACACCGGCCCCAGGTCAGCGGGTCACGTGGGGACCCCGGACCCAGGTCACCTGGTCATGTGTGGTACCCAGCCTGGTTCCCAGGTTCCGATGACCACCCCGGCACCAGGACCCCGGGTCACGTGGGGACCCCGGCCCCAGGTCAGCGGGTCACGTGGGGACACCGGCCCCAGGTCAGCGGGTCAGGTCGGGACCCCGGCCCCAGGTCAGCGGGTCACGTGGGGACCCCGGCCCCAGGTAACCGGGTCATACCGGGTCCCCGGACCCAGGTCAGCAGGTCAGGTCGGGACCCTGGACCCAGGTCGGGTCATGTCACGTCCCATGCCCGGGTCCCCGGGTTGGATTTTTACCCAGGCACGGGTCACAGGGTCATGTCGGGTCAACGGCCTGGGTACAAGGGTCTGGTGACCACCCCGACCCCAGGTCCCCGGGTCATGACGGGACACCGGACCAGGTCCCCGAGTCCGGTCGACACCACAGCCCCAGGTCACCGGGTCACGTCGGCACCCCGGAACCAGGTCACCGGGTCATGTCGGGACCCAGCCCGGGTCCCCGGGACGGGTTTTTACCCCAGCCGAAGATCACCGGGTCCTGTCGGGTACCCGGGTCGGGTCCCCTGGACAGGTCGGCACCCCGGCCCCGGGTCACGGGGTCATGTCGGGTCGCTGTCCTGGGTACCAGTGTCAGGTGACCACCCCGGCCCCGGGAGACGGAGTCATACCGGGTCCCCGGCCCGGGTCCCCGGGTTGCATCGGGACAAAAGCACCGGATCACTGGATCACGTGGGGTCCCGGGCCCGGGTCCCCGGGTTGCATCGGGACACCAGCGAAGGATCACCGGGTCCTGTCGGGTCCCCGGCCTGGGTCCCCTGGACAGGTCGTTAACCCGGCCCCAGGTCACCGGGTCATGTCGCGCACCCGGCCTGGTTCCCAGGTTCCGGTGACCACCCCGGCACCAGGACCCCGGGTCACGTGGGGACCCCGGCCCCAGGTCAGCGGGTCACGTTGGGACACCGGCCCCAGGTCAGAGGGTCACGAGGGGACACCGGCCCCAGGTCACCGCGTCAGGTCGGGACCCCGAACCCAGGTCCACGAGACCGTCGACACCACAGCCCCGGGTCACCGGGTCGTGTCGGATACACAGCCCGGGCACCAGGGTCAGCTCGGGACCCCGGCCCCAGGTCCCCGGGTCATGTCGGGTACCCGGCCTGGTTCCCAGGTTCCGATGACCACCCCGGCACCAGGACCCTGGGTCACGTGGGGACACCGGCCCCAGGTCACCGCGTCAGGTCGGGACCCCGAACCCAGGTCCACGAGTCCGTCGACACCACAGCCCCGGGTCACCGGGTTGTGTCGGGTACCCAGCCTGGTTCCCAGGTTCCGATGACCACCCCGGCACCAGGACCCCGGGTCACGTGGGGACACCGGCCCCAGGTGACCGGGTCACGTGGGGACCCCGGCCCCAGGTCAGCGGGTCACGTGGGGACCCCGGACCCAGGTCAGCGGGTCAGGTCGGCACCCCGGACCCAGTTCGTGTCATGTCACGTCCCATGCCCAGGTCCCCCGGTTGGATTTTTACCCAGGCCCCGGGTCACAGGGTCATGTCGGGTCAACGGCCTGTGTACAAGGGTCTGGTGACCACCCCGACCCCAGGTCCCCGGGTCATGACGGGACACCGGACCAGGTCCCCGAGTCCGTCAACACCACAGCCCCGGGTCACCGGGTCGTGTCGGGTACCCGGCCTGGTTCCCAGGTTCCGATGACCACCCTGGCACCAGGACCCCGGGTCACGTGGGGACACCGGCCCCTGGTCAGCGGGTCACGCGGGGACCCCGGACCCAGGTCACCTGGTCATGTCTGGTACCCAGCCTGGTTCCCAGGTTCCGATGACCACCCCGGCACCAGGACCCCGGGTCACGTGGGGACACCGGCCCCAGGTCAGCGGGTCACGTGGGGACCCCGGACCCAGGTCACCTGGTCATGTCTGGTACCTAGCCTGGTTCCCAGGTTCCGATGACCACCCCGGCACCAGGACCCCGGGTCACGTGGGGACATTGGCCCCAGGTGACCGGGTCCCGTGGGGACCCCGGCCCCAGGTCAGCGGGTCACGTGGGGACACCGGCCCCAGGTAACCAGGTCACGTGGGGACCCCGGCCCCAGGTCAGCGGGTCACGTGGGGTCACCGGCCCCAGGTCAGAGGGTCACGTGGGGACCCCGGACCCAGGTCACCTAGTCATGTGTGGTACCCAGCCTGGTTCCCAGGTTCCGATGACCACCCCGGCACCAGGACCCCGGATCAAGTGGGGACACCGGCCCCAGGTGACTGGGTCACGTGGGGACACCGGCCCCAGGTCACCGGGTCACGCGGGGACACCGGACCCAGGTCACCTGGTCATGTCTGGTACCCAGCCTGGTTCCCTGGTTCCAATGACCACCCCAGCACCAGGACCCCGGGTCATGTGGGGACCCCGGACCCAGGTCAGCGGGTCAAGTCGGGACCCCGGACCCAGTTCGGGTCATGTCACGTCCCATGCCCGGGTCCCCCGGTTGGATTTTTACCCAGGCCTCGGGTCACAGGGTCATGTCGGGTCAACGGCCTGGGTACAAGGGTCTGGTGACCACCCCGACCCCAGGTCCCCGGGTCATGACGGGACACCGGACCAGGTCCCCGAGTCCGGTCGACACCACAGCCCCAGGTCACCGGGTCACGTCGGTACCCCGGAACCAGGTCACCGGGTCATGTCGGGACCCAGCCCGGGTCCCCGGGACGGGTTTTTACCCCAGCCGCAGATCACCGGGTCCTGTCGGGTACCCGGGTCGGGTCCCCTGGACAGGTCGGCACCCCGGCCCCGGGTCACGGGGTCATGTCGGGTCGCTGTCCCGGGTACCAGTGTCAGGTGACCACCCCGGCCCCGGGAGACGGAGTCATACCGGGTCCCAGGCCCAGGTCCCCGGGTTGCATCGGGACAAAAGCACCGGATCACTGGATCACGTGGGGTCCCGGGCCCGGGTCCCCGGGTTGCATCGGGACACCAGCGAAGGATCACCGGGTCCTGTCGGGTCCCCGGCCCGGGTCCCCTGGACAGGTCGTTAACCCGGCCCCAGGTCACCGGGTCATGTCGCGCACCCAACATGGTTCCCAGGTTCCGGTGACCACCCCGGCACCAGGACCCCGGGTCACGTGGGGACCCTGGCCCCAGGTCAGCGGGTCACGTGGGGACCCCGGCCCCAGGTCAGAGGGTCACGTGGGGACACCGGCCCCAG
The DNA here is from genome assembly GCA_951411735.1 of Somateria mollissima. NCBI lineage: Eukaryota > Metazoa > Chordata > Aves > Anseriformes > Anatidae > Somateria > Somateria mollissima. Next base: position 335,756 of record CATOCB010000101.1, on the reverse strand, counting down.
GTCACCGCGTCAGGTCGGGACCCCGAAGCCAGGTCCACGAGTCCGTCGACACCACAGCCCCGGGTCACCGGGTTGTGTCGGGTACACAGCCCGGGCACCAGGGTCAGCTCGGGACCCCGGCCCCAGGTCCCCGGGTCATGTCGGGTACCCGGCCTGGTTCCCAGGTTCCGATGACCACCCCGGCACCAGGACCCCGGGTCACGTGGGGACCCCGGACCCAGGTCACCTGGTCATGTCTGGTACCAAGCCTGGTTCCCAGGTTCCGATGACCACCCCGGCACCAGGACCCCGGGTCACGTGGGGACACCGGCCCCAGGTCAGCGGGTCACGTGGGGACCCCGGCCCCAGGTCAGCGGGTCACGTGGGGACACCGGCCCCAGGTCAGCGGGTCACGTGGGGACACCGGCCCCAGGTCAGCGGGTCACGTGGGGAACCCGGACCCAGGTCAGCGGGTCATGTGGGGACACCGGCCCCAGGTCAGCGGGTCACGTGGGGACCCCGGCCCCAGGTCACCGGGTCAGGTCGGGACCCCGAACCCAGGTCGGGTCATGTCACGTCCCATACCCGGGTCCCCGGGTTGGATTTTTACCCAGGCCCCGGGTCACAGGGTCATGTCGGGTCAACGGCCTGGGTACAAGGGTCTGGTGACCACCCCGACCCCAGGTCCCCGGGTCATGACGGGACACCGGACCAGGTCCCCGAGTCCGGTCGACACCACAGCCCCAGGTCACCGGGTCACGTCGGCACCCCGGAACCAGGTCACCGGGTCATGTCGGGACCCAGCCCGGGTCCCCGGGACGGGTTTTTACCCCAGCTGCAGATCACCGGGTCCTGTCGGGTACCCGGGTCGGGTCCCCTGGACAGGTCGGCACCCCGGCCCCGGGTCACGGGGTCATGTCGGGTCGCTGTCCCGGGTACCAGTGTCAGGTGACCACCCCGGCCCCGGGAGACGGAGTCATACCGGGTCCCCGGCCCGGGTCCCCGGGTTGCATCGGGACAAAAGCACCGGATCACTGGATCACGTGGGGTCCCGGGCCCGGGTCCCCGGGTTGCATCGGGACACCAGCGAAGGACCACCGGGTCCTGTCGGGTCCCCGGCCCGGGTCCCCTGGACAGGTCGTTAACCCGGCCCCAGGTCACCGGGTCATGTCGCGCACCCGGCCTGGTTCCCAGGTTCTGGTGACCACCCCGGCACCAGGACCCCGGGTCACGTGGGGACCCCGGCCCCAGGTCAGCGGGTCACGTGGGGACACCGGCCCCAGGTCACCGCGTCAGGTCGGGACCCCGAACCCAGGTCCACGAGTCCGTCGACACCACAGCCCCGGGTCACCGGGTCGTGTCGGGTAACCGGCCTGGTTCCCAGGTTCCGATGACCACCCCGGCACCAGGACCCTGGGTCACGTGGGGACACCGGCCCCAGGTGACCGGGTCACGTGGGGTCACCGGCCCCAGGTCACCGGGTCACGTGGGGACACCGGCCCCAGGTCAGCGGGTCACGTGGGGACCCCGGACCCAGGTCACCTGGTCATGTGTGGTACCCAGCCTGGTTCCCATGTTCCGATGACCACCCCGGCACCAGGACCCCGGGTCAGGTCGGGACCCCGGCCCCAGGTCAGCGGGTCACGTGGGGACACCGGCCCCAGGTAACCGGGTCATACCGGGTCCCCGGACCCAGGTCAGCGGGTCAGGTCGGGACCCTGGACCCAGGTCGGGTCATGTCACGTCCCATGCCCGGGTCCCCGGGTTGGATTTTTACCCAGGCCCCGGGTAACAGGGTCATGTCGGGTCAACGGCCTGGGTACAAGGGTCTGGTGACCACCCCGACCCCAGGTCCCCGGGTCATGACGGGACACCGGACCAGGTCCCCGAGTCCGGTCGACACCACAGCCCCAGGTCACCGGGTCACGTCGGCACCCCGGAACCAGGTCACCGGGTCATGTCGGGACCCAGCCCGGGTCCCCGGGACGGGTTTTTACCCCAGCCGAAGATCACCGGGTCCTGTCGGGTACCCGGGTCGGGTCCCCTGGACAGGTCGGCACCCCGGCCCCGGGTCACGGGGTCATGTCGGGTCGCTGTCCTGGGTACCAGTGTCAGGTGACCACCCCGGCCCCGGGAGACGGAGTCATACCGGGTCCCCGGCCCGGGTCCCCGGGTTGCATCGGGACAAAAGCACCGGATCACTGGATCACGTGGGGTCCCGGGCCCGGGTCCCCGGGTTGCATCGGGACACCAGCGAAGGATCACCGGGTCCTGTCGGGTCCCCGGCCTGGGTCCCCTGGACAGGTCGTTAACCCGGCCCCAGGTCACCGGGTCATGTCGCGCACCCGGCCTGGTTCCCAGGTTCCGGTGACCACCCCGGCACCAGGACCCCGGGTCACGTGGGGACCCCGGCCCCAGGTCAGCGGGTCACGTTGGGACACCGGCCCCAGGTCAGAGGGTCACGAGGGGACACCGGCCCCAGGTCACCGCGTCAGGTCGGGACCCCGAACCCAGGTCCACGAGACCGTCGACACCACAGCCCCGGGTCACCGGGTCGTGTCGGGTACACAGCCCGGGCACCAGGGTCAGCTCGGGACCCCGGCCCCAGGTCCCCGGGTCATGTCGGGTACCCGCCTGGTTCCCAGGTTCCGATGACCACCCCGGCACCAGGACCCCGGGTCACGTGGGGACACCGGCCCCAGGTCACCGGGTCATGTGGGGACCCCGGACCCAGGTCACCTGGTCATGTCTGGTACCCAGCCTGGTTCCCCAGGTTCCGATGACCACCCCGGCACCAGGACCCCGGGTCACGTGGGGGACACCGGCCCCAGGTGACCGGGTCACGTGGGGACCCCGGCCCCCAGGTCAGCGGGTCACGTGGGGACACCGGCCCCCAGGTCACCGCGTCAGGTCGGGACCCCGAACCCAGGTCCACGAGTCCGTCGACACCACAGCCCCGGGTCACCGGGTCGTGTCGGGTAACCGGCCTGGTTCCCAGGTTCCGATGACCACCCCGGCACCAGGATCCCGGGTCAGGTGGGGGACACCGGCCCCAGGTGACCGGGTCACGTGGGGTCACCGGCCCCCAGGTCAGCGGGTCACGTGGGGACCCCGGCCCCAGGTCAGCGGGTCACGTGGGGACCCCGGACCCAGGTCACCTGGTCATGTGTGGTACCCAGACTGGTTCCCAGGTTCCGATGACCACCCCGGCACCAGAACCCCGGGTCACGTGGGGACACCGGCCTCAGGTGACCGGGTCACGTGGGGACACCGGCCCCAGGTAACCGGGTCACGTCGGGACCCCGGCCCCAGGTCAGCGGGTCACGTGGGGACACCGGCCCCAGGTAACCGGGTCATACCGGGTCCCCGGACCCAGGTCACCGGGTCAGGTCGGGGACCCCGGACCCAGGTCGGGTCATGTCACGTCCCATGCCCGGGTCCCCGGGTTGGATTTTTACCCAGGCCCCGGGTCACAGGGTCATGTCGGGTCAACGGCCTGGGTACAAGGGTCTGGTGACCACCCCGGCCCCAGGTCAGCGGGTCACGTGGGGACACCGGCCCCAGGTCACCGCGTCAGGTCGGGACCCCGGCCCCAGGTAACCAATGCAGGTCGGGACCCCAGCCCCAGGTCCCCGGGTCATGTCGGGTACCCCGGCCTGGTTCCCAGGTTCCGATGACCACCCCGGCACCAGGATCCTGGGTCACGTGGGGACACCGGCCCCAGGTCACCGGGTCACGTGGGGACCCCCGGACCCAGGTCACCTGGTCATGTCTGGTACCCAGCCTGGTTCCCAGGTTCCGATGACCACCCCGGCACCAGGACCCCGGGTCACGTGGGGACACCGGCCCCAGGTGACCGGGTCACGTGGGGACCCCGGCCCCAGGTCAGCGATTCATACCGGGTCCCCGGACCCAGGTCACCGGGTCAGGTCGGGACCCCGGACCCAGGTCGGGTCATGTCACGTCCCATGCCCGGGTCCCCGGGTTGGATTTTTACCCAGGCCCCGGGTCACAGGGTCATGTCGGGTCAACGGCCTGGGTACAAGGGTCTGGTGACCACCCCGACCCCAGGTCCCCGGGTCATGACGGGACACCGGACCAGGTCCCCGAGTCCGGTCGACACCACAGCCCCAGGTCACCGGGTCACGTCGGCACCCCGGAACCAGGTCACCGGGTCATGTCGGGGACCCAGCCCGGGTCCCCGGGACGGGTTTTTACCCCAGCCGCAGATCACCGGGTCCTGTCGGGTACCCGGGTCGGGTCCCCTGGACAGGTCGGCACCCCGGCCCCGGGTCACGGGGTCATGTCGGGTCGCTGTCCCGGGTACCAGTGTCAGGTGACCACCCCAGCCCCGGGAGACGGAGTCATACTGGGTCCCCGGCCCGGGTCCCCGGGTTGCATCGGGACAAAAGCACCGGATCACTGGATCACGTGGGGTCCCGGGTCCCCGGGTTGCATCGGGACACCAGCGAAGGATCACCGGGTCCTGTCGGGTCCCCGGCCCGGGTCCCCTGGACAGGTCGTTAACCCGGCCCCAGGTCACCGGGTCATGTCGCGCACCCGGCCTGGTTCCCAGGTTCCGATGACCACCCCGGCACCAGGACCCCGGGTCACGTGGGGACCCCGGCCCCAGGTCAGCGGGTCACGTGGGGGACACCGGCCCCAGGTCACCGCGTCAGGTCGGGACCTCCGAACCCAGGTCCACGAGTCCGTCGACACCACTGCCCCGGGTCACCGTGTCGTGTCGGGTACCTGGCCTGGTTCCCAGGTTCCGATGACCACCCCGGCACCAGGACCCTGGGTCACGTGGGGACACCGGCCCCAGGTCAGAGGGTCACGTGGGGACACCGGCCCCAGGTAACCGGGTCACGTGGGGACCCCGGCCCCAGGTCAGCGGGTCACGTGGGGACACCGGCCCCAGGTCAGAGGGTCACGTGGGGACCCCGGACCCAGGTCACCTGGAAATGTGTGGTACCCAGCCTGGTTCCCAGGTTCCGATGACCACCCCGGCACCAGGACCCCGGGTCACGTGGGGACCCCGGCCCCAGGTGACCGGGTCACGTGGGGACACCGGCCCCAGGTCAGCGGGTGTGGGGACACCGGCCCCAGGTGACCGGGTCACGTGGGGACACCGGCCCCAGGTCAGAGGGTCACGTGGGGACCCCGGACCCAGGTCAGCGGGTCACGTGGGGACACCGGCCCCAGGTCAGCGGGTCACGTGGGGACACCGGCCCCAGGTAACCAAGGCAGGTCGGGACCCAGCCCGGTTTCCCGGGACGGGTTTTTACCCCAGCCCTCAGATCACCGGGTCCTGTCGGGTCCCCGGCCCGGTTCCCCTGGACAGGTCGATAACCCGGCCCCAGGTCACCCGGTCATCTCGCGCACCCGGCCTGGTTCCCAGGTTCCGATGACCACCCCGGCAGCAGGACCCCGGGTCACGTGGGGACACCGGCCCCAGGTGACCGGGTCACGTGGGGACCCCGGCCCCAGGTCAGAGGGTCAAGTGGGGACATCGGCCCCAGGTTAGCGGGTCACGTGGGGACCCCGGACCCAGGTCACCTGGTCATGTGTGGTACCCAGCCTGGTTCCCAGGTTCCGATGACGACCCCGGCACCAGGACCCCGGGTCACGTGGGGACACCGGCCTCAGGTGACCGGGGTCACGTGGGGACACCGGCCCCAGGTCAGCGGGTCACGTGGGGGACACCGGCCCCAGGTCAGCGGGTCACGTGGGGTCACAGGCCCCAGGTCAGATGGTCACGAGGGGACCCCGACCCCAGGTCACCTAGTCATGTGTGGTACCCAGCCTGGTTCCCAGGTTCCGATGACCACCCCGGCACCAGGACCCCGGATCAAGTGGGGACACCGGCCCCAGGTGACCGGGTCACGTGGAGACACCGGCTCCAGGTCACCGGGTCAGGTCGGCACCCCGGACCCAGGTCGGGTCATGTCACATCCCATGCCCGGGTCCCCGGGTTGGATTTTTACCCAGGCCCCGGGTCACAGGGTCATGTCGGGTCAACGGCCTGGGTACAAGGGTCTGGTGACCACCCCGGCCCCAGGTCAGCGGGTCACGTGGGGACACCGGCCCCAGGTCACCGCGTCAGGTCGGGACCCCGGCCCCAGGTAACCAATGCAGGTCGGGACCCCAGCCCCAGGTCCCCGGGTCATGTCGGGTACCCGGCCTGGTTCCCAGGTTCCGATGACCACCCCGGCACCAGGATCCTGGGTCACGTGGGGACACCGGCCCCAGGTCACCGGGTCACGTGGGGACCCCGGACCCAGGTCACCTGGTCATGTCTGGTACCCAGCCTGGTTCCCAGGTTCCGATGACCACCCCGGCACCAGGACCCCGGGTCACGTGGGGACACCGGCCCCAGGTGACCGGGTCACGTGGGGACCCCGGCCCCAGGTCAGCGATTCATACCGGGTCCCGGACCCAGGTCACCGGGTCAGGTCGGGACCCCGGACCCAGGTCGGGTCATGTCACGTCCCATGCCTGGGTCCCCGAGTTGGATTTTTACCCAGGCCCCGGGTCACAGGGTCATGTCGGGTCAACGGCCTGGGTACAAGGGTCTGGTGACCACCCCGACCCCAGGTCCCCGGGTCATGACGGGACACCGGACCAGGTCCCCGAGTCCGGTCGACACCACAGCCCCAGGTCACCGGGTCACGTCAGCACCCCGGAACCAGGTCACCGGGTCATGTCGGGACCCAGCCCGGGTCCCCGGGACGGGTTTTTACCCCAGCCGCAGATCACCGGGTCCTGTCGGGTACCCGGGTCGGGTCCCCTGGATAGGTCGGCACCCCGGCCCCGGGTCACGGGGTCATGTCGGGTCGCTGTCCCGGGTACCAGTGTCAGGTGACCACCCCGGCCCCGGGAGACGGAGTCATACCGGGTCCCCGGCCCGGGTCCCCGGGTTGCATCGGGACAAAAGCACCGGATCACTGGATCACGTGGGGTCCCGGGCCCGGGTCCCCGGGTTGCATCGGGACACCAGCGAAGGATCACCGGGTCCTGTCGGGTCCCCGGCCCGGGTCCCCTGGACAGGTCATTAACCCGGCCCCAGGTCACCGGGTCATGTCGCGCACCCGGCCTGGTTCCCAGGTTCCGGTGACCACCCCGGCACCAGGACCCCGGGTCACGTGGGGACCCCGGCCCCAGGTCAGCGGGTCACGTGGGGACACCGGCCCCAGGTCACCGCGTCAGGTCGGGACCCCGAACCCAGGTCCACGAGTCCGTCGACACCACAGCCCCGGATCACGGGGTCGTGTCGGGTACCCGGCCTGGTTCCCAGGTTCCGATGACCACCCCGGCACCAGGACCCTGGGTCACGTGGGGACACCGGCCCCAGGTCAGCGGGTCCCGTGGGGACCCCGGCCCCAGGTCAGCGGGTCACGTGGGGACACCGGCCCCAGGTCAGCGGGTCACGTGGGGTCACCGGCCCCAGGTCAGCGGGTCACGTGGGGTCACAGGCCCCAGGTCAGATGGTCACGAGGGGACCCCGACCCCAGGTCACCTAGTCATGTGTGGTACCCAGCCTGGTTCCCAGGTTCCGATGACCACCCCGGCACCAGGACCCCGGATCAAGTGGGGACACCGGCCCCAGGTGACCGGGTCACGTGGGGACACCGGCCCCAGGTCACCGGGTAACGTGGGGACCCCGGCCCCAGGTCACCTAGTCATGTGTGGTACCCAGCCTGGTTCCCAGGTTCCGATGACCACCCCGGCACCAGGACCCCGGGTCACGTCGGGACCCCGGCCCCAGGTCAGCGGGTCACGTGGGGACACCGGCCCCAGGTCACCGGGTCACATGGGGACACCGGCCCCAGGTCAGCGGGTCACGTGGGGACCCCGGACCCAGGTCAGCGGGTCACGTGGGGACAACCGCCCCAGGTGACCGGGTCACGTGGGGACACCGGACCCAGGTAACCGGGACACGTGGGGACCCCGGCCCCAGGTCAGCGGGTCACGTGGGGACACCGGCCCCAGGTAACCGGGTCATACCGGGTCCCCGGACCCAGGTCACCGGGTCAGGTCGGGACCCCGGACCCAGGTCGGGTCATGTCACGTCCCATACCCGGGTCCCCCGGTTGGATTTTTACCCAGGCCCCGGGTCACAGGGTCATGTCGGGTCAACGGCCTGGGTACAAGGGTCTGGTGACCACCCCGACCCCAGGTCCCCAGGTCATGACGGGACACCGGACCAGGTCCCCGAGTCCGGTCGACACCACAGCCCCAGGTCACCGGGTCACGTCGGCACCCCGGAACCAGGTCACCGGGTCATGTCGAGACCCAGCCCGGGTCCCCGGGACGGGTTTTTACCCCAGCCGCAGATCACCGGGTCCTGTCGGGTACCCGGGTCGGGTCCCCTGGACAGGTCGGCACCCCGGCCCCGGGTCACGGGGTCATGTCGGGTCGCTGTCCCGGGTACCAGTGTCAGGTGACCACCCCGGCCCCGGGAGACGGAGTCATACCGGGTCCCCGGCCCGGGTCCCCGGGTTGCATCGGGACAAAAGCACCGGATCACTGGATCACGTGGGGTCCCGGGTCCCCGGGTTGCATCGGGACACCAGCGAAGGATCACCGGGTCCTGTCGGGTCCCCGGCCCGGGTCCCCTGGACAGGTCGTTAACCCGGCCCCAGGTCACCGGGTCATGTCGCGCACCCGGCCTGGTTCCCAGGTTCCGGTGACCACCCCGGCACCAGGACCCCGGGTCACGTGGGGACCCCTGCCCCAGGTCAGCGGGTCACGTGGGGACACCGGCCCCAGGTCACCGCGTCAGGTCGGGACCCCAAACCCAGGTCCACGAGTCCGTCGACACCACAGCCCCGGGTCACCGGGTCGTGTCGGGTACCCGGCCTGGTTCCCAGGTTCCGATGACCACCCCGGCCCCAGGTGACCGGGTCACGTGGGGACCCCGGTCCCAGGTCAGCGGGTCACGTGGGGACCCCGGCCCCAGGTCAGCGGGTCACGTGGGGACACCGGCCCCAGGTCACCGGGTCACGTGGGGACACAGGCCCCAGGTCACCGGGTCACGTGGGGTCACCGGCCCCAGGTCACCGGGTCAGGTCGGCACCCTGGAACCAGGTCACCGGGTCCTGTCGGGTCCCCGGCCCAGGTCCCCTGGACAGGTCGTTACCCCGGCCCCGGGTCACGGGGTCATGTCGGGTCGCTGTCCCGGGTAGCAGTGTCAGGTGACCACCCCGGCCCCGGGAGACGGAGTCATACCGGGTCCCCGGCCCGGGTCCCCGGGTCAGGTGGTTACCCTGGCCCCAGGTCACCGGGTCAGGTCGGGACCCCGGACCCAGGTCCCCGGGTTGCATCGGGACACCAGCGAAGGATCACCGGGTCCTGTTGGGTCCCCGGCCCGGGTCCCCTGGACAGGTCGTTAACCTGGCCCCGGGTCACCGGGTCATGTCGCGCACCCGGCCTGGTTCCCAGGTTCCGGTGACCACCCCGGCACCAGGACCCCGGGTCACGTGGGGACACCGGCCCCAGGTGACCGGGTCACGTGGGGACACCGGCCCCAGGTCACCGGGTCACGTGGGGACCCCGGACCCAGGTCAGCGGGTCACGTGGGGACCCCGGCCCTAGGTCAGAGGGTCACGTGGGGACACCGGCCCCAGGTCACCGCGTCAGGTCGGGACCCCGAACCCAGGTCCACGAGTCCGTCGACACCACAGCGCCGGGTCACCGGGTCGTGTCGGGTACCTGGCCTGGTTCCCAGGTTCCGATGACCACCCCGGCACCAGGACCCCGGGTCACGTGGGGACACCGGCCCCAGGTGACCGGGTCACGTGGGGACACCGGCCCCAGGTGACCGGGTCACGTGGGGACCCCGGACCCTGGACCCCGGGTCACGTGGGGACACCGGCCCCAGGTGACCGGGTCACGTGGGGACACCGGCCCCAGGTCACCGAGTCACGTGGGGACCCCGGATCCAGGACCCCGGGTCACGTGGGGACACCGGCCCCAGGTCAGCGGGTCACGTGGGGACCCCGGATCCAGGTCACCTGGTCATGTCTGGTACCCAGCCTGGTTCCCAGGTTCCGATGACCACCCCGGCACCAGGACCCCGGGTCACGTCGGGACACCGGCCCCAGGTGACCGGGTCACGTGGGGACACCAGCCCCAGGTCACCGGGTCACGTGGGGACCCCGGACCCTGGACCCCGGGTCACGTGGGGACACCGGCCCCAGGTAACCGGGTCACGTGGGGACCCCGGTCCCAGGTGACCGGGTCACGTGGGGACACCGGCCCCAGGACCCCGGGTCACGTGGGGACACCGGACCCAGGTAACCGGGTCACGTGGGGACCCCGGCCCCAGGTGACCGGGTCACGTGGGGACACCGGCCCCAGGACCCCGGGTCACGTGGGGACACCGGACCCAGGTCAGCGGGTCACGTGGGAACACCGGACCCAGGTCAGCGGGTCACGTGGGGACACCGGCTCCAGGTCACCGGGTCAGGTGTGCACCCCGGACCCAGGTCGGGTCATGTCACATCCCATGCCCGGGTCCCCGGGTTGGATTTTTACCCAGGCCCCGGGTCACAGGGTCATGTCGGGTCAACGGCCTGGGTACATCGGTCTGGTGACCACCCCGACCCCAGGTCCCCGGGTCATGACGGGACACGGGACCAGGTCCCCGAGTCCGGTCGACACCACAGCCCCAGGTCACCGGGTCAGGTCGGCACCCCGGAAACAGGTCACCGGGTCCTGTCGGGTCCCCGGCCCAGGTCCCCTGGACAGGTCGTTACCCCGGCCCCGGGTCACCGGGTCATGTCGGGTCGCTGTCCCGGGTACCAGTGTCAGGTGACCACCCCGGCCCCGGGAGACGGAGTCATACCGGGTCCCCGGCCCGGGTCCCCGGGTCAGGTGGTTACCCTGGCCCCAGGTCACCGGGTCAGGTCGGGACCCCGGACCCAGGTCCCCGGGTCGTATCGGGTCGCTGCCCCGGGTACCAGTGTCGGGTGACATCCCCGGCCCCAGGTCCCCGGGTCACGTGGGGTCCCCGGCCCGGGTCCCCGGGTTGCATTGGGACACCAGCGAAGGATCACCGGGTCCTGTCGGGTCCCCGGCCCAGGTCCACTGGACAGGTTGTTAACCCGGCCCCGGGTCACCGGGTCATGTCGCGCACCCGGCCTGGTTCCCAGGTTCCGGTGACCACCCCGGCACCAGGACCCCGGGTCACGTTGGGACACCGGCCCCAGGTAACCGGGTCACGTGAGGACCCCGGCCCCAGGTCAGCGGGTCACGTGGGGACACCGGCCCCAGGTGACCGGGTCACGTGGGGACCCCGGACCCAGGTCAGCGGGTCACGTGGGGACCCCGGCCCTAGGTCAGAGGGTCACGTGGGGACACCGGCCCCAGGTCACCGCGTCAGGTCGGGACCCCGAACCCAGGTCCACGAGTCCGTCGACACCACAGCGCCGGGTCACCGGGTCGTGTCGGGTACCTGGCCTGGTTCCCAGGTTCCGATGACCACCCCGGCACCAGGACCCCGGGTTACGTGGGGACACCGGCCCCAGGTCACCGGGTCACGTGGGGACACCGGCCCCAGGTGACCGGGTCACGTGGGGACCCCGGACCCTGGACCCCGGGTCACGTGGGGACACCGGCCCCAGGTGACCGGGTCACGTGGGGACACCGGCCCCAGGTCACCGGGTCACGTGGGGACCCCGGATCCAGGACCCCGTGTCACGTGGGGACACCGGCCCCAGGTCACCGGGTCACGTGGGGACCCCGGATCCAGGTCACCTGGTCATGTCTAGTACCCAGCCTGGTTCCCAGGTTCCGATGACCACCCCGGCACCAGGACCCCGGGTCACGTGGGGACACCGGCCCCAGGTGACCGGGTCACGTGGGGACCCCGGACCCAGGTCAGCGGGTCACGTGGGGACCCCGGACCCTGGACCCCGGGTCACGTGGGGATACCGGCCCCAGGTAACCGGGTCACGTGGGGACCCCGGCCCCAGGTGACCGGGTGACGTGGGGACACCGGCCCCAGGACCCCGGGTCACGTGGGGACACCGGCCCCAGGTCACCGGGTCACGTGGGGACCCCGGACCCAGGTCAGCGGGTCACGTGGGGACACCGGCTCCAGGTCACCGGGTCAGGTCGGCACCCCGGACCCAGGTCGGGTCATGTCACATCCCATGCCCGGGTCCCCGGGTTGGATTTTTACCCAGGCCCCGGGTCACAGGGTCATGTCGGGTCAACGGCCTGGGTACATCCGTCTGGTGACCACCCCGACCCCAGGTCCCCGGGTCATGACGGGACACGGGACCAGGTCCCCGAGTCCGGTCGACACCACAGCCCCAGGTCACCGGGTCAGGTCGGCACCCCGGAACCAGGTCACCGGGTCCTGTCGGGTCCCCGGCCTGGGTCCCCTGGACAGGTCGTTAACCCGGCCCCAGGTCACCGGGTCATGTCGCGCACCCGGCCTGGTTCCCAGGTTCCGGTGACCACCCCGGCACCAGGACCCCGGGTCACGTGGGGACCCCGGCCCCAGGTCAGCGGGTCACGTTGGGACACCGGCCCCAGGTCAGAGGGTCACGAGGGGACACCGGCCCCAGGTCACCGCGTCAGGTCGGGACCCCGAACCCAGGTCCACGAGACCGTCGACACCACAGCCCCGGGTCACCGGGTCGTGTCGGGTACACAGCCCGGGCACCAGGGTCAGCTCGGGACCCCGGCCCCAGGTCCCCGGGTCATGTCGGGTACCCGGCCTGGTTCCCAGGTTCCGATGACCACCCCGGCACCAGGACCCCGGGTCACGTGGGGACACCGGCCCCAGGTCACCGGGTCATGTGGGGACCCCGGACCCAGGTCACCTGGTCATGTCTGGTACCCAGCCTGGTTCCCAGGTTCCGATGACCACCCCGGCACCAGGACCCCGGGTCACGTGGGGACACCGGCCCCAGGTGACCGGGTCACGTGGGGACCCCGGCCCCAGGTCAGCGGGTCACGTGGGGACACCGGCCCCAGGTCACCGCGTCAGGTCGGGACCCCGAACCCAGGTCCACGAGTCCGTCGACACCACAGCCCCGGGTCACCGGGTCGTGTCGGGTAACCGGCCTGGTTCCCAGGTTCCGATGACCACCCCGGCACCAGGATCCCGGGTCAGGTGGGGACACCGGCCCCAGGTGACCGGGTCACGTGGGGTCACCGGCCCCAGGTCAGCGGGTCACGTGGGGACCCCGGCCCCAGGTCAGCGGGTCACGTGGGGACCCCGGACCCAGGTCACCTGGTCATGTGTGGTACCCAGACTGGTTCCCAGGTTCCGATGACCACCCCGGCACCAGAACCCCGGGTCACGTGGGGACACCGGCCTCAGGTGACCGGGTCACGTGGGGACACCGGCCCCAGGTAACCGGGTCACGTCGGGACCCCGGCCCCAGGTCAGCGGGTCACGTGGGGACACCGGCCCCAGGTAACCGGGTCATACCGGGTCCCCGGACCCAGGTCACCGGGTCAGGTCGGGACCCCGGACCCAGGTCGGGTCATGTCACGTCCCATGCCCGGGTCCCCGGGTTGGATTTTTACCCAGGCCCCGGGTCACAGGGTCATGTCGGGTCAACGGCCTGGGTACAAGGGTCTGGTGACCACCCCGGCCCCAGGTCAGCGGGTCACGTGGGGACACCGGCCCCAGGTCACCGCGTCAGGTCGGGACCCCGGCCCCAGGTAACCAATGCAGGTCGGGACCCCAGCCCCAGGTCCCCGGGTCATGTCGGGTACCCGGCCTGGTTCCCAGGTTCCGATGACCACCCCGGCACCAGGATCCTGGGTCACGTGGGGACACCGGCCCCAGGTCACCGGGTCACGTGGGGACCCCGGACCCAGGTCACCTGGTCATGTCTGGTACCCAGCCTGGTTCCCAGGTTCCGATGACCACCCCGGCACCAGGACCCCGGGTCACGTGGGGACACCGGCCCCAGGTGACCGGGTCACGTGGGGACCCCGGCCCCAGGTCAGCGATTCATACCGGGTCCCCGGACCCAGGTCACCGGGTCAGGTCGGGACCCCGGACCCAGGTCGGGTCATGTCACGTCCCATGCCCGGGTCCCCGGGTTGGATTTTTACCCAGGCCCCGGGTCACAGGGTCATGTCGGGTCAACGGCCTGGGTACAAGGGTCTGGTGACCACCCCGACCCCAGGTCCCCGGGTCATGACGGGACACCGGACCAGGTCCCCGAGTCCGGTCGACACCACAGCCCCAGGTCACCGGGTCACGTCGGCACCCCGGAACCAGGTCACCGGGTCATGTCGGGACCCAGCCCGGGTCCCCGGGACGGGTTTTTACCCCAGCCGCAGATCACCGGGTCCTGTCGGGTACCCGGGTCGGGTCCCCTGGACAGGTCGGCACCCCGGCCCCGGGTCACGGGGTCATGTCGGGTCGCTGTCCCGGGTACCAGTGTCAGGTGACCACCCCAGCCCCGGGAGACGGAGTCATACTGGGTCCCCGGCCCGGGTCCCCGGGTTGCATCGGGACAAAAGCACCGGATCACTGGATCACGTGGGGTCCCGGGTCCCCGGGTTGCATCGGGACACCAGCGAAGGATCACCGGGTCCTGTCGGGTCCCCGGCCCGGGTCCCCTGGACAGGTCGTTAACCCGGCCCCAGGTCACCGGGTCATGTCGCGCACCCGGCCTGGTTCCCAGGTTCCGATGACCACCCCGGCACCAGGACCCCGGGTCACGTGGGGACCCCGGCCCCAGGTCAGCGGGTCACGTGGGGACACCGGCCCCAGGTCACCGCGTCAGGTCGGGACCCCGAACCCAGGTCCACGAGTCCGTCGACACCACTGCCCCGGGTCACCGTGTCGTGTCGGGTACCTGGCCTGGTTCCCAGGTTCCGATGACCACCCCGGCACCAGGACCCTGGGTCACGTGGGGACACCGGCCCCAGGTCAGAGGGTCACGTGGGGACACCGGCCCCAGGTAACCGGGTCACGTGGGGACCCCGGCCCCAGGTCAGCGGGTCACGTGGGGACACCGGCCCCAGGTCAGAGGGTCACGTGGGGACCCCGGACCCAGGTCACCTGGAAATGTGTGGTACCCAGCCTGGTTCCCAGGTTCCGATGACCACCCCGGCACCAGGACCCCGGGTCACGTGGGGACCCCGGCCCCAGGTGACCGGGTCACGTGGGGACACCGGCCCCAGGTCAGCGGGTCACGTGGGGACACCGGCCCCAGGTGACCGGGTCACGTGGGGACACCGGCCCCAGGTCAGAGGGTCACGTGGGGACCCCGGACCCAGGTCAGCGGGTCACGTGGGGACACCGGCCCCAGGTCAGCGGGTCACGTGGGGACACCGGCCCCAGGTAACCAAGGCAGGTCGGGACCCAGCCCGGTTTCCCGGGACGGGTTTTTACCCCAGCCTCAGATCACCGGGTCCTGTCGGGTCCCCGGCCCGGTTCCCCTGGACAGGTCGATAACCCGGCCCCAGGTCACCCGGTCATCTCGCGCACCCGGCCTGGTTCCCAGGTTCCGATGACCACCCCGGCAGCAGGACCCCGGGTCACGTGGGGACACCGGCCCCAGGTGACCGGGTCACGTGGGGACCCCGGCCCCAGGTCAGAGGGTCAAGTGGGGACATCGGCCCCAGGTTAGCGGGTCACGTGGGGACCCCGGACCCAGGTCACCTGGTCATGTGTGGTACCCAGCCTGGTTCCCAGGTTCCGATGACGACCCCGGCACCAGGACCCCGGGTCACGTGGGGACACCGGCCTCAGGTGACCGGGTCACGTGGGGACACCGGCCCCAGGTCAGCGGGTCACGTGGGGACACCGGCCCCAGGTCAGCGGGTCACGTGGGGTCACAGGCCCCAGGTCAGATGGTCACGAGGGGACCCCGACCCCAGGTCACCTAGTCATGTGTGGTACCCAGCCTGGTTCCCAGGTTCCGATGACCACCCCGGCACCAGGACCCCGGATCAAGTGGGGACACCGGCCCCAGGTGACCGGGTCACGTGGAGACACCGGCTCCAGGTCACCGGGTCAGGTCGGCACCCCGGACCCAGGTCGGGTCATGTCACATCCCATGCCCGGGTCCCCGGGTTGGATTTTTACCCAGGCCCCGGGTCACAGGGTCATGTCGGGTCAACGGCCTGGGTACAAGGGTCTGGTGACCACCCCGGCCCCAGGTCAGCGGGTCACGTGGGGACACCGGCCCCAGGTCACCGCGTCAGGTCGGGACCCCGGCCCCAGGTAACCAATGCAGGTCGGGACCCCAGCCCCAGGTCCCCGGGTCATGTCGGGTACCCGGCCTGGTTCCCAGGTTCCGATGACCACCCCGGCACCAGGATCCTGGGTCACGTGGGGACACCGGCCCCAGGTCACCGGGTCACGTGGGGACCCCGGACCCAGGTCACCTGGTCATGTCTGGTACCCAGCCTGGTTCCCAGGTTCCGATGACCACCCCGGCACCAGGACCCCGGGTCACGTGGGGACACCGGCCCCAGGTGACCGGGTCACGTGGGGACCCCGGCCCCAGGTCAGCGATTCATACCGGGTCCCCGGACCCAGGTCACCGGGTCAGGTCGGGACCCCGGACCCAGGTCGGGTCATGTCACGTCCCATGCCTGGGTCCCCGAGTTGGATTTTTACCCAGGCCCCGGGTCACAGGGTCATGTCGGGTCAACGGCCTGGGTACAAGGGTCTGGTGACCACCCCGACCCCAGGTCCCCGGGTCATGACGGGACACCGGACCAGGTCCCCGAGTCCGGTCGACACCACAGCCCCAGGTCACCGGGTCACGTCAGCACCCCGGAACCAGGTCACCGGGTCATGTCGGGACCCAGCCCGGGTCCCCGGGACGGGTTTTTACCCCAGCCGCAGATCACCGGGTCCTGTCGGGTACCCGGGTCGGGTCCCCTGGATAGGTCGGCACCCCGGCCCCGGGTCACGGGGTCATGTCGGGTCGCTGTCCCGGGTACCAGTGTCAGGTGACCACCCCGGCCCCGGGAGACGGAGTCATACCGGGTCCCCGGCCCGGGTCCCCGGGTTGCATCGGGACAAAAGCACCGGATCACTGGATCACGTGGGGTCCCGGGCCCGGGTCCCCGGGTTGCATCGGGACACCAGCGAAGGATCACCGGGTCCTGTCGGGTCCCCGGCCCGGGTCCCCTGGACAGGTCATTAACCCGGCCCCAGGTCACCGGGTCATGTCGCGCACCCGGCCTGGTTCCCAGGTTCCGGTGACCACCCCGGCACCAGGACCCCGGGTCACGTGGGGACCCCGGCCCCAGGTCAGCGGGTCACGTGGGGACACCGGCCCCAGGTCACCGCGTCAGGTCGGGACCCCGAACCCAGGTCCACGAGTCCGTCGACACCACAGCCCCGGATCACGGGGTCGTGTCGGGTACCCGGCCTGGTTCCCAGGTTCCGATGACCACCCCGGCACCAGGACCCTGGGTCACGTGGGGACACCGGCCCCAGGTCAGCGGGTCCCGTGGGGACCCCGGCCCCAGGTCAGCGGGTCACGTGGGGACACCGGCCCCAGGTCAGCGGGTCACGTGGGGTCACCGGCCCCAGGTCAGCGGGTCACGTGGGGTCACAGGCCCCAGGTCAGATGGTCACGAGGGGACCCCGACCCCAGGTCACCTAGTCATGTGTGGTACCCAGCCTGGTTCCCAGGTTCCGATGACCACCCCGGCACCAGGACCCCGGATCAAGTGGGGACACCGGCCCCAGGTGACCGGGTCACGTGGGGACACCGGCCCCAGGTCACCGGGTAACGTGGGGACCCCGGCCCCAGGTCACCTAGTCATGTGTGGTACCCAGCCTGGTTCCCAGGTTCCGATGACCACCCCGGCACCAGGACCCCGGGTCACGTCGGGACCCCGGCCCCAGGTCAGCGGGTCACGTGGGGACACCGGCCCCAGGTCACCGGGTCACATGGGGACACCGGCCCCAGGTCAGCGGGTCACGTGGGGACCCCGGACCCAGGTCAGCGGGTCACGTGGGGACAACCGCCCCAGGTGACCGGGTCACGTGGGGACACCGGACCCAGGTAACCGGGACACGTGGGGACCCCGGCCCCAGGTCAGCGGGTCACGTGGGGACACCGGCCCCAGGTAACCGGGTCATACCGGGTCCCCGGACCCAGGTCACCGGGTCAGGTCGGGACCCCGGACCCAGGTCGGGTCATGTCACGTCCCATACCCGGGTCCCCCGGTTGGATTTTTACCCAGGCCCCGGGTCACAGGGTCATGTCGGGTCAACGGCCTGGGTACAAGGGTCTGGTGACCACCCCGACCCCAGGTCCCCAGGTCATGACGGGACACCGGACCAGGTCCCCGAGTCCGGTCGACACCACAGCCCCAGGTCACCGGGTCACGTCGGCACCCCGGAACCAGGTCACCGGGTCATGTCGAGACCCAGCCCGGGTCCCCGGGACGGGTTTTTACCCCAGCCGCAGATCACCGGGTCCTGTCGGGTACCCGGGTCGGGTCCCCTGGACAGGTCGGCACCCCGGCCCCGGGTCACGGGGTCATGTCGGGTCGCTGTCCCGGGTACCAGTGTCAGGTGACCACCCCGGCCCCGGGAGACGGAGTCATACCGGGTCCCCGGCCCGGGTCCCCGGGTTGCATCGGGACAAAAGCACCGGATCACTGGATCACGTGGGGTCCCGGGTCCCCGGGTTGCATCGGGACACCAGCGAAGGATCACCGGGTCCTGTCGGGTCCCCGGCCCGGGTCCCCTGGACAGGTCGTTAACCCGGCCCCAGGTCACCGGGTCATGTCGCGCACCCGGCCTGGTTCCCAGGTTCCGGTGACCACCCCGGCACCAGGACCCCGGGTCACGTGGGGACCCCTGCCCCAGGTCAGCGGGTCACGTGGGGACACCGGCCCCAGGTCACCGCGTCAGGTCGGGACCCCAAACCCAGGTCCACGAGTCCGTCGACACCACAGCCCCGGGTCACCGGGTCGTGTCGGGTACCCGGCCTGGTTCCCAGGTTCCGATGACCACCCCGGCCCCAGGTGACCGGGTCACGTGGGGACCCCGGTCCCAGGTCAGCGGGTCACGTGGGGACCCCGGCCCCAGGTCAGCGGGTCACGTGGGGACACCGGCCCCAGGTCACCGGGTCACGTGGGGACACAGGCCCCAGGTCACCGGGTCACGTGGGGTCACCGGCCCCAGGTCACCGGGTCAGGTCGGCACCCTGGAACCAGGTCACCGGGTCCTGTCGGGTCCCCGGCCCAGGTCCCCTGGACAGGTCGTTACCCCGGCCCCGGGTCACGGGGTCATGTCGGGTCGCTGTCCCGGGTAGCAGTGTCAGGTGACCACCCCGGCCCCGGGAGACGGAGTCATACCGGGTCCCCGGCCCGGGTCCCCGGGTCAGGTGGTTACCCTGGCCCCAGGTCACCGGGTCAGGTCGGGACCCCGGACCCAGGTCCCCGGGTTGCATCGGGACACCAGCGAAGGATCACCGGGTCCTGTTGGGTCCCCGGCCCGGGTCCCCTGGACAGGTCGTTAACCTGGCCCCGGGTCACCGGGTCATGTCGCGCACCCGGCCTGGTTCCCAGGTTCCGGTGACCACCCCGGCACCAGGACCCCGGGTCACGTGGGGACACCGGCCCCAGGTGACCGGGTCACGTGGGGACACCGGCCCCAGGTCACCGGGTCACGTGGGGACCCCGGACCCAGGTCAGCGGGTCACGTGGGGACCCCGGCCCTAGGTCAGAGGGTCACGTGGGGACACCGGCCCCAGGTCACCGCGTCAGGTCGGGACCCCGAACCCAGGTCCACGAGTCCGTCGACACCACAGCGCCGGGTCACCGGGTCGTGTCGGGTACCTGGCCTGGTTCCCAGGTTCCGATGACCACCCCGGCACCAGGACCCCGGGTCACGTGGGGACACCGGCCCCAGGTGACCGGGTCACGTGGGGACACCGGCCCCAGGTGACCGGGTCACGTGGGGACCCCGGACCCTGGACCCCGGGTCACGTGGGGACACCGGCCCCAGGTGACCGGGTCACGTGGGGACACCGGCCCCAGGTCACCGAGTCACGTGGGGACCCCGGATCCAGGACCCCGGGTCACGTGGGGACACCGGCCCCAGGTCAGCGGGTCACGTGGGGACCCCGGATCCAGGTCACCTGGTCATGTCTGGTACCCAGCCTGGTTCCCAGGTTCCGATGACCACCCCGGCACCAGGACCCCGGGTCACGTCGGGACACCGGCCCCAGGTGACCGGGTCACGTGGGGACACCAGCCCCAGGTCACCGGGTCACGTGGGGACCCCGGACCCTGGACCCCGGGTCACGTGGGGACACCGGCCCCAGGTAACCGGGTCACGTGGGGACCCCGGTCCCAGGTGACCGGGTCACGTGGGGACACCGGCCCCAGGACCCCGGGTCACGTGGGGACACCGGACCCAGGTAACCGGGTCACGTGGGGACCCCGGCCCCAGGTGACCGGGTCACGTGGGGACACCGGCCCCAGGACCCCGGGTCACGTGGGGACACCGGACCCAGGTCAGCGGGTCACGTGGGAACACCGGACCCAGGTCAGCGGGTCACGTGGGGACACCGGCTCCAGGTCACCGGGTCAGGTGTGCACCCCGGACCCAGGTCGGGTCATGTCACATCCCATGCCCGGGTCCCCGGGTTGGATTTTTACCCAGGCCCCGGGTCACAGGGTCATGTCGGGTCAACGGCCTGGGTACATCGGTCTGGTGACCACCCCGACCCCAGGTCCCCGGGTCATGACGGGACACGGGACCAGGTCCCCGAGTCCGGTCGACACCACAGCCCCAGGTCACCGGGTCAGGTCGGCACCCCGGAAACAGGTCACCGGGTCCTGTCGGGTCCCCGGCCCAGGTCCCCTGGACAGGTCGTTACCCCGGCCCCGGGTCACCGGGTCATGTCGGGTCGCTGTCCCGGGTACCAGTGTCAGGTGACCACCCCGGCCCCGGGAGACGGAGTCATACCGGGTCCCCGGCCCGGGTCCCCGGGTCAGGTGGTTACCCTGGCCCCAGGTCACCGGGTCAGGTCGGGACCCCGGACCCAGGTCCCCGGGTCGTATCGGGTCGCTGCCCCGGGTACCAGTGTCGGGTGACATCCCCGGCCCCAGGTCCCCGGGTCACGTGGGGTCCCCGGCCCGGGTCCCCGGGTTGCATTGGGACACCAGCGAAGGATCACCGGGTCCTGTCGGGTCCCCGGCCCAGGTCCACTGGACAGGTTGTTAACCCGGCCCCGGGTCACCGGGTCATGTCGCGCACCCGGCCTGGTTCCCAGGTTCCGGTGACCACCCCGGCACCAGGACCCCGGGTCACGTTGGGACACCGGCCCCAGGTAACCGGGTCACGTGAGGACCCCGGCCCCAGGTCAGCGGGTCACGTGGGGACACCGGCCCCAGGTGACCGGGTCACGTGGGGACCCCGGACCCAGGTCAGCGGGTCACGTGGGGACCCCGGCCCTAGGTCAGAGGGTCACGTGGGGACACCGGCCCCAGGTCACCGCGTCAGGTCGGGACCCCGAACCCAGGTCCACGAGTCCGTCGACACCACAGCGCCGGGTCACCGGGTCGTGTCGGGTACCTGGCCTGGTTCCCAGGTTCCGATGACCACCCCGGCACCAGGACCCCGGGTTACGTGGGGACACCGGCCCCAGGTCACCGGGTCACGTGGGGACACCGGCCCCAGGTGACCGGGTCACGTGGGGACCCCGGACCCTGGACCCCGGGTCACGTGGGGACACCGGCCCCAGGTGACCGGGTCACGTGGGGACACCGGCCCCAGGTCACCGGGTCACGTGGGGACCCCGGATCCAGGACCCCGTGTCACGTGGGGACACCGGCCCCAGGTCACCGGGTCACGTGGGGACCCCGGATCCAGGTCACCTGGTCATGTCTAGTACCCAGCCTGGTTCCCAGGTTCCGATGACCACCCCGGCACCAGGACCCCGGGTCACGTGGGGACACCGGCCCCAGGTGACCGGGTCACGTGGGGACCCCGGACCCAGGTCAGCGGGTCACGTGGGGACCCCGGACCCTGGACCCCGGGTCACGTGGGGATACCGGCCCCAGGTAACCGGGTCACGTGGGGACCCCGGCCCCAGGTGACCGGGTGACGTGGGGACACCGGCCCCAGGACCCCGGGTCACGTGGGGACACCGGCCCCAGGTCACCGGGTCACGTGGGGACCCCGGACCCAGGTCAGCGGGTCACGTGGGGACACCGGCTCCAGGTCACCGGGTCAGGTCGGCACCCCGGACCCAGGTCGGGTCATGTCACATCCCATGCCCGGGTCCCCGGGTTGGATTTTTACCCAGGCCCCGGGTCACAGGGTCATGTCGGGTCAACGGCCTGGGTACATCCGTCTGGTGACCACCCCGACCCCAGGTCCCCGGGTCATGACGGGACACGGGACCAGGTCCCCGAGTCCGGTCGACACCACAGCCCCAGGTCACCGGGTCAGGTCGGCACCCCGGAACCAGGTCACCGGGTCCTGTCGGGTCCCCGGCCCAGGTCCCCTGGACAGGTCGTTACCCCCGGCCCCGGGTCACCGGGTCATGTCGGGTCGCTGTCCCGGGTAGCAGTGTCAGGTGACCACCCCGGCCCCGGGAGACGGAGTCATACCGGGTCCCCGGCCCGGGTCCCCGGGTCAGGTGGTTACCCTGGCCCCAGGTCACCGGGTCACGTCGGGACCCCGGACCCAGGTCCCCGGGTCGTATCGGGTCGCTGCCCCGGGTACCAGTGTCGGGTGACATCCCCGGCCCCAGGTCCCCGGGTCACGTGGGGTCCCCGGCCCGGGTCCCCGGGTTGCATCGGGACACCAGCGAAGGATCACCGGGTTCTGTCGGGTCCCCGGCCCGGGTCCCCTGGACAGGTCGTTAACCCGGCCCCGGGTCACCGGGTCATGTCGCGCACCCGGCCTGGTTCCCAGGTTCCGGTGACCACCCCGGCACCAGGACCCCGGGTCACGTGGGGACACCGGTCCCAGGTGACCGGGTCACGTGGGGACACCGGCCCCAGGTCACCGCGTCAGGTCGGGACCCCGAACCCAGGTCCACGAGTCCGTCGACACCACAGCGCCGGGTCACCGGGTCGTGTCGGGTACCTGGCCTGGTTCCCAGGTTCCGATGACCACCCCGGCACCAGGACCCCGGGTCACGTGGGGACACCGGCCCCAGGTGACCGGGTCACGTGGGGACACCGGCCCCAGGTCACCGGGTCACGTGGGGAACCCGGACCCAGGTCAGCGGGTCACGTGGGGACACCGGACCCAGGTGACCGGGTCACGTGGGGACCCCGTCCCCAGGTCAGCGGGTCACGTGGGGACACCGGTCCCAGGTGACCCGGTCACGTGGGGACACCGGCCCCAGGTCACCGGGTCACGTGCGGACCCCGGATCCAGGTCAGCGGGTCACGTGGGGACACTGGCCCCAGGTCACCGGGTCACGTGGAGACGCCGGACCCAGGACCCCGGGTCACGTGGGGACACCGACCCCAGGTCACCGGGTCACGTGGGTACACCGGCCCCAGGTCACCGGGTCACGTGGGGACCCCGGACCCAGGACCCCGGGTCACGTGGGGACACCGGCCCCAGGTGACCGGGTCACGTGGGGACACTCTCCCCAGGTCACCGGGTCACGTGGGGACCCCGGATCCAGGACACCTGGTCATGTCTGGTACCCAGCCTGGTTCCCAGGTTCCGATGACCACCCCTGCACCAGGACCCCGGGTCACGTGGGAACCCCGGCCCCAGGTCAGCGGGTCACGTGGGGACACCGGCCCCAGGTCACCGCATCAGGTCGGGACCCCGAACCCAGGTCCATGAGTCCGTCGACACCACAGCGCCAGGTCACCGGGTCGTGTCGGGTACCTGGCCTGGTTCCCAGGTTCCGATGACCACCCCGGCACCAGGACCCCGGGTCATGTGGGGACACCGGCCCAAGGTGACCGGGTCACGTGGGGACCCCGGACCCAGGTCAGCGGGTCACGTGGGGACACCGGCCCCAGGTCACCGGGTCACGTGGGGACCCCGGACCCTGGACCCCGGGTCACGTGGGGACACCGGCCCCAGGTCACCGGGTCACGTGGGGACACCGGACCCAGGTCACCGGGTCACGTGGGGACCCCGGATCCAGGACCCCGGGTCATGTGGGGACACCGGCCCCAGGTCACCGGGTCACGTGGGGACCCCGGATCCAGGTCACCTGGTCATGTCTGGTACCCAGCCTGGTTCCCAGGTTCCGATGACCACCCCGGCACCAGGACCCCGGGTCACGTGGGGACACCGGCCCCAGGTGACCGGGTCACTTGGGGACCCCGGACCCAGGTCAGCGGGTCACGTGGGGACACCGGCCCCATGTTACCGGGTCACGTGGGGACACCGGCCCCAGGTCACCGAGTCACGTGGAGACCCCGGATCCAGGACCCCGGGTCACGTGGGGACACTGGCCCCAGGTGACCGGGTCACGTGGGGACACCGGCCCCAGGTCACCGGGTCACGTGGGGACACCGGACCCAGGTCACCGGGTCACGTGGGGACCCCGGACCCAGGTCAGCGGGTCACGTGGGGACACCGGCCCCAGGTCACCGCGTCAGGTCGGGACCCGGGACCTAGGTCGGGTCATATCACGTCCCATGCCCGGGTCCCCGGGTTGGATTTTTACTCAGGCCCCGGGTCACAGGGTCATGTCGGGTCAACGGCCTGGGTACAACGGTCTGGTGAACACCCCGACCCCAGGTCCCCGGGTCATGACGGGACACCGGACCAGGTCCCCGAGTCCGGTCGACACCAAAGCCCCAGGTCACCAGGTCAGGTCGGCACCCCGGAACCAGGTCACCGGGTCATGTCGGGACCCAGCCCGGGTCCCCGGGACGGGTTTTTACCCAAGCCCCAGATCACCGGGTCCTGTCGGTTCCCCGGCCCAGGTCCCCTGGACAGGTCGTTACCCCGGCCCCGGGTCACCGGGTCATGTCGGGTCGCTGTCCCGGGTAGCAGTGTCAGGTGACCACCCCGGCCCCGGGAGACGGAGTCATACCGGGTCCCCGGCCCGGGTCCCCGGGTCAGGTGGTTACCCTGGCCCCAGGTCACCGGGTCACGTCGGGACCCCGGACCCAGGTCCACGGGTCGTATCGGGTCGCTGCCCCGGGTACCAGTGTCGGGTGACATCCCCGGCCCCAGGTCCCCGGGTCACGTGGGGTCCCCGGCCCGGGTCCCCGGGTTGCATCGGGACACCAGCGAAGGATCACCGGGTCCTGTCGGGTCCCCGGCCCGGGTCCACTGGACAGGTCGATAACCCGGCCCCGGGTCACCGGGTCATGTCGCGCACCCGGCCTGGTTCCCAGGTTCCGGTGACCACCCCGGCACCAGGACCCCGGGTCACGTTGGGACACCGGCCCCAGGTCAGCGGGTCACGTGGGGACCCCGGCCCCAGGTCAGCGGGTCACGTGGGGACACCGGCCCCAGGTCACCGGGTCAGGTCGGCACCCCGGACCCAGGTCGGGTCATGTCACGTCCCATGCCCGGGTCCCCGGGTTGGATTTTTACTCAGGCCCCGGGTCACAGGGTCATGTCGGGTCAACGGCCTGGGTACAACGGTCTGGTGACCACCCCGACCCCGGGTCCCCTGGTCATGCGGGACACCGGACCAGGTCCCCGAGTCCGGTCGACACCACAGCCCCAGGTCACCGGGTCAGGTCGGCACCCCGGAACCAGGTCACCAAGTCATGTCGGGACCCCGGCCCAGGTCCCCTGGACAGATCATTAACCCGGCCCTGGGTCACCGGGTCATGTCGCGCACCCGGCCTGGTTCCCAGGTTCCGATGACCACCCCGGCACCAGGACCCCGGGTCACGTGGGGACCCCGGACCCAGGTCAGCGGGTCACGTGGGGACCCCGGACCCAGGTCAGCGGGTCACGTGGGGACCCCGGACCCTGGACCCCGGGTCACGTGGGGACCCCGGCCCCAGGTCACCGCGTCAGGTCGGGACCCCGAACCCAGGTCCACGAGTCCGTCGACACCACAGCCACGGGTCACCGGGTCGTGTCGGGTACCTGGCCTGGTTCCCAGGTTCCGATGACCACCCCGGCACCAGGACCCCGGGTCACGTGGGGACACCGGCCCCAGGACCCCGGGTCACGTGGGGACACCGGCCCCAGGTCACCGGGTCACGTTGGGACCCCGGACCCAGGTCAGCGGGTCACGTGGGGACACCGGACCCAGGTCACCGGGTCACGTGGGGACCCCGGACCCTGGACCCCGGTTCACGTGGGGACACCGGCCCCAGGTGACCCCGTCACGTGGGGACACCGGCCCCAGGCCACCGGGTCACGTGGGGACCCCGGATCCAGGACCCCGGGTCACGTGGGGACACCGGCCCCAGGTCAGCGGGTCACGTGGGGACCCCGGAACCAGGTCAGCGGGTCACGTGGGGACACCGGCCCCAGGTCACCGCATCAGGTCGGGACCCGAGACCTAGGTCGGGTCATGTCACGTCCCATGCCCGGGTCCCCGGGTTGGATTTTTACCCAGGCCCCGGGTCACAGGGTCATGTCGGGTCAACGGCCTGGGTACAACGGTCTGGTGACCACCCCGACACCAGGTCCTCAGGTCATGACGGGACACCGGACCAGGTCCCCGAGTCCGGTCGACACCACAGCCCCAGGTCACCGGGTCAGGTCGGCACCCCGGAACCAGGTCACCGGGTCATGTCGGGACCCAGCCCGGGTCCCCGGGACGGGTTTTTACCCAAGCCCCAGATCACCGGGTCCTGTCGGGTCCCCGGCCCAGGTCCCCTGGACAGGTCGTTACCCCGGCCCCGGGTCACCGGGTCATGTCGGGTCGCTGTCCCGGGTAGCAGTGTCAGGTGACCACCCCGGCCCCGGGAGACGGAGTCATACCGGGTCCCCGGCCCGGGTCCCCGGGTCAGGTGGTTACCCTGGCCCCAGGTCACCGGGTCAGGTCGGGACCCCGGACCCAGGTCCCCGGGTCGTATCGGGTCGCTGCCCCGGGTACCAGTGTCGGGTGACATCCCCGGCCCCAGGTCCCCGGGTCACGTGGGGTCCCCGGCCCGGGTCCCCGGGTTGCATCGGGACACCAGCGAAGGATCACCGGGTCCTGTCGGATCCCCGGCCCGGGTCCCCGGACAGGTCGTTAACCCGGCCCCGGGTCACCGGGTCATGTCGCGCACCCGGCCTGGTTCCCAGGTTCCGGTGACTACCCCGGCACCAGGACCCCGGGTCACGTTGGGACACCGGCCCCAGGTCACCGGGTCACGTGGGGACCCCGGCCCCAGGACCCCGGGTCACGTGGGGACACCGGCCCCAGGTCACCGGGTCAGGTCGGCACCCCGGAACCAGGTCACCGGGTCATGTCGGGACCCCGGCCCAGGTCCCCTGGACAGGTCGTTAACCCGGCCCCGGGTCACCGGGTCATGTCGCGCACCCGGCCTGGTTCCCAGGTTCCGATGACCACCCCGGCACCAGGACCCCGGGTCACGTGGGGACCCCGGCCCCAGGTGACCGGGTCACGTGGGGACACCGGCCCCAGGTCACCGGGTCACGTGGGGACCCCGGTACCAGGTCACCTGGTCATGTCTGGTACCCAGCCTGGTTCCCAGGTTCCGATGACCACCCCGGCAACAGGACCCCGGGTCACGTGGGGACACCGGCCCCAGGTGACCGGGTCACGTGGGGACACCGGCCCCGGGTCACCGGGTCACGTGGGGACCCCGGACCCAGGTCAGCTGGTCACGTGGGGACCCCGGACCCTGGACCCCGGGTCACGTGGGGACACCGGCCCCAGGTCACCGGGTCACGTGGGGACCCCAGATCCAGGACCCCGGGTCAAGTGGGGACACCGGCCCCAGGTGGCCCCGGGTCACGTGGGGACACCGGCCCCAGGTGACCGGGTCACGTGGGGACACCGGCCCCAGGTCACTGGGTCACGTGGGGACCCCGGACCCAGGTCAGCGGGTCACGTGGGGACACCGGCCCCAGGTCACCGCGTCACGTCAAGACCCGGGACCTAGGTCGGGTCATGTCATGTCCCATGCCCGGGTCCCCGGCTTGGATTTTTACTCAGGCCCTGGGTTACAGGGTCATGTCGGGTCAACGGCCTGGGTACAACGGTCTGGTGACCACCCCGACACCAGGTCCCCGGGTCATGCGGGACACCGGACCAGGTCCCCGAGTCCGGTCGACACCACAGCCCCAGGTCACCGGGTCAGGTCGGCACCCCGGAACCAGGTCACCGGGTCATGTCGGGACCCAGCCCGGGTCCCCGGGACGGGTTTTTACCCAAGCCCCAGATCACCGGGTCCTGTCGGGTCCCCGGCCCAGGTCCCCTGGACAGGTCGTTACCCCGGCCCTGGGTCACCGGGTCATGTCGGGTCGCTGTCCCGGGTACCAGTGTCAGGTGACCACCCCGGCCCCGGGAGACGGAGTCATACCGGGTCCCCGGCCCGGGTCCTGGGGTCAGGTGGTTACTCTGGCCCCAGGTCACTGGGTCAGGTCGGGACACCGGACCCAGTTCCCCGGGTCGTATCGGGTCGCTGCCCCGGGTACCAGTGTCGGGTGACATCCCCGGCCCCAGGTCCCCGGGTCACGTGGGGTCCCCGGCCCGGGTCCCCGGGTTGCATCGGGACACCAGCGAAGGATGACCGGGTCCTGTCGGGTCCCCGGCCCGGGTCCCCTGGACAGGTCGTTAACCCGGCCCCGGGTCACCGGGTCATGTCGCGCACCCGGCCTGGTTCCCAGGTTCCGGTGACCACCCCGGCACCAGGACCCCGGGTCACGTGGGGACCCCGGCCCCAGGTCAGCGGGTCACGTGGGGACCCCGGCGCCAGGACCCCGGGTCACGTGGGGACACCGGACCCAGGTCACCGGGTCACGTGGGGACCCCGGACCCAGGTCAGCGGGTCACGTGGGGACACCGGCCCCAGGTGACCAGGTCACGTGGGGACACCGGCCCCAGGTGACCGGGTCACGTGGGGACACCGGCCCCAGGTCACCGGGTCACGTGGGGACCCCGGACCCAGGTCAGCGGGTCACGTGGGGACCCCGGACCCAGGTCACCGCGTCAGGTCGGGACCCGGGACCTAGGTCGGGTCATGTCACGTCCCATGCCCGGGTCCCCGGGTTGGATTTTTACTCAGGCCCCGGGTCACAGGGTCATGTCGGGTCAACGGCCTGGGTACAACGGTCTGGTGACCACCCCGACCCCAGGTCCCCGGGTCATGACGGGACACCGGACCAGGTCCCTGAGTCCGGTCGACACCACAGCCCCAGGTCACCGGGTCAGGTCGGCACCACGGAACCAGGTCACCGGGTCATGTCGGGACCCAGCCCGGGTCCCCGGGACGGGTTTTTACCCAAGCCCCAGATCACCGGGTCCTGTCGGGTCCCCGGCCCAGGTCCCCTGGACAGGTCGTTACCCCGGCCCCGGGTCACCATGTCATGTCGGGTCGCTGTCCCGGGTAGCAGTGTCAGGTGACCACCCCGGCCCCGGGAGACGGAGTCATACCGGGTCCCCGGCCCGGGTCCCCGGGTCTTATCGTGTCGCTGCCCAGGGTACCAGTGTCGGGTGACATCCCCGGCCCCAGGTCCCCGGGTTGCATCGGGACACCAGCGAAGGATCACCGGGTCCTGTCGGGTCCCCGGCCCGGTTCCCCGGACAGGTCGTTAACCCGGCCCCGGGTCACCGGGTCATGTCGCGCACCCGGCCAGGTTCCCAGGTTCCGGTGAACACCCCGGCACCAGGACCCCGGGTCACGTTGGGACACCGGCCCCAGGTAACCGGGTCATGTGGGGACCCCGGCACCAGGACCCTGGGTCACGTGGGGACACCGGCCCCAGGTGACCGGGTCACGTGGGGACACCGGACCCAGGTCACCGGGTCACGTGGGGACCCCGGACCCAGGTCAACGGGTCACGTGGGGACACCGGCCCCAGGTCACCGCGTCAGGTCGGGACCCCGGACCCAGGACGGGTCATGTCACGTCCCATGCCCGGGTCCCCGGGTTGGATTTTTACCCAGGCTCCGGGTCACAGGGTCATGTGGGGTCAACGGCCTGGGTACAACGGTCTGGTGACCACCCCGACCCCAGGTCCCCGGGTCATGACGGGACACCGGACCAGGTCCCCGAATCCGGTCGACACCACAGCCCCAGGTCACCGGGTCAGGTCGGCACCGCGGAACCAGGTCACCGGGTCCTGTCGGGTCCCCGGCCCAGGTCCCCTGGACAGGTCGTTACCCCGGCCCCGGGTCACCGGGTCATGTCGGGTCGCTGTCCCCGGTACCAGTGTCAGGTGACCACCCCGGCCCCGGGAGACGGAGTCATACCGGGTCCCCGGCCCGGGTCCCCGGGTCAGGTGGTTACTCTGGCCCCAGGTCACAGGGTCACGTCGGGACCCCGGACCCAGGTCCCCGGGTCGTATCGGGTCACTGCCCCAGTTACCAGTGTCGGGTGACATCCCCGGCCCCAGGTCCCCGGGTCACGTGGGGTCCCCGGCCCGGGTCCCCGGGTTGCATCGGGACACCAGCGAAGGATCACCGGGTCCTGTCGGGTCCCCGGCCCGGGTCCCCTGGACAGGTCGTTAACCCGGCCCCGGGTCACCGGGTCATGTCGCGCACCCGGCCTGGTTCCCAGGTTCCGGTGACCACCCCGGCACCAGGACCCCGGGTCACGTGGGGACACCGGACCAGGTCCCCGAGTCCGGTCGACACCACAGCCCCAGGTCACCGGGTCAGGTCGGCACCCCGGAACCAGGTCACCGGGTCCTGTCGGGTCCCCGGCCCAGGTCCCCTGGACAGGTCGTTACCCCGGCCCCGGGTCACCGGGTCATGTCGGGTCGCTGTCCCGGGTAGCAGTGTCAGGTGACCACCCCGGCCCCGGGAGACGGAGTCATACCGGGTCCCCGGCCCGGGTCCCCGGGTCAGGTGGTTACCCTGGCCCCAGGTCACCGGGTCAGGTCGGGACCCCGGACCCAGGTCCCCGGGTCGTATCGGGTCGCTGCCCCGGGTACCAGTGTCGGGTGACATCCCCGGCCCGAGGTCCCCGGGTCACGTGGGGTCCCCGGCCCGGGTCCCCGGGTTGCATCGGGACACCAGCGAAGGATCACCGGGTCCTGTCGGGTCCCCGGCCCGGGTCCCCTGGACAGGTCGTTAACCCGGCCCCGGGTCACCGGGTCATGTCGCGCACCCGGCCTGGTTCCCAGGTTCCGGTGACCACCCCGGCACCAGGACCCCGGGTCACGTGGGGACCCCGGCCCCAGGTCAGCGGGTCACGTGGGGACACCGGCCCCAGGTGACCGGGTCACGTGGGGACCCCGGCCCCGGGTCACGTGGGGACCCCGGATCCAGGTCAGCGGGTCACGTGGGGACACCGGCCCCAGGTCATCGGGTCACGTGGGGACGCCTGACCCAGGACCCCGGGTCACGTGGGGACACCTGCCCCAGGTGACCGGGTCACGTGGGGACACTGGCCCCAGGTCACCGGGTCACGTGGGGACCCCGGATCCAGGACCCCGGGTCACGTGGGAACACCGGCCCCAGGTCACCGGGTCACGTGGTGACCCCGGACCCAGGACCCCGGGTCACGTGGGGACACCGGCCCCAGGTGACCGGGTCACGTGGGGACACCGGCCCCAGGTCAGCGGGTCACGTGGGGACCCCGGATCCAGGTCACCTGGTCATGTCTGGTACCCAGCCTGGTTCCCAGGTTCCGATGACCACCCCGGCACCAGGACCCGGGGTCACATGGGGACCCGGGCCCCAGGTCAGCGGGTCACGTGGGGACACCGGCCCCAGGTCAGCGGGTCACGTGGGGACCCCGGATCCAGGTCACCTGGTCATGTCTGGTACCCAGCCTGGTTCCCAGGTTCCGATGACCACCCCGGCACCAGGACCCCGGGTCACGTGGGGACACCGGCCCCAGGTCACCGGGTCACGTGGGGACCCCGGACCCAGGTCAGCGGGTCACGTGGGGACCCCGGACCCAGGTCCCCGGGTTGTATCGGGTCGCTGCCCCGGGTACCAGTGTCGGGTGACATCCCCGGCCCCAGGTTCCCGGGTCACGTGGGGTCCCCGGCCCGGGTCCCCGGGTTGCATCGGGACACCAGCGAAGGATCACCGGGTCCGGTCGGGTCCCCGGCCCGGGTCCAATGGACAGGTCGTTACCCCGGCCCCGGGTCACCGGGTCATGTCGGGTCGCTGTCCCGGGTACCAGTGTCGGGTGACATCCCCGGCCCCAGGTCCCCGGGTCACGTGGGGTCCCCGGCCCGGGTCCCCGGGTTGCATCGGGACACCAGCGAAGGATCACCGGGTCCTGTCGGGTCCCCGGCCCGGGTCCCCTGGACAGGTCGTTAACCTGGCCCCGGGTCACCGGGTCATGTCGCGCACCCGGCCTGGTTCCCAGGTTCCGGTGACCACCCCGGCACCAGGACCCCGAGTCACGTGGGGACCCCGGCCCCAGGTCAGCGGGTCACGTGGGGACCCCGGACCGAGGTCACCTGGTCATGTCTGGTATCCAGCCTGGTTCCCAGGTTCCGATGACCACCCCGGCACCAGGACCCGGGGTCACATGGGGACCCCGGCCCCAGGTCAGCGGGTCACGTGGGGACCCCGGACCCAGGTCACCTGGTCATGTCTGGTACCCAGCCTGGTTCCCAGGTTCCGATGACCACCCCGACACCAGGACCCCGGGTCACGTGGGGACACCGGCCCCAGGTGACCGGGTCACGTGGGGACACCGGCCCCAGGTCAGCGGGTCACGTGGGGACATAGGCCCCAGGTCAGCGGGTCACGTGGGGACACCGGCCCCAGGTCATCGGGTCACGTGGGGACCCCGGACCCAGGACCCCAGGTCACGGGGGGACACCGGTCCCAGGTGACCGGGTCACGTGGGGACACCGGCCCCAGGTCACCGCGTCACGTGGGGACCCCGGATCCAGGAACCCGGGTCACGTGGGGACACCGGCCCCAGGTCACCGGGTCACGTGGGGACCCCGGACCCAGGTCACCTGGTCATGTCTGGTATCCAGCCTGGTTCCCAGGTTCCGATGACCACCCCGGCAACAGGACCCCGGGTCACGTGGGGACCCCGTCCCCAGGTCAGCGGGTCACGTGGGGACCCCAGACCCAGGTCACCTGGTCATGTCTGCTACCCAGCCTGGTTCCCAGGTTCCGATGACCACCCCGGCACCAGGACCCCGGGTCACGTGGGGGCACCGGCCCCAGGTGACCGGGTCACGTGGGGACACCGGCCCCAGGTCACCGGGTCACGTGGGGACCCCGGACCCAGGTCAGCGGGTCACATGGGGACACCGGCTCCAGGTCACCGGGTCAGGTCGAGACCCCGGACCCAGGTCGGGTCATGTCACGTCCCATGCCCGGGTCCCCGGGTTGGATTTTTACCCAGGCCCCGGGTCACAGGGTCATGTCGGGTCAACGGCCTGGGTACAACGGTCTGGTGACCACCCCGACCCCAGGTCCCCGGGTCATGACAGGACACCGGACCAGGTCCCCGAGTCCGGTCGACACCACAGCCCCAGGTCACCGGGTCAGGTCGGCACCCCGGAACCAGGTCACCGGGTCCTGTCGGGTCCCCGGCCCAGGTCCCCTGGACAGGTCGTTACCCCGGCCCCGGGTCACCGGGTCATGTCGGGTCGCTGTCCCGGGTACCAGTGTCAGGTGACCACCCCGGCCCCGGGAGACGGAGTCATACCGGGTCCCCGGCCCGGGTCCCCGGGTCAGGTGGTTACCCTGGCCCCAGGTCACCGGGTCAGGTCCGGACCCCGGACCCAGGTCCCCGGGTCGTATCGGGTCGCTGCCCCGGGTACCAGTGTCGGGTGACATCTCCGGCCCCAGGTCCCCGGGTCACGTGGGGTCCCCGGCCCGGGTCCCCGGGTTGCATCGGGACACCAGCGAAGGATGACCGGGTCCTGTCGGGTCCCCGGCCCGGGTCCCCTGGACAGGTCGTTAACCCGGCCCCGGGTCACCGGGTCATGTCGCGCACCCGGCCTGGTTCCCAGGTTCCGGTGACCACCCCGGCACCAGGACCCCGGGTCACGTGGGGACCCCGGCCCCAGGTCACCGGGTCACGTGGGGACCCCGGCCCCAGGTCAGCGGGTCACGTGGGGACACCGGCCCCAGGTCACCGCGTCAGGTCGGGACCCCGAACCCAGGTCCACGAGTCCGTCGATACCACAGCCCCGGGTCACCGAATCGTGTCGGGTACCTGGCCTGGTTCCCAGGTTCCGATGACCACCCCGGCACCAGGACCCCGGGTCACGTGGGGACACCGGCCCCAGGTGACTGGGTCACGTGGGGACACCGGCCCCAGGTCACCGGGTCACGTGGGGACCCCGGACCCAGGTCAGCGGGTCACGTGGGGACACCGGCCCCAGGTCACCGGGTCACGTGGGGACCCCGGACCCAGGACCCCGGGTCACGTGGGGACACCGGCCCCAGGTCACCGGGTCACGTGGGGACTCCGGCCCCAGGTCACCGGGTCAGGTCGGGACCCCGGATCCAGGACCCCGGGTCACGTGGGGACACCGGCCCCAGGTGACCGGGTCACGTGGGGACACCGGCCCCAGGTCACCGCGTCAGGTCGGGACCCCGAACCCAGGTCCACGAGTCCGTCGACACCACAGCCACGGGTAACCGGGTCGTGTCGGGTACCTAGACTGGTTCCCAGGTTCCGATGACCACCCCGGCACCAGGACCCCGGGTCACGTGGGGACACCGGCCCCAGGTCAGCGGGTCACGTGGGGACCCCGGACCCAGGTCACCTGGTCATGTCTGGTACCCAGCCTGGTTCCCAGGTTCCGATGACCACCCCGGATCCAGGACCCCGGGTCACGTGGGGACCCCGGACCCAGGTCACCTGGTCATGTCTGGTACCCAGCCTGGTTCCCAGGTTCCGATGACCACCCCGGCACCAGGACCCCGGGTCACGTGGGGACACCGGCCCCAGGTCACCGGGTCACGTGGGGACACCGGCCCCAGGTCACCGGGTCACGTGGGGACCCCGGACCCAGGTCAGCGGGTCACGTGGGGACCCCGGACCCAGGTCACCTGGTCATGTCTGGTACCCAGCCTGGTTCCCAGGTTCCGATGACCACCCCGGCACCAGGACCCCGGGTCACGTGGGGACACCGGCCCCAGGTCAGCGGGTCACGTGGGGACACCGGCCCCAGGTCACCGCGTCAGGTCGGG
Source organism: Somateria mollissima (assembly GCA_951411735.1). NCBI lineage: Eukaryota > Metazoa > Chordata > Aves > Anseriformes > Anatidae > Somateria > Somateria mollissima. Next base: position 300,600 of record CATOCB010000101.1, on the reverse strand, counting down.
ACCCGGGACCTAGGTCGGGTCATGTCACGTCCCATGCCCGGGTCCCCGGGTTGGATTTTTACCCAGGCCCCGGGTCACAGGGTCATGTCGGGTCAACGGCCTGGGTACAACGGTCTGGTGACCACCCCGACCCCAGGTCCTCGGGTCATGACGGGACACCGGACCAGGTCCCTGAGTCCGGTCGACACCACAGCCCCAGGTCACCGGGTCAGGTCGGCACCCCGGAACCAGGTCACCGGGTCATGTCGGGACCCAGCCCGGGTCCCCGGGATGGGTTTTTACCCAAGCCCCAGATCACCGGGTCCTGTCGGGTCCCCGGCCCAGGTCCCCTGGACAGGTCGTTACCCCGGCCCCGGGTCACGGGGTCATGTCGGGTCGCTGTCCCGGGTAGCAGTGTCAGGTGACCACCCCGGCCCCAGGAGACGGAGTCATACCGGGTCCCCGGCCCGGGTCCCCGGGTCAGGTGGTTACCCTGGCCCCAGGTCACCGGGTCAGGTCGGGACCCCGGACCCAGGTCCCCGGGTCGTATCGGGTCGCTGCCCCAGTTACCAGTGTCGGGTGACATCCCCGGCCCCAGGTCCCCGGGTCACGTGGGGTCCCCGGCCCGGGTCCCCGGGTTGCATCGGGACACCAGCGAAGGATCACCGGGTCCTGTCGGGTCCCCGGCCCGGGTCCCCTGGACAGGTCGTTAACCCGGCCCCGGGTCACCGGGTCATGTCGCGCACCCGGCCTGGTTCCCAGGTTCCGGTGACCACCCCGGCACCAGGACCCCGGGTCACGTTGGGACCCCGGACCCAGGTCAGCGGGTCACGTGGGGACCCCGGCCCCAGGTGACCGGGTCACGTGGGGACACCGGCCCCAGGTCACCGCGTCAGGTCGGGACCCCGAACCCAGGTCCACGAGTCCGTCGACACCACAGCCACGGGTAACCGGGTCGTGTCGGGTACCTAGACTGGTTCCCAGGTTCCGATGACCACCCCGGCACCAGGACCCCGGGTCACGTGGGGACCCCGGCCCCAGGTCAGCGGGTCACGTGGGGACCCCGGATCCAGGTCACCTGGTCATGTCTGGTACCCAGCCTGGTTCCCAGGTTCCGATGACCACCCCGGCACCAGGACCCCGGGTCACGTGGGGACACCGGCCCCAGGTGACCGGGTCACGTGGGGACACTGGCCCCAGGTCACCGGGTCACGTGGGGACCCCGGACCCAGGTCAGCGGGTCACGTGGGGACCCCGGACCCAGGTCACCTGGTCATGTCTGGTACCCAGCCTTGTTCCCAGGTTCCGATGACCACCCCGGCACCAGGACCCCGGGTCACGTGGGGATACCGGCCCCAGGTCACCGGGTCACGTGGGGACACCGGCCCCAGGTCACCGGGTCACGTGGGGACATAGGCCCCAGGTCAGCGGGTCACGTGGGGACACCGGCTCCAGGTCACCGGGTCAGGTCGGCACCCCGGACCCAGGTCGGGTCATGTCACGTCCCATGCCCGGGTCCCCGGGTTGGATTTTTACCCAGGCCCCGGGTCACAGGGTCATGTCGGGTCAACGGCCTGGGTACAACGGTCTGGTGACCACCCCGACCCCAGGTCCCCGGGTCATGACGGCACACCGGACCAGGTCCCCGAGTCCGGTCGACACCACAGCCCCAGGTCACCGGGTCAGGTCGGCACCCCGGAACCAGGTCACCGGGTCATGTCGGGACCCAGCCCGGGTCCCCGGGACGGGTTTTTACCCAAGCCCCAGATCACTGGGTCCTGTCGGGTCCCCGGCCCAGGTCCCCTGGACAGGTCGTTACCCTGGCCCCGGGTCACCGGGTCATGTCAGGTCGCTGTCCCGGGTACCAGTGTCAGGTGACCACCCCGGCCCCGGGAGAAGGAGTCATACCGGGTCCCCGGCCCGGGTCCCCGGGTCAGGTGGTTACCCTGGCCCCAGGTCACCGGGTCAGGTCGGGACCCGGGACCTAGGTCGGGTCATGTCACGTCCCATGCCCGGGTCCCTGGGTTGGATTTTTACTCAGGCCCCGGGTCACAGGGTCATGTCGGGTCAACGGCCTGGGTACAACGGTCTGGTGACCACCCCGACACCAGTTCCCCGGGTCATGACGGGACACCGGACCAGGTCCCCGAGTCCGGTCGACACCACAGCCCCAGGTCACCGGGTCAGGTCGGCACCCCGGAACCAGGTCACCGGGTCATGTCGGGACCCAGCCCAGGTCCCCGGGATGGGTTTTTCCCCAAGCCCCAGATCACCGGGTCCTGTCGGTTCCCCGGCCCAGGTCCCCTGGACCGGTCGTTACCCTGGCCCCGGGTCACCGGGTCATGTCGGGTCGCTGTCCCGGGTAGCAGTGTCAGGTGACCACCCCGGCCCCGGGAGACGGAGTCATACCGGGTCCCCGGCCCGGGTCCCCGGGTCAGGTGGTTACCCTGGCCCCAGGTCACCGGGTCACGTCGGGACCCCGGACCCAGGTCCCCGGGTCGTATCGGGTCGCTGCCCCGGGTACCAGTGTCGGGTGACATCCCCGGCCCCAGGTCCCCGGGTCACGTGGGGTCCCCGGCCCGGGTCCCCGGGTTGCATCGGGACACCAGCGAAGGATCACCGGGTCCTGTCGGGTCCCCGGCCTGGGTCCCCTAGACAGGTCGTTAACCCGGCCCCGGGTCACCGGGTCATGTCGCGCACCCGGCCTGCTTCCCAGGTTCCGGTGACCACCCCGGCACCAGGACCCCGGGTCACGTGGGGACCATGGCCCCAGGTCAGCGGGTCACGTGGGGACCCCGGCCCCAGGTCACCGGGTCACGTGAGGACCCCGGACCCAGGTCAGCGGGTCACGTGGGGACATAGGCCCCAGGTCACCGGGTCACGTGGGGACCCCGGCCCCAGGTCACCGGGTCACGTGGGGACCCCGGACCCAGGACCCCGGGTCACGTGGGGACACCGGCCCCAGGTGACCGGGTCACGTGGGGACACCGGCCCCAGTTCACCGGGTCACGTGGGGACCCCGGACCCAGGACCCCGGGTCACGTGGGGACCCCGGATCCAGGTCACTTGGTCATGTCTGGTACCCAGCCTGGTTCCCAGGTTCCGATGACCACCCCGGCACCAGGACCCCGGGTCACGTGGGGACCCCGGACCCAGGACCCCGGGTCACGTGGGGACACCGGCCCCAGGTGACCGGGTCACGTGGGGACATAGGCCCCAGGTCACCGGGTCACGAGGGGACCCCAGACCCAGGACCCCGGGTCACGTGGGGACACCGGCCCCAGGTGACCGGGTCACGTGGGGACACCGGCCCCAGGTGACCGGGTCACGTGGGGACCCCGGCCCCAGGTCACCGAGTCACGTGGGGACCCCGGACCCAGGACCCCGGGTCACGTGGGGACACCGGCCCCAGGTGACCGGGTCACGTGGGGACCCCGGATCCAGGTCAGCGGGTCACGTGGGGACATAGGCCCCAGGTCACCGGGTCACGTGGGGACACCGGACCCAGGTGACCAGGTCACGTGGGGACACCGGCCCCAGGTGACCGGGTCACGTGGGGACACCGGCCCCAGGTCACCGGGTCACGTGGGGACCCCGGACCCAGGACCCCGGGTCACGTGGGGACACCGGCCCCAGGTGACCGGGTCACGTGGGGACACCGGCCCCAGGTGACCGGGTCAGGTGGGGACCCCGGACCCAGGACCCCGGGTCACGTGGGGACCCCGGATCCAGGTCACCTGGTCATGTCTGGTACCCAGCCTGGTTCCCAGGTTCCGATGACCACCCCGGCCCCAGGACCTCGGGTCACGTGGGGACCCCGGACCCAGGACCCCGGGTCACATGGGGACACCGGCCCCAGGTGACCGGGTCACGTGGGGACATAGGCCCCAGGTCACCGGGTCACGTGGGGACCCCGGACCCAGGACCCCGGGTCACGTGGGGACACCGGCCTCAGGTCACCGGGTCACGTGGGGACCCCGGAACCAGGTCAGCGGGTCACGTGGGGACACCGGCCCCAGGTCACCGGGTCAGGTCGGGACCCGGGACATAGGTCGGGTCATGTCACGTCCCATGCCCGGGTCCCCGGGTTGGATTTTTACTCAGGCCCCGGGTCACAGGGTCATGTCGGGTTAACCACCTGGGTACAACGGTCTGGTGACCACCCCGACACCAGTTCCCCGGGTCATGACGGGACACCGGACCAGGTCCCCGAGTCCGGTCGACACCACAGCCCCAGGTCACCGGGTCAGGTCGGCACCCCGGAACCAGGTCACCGGGTCCTGTCGGGTCCCCGGCCCAGGTCCCCTGGACAGGTCGTTACCCCGGCCCCGGGTCACCATGTCATGTCGGGTCGCTGTCCCGGGTAGCAGTGTCAGGTGACCACCCCGGCCCCGGGAGAAGGAGTCATACCGGGTCCCCGGCCCGGGTCCCCGGGTCAGGTGGTTACCCTGGCCCCAGGTCACCGGGTCAGGTCGGGACCCGGGACCTAGGTCGGGTCATGTCACGTCCCATGCCCGGGTCCCCGGGTTGGATTTTTACTCAGGCCCCGGGTCACAGGGTCATGTCGGGTTAACGGCCTGGGTACAACGGTCTGGTGACCACCCCGACACCAGTTCCCCGGGTCATGACGGGACACCGGACCAGGTCCCCGAATCCGGTCGACACCACAGCCCCAGGTCACCGGGTCAGGTCGGCACCCCGGACCCAGGTCCCCGGGTCGTATCGGAACGCTGCCCCGGGTACCAGTGTCGGGTGACATCCCCGGCCCCAGGTCCCCGGGTCACGTGGGGTCCCCGGCCCGGGTCCCCGGGTTGCATCGGGACACCAGCGAAGGATCACCGGGTCCTGTCGGGTCCCCGGCCCGGGTCCCCTAGACAGGTCGTTAACCCGGCCCCAGGTCACCGGGCCATGTCGCGAACCCGGCCTGCTTCCCAGGTTCCGGTGACCACCCCGGCACCAGGACCCCGGGTCACGTGGGGACCCCGGACCCAGGACCCCGTGTCACGTGGGGACACCGGCCCCAGGTGACCGGGTAACGTGTGGACATAGGCCCCAGGTCACCGGGTCACGTGGGGACCCCGGACCCAGGACCCCGGGTCACGTGGGGACACCGGCCCCAGGTGACCGGGTCACGTGGGGACACCGGCCCCAGGTGACCGGGTCACGTGGGGACCCTGGCCCCAGGTCACCGGGTCACGTGGGGACCCCGGACGCAGGACCCCGGGTCACGTGGGGACCCCGGTCCCAGGTCCCGGGGTCACGTGGGGACATAGGCCCCAGGTCACCGGGTCACGTGGGGACACCGGCCCCAGGTGACCAGGTCACGTGGGGACACCGGCCCCAGGTGACCGGGTCACGTGGGGACACCGGCCCCAGGTCACCGGGTCACGTGGGGACCCCGGACCCAGGACCCCGGGTCACGTGGGGACACCGGCCCTAGGTGACCGGGTCACGTGGGGACACCGGCCCCAGGTCACCGGGTCACGTGGGGACCCCGGACCCAGGACCCCGGGTCACGTGGGGACGCCGGCCCCAGGTGACGGGGTCACGTGGGGACACCGGCCCCAGGTCACCGCGTCAGGTCGGGACCCGGGACCTAGGTCGGGTCATGTGACGTCCCATGCCCGGGTCCCCGGGTTGGATCTTTACTCAGGCCCCGGGTCACAGGGTCATGTCGGGTCAACGGCCTGGGTACAACGGTCTGGTGACCACCCCGACCCCAGGTCCCCGGGTCATGACGGGACACCGGACCAGGTCCCCGAGTCCAGTCGACACCACAGCCCCAGGTCACCGGGTCAGGTCGGCACCCCGGAACCAGGTCACCGGGTCATGTCGGGACCCAGCCCGGGTCCCCGGGACGGGTTTTTACCCAAGCCCCAGATCACCGGGTCCTGTCGGGTCCCCGGCCCAGGTCCCCTGGACAGGTCGTTACCCCGGCCCCGGGTCACCGGGTCATGTCGGGTCGCTGTCCCGGGTACCAGTGTCAGGTGACCACCCCGGCCCCGGGAGACGGAGTCATACCGGGTCCCCGGCCCGGGTCCCCGGGTCAGGTGGTTACCCTGGCCCCAGGTCACCGGGTCACGTCGGGACCCCGGACCCAGGACCCCGGGTCACGTGGGGACCCCGGACCCAGGTCCCCGGGTCGTATCGGGTCGCTGCCCCGGGTACCAGTGTCGGGTGACATCCCCGGCCCCAGGTCCCCGGGTCACGTGGGGTCCCCGGCCCGGGTCCCCGGGTTGCATCGGGACACCAGCGAAGGATCACCGGGTCCTGTCGGGTCCCCGGCCCGGGTCCCCTAGACAGGTCGTTAACCCGGCCCCGGGTCACCGGGTCATGTCGCGCACCCGGCCTGCTTTCCAGGTTCCGGTGACCACCCCGGCACCAGGACCCCGGGTCACGTGGGGACCCCGGCCCCAGGTCAGCGGGTCACGTGGGGACCCCGGCCCCAGGTCAGCGGGTCACGTGGGGACATAGGCCCCAGGTCACTGGGTCACGTTGGGACCCCGGACCCAGGACCCCGGGTCACGTGGGGACCCCGGACCCAGGACCCCGGGTCACGTGGGGACACCGGCCCCAGGTGACCGGGTCACGTGGGGACACCGGCCCCAGGTCACCGGGTCACGTGGGGACCCCGGACCCAGGACCCCGGGTCATGTGGGGACACCGGCCCCAGGTGACCGGGTCACGTGGGGACACCGGCCCCAGGTCACCGGGTCACGTGGGGACCCCGGACCCAGGACCCCGGGTCACGTGGGGACCCCGGATCCAGGTCACCTGGTCATGTCTGGTACCCAGCCTGGTTCCCAGGTTCCGATGACCACCCCGGCACCCTGACCCCGGGTCACGTGGGGACCCCGGACCCAGGACCCCGGGTCACGTGGGGACACCTGCCCCAGGTGACCGGGTCACGTGGGGACATAGGCCCCAGGTCACCGGGTCACGTGGGGACCCCGGACCCAGGACCCCGGGTCACGTGGGGACACCGGCCCCAGGTCACCGGGTCACGTGGGGACACCGGCCCCAGGTGACCGGGTCACGTGGGGACCCCGGCCCCAGGTCACCGGGTCACGTAGGGACACCGGACCCAGGACCCCGGGTCACGTGGGGACACCGGCCCCAGGTGACCGGGTCACGTGGGGACATAGGCCCCAGGTCACCGGGTCACGTGGGGACCCCGGCACCAGGACCCCGGGTCACGTGGGGACACCGGCCCCAGGTGACCGGGTCACGTGGGGACACCGGCCCCAGGTGACCGGGTCATTTGGGGACTCCTGCCCCAGGTCACCGGGTCACGTGGGGACCCCGGCACCAGGACCCCGGGTCACGTGGGGACACCGGCCCCAGGTCAGCGGGTCACGTGGGGACCCCGGCCCCAGGTCAGCGGGTCACGTGGGGACACCGGCCCCAGGTGACCGGGTCACGTGGGGACACCGGCCCCAGGTCACCGGGTCACGTGGGGACACCGGCCCCAGGTCACCGGGTCACGTGGGGACCCCGGATCCAGGTCAGCGGGTCACGTGGGGACACTGGCGCCAGGTCACCGGGTCACGTGGGGACACCGGACCCAGGACCCCGGGTCACGTGGGGACCCCGGACCCAGGTGACCGGGTCATGTGGGGACACCGGCCCCACGTCACCGGGTCACGTGGGGACCCCGGACCCAGGACCCCGGGTCACGTGGGGACACCGGCCCCAGGTGACCGGGTCACGTGGGTACCCCGGACCCAGGACCCCGGGTCAGGTGAGGACACCGGCCCCAGGTGACCGGGTCACGTGGGGACACCGGACCCAGGTCAGCGGGTCACGTGGGGACCCCGGCCCCAGGTGACCGGGTCACGTGGGGACACCGGCCCCAGGTCAGCGGGTCCGGTCGGGACCCCGGCACCATGACCCTGGGTCAGGTGGGGACACCGGCCCCAGGTCACCGGGTCACGTGGGGACCCCGGATCCAGGTCAGTGGGTCACGTGGGGACACTGGCGCCAGGTCACCGGGTCACGTGGGGACACCGGACCCGGGACCCCGGGTCACGTGGGGACACCGGCCCCAGGTGACCGGGTCACGTGGGGACTCCGGCCCCATGTCACCGGGTCACGTGGGGACCCCGGACCCAGGACCCCGGGTCACGTGGGGACACCGGCCCCAGGTCACCGGGTCACGTGGGGACACCGGCCCCAGGTCACCGGGTCACGTGGGGACCCCGGATCCAGGTCACCTGGTCATGTCTGGTACCCAGCCTGGTTCCCAGGTTCCGATGACCACCCCGGCACCAGGACCCCGGGTCACGTGGGGACACCGGCCCCAGGTCACCGGGTCACGTGGGGACACCGGATCCAGGTCAGCGGGTCACGTGGGGACACTGGTGCCAGGTCACCGGGTCACGTGGGGACACCGGACCCAGGACCCCGGGTCACGTGGGGACACGGGCCCCAGGTGACCGGGTCACGTGGGGACACCGGCCCCAGGTCACCGGGTCACGTGGGGACCCCGGATCCAGGTCACCTGGTCATGTCTGGTACCCAGCCTGGTTCCCAGGTTCCGATGACCACCCCGGCACCAGGACCCCGGGTCACGTGGGGACACCGGCCCCAGGTCACCGGGTCACGTGGGGACCCCGGAACCAGGTCAGCGGGTCACGTGGGGACATCGGCCCCAGGTCACCGGGTCAGGTCGGGACCCGGGACATAGGTCGGGTCATGTCACGTCCCATGCCCCGGTCCCCGGGTTGGATTTTTACTCAGGCCCCGGGTCACAGGGTCATGTCGGGTTAACGGCCTGGGTACAATGGTCTGGTGACCACCCCGACACCAGTTCCCCGGGTCATGACGGGACACCGGACCAGGTCCCCGAGTCCGGTCGACACCACAGCCCCAGGTCACCGGGTCAGGTCGGCACCCCGGAACCAGGTCACCGGGTCATGTCGGGACCCAGCCCAGGTCCCCGGGACGGGTTTTTACCCAAGCCCCAGATCACCGGGTCCTGTCGGGTCCCCAGCCCAGGTCCCCTGGACAGGTCGTTACCCTGGCCCCGGGTCACCGGGTCATGTCGGGTCGCTGTCCCGGGTAGCAGTGTCAGGTGACCACCCCGGCCCCGGGAGACGGAGTCATACCGGGTCCCCGGCCCGGGTCCCCGGGTCAGATGGTTACCCTGGCCCCAGGTCACCGGGTCAGGTCGGGACCCCGGACCCAGGTCCCCGGGTCATATCGGGTCGCTGCCCCGGGTACCAGTGTCGGGTGACATCCCCGGCCCCAGGTCCCCGGGTCACGTGGGGTCCCCGGCCCGGGTCCCCGGGTTGCATCGGGACACCAGCGAAGGATCACTGGGTCCTGTCGGGTCCCCGGCCCGGGTCCCCTAGACAGGTCGTTAACCCGGCCCCGGGTCACCGGGTCATGTCGCGCAACCGGCCTGCTTCCCAGGTTCCGGTGACCACCCCGGCACCAGGACCCCGGGTCACGTGGGGACCCTGGCCCCAGGTCAGCGGGTCACGTGGGGACACCGGCCCCAGGTCAGCGGGTCACGTGGGGACATAGGCCCCAGGTCACCGGGTCACGTGGGGACCCCGGACCCAGGACCCCGGGTCACGTGGGGACACCGGCCCCAGGTGACCAGGTCACGTGGGGACACCGGCCCCAGGTGACCGGGTCACGTGGGGACACCGGATCCAGGTCACCGGGTCATGTGGGGACCCCGGACCCAGGACCCCGGGTCACGTGGGGACACCGGCCCCAGGTGACCGGGTCACGTGGGGACACCGGCCCCAGGTCACCGGGTCACGTGGGGACCCTGGACCCAGGACCCCGGGTCACGTGGGGACCCCGGATCCAGGTCACCTGGTCATGTCTGGTACCCAGCCTGGTTCCCATGTTCCGATGACCACCCCGGCACCAGGACCCCGGGTCACGTGGGGACACCGGCCCCAGGTCAGAGGGTCACGTGGGGACCCCGGACCCAGGTCACCTGGTCATGTGTGGTACCCAGCCTGGTTCCCATGTTCCGATGACCACCCCGGCACCAGGACCCCGGGTCACGTGGGGACACCGGCCCCAGGTGACCGGGTCACGTGGGGTCCCCGGCCCCAGGTCAGCGGGTCACGTGGGGACACCGGCCCCAGGTCAGCGGGTCATGTGGGGACCCCGGCCCCAGGTCAGCGGGTCACGTGGGGACACCGGCCCCAGGTAACCGGGTCATACCGGGTCCCCGGACCCAGGTCACCGGGTCAGGACGGGACCCCGGACCCAGGTCGGGTCATGTCACGTCCCATACCCGGGTCCCCGGGTTGGATTTTTACCCAGGCCCCGGGTCACAGGGTCATGTCGGGTCAACGGCCTGGGTACAACGGTCTGGTGACCACCCCGACCCCAGGTCCCCGGGTCATGACGGGACACCGGACCAGGTCGCCGAGTCCGGTCGACACCACAGCCCCAGGTCACCGGCTCAGGTCGGGAACCCGGCCCGGGTCCCCTGGACAGGTCGGCACCCCGGCCCCGGGTCACCGGGTCATGTCGGGTCGCTGTCCCAGGTACCAGTGTCAGGTGACCACCCCGGCCCCGGGAGACGGAGTCATACCGGGTCCCCGGCCCGGGTCCCCGGGTTGCATCGGGACACCAGCGAAGGATCACCGGGTCCTGTCGGGTCCCCGGCCCGGGTCCCCTGGACAGGTCGTTAACCCGGCCCCAGGTCACCGGGTCATGTCGCGCACCCGGCCTGGTTCCCAGGTTCCGGTGACCACCCCGGCACCAGGACCCCGGGTCACGTGGGGACCCCAGCCCCAGGTCACCGCGTCAGGTTGGGACCCCGAACCCAGGTCCACGAGTCCGTCGACACCACAGCCCCGGGTCACCGGGTCGTGTCGGGTAACCGGCCTGGTTCCCAGGTTTTGATGACCACCCCGGCCCCAGGACCCCGGGTCACGTGGGGACACCGGCCCCATGTGACCGGGTCATGTGGGGACACCGGCCCCAGGTCACCAGGTCACGTGGGGACACCGGCCCCAGGTAACCAAGGCAGGTCGATACCCAGCCCGGGTCCCCGGGACGGGTTTTTACCCCAGCCGCAGATCACCGGGTCCTGTCGGGTCCCCGGCTCGGGTCCCCTGGACAGGTCGATAACCCGGCCCCACGTCACCGGGTCAGGTCGCGCACCCGGCCTGGTTCCCAGGTTCCGGTGACCATCCCAGCACCAGGACCCCGGGTCACGTGGGGACCCCGGCCCCAGGTCAGCGGGTCACGTGGGGTCACCGGCCCCAGGACAGAGGGTCACGTGGGGACCCCGGCCCCAGGTCAGCGGGTCACGTGGGGTCACCGGCCCCAGGTCAGCGGGTCATGTGGGGACCCCGGCCCCAGGTCAGCGGGTCACGTGGGGACACCGGCCCCAGGTAACCAGGTCATACCGGGTCCCCGGACCCAGGTCACCGGGTCAGGTCGGGACCCCGGACCCAGGTCACCGGGTCAGGTCGGGAACCCGGCCCGGGTCCCCTGGACAGGTCGGCACCCCGGCCCCGGGTCACGGGGTCGTGTCGGGTCGCTGTCCCGGGTACCAGTGTCAGGTGACAACCCCGGCCCCGGGAGACGGAGTCATACCGGGTCCCCGGCCCGGGTCCCCGGGTTGCATCGGGACACCAGCGAAGGATCACCGGGTCCTGTCGGGTCCCCGGCCTGGGTCCCCTGGACAGGTCGTTAACCCGGCCCCAGGTCACCGGGTCATGTCGCGCACCCGGCCTGGTTCCCAGGTTCCGGTGACCACCCCGGCACCAGGACCCCGGGTCACGTGGGGACCTCGGCCCCAGGTCAGCGGGTCACGTGGGGACCCCGGCCCCAGGTCAGAGGGTCACGTGGGGACACCGGCCCCAGGTCACCGCGTCAGGTCGGGACCCCGAACCCAGGTCCACGAGTCCGTCGACACCACAGCCCCGGGTCACCGGGTCGTGTCGGGTACACAGCCCGGGCTCCAGGGTCAGCTCGGGTCCCCGGCCCCAGGTCCCCGGGTCATGTCGGGTACCCGGCCTGGTTCCCAGGTTCCGATGACCACCCCGGCACCAGGACCCCGGGTCACGTGGGGACACCGGCCCCAGGTCAGCGGGTCACGTGGGGACCCCCGACCCAGGTCACCTGGTCATGTCGCGCACCCGGCCTGGTTCCCAGGTTCCGATGACCACCCCGGCACCAGGACCCCGGGTCACGTGGGGACACCGGCCCCAGGTCAGCGGGTCAAGTGGGGACCCCGGACCCGGGTCAGCGGGTCACGTGGGGACCCCGGCCCCAGGTCAGCGGGTCACATGGGGACACCGGCCCCAGGTAACCGGGTCACGTGTGGACCCCGGCCCCAGGTCAGCGGGTCACGTGGGGACACCGGCCCCAGGTAACCGGGTCATACCGGGTCCCCGCACCCATGTCACCGGGTCAGGTCGGGACCCCGGACCCAGGTCGGGTCATGTCACGTCCCATACCCGGGTCCCTGGGTTGGATTTTTACCCAGGCCCCGGGTCACAGGGTCATGTCGGGTCAACGGCCTGGGTACAAGGGTCTGGTGACCACCCCGACCCCAGGTCCCCGGGTCATGACGGGACAGCGGACCAGGTCCCCGAGTCCGGTCGACACCACAGCCCCAGATCACCGGGTCCTGTCGGGAACCCGGCCCGGGTCCCCTGGACAGGTCGGCACCCCGGCCCCGGCTCACGGGGTCATGTCGGGTCGCTGTCCCGGGTACCAGTGTCAGGTGACCACCCCGGCCCCGGGAGACGGAGTCATACCGGGTCCCCGGCCCGGGTCCCCGGGTTCCATCGGGACAAAAGCACCGGATCACTGGATCACGTGGGGGCCCGGGCCCGGGTCCCCGGGTTAAATCGGGACACCAGCAAAGGATCACCGGGTCCTGTCGGGTCCCCGGCCCGGGTCCCCTGGACAGGTCGTTAACCCGGCCCCAGGTCACCGGGTCATGTCGCGCACCCGGCCTGGTTCCCAGGTTCCGGTGACCACCCCGGCCCCAGGTCAGCGGGTCACGTGGGGACCCCGGCCCGAGGTCAGAGGGTCACGTGGGGACACCGGCCCCAGGTCAGCGGGCCACGTGGGGACCCCGGACCCGGGTCAGCGGGTCACGTGGAGACACCGGCCCCAGGTCAGCGGGTCACGTGGGGACACCGGCCCCAGGTAACCGGGTCATACCGGGTCCCCGGACCCAGGTCACCGGGTCAGGTCGGGACCCCGGACCCAGGTCGGGTCATGTCACGTCCCATACCCGGGTCCCTGGGTTGGATTTTTACCCCGGCCACGGGTCACAGGGTCATGTCGGGTCAACGGCCTGGGTACAAGGGTCTGGTGACCACCCCGACCCCAGGTCCCCGGGTCATGACGGGACACCGGACCAGGTCCCCGAGTCCGGTCGACACCACAGCCCCAGGTCACCGGGTCACGTCGGCACCCCGGAACCAGGTCACCGGGTCCTGTCGGGAACCCGGCCCGGGTCCCCTGGACAGGTCGGCACCCCTGCCCCGGGTCACGGGGTCATGTCGGGTCGCTGTCCCGGGTACCAGTGTCAGGTGACCACCCCGGCCCCGGGAGACGGTGTCATACCGCGTCCCCGGCCCGGGTCCCCGGGTTGCATCGGGACAAAAGCACCGGATCACTGGATCACGTGGGGTCCCGGGCCCGGGTCCCCGGGTTGCATCGGGACACCAGCGAAGGATCACCGGGTCCTGTCGGGTCCCCGGCCCGGGTCCCCTGGACAGGTCGTTAACCCGGCCCCAGGTCACCGGGTCATGTCGCGCACCCGGCCTGGTTCCCAGGTTCCGGTGACCACCCCGGCACCAGGACCCCGGGTCACGTGGGGACACCGGACCCAGGTGACCGGGTCACGCGGGGACCCCGGCCCCAGGTCAGCGGGTCACGTGGGGACCCCGGCCCCAGGTCAGCGGGTCACGTGGGGACCCCGGCCCCAGGTCACCGGGTCACGTGTTGACACCGGCCCCAGGTAACCAAGGCAGGTCGGGACCCAGCCCGGGTCCCCGGGACGGGTTTTTACCCCAGCCGCAGATCACCGGGTCCTGTCGGGTCCCCGGCCCGGGTCCCCTGGACAGGTCGATAACCCGGCCCCAGGTCACCCGGTCATGTCGCGCACCCGGCCTGGTTCCCAGGTTCCGGTGACCACCCCGGCACCAGGACCCCGGGTCAGGTGGTTACCCCGGCCCCAGGTCAGCGGGTCATGTGGGGACACCGGCCCCAGGTCACCGCGTCAGGTCGGGACCCCGAACCCAGGTCCACGAGTCCGTCGACACCACAGCCCCGGGTCACCGGGTCGTGTCGGGTACACAGCCCGGGCACTAGGGTCAGCTCGGGACCCCGGCCCCAGGTCCCCGGTTCATGTCGGGTACCCGGCCTGGTTCCCAGGTTCCGATGACCACCCCGGCACCAAGACCCCGGGTCACGTGGGGACACTGGCCCCAGGTCAGCGGGTCACGTGGGGACCCCGGACCCAGGTCACCTGGTCATGTCTGGTACCCAGCCTGGTTCCCAGGTTCCGATGACCACCCCGGCACCAGGACCCTGGGTCACGTGGGGACACCGGCCCCAGGTGACCGGGTCACGTGGGGACCCCGGCCCCAGGTGACCGGGTCACGTGGGTACACCGACCCCAGGTCAGCAGGTCATGTGGGGACACCGGCCCCAGGTGACCGGGTCACGTGGGGACCCCGGACCCAAGTCAGCAGGTCACGTGGGGACACCGGACCAGGTAACCGGGTCATACCGGGTCCCCGCACCCAGGTCACCGGGTCAGGTCGGGACCCCGGACCCAGATCGGGTCATGTCACGTCCCATACCCGGGTCCCTGGGTTGGATTTTTACCCAGGCCCCGGGTCACAGGGTCATGTCGGGTCAACGGCCTGGGTACAAGGGTCTGGTGACCACCCCGACCCCAGGTCCCCGGGTCATGACGGGACACCGGACCAGGTCCCAGAGTCCTGTCGACACCACAGCCCCAGGTCACCGGGTCAGGTCGGGAACCCGGCCCGGGTCCCCTGGACAGGTCGGCACCCCGGCCCCGGGTCACCGGGTCATGTCGGGTCGCTGTCCCGGGTACCAGTGTCAGGTGACCACCCCGGCCCCGGGAGACGGAGTCATACCGCGTCCCAGCCCGGGTCCCCGGGTTGCATCGGGACAAAAGCACCGGATCACTGGATCACGTGGGGTCCCGGGCCCGGGTCCCCGGGTTGCATCGGGACACCAGCAAAGGATCACCGGGTCCTGTCGGGTCCCCGGCCCGGGTCCCCAGGACAGGTCGTTAACCCGGCCCCAGGTCACCGGGTCATGTCGCGCACACGGCCTGGTTCCCAGGTTCCGGTGACCACCCCGGCACCAGGTCAGCGGGTCACGTGGGGACCCCGGACCCAGGTCAGCGGGTCACGTGGGGACCCCGGACCCGGGTCAGCGGGTCACGTGGGGACACCGGCCCCAGGTAACCGGGTCACGTGGGGACCCCGGCCCCAGGTCAGCGGGTCACGTGGGGACACCGGACCCAGGTAACCGGGTCATACCGGGTCCCCGGACCCAGGTCACCGGGTCAGGTCGGGACCCCGGACCCAGGTCGGGTCATGTCACGTCCCATACCCGGGTCCCCGGGTTGGATTTTTACCCAGGCCCCGGGTCACAGGGTCATGTCGGGTCAACGGCCTGAGTACAAGGGTCTGGTGACCACCCCGACCCCAGGTCCCCGGGTCATGACGGGACACCAGACCAGGTCCCCGAGTCCGGTCGACACCACAGCCCCAGGTCACCGGGTCAGGTCGGCACCCCGGAACCAGGTCACCGGGTCATGTCGGGACCCAGCCCGGGTCCCCGGGACGGGTTTTTACCCAAGCCCCAGATCACCGGGTCCTGTCGGGAACCCGGCCCGGGTCCCCTGGACAGGTCGGCACCCCGGCCCCGGGTCACCGGGTCATGTCGGGTCGCTGTCCCGGGTACCAGTGTCAGGTGACCACCCCGGCCCCGGGAGACGGAGTCATACCGGGTCCCCGGCCCGGGTCCCCTGGACAGGTCGTTAACCCGGCCCCAGGTCCCCGGGTCATGTCGGGTACCCGTCCTGGTTCCCAGGTTCCGATGACCAGCCCGGCACCAAGACCCCGGGTCATGTGGGGACACTGGCCCCAGGTCAGCGGGTCACGTGGGGACACCGGCCCCAGGTCAGCGGGTCACGTGGGGACCTCGGCCCCAGGTAACCAAGGCAGGTCGGGACCCCAGCCCCAGGTCCCCGGGTCATGTCGGGTACCCGGCCTGGTTCCCAGGTTCCGATGACCATCCCGGCACCAGGACCCCGGGTCACGTGGGGACACCGGCCCCAGGTCAGCGGGTCACGTGGGGACCCAGGACCCAGGTCACCTAGTCATGTCTGGTACCCAGCCTGGTTCCCAGGTTCCGATGACCACCCCGGCACCAGGACCCCGGGTCAGGTGGGGACACCGGCCCCAGGTCAGCGTGTCACGTGGGGACCCCGGCCCCAGGTCACGGGGTCACGTGGGGACCCCGGACCCAGGTCAGCGGGTCAGGTCGGGACCCCGGACCCAGTTCGGGTCATGTCACGTCCCATGCCCGGGTCCCCGGGTTGGATTTTTACCCAGGCCCCGGGTCACAGGGTCATGTCGGGTCAACGGCCTGAGTACAAGGGTCTGGTGACCACCCCGACCCCAGGTGCCCGCGTCATGACGGGACACCGGACAAGATCCCCGAGTCCGGTCGACACCACAGCCCCAGGTCACCGGGTCACGTCGGCACCCCGGAACCAGGTCACCAGGTCATGTCGGGTACCCGGGTCGGGTCCCCTGGACAGGTCGGCACCCCGGCCCCGGGTCACGGGGTCATGTCGGGTCGCTGTCCCGGGTACCAGTGTCAGGTGACCACCCCGGCCCCGGGAGACGGAGTCATACCGGGTCCCTGGCCCGGGTCCCCGGGTTGCATCGGGACAAAAGCACCGGATCACTGGATCACGTGGGGTCCCGGGCCCGGGTCCCCGGGTTGCATCGGGACACCAGCGAAGGATCACCGGGTCCTGTCGGGTCCCCGGCCCGGGTCCCCTGGACAGGTCGTTAACCCGGCCCCAGGTCACCGGGTCATGTCGCGCACCCGGCCTGGTTCCCAGGTTCCGGTGACCACCCCGGCCCCAGGTCAGCGGGTCACGTGGGGACCCCGGCCCCAGGTCAGCGGGTCACGTGGGGACACCGGCCCCAGGTCACCGCGTCAGGTCGGGACCCCGAACCCAGGTCCACGAGTCCGTCGACACCACAGCCCCGGGTCACCGGGTCGTGTCGGGTACACAGCCCGGGCACTAGGGTCAGCTCGGGACCCCGGCCCCAGGTCCCCGGGTAATGTCGGGTACCCGGCCTGGTTCCCAGGTTCCGATGACCAGCCCGGCACCAAGACCCCGGGTCACGTGGGGACACTGGCCCCAGGTCAGCGGGTCACGTGTAGACACCGGCCCCAGGTCAGCGTGTCACGTGGGGACCCCGGACCCAGGTCACCTGGTCATGTCTGGTACCCAGCCTGGTTCCCAGGTTCCGATGACCACCCCGGCACCAGGACCCCGGGTCACGTGGGGACCCCGGACCCAGGTGACCGGGTCACGTGGTTACCCCGGCCCCATGTCAGCGGGTCAGGTGGGGACACCGGCCCCAGGTCAGCGGGTCACGTGGGGACACTGGCCCCAGGTAACCGGGTCACGTGGGGACCCCGGACCCAGGTCAGCAGGTCACGTGGGGACACCGGACCAGGTCACCGTGTCATACCGGGTCCCCGGACCCAGGTCACCGGGTCAGGTCGGGACCCCGGACCCAGGTCGGGTCATGTCACGTCCCATACCCGGGTCCCCGGGTTGGATTTTTACCCAGGCCCCGGGTCACAGGGTCATGTCGGGTCAACGGCCTGGGTACAAGGGTTTGGTGACCACCCCGACCCCAGGTCCCCGGGTCATGACGGGACACCGGACCAGGTCCCCGAGTCCGGTCGACACCACAGCCCCAGGTCACCGGGTCACGTCGGCACCCCGGAACCAGGTCACCGGGTCATGTCGGGACCCAGCCCGGGTCCCCGGGACGGGTTTTTACCCCAGCCGCAGATCACCGGGTCCTGTCGGGTACCCGGGTCGGGTCCCCTGGACAGGTCGGCACCCCGGCCCCGGGTCACCGGGTCAGGTAGGGTCGCTGTCCCGGGTACCAGTGTCAGGTGACCACCCCGGCCCCGGGAGACGGAGTCATACCGGGTCCCCGGCCCGGGTCCCCGGGTTGCATCGGGACAAAAGCACCGGATCACTGGATCACGTGGGGTCCCGGGCCCGGGTCCCCGGGTTGCATCGGGACACCAGCGAAGGATCACCGGGTCCTGTCGGGTCCCCGGCCCGGGTCCCCTGGACAGGTCGTTAACCCGGCCCCAGGTCACCGGGTCATGTCGCGCACCCGGCCTGGTTCCCAGGTTCCGGTGACCACTCCGGCACCAGGACCCCGGGTCACGTGGGGACCCCGGCCCCAGGTCAGCGGGTCACGTGGGGACCCCAGCCCCAGGTCAGAGGGTCACGTGGGGACACCGGCCCCAGGTCACCGCGTCAGGTCGGGACCCCGAACCCAGGTCCACGAGTCCGTCGACACCACAGCCCCGGGTCACCGGGTCGTGTCGGGTACACAGCCCGGGCACTAGGGTCAGCTCGGGACCCCGGCCCCAGGTCCCCGGGTCATGTCGGGTACCCGGCCTGGTTCCCAGGTTCCGATGACCACCCCGGCACCAAGACCCCGGGTCACGTGGGGACACTGGCCCCAAGTCAGCGGGTCACGTGGGGACCCCGGACCCAGGTCAGCGGGTCACGTGGGGACCCCGGACCCAGGTCACCTGGTCATGTCTGGTACCCAGCCTGGTTCCCAGGTTCCGATGACCACCCCGGCACCAGGACCCCGGGTCACGTGGGGACACCGGCCCCAGGTGACCGGGTCATGTGGGAACCCTGGCCCCATGTCAGCGGGTCACGTGGGGACACCGGCCCCTGGTCAGCAGGTCACGTGGGGACACCGGCCCCAGGTAACCGGGTCACGTGGGGACCCCGGACCCAGGTCACCGGGTCACGTGGGGACACCGGCCCCAGGTAACCGGGTCATACCGGGTCCCCGGACCCAGGTCACCGGGTCAGGTCGGGACCCCGGACCCAGGTCGGGTCATGTCACGTCCCATACCCGGGTCCCTGGGTTGGATTTTTACCCAGGCCCCGGGTCACAGGGTCATGTCGGGTCAACGGCCTGGGTACAAGGGTCTGGTGACCACCCCGACCCCAGGTCCCCGGGTCATGACGGGACACCGGACCAGGTCCCCGAGTCCGGTCGACACCACAGCCCCAGGTCACCGGGTCACGTCGGCACCCCGGAACCAGGTCACCGGGTCATGTCGGGACCCAGCCCGGGTCCCCGGGACGGGTTTTTACCCCAGCCGCAGATCACCGGGTCCTGTCGGGTACCCGGGTCGGGTCCCCTGGACAGGTCGGCACCCCGGCCCCGGGTCACGGGGTCATGTCGGGTCGCTGTCCCGGGTACCAGTGTCAGGTGACCACCCCGGCCCCGGGAGACGGAGTCATACCGGGTCCCCGGCCCGGGTCCCCGGGTTGCATCGGGACAAAAGCACCGGATCACTGGATCACGTGGGGTCCCGGGCCCAGGTCACCGGGTTGCATCGGGACACCAGCGAAGGATCACCGGGTCCTGTCGGGTCCCCGGCCCGGGTCCCCTGGACAGGTCGTTAACCCGGCCCCAGGTCACCGGGTCATGTAGCGCACCCGGCCTTGTTCCCAGGTTCCGGTGACCACCCCGGCACCAGGACCCTGGGTCACGTGGGGACCCCGGCCCCAGGTCAGCGGGTCACGTGGGGACACCGGCCCCAGGTCAGCGGGTCACGTGGGGACACCGGCCCCAGGTCAGCGGGTCACGTGGGGACCCCGGCCCCAGGTCACCGCGTCAGGTCGGGACCCCGAACCCAGGTCCACGAGTCCGTCGACACCACAGCCCCGGGTCACCGGGTCGTGTCGGGTACACAGCCCGGGCACCAGGGTCAGCTCGGGACCCCAGCCCCAGGTCCCCGGGTCATGTCGGGTACCCGGCCTGGTTCCCAGGTTCCGATGACCACCCCGGCACCAGGACCCCGGGTCACGTGGGGACACCGGCCCCAGGTCAGCGGGTCACGTGGGGACCCCGGACCCAGGTCTCCTGGTCATGTCTGGTACCCAGCCTGGTTCCCAGGTTCCGATGACCACCCCGGCACCAGGACCCCGGGTCACGTGGGGACACCGGCCCCAGGATCCCGGGTCACGTGGGGACACCGGCCCCAGGTAACCGGGTCATACCGGGTCCCCGGACCCAGGTCACCGGGTCAGGTCGGGACCCCGGACCCAGGTCGGGTCATGTCACGTCCCATGCCCGGGTCCCCGGGTTGGATTTTTAACCAGGCCCCGGGTCACAGGGTCATGTCGGATCAACGGCCTTGGTAAAAGGGTCTGGTGACCACCCCGACCCCAGGTCCCCGGGTCATGACGGGACACCGGACCAGGTCCCCGAGTCCGGTCGACACCACAGCCCCAGGTCACCGGGTCAGGTCGGCACCCCGGAACCAGGTCAGCGGGTCACGTGGGGACACCGGCCCCAGGTGACCGGGTCACGTGGGGACCCCGGCCCCAGGACCCCGGGTCACGTGGGGACACCGGCCCCAGGTCAGCGGGTCACGTGGGGACCCCGGACCCAGGTCAGCGGGTCACGTGGGGACACCGGCCCCAGGTAACCGGGTCATACCGGGTCCCCGGACCCAGGTCACCGGGTCAGGTCGGGACCCCGGACCCAGGTCGGGTCATGTCACGTCCCATACCCGGGTTGGATTTTTACCCAGGCCCCGGGTCACAGGGTCATGTCGGGTCAACGGCCTGGGTACAAGGGTCTGGTGACCACCCCGACCCCAGGTCCCCGGGTCATGACGGGACACCGGACCAGGTCCCCGAGTCCGGTCGACACCACAGCCCCAGGTCACCGGGTCAGGTCGGGAACCCGGCCCGGGTCCCCTGGACAGGTCGGCACCCCGGCCCCGGGTCACCGGGTCATGTCGGGTCGCTGTCCCGGGTACCAGTGTCAGGTGACCACCCCGGCCCCGGGAGACGGAGTCATACCGGGTCCCCGGCCCGGGTCCCCGGGTTGCATCGGGACAAAAGCACCGGATCACTGGATCACGTGGGGTCCCGGGCCCGGGTCCCCGGGTTGCATCGGGACACCAGCGAAGGATCACCGGGTCCTGTCGGGTCCCCGGCCCGGGTCCCCTGGACAAGTCGATAACCCGGCCCCAGGTCACCCGGTCATGTCGCGCACCCGGCCTGGTTCCCAGGTTCCGGTGACCATCCCGGGAGCAGGACCCCGGGTCACGTGGGGACCCCGGCACAAGGTCAGCGGGTCACGTGGGGTCACCGGCCCCAGGTCAGAGGGTCACGTGGGGACCCCGGACCCAGGTCACCTAGTCATGTCTGGTACCCAGCCTGGTTCCCAGGTTCCGATGACCACCCCGGCACCAGGACCCCGGGTCACGTGGGGACACCGGCCCCAGGACCCCGGGTCACGTGGGGACCCCTGCCCCAGGTCAGAGGGTCACGTGGGGTCACCGGCCCCAGGTCAGAGGGTCACGTGGGGACCCCGGACCCAGGTAACCTAGTCATGTCTGGTACCCAGCCTGGTTCCCAGGTTCCGATGACCACCCCGGCACCAGGTCAGCGGGTCACGTGGGGACACCGGCCCCAGGTGACCGGGTCACGTGGGGACCCCGGCCCCAGGTCACCGGGTCACGTGGGGACCCTGGACCCAGGTCACCTGGTCATGTCTGGTACCCAGCCTGGATCCCAGGTTCCGATGACCACCCCGGCACCAGGACCCCTTATCACGTGGGGACACAGGCCCCAGGTCAGAGGGTCACGTGGGGACCCCGGACCCAGGTCCCCTAGTCATGTCTGGTACCCAGCCTGGTTCCCAGGTTCCGATGACCACCCCGGCACCAGGACCCCGGGTCACGTGGGGACACCGGCCCCAGGTCAGCGGGTCACGTGGGGACACCGGCCCCAGGTGACCGGGTCACGTGGGGACACCGGCCCCAGGTCAGCGGGTCACGTGGGGACACCGGCCCCAGGTCACCGCGTCAGGTCGGGACCCCGAACCCAGGTCCACGAGTCCGTCGACACCACAGCCCCGGGTCACCGGGTCGTGTCGGGTACACAGCCCGGGCACCAGGGTCAGCTCGGGACCCCAGCCCCAGGTCCCCGGGTCATGTCGGGTACCCGGCCTGGTTCCCAGGTTCCGATGACCACCCCGGCACGAGGACCCCGGGTCACGTGGGGACACCGGCCCCAGGTCACCGGGTCACGTGGGGACCCCGGACCCAGGTCTCCTGGTCATGTCTGGTATCCAGCCTGGTTCCCAGGTTCCGATGACCACCCCGGCACCAGGACCCCGGGTCACGTGGGGACACCGGCCCCAGGATCCCGGGTCACGTGGGGACACCGGCCCCAGGTAACCGGGTCATACCGGGTCCCCGGACCCAGGTCACCGGGTCAGGTCGGGACCCCGGACCCAGGTCGGGTCATGTCACGTCCCATGCCCGGGTCCCCGGGTTGGATTTTTAACCAGGCCCCGGGTCACAGGGTCATGTCGGATCAACGGCCTTGGTAAAAGGGTCTGGTGACCACCCCGACCCCAGGTCCCCGGGTCATGACGGGACACCGGACCAGGTCCCCGAGTCCGGTCGACACCACAGCCCCAGGTCACCGGGTCAGGTCGGCACCCCGGAACCAGGTCAGCGGGTCACGTGGGGACACCGGCCCCAGGTGACCGGGTCACGTGGGGACCCCGGCCCCAGGTGACCGGGTCACGTGGGGACCCCGGCCCCAGGTCAGCGGGTCACGTGGGGACCCCGGACCCAGGTCAGCGGGTCACGTGGGGACACCGGCCCCAGGTAACCGGGTCATACCGGGTCCCCGGACCCAGGTCACCGGGTCAGGTCGGGACCCCGGACCCAGGTCGGGTCATGTCACGTCCCATACCCGGGTTGGATTTTTACCCAGGCCCCGGGTCACAGGGTCATGTCGGGTCAACGGCCTGGGTACAAGGGTCTGGTGACCACCCCGACCCCAGGTCCCCGGGTCATGACGGGACACCGGACCAGGTCCCCGAGTCCGGTCGACACCACAGCCCCAGGTCACCGGGTCAGGTCGGGAACCCGGCCCGGGTCCCCTGGACAGGTCGGCACCCCGGCCCCGGGTCACCGGGTCATGTCGGGTCGCTGTCCCGGGTACCAGTGTCAGGTGACCACCCCGGCCCCGGGAGACGGAGTCATACCGCGTCCCCGGCCCGGGTCCCCGGGTTGCATCGGGACAAAAGCACCGGATCACTGGATCACGTGGGGTCCCGGGCCCGGGTCCCCGGGTTGCATCGGGACACCAGCGAAGGATCACCGGGTCCTGTCGGGTCCCCGGCCCGGGTCCCCTGGACAAGTCGATAACCCGGCCCCAGGTCACCCGGTCATGTCGCGCACCCGGCCTGGTTCCCAGGTTCCGGTGACCATCCCGGGAGCAGGACCCCGGGTCACGTGGGGACCCCGGCACAAGGTCAGAGGGTCACGTGGGGTCACCGGCCCCAGGTCAGAGGGTCACGTGGGGACCCCGGACCCAGGTCACCTAGTCATGTCTGGTACCCAGCCTGGTTCCCAGGTTCCGATGACCACCCCGGCACCAGGACCCCGGGTCACGTGGGGACACCGGCCCCAGGACCCCGGGTCACGTGGGGACCCCTGCCCCAGGTCAGAGGGTCACGTGGGGTCACCGGCCCCAGGTCAGAGGGTCACGTGGGGACCCCGGACCCAGGTAACCTAGTCATGTCTGGTACCCAGCCTGGTTCCCAGGTTCCGATGACCACCCCGGCACCAGGTCAGCGGGTCACGTGGGGACACCGGCCCCAGGTGACCGGGTCACGTGGGGACCCCGGCCCCAGGTCACCGGGTCACGTGGGGACCCTGGACCCAGGTCACCTGGTCATGTCTGGTACCCAGCCTGGATCCCAGGTTCCGATGACCACCCCGGCACCAGGACCCCTTATCACGTGGGGACACAGGCCCCAGGTCAGAGGGTCACGTGGGGACCCCGGACCCAGGTCACCTAGTCATGTCTGGTACCCAGCCTGGTTCCCAGGTTCCGATGACCACCCCGGCACCAGGACCCCGGGTCACGTGGGGACACCGGCCCCAGGTCAGCGGGTCACGTGGGGACACCGGCCCCAGGTGACCGGGTCACGTGGGGACACCGGCCCCAGGTCAGCGGGTCACGTGGGGACCCCGGACCCAGGTCACCTGCTCATGTCTGGTACCCAGCCTGGTTCCCAGGTTCCGATGACCACCCCGGCAACAGGACCCCGGGTCACGTGGGGACATCGGCCCCAGGTTACCGGGTCACGTGGGGACACCGGCCCCAGGTCACCGGGTCACGTGGGGACCCCGGACCCAGGTCACCTGGTCATGTCTGGTACCCAGCCTGGTTCCCAGGTTCCGATGACCACCCCGGCACCAGGACCCCGGGTCACGTGGAGACACCGGTCACAGGTGACCGGGTCACGTGGGGACCCCGGCCCCAGGTCAGAGGGTCACGTGGGGACCCCGGCCCCAGGTCAGCGGGTCACGTGGGGACACCAGCCCCAGGTCAGCGGGTCACGTGGGGACACTGGCCCCAGGTAACCAAGGCAGATCGGGACCCAGCCCGGGTCCCCGGGACGGGTTTTTACCCCAGCCGCAGATCACCGGGTCCTGTCGGGTCCCCGGCCCGGGTCCCCTGGACAGGTCGATAACCCGGCCCCAGGTCACCCGGTCATGTCGCGCACCCGGCCTGGTTCCCAGGTTCCGGTGACCATCCCGGCACCAGGACCCCGGGTCACGTGGGGACCCCGGCCCCAGGTCAGAGGGTCACGTGGGGTCACCGGCCCCAGGTCAGAGGGTCACGTGGGGACCCCGGACCCAGGTCACCTAGTCATGTCTGGTACCCAGCCTGGTTCCCAGGTTCCGATGACCACCCTGGCACCAGGACCCCGGGTCACGTGGGGACACCGGCCCCAGGTGACCGGGTCACGTGGGGACCCCGGCCCCAGGTCAGCGGGTCACGTGGGGACACCGGCCCCAGGTAACCGGGTCACGTGGGGACCCCGGCCCCAGGTCAGCGGGTCACGTGGGGTCACCGGCCCCAGGTCAGAGGGTCACGTGGGGACCCCGGACCCAGGTCACCTAGTCATGTCTGGTACCCAGCCTGGTTCCCAGGTTCCGATGACCACCCCGGCACCAGGAGCCCGGGTCACGTGGGGACACCGGCCCCAGGTGACCGGGTCACGTGGGGACCCCGGCCCCAGGGCAGCGGGTCACGTGGGGACACCGGCCCCAGGTCACCGGGTCACGTGGGGACCCCGGACCCAGGTCACCTGCTCATGTCTGGTACCCGGCCTGGTTCCCAGGTTCCGATGAACACCCCGGCACCAGGACCCCGGGTCACGTGGGGACACCGGCCCCAGGTCAGCGGGTCACATGGGGACCCCGGACCCAGGTCACCTGGTCATGTCTGGTACCCAGCCTGGTTCCCAGGTTCCGATGACCACCCCGGCACCAGGACCCCGGGTCACGTGGGGACACCGGCCCCAGGTGACCGGGTCACGTGGGGACACCGGCCCCAGGTGACCGGGTCACGTGGGGACACCGGACCCAGGTAACCCGGTCACGTGGGGACCCCGGCCCCAGGTCAGCGGGTCACGTGGGGACACCGGCCCCAGGTAACCGGGTCAGGTCGGGACCCCGGACCCAGGTCGGGTCTTGTCACGTCCCATGCCCGGGTCCCCGGGTTGGATTTTTACCCAGGCCCCGGGTCACAGGGTCATGTCGGGTCAACGGCCTGGGTACAAGGGTCTGGTGACCACCCCGACCCCAGGTCCCCGGGTCATGACGGGACACCGGACCAGGTCCCCGAGTCCGGTCGACACCACAGCCCCAGGTCACCGGGTCAGGTCGGCACCCCGGAACCAGGTCACCGGGTCATGTCGGGACCCAGCCCGGGTCCCCGGAACAGGTTTTTACCCCAGCCGCAGATCACCGGGTCCTGTCGGGTACCCGGGTCGGGTTCCCTGGACAGGTCGGCACCCCGGCCCCGGGTCACCGGGTCATGTCGGGTCGCTGTCGGGGTACCAGTGTCAGGTGACCACCCCGGCCCTGGGAGACGGAGTCATACCGGGTCCCCGGCCCGGGTCCCCGGGTTGCATCGGGACAAAAGCACCGGATCACTGGATCACGTGGGGGCCCGGGCCCGGGGTCCCCGGGTTGCATCGGGACACCAGCGAAAGATCACCGGGTCCTGTCGGGTCCCCGGCCCGGGTCCCCTGGACAGGTCGATAACCCCGCCCAGGTCACCGGGTCATGTCGCGCACCCGGCCTGGTTCCCAGGTTCCGGTGACCACCCCGGAACCAGGACCCCGGGCCACGTGGGGACCCCGGCCCCAGGTCAGCGGGTCACGTGGGGACACCGGCCCCAGGTCACCGCGTCAGGTCGGGACCCCGAACCCAGGTCCACGAGTTCGTCGACACCACAGCCCTGGGTCACCGGGTCGTGTCGGGTACACAGCCCGGACACCAGGGTCAGCTCGGGACCCCGGCCCCAGGTCCCCGGGTCATGTCGGGTACCCGGCCTGGTTCCCAGGTTCCGATGACCACCCCGGCACCAGGACCCCGGGTCACGTGGGGACACCGGCCCCAGGTCAGCGGGTCACGTGGGGACCCCGGACCCAGGTCACCTGGTCATGTCTGGTACCCAGCCTGGTTCCCAGGTTCCGATGACCACCCCGGCACCAGGACCCCGGGTCACGTGGGGACACCGGCCCCAGGTGACCGGGTCACGTGGGGACACCGGCCCACGGTCACCGGGTCACGTGGGGACACCGGCCCCAGGTGACCGGGTCACGTGGGGACCCCGGACCCAGGTCACGTGGTCATGTCTGCTACCCAGCCTGGTTCCCAGGTTCCGATGACCACCCCGGCACCAGGACCCCGGGTCACGTGGGGACACCGGCCCCAGGTCAGCGGGTCACGTGGGGACCCCGGACCCAGGTCACCTGGTCATGTCTGGTACCCAGCCTGGTTCCCAGGTTCCGATGACCACCCCGGCACCAGGACCCCGGGTCACGTGGGGACACCGGCCCCAGGTGACCGGGTCACGTGGGGACACCGGCCCCAGGTGACCGGGTCACGTGGTGACACCGGCCCCAGGTCACC
Organism: Somateria mollissima; assembly: GCA_951411735.1. Classification (NCBI taxonomy): domain Eukaryota; kingdom Metazoa; phylum Chordata; class Aves; order Anseriformes; family Anatidae; genus Somateria; species Somateria mollissima. Next base: position 273,300 of record CATOCB010000101.1, on the reverse strand, counting down.
GGGTCATGTAGGGACCCCGGCCCCAGGTGACCGGGTCACGTGGGGACACCGGCCCCAGGTCAGAGGGTCACGTGGGGACCCCGGACCCAGGTCACCTAGTCATGTCTGGTACCCAGCATGGGTCCCAGGTTCCGATGACCACCCCGGCACCAGGACCCCGGGTCACGTGGGGACACCGGCCCCTGGTGACCGGGTCACGTGGGGACCCCGGCCCCAGGTCAGCGGGTCACGTGGGGACACCGGCCCCAGGTCAGCGGGTCACGTGGGGACCCCGGACCCAGGTCACCTGGTCATGTCTGGTACCCAGCCTGGTTCCCAGGTTCCGATGACCACCCCGGCACCAGGACCCCGGGTCACGTGGGCACAACGGCCCCAAGTAACCGGGTCATACCGGGTCCCCGGACCCAGGTCACCGGGTCAGGTCGGGACCCCGGACCCAGGTCGGGTCATGTCACGTCCCATGCCCGGGTCCCCGGGTTGGATTTTTACCCAGGCCCCGGGTCACAGGGTCATGTCGGGTCAACGGCCTGGGTACAAGGGTCTGGTGACCACCCCGACCCCAGGTCCCCGGGTCATGACGGGACACGGGACCAGGTCCCCGAGTCCGGTCGACACCACAGCCCCAGGTCACCGGGTCAGGTCGGGAACCCGGCCCGGGTCCCCTGGACAGGTCGGCACCCCGGCCCCGGGTCACCGGGTCATGTCGGGTCGCTGTCCCGGGTACCAGTGTCAGGTGACCACCCCGGCCCCGGGAGACGGAGTCATACCGGGTCCCCGGCCCGGGTCCCCGGGTTGCATCGGGACAAAAGCACCGGATCACTGGATCACGTGGGGTCCCGGGCCCGGGTCCCCGGGTTGCATCGGGACACCAGCGAAGGATCACCGGGTCCTGTCGGGTCCCCGGCCCGGGTCCCCTGGACAGGTCGTTAACCCGGCCCCAGGTCACCGGGTCATGTCGCGCACCCGGCCTGGTTCCCAGGTTCCGGTGACCACCCCGGCCCCAGGTGACCGGGTCACGTGGGGACACCGGCCCCAGGTTAGCGGGTCACGCTACCCCGGCCCCAGGTCAGAGGATCACGTGGGGACACCGGCCCCAGGTCAGCGGGTCACGTGGGGACACCGGCCCCAGGTAACCAAGGCAGGTCAGGACCCAGCCCGGGTCCCCGGGACGGGTTTTTACCCTAGCCGCAGATCACCGGGTCGTGTCGGGTCCCCGGCCCGGGTCCCCTGGACAAGTCGATAACCCGGCCCCAGGTCACCCGGTCATGTCGCGCACCCGGCCTGGTTCCCAGGTTCCGGTGACCATCCCGGGAGCAGGACCCCGGGTCACGTGGGGACCCCGGCACAAGGTCAGCGGGTCACGTGGGGTCACCGGCCCCAGGTCAGAGGGTCACGTGGGGACCCCGGACCCAGGTCACCTAGTCATGTCTGGTACCCAGCCTGGTTCCCAGGTTCCGATGACCACCCCGGCACCAGGACCCCGGGTCACGTGGGGACACCGGCCCCAGGACCCCGGGTCACGTGGGGACCCCTGGCCCAGGTCAGAGGGTCACGTGGGGTCACCGGCCCCAGGTCAGAGGGTCACGTGGGGACCCCGGACCCAGGTAACCTAGTCATGTCTGGTACCCAGCCTGGTTCCCAGGTTCCGATGACCACCCCGGCACCAGGTCAGCGGGTCACGTGGGGACACCGGCCCCAGGTGACCGGGTCACGTGGGGACCCCGGCCCCAGGTCACCGGGTCACGTGGGGACCCTGGACCCAGGTCACCTGGTCATGTCTGGTACCCAGCCTGGATCCCAGGTTCCGATGACCACCCCGGCACCAGGACCCCTTATCACGTGGGGACACAGGCCCCAGGTCAGAGGGTCACGTGGGGACCCCGGACCCAGGTCCCCTAGTCATGTCTGGTACCCAGCCTGGTTCCCAGGTTCCGATGACCACCCCGGCACCAGGACCCCGGGTCACGTGGGGACACCGGCCCCAGGTCAGCGGGTCACGTGGGGACACCGGCCCCAGGTGACCGGGTCACGTGGGGACACCGGCCCCAGGTCAGCGGGTCACGTGGGGACACCGGCCCCAGGTCACCGCGTCAGGTCGGGACCCCGAACCCAGGTCCACGAGTCCGTCGACACCACAGCCCCGGGTCACCGGGTCGTGTCGGGTACACAGCCCGGGCACCAGGGTCAGCTCGGGACCCCAGCCCCAGGTCCCCGGGTCATGTCGGGTACCCGGCCTGGTTCCCAGGTTCCGATGACCACCCCGGCACGAGGACCCCGGGTCACGTGGGGACACCGGCCCCAGGTCACCGGGTCACGTGGGGACCCCGGACCCAGGTCTCCTGGTCATGTCTGGTATCCAGCCTGGTTCCCAGGTTCCGATGACCACCCCGGCACCAGGACCCCGGGTCACGTGGGGACACCGGCCCCAGGATCCCGGGTCACGTGGGGACACCGGCCCCAGGTAACCGGGTCATACCGGGTCCCCGGACCCAGGTCACCGGGTCAGGTCGGGACCCCGGACCCAGGTCGGGTCATGTCACGTCCCATGCCCGGGTCCCCGGGTTGGATTTTTAACCAGGCCCCGGGTCACAGGGTCATGTCGGATCAACGGCCTTGGTAAAAGGGTCTGGTGACCACCCCGACCCCAGGTCCCCGGGTCATGACGGGACACCGGACCAGGTCCCCGAGTCCGGTCGACACCACAGCCCCAGGTCACCGGGTCAGGTCGGCACCCCGGAACCAGGTCAGCGGGTCACGTGGGGACACCGGCCCCAGGTGACCGGGTCACGTGGGGACCCCGGCCCCAGGTGACCGGGTCACGTGGGGACACCGGCCCCAGGTCAGCGGGTCACGTGGGGACCCCGGACCCAGGTCAGCGGGTCACGTGGGGACACCGGCCCCAGGTAACCGGGTCATACCGGGTCCCCGGACCCAGGTCACCGGGTCAGGTCGGGACCCCGGACCCAGGTCGGGTCATGTCACGTCCCATACCCGGGTTGGATTTTTTACCCAGGCCCCGGGTCACAGGGTCATGTCGGGGTCAACGGCCTGGGTACAAGGGTCTGGTGACCACCCCGACCCCAGGTCCCCGGGTCATGACGGGACACGGGACCAGGTCCCCGAGTCCGGTCGACACCACAGCCCCAGGTCACCGGGTCAGGTCGGGAACCCGGCCCGGGTCCCCTGGACAGGTCGGCACCCCGGCCCCGGGTCACCGGGTCATGTCGGGTCGCTGTCCCGGGTACCAGTGTCAGGTGACCACCCCGGCCCCGGGAGACGGAGTCATACCGCGTCCCCGGCCCGGGTCCCCGGGTTGCATCGGGACAAAAGCACCGGATCACTGGATCACGTGGGGTCCCGGGCCCGGGTCCCCGGGTTGCATCGGGACACCAGCGAAGGATCACCGGGTCCTGTCGGGTCCCCGGCCCGGGTCCCCTGGACAAGTCGATAACCCGGCCCCAGGTCACCCGGTCATGTCGCGCACCCGGCCTGGTTCCCAGGTTCCGGTGACCATCCCGGGAGCAGGACCCCGGGTCACGTGGGGACCCCGGCACAAGGTCAGAGGGTCACGTGGGGTCACCGGCCCCAGGTCAGAGGGTCACGTGGGGACCCCGGACCCAGGTCACCTAGTCATGTCTGGTACCCAGCCTGGTTCCCAGGTTCCGATGACCACCCCGGCACCAGGACCCCGGGTCACGTGGGGACACCGGCCCCAGGACCCCGGGTCACGTGGGGACCCCTGCCCCAGGTCAGAGGGTCACGTGGGGTCACCGGCCCCAGGTCAGAGGGTCACGTGGGGACCCCGGACCCAGGTAACCTAGTCATGTCTGGTACCCAGCCTGGTTCCCAGGTTCCGATGACCACCCCGGCACCAGGTCAGCGGGTCACGTGGGGACACCGGCCCCAGGTGACCGGGTCACGTGGGGACCCCGGCCCCAGGTCACCGGGTCACGTGGGGACCCTGGACCCAGGTCACCTGGTCATGTCTGGTACCCAGCCTGGATCCCAGGTTCCGATGACCACCCCGGCACCAGGACCCCTTATCACGTGGGGACACAGGCCCCAGGTCAGAGGGTCACGTGGGGACCCCGGACCCAGGTCACCTAGTCATGTCTGGTACCCAGCCTGGTTCCCAGGTTCCGATGACCACCCCGGGCACCAGGACCCCGGGTCAGGTGGGGACACCGGCCCCAGGTCAGCGTGTCACGTGGGGACCCCGGCCCCAGGTCACGGGGTCACGTGGGGACCCCGGACCCAGGTCAGCGGGTCAGGTCGGGACCCCGGACCCAGTTCGGGTCATGTCACGTCCCATGCCCGGGTCCCCGGGTTGGATTTTTACCCAGGCCCCGGGTCACAGGGTCATGTCGGGTCAACGGCCTGAGTACAAGGGTCTGGTGACCACCCCGACCCCAGGTGCCCGCGTCATGACGGGACACCGGACAAGATCCCCGAGTCCGGTCGACACCACAGCCCCAGGTCACCGGGTCACGTCGGCACCCCGGAACCAGGTCACCAGGTCATGTCGGGTACCCGGGTCGGGTCCCCTGGACAGGTCGGCACCCCGGCCCCGGGTCACGGGGTCATGTCGGGTCGCTGTCCCGGGTACCAGTGTCAGGTGACCACCCCGGCCCCGGGAGACGGAGTCATACCGGGTCCCTGGCCCGGGTCCCCGGGTTGCATCGGGACAAAAGCACCGGATCACTGGATCACGTGGGGTCCCGGGCCCGGGTCCCCGGGTTGCATCGGGACACCAGCGAAGGATCACCGGGTCCTGTCGGGTCCCCGGCCCGGGTCCCCTGGACAGGTCGTTAACCCGGCCCCAGGTCACCGGGTCATGTCGCGCACCCGGCCTGGTTCCCAGGTTCCGGTGACCACCCCGGCCCCAGGTGACCGGGTCACGTGGGGACCCCGGCCCCAGGTCAGCGGGTCACGTGGGGACACCGGCCCCAGGTCACCGCGTCAGGTCGGGACCCCGAACCCAGGTCCACGAGTCCGTCGACACCACAGCCCCGGGTCACCGGGTCGTGTCGGGTACACAGCCCGGGCACTAGGGTCAGCTCGGGACCCCGGCCCCAGGTCCCCGGGTAATGTCGGGTACCCGGCCTGGTTCCCAGGTTCCGATGACCAGCCCGGCACCAAGACCCCGGGTCACGTGGGGACACTGGCCCCAGGTCAGCGGGTCACGTGTAGACACCGGCCCCAGGTCAGCGTGTCACGTGGGGACCCCGGACCCAGGTCACCTGGTCATGTCTGGTACCCAGCCTGGTTCCCAGGTTCCGATGACCACCCCGGCACCAGGACCCCGGGTCACGTGGGGACCCCGGACCCAGGTGACCGGGTCACGTGGTTACCCCGGCCCCATGTCAGCGGGTCAGGTGGGGACACCGGCCCCAGGTCAGCGGGTCACGTGGGGACACTGGCCCCAGGTAACCGGGTCACGTGGGGACCCCGGACCCAGGTCAGCAGGTCACGTGGGGACACCGGACCAGGTCACCGTGTCATACCGGGTCCCCGGACCCAGGTCACCGGGTCAGGTCGGGACCCCGGACCCAGGTCGGGTCATGTCACGTCCCATACCCGGGTCCCCGGGTTGGATTTTTACCCAGGCCCCGGGTCACAGGGTCATGTCGGGTCAACGGCCTGGGTACAAGGGTTTGGTGACCACCCCGACCCCAGGTCCCCGGGTCATGACGGGACACCGGACCAGGTCCCCGAGTCCGGTCGACACCACAGCCCCAGGTCACCGGGTCACGTCGGCACCCCGGAACCAGGTCACCGGGTCATGTCGGGACCCAGCCCGGGTCCCCGGGACGGGTTTTTACCCCAGCCGCAGATCACCGGGTCCTGTCGGGTACCCGGGTCGGGTCCCCTGGACAGGTCGGCACCCCGGCCCCGGGTCACCGGGTCAGGTAGGGTCGCTGTCCCGGGTACCAGTGTCAGGTGACCACCCCGGCCCCGGGAGACGGAGTCATACCGGGTCCCCGGCCCGGGTCCCCGGGTTGCATCGGGACAAAAGCACCGGATCACTGGATCACGTGGGGTCCCGGGCCCGGGTCCCCGGGTTGCATCGGGACACCAGCGAAGGATCACCGGGTCCTGTCGGGTCCCCGGCCCGGGTCCCCTGGACAGGTCGTTAACCCGGCCCCAGGTCACCGGGTCATGTCGCGCACCCGGCCTGGTTCCCAGGTTCCGGTGACCACTCCGGCACCAGGACCCCGGGTCACGTGGGGACCCCGGCCCCAGGTCAGCGGGTCACGTGGGGACCCCAGCCCCAGGTCAGAGGGTCACGTGGGGACACCGGCCCCAGGTCACCGCGTCAGGTCGGGACCCCGAACCCAGGTCCACGAGTCCGTCGACACCACAGCCCCGGGTCACCGGGTCGTGTCGGGTACACAGCCCGGGCACTAGGGTCAGCTCGGGACCCCGGCCCCAGGTCCCCGGGTCATGTCGGGTACCCGGCCTGGTTCCCAGGTTCCGATGACCACCCCGGCACCAAGACCCCGGGTCACGTGGGGACACTGGCCCCAAGTCAGCGGGTCACGTGGGGACCCCGGACCCAGGTCAGCGGGTCACGTGGGGACCCCGGACCCAGGTCACCTGGTCATGTCTGGTACCCAGCCTGGTTCCCAGGTTCCGATGACCACCCCGGCACCAGGACCCCGGGTCACGTGGGGACACCGGCCCCAGGTGACCGGGTCATGTGGGAACCCTGGCCCCATGTCAGCGGGTCACGTGGGGACACCGGCCCCTGGTCAGCAGGTCACGTGGGGACACCGGCCCCAGGTAACCGGGTCACGTGGGGACCCCGGACCCAGGTCACCGGGTCACGTGGGGACACCGGCCCCAGGTAACCGGGTCATACCGGGTCCCCGGACCCAGGTCACCGGGTCAGGTCGGGACCCCGGACCCAGGTCGGGTCATGTCACGTCCCATACCCGGGTCCCTGGGTTGGATTTTTACCCAGGCCCCGGGTCACAGGGTCATGTCGGGTCAACGGCCTGGGTACAAGGGTCTGGTGACCACCCCGACCCCAGGTCCCCGGGTCATGACGGGACACCGGACCAGGTCCCCGAGTCCGGTCGACACCACAGCCCCAGGTCACCGGGTCACGTCGGCACCCCGGAACCAGGTCACCGGGTCATGTCGGGACCCAGCCCGGGTCCCCGGGACGGGTTTTTACCCCAGCCGCAGATCACCGGGTCCTGTCGGGTACCCGGGTCGGGTCCCCTGGACAGGTCGGCACCCCGGCCCCGGGTCACGGGGTCATGTCGGGTCGCTGTCCCGGGTACCAGTGTCAGGTGACCACCCCGGCCCCGGGAGACGGAGTCATACCGGGTCCCCGGCCCGGGTCCCCGGGTTGCATCGGGACAAAAGCACCGGATCACTGGATCACGTGGGGTCCCGGGCCCAGGTCACCGGGTTGCATCGGGACACCAGCGAAGGATCACCGGGTCCTGTCGGGTCCCCGGCCCGGGTCCCCTGGACAGGTCGTTAACCCGGCCCCAGGTCACCGGGTCATGTAGCGCACCCGGCCTTGTTCCCAGGTTCCGGTGACCACCCCGGCACCAGGACCCTGGGTCACGTGGGGACCCCGGCCCCAGGTCAGCGGGTCACGTGGGGACACCGGCCCCAGGTCAGCGGGTCACGTGGGGACACCGGCCCCAGGTCACCGCGTCAGGTCGGGACCCCGAACCCAGGTCCACGAGTCCGTCGACACCACAGCCCCGGGTCACCGGGTCGTGTCGGGTACACAGCCCGGGCACCAGGGTCAGCTCGGGACCCCAGCCCCAGGTCCCCGGGTCATGTCGGGTACCCGGCCTGGTTCCCAGGTTCCGATGACCACCCCGGCACCAGGACCCCGGGTCACGTGGGGACACCGGCCCCAGGTCAGCGGGTCACGTGGGGACCCCGGACCCAGGTCTCCTGGTCATGTCTGGTACCCAGCCTGGTTCCCAGGTTCCGATGACCACCCCGGCACCAGGACCCCGGGTCACGTGGGGACACCGGCCCCAGGATCCCGGGTCACGTGGGGACACCGGCCCCAGGTAACCGGGTCATACCGGGTCCCCGGACCCAGGTCACCGGGTCAGGTCGGGACCCCGGACCCAGGTCGGGTCATGTCACGTCCCATGCCCGGGTCCCCGGGTTGGATTTTTAACCAGGCCCCGGGTCACAGGGTCATGTCGGATCAACGGCCTTGGTAAAAGGGTCTGGTGACCACCCCGACCCCAGGTCCCCGGGTCATGACGGGACACCGGACCAGGTCCCCGAGTCCGGTCGACACCACAGCCCCAGGTCACCGGGTCAGGTCGGCACCCCGGAACCAGGTCAGCGGGTCACGTGGGGACACCGGCCCCAGGTGACCGGGTCACGTGGGGACCCCGGCCCCAGGACCCCGGGTCACGTGGGGACACCGGCCCCAGGTCAGCGGGTCACGTGGGGACCCCGGACCCAGGTCAGCGGGTCACGTGGGGACACCGGCCCCAGGTAACCGGGTCATACCGGGTCCCCGGACCCAGGTCACCGGGTCAGGTCGGGACCCCGGACCCAGGTCGGGTCATGTCACGTCCCATACCCGGGTTGGATTTTTACCCAGGCCCCGGGTCACAGGGTCATGTCGGGTCAACGGCCTGGGTACAAGGGTCTGGTGACCACCCCGACCCCAGGTCCCCGGGTCATGACGGGACACCGGACCAGGTCCCCGAGTCCGGTCGACACCACAGCCCCAGGTCACCGGGTCAGGTCGGGAACCCGGCCCGGGTCCCCTGGACAGGTCGGCACCCCGGCCCCGGGTCACCGGGTCATGTCGGGTCGCTGTCCCGGGTACCAGTGTCAGGTGACCACCCCGGCCCCGGGAGACGGAGTCATACCGGGTCCCCGGCCCGGGTCCCCGGGTTGCATCGGGACAAAAGCACCGGATCACTGGATCACGTGGGGTCCCGGGCCCGGGTCCCCGGGTTGCATCGGGACACCAGCGAAGGATCACCGGGTCCTGTCGGGTCCCCGGCCCGGGTCCCCTGGACAAGTCGATAACCCGGCCCCAGGTCACCCGGTCATGTCGCGCACCCGGCCTGGTTCCCAGGTTCCGGTGACCATCCCGGGAGCAGGACCCCGGGTCACGTGGGGACCCCGGCACAAGGTCAGCGGGTCACGTGGGGTCACCGGCCCCAGGTCAGAGGGTCACGTGGGGACCCCGGACCCAGGTCACCTAGTCATGTCTGGTACCCAGCCTGGTTCCCAGGTTCCGATGACCACCCCGGCACCAGGACCCCGGGTCACGTGGGGACACCGGCCCCAGGACCCCGGGTCACGTGGGGACCCCTGCCCCAGGTCAGAGGGTCACGTGGGGTCACCGGCCCCAGGTCAGAGGGTCACGTGGGGACCCCGGACCCAGGTAACCTAGTCATGTCTGGTACCCAGCCTGGTTCCCAGGTTCCGATGACCACCCCGGCACCAGGTCAGCGGGTCACGTGGGGACACCGGCCCCAGGTGACCGGGTCACGTGGGGACCCCGGCCCCAGGTCACCGGGTCACGTGGGGACCCTGGACCCAGGTCACCTGGTCATGTCTGGTACCCAGCCTGGATCCCAGGTTCCGATGACCACCCCGGCACCAGGACCCCTTATCACGTGGGGACACAGGCCCCAGGTCAGAGGGTCACGTGGGGACCCCGGACCCAGGTCCCCTAGTCATGTCTGGTACCCAGCCTGGTTCCCAGGTTCCGATGACCACCCCGGCACCAGGACCCCGGGTCACGTGGGGACACCGGCCCCAGGTCAGCGGGTCACGTGGGGACACCGGCCCCAGGTGACCGGGTCACGTGGGGACACCGGCCCCAGGTCAGCGGGTCACGTGGGGACACCGGCCCCAGGTCACCGCGTCAGGTCGGGACCCCGAACCCAGGTCCACGAGTCCGTCGACACCACAGCCCCGGGTCACCGGGTCGTGTCGGGTACACAGCCCGGGCACCAGGGTCAGCTCGGGACCCCAGCCCCAGGTCCCCGGGTCATGTCGGGTACCCGGCCTGGTTCCCAGGTTCCGATGACCACCCCGGCACGAGGACCCCGGGTCACGTGGGGACACCGGCCCCAGGTCACCGGGTCACGTGGGGACCCCGGACCCAGGTCTCCTGGTCATGTCTGGTATCCAGCCTGGTTCCCAGGTTCCGATGACCACCCCGGCACCAGGACCCCGGGTCACGTGGGGACACCGGCCCCAGGATCCCGGGTCACGTGGGGACACCGGCCCCAGGTAACCGGGTCATACCGGGTCCCCGGACCCAGGTCACCGGGTCAGGTCGGGACCCCGGACCCAGGTCGGGTCATGTCACGTCCCATGCCCGGGTCCCCGGGTTGGATTTTTAACCAGGCCCCGGGTCACAGGGTCATGTCGGATCAACGGCCTTGGTAAAAGGGTCTGGTGACCACCCCGACCCCAGGTCCCCGGGTCATGACGGGACACCGGACCAGGTCCCCGAGTCCGGTCGACACCACAGCCCCAGGTCACCGGGTCAGGTCGGCACCCCGGAACCAGGTCAGCGGGTCACGTGGGGACCCCGGACCCAGGTGACCGGGTCACGTGGGGACCCCGGCCCCAGGTGACCGGGTCACGTGGGGACCCCGGCCCCAGGTCAGCGGGTCACGTGGGGACCCCGGACCCAGGTCAGCGGGTCACGTGGGGACACCGGCCCCAGGTAACCGGGTCATACCGGGTCCCCGGACCCAGGTCACCGGGTCAGGTCGGGACCCCGGACCCAGGTCGGGTCATGTCACGTCCCATACCCGGGTTGGATTTTTACCCAGGCCCCGGGTCACAGGGTCATGTCGGGTCAACGGCCTGGGTACAAGGGTCTGGTGACCACCCCGACCCCAGGTCCCCGGGTCATGACGGGACACGGGACCAGGTCCCCGAGTCCGGTCGACACCACAGCCCCAGGTCACCGGGTCAGGTCGGGAACCCGGCCCGGGTCCCCTGGACAGGTCGGCACCCCGGCCCCGGGTCACCGGGTCATGTCGGGTCGCTGTCCCGGGTACCAGTGTCAGGTGACCACCCCGGCCCCGGGAGACGGAGTCATACCGCGTCCCCGGCCCGGGTCCCCGGGTTGCATCGGGACAAAAGCACCGGATCACTGGATCACGTGGGGTCCCGGGCCCGGGTCCCCGGGTTGCATCGGGACACCAGCGAAGGATCACCGGGTCCTGTCGGGTCCCCGGCCCGGGTCCCCTGGACAAGTCGATAACCCGGCCCCAGGTCACCCGGTCATGTCGCGCACCCGGCCTGGTTCCCAGGTTCCGGTGACCATCCCGGGAGCAGGACCCCGGGTCACGTGGGGACCCCGGCACAAGGTCAGAGGGTCACGTGGGGTCACCGGCCCCAGGTCAGAGGGTCACGTGGGGACCCCGGACCCAGGTCACCTAGTCATGTCTGGTACCCAGCCTGGTTCCCAGGTTCCGATGACCACCCCGGCACCAGGACCCCGGGTCACGTGGGGACACCGGCCCCAGGACCCCGGGTCACGTGGGGACCCCTGCCCCAGGTCAGAGGGTCACGTGGGGTCACCGGCCCCAGGTCAGAGGGTCACGTGGGGACCCCGGACCCAGGTAACCTAGTCATGTCTGGTACCCAGCCTGGTTCCCAGGTTCCGATGACCACCCCGGCACCAGGTCAGCGGGTCACGTGGGGACACCGGCCCCAGGTGACCGGGTCACGTGGGGACCCCGGCCCCAGGTCACCGGGTCACGTGGGGACCCTGGACCCAGGTCACCTGGTCATGTCTGGTACCCAGCCTGGATCCCAGGTTCCGATGACCACCCCGGCACCAGGACCCCTTATCACGTGGGGACACAGGCCCCAGGTCAGAGGGTCACGTGGGGACCCCGGACCCAGGTCACCTAGTCATGTCTGGTACCCAGCCTGGTTCCCAGGTTCCGATGACCACCCCGGCACCAGGACCCCGGGTCACGTGGGGACACCGGCCCCAGGTCAGCGGGTCACGTGGGGACACCGGCCCCAGGTGACCGGGTCACGTGGGGACACCGGCCCCAGGTCAGCGGGTCACGTGGGGACCCCGGACCCAGGTCACCTGCTCATGTCTGGTACCCAGCCTGGTTCCCAGGTTCCGATGACCACCCCGGCAACAGGACCCCGGGTCACGTGGGGACATCGGCCCCAGGTTACCGGGTCACGTGGGGACACCGGCCCTAGGTCACCGGGTCACGTGGGGACCCCGGACCCAGGTCACCTGGTCATGTCTGGTACCCAGCCTGGTTCCCAGGTTCCGATGACCACCCCGGCACCAGGACCCCGGGTCACGTGGAGACACCGGTCACAGGTGACCGGGTCACGTGGGGACCCCGGCCCCAGGTCAGAGGGTCACGTGGGGACCCCGGCCCCAGGTCAGCGGGTCACGTGGGGACACCAGCCCCAGGTCAGCGGGTCACGTGGGGACACTGGCCCCAGGTAACCAAGGCAGATCGGGACCCAGCCCGGGTCCCCGGGACGGGTTTTTACCCCAGCCGCAGATCACCGGGTCCTGTCGGGTCCCCGGCCCGGGTCCCCTGGACAGGTCGATAACCCGGCCCCAGGTCACCCGGTCATGTCGCGCACCCGGCCTGGTTCCCAGGTTCCGGTGACCATCCCGGCACCAGGACCCCGGGTCACGTGGGGACCCCGGCCCCAGGTCAGAGGGTCACGTGGGGTCACCGGCCCCAGGTCAGAGGGTCACGTGGGGACCCCGGACCCAGGTCACCTAGTCATGTCTGGTACCCAGCCTGGTTCCCAGGTTCCGATGACCACCCTGGCACCAGGACCCCGGGTCACGTGGGGACACCGGCCCCAGGTGACCGGGTCACGTGGGGACCCCGGCCCCAGGTCAGCGGGTCACGTGGGGACACCGGCCCCAGGTAACCGGGTCACGTGGGGACCCCGGCCCCAGGTCAGCGGGTCACGTGGGGTCACCGGCCCCAGGTCAGAGGGTCACGTGGGGACCCCGGACCCAGGTCACCTAGTCATGTCTGGTACCCAGCCTGGTTCCCAGGTTCCGATGACCACCCCGGCACCAGGAGCCCGGGTCACGTGGGGACACCGGCCCCAGGTGACCGGGTCACGTGGGGACCCCGGCCCCAGGGCAGCGGGTCAGGTGGGGACACCGGCCCCAGGTCACCGGGTCACGTGGGGACCCCGGACCCAGGTCACCTGCTCATGTCTGGTACCCGGCCTGGTTCCCAGGTTCCGATGAACACCCCGGCACCAGGACCCCGGGTCACGTGGGGACACCGGCCCCAGGTCAGCGGGTCACATGGGGACCCCGGACCCAGGTCACCTGGTCATGTCTGGTACCCAGCCTGGTTCCCAGGTTCCGATGACCACCCCGGCACCAGGACCCCGGGTCACGTGGGGACACCGGCCCCAGGTGACCGGGTCACGTGGGGACACCGGCCCCAGGTGACCGGGTCACGTGGGGACACCGGACCCAGGTAACCCGGTCACGTGGGGACCCCGGCCCCAGGTCAGCGGGTCACGTGGGGACACCGGCCCCAGGTCACCGGGTCAGGTCGGGACCCCGGACCCAGGTCGGGTCTTGTCACGTCCCATGCCCGGGTCCCCGGGTTGGATTTTTACCCAGGCCCCGGGTCACAGGGTCATGTCGGGTCAACGGCCTGGGTACAAGGGTCTGGTGACCACCCCGACCCCAGGTCCCCGGGTCATGACGGGACACCGGACCAGGTCCCCGAGTCCGGTCGACACCACAGCCCCAGGTCACCGGGTCAGGTCGGCACCCCGGAACCAGGTCACCGGGTCATGTCGGGACCCAGCCCGGGTCCCCGGAACAGGTTTTTACCCCAGCCGCAGATCACCGGGTCCTGTCGGGTACCCGGGTCGGGTTCCCTGGACAGGTCGGCACCCCGGCCCCGGGTCACCGGGTCATGTCGGGTCGCTGTCGGGGTACCAGTGTCAGGTGACCACCCCGGCCCTGGGAGACGGAGTCATACCGGGTCCCCGGCCCGGGTCCCCGGGTTGCATCGGGACAAAAGCACCGGATCACTGGATCACGTGGGGGCCCGGGCCCGGGTCCCCGGGTTGCATCGGGACACCAGCGAAAGATCACCGGGTCCTGTCGGGTCCCCGGCCCGGGTCCCCTGGACAGGTCGTTAACCCCGCCCAGGTCACCGGGTCATGTCGCGCACCCGGCCTGGTTCCCAGGTTCCGGTGACCACCCCGGAACCAGGACCCCGGGCCACGTGGGGACCCCGGCCCCAGGTCAGCGGGTCACGTGGGGACACCGGCCCCAGGTCACCGCGTCAGGTCGGGACCCCGAACCCAGGTCCACGAGTTCGTCGACACCACAGCCCTGGGTCACCGGGTCGTGTCGGGTACACAGCCCGGACACCAGGGTCAGCTCGGGACCCCGGCCCCAGGTCCCCGGGTCATGTCGGGTACCCGGCCTGGTTCCCAGGTTCCGATGACCACCCCGGCACCAGGACCCCGGGTCACGTGGGGACACCGGCCCCAGGTCAGCGGGTCACGTGGGGACCCCGGACCCAGGTCACCTGGTCATGTCTGGTACCCAGCCTGGTTCCCAGGTTCCGATGACCACCCCGGCACCAGGACCCCGGGTCACGTGGGGACACCGGCCCCAGGTGACCGGGTCACGTGGGGACACCGGCCCACGGTCACCGGGTCACGTGGGGACACCGGCCCCAGGTGACCGGGTCACGTGGGGACCCCGGACCCAGGTCACGTGGTCATGTCTGCTACCCAGCCTGGTTCCCAGGTTCCGATGACCACCCCGGCACCAGGACCCCGGGTCACGTGGGGACACCGGCCCCAGGTGACCGGGTCACGTGGTGACACCGGCCCCAGGTCACCGGGTCATGTAGGGACCCCGGCCCCAGGTGACCGGGTCACGTGGGGACACCGGCCCCAGGTCAGAGGGTCACGTGGGGACCCCGGACCCAGGTCACCTAGTCATGTCTGGTACCCAGCATGGGTCCCAGGTTCCGATGACCACCCCGGCACCAGGACCCCGGGTCACGTGGGGACACCGGCCCCTGGTGACCGGGTCACGTGGGGACCCCGGCCCCAGGTCAGCGGGTCACGTGGGGACACCGGCCCCAGGTCAGCGGGTCACGTGGGGACCCCGGACCCAGGTCACCTGGTCATGTCTGGTACCCAGCCTGGTTCCCAGGTTCCGATGACCACCCCGGCACCAGGACCCCGGGTCACGTGGGCACAACGGCCCCAAGTAACCGGGTCATACCGGGTCCCCGGACCCAGGTCACCGGGTCAGGTCGGGACCCCGGACCCAGGTCGGGTCATGTCACGTCCCATGCCCGGGTCCCCGGGTTGGATTTTTACCCAGGCCCCGGGTCACAGGGTCATGTCGGGTCAACGGCCTGGGTACAAGGGTCTGGTGACCACCCCGACCCCAGGTCCCCGGGTCATGACGGGACACGGGACCAGGTCCCCGAGTCCGGTCGACACCACAGCCCCAGGTCACCGGGTCAGGTCGGGAACCCGGCCCGGGTCCCCTGGACAGGTCGGCACCCCGGCCCCGGGTCACCGGGTCATGTCGGGTCGCTGTCCCGGGTACCAGTGTCAGGTGACCACCCCGGCCCCGGGAGACGGAGTCATACCGGGTCCCCGGCCCGGGTCCCCGGGTTGCATCGGGACAAAAGCACCGGATCACTGGATCACGTGGGGTCCCGGGCCCGGGTCCCCGGGTTGCATCGGGACACCAGCGAAGGATCACCGGGTCCTGTCGGGTCCCCGGCCCGGGTCCCCTGGACAGGTCGTTAACCCGGCCCCAGGTCACCGGGTCATGTCGCGCACCCGGCCTGGTTCCCAGGTTCCGGTGACCACCCCGGCCCCAGGTGACCGGGTCACGTGGGGACACCGGCCCCAGGTTAGCGGGTCACGCTACCCCGGCCCCAGGTCAGAGGATCACGTGGGGACACCGGCCCCAGGTCAGCGGGTCACGTGGGGACACCGGCCCCAGGTAACCAAGGCAGGTCAGGACCCAGCCCGGGTCCCCGGGACGGGTTTTTACCCTAGCCGCAGATCACCGGGTCGTGTCGGGTCCCCGGCCCGGGTCCCCTGGACAAGTCGATAACCCGGCCCCAGGTCACCCGGTCATGTCGCGCACCCGGCCTGGTTCCCAGGTTCCGGTGACCATCCCGGGAGCAGGACCCCGGGTCACGTGGGGACCCCGGCACAAGGTCAGCGGGTCACGTGGGGTCACCGGCCCCAGGTCAGAGGGTCACGTGGGGACCCCGGACCCAGGTCACCTAGTCATGTCTGGTACCCAGCCTGGTTCCCAGGTTCCGATGACCACCCCGGCACCAGGACCCCGGGTCACGTGGGGACACCGGCCCCAGGACCCCGGGTCACGTGGGGACCCCTGCCCCAGGTCAGAGGGTCACGTGGGGTCACCGGCCCCAGGTCAGAGGGTCACGTGGGGACCCCGGACCCAGGTAACCTAGTCATGTCTGGTACCCAGCCTGGTTCCCAGGTTCCGATGACCACCCCGGCACCAGGTCAGCGGGTCACGTGGGGACACCGGCCCCAGGTGACCGGGTCACGTGGGGACCCCGGCCCCAGGTCACCGGGTCACGTGGGGACCCTGGACCCAGGTCACCTGGTCATGTCTGGTACCCAGCCTGGATCCCAGGTTCCGATGACCACCCCGGCACCAGGACCCCTTATCACGTGGGGACACAGGCCCCAGGTCAGAGGGTCACGTGGGGACCCCGGACCCAGGTCCCCTAGTCATGTCTGGTACCCAGCCTGGTTCCCAGGTTCCGATGACCACCCCGGCACCAGGACCCCGGGTCACGTGGGGACACCGGCCCCAGGTCAGCGGGTCACGTGGGGACACCGGCCCCAGGTGACCGGGTCACGTGGGGACACCGGCCCCAGGTCAGCGGGTCACGTGGGGACACCGGCCCCAGGTCACCGCGTCAGGTCGGGACCCCGAACCCAGGTCCACGAGTCCGTCGACACCACAGCCCCGGGTCACCGGGTCGTGTCGGGTACACAGCCCGGGCACCAGGGTCAGCTCGGGACCCCAGCCCCAGGTCCCCGGGTCATGTCGGGTACCCGGCCTGGTTCCCAGGTTCCGATGACCACCCCGGCACGAGGACCCCGGGTCACGTGGGGACACCGGCCCCAGGTCACCGGGTCACGTGGGGACCCCGGACCCAGGTCTCCTGGTCATGTCTGGTATCCAGCCTGGTTCCCAGGTTCCGATGACCACCCCGGCACCAGGACCCCGGGTCACGTGGGGACACCGGCCCCAGGATCCCGGGTCACGTGGGGACACCGGCCCCAGGTAACCGGGTCATACCGGGTCCCCGGACCCAGGTCACCGGGTCAGGTCGGGACCCCGGACCCAGGTCGGGTCATGTCACGTCCCATGCCCGGGTCCCCGGGTTGGATTTTTAACCAGGCCCCGGGTCACAGGGTCATGTCGGATCAACGGCCTTGGTAAAAGGGTCTGGTGACCACCCCGACCCCAGGTCCCCGGGTCATGACGGGACACCGGACCAGGTCCCCGAGTCCGGTCGACACCACAGCCCCAGGTCACCGGGTCAGGTCGGCACCCCGGAACCAGGTCAGCGGGTCACGTGGGGACACCGGCCCCAGGTGACCGGGTCACGTGGGGACCCCGGCCCCAGGTGACCGGGTCACGTGGGGACACCGGCCCCAGGTCAGCGGGTCACGTGGGGACCCCGGACCCAGGTCAGCGGGTCACGTGGGGACACCGGCCCCAGGTAACCGGGTCATACCGGGTCCCCGGACCCAGGTCACCGGGTCAGGTCGGGACCCCGGACCCAGGTCGGGTCATGTCACGTCCCATACCCGGGTTGGATTTTTACCCAGGCCCCGGGTCACAGGGTCATGTCGGGTCAACGGCCTGGGTACAAGGGTCTGGTGACCACCCCGACCCCAGGTCCCCGGGTCATGACGGGACACCGGACCAGGTCCCCGAGTCCGGTCGACACCACAGCCCCAGGTCACCGGGTCAGGTCGGGAACCCGGCCCGGGTCCCCTGGACAGGTCGGCACCCCGGCCCCGGGTCACCGGGTCATGTCGGGTCGCTGTCCCGGGTACCAGTGTCAGGTGACCACCCCGGCCCCGGGAGACGGAGTCATACCGCGTCCCCGGCCCGGGTCCCCGGGTTGCATCGGGACAAAAGCACCGGATCACTGGATCACGTGGGGTCCCGGGCCCGGGTCCCCGGGTTGCATCGGGACACCAGCGAAGGATCACCGGGTCCTGTCGGGTCCCCGGCCCGGGTCCCCTGGACAAGTCGATAACCCGGCCCCAGGTCACCCGGTCATGTCGCGCACCCGGCCTGGTTCCCAGGTTCCGGTGACCATCCCGGGAGCAGGACCCCGGGTCACGTGGGGACCCCGGCACAAGGTCAGAGGGTCACGTGGGGTCACCGGCCCCAGGTCAGAGGGTCACGTGGGGACCCCGGACCCAGGTCACCTAGTCATGTCTGGTACCCAGCCTGGTTCCCAGGTTCCGATGACCACCCCGGCACCAGGACCCCGGGTCACGTGGGGACACCGGCCCCAGGACCCCGGGTCACGTGGGGACCCCTGCCCCAGGTCAGAGGGTCACGTGGGGTCACCGGCCCCAGGTCAGAGGGTCACGTGGGGACCCCGGACCCAGGTAACCTAGTCATGTCTGGTACCCAGCCTGGTTCCCAGGTTCCGATGACCACCCCGGCACCAGGTCAGCGGGTCACGTGGGGACACCGGCCCCAGGTGACCGGGTCACGTGGGGACCCCGGCCCCAGGTCACCGGGTCACGTGGGGACCCTGGACCCAGGTCACCTGGTCATGTCTGGTACCCAGCCTGGATCCCAGGTTCCGATGACCACCCCGGCACCAGGACCCCTTATCACGTGGGGACACAGGCCCCAGGTCAGAGGGTCACGTGGGGACCCCGGACCCAGGTCACCTAGTCATGTCTGGTACCCAGCCTGGTTCCCAGGTTCCGATGACCACCCCGGCACCAGGACCCCGGGTCACGTGGGGACACCGGCCCCAGGTCAGCGGGTCACGTGGGGACACCGGCCCCAGGTGACCGGGTCACGTGGGGACACCGGCCCCAGGTCAGCGGGTCACGTGGGGACCCCGGACCCAGGTCACCTGCTCATGTCTGGTACCCAGCCTGGTTCCCAGGTTCCGATGACCACCCCGGCAACAGGACCCCGGGTCACGTGGGGACATCGGCCCCAGGTTACCGGGTCACGTGGGGACACCGGCCCCAGGTCACCGGGTCACGTGGGGACCCCGGACCCAGGTCACCTGGTCATGTCTGGTACCCAGCCTGGTTCCCAGGTTCCGATGACCACCCCGGCACCAGGACCCCGGGTCACGTGGAGACACCGGTCACAGGTGACCGGGTCACGTGGGGACCCCGGCCCCAGGTCAGAGGGTCACGTGGGGACCCCGGCCCCAGGTCAGCGGGTCACGTGGGGACACCAGCCCCAGGTCAGCGGGTCACGTGGGGACACTGGCCCCAGGTAACCAAGGCAGATCGGGACCCAGCCCGGGTCCCCGGGACGGGTTTTTACCCCAGCCGCAGATCACCGGGTCCTGTCGGGTCCCCGGCCCGGGTCCCCTGGACAGGTCGATAACCCGGCCCCAGGTCACCCGGTCATGTCGCGCACCCGGCCTGGTTCCCAGGTTCCGGTGACCATCCCGGCACCAGGACCCCGGGTCACGTGGGGACCCCGGCCCCAGGTCAGAGGGTCACGTGGGGTCACCGGCCCCAGGTCAGAGGGTCACGTGGGGACCCCGGACCCAGGTCACCTAGTCATGTCTGGTACCCAGCCTGGTTCCCAGGTTCCGATGACCACCCTGGCACCAGGACCCCGGGTCACGTGGGGACACCGGCCCCAGGTGACCGGGTCACGTGGGGACCCCGGCCCCAGGTCAGCGGGTCACGTGGGGACACCGGCCCCAGGTAACCGGGTCACGTGGGGACCCCGGCCCCAGGTCAGCGGGTCACGTGGGGTCACCGGCCCCAGGTCAGAGGGTCACGTGGGGACCCCGGACCCAGGTCACCTAGTCATGTCTGGTACCCAGCCTGGTTCCCAGGTTCCGATGACCACCCCGGCACCAGGAGCCCGGGTCACGTGGGGACACCGGCCCCAGGTGACCGGGTCACGTGGGGACCCCGGCCCCAGGGCAGCGGGTCACGTGGGGACACCGGCCCCAGGTCACCGGGTCACGTGGGGACCCCGGACCCAGGTCACCTGCTCATGTCTGGTACCCGGCCTGGTTCCCAGGTTCCGATGAACACCCCGGCACCAGGACCCCGGGTCACGTGGGGACACCGGCCCCAGGTCAGCGGGTCACATGGGGACCCCGGACCCAGGTCACCTGGTCATGTCTGGTACCCAGCCTGGTTCCCAGGTTCCGATGACCACCCCGGCACCAGGACCCCGGGTCACGTGGGGACACCGGCCCCAGGTGACCGGGTCACGTGGGGACACCGGCCCCAGGTGACCGGGTCACGTGGGGACACCGGACCCAGGTAACCCGGTCACGTGGGGACCCCGGCCCCAGGTCAGCGGGTCACGTGGGGACACCGGCCCCAGGTAACCGGGTCAGGTCGGGACCCCGGACCCAGGTCGGGTCTTGTCACGTCCCATGCCCGGGTCCCCGGGTTGGATTTTTACCCAGGCCCCGGGTCACAGGGTCATGTCGGGTCAACGGCCTGGGTACAAGGGTCTGGTGACCACCCCGACCCCAGGTCCCCGGGTCATGACGGGACACCGGACCAGGTCCCCGAGTCCGGTCGACACCACAGCCCCAGGTCACCGGGTCAGGTCGGCACCCCGGAACCAGGTCACCGGGTCATGTCGGGACCCAGCCCGGGTCCCCGGAACAGGTTTTTACCCCAGCCGCAGATCACCGGGTCCTGTCGGGTACCCGGGTCGGGTTCCCTGGACAGGTCGGCACCCCGGCCCCGGGTCACCGGGTCATGTCGGGTCGCTGTCGGGGTACCAGTGTCAGGTGACCACCCCGGCCCTGGGAGACGGAGTCATACCGGGTCCCCGGCCCGGGTCCCCGGGTTGCATCGGGACAAAAGCACCGGATCACTGGATCACGTGGGGGCCCGGGCCCGGGTCCCCGGGTTGCATCGGGACACCAGCGAAAGATCACCGGGTCCTGTCGGGTCCCCGGCCCGGGTCCCCTGGACAGGTCGTTAACCCCGCCCAGGTCACCGGGTCATGTCGCGCACCCGGCCTGGTTCCCAGGTTCCGGTGACCACCCCGGAACCAGGACCCCGGGCCACGTGGGGACCCCGGCCCCAGGTCAGCGGGTCACGTGGGGACACCGGCCCCAGGTCACCGCGTCAGGTCGGGACCCCGAACCCAGGTCCACGAGTTCGTCGACACCACAGCCCTGGGTCACCGGGTCGTGTCGGGTACACAGCCCGGACACCAGGGTCAGCTCGGGACCCCGGCCCCAGGTCCCCGGGTCATGTCGGGTACCCGGCCTGGTTCCCAGGTTCCGATGACCACCCCGGCACCAGGACCCCGGGTCACGTGGGGACACCGGCCCCAGGTCAGCGGGTCACGTGGGGACCCCGGACCCAGGTCACCTGGTCATGTCTGGTACCCAGCCTGGTTCCCAGGTTCCGATGACCACCCCGGCACCAGGACCCCGGGTCACGTGGGGACACCGGCCCCAGGTGACCGGGTCACGTGGGGACACCGGCCCACGGTCACCGGGTCACGTGGGGACACCGGCCCCAGGTGACCGGGTCACGTGGGGACCCCGGACCCAGGTCACGTGGTCATGTCTGCTACCCAGCCTGGTTCCCAGGTTCCGATGACCACCCCGGCACCAGGACCCCGGGTCACGTGGGGACACCGGCCCCAGGTGACCGGGTCACGTGGTGACACCGGCCCCAGGTCACCGGGTCATGTAGGGACCCCGGCCCCAGGTGACCGGGTCACGTGGGGACACCGGCCCCAGGTCAGAGGGTCACGTGGGGACCCCGGACCCAGGTCACCTAGTCATGTCTGGTACCCAGCATGGGTCCCAGGTTCCGATGACCACCCCGGCACCAGGACCCCGGGTCACGTGGGGACACCGGCCCCTGGTGACCGGGTCACGTGGGGACCCCGGCCCCAGGTCAGCGGGTCACGTGGGGACACCGGCCCCAGGTCAGCGGGTCACGTGGGGACCCCGGACCCAGGTCACCTGGTCATGTCTGGTACCCAGCCTGGTTCCCAGGTTCCGATGACCACCCCGGCACCAGGACCCCGGGTCACGTGGGCACAACGGCCCCAAGTAACCGGGTCATACCGGGTCCCCGGACCCAGGTCACCGGGTCAGGTCGGGACCCCGGACCCAGGTCGGGTCATGTCACGTCCCATGCCCGGGTCCCCGGGTTGGATTTTTACCCAGGCCCCGGGTCACAGGGTCATGTCGGGTCAACGGCCTGGGTACAAGGGTCTGGTGACCACCCCGACCCCAGGTCCCCGGGTCATGACGGGACACGGGACCAGGTCCCCGAGTCCGGTCGACACCACAGCCCCAGGTCACCGGGTCAGGTCGGGAACCCGGCCCGGGTCCCCTGGACAGGTCGGCACCCCGGCCCCGGGTCACCGGGTCATGTCGGGTCGCTGTCCCGGGTACCAGTGTCAGGTGACCACCCCGGCCCCGGGAGACGGAGTCATACCGGGTCCCCGGCCCGGGTCCCCGGGTTGCATCGGGACAAAAGCACCGGATCACTGGATCACGTGGGGTCCCGGGCCCGGGTCCCCGGGTTGCATCGGGACACCAGCGAAGGATCACCGGGTCCTGTCGGGTCCCCGGCCCGGGTCCCCTGGACAGGTCGTTAACCCGGCCCCAGGTCACCGGGTCATGTCGCGCACCCGGCCTGGTTCCCAGGTTCCGGTGACCACCCCGGCCCCAGGTGACCGGGTCACGTGGGGACACCGGCCCCAGGTTAGCGGGTCACGCTACCCCGGCCCCAGGTCAGAGGATCACGTGGGGACACCGGCCCCAGGTCAGCGGGTCACGTGGGGACACCGGCCCCAGGTAACCAAGGCAGGTCAGGACCCAGCCCGGGTCCCCGGGACGGGTTTTTACCCTAGCCGCAGATCACCGGGTCGTGTCGGGTCCCCGGCCCGGGTCCCCTGGACAAGTCGATAACCCGGCCCCAGGTCACCCGGTCATGTCGCGCACCCGGCCTGGTTCCCAGGTTCCGGTGACCATCCCGGGAGCAGGACCCCGGGTCACGTGGGGACCCCGGCACAAGGTCAGCGGGTCACGTGGGGTCACCGGCCCCAGGTCAGAGGGTCACGTGGGGACCCCGGACCCAGGTCACCTAGTCATGTCTGGTACCCAGCCTGGTTCCCAGGTTCCGATGACCACCCCGGCACCAGGACCCCGGGTCACGTGGGGACACCGGCCCCAGGACCCCGGGTCACGTGGGGACCCCTGCCCCAGGTCAGAGGGTCACGTGGGGTCACCGGCCCCAGGTCAGAGGGTCACGTGGGGACCCCGGACCCAGGTAACCTAGTCATGTCTGGTACCCAGCCTGGTTCCCAGGTTCCGATGACCACCCCGGCACCAGGTCAGCGGGTCACGTGGGGACACCGGCCCCAGGTGACCGGGTCACGTGGGGACCCCGGCCCCAGGTCACCGGGTCACGTGGGGACCCTGGACCCAGGTCACCTGGTCATGTCTGGTACCCAGCCTGGATCCCAGGTTCCGATGACCACCCCGGCACCAGGACCCCTTATCACGTGGGGACACAGGCCCCAGGTCAGAGGGTCACGTGGGGACCCCGGACCCAGGTCCCCTAGTCATGTCTGGTACCCAGCCTGGTTCCCAGGTTCCGATGACCACCCCGGCACCAGGACCCCGGGTCACGTGGGGACACCGGCCCCAGGTCAGCGGGTCACGTGGGGACACCGGCCCCAGGTGACCGGGTCACGTGGGGACACCGGCCCCAGGTCACCGGGTCACGTGGGGACCCCGGACCCAGGTCACCTGGTCATGTCTGGTACCCAGCCTGGTTCCCAGGTTCCGATGACCACCCCGGCACCAGGACCCCGGGTCACGTGGAGACACCGGTCACAGGTGACCGGGTCACGTGGGGACCCCGGCCCCAGGTCAGAGGGTCACGTGGGGACCCCGGCCCCAGGTCAGCGGGTCACGTGGGGACACCAGCCCCAGGTCAGCGGGTCACGTGGGGACACTGGCCCCAGGTAACCAAGGCAGATCGGGACCCAGCCCGGGTCCCCGGGACGGGTTTTTACCCCAGCCGCAGATCACCGGGTCCTGTCGGGTCCCCGGCCCGGGTCCCCTGGACAGGTCGATAACCCGGCCCCAGGTCACCCGGTCATGTCGCGCACCCGGCCTGGTTCCCAGGTTCCGGTGACCATCCCGGCACCAGGACCCCGGGTCACGTGGGGACCCCGGCCCCAGGTCAGAGGGTCACGTGGGGTCACCGGCCCCAGGTCAGAGGGTCACGTGGGGACCCCGGACCCAGGTCACCTAGTCATGTCTGGTACCCAGCCTGGTTCCCAGGTTCCGATGACCACCCTGGCACCAGGACCCCGGGTCACGTGGGGACACCGGCCCCAGGTGACCGGGTCACGTGGGGACCCCGGCCCCAGGTCAGCGGGTCACGTGGGGACACCGGCCCCAGGTAACCGGGTCACGTGGGGACCCCGGCCCCAGGTCAGCGGGTCACGTGGGGTCACCGGCCCCAGGTCAGAGGGTCACGTGGGGACCCCGGACCCAGGTCACCTAGTCATGTCTGGTACCCAGCCTGGTTCCCAGGTTCCGATGACCACCCCGGCACCAGGACCCCGGGTCACGTGGGGACACCGGCCCCAGGTGACCGGGTCACGTGGGGACACCGGCCCCAGGTGACCGGGTCACGTGGGGACACCGGACCCAGGTAACCCGGTCACGTGGGGACCCCGGCCCCAGGTCAGCGGGTCACGTGGGGACACCGGCCCCAGGTCACCGGGTCAGGTCGGGACCCCGGACCCAGGTCGGGTCTTGTCACGTCCCATGCCCGGGTCCCCGGGTTGGATTTTTACCCAGGCCCCGGGTCACAGGGTCATGTCGGGTCAACGGCCTGGGTACAAGGGTCTGGTGACCACCCCGACCCCAGGTCCCCGGGTCATGACGGGACACCGGACCAGGTCCCCGAGTCCGGTCGACACCACAGCCCCAGGTCACCGGGTCAGGTCGGCACCCCGGAACCAGGTCACCGGGTCATGTCGGGACCCAGCCCGGGTCCCCGGAACAGGTTTTTACCCCAGCCGCAGATCACCGGGTCCTGTCGGGTACCCGGGTCGGGTTCCCTGGACAGGTCGGCACCCCGGCCCCGGGTCACCGGGTCATGTCGGGTCGCTGTCGGGGTACCAGTGTCAGGTGACCACCCCGGCCCTGGGAGACGGAGTCATACCGGGTCCCCGGCCCGGGTCCCCGGGTTGCATCGGGACAAAAGCACCGGATCACTGGATCACGTGGGGTCCCGGGCCCGGGTCCCCGGGTTGCATCGGGACACCAGCGAAAGATCACCGGGTCCTGTCGGGTCCCCGGCCCGGGTCCCCTGGACAGGTCGTTAACCCCGCCCCAGGTCACCGGGTCATGTCGCGCACCCGGCCTGGTTCCCAGGTTCCGGTGACCACCCCGGAACCAGGACACCGGGCCACGTGGGGACCCCGGCCCCAGGTCAGCGGGTCACGTGGGGACCCCGGCCCCAGGTCAGAGGGTCACGTGGGGACACCGGCCCCAGGTCACCGCGTCAGGTCGGGACCCCGAACCCAGGTCCACGAGTTCGTCGACACCACAGCCCTGGGTCACCGGGTCGTGTCGGGTACACAGCCCGGACACCAGGGTCAGCTCGGGACCCCGGCCCCAGGTCCCCGGGTCATGTCGGGTACCCGGCCTGGTTCCCAGGTTCCGATGACCACCCCGGCACCAGGACCCCGGGTCACGTGGGGACACCGGCCCCAGGTCAGCGGGTCACGTGGGGACCCCGGACCCAGGTCACCTGGTCATGTCTGGTACCCAGCCTGGTTCCCAGGTTCCGATGACCACCCCGGCACCAGGACCCCGGGTCACGTGGGGACACCGGCCCTAGGTGAACGGGTCACGTGGGGACACCGGCCCCAGGTGACCGGGTCACGTGGGGACACAGGCCCACGGTCAGCGGGTCACGTGGGGACACCGGCCCCAGGTGACCGGGTCACGTGGGGACCCCGGACCCAGGTCACGTGGTCATGTCTGCTACCCAGCCTGGTTCCCAGGTTCCGATGACCACCCCGGCACCAGGACCCCGGGTCACGTGGGGACACCGGCCCCAGGTGACCGGGTCACGTGGTGACACCGGCCCCAGGTCACCGGGTCACGTAGGGACCCCGGCCCCAGGTGACCGGGTCACGTGGGGACACCGGCCCCAGGTCAGAGGGTCACGTGGGGACCCCGGACCCAGGTCACCTAGTCATGTCTGGTACCCAGCATGGGTCCCAGGTTCCGATGACCACCCCGGCACCAGGACCCCGGGTCACGTGGGGACACCGGCCCCTGGTGACCGGGTCACGTGGGGACCCCGGCCCCAGGTCAGCGGGTCACGTGGGGACACCGGCCCCAGGTCAGCGGGTCACGTGGGGACCCCGGACCCAGGTCACCTGGTCATGTCTGGTACCCAGCCTGGTTCCCAGGTTCCGATGACCACCCCGGCACCAGGACCTCGGGTCACGTGGGCACAACGGCCCCAAGTAACCGGGTCATACCGGGTCCCCGGACCCAGGTCACCGGGTCAGGTCGGCACCCCGGAAACAGGTCACCGGGTCATGTCGGGACCCATCCCGGGTCCCCAGGACGGGTTTTTACCCCAGCCGCAGATCACCGGGTCCTGTCGGGTACCCGGGTCGGGTCCCCTGGACAGGTCGGCACCCCGGCCCCGGGTCACGGGCTCATGTCGGGTCGCTGTCCCGGGTACCAGTGTCAGGTGACCACCCCGGCCCCGGGAGACGGAGTCATACCGCGTCCCCGGCCCGGGTCCCCGGGTTGCATCGGGACAAAAGCACCGGATCACTGGATCACGTGGGGTCCCGGGCCCGGGTCCCCGGGTTAAATCGGGACACCTGCGAAGGATCACCGGGTCCTGTTGGGTCCCCGGCCTGGGTCCCCTGGACAGGTCGTTAACCCGGCCCCAGGTCACCGGGTCATGTCGCGCACCCGGCCTGGTTCCCAGGTTCCGGTGACCACCCCGGCCCCAGGTGACCGGGTCACGTGGGGACACCGGCCCCAGGTCAGCGGGTCACGTGGGGACACCGGCCCCAGGTCACCGCGTCAGGTCGGGACCCCGAAGCCAGGTCCACGAGTCCGTCGACACCACAGCCCCGGGTCACCGGGTCGTGTCGGGTAACCGGCCTGGTTCCCAGGTTCCGATGACCACCCCGGCACCAGGACCCCGGGTCACGTGGGGACACCGGCCCCAGGTGACCGGGTCACGTGGGGACCCCGGACCCAGGTCACCGGGTCACGTGGGGACCCCGGACCCAGGTCAGCGGGTCAGGTCGGGACCCCGGACCCAGGTCGGGTCATGTCACGTCCCATGCCTGGGTCCCCGGGTTGGATTTTTACCCAGGCCCCGGGTCACAGGGTCATGTCGGGTCAACGGCCTGGGTACAAGGGTCTGGTGACCACCCCGACCCCAGGTCCCCGGGTCATGACGGGACAGCGGACCAGGTCCCCGAGTCCGGTCGACACCACAGCCCCAGGTCACCGGGTCACGTCAGCACCCCGGAACCAGGTCACCGGGTCATGTCGGGACCCAGCCCGGGTCCCCGGGATGGGTTTTTACCCCAGCCGCAGATCACCGGGTCCTGTCGGGTACCCGGGTCGGGTCCCCTGGACAGGTCGGCACCCCGGCCCCGGGTCACGGGGTCATGTCGGGTCGCTGTCCCGGGTACCAGTGTCAGGTGACCACCCCGGCCCCGGGAGACGGAGTCATACCGGGTCCCCGGCCCGGGTCCCCGGGTTGCATCGGGACAAAAGCACCGGATCACTGGATCACGTGGGGTCCCGGGCCCGGGTCCCCGGGTTGCATCGGGACACCAGCGAAGGATCACCGGGTCCTGTCGGGTCCCCGGCCCGGGTCCCCTGGACAGGTCGTTAACCCGGCCCCAGGTCACCGGGTCATGTCGCGCACCCGGCCTGGTTCCCAGGTTCCGGTGACCACCCCGGCACCAGGACCCCGGGTCACGTGGAGACACCGGCCCCAGGTAACCGGGTCACGTGGGGACCCCGGCCCCAGGTCAGAGGGTCACGTGGGGACACCGGCCCCAGGTCACCGCGTCAGGTCGGGACCCCGAACCCAGGTCCACGAGTCCGTCGACACCACAGCCCCTGGTCACCGGGTCGTGTCGGGTACACAGCCCTGGCTCCAGGGTCAGCTCGGGACCCCGGCCCCAGGTCCCCGGGTCATGTCGGGTACCCGGCCTGGTTCCCAGGTTCCGATGACCACCCCGGCACCAGGACCCCGGGTCACGTGGGGACACCGGCCCCAGGTCAGCGGGTCACGTGGGGACCCCGGACCCAGGTCACCTGGTCATGTCTGGTACCCAGCCTGGTTCCCAGGTTCCGATGACCACCCCGGCACCAGGACCCCGGGTCACGTGGGGACACCGGCCCCAGGTGACCGGGTCACGTGGGGACCCCGGCCCAGGTCAGCGGGTCACGTGGGGACCCCAGCCCCAGGTAACCAAGGCAGGTCGGGACCCCAGCCCCAGGTCCCCGGGTCATGTCGGGTACCCGGCCTGGTTCCCAGGTTCCGATGACTACCCCGGCACCAGGACCCCGGGTCACGTGGGGACACCGGACCCAGGTCAGCGGGTCACGTGGGGACACTGGCCCCAGGTCACCTGGTCACGTGGGGACCCCAGCCCCAGGTGACCGGGTCGCGTGGGGACACCGGCCCCAGGTAACCGGGTCACGTGGGAACCCCGGCCCCAGGTGACCGGGTCACGTGGGGACACCGGCCCCAGGTAACCGGGTCACGTGGGGACCCCGGAGCCAGGTCAGCGGGTCACGTGGGGACACCGGCCCCAGG
Organism: Somateria mollissima; assembly: GCA_951411735.1. Taxonomy (NCBI): domain Eukaryota; kingdom Metazoa; phylum Chordata; class Aves; order Anseriformes; family Anatidae; genus Somateria; species Somateria mollissima. Next base: position 244,179 of record CATOCB010000101.1, on the reverse strand, counting down.
TAACCGGGTCATACCGGGTCCCCGGACCCAGGTCACCGGGTCAGGTCGGGACCCCGGACCCAGGTCGGGTCATGTCATGTCCCATGCCCGGGTCCCCGGGTTGGATTTTTACCCAGGCCCCAGGTCACAGGGTCATGTCGGGTCAACGGCCTGGGTACAAGGGTCTGGTGACCACCCCGACCCGAGGTCCCCGGGTCATGACGGGACACCGGACCAGGTCCCCGAGTCCGGTCGACACCACAGCCCCAGGTCACCGGGTCAGGTCGGGAACCCGGCCCGGGTCCCCTGGACAGGTCGGCACCCCGGCCCCGGGTCACCGGGTCATGTCGGGTCGCTGTCCCGGGTACCAGTGTCAGGTGACCACCCCGGCCCTGGGAGACGGAGTCATACCGGGTCCCCGGCCCGGGTCCCCGGGTTGCATCGGGACAAAAGCACCGGATCACTGGATCACGTGGGGTCCCGGGCCCGGGTCCCCGGGTTGCATCGGGACACCAGCGAAGGATCACCGGGTCCTGTCGGGTCCCCGGCCCGGGTCCCCTGGACAGGTCGTTAACCCGGCCCCAGGTCACCGGGTCATGTCGCGCACCCGGCCTGGTTCCCAGGTTCCGGTGACCACCCCGGCCCCAGGTGACCGGGTCACGTGGGGACCCCGGCCCCAGGTCAGCGGGTCACGCTACCCCGGCCCCAGGTCAGAGGATCACGTGGGGACACCGGCCCCAGGTCAGCGTGTCACGTGGGGACACCGGCCCCAGGTAACCAAGGCAGGTCAGGACCCAGGCCGGGTCCCCGGGACGGGTTTTTACCCCAGCCGCAGATCACCGGGTCGTGTCGGGTCCCCGGCCCGGGTCCCCTGGACAGGTCGATAACCCAGCCCCAGGTCACCCGGTCATGTCGCGCACCCGGCCTGGTTCCCAGGTTCCGGTGACCATCCCGGCACCAGGACCCCGGGTCACGTGGGGACCCCGGCCCCAGGTCAGAGGGTCACGTGGGGACACCGGCCCCAGGTCAGCGTGTCACGTGGGGACACCGGCCCCAGGTAACCAAGGCAGGTCGGGAACCAGCCCGGGTAACCGAGACAGGTTTTTACCCCAGCCGCAGATCACCGGGTCCTGTCGGGTCCCCGGCCCGGGTCCCCTGGACAGGTCGATAACCCGGCCCATGGTCACCCGGTCATGTCGCGCACCCGGCCTGGTTCCCAGGTTCCGGTGACCATCCCGGCACCAGGACCCCGGGTCACGTGGGGACCCCGGCCCCAGGTCAGAGGGTCACGTGGGGTCACCGGCCCCAGGTCAGAGGGTCACGTGGGGACCCTGGACCCAGGTCAGCGGGTCACGTGGGGACCCTGGACCCAGGTCACCTGGTCATGTCTCGTACCCGGCCTGGATCCCAGGTTCCGATGACCACCCGGGCACCAGGACCCCTTATCACGTGGGGACACAGGCCCCAGGTCAGCGGGTCACGTGGGGACCCCGGACCCAGGTCACCTGGTCATGTCTGGTACCCAGCCTGGTTCCCAGGTTCCGATGACCACCCCGGCACCAGGACCCCGGGTCACGTGGGGACATCGGCCCCAGGTGACCGGGTCACGTGGGGACACCGGCCCCAGGTCAGCGGGTCACGTGGGGACCCCGGCCCCAGGTCACCGGGTCATGTCTGGTACCCAGCCTGGTTCCCAGGTTCCGATGACCACCCCGGCACCAGGACCCCGGGTCACATGGGGACACCGGCCCCAGGTGACCGGGTCAGGTGGGGACCCCGGCCCCAGGTCAGCGGGTCACGTGGGGACACCGGCCCCATGTAACCGGGTCACGTGGGGACCCCGGCCCCAGGTCAGCGGGTCACGTGGGGACGCCGGACCCAGGTCACCTGGTCATGTCTGGTACCCAGCCTGGTTCCCAGGTTCCGATGACCACCCCGGCAGCAGGACCCTGGGTCACGTGGGGACACCGGCCCCAGGTGACCGGGTCACGTGGGGACCCCGGCCCCAGGTCAGCGGGTCACGTGGGGACACCGGCCCCAGGTCAGCGGGTCACGTGGGGACCCCGGCCCCAGGTAACCAAGGCAGGTCGGGACCCCAGCCCCAGGTCCCCGGGTCATGTCGGGTACCCGGCCTGGTTCCCAGGTTCCGATGACCACCCCGGCACCAGGACCCTGGGTCACGTGGGGACACCGGCCCCAGGTGACCGGGTCACGTGGGGACCCCGGACCCAGGTCAGCGGGTCACGTGGGGACACCGGCCCCAGGTCAGCGGGTCACGTGGGGACACCGGCCCCAGGTGACCGGGTCACGTGGGGACCCCGGACCCAGGTCAGCGGGTCACGTGGGGACACCGGCCCCAGGTAACCGGGTCATACCGGGTCCCCGGACCCAGGTCACCGGGTCAGGTCGGGACCCCGGACCCAGGTCGGGTCATGTCACGTCCCATGCCCGGGTCCCCGGGTTGGATTTTTACCCAGGCCCCGGGTCACAGGGTCATGTCGGGTCAACGGCCTGGGTACAAGGGTCTGGTGACCACCCCGACCCCAGGTCCCCGGGCCATGACGGGACACCGGACCAGGTCCCCGAGTCCGGTCGACACCACAGCCCCAGGTCACCGGGTCACGTCGGCACCCCGGAACCAGGTCACCGGGTCATGTCGGGACCCAGCCCGGGTCCCCGGGACGGGCTTTTACCCCAGCCGCAGATCACCGGGTCCTGTCGGGTACCCGGGTCGGGTCCCCTGGACAGGTCGGCACCCCGGCCCCGGGTCACGGGATCATGTCGGGTCGCTGTCCCGGGTACCAGTGTCAGGTGACCACCCCGGCCCTGGGAGACGGAGTCATACCGGGTCCCCGGCCCGGGTCCCCGGGTTGCATCGGGACAAAAGCACCGGATCACTGGATCACGTGGGGGCCCGGGCCCGGGTCCCCGGGTTGCATCGGGACACCAGCAAAGGATCACCGGGTCCTGTTGGGTCCCCGGCCCGGGTCCCCTGGACAGGTCGTTAACCCGGCCCCAGGTCACCGGGTCATGTCGCGCACCCGGCCTGGTTCCCAGGTTCCGGTGACCACCCCGGCACCAGGACGCCGGGTCACGTGGGGACACCGGCCCCAGGTCAGCGGGTCACGTGGGGACCCCGGCCCCAGGTCAGAGGGTCACGTGGGGACACCGGCCCCAGGTCACCGCGTCAGGTTGGGACCCCAAACCCAGGTCCACGAGTCCGTCGACACCACAGCCCCGGGTCACCGGGTCGTGTCGCGTACACAGCCCGGACACTAGGGTCAGCTCGGGACCCCGGCCCCAGGTCCCCGGGTCATGTCGGGTACCCGGCCTGGTTCCCAGGTTCCGATGACCACCCCGGCACCAGGACCCCGGGTCACGTGGGGACACCGGCCCCAGGTCACCTGGTCATGTCTGGTACCCAGCCTGGTTCCCAGGTTCCGATGACCACCCCGGCACCAGGACCCCGGGTCACGTGGGGACACCGGCCCCAGGTCAGCGGGTCACGTGGGGACCCCGGACCCAGGTCACCGGGTCACGTGGGGACCCCGGACCCAGGTCAGCGGGTCAGGTTGGGACCCCGGACCCAGTTCGGGTCATGTCACGTCCCATGCCCGGGTCCCCGGGTTGGATTTTTACCCAGGCCCCGGGTCACAGGGTCATGTCGGGTCAACGGCCTGGGTACAAGGGTCTGGTGACCACCCCGACCCCAGGTCCCCGGGTCCTGTCGAGTCCCCGGCCCGTGTCCCCTGGACAGGTCGTTAACCCCGCCCCAGGTCACCGGGTCATGTCGCGCACCCGGCCTGGTTCCCAGGTTCCGGTGACCACCCCGGCACCAGGACCCCGGGTCACGTGGGGACCCCGGCCCCAGCTCAGAGGGTCACGTGGGGTCACCGGCCCCAGGTCAGAGGGTCACGTGGTGACCCCGGACCCAGGTCACCTAGTCATGTCTGGTGCCCAGCTTGGTTCCCAGGTTCCGATGACCACCCCGGCACCAGGACCCCGGGTCACGTGGGGACCCCGGACCCAGGTCACCTGGTCATGTGTTGTACCCAGCCTGGTTCCCAGGTTCCGATGACCACCCCGGCACCAGGACCCCGGGTCATGTCGGGACCCCGGCCCCAGGTGACCGGGTCACGTGGGGACTCCGGCCCCAGGTCAGAGGGTCACGTGGGGACACCGGCCCCAGGTCACCGCGTCAGGTCGGGACCCCGAACCCAGGTCCACGAGTCCGTCGACACCACAGCCCCGGGTCACCGGGTCGTGTCGGGTACACAGCCCGGGCACCAGGGTCAGCTCGGGACCCCGGCCCCAGGTCCCCGGGTCATGTCGGGTACCCGGCCTGGTTCCCAGGTTCCGATGACCACCCCGGCACCAGGACCCCGGGTCACGTGGGGACACCGGCCCCAGGTCAGCGGGTCACGTGGGGACCCCGGACCCAGGTCACGTGGTCATGTCTGGTACCCAGCCTGGTTCCCAGGTTCCGATGACCACCCCGGCACCAGGACCCCGTATCACGTGGGGACACAGGCCCTAGGTCAGAGGGTCACGTGGGGACCCCGGACCCAGGTCACCTAGTCATGTCTGGTACCCAGCCTGGTTCCCAGGTTCCGATGACCACCCCAGCACCAGGACCCCGGGTCACGTGGGGACACCGGCCCCAGGTGACCGGGTAACGTGGGGACACCGGCCCCAGGTAACCGGGTCACGTGGGGACCCCGGACCCAGGTCACCTAGTCATGTCTGGTACCCAGCCTGGTTCCCAGGTTCCGATGACCACCCCAGCACCAGGACCCCGGGTCACGTGGGGACACCGGCCCCAGGTCAGCGGGTCACGTGGGGACCCCGGCCCCAGGTAACCAAGGCAGGTCGGGACCCCAGCCCCATGTCCCCGGGTCATGTCGGGTACCCGGCCTGGTTCCCAGGTTCCGATGACCACCCCGGCACCAGGACCCCGGGTCACGTGGGGACACCAGCCCCAGGTCACCGGGTCACGTGGGGACCCCGGACCCAGGTCACCTGGTCATGTCTGGAACCCAGCCTGGTTCCCAGGTTCCGATGACCACCCCGGCACCAGGACCCCGGGTCACGTGGGGACCCCGGCCCCAGCTCAGAGGGTCACGTGGGGTCACCGGCCCCAGGTCAGAGGGTCACGTGGGGACCCCGGACCCAGGTCACCTAGTCATGTCTGGTGCCCAGCCTGGTTCCCAGGTTCCGATGACCACCCCGGCACCAGGACCCCGGGTCACGTGGGGACCCCGGACCCAGGTCACCTGGTCATGTGTTGTACCCAGCCTGGTTCCCAGGTTCCGATGACCACCCCGGCACCAGGACCCCGGGTCATGTCGGGACCCCGGCCCCAGGTGACCGGGTCACGTGGGGACTCCGGCCCCAGGTCAGAGGGTCACGTGGGGACACCGGCCCCAGGTCACCGTGTCAGGTCAGGACCCCGAACCCAGGTCCACGAGTCCGTCGACACCACAGCCCCGGGTCACCGGGTCGTGTCGGGTACACAGCCCGGGCACCAGGGTCAGCTCGGGACCCCGGCCCCAGGTCCCCGGGTCATGTCGGGTACCCGGCCTGGTTCCCAGGTTCCGATGACCACCCCGGCACCAGGACCCCGGGTCACGTGGTGACACCGGCCCCAGGTCAGCGGGTCACGTGGGGACCCCGGACCCAGGTCACGTGGTCATGTCTGGTACCCAGCCTGGTTCCCAGGTTCCGATGACCACCCCGGCACCAGGACCCCGTATCACGTGGGGACACAGGCCCTAGGTCAGAGGGTCACGTGGGGACCCCGGACCCAGGTCACCTAGTCATGTCTGGTACCCAGCCTGGTTCCCAGGTTCCGATGACCACCCCAGCACCAGGACCCCGGGTCACGTGGGGACACCGGCCCCAGGTCAGCGGGTCACGTGGGGACACCGGCCCCAGGTAACCGGGTCACGTGGGGACACCGGACCCAGGTCAGCGGGTCACGTGGGGACACTGGCCCCAGGTAACCGGGTCATAACGTGTCCCCGGACCCAGGTCACCGGGTCAGGTCGGGACCCCGGACCCAGGTCGGGTCATGTCATGTCCCATGCCCGGGTCCCCGGGTTGGATTTTTACCCAGGCCCCGGGTCACAGGGTCATGTCGGGTCAACGGCCTGGGTACAAGGGTCTGGTGACCACCCCGACCCCAGGTCCCCGGGTCATGACGGGACACCGGACCAGGTCCCCGAGTCCGGTCGACACCACAGCCCCAGGTCACCGGGTCAGGTCGGGAACCCGGCCCGGGTCCCCTGGACAGGTCGGCACCCCGGCCCCAGGTCACCGGGTCACGTGGGGACCCCGGCCCCAGGTCAGCGGGTCACGTGGGGACACCGGCCCCAGGTCACCGCGTCAGGTCGGGACCCCGAACCCAGGTGCATGAGTCCGTCGACACCACAGCCCCGGGTCACCGGGTCGTGTCGGGTACCCGGCCTGGTTCCCAGGTTCCGATGAACACACCGGCACCAGGACCCCGGGTCACGTGGGGACACAGGCCCCAGGTCAGCGGATCACGCGGGGACCCCGGACCAAGGTCACCTGGTCATGTCTGGTACCCGGCCTGGTTCCCAGGTTCCGATGACCACCCCGTCACCAGGACCCCGGGTCATGTGGGGACCCCGGCCCCACGTGACCGGGTCACGTGGGGACTCCGGCCCCAGGTCAGAGGGTCACGTGGGGACACCGGCCCCAGGTCACCGCGTCAGGTCTGGACCCCGAACCCAGGTCCACGAGTCTGTCGACACCAGAGCCCCGGGTCACCGGGTCGTGTCGGGTACACAGCCCGGGAACCAGGGTCAGCTCGGGACCCCGGCCCCAGGTCCCCGGGTCATGTCGGGTACCCGGCCTGGTTCCCAGGTTCCGATGACCACCCCGGCACCAGGACCCCGGGTCACGTGGGGACACCGGCCCCAGGTCAGTGGGTCACGTGGGGACCCTGGCCCCAGGTCACCGGGTCACGTGGGGACCCCGGACCCAGGTCAGCGGGTCACGAGGGGACACCGGCTCCAGGTAACCAAGGCAGGTCGGGAGCAAGCCCGGGTCCCCGGGACGGGTTTTTACCCCAGCCGCAGATCACCGGGTCCTGTCGGGTCCCCGGCCCGGGTCCCCTGGACAGGTCGATAACCCGGCCCCAGGTCACCCGGTCATGTCGCGCACCGGCCTGGTTCCCAGGTTCCGGTGACCATCCCGGCACCAGGACCCCGGGTCACGTGGGGACCCCGGCCCGAGGTCAGCGGGTCACGTGGGGACCCCGTCCCCAGGTCAGAGGGTCACGTGGGGACCCCGGACCCAGGTCACCTAGTCATGTCTGGTACCCAGCCTGGTTCCCAGGTTCCGATGACCACCCCGGCAGCAGGACCCCGGGTCACGTGGGGACCCCGGACCCAGGTCACCTGGTCATGTGTGGTACCCAGCCTGGTTCCCAGGTTCCGATGACCACCCCGGCACCCGGACCCCGGGTCACGTGGGGACACCGGCCCCAGTAACTGGGTCACGTGGGGACCCCGGACCCAGGTCACCTGGTCATGTCTGGTACCCAGCCTGGTTCCAAGGTTCCGATGACCACCCAGGCACCAGGACACCGGGTCACGTGGGGACACCGGCCCCAGGTGACCGGGTCACGTGGGGACACCGGCCCCAGGTCACCGGGTCACGTGGGGACACCGGCGCCAGGTAACCGGGTCACGTGGGGACCCCGACCCCAGGTCACTGCGTCAGGTCGGGACCCCGAACCCAGGTGCATGAGTCCGTTGACACCACAGCCCCGGGTCACCGGGTCGTGTCGGGTACCCGGCCTGGTTCCCAGGTTCCGATGACCACCCCGGCACCAGGACCCCGGGTCAGGTGGGGACACAGGCCCCAGGTCAGCGGGTCATGCGGGGACCCCGGACCAAGGTCACCTGGTCATGTCTGGTACCCAGCTTGGTTCCCAGGTTCCGATGACCACCCTGGCACCAGGACCCCGGGTCACGTGGGGACACCGGCCCCAGGTCAGCGGGTCACGTGCGGACAACGGCCCCAGGTAACCGGGTCATACCGGGTCCCTGGACCCAGGTCACCGGGTCAGGTCGGGACCCCGGACCCAGGTCGTTTCATGTCACGTCCCATGCCTGGGTCCCCGGGTTGGATTTTTACCCAGGCCCCGGGTCACAGGGTCATGTCGGGTCAACGGCCTGGGTACAAGGGTCTGGTGACCACCCCGACCCCAGGTCCCCGGGTCATGACGGGACACCGGACCAGGTCCCCGAGTCCGGTCGACACCACAGCCCCAGGTCACCGGGTCACGTCGGCACCCTGGAACCAGGTCACCGGGTCATGTCGGGACCCAGCCCGGGTCCCCGGGACGGGTTTTTACCCCAGCCGCAGATCACCGGGTCCTGTCGGGTACCCGGGTCGGGTCCCCTGGACAGGTCGGCACCCCGGCCCCGGGTCACGGGGTCATGTCGGGTCGCTGTCCCGGGTACCAGTGTCAGGTGACCACCCCGGCCCCGGGAGACGGAGTCATACCGGGTCCCCGGCCCGGGTCCCCGGGTTGCATCGGGACAAAAGCACCGGATCACTGGATCACGTGGGGGCCCGGGCCCGGGTCCCCGGGTTGCATCGGGACACCAGCGAAGGACCACCGGGTCCTGTCGGGTCCCCGGCCTGGGTCCCCTGGACAGGTCGTTAACCCGGCCCCAGGTCACCGGGTCATATCGTGCACCCGGCCTGGTTCCCAGGTTCCGGTGACCACCCCGGCACCAGGACCCCGGGTCATGTGGGGACCCCGGCCCCAGGTGACCGGGTCACGTGGGGACCCCGGCCCCAGGTCAGAGGGTCACGTGGGGTCACCGGCCCCAGGTCACCGCGTCAGGTCGGGACCCCGAACCCAGGTCCACGAGTCCGTCGATACCACAGCCCCGGGTCACCGGGTCGTGTCGGGTACACAACCCGGGCACCAGGGTCAGCTCGGGACCCCGGCCCCAGGTCCCCGGGTCATGTCGGGTACCCGGCCTGGTTCCCAGGTTCCGATGACCACCCCGGCACCAGGACCCCGGGTCACGTGGGGACCCCGGCCCCAGCTCAGCGGGTCACGTGGGGACCCCGGACCCAGGTCACGTGGTCATGTCGGGTACCCGGCCTGGTTCCCAGGTTCCGATGACCACCCCGGCACCAGGACCCCGGGTCACGTGGGGACACCGGCCCCAGGTCACCTGGTCATGTCTGGTACCCAGCCTGGTTCCCAGGTTCCGATGACCACCCCGGCACCAGGACCCCGGGTCACGTGGGGACACCGGCCCCAGGTCAGCGGGTCACGTGGGGACCCCGGACCCAGGTCACCGGGTCACGTGGGGACCCCGGACCCAGGTCAGCGGGTCAGGTTGGGACCCCGGACCCAGTTCGGGTCATGTCACGTCCCATGCCCGGGTCCCCGGGTTGGATTTTTACCCAGGCCCCGGGTCACAGGGTCATGTCGGGTCAACGGCCTGGGTACAAGGGTCTGGTGACCACCCCGACCCCAGGTCCCCGGGTCCTGTCGAGTCCCCGGCCCGTGTCCCCTGGACAGGTCGTTAACCCCGCCCCAGGTCACCGGGTCATGTCGCGCACCCGGCCTGGTTCCCAGGTTCCGGTGACCACCCCGGCACCAGGACCCCGGGTCACGTGGGGACCCCGGCCCCAGCTCAGAGGGTCACGTGGGGTCACCGGCCCCAGGTCAGAGGGTCACGTGGTGACCCCGGACCCAGGTCACCTAGTCATGTCTGGTGCCCAGCCTGGTTCCCAGGTTCCGATGACCACCCCGGCACCAGGACCCCGGGTCACGTGGGGACCCCGGACCCAGGTCACCTGGTCATGTGTTGTACCCAGCCTGGTTCCCAGGTTCCGATGACCACCCCGGCACCAGGACCCCGGGTCATGTCGGGACCCCGGCCCCAGGTGACCGGGTCACGTGGGGACTCCGGCCCCAGGTCAGAGGGTCACGTGGGGACACCGGCCCCAGGTCACCGCGTCAGGTCGGGACCCCGAACCCAGGTCCACGAGTCCGTCGACACCACAGCCCCGGGTCACCGGGTCGTGTCGGGTACACAGCCCGGGCACCAGGGTCAGCTCGGGACCCCGGCCCCAGGTCCCCGGGTCATGTCGGGTACCCGGCCTGGTTCCCAGGTTCCGATGACCACCCCGGCACCAGGACCCCGGGTCACGTGGTGACACCGGCCCCAGGTCAGCGGGTCACGTGGGGACCCCGGACCCAGGTCACGTGGTCATGTCTGGTACCCAGCCTGGTTCCCAGGTTCCGATGACCACCCCGGCACCAGGACCCCGTATCACGTGGGGACACAGGCCCTAGGTCAGAGGGTCACGTGGGGACCCCGGACCCAGGTCACCTAGTCATGTCTGGTACCCAGCCTGGTTCCCAGGTTCCGATGACCACCCCAGCACCAGGACCCCGGGTCACGTGGGGACACTGGCCCCAGGTGACCGGGTAACGTGGGGACACCGGCCCCAGGTAACCGGGTCACGTGGGGACCCCGGACCCAGGTCACCTAGTCATGTCTGGTACCCAGCCTGGTTCCCAGGTTCCGATGACCACCCCAGCACCAGGACCCCGGGTCACGTGGGGACACCGGCCCCAGGTCAGCGGGTCACGTGGGGACCCCGGCCCCAGGTAACCAAGGCAGGTCGGGACCCCAGCCCCATGTCCCCGGGTCATGTCGGGTACCCGGCCTGGTTCCCAGGTTCCGATGACCACCCCGGCACCAGGACCCCGGGTCACGTGGGGACACCAGCCCCAGGTCACCGGGTCACGTGGGGACCCCGGACCCAGGTCACCTGGTCATGTCTGGAACCCAGCCTGGTTCCCAGGTTCCGATGACCACCCCGGCACCAGGACCCCGGGTCACGTGGGGACCCCGGCCCCAGCTCAGAGGGTCACGTGGGGTCACCGGCCCCAGGTCAGAGGGTCACGTGGGGACCCCGGACCCAGGTCACCTAGTCATGTCTGGTGCCCAGCCTGGTTCCCAGGTTCCGATGACCACCCCGGCACCAGGACCCCGGGTCACGTGGGGACCCCGGACCCAGGTCACCTGGTCATGTGTTGTACCCAGCCTGGTTCCCAGGTTCCGATGACCACCCCGGCACCAGGACCCCGGGTCATGTCGGGACCCCGGCCCCAGGTGACCGGGTCACGTGGGGACTCCGGCCCCAGGTCAGAGGGTCACGTGGGGACACCGGCCCCAGGTCACCGTGTCAGGTCAGGACCCCGAACCCAGGTCCACGAGTCCGTCGACACCACAGCCCCGGGTCACCGGGTCGTGTCGGGTACACAGCCCGGGCACCAGGGTCAGCTCGGGACCCCGGCCCCAGGTCCCCGGGTCATGTCGGGTACCCGGCCTGGTTCCCAGGTTCCGATGACCACCCCGGCACCAGGACCCCGGGTCACGTGGTGACACCGGCCCCAGGTCAGCGGGTCACGTGGGGACCCCGGACCCAGGTCACGTGGTCATGTCTGGTACCCAGCCTGGTTCCCAGGTTCCGATGACCACCCCGGCACCAGGACCCCGTATCACGTGGGGACACAGGCCCTAGGTCAGAGGGTCACGTGGGGACCCCGGACCCAGGTCACCTAGTCATGTCTGGTACCCAGCCTGGTTCCCAGGTTCCGATGACCACCCCAGCACCAGGACCCCGGGTCACGTGGGGACACCGGCCCCAGGTCAGCGGGTCACGTGGGGACACCGGCCCCAGGTAACCGGGTCACGTGGGGACACCGGACCCAGGTCAGCGGGTCACGTGGGGACACTGGCCCCAGGTAACCGGGTCATAACGTGTCCCCGGACCCAGGTCACCGGGTCAGGTCGGGACCCCGGACCCAGGTCGGGTCATGTCATGTCCCATGCCCGGGTCCCCGGGTTGGATTTTTACCCAGGCCCCGGGTCACAGGGTCATGTCGGGTCAACGGCCTGGGTACAAGGGTCTGGTGACCACCCCGACCCCAGGTCCCCGGGTCATGACGGGACACCGGACCAGGTCCCCGAGTCCGGTCGACACCACAGCCCCAGGTCACCGGGTCAGGTCGGGAACCCGGCCCGGGTCCCCTGGACAGGTCGGCACCCCGGCCCCAGGTCACCGGGTCACGTGGGGACCCCGGCCCCAGGTCAGCGGGTCACGTGGGGACACCGGCCCCAGGTAACCAAGGCAGGTCGGGACCCAGCCCGGGTCCCCGGGACGGGTTTTTACCCCAGCCGCAGATCACCGGGTTCTGTCGGGTCCCCGGCCCAGGTCCCCTGGACAGGTCGTTAACCCGGCCCCAGGTCACCTAGTCATGTCGCGCAACCGGCCTGGTTCCCAGGTTCCGGTGACCATCCCGGCACCAGGACCCCGGGTCACGTGGGGACCCCGGCCCCAGGTCAGATGGTCACGTGGGGTCACCGGCCCCAGGTCAGAGGGTCACGTGGGGACCCCGGACCCAGGTCACCTAGTCATGTCTGGTACCCAGCCTGGTTCCCAGGTTCCGATGACCACCCCGGCACCAGGACCCCGGGTCACGTGGGGACACCGGCCCCAGGTGACCGGGTCACGTGGGGACACCGGCCCCAGGTCAGCGGGTCACGTGGGGACCCCGGAACCAGTTCACCTGGTCAAGTCTGGTACCCAGCCTGGTTCCCAGGTTCCGATGACCACCCCGGCACCAGGACCCCGGGTCATGTGGGGACCCCGGCCCCAGGTGACCGGGTCACGTGGGGACTCCGGCCCCAGGTCAGAGGGTCACGTGGGGACACCGGCCCCAGGTCACCGCGTCAGGTCGGGACCCCGAACCCAGGTCCACGAGTCCGTCGACACCACAGCCCCGGGTCACCGGGTCGTGTCGGGTACACAGCCCGGGAACCAGGGTCAGCTCGGGACCCCGGCCCCAGGTCCCCGGGTCATGTCGGGTACCCGGCCTGGTTCCCAGGTTCCGATGACCACCCCGGCACCAGGACCCCGGGTCACGTGGTGACACCGGCCCCAGGTCAGCGGGTCACGTGGGGACCCCGGACCTAGGTCACGTGGTCATGTCTGGTACCCAGCCTGGTTCCCAGGTTCCGATGACCACCCCGGCACCAGGACCCCGTATCACGTGGGGACACAGGCCCTAGGTCAGAGGGTCACGTGGGGACCCCGGACCCAGGTCACCTAGTCATGTCTGGTACCCAGCCTGGTTCCCAGGTTCCGATGACCACCCCGGCACCAGGACCCCGGGTCACGTGGGGACCCCGGCCCCAGGTGACCGGGTCACATGGGGACACCGGCCCCAGGTCACCGGGTCACGTGGGGACCCCGGAACCAGTTCACCTGGTCATGTCTGGTACCCAGCCTGGTTCACAGGTTCCGATGACCACCCCAGCACCAGGACCCCGGGTCACGTGGGGACACCGGCCCCAGGTGACCGGGTCACGTGGGGACACCGGCCCCAGGTCACCGGGTCACGTGGGGACCCCGGACCCAGGTCACCTAGTCATGTCTGGTACCCAGCCTGGTTCCCAGGTTCCGATGACCACTCCGGCACCAGGACCCCGGGTCACGTGGGGACACCGGCCCCATGTGACCGGGTCACGTGGGGACTCCGGCCCCAGGTCAACGGGTCACGTGGGGTCACCGGCCCCAGGTGACCGGGTCACGTGGGGACACCGGCCCCAGGTAACCAAGGCAGGTCGGGACCCCAGCCCCAGGTCCCCGGTTCATGTCGGGTACCCGGCCTGGTTCCCAGGTTCCGATGACCACCCCGGCACCAGGACCCCGGGTCACGTGGGGACACCGGCCCCAGGTCAGCGGGTCACGTGGGGACACCGGCCCCAGGTAACCGGGTCATACCGGGTCCCCGGACCCAGGTCACCGGGTCAGGTCGGGACCCCGGACCCAGGTCGGGTCATGTCACTTCCCATGCCCGGGTCCCCGGGTTGGATTTTTACCCAGGCCCCGGGTCACAGGGTCATGTCGGGTCAACGGCCTGGGTACAAGGGTCTGGTGACCACCCCGACCCCAGGTCCCCGGGTCATGACGGGACACCGGACCAGGTCCCCGTGTCCGGTCGACACCACAGCCCCAGGTCACCGGGTCACGTCGGCACCCCGGAACCAGGTCACCGGGTCATGTCGGGACCCAGCCCGGGTCCCCGGGACGGGTTTTTACCCCAGCCGCAGATCACCGGGTCCTGTCGGGTACCCGGGTCGGGTCCCCTGGACAGGTCGGCACCCCGGCCCCGGGTCACGGGGTCATGTCGGGTCGCTGTCCCGGGTACCAGTGTCAGGTGACCACCCCGGCCCCGGGAGACGGAGTCATACCGGGTCCCCGGCCCGGGTCCCCGGGTTGCATCGGGACAAAAGCACCGGATCACTGGATCACGTGGGGGCCCGGGCCCGGGTCCCCGGGTTGCATCGGGACACCAGCGAAGGATCACCGGGTCCTGTCGGGTCCCCGGCCCGGGTCCCCTGGACAGGTCGTTAACCCGGCCCCAGGTCACCGGGTCATGTCGCGCACCCGGCCTGGTTCCCAGGTTCCGGTGACCACCCCGGCACCAGGTGACCGGGTCACGTGGGGACCCCGACCCCAGGTCACCGCGTCAGGTCGGGACCCCGAACCCAGGTGCATGAGTCCGTCGACACCACAGCCCCGGGTCACCGGGTCGTGTCGGGTACCCGGCCTGGTTCCCAGGTTCCGATGAACACACCGGCACCAGGACCCCGGGTCACGTGGGGACACAGGCCCCAGGTCAGCGGATCACGCGGGGACCCCGGACCAAGGTCACCTGGTCATGTCTGGTACCCGGCCTGGTTCCCAGGTTCCGATGACCACCCCGTCACCAGGACCCCGGGTCATGTGGGGACCCCGGCCCCACGTGACCGGGTCACGTGGGGACTCCGGCCCCAGGTCAGAGGGTCACGTGGGGACACCGGCCCCAGGTCACCGCGTCAGGTCTAGACCCCGAACCCAGGTCCACGAGTCTGTCGACACCAGAGCCCCGGGTCACCGGGTCGTGTCGGGTACACAGCCCGGGAACCAGGGTCAGCTCGGGACCCCGGCCCCAGGTCCCCGGGTCATGTCGGGTACCCGGCCTGGTTCCCAGGTTCCGATGACCACCCCGGCACCAGGACCCCGGGTCACGTGGGGACACCGGCCCCAGGTCAGTGGGTCACGTGGGGACCCTGGCCCCAGGTCACCGGGTCACGTGGGGACCCCGGACCCAGGTCAGCGGGTCACGAGGGGACACCGGCTCCAGGTAACCAAGGCAGGTCGGGAGCAAGCCCGGGTCCCCGGGACGGGTTTTTACCCCAGCCGCAGATCACCGGGTCCTGTCGGGTCCCCGGCCCGGGTCCCCTGGACAGGTCGATAACCCGGCCCCAGGTCACCCGGTCATGTCGCGCACCGGCCTGGTTCCCAGGTTCCGGTGACCATCCCGGCACCAGGACCCCGGGTCACGTGGGGACCCCGGCCCGAGGTCAGCGGGTCACGTGGGGACCCCGTCCCCAGGTCAGAGGGTCACGTGGGGACCCCGGACCCAGGTCACCTAGTCATGTCTGGTACCCAGCCTGGTTCCCAGGTTCCGATGACCACCCCGGCAGCAGGACCCCGGGTCACGTGGGGACCCCGGACCCAGGTCACCTGGTCATGTGTGGTACCCAGCCTGGTTCCCAGGTTCCGATGACCACCCCGGCACCCGGACCCCGGGTCACGTGGGGACACCGGCCCCAGTAACTGGGTCACGTGGGGACCCCGGACCCAGGTCACCTGGTCATGTCTGGTACCCAGCCTGGTTCCAAGGTTCCGATGACCACCCAGGCACCAGGACACCGGGTCACGTGGGGACACCGGCCCCAGGTGACCGGGTCACGTGGGGACACCGGCCCCAGGTCACCGGGTCACGTGGGGACACCGGCGCCAGGTAACCGGGTCACGTGGGGACCCCGACCCCAGGTCACTGCGTCAGGTCGGGACCCCGAACCCAGGTGCATGAGTCCGTTGACACCACAGCCCCGGGTCACCGGGTCGTGTCGGGTACCCGGCCTGGTTCCCAGGTTCCGATGACCACCCCGGCACCAGGACCCCGGGTCAGGTGGGGACACAGGCCCCAGGTCAGCGGGTCACGCGGGGACCCCGGACCAAGGTCACCTGGTCATGTCTGGTACCCAGCTTGGTTCCCAGGTTCCGATGACCACCCTGGCACCAGGACCCCGGGTCACGTGGGGACACCGGCCCCAGGTCAGCGGGTCACGTGCGGACAACGGCCCCAGGTAACCGGGTCATACCGGGTCCCTGGACCCAGGTCACCGGGTCAGGTCGGGACCCCGGACCCAGGTCGTTTCATGTCACGTCCCATGCCTGGGTCCCCGGGTTGGATTTTTACCCAGGCCCCGGGTCACAGGGTCATGTCGGGTCAACGGCCTGGGTACAAGGGTCTGGTGACCACCCCGACCCCAGGTCCCCGGGTCATGACGGGACACCGGACCAGGTCCCCGAGTCCGGTCGACACCACAGCCCCAGGTCACCGGGTCACGTCGGCACCCTGGAACCAGGTCACCGGGTCATGTCGGGACCCAGCCCGGGTCCCCGGGACGGGTTTTTACCCCAGCCGCAGATCACCGGGTCCTGTCGGGTACCCGGGTCGGGTCCCCTGGACAGGTCGGCACCCCGGCCCCGGGTCACGGGGTCATGTCGGGTCGCTGTCCCGGGTACCAGTGTCAGGTGACCACCCCGGCCCCGGGAGACGGAGTCATACCGGGTCCCCGGCCCGGGTCCCCGGGTTGCATCGGGACAAAAGCACCGGATCACTGGATCACGTGGGGGCCCGGGCCCGGGTCCCCGGGTTGCATCGGGACACCAGCGAAGGACCACCGGGTCCTGTCGGGTCCCCGGCCTGGGTCCCCTGGACAGGTCGTTAACCCGGCCCCAGGTCACCGGGTCATATCGTGCACCCGGCCTGGTTCCCAGGTTCCGGTGACCACCCCGGCACCAGGACCCCGGGTCATGTGGGGACCCCGGCCCCAGGTGACCGGGTCACGTGGGGACCCCGGCCCCAGGTCAGAGGGTCACGTGGGGTCACCGGCCCCAGGTCACCGCGTCAGGTCGGGACCCCGAACCCAGGTCCACGAGTCCGTCGATACCACAGCCCCGGGTCACCGGGTCGTGTCGGGTACACAACCCGGGCACCAGGGTCAGCTCGGGACCCCGGCCCCAGGTCCCCGGGTCATGTCGGGTACCCGGCCTGGTTCCCAGGTTCCGATGACCACCCCGGCACCAGGACCCCGGGTCACGTGGGGACCCCGGCCCCAGCTCAGCGGGTCACGTGGGGACCCCGGACCCAGGTCACGTGGTCATGTCTGGTACCCAGCCTGGTTCCCAGGTTCCGATGACCACCCCGGCACCAGGACCCCGGGTCACGTGGGGACACCGGCCCCAGGTCAGCGGGTCACGTGGGGACCCTGGCCCCCGGTCACCGGGTCACGTGGGGACCCCGGCCCGAGGTCAGCGGGTCACGTGGGGACACCGGCCCCAGGTCAGCGGGTCACGTGGGGACCCCGGACCCAGGTCACCTGGTCACGTGGGGACACCGGACCCAGGTCAGCGTGTCAGGTCGGGACCCCGAACCCAGGTCCACGAGTCCGTCGACACCACAGCCCCGGGTCACCGGGTCGTGTCGGGTACAGAGCCCGGGCACCAGGGTCAGCTCGGTACCCCGGCCCCAGGTCCCTGGGTCATGTCGGGTACCCGGCCTGGTTCCCAGGTTCCGATGACCACCCCGGCACCAGGACCCCGGGTCACGTGGGGACCCCGGCCCCAGCTCAGCGGGTCACGTGGGGACCCCGGACCCAGGTCACGTGGTCATGTCGGGTACCCGGCCTGGTTCCCAGGTTCCGATGACCACCCCGGCACCAGGACCCCGGGTCACGTGGGGACACCGGCCCCAGGTCAGCGGGTCACGTGGGGACCCCGGACCCAGGTCACCTAGTCATGTCTGGTACCCAGCCTGGTTCCCAGGTTCCGATGACCACCCCGGCACCAGGACCCCGGGTCACGTGGGGACCCCGGCCCCAGGTGACCGGGTCACATGGGGACACCGGCCCCAGGTCACCGGGTCACGTGGGGACCCCGGAACCAGTTCACCTGGTCATGTCTGGTACCCAGCCTGGTTCACAGGTTCCGATGACCACCCCAGCACCAGGACCCCGGGTCACGTGGGGACACCGGCCCCAGGTCAACGGGTCACGTGGGGACTCCGGCCCCATGTGACCGGGTCACGTGGGGACTCCGGCCCCAGGTCAACGGGTCACGTGGGGTCACCGGCCCCAGGTCAGCGGGTCACGTGGGGACACCGGCCCCAGGTAACCAAGGCAGGTCGGGACCCCAGCCCCAGGTCCCCGGTTCATGTCGGGTACCCGGCCTGGTTCCCAGGTTCCGATGACCACCCCGGCACCAGGACCCCGGGTCACGTGGGGACACCGGCCCCAGGTCACCGGGTCACGTGGGGACACCGGCCCCAGGTAACCGGGTCATACCGGGTCCCCGGACCCAGGTCACCGGGTCAGGTCGGGACCCCGGACCCAGGTCGGGTCATGTCACTTCCCATGCCCGGGTCCCCGGGTTGGATTTTTACCCAGGCCCCGGGTCACAGGGTCATGTCGGGTCAACGGCCTGGGTACAAGGGTCTGGTGACCACCCCGACCCCAGGTCCCCGGGTCATGACGGGACACCGGACCAGGTCCCCGTGTCCGGTCGACACCACAGCCCCAGGTCACCGGGTCACGTCGGCACCCCGGAACCAGGTCACCGGGTCATGTCGGGACCCAGCCCGGGTCCCCGGGACGGGTTTTTACCCCAGCCGCAGATCACCGGGTCCTGTCGGGTACCCGGGTCGGGTCCCCTGGACAGGTCGGCACCCCGGCCCCGGGTCACGGGGTCATGTCGGGTCGCTGTCCCGGGTACCAGTGTCAGGTGACCACCCCGGCCCCGGGAGACGGAGTCATACCGGGTCCCCGGCCCGGGTCCCCGGGTTGCATCGGGACAAAAGCACCGGATCACTGGATCACGTGGGGGCCCGGGCCCGGGTCCCCGGGTTGCATCGGGACACCAGCGAAGGATCACCGGGTCCTGTCGGGTCCCCGGCCCGGGTCCCCTGGACAGGTCGTTAACCCGGCCCCAGGTCACCGGGTCATGTCGCGCACCCGGCCTGGTTCCCAGGTTCCGGTGACCACCCCGGCACCAGGTGACCGGGTCACGTGGGGACCCCGACCCCAGGTCACCGCGTCAGGTCGGGACCCCGAACCCAGGTGCATGAGTCCGTCGACACCACAGCCCCGGGTCACCGGGTCGTGTCGGGTACCCGGCCTGGTTCCCAGGTTCCGATGAACACACCGGCACCAGGACCCCGGGTCACGTGGGGTCACCGGCCCCAGGTCAGCGGATCACGCGGGGACCCCGGACCAAGGTCACCTGGTCATGTCTGGTACCCGGCCTGGTTCCCAGGTTCCGATGACCACCCCGTCACCAGGACCCCGGGTCATGTGGGGACCCCGGCCCCACGTGACCGGGTCACGTGGGGACTCCGGCCCCAGGTCAGAGGGTCACGTGGGGACACCGGCCCCAGGTCACCGCGTCAGGTCGGGACCCCGAACCCAGGTCCACGAGTCTGTCGACACCAGAGCCCCGGGTCACCGGGTCGTGTCGGGTACACAGCCCGGGAACCAGGGTCAGCTCGGGACCCCGGCCCCAGGTCCCCGGGTCATGTCGGGTACCCGGCCTGGTTCCCAGGTTCCGATGACCACCCCGGCACCAGGACCCCGGGTCACGTGGGGACACCGGCCCCAGGTCAGTGGGTCACGTGGGGACCCTGGCCCCAGGTCACCGGGTCACGTGGGGACCCCGGACCCAGGTCAGCGGGTCACGAGGGGACACCGGCTCCAGGTAACCAAGGCAGGTCGGGAGCCAGCCCGGGTCCCCGGGACGGGTTTTTACCCCAGCCGCAGATCACCGGGTCCTGTCGGGTCCCCGGCCCGGGTCCCCTGGACAGGTCGATAACCCGGCCCCAGGTCACCCGGTCATGTCGCGCACCGGCCTGGTTCCCAGGTTCCGGTGACCATCCCGGCACCAGGACCCCGGGTCACGTGGGGACCCCGGCCCGAGGTCAGCGGGTCACGTGGGGACCCCGTCCCCAGGTCAGAGGGTCACGTGGGGACACCGGCCCCAGGTCACCTAGTCATGTCTGGTACCCAGCCTGGTTCCCAGGTTCCGATGACCACCCCGGCAGCAGGACCCCGGGTCACGTGGGGACCCCGGACCCAGGTCACCTGGTCATGTGTGGTACCCAGCCTGGTTCCCAGGTTCCGATGACCACCCCGGCACCCGGACCCCGGGTCACGTGGGGACACCGGCCCCAGTAACTGGGTCACGTGGGGACCCCGGACCCAGGTCACCTGGTCATGTCTGGTACCCAGCCTGGTTCCAAGGTTCCGATGACCACCCAGGCACCAGGACACCGGGTCACGTGGGGACACCGGCCCCAGGTGACCGGGTCACGTGGGGACACCGGCCCCAGGTCACCGGGTCACGTGGGGACACCGGCGCCAGGTAACCGGGTCACGTGGGGACCCCGACCCCAGGTCACTGCGTCAGGTCGGGACCCCGAACCCAGGTGCATGAGTCCGTTGACACCACAGCCCCGGGTCACCGGGTCGTGTCGGGTACCCGGCCTGGTTCCCAGGTTCCGATGACCACCCCGGCACCAGGACCCCGGGTCAGGTGGGGACACAGGCCCCAGGTCAGCGGGTCACGCGGGGACCCCGGACCAAGGTCACCTGGTCATGTCTGGTACCCAGCTTGGTTCCCAGGTTCCGATGACCACCCTGGCACCAGGACCCCGGGTCACGTGGGGACACCGGCCCCAGGTCAGAGGGTCACGTGCGGACAACGGCCCCAGGTAACCGGGTCATACCGGGTCCCTGGACCCAGGTCACCGGGTCAGGTCGGGACCCCGGACCCAGGTCGTTTCATGTCACGTCCCATGCCTGTGTCCCCGGGTTGGATTTTTACCCAGGCCCCGGGTCACAGGGTCATGTCGGGTCAACGGCCTGGGTACAAGGGTCTGGTGACCACCCCGACCCCAGGTCCCCGGGTCATGACGGGACACCGGACCAGGTCCCCGAGTCCGGTCGACACCACAGCCCCAGGTCACCGGGTCACGTCGGCACCCTGGAACCAGGTCACCGGGTCATGTCGGGACCCAGCCCGGGTCCCCGGGACGGGTTTTTACCCCAGCCGCAGATCACCGGGTCCTGTCGGGTACCCGGGTCGGGTCCCCTGGACAGGTCGGCACCCCGGCCCCGGGTCACGGGGTCATGTCGGGTCGCTGTCCCGGGTACCAGTGTCAGGTGACCACCCCGGCCCCGGGAGACGGAGTCATACCGGGTCCCCGGCCCGGGTCCCCGGGTTGCATCGGGACAAAAGCACCGGATCACTGGATCACGTGGGGGCCCGGGCCCGGGTCCCCGGGTTGCATCGGGACACCAGCGAAGGACCACCGGGTCCTGTCGGGTCCCCGGCCCGGGTCCCCTGGACAGGTCGTTAACCCGGCCCCAGGTCACCGGGTCATATCGTGCACCCGGCCTGGTTCCCAGGTTCCGGTGACCACCCCGGCACCAGGACCCCGGGTCATGTGGGGACCCCGGCCCCAGGTGACCGGGTCACGTGGGGACCCCGGCCCCAGGTCAGAGGGTCACGTGGGGTCACCGGCCCCAGGTCACCGCGTCAGGTCGGGACCCCGAACCCAGGTCCACGAGTCCGTCGATACCACAGCCCCGGGTCACCGGGTCGTGTCGGGTACACAACCCGGGCACCAGGGTCAGCTCGGGACCCCGGCCCCAGGTCCCCGGGTCATGTCGGGTACCCGGCCTGGTTCCCAGGTTCCGATGACCACCCCGGCACCAGGACCCCGGGTCACGTGGGGACCCCGGCCCCAGCTCAGCGGGTCACGTGGGGACCCCGGACCCAGGTCACGTGGTCATGTCTGGTACCCAGCCTGGTTCCCAGGTTCCGATGACCACCCCGGCACCAGGACCCCGGGTCACGTGGGGACACCGGCCCCAGGTCAGCGGGTCACGTGGGGACCCTGGCCCCAGGTCACCGGGTCACGTGGGGACCCCGGCCCGAGGTCAGCGGGTCACGTGGGGACACCGGCCCCAGGTCAGCGGGTCACGTGGGGACCCCGGACCCAGGTCACCTGGTCACGTGGGGACACCGGACCCAGGTCAGCGTGTCAGGTCGGGACCCCGAACCCAGGTCCACGAGTCCGTCGACACCACAGCCCCGGGTCACGGGTCGTGTCGGGTACAGAGCCCGGGCACCAGGGTCAGCTCGGTACCCCGGCCCCAGGTCCCCGGGTCATGTCGGGTACCCGGCCTGGTTCCCAGGTTCCGATGACCACCCCGGCACCAGGACCCCGGGTCACGTGGGGACACCGGCCCCAGGTCAGCGGGTCACGTGGGGACCCCGGACCCAGGTCACCTGGTCATGTCTGGTACCCAGCCTGGTTCCCAGGTTCCGATGACCACCCCGGCACCAGGACCCTGGGTCACGTGGGGACACCGGCCCCAGGTGACCGGCTCACGTGGGGACACCGTCACCAGGTGACCGGGTCACGTGGGGACACCGGCCCCAGGTCACCGGGTCACGTGGGGACCCCGGACCCAGGTCACCTGGTCACGTGGGGACACCGGACCCAGGTCAGCGTGTCAGGTCGGGACCCCGAACCCAGGTCCACGAGTCCGTCGATACCACAGCCCCGGGTCACCGGGTCGTGTCGGGTACACAACCCGGGCACCAGGGTCAGCTCGGGACCCCGGCCCCATGTCCCCGGGTCATGTCGGGTACCCGGCCTGGTTCCCAGGTTCCGATGACCACCCCGGCACCAGGACCCCGGGTCACGTGGGGACCCCGGCCCCAGCTCAGCGGGTCACGTGGGGACCCCGGACCCAGGTCACGTGGTCATGTCGGGTACCCGGCCTGGTTCCCAGGTTCCGATGACCACCCCGGCACCAGGACCCCGGGTCACGTGGGGACACCGGCCCCAGGTCAGCGGGTCACGTGGGGACACCGGACCCAGGTCACCGGGTCACGTGGGGACCCCGGCCCCAGGTCAGCGGGTCACGTGGGGACACCGGCCCCAGGTCAGAGGGTCACGTGGGGACCCCGGACCCAGGTCACCTGGTCACGTGGGGACACCGGACCCAGGTCAGCGTGTCAGGTCGGGACCCCGAACCCAGGTCCACGAGTCCGTCGACACCACAGCCCCGGGTCACCGGGTCGTGTCGGGTACAGAGCCCGGGCACCAGGGTCAGCTCGGTACCCCGGCCCCAGGTCCCCGGGTCATGTCGGGTACCCGGCCTGGTTCCCAGGTTCCGATGACCACCCCGGCACCAGGACCCCGGGTCACGTGGTGACACCGGCCCCAGGTCAGCGGGTCACGTGGGGAAACCCGGACCCAGGTCACCTGGTCATGTCTGGTACCCAGCCTGGTTCCCAGGTTCCGATGACCACCCCGGCACCAGGACCCTGGGTCACGTGGGGACACCGGCCCCAGGTGACCGGGTCACGTGGGGACACCGGCCCCATGTCAGCGGGTCACGTGGGGACACCGGCCCCAGGTCAGCGGGTCAGCTCGGGACCCCGGCCCCAGGTCCCCGGGTCATGTCGGGTACCCGGCCTGGTTCCCAGGTTCCAATGACCACCCCGGCACCAGGACCCCGGGTCACGTGGGGACCCCGGCCCCAGGTCAGCAGGTCACGTGGGGACACCGGCCCCAGGTCAGAGGGTCACGTGGGGACCCCGGACCCAGGTCACCTGGTCACGTGGGGACACCGGCCCCAGGTCAGCGGGTCAGCTCGGGACCCCGGCCCCAGGTCACCGGGTCATGTCGCGCACCCGGCCTGGTTCCCACGTTCCGGTGACCACCCCGGCACCAGGACCCCGGGTCCCGTGGGGACCCCGGCCCCAGGTGACCGGGTCACGTGGGGTCACCGGCCCCAGGTCAGCGGGTCACGTGGGGTCACCAGCCCCAGGTCAGCGGGTCACGTGGGGACACCGGCCCCAGGTGACCGGGTCACGTGGGGACACCGGCCCCAGGTCAGCGGGTCACGTGGGGACCCCGGCACCAGGTGCGGGTCACGTGGGGACACCGGCCCCAGGTCAGCGGGTCACGTGGGGACACCGGCCCCAGGTAACCAAGGCAGGTCGGGACCCAGCCCGGGTGCCCGGGACGGGTTTTTACCCCAGCCGCAGATCACCGGGTCCTGTCGGGTCCCCGGCCCGGGTCCCCTGGTTAGGTCGATAACCCGGCCCCAGGTCACCCGGTCATCTCGCGCACCCGGCCTGGTTCCCAGGTTCCGATGACCACCCCGGCACCAGGACACCGGGTCACGTGGGGACACCGGCCCCAGGTCACCGGGTCACGTGGGGTCACCGGCCCCAGGTCAGCGGGTCACGTGTGGACCCCGGCCCCAGGTCACCGGGTCACGTGGGGTCACCGGCCCCAGGTCAGAGGGTCACGTGGGGACCCCGGACCCAGGTCACATGGTCATGTGTGGTACCCAGCGTGGTTCCCAGGTTCCGATGACATCCCCGGTACCAGGACCCCGGGTCACGTGGGGACACCGGCCCCAGGTGACCGGGTCACGTGGGGTCACCGGCCCCAGGTCAGCGGGTCACGTGGGGACCCCGGCCCCAGGCCAGCGGGTCACGTGGGGACACCGGCCCCAGGTGACCGGGTCACGTGGGGACACCGGCCCCAGGTCACCGGGTCACGTCGGCACCCCGGAACCATGTCACGGGGTCATGTCGGGTCGCTGTCCCGGGTACCAGTGTCAGGTGACCACCCCGGCCCCGGGAGACGGAGTCATACCGGGTCCCCGGCCCGGGTCCCCGGGTTGCATCGGGACAAAAGCACCGGATCACTGGATCACGTGGGGGCCCGGGCCCGGGTCCCCGGGTTGCATCGGGACACCAGCGAAGGACCACCGGGTCCTGTCGGGTCCCCGGCCCGGGTCCCCTGGACAGGTCGATAACCCGGCCCCAGGTCACCGGGTCATGTCGTGCACCCGGCCTGGTTCCCACGTTCCGGTGACCACCCCGGCACCAGGACCCCGGGTCCCGTGGGGACCCCGGCCCCAGGTGACCGGGTCACGTGGGGTCACCGGCCCCAGGTCAGCGGGTCACGTGGGGACCCCGGCCCCAGGTCACCGGATCACGTGGGGACACCGGCCCCAGGTCAGAGGGTCACGTGGGGACCCCGGACCCAGGTCACCTGGTCATGTGTGGTTCCCAGCCTGGTTCCCAGGTTCCGATGATCTCCCCGGCACAAGGACCCCGGGTCACGTGGGGACACCGGCCCCAGGTCAGCGGGTCACGTGGGGACACCGGCCCCAGGTCAGCGGGTCACGTGGGAACCCCGGACCCAGGTCAGCGGGTCACGTGGGGACACCGGCCCCAGGTCACCGGGTCACGTGGGGACACCGGCCCCAGGACCCCGGGTCACGTGGGGACACCGGCCCCAGGTGACCGGGTCACGTGGGGACACCGGCCCCAGGTCACCGGGTCACGTGGGGACCCCGGACCCAGGTCAGCGGGTCACGTGGGGACACCGGCCCCAGGTCAGAGGGTCACATGGGGACACCGGCCCCAGGTCAGCGGGTCACTTGGGGACCCCGGCCCCAGGTCAGCGGGTCACGTGGGCCACCGGCCCCAGGTCAGCGGGTCACGTGGGGACCCCGGCCCCAGGTCAGCGGGTCACGTGGGGACATCGGCCCCAGGTCACCGCGTCAGGTCGGGACCCCGAACCCAGGTCCACGAGTCCGTCCACACCACAGCGCAAGGTCACCGGGTCGTGTCGGGTACCTGGCCTGGTTCCCAGGTTCCGATGACCACCCCGGCACCAGGACCCCGGGTCACGTGGGGTCACCGGCCCCAGGTGACCGGGTCACGTGGGGACACCGGCCCCAGGTCACCGGGTCACGTGGGGACCCCGGCCCCAGGTCAGCGGGTCACGTGGGGACACCGGCCCCAGGTCAGCGGGTCACGTAGGGACACCGGCCCCAGGTCACCGGGTCACGTGGGGACACCGGCCCCAGGTGACCGGGTCACGTGGGGACACCGGCCCCAGGTCACCGGGTCACGTGGGGACACCGGCCCCAGGTCAGAAGGTCACGTGGGGACACCGGCCCCAGGTCAGCGGGTCACTTGGGGACCCCGGCCCCAGGTCAGCGGGTCACGTGGGGACACCGGCCCCAGGTCACCGCGTCAGGTATGGACCCCGAACCCAGGTCCACGAGTCCGTCCACACCACAGCGCAAGGTCACCGGGTCGTGTCAGGTACCTGGCCTGGTTCCCAGGTTCCGATGACCACCCCGGCACCAGGACCCCGGGTCACGTGGGGACCCCGGCCCCAGGTCACCGGGTCATACCGGGTCCCCGGACCCAGGTCGGGTCATGTCACGTCCCATGCCCGGGTCACCGGGTTGGATTTTTACTCAGGCCCCGGGTCACAGGGTCATGTCGGGTCAACGGCCTGGGTACAACGGTCTGGTAACCACCTCGACCCCAGGTCCCCTGGTCATGCGGGACACCGGACCAGGTCCCCGAGTCCGGTCGACACCACAGCCCCAGGTCACCGGGTCAGGTCGGCACCCCGGAACCAGGTCACCGGGTCGTATCGGGTCGCTGCCCCGGGTACCAGTGTCGGGTGACATCCCCGGCCCCAGGTCCCCGGGTCACGTGGGGTCCCCGGCCCGGGTCCCCGGGTTGCATCGGGACACCAGCGAAGGATCACCGGGTCCTGTCGGGTACCCAGCCCGGGTCCCCGGACAGGTCGTTAACCCGGCCCCGGGTCACCGGGTCATGTCGCGCACCCGGCCTGGTTCCCAGGTTCCGGTGACCACCCCGGCACCAGGACCCCAGGTCACGTGGGGACACCGGCCCCAGGTGACCGGGTCACGTGGGGACACCGGCCCCAGGTCACCGGGTCACATGGGGACCCCGGACCCAGGTCAGCGGGTCACGTGGGGACACCGGCCCCAGGTGACCGGGTCACGTGGGGACACCGGCCCCAGGTGACCGGGTCACGTTGGGACACCGGATCCAGGTCAGCGGGTCACGTGGGGACTCTGGCGCCAGGTCAACGGGTCACGTGGGGACCCCGGACACAGGACCCCGGGTCACGTGGGGACACCGGCCCCAGGTCAGCGGGTCACATGGGGACACCGGCCCCAGGTCACCGGGTCACGTGGGGAACCCGGACCCAGGTCAGCGGGTCACGTGGGGACACCGGCCCCAGTTCAGAGGGTAACGTGGGGACACCGGCCCCAGGTCACCGCGTCAGGTCGGGACCCCGAACCCAGGTCCACGAGTCCGTCGACACCACAGCGCCGGGTCACCGGGTCGTGTCGGGTACCTGGCCTGGTTCCCAGGTTCCGATGACCACCCCGGCACCAGGACCCCGGGTCACGTGGGGACACCGGCCCCAGGTCACCGGGTCACGTGGGGACACCGGACCCAGGTCAGCGGGTCACGTGGGGACCCCGGATCCAGGTCACCTGGTCATGTCTGGTACCCAGCCTGGTTCCCAGGATCCGATGACCACCCCGGTACCAGGACCCCGGGTCACGTGGGGACACCGGCCCCAGGTGACCGGGTCACGTGGGGACACCGGACCCAGGTCACCGGGTCACGTGGGGACCCCGGCCCCAGGTCAGCGGGTCACGTGGGGACCCCGGATCCAGGACCCCGGGTCACGTGGGGACACCGGATCCAGGACCCCGGGTCACGTGGGGACACCGGCCCCAGGTCAGCGGGTCACGTGGGGACACCGGCCCCAGGTCAGCGGGTCACGTGGGGACACCGGCCCCAGGTCACCGCGTCAGGTCGGGACCCGGGACCTAGGTCGGGTCATGTCACGTCCCATGCCCGGGTCCCCGGGTTGGATTTTTACTCAGGCCCCGGGTCACAGGGTCATGTCGGGTAAACGGCCTGGGTACAACGGTCTGGTGACCACCCCGACCCCAGGTCCCCGGGTCATGACGGGACACCGGACCAGGTCCCCGAGTCCGGTCGACACCACAGCCCCAGGTCACCGGGTCAGGTCGGCACCCCGGAACCAGGTCACCGGGTCATGTCGGGACCCAGCCCGGGTCCCCGGGACGGGTTTTTACCCAAGCCCCAGATCACCGGGTCCTGTCGGGTCCCCGGCCCAGGTCCCCTGGACAGGTCGTTACCCCGGCCCCGGGTCACCGGGTCCTGTCGGGTCGCTGTCCCGGGTAGCAGTGTCAGGTGACCACCCCGGCCCCGGGAGACGGAGTCATACCGGGTCCCCGGCCCGGGTCCCCGGGTCAGGTGGTTACCCTGGCCCCAGGTCACCGGGTCACGTCGGGACCCCGGACCCAGGTCCCCGGGTCGTATCGGGTCGCTGCCCCGGGTACCAGTGTCGGGTGACATCCCCGGCCCCAGGTCCCCGGGTCACGTGGGGTCCCCGGCCCGGGTCCCCGGGTTGCATCGGGACACCAGCGAAGGATCACCGGGTCCTGTCGGGTCCCCGGCCCGGGTCCACTGGACAGGTCGTTAACCCGGCCCCGGGTCACCGGGTCATGTCGCGCACCCGGCCTGGTTCCCAGGTTCCGGTGACCACCCCGGCACCAGGACCCCGGGTCACGTGGGGACACCGGCCCCAGGTCAGCGGGTCACGTGGGGACCCCGGCCCCAGGTCAGCGGGTCACGTGGAGACACCGGCCCCAGGTGACCGGGTCACGTGGGGACACCGGCCCCAGGTGACCGGGTCACGTGGGGACACCGGCCCCAGGTCACCGGGTCACGTGGGGACCCCGGACCCAGGACCCTGGGTCACGTGGGGACGCCGGCCCCAGGTGACCGGGTCACGTGGGGACACCGGCCCCAGGTCACCGGGTCACGTGGGGACCCCGGATCCAGGTCAGCGGGTCACGTGGGGACACTGGCGCCAGGTCAACGGGTCACGTGGGGACACCGGACCCAGGACCCCGGGTCACGTGTGGACAAGAGCCTCAGGTCAGAGGGTCACGTGGGGACACCGGCCCCAGGTGACCGGGTCACGTGGGGACACCGGCCCCAGGTCACCGGGTCACGTGGGGACACCGGCCCCAGTTCAGAGGGTAACGTGGGGACACCGGCCCCAGGTCATCGCGTCAGGTCGGGACCCCGAAACCAGGTCCACGAGTCCGTCGACACCACAGCCCCGGGTCACCGGGTCGTGTCGGGTACCTGGCCAGGTTCCGATGACCACCCCGGCACCAGGACCCCGGGTCACGTGGGGACACCGGCCCCAGGTCACCGGGTCACGTGGGGACCCCGGATCCAGGTCACCTGGTCATGTCTGGTACCCAGCCTGGTTCCCAGGTTCCGATGACCACCCCGGCACCAGGACCCCGGGTCACGTGGGGACCCCGGCCCCAGGTCACCGGGTCACGTGGGGACCCCGGCCCCAGGTCAGCGGGTCACGTGGGGACACCGGCCCCAGGTCACCGTGTCAGGTCAGGACCCGGGATCTAGGTCGGGTCATGTCACGTCCCATGCCCGGGTCCCCGGGTTGGATTTTTACTCAGGCCCCGGGTCACAGGGTCATGTCGGGTCAACGGCCTGGGTACAACGGTCTGGTGACCACCCCGACCCCAGGTCCCCGGGTCATGACGGGACACCGGACCACGTCCCCGAGTCCGGTCGACACCACAGCCCCAGGTCACCGGGTCACGTCGGCACCCCGGAACCAGGTCACCGGGTCATGTCGGGACCCAGCCCGGGTCCCCGGGACGGGTTTTTACCCAAGCCCCAGATCACCGGGTCCTGTCGGGTCCCCGGCCCAGGTCCCCTGGACAGGTCGTTACCCCGGCCCCAGGTCACCATGTCATGTCGGGTCGCTGTCCCGGGTAGCAGTGTCAGGTGACCACCCCGGCCCCGGGAGACGGAGTCATACCGGGTCCCCGGCCCGGGTCCCCGGGTCAGGTGGTTACCCTGGCCCCAGGTCACCGGGTCACGTCGGGACCCCGGACCCAGGTCCCCGGGTGGTATCGGGTCGCTGCCCCGGGTACCAGTGTCGGGTGACATCCCCGGCCCCAGGTCCCCGGGTCACGTGGGGTCCCCGGCCCGGGTCCCCGGGTTGCATCGGGACACCAGCGAAGGATCACCGGGTCCTGTCGGGTACCCGGCCCGGGTCCCCTGGACAGGTCGATAACCCGGCCCCGGGTCACCGGGTCATGTCGCGCACCCGGCCTGGTTCCCAGGTTCCGGTGACCACCCCGGCACCAGGACCCCGGGTCACGTGGGGACACCGGCCCCAGGTGACCGGGTCACGTGGGGACCCCGGACCCAGGTCAGCGGGTCACGTGGGGACACCGGCCCAAGGTCAGCGGGTCATGTGGGGACCCCGGCCCCAGGTCAATGGGTCACGTGGGGACCCCGGACCCAGGTCAGCGGGTCACGAGGGGACACCGGCCCCAGGTCACCGCGTCAGGTCGGGACCCCGAACCCAGTTCCACGAGTCCGCCGACACCACAGCGCCGGGTAACCGGGTCGTGTCGGGTACCTGGCCTGGTTCCCAGGTTCCGATGACCACCCCGGCCCCAGGTCCCCGGGTCACGTGGGGTCCCCGGCCCGGGTCCCCGGGTTGCATCGGGACACCAGCGAAGGATAACCGGGTCCTTTCGGGTCCCCGGCCCGGGTCCACTGGACAGGTCGTTAACCCGGCCTCGGGTCACCGGGTCATGTCGCACACCCGGCCTGGTTCCCAGGTTCCGGTGACCACCCCGGCACCAGGACCCCGGGTCACGTGGGGACACCGGCCCCAGGTCAGCGGGTCACGTGGGGACCCCGGCCCCAGGTCAGCGGGTCACGTGGAGACACCGGCCCCAGGTGACCGGGTCACGTGGGGACACCGGCCCCAGGTGACCGGGTCACGTGGGGACACCGGCCCCAGGTCAGCGGGTCACGTGGGGACCCCGGACCCAGGACCCTGAGTCACGTGGGGACGCCGGCCCCAGGTGACCGGGTCACGTGGGGACACCGGCCCCAGGTCACCGGGTCACGTGGGGACCCCGGATCCAGGTCAGCGGGTCACGTGGGGACACTGGCGCCAGGTCAACGGGTCACGTGGGGACACCGGACCCAGGACCCCGGGTCACGTGGGGACAAGAGCCTCAGGTCAGAGGGTCACGTGGGGACACCGGCCCCAGGTGACCGGGTCACGTGGGGACACCGGCCCCAGGTCACCGGGTCACGTGGGGACCCCGGACCCAGGTCAGCGGGTCACGTGGGGACACCGGCCCCAGTTCAGAGGGTAACGTGGGGACACCGGCCCCAGGTCATCGCGTCAGGTCGGGACCCCGAAACCAGGTCCACGAGTCCGTCGACACCACAGCCCCGGGTCACCGGGTCGTGTCGGGTACCTGGCCATGTTCCGATGACCACCCCGGCACCAGGACCCCGGGTCACGTGGGGACACCGGCCCCAGGTGACCGGGTCACGTGGGGACACCGGCCCCAGGTCAGCGGGTCACGTGGGGACACCGGCCCCAGGTCACCGGGTCACATGGGGACCCCGGATCCAGGACCCCGGGTCACGTGGGGACACCGACCCCAGGTCAGCGGGTCACGTGGGGACCCCGGCCCCAGGTCACCGGGTCACGTGGGGACACCGGACCCAGGTCAGCGGGTCACGTGGGGACACCGGCCCCAGGTGACCGGGTCACGTAGGGACCCCGGCCCCAGGTCACCGGGCACGTGGGGACCCCGGATCCAGGTCAGCGGGTCACGTGGGGACACCGGCCCCAGGACCCCGGGTCACGTGGGGACCCCGGACCCAGGACCCCGGTTCACGTGGGGACCCCGGACCCAGGTCAGCGAGTCACGTGGGGACACCGGCCCCAGGTCAGCGGGTCACGTGGGGACACCGGCCCCAGGTCACCGCGTCAGGTCGGGACCCGGGACCTAGGTTGGGTCATGTCACGTCCCATGCCCAGGTCCCCGGGTTGGATTTTTACTCAGGCCCCGGGTCACAGGGTCATGTCGGGTCAACGGCCTGGGTACAACGGTCTGGTGACCACCCCGACCCCAGGTCCCCGGGTCATGACGGGACACCGGACCAGGTCCCCGAGTCCGGTCGACACCACAGCCCCAGGTCACCGGGTCAGGTCGGCACCCCGGAACCAGGTCACCGGGTCGTATCGGGTCGCTGCCCCGGGTACCAGTGTCGGGTGACATCCCCGGCCCCAGGTCCCCGGGTCACGTGGGGTCCCCGGCCCGGGTCCCCGGGTTGCATCGGGACACCAGCGAAGGATCACCGGGTCCTGTCGGGTACCCGGCCCGGGTCCACTGGACAGGTCGTTAACCCGGCCCCGGGTCACCGGGTCATGTCGCGCACCCGGCCTGGTTCCCAGGTTCCGGTGACCACCCCGGCACCAGGACCCCGGGTCACGTGGGGACACCGTCCCCAGGTCACCGGGTCACGTGGGGACACCGGCCCAGGTCACCGGGTCACGTGGGGACACCGGCCCCAGGTCAGCGGGTCACGTGGGGACCCCGGCCCCAGGTCAGCGGGTCACGTGGGGACACCGGCCCCAGGTCACCGCGTCAGGTCGGGACCCCGAACCCAGGTCCACGAATCCGTCGACACCACAGCGCCGGGTCACCGGGTCGTGTCGGGTTCCTGGCCTGGTTCCAAGGTTCCGATGACCACCCCGGCACCAGGACCCCGGGTCACGTGGGGACACCGGACCCAGGTGACCGGGTCACGTGGGGACACCTGCCCCAGGTCACCGGGTCACGTGGGGACCCCGGACCCAGGTCAGCGGGTCACGTGGGGACACCGGCCCCAGGTCACCGGGTCACGTGGGGACACCGGCCCCAGGTCACCGGGTCACGTGGGGACCCCGGACCCAGGTGACCGGGTCACGTGGGGACCCCGGACCCAGGTCAGTGGGTCACGTGGGGACACCGGCCCCAGGTCACCGGGTCACGTGGGGACCCCGGACCCAGGACCCCGGGTCACGTGGGGACACCGGCCCCAGGTGACCGGGTCACGTGGGGACACCGGCCCCAGGTCACCGGGTCATGTGGGGACCCCGGATCCAGGTCAGCGGGTCACGTGGGGACACTGGCGCCAGGTCACCGGGTCACGTGAGGACACCGGCACCAGGACCCCGGGTCACGTGGGGACACCGGCCCCAGGTCACCGGGTCACGTGGGGACCCCGGACCCAGGACCCCGGGTCACGTGGGGACACCGGCCCCAGGTCACCGGGTCACGTGGGGACCCCGGACCCAGGACCCCGGGTCACGTGGGGACACCGGCCCCAGGTGACCGGGTCACGTGGGGACACCGGCCCCAGGTCACCGGGTCACGTGGGGACCCCGGATCCAGGTCACCTGGTCATGTCTGGTACCCAGCCTGGTTCCCAGGTTCCGATGACCACCCCGGCACCAGGACCCTGGGTCACGTGGGGACACCGGCCCCAGGTCACCGGGTCACGTGGGGACCCCGGACCCAGGTCAGCGGGTCACGTGGGGACACCGGCCCCAGGTCACCGCGTCAGGTCGGGACCCGGGACCTAGGTCGGGTCATGTCACGTCCCATGCCCGGGTCCCCGGGTTGGATTTTTACTCAGGCCCCGGGTCACAGGGTCATGTCGGGTCAACGGCCTGGGTACAACGGTCTGGTGACCACCCCGACCCCAGGTCCCCGGGTCATGACGGGACACCGGACCAGGTCCCCGAGTCCGGTCGACACCACAGCCCCAGGTCACCAGGTCAGGTCGGCACCCCGGAACCAGGTCACCGGGTCATGTCGGGACCCAGCCCGGGTCCCCGGGACGGGTTTTTACCCAAGCCCCAGATCACCGGGTCCTGTCGGGTCCCCGGCCCAGGTCCCCTGGACAGGTCGTTACCCCGTCCCCGGGTCACCGGGTCATGTCGGGTCGCTGTCCCGGGTAGCAGTGTCAGGTGTCCACCCCGGCCCCGGGAGACGGAGTCATACCGGGTCCCCGGCCCGGGTCCCCGGGTCAGGTGGTTACCCTGGCCCCAGGTCACCGGGTCACGTCGGGACCCCGGACCCAGGTCCCCGGGTCGTATCGGGTCGCTGCCCCGGGTACCAGTGTCGGGTGACATCCCCGGCCCCAGGTCCCCGGGTCACGTGGGGTCCCCGGCCCGGGTCCCCGGGTTGCATCGGGACACCAGCGAAGGATCACCGGGTCCTGTCGGGTCCCCGGCCCGGGTCCCCTGGACAGGTCGATAACCCGGCCCCGGGTCACCGGGTCATGTCGCGCACCCGGCCTGGTTCCCAGGTTCCGGTGACCACCCCGGCACCAGGACCCCGGGTCACGTGGGGACACCGTCCCCAGGTCACCGGGTCACGTGGGGACACCGGCCCAGGTCACCGGGTCACGTGGGGACACCGGCCCCAGGTCAGCGGGTCACGTGGGGACCCCGGACCCTGGACCCCGGGTCACGTGGGGACACCGGCCCCAGGTCAGCGGGTCACGTGGGGACACCGGCCCCAGGTCACCGGGTCACGTGGGGACCCCGGATCCAGGTCACCTGTTCATGTCTGGTACCCAGCCTGGTTCCCAGGTTCCGATGACCACCACGGCACCAGGACCCCGGGTCACGTGGGGACACCGGCCCCAGGTGACCGGGTCACGTGGGGACACCGGCCCCAGGTCACCGGGTCACGTGGGGACCCCGGACCCAGGACCCCGGGTCACGTGGGGACACCGGCCCCAGGTGACCGGGTCACGTAGGGACACCGGCCCCAGGTCACCGGGCACGTGGGGACCCCGGATCCAGGTCAGCGGGTCACGTGGGGACACCGGCCCCAGGACCCCGGGTCACGTGGGGACCCCGGACCCAGGTCAGCGGGTCACGTGGGGACACCGGCCCCAGGTCAGCGGGTCACGTGGGGACCCCGGCCCCAGGTCAATGGGTCACGTGGGGACCCCGGCCCCAGGTCAGCGGGTCACGAGGGGACACCGGCCCCAGGTCACCGCGTCAGGTCGGGACCCCGAACCCAGGTCCACGAGTCCGTCGACACCACAGCGCCGGGTAACCGGGTCGTGTCGGGTACCTGGCCTGGTTCCCAGGTTCCGATGACCACCCCGGCCCCAGGTCCCCGGGTCACGTGGGGTCCCCGGCCCGGGTCCCCGGGTTGCATCGGGACACCAGCGAAGGATCACCGGGTCCTGTCGGGTCCCCGGCCCGGGTCCCCTGGACAGGTCGTTAACCCGGCCCCGGGTCACCGGGTCATGTCGCGCACCCGGCCTGGTTCCCAGGTTCCGGTGACCACCCCGGCACCAGGACCCCGGGTCACGTGGGGACACCGGCCCCAGGTGACCGGGTCACGTGGGGACCCCGGACCCAGGTCACCGGGTCACGTGGGGACACCGGCCCCAGGTGACCGGGTCACGTGGGGACACCGGCCGCAGGTCACCGGGTCACGTGGGGACCCCGTATCCAGGACCCCGGGTCACGTTGGGACCCCGGCCCCAGGTCAGCGGGTCACGTGGGGACCCCGGCCCCAGGTGACCGGCTCACGTGGGGACACCGGACCCAGGTCAGCGGGTCACGTGGGGACCCCGGCCCCAGGTCACCGGGTCACGTGGGGACACCGGCCCCAGGTCACCGCGTCAGGTCGGGACCCGGGACCTAGGTTGGGTCATGTCACGTCCCATGCCCGGGTCCCCGGGTTGGATTTTTACTCAGGCCCCGGGTCACAGGGTCAAGTCGGGTAAACGGCCTGGGTACAACGGTCTGGTGACCACCCCGACCCCAGGTCACCGGGTCACGTGGGGACACCGGCCCAGGTCACCGGGTCACGTGGGGACACCGGCCCCAGGTCAGAGGGTCACGTGGGGACACCGGCCCCAGGTCAGCGGGTCACGTGGGGACCCCGGCCCCAGGTCAGCGGGTCACGTGGGGGCACCGGCCCCAGGTCACCGCG
Source organism: Somateria mollissima (assembly GCA_951411735.1). NCBI lineage: Eukaryota > Metazoa > Chordata > Aves > Anseriformes > Anatidae > Somateria > Somateria mollissima. Next base: position 208,168 of record CATOCB010000101.1, on the reverse strand, counting down.
TCAGGTCGGGACCCCGAACCCAGGTCCACGAGTCCGTCGACACCACAGCGCCGGGTCACCGGGTCGTGTCGGGTACCTGGCCTGGTTCCCAGGTTCCGATGACCACCCCGGCACCAGGACCCCGGGTCACGTGGGGACACCGGACCCAGGTGACCGGGTCACGTGGGGACACCGGCCCCAGGTCACCGGGTCACGTGGGGACCCCGGACCCAGGTCAGCGGGTCACGTGGGGACACCGGCCCCAGGTCAGCGGGTCACGTGGGGACCCCGGACCCTGGACCCCGGGTCACGTGGGGACACCGGCCCCAGGTCAGCGGGTCACGTGGGGACACCGGCCCCAGGTCACCGGGTCACGTGGGGACCCCGGATCCAGGTCACCTGGTCATGTCTGGTACCCAGCCTGGTTCCCAGGTTCCGATGACCACCACGGCACCAGGACCCCGGGTCACGTGGGGACACCGGCCCCAGGTGACCGGGTCACGTGGGGACACCGGCCCCAGGTCACCGGGTCACGTGGGGACACCGGACCCAGGACCCCGGGTCACGTGGGGACACCGGCCCCAGGTCAGCGGGTCACGTGGGGACACCGGCCCCAGTTCAGAGGGTAACGTGGGGACACCGGCCCCAGGTCACCGCGTCAGGTCGGGACCCCGAACCCAGGTCCACGAGTCCGTCGACACCACAGCGCCGGGTCACCGGGTCGTGTCGGGTACCTGGCCTGGTTCCCAGGTTCCGATGACCACCCCGGCACCAGGACCCCGGGTCACGTGGGGACACCGGCCCCAGGTCACCGGGTCACGTGGGGACACCGGACCCAGGTCAGCGGGTCACGTGGGGACCCCGGATCCAGGTCACCTGGTCATGTCTGGTACCCAGCCTGGTTCCCAGGATCCGATGACCACCCCGGTACCAGGACCCCGGGTCACGTGGGGACACCGGCCCCAGGTCACCGGGTCACGTGGGGACACCGGACCCAGGTCACCGGGTCACGTGGGGACCCCGGCCCCAGGTCAGCGGGTCACGTGGGGACCCCGGATCCAGGACCCCGGGTCACGTGGGGACACCGGATCCAGGACCCCGGGTCACGTGGGGACACCGGCCCCAGGTCAGCGGGTCACGTGGGGACACCGGCCCCAGGTCAGCGGGTCACGTGGGGACACCGGCCCCAGGTCACCGCGTCAGGTCGGGACCCGGGACCTAGGTCGGGTCATGTCACGTCCCATGCCCGGGTCCCCGGGTTGGATTTTTACTCAGGCCCCGGGTCACAGGGTCATGTCGGGTAAACGGCCTGGGTACAACGGTCTGGTGACCACCCCGACCCCAGGTCCCCGGGTCATGACGGGACACCGGACCAGGTCCCCGAGTCCGGTCGACACCACAGCCCCAGGTCACCGGGTCAGGTCGGCACCCCGGAACCAGGTCACCGGGTCATGTTGGGACCCAGCCCGGGTCCCCGGGACGGGTTTTTACCCAAGCCCCAGATCACCGGGTCCTGTCGGGTCCCCGGCCCAGGTCCCCTGGACAGGTCGTTACCCCGGCCCCGGGTCACCGGGTCCTGTCGGGTCGCTGTCCCGGGTAGCAGTGTCAGGTGACCACCCCGGCCCCGGGAGACGGAGTCATACCGGGTCCCCGGCCCGGGTCCCCGGGTCAGGTGGTTACCCTGGCCCCAGGTCACCGGGTCACGTCGGGACCCCGGACCCAGGTCCCCGGGTCGTATCGGGTCGCTGCCCCGGGTACCAGTGTCGGGTGACATCCCCGGCCCCAGGTCCCCGGGTCACGTGGGGTCCCCGGCCCGGGTCCCCGGGTTGCATCGGGACACCAGCGAAGGATCACCGGGTCCTGTCGGGTCCCCGGCCCGGGTCCACTGGACAGGTCGTTAACCCGGCCCCGGGTCACCGGGTCATGTCGCGCACCCGGCCTGGTTCCCAGGTTCCGGTGACCACCCCGGCACCAGGACCCCGGGTCACGTGGGGACACCGGCCCCAGGTCAGCGGGTCACGTGGGGACCCCGGCCCCAGGTCAGCGGGTCACGTGGAGACACCGGCCCCAGGTGACCGGGTCACGTGGGGACACCGGCCCCAGGTGACAGGGTCACGTGGGGACACCGGCCCCAGGTCACCGGGTCACGTGGGGACCCCGGACCCAGGACCCTGGGTCACGTGGGGACGCCGGCCCCAGGTGACCGGGTCACGTGGGGACACCGGCCCCAGGTCACCGGGTCACGTGGGGACCCCGGATCCAGGTCAGCGGGTCACGTGGGGACACTGGCGCCAGGTCAACGGGTCACGTGGGGACACCGGACCCAGGACCCCGGGTCACGTGTGGACAAGAGCCTCAGGTCAGAGGGTCACGTGGGGACACCGGCCCCAGGTGACCGGGTCACGTGGGGACACCGGCCCCAGGTCACCGGGTCACGTGGGGACACCGGCCCCAGTTCAGAGGGTAACGTGGGGACACCGGCCCCAGGTCATCGCGTCAGGTCGGGACCCCGAAACCAGGTCCACGAGTCCGTCGACACCACAGCCCCGGGTCACCGGGTCGTGTCGGGTACCTGGCCAGGTTCCGATGACCACCCCGGCACCAGGACCCCGGGTCACGTGGGGACACCGGCCCCAGGTCACCGGGTCACGTGGGGACCCCGGATCCAGGTCACCTGGTCATGTCTGGTACCCAGCCTGGTTCCCAGGTTCCGATGACCACCCCGGCACCAGGACCCCGGGTCACGTGGGGACCCCGGCCCCAGGTCACCGGGTCACGTGGGGACCCCGGCCCCAGGTCAGCGGGTCACGTGGGGACACCGGCCCCAGGTCACCGTGTCAGGTCAGGACCCGGGATCTAGGTCGGGTCATGTCACGTCCCATGCCCGGGTCCCCGGGTTGGATTTTTACTCAGGCCCCGGGTCACAGGGTCATGTCGGGTCAACGGCCTGGGTACAACGGTCTGGTGACCACCCCGACCCCAGGTCCCCGGGTCATGACGGGACACCGGACCACGTCCCCGAGTCCGGTCGACACCACAGCCCCAGGTCACCGGGTCACGTCGGCACCCCGGAACCAGGTCACCGGGTCATGTCGGGACCCAGCCCGGGTCCCCGGGACGGGTTTTTACCCAAGCCCCAGATCACCGGGTCCTGTCGGGTCCCCGGCCCAGGTCCCCTGGACAGGTCGTTACCCCGGCCCCAGGTCACCATGTCATGTCGGGTCGCTGTCCCGGGTAGCAGTGTCAGGTGACCACCCCGGCCCCGGGAGACGGAGTCATACCGGGTCCCCGGCCCGGGTCCCCGGGTCAGGTGGTTACCCTGGCCCCAGGTCACCGGGTCACGTCGGGACCCCGGACCCAGGTCCCCGGGTCGTATCGGGTCGCTGCCCCGGGTACCAGTGTCGGGTGACATCCCCGGCCCCAGGTCCCCGGGTCACGTGGGGTCCCCGGCCCGGGTCCCCGGGTTGCATCGGGACACCAGCGAAGGATCACCGGGTCCTGTCGGGTCCCCGGCCCGGGTCCCCTGGACAGGTCGATAACCCGGCCCCGGGTCACCGGGTCATGTCGCGCACCCGGCCTGGTTCCCAGGTTCCGGTGACCACCCCGGCACCAGGACCCCGGGTCACGTGGGGACACCGGCCCCAGGTGACCGGGTCACGTGGGGACCCCGGACCCAGGTCAGCGGGTCACGTGGGGACACCGGCCCAAGGTCAGCGGGTCATGTGGGGACCCCGGCCCCAGGTCAATGGGTCACGTGGGGACCCCGGACCCAGGTCAGCGGGTCACGAGGGGACACCGGCCCCAGGTCACCGCGTCAGGTCGGGACCCCGAACCCAGTTCCACGAGTCCGTCGACACCACAGCGCCGGGTAACCGGGTCGTGTCGGGTACCTGGCCTGGTTCCCAGGTTCCGATGACCACCCCGGCCCCAGGTCCCCGGGTCACGTGGGGTCCCCGGCCCGGGTCCCCGGGTTGCATCGGGACACCAGCGAAGGATCACCGGGTCCTGTCGGGTCCCCGGCCCGGGTCCACTGGACAGGTCGTTAACCCGGCCTCGGGTCACCGGGTCATGTCGCACACCCGGCCTGGTTCCCAGGTTCCGGTGACCACCCCGGCACCAGGACCCCGGGTCACGTGGGGACACCGGCCCCAGGTCAGCGGGTCACGTGGGGACCCCGGACCCAGGTCAGCGGGTCACGTGGAGACACCGGCCCCAGGTGACCGGGTCACGTGGGGACACCGGCCCCAGGTGACCGGGTCACGTGGGGACACCGGCCCCAGGTCAGCGGGTCACGTGGGGACCCCGGACCCAGGACCCTGGGTCACGTGGGGACGCCGGCCCCAGGTGACCGGGTCACGTGGGGACACCGGCCCCAGGTCACCGGGTCACGTGGGGACCCCGGATCCAGGTCAGCGGGTCACGTGGGGACACTGGCGCCAGGTCAACGGGTCACGTGGGGACACCGGACCCAGGACCCCGGGTCACGTGGGGACAAGAGCCTCAGGTCAGAGGGTCACGTGGGGACACCGGCCCCAGGTGACCGGGTCACGTGGGGACACCGGCCCCAGGTCACCGGGTCACGTGGGGACCCCGGACCCAGGTCAGCGGGTCACGTGGGGACACCGGCCCCAGGTGACCGGGTCACGTGGGGACACCGGCCCCAGGTCATCGCGTCAGGTCGGGACCCCGAAACCAGGTCCACGAGTCCGTCGACACCACAGCCCCGGGTCACCGGGTCGTGTCGGGTACCTGGCCATGTTCCGATGACCACCCCGGCACCAGGACCCCGGGTCACGTGGGGACACCGGCCCCAGGTGACCGGGTCACGTGGGGACACCGGCCCCAGGTCAGCGGGTCACGTGGGGACACCGGCCCCAGGTCACCGGGTCACATGGGGACCCCGGATCCAGGACCCCGGGTCACGTGGGGACACCGACCCCAGGTCAGCGGGTCACGTGGGGACCCCGGCCCCAGGTCACCGGGTCACGTGGGGACACCGGACCCAGGTCAGCGGGTCACGTGGGGACACCGGCCCCAGGTGACCGGGTCACGTAGGGACCCCGGCCCCAGGTCACCGGGCACGTGGGGACCCCGGATCCAGGTCAGCGGGTCACGTGGGGACACCGGCCCCAGGACCCCGGGTCACGTGGGGACCCCGGACCCAGGACCCCGGTTCACGTGGGGACCCCGGACCCAGGTCAGCGGGTCACGTGGGGACACCGGCCCCAGGTCAGCGGGTCACGTGGGGACACCGGCCCCAGGTCACCGCGTCAGGTCGGGACCCGGGACCTAGGTTGGGTCATGTCACGTCCCATGCCCGGGTCCCCGGGTTGGATTTTTACTCAGGCCCCGGGTCACAGGGTCATGTCGGGTCAACGGCCTGGGTACAACGGTCTGGTGACCACCCCGACCCCAGGTCCCCGGGTCATGACGGGACACCGGACCAGGTCCCCGAGTCCGGTCGACACCACAGCCCCAGGTCACCGGGTCAGGTCGGCACCCCGGAACCAGGTCACCGGGTCGTATCGGGTCGCTGCCCCGGGTACCAGTGTCGGGTGACATCCCCGGCCCCAGGTCCCCGGGTCACGTGGGGTCCCCGGCCCGGGTCCCCGGGTTGCATCGGGACACCAGCGAAGGATCACCGGGTCCTGTCGGGTACCCGGCCCGGGTCCACTGGACAGGTCGTTAACCCGGCCCCGGGTCACCGGGTCATGTCGCGCACCCGGCCTGGTTCCCAGGTTCCGGTGACCACCCCGGCACCAGGACCCCGGGTCACGTGGGGACACCGTCCCCAGGTCACCGGGTCACGTGGGGACACCGGCCCAGGTCACCGGGTCACGTGGGGACACCGGCCCCAGGTCAGCGGGTCACGTGGGGACCCCGGCCCCAGGTCAGCGGGTCACGTGGGGACACCGGCCCCAGGTCACCGCGTCAGGTCGGGACCCCGAACCCAGGTCCACGAATCCGTCGACACCACAGCGCCGGGTCACCGGGTCGTGTCGGGTACCTGGCCTGGTTCCCAGGTTCCGATGACCACCCCGGCACCAGGACCCCGGGTCACGTGGGGACACCGGACCCAGGTGACCGGGTCACGTGGGGACACCTGCCCCAGGTCACCGGGTCACGTGGGGACCCCGGACCCAGGTCAGCGGGTCACGTGGGGACACCGGCCCCAGGTCACCGGGTCACGTGGGGACACCGGCCCCAGGTCACCGGGTCACGTGGGGACCCCGGACCCAGGTGACCGGGTCACGTGGGGACCCCGGACCCAGGTCAGCGGGTCACGTGGGGACACCGGCCCCAGGTCACCGGGTCACGTGGGGACCCCGGACCCAGGACCCCGGGTCACGTGGGGACACCGGCCCCAGGTGACCGGGTCACGTGGGGACACCGGCCCCAGGTCACCGGGTCATGTGGGGACCCCGGATCCAGGTCAGCGGGTCACGTGGGGACACTGGCGCCAGGTCACCGGGTCACGTGAGGACACCGGCACCAGGACCCCGGGTCACGTGGGGACACCGGCCCCAGGTCACCGGGTCACGTGGGGACCCCGGACCCAGGACCCCGGGTCACGTGGGGACACCGGCCCCAGGTCACCGGGTCACGTGGGGACCCCGGACCCAGGACCCCGGGTCACGTGGGGACACCGGCCCCAGGTGACCGGGTCACGTGGGGACACCGGCCCCAGGTCACCGGGTCACGTGGGGACCCCGGATCCAGGTCACCTGGTCATGTCTGGTACCCAGCCTGGTTCCCAGGTTCCGATGACCACCCCGGCACCAGGACCCTGGGTCACGTGGGGACACCGGCCCCAGGTCACCGGGTCACGTGGGGACCCCGGACCCAGGTCAGCGGGTCACGTGGGGACACCGGCCCCAGGTCACCGCGTCAGGTCGGGACCCGGGACCTAGGTCGGGTCATGTCACGTCCCATGCCCGGGTCCCCGGGTTGGATTTTTACTCAGGCCCCGGGTCACAGGGTCATGTCGGGTCAACGGCCTGGGTACAACGGTCTGGTGACCACCCCGACCCCAGGTCCCCGGGTCATGACGGGACACCGGACCAGGTCCCCGAGTCCGGTCGACACCACAGCCCCAGGTCACCAGGTCAGGTCGGCACCCCGGAACCAGGTCACCGGGTCATGTCGGGACCCAGCCCGGGTCCCCGGGACGGGTTTTTACCCAAGCCCCAGATCACCGGGTCCTGTCGGGTCCCCGGCCCAGGTCCCCTGGACAGGTCGTTACCCCGTCCCCGGGTCACCGGGTCATGTCGGGTCGCTGTCCCGGGTAGCAGTGTCAGGTGTCCACCCCGGCCCCGGGAGACGGAGTCATACCGGGTCCCCGGCCCGGGTCCCCGGGTCAGGTGGTTACCCTGGCCCCAGGTCACCGGGTCACGTCGGGACCCCGGACCCAGGTCCCCGGGTCGTATCGGGTCGCTGCCCCGGGTACCAGTGTCGGGTGACATCCCCGGCCCCAGGTCCCCGGGTCACGTGGGGTCCCCGGCCCGGGTCCCCGGGTTGCATCGGGACACCAGCGAAGGATCACCGGGTCCTGTCGGGTCCCCGGCCCGGGTCCCCTGGACAGGTCGATAACCCGGCCCCGGGTCACCGGGTCATGTCGCGCACCCGGCCTGGTTCCCAGGTTCCGGTGACCACCCCGGCACCAGGACCCCGGGTCACGTGGGGACACCGTCCCCAGGTCACCGGGTCACGTGGGGACACCGGCCCAGGTCACCGGGTCACGTGGGGACACCGGCCCCAGGTCAGAGGGTCACGTGGGGACACCGGCCCCAGGTCAGCGGGTCACGTGGGGACCCCGGCCCCAGGTCAGCGGGTCACGTGGGGACACCGGCCCCAGGTCACCGCGTCAGGTCGGGACCCCGAACCCAGGTCCACGAGTCCGTCGACACCACAGCGCCGGGTCACCGGGTCGTGTCGGGTACCTGGCCTGGTTCCCAGGTTCCGATGACCACCCCGGCACCAGGACCCCGGGTCACGTGGGGACACGGGACCCAGGTGACCGGGTCACGTGGGGACACCGGCCCCAGGTCACCGGGTCACGTGGGGACCCCGGACCCAGGTCAGCGGGTCACGTGGGGACACCGGCCCCAGGTCACCGGGTCACGTGGGGACCCCGGACCCTGGACCCCGGGTCACGTGGGGACACCGGCCCCAGGTCAGCGGGTCACGTGGGGACACCGGCCCCAGGTCACCGGGTCACGTGGGGACCCCGGATCCAGGTCACCTGTTCATGTCTGGTACCCAGCCTGATTCCCAGGTTCCGATGACCACCACGGCACCAGGACCCCGGGTCACGTGGGGACACCGGCCCCAGGTGACCGGGTCACGTGGGGACACCGGCCCCAGGTCACCGGGTCACGTGGGGACCCCGGACCCAGGACCCCGGGTCACGTGGGGACACCGGCCCCAGGTGACCGGGTCACGTAGGGACACCGGCCCCAGGTCACCGGGCACGTGGGGACCCCGGATCCAGGTCAGCGGGTCACGTGGGGACACCGGCCCCAGGACCCCGGGTCACGTGGGGACCCCGGACCCAGGTCAGCGGGTCACGTGGGGACACCGGCCCCAGGTCAGCGGGTCACGTGGGGACCCCGGCCCCAGGTCAATGGGTCACGTGGGGACCCCGGCCCCATGTCAGCGGGTCACGAGGGGACACCGGCCCCAGGTCACCGCGTCAGGTCGGGACCCCGAACCCAGGTCCACGAGTCCGTCGACACCACAGCGCCGGGTAACCGGGTCGTGTCGGGTACCTGGCCTGGTTCCCAGGTTCCGATGACCACCCCGGCCCCAGGTCCCCGGGTCACGTGGGGTCCCCGGCCCGGGTCCCCGGGTTGCATCGGGACACCAGCGAAGGATCACCGGGTCCTGTCGGGTCCCCGGCCCGGGTCCCCTGGACAGGTCGTTAACCCGGCCCCGGGTCACCGGGTCATGTCGCGCACCCAGCCTGGTTCCCAGGTTCCGGTGACCACCCCGGCACCAGGACCCCGGGTCACGTGGGGACACCGGCCCCAGGTGACCGGGTCACGTGGGGACCCTGGACCCAGGTCAGCGGGTCACGTGGGGACACCGGCCCCAGGTGACCGGGTCACGTGGGGACAACGGCCGCAGGTCACCGGGTCACGTGGGGACCCCGTATCCAGGACCCCGGGTCACGTTGGGACCCCGGCCCCAGGTCAGCGGGTCACGTGGGGACCCCGGCCCCAGGTGACCGGGTCACGTGGGGACACCGGCCCCAGGTCCCCGGGTCACGTGGGGACCCCGGCCCCAGGTCACCGGGTCACGTGGGGACACCGGCCCCAGGTCACCGCGTCAGGTCGGGACCCGGGACCTAGGTCGGGTCATGTCACGTCCCATGCCCGGGTCCCCGGGTTGGATTTTTACTCAGGCCCCGGGTCACAGGGTCAAGTCGGGTAAACGGCCTGGGTACAACGGTCTGGTGACCACCCCGACCCCAGGTCACCGGGTCACGTGGGGACACCGGCCCAGGTCACCGGGTCACGTGGGGACCCCGGATCCAGGTCACCTGGTCATGTCTGGTACCCAGCCTGGTTCCCAGGTTCCGATGACCACCCCGGCACCAGGACCCCGGGTCACGTGGGGACCCCGGCCCCAGGTCACCGGGTCACGTGGGGACCCCGGCCCCAGGTCAGCGGGTCACGTGGGGACACCGGCCCCAGGTCACCGGGTCAGGTCAGGACCCGGGATCTAGGTCGGGTCATGTCACGTCCCATGCCCGGGTCCCCGGGTTGGATTTTTACTCAGGCCCCGGGTCACAGGGTCATGTCGGGTCAACGGCCTGGGTACAACGGTCTGGTGACCACCCCGACCCCAGGTCCCCGGGTCATGACGGGACACCGGACCACGTCCCCGAGTCCGGTCGACACCACAGCCCCAGGTCACCGGGTCACGTCGGCACCCCGGAACCAGGTCACCGGGTCATGTCGGGACCCAGCCCGGGTCCCCGGGACGGGTTTTTACCCAAGCCCCAGATCACCGGGTCCTGTCGGGTCCCCGGCCCAGGTCCCCTGGACAGGTCGTTACCCCGGCCCCAGGTCACCATGTCATGTCGGGTCGCTGTCCCGGGTAGCAGTGTCAGGTGACCACCCCGGCCCCGGGAGACGGAGTCATACCGGGTCCCCGGCCCGGGTCCCCGGGTCAGGTGGTTACCCTGGCCCCAGGTCACCGGGTCACGTCGGGACCCCGGACCCAGGTCCCCGGGTCGTATCGGGTCGCTGCCCCGGGTACCAGTGTCGGGTGACATCCCCGGCCCCAGGTCCCCGGGTCACGTGGGGTCCCCGGCCCGGGTCCCCGGGTTGCATCGGGACACCAGCGAAGGATCACCGGGTCCTGTCGGGTCCCCGGCCCGGGTCCCCTGGACAGGTCGATAACCCGGCCCCGGGTCACCGGGTCATGTCGCGCACCCGGCCTGGTTCCCAGGTTCCGGTGACCACCCCGGCACCAGGACCCCGGGTCACGTGGGGACACCGGCCCCAGGTGACCGGGTCACGTGGGGACCCCGGACCCAGGTCAGCGGGTCACGTGGGGACACCGGCCCAAGGTCAGCGGGTCATGTGGGGACCACGGCCCCAGGTCAATGGGTCACGTGGGGACCCCGGACCCAGGTCAGCGGGTCACGAGGGGACACCGGCCCCAGGTCACCGCGTCAGGTCGGGACCCCGAACCCAGTTCCACGAGTCCGTCGACACCACAGCGCCGGGTAACCGGGTCGTGTCGGGTACCTGGCCTGGTTCCCAGGTTCCGGTGACCACCCCGGCACCAGGACCCCGGGTCACGTGGGGACACCGGCCCCAGGTCAGCGGGTCACGTGGGGACCCCGGCCCCAGGTCAGCGGGTCACGTGGAGACACCGGCCCCAGGTGACCGGGTCACGTGGGGACACCGGCCCCAGGTGACCGGGTCACGTGGGGACACCGGCCCCAGGTCAGCGGGTCACGTGGGGACACCGGACCCAGGACCCTGGGTCACGTGGGGACGCCGGCCCCAGGTGACCGGGTCACGTAGGGACACCGGCCCCAGGTCACCGGGTCACGTGGGGACCCCGGATCCAGGTCAGCGGGTCACGTGGGGACACTGGCGCCAGGTCAACGGGTCACGTGGGGACACCGGACCCAGGACCCCGGGTCACGTGGGGACAAGAGCCTCAGGTCAGAGGGTCACGTGGGGACACCGGCCCCAGGTGACCGGGTCACGTGGGGACACCGGCCCCAGGTCACCGGGTCACGTGGGGACCCCGGACCCAGGTCAGCGGGTCACGTGGGGACACCGGCCCCAGGTGACCGGGTCACGTGGGGACACCGGCCCCAGGTCATCGCGTCAGGTCGGGACCCCGAAACCAGGTCCACGAGTCCGTCGACACCACAGCCCCGGGTCACCGGGTCGTGTCGGGTACCTGGCCATGTTCCGTTGACCACCCCGGCACCAGGACCCCGGGTCACGTGGGGACACCGGCCCCAGGTGACCGGGTCACGTGGGGACACCGGCCCCAGGTCAGCGGGTCACGTGGGGACACCGGCCCCAGGTCACCGGGTCACATGGGGACCCCGGATCCAGGACCCCGGGTCACGTGGGGACACCGACCCCAGGTCAGCGGGTCACGTGGGGACCCCGGCCCCAGGTCACCGGGTCACGTGGGGACACCGGACCCAGGTCAGCGGGTCACGTGGGGACACCGGCCCCAGGTGACCGGGTCACGTAGGGACCCCGGCCCCAGGTCACCGGGCAAGTGGGGACCCCGGATCCAGGTCAGCGGGTCACGTGGGGACACCGGCCCCAGGACCCCGGGTCACGTGGGGACCCCGGACCCAGGTCAGCGGGTCACGTGGGGACCCCGGACCCAGGTCAGCGGGTCACGTGGGGACACCGGCCCCAGGTCAGCGGGTCACGTGGGGACACCGGCCCCAGGTCACCGCGTCAGGTCGGGACCCGGGACCTAGGTTGGGTCATGTCACGTCCCATGCCCGGGTCCCCGGGTTGGATTTTTACTCAGGCCCCGGGTCACAGGGTCATGTCGGGTCAACGGCCTGGGTACAACGGTCTGGTGACCACCCCGACCCCAGGTCCCCGGGTCATGACGGGACACCGGACCAGGTCCCCGAGTCCGGTCGACACCACAGCCCCAGGTCACCGGGTCAGGTCGGCACCCCGGAACCAGGTCACCGGGTCGTATCGGGTCGCTGCCCCGGGTACCAGTGTCGGGTGACATCCCCGGCCCCAGGTCCCCGGGTCACGTGGGGTCCCCGGCCCGGGTCCCCGGGTTGCATCGGGACACCAGCGAAGGATCACCGGGTCCTGTCGGGTACCCAGCCCGGGTCCACTGGACAGGTCGTTAACCCGGCCCCGGGTCACCGGGTCATGTCGCGCACCCGGCCTGGTTCCCAGGTTCCGGTGACCACCCCGGCACCAGGACCCCGGGTCACGTGGGGACACCGTCCCCAGGTCACCGGGTCACGTGGGGACACCGGCCCAGGTCACTGGGTCACGTGGGGACACCGGCCCCAGGTCAGCGTGTCACGTGGGGACCCCGGCCCCAGGTCAGCGGGTCACGTGGGGACACCGGCCCCAGGTCACCGCGTCAGGTCGGGACCCCGAACCCAGGTCCACGAATCCGTCGACACCACAGCGCCGGGTCACCGGGTCGTGTCGGGTACCTGGCCTGGTTCCCAGGTTCCGATGACCACCCCGGCACCAGGACCCCGGGTCACGTGGGGACACCGGACCCAGGTGACCGGGTCACGTGGGGACACCTTCCCCAGGTCACCGGGTCACGTGGGGACCCCGGACCCAGGTCAGCGGGTCACGTGGGGACACCGGCCCCAGGTCACCGGGTAACGTGGGGACACCGCCCCAGGTCACCGGGTCACGTGGGGACCCCGGACCCAGGTGACCGGGTCACGTGGGGACCCCGGACCCAGGTCAGCGGGTCACGTGGGGACACCGGCCCCAGGTCACCGGGTCACGTGGGGACCCCGGACCCAGGACCCCGGGTCACGTGGGGACACCGGCCCCAGGTGACCGGGTCACGTGGGGACACCGGCCCCAGGTCACCGGGTCATGTGGGGACCCCGGATCCAGGTCAGCGGGTCACGTGGGGACACTGGCGCCAGGTCACCGGGTCACGTGAGGACACCGGCAGCAGGACCCCGGGTCACGTGGGGACACCGGCCCCAGGTCACCGGGTCACGTGGGGACCCCGGACCCAGGACCCCGGGTCACGTGGGGACACCGGCCCCAGGTCACCGGGTCACGTGGGGACCCCGGACCCAGGACCCCGGGTCACGTGGGGACACCGGCCCCAGGTGACCGGGTCACGTGGGGACACCGGCCCCAGGTCACCGGGTCACGTGGGGACCCCGGATCCAGGTCACCTGGTCATGTCTGGTACCCAGCCTGGTTCCCAGGTTCCGATGACCACCCCGGCACCAGGACCCTGGGTCACGTGGGGACACCGGCCCCAGGTCACCGGGTCACGTGGGGACCCCGGACCCAGGTCAGCGGGTCACATGGGGACACCGGCCCCAGGTCACCGCGTCAGGTCGGGACCCGGGACCTAGGTCGGGTCATGTCACGTCCCATGCCCGGGTCCCCGGGTTGGATTTTTACTCAGGCCCCGGGTCACAGGGTCATGTCGGGTCAACGGCCTGGGTACAACGGTCTGGTGACCACCCCGACCCCAGGTCCCCGGGTCATGACGGGACACCGGACCAGGTCCCCGAGTCCGGTCGACACCACAGCCCCAGGTCACCAGGTCAGGTCGGCACCCCGGAACCAGGTCACCGGGTCATGTCGGGACCCAGCCCGGGTCCCCGGGACGGGTTTTTACCCAAGCCCCAGATCACCGGGTCCTGTCGGGTCCCCGGCCCAGGTCCCCTGGACAGGTCGTTACCCCGTCCCCGGGTCACCGGGTCATGTCGGGTCGCTGTCCCGGGTAGCAGTGTCAGGTGTCCACCCCGGCCCCGGGAGACGGAGTCATACCGGGTCCCCGGCCCGGGTCCCCGGGTCAGGTGGTTACCCTGGCCCCAGGTCACCGGGTCACGTCGGGACCCCGGACCCAGGTCCCCGGGTCGTATCGGGTCGCTGCCCCGGGTACCAGTGTCGGGTGACATCCCCGGCCCCAGGTCCCCGGGTCACGTGGGGTCCCCGGCCCGGGTCCCCGGGTTGCATCGGGACACCAGCGAAGGATCACCGGGTCCTGTCGGGTCCCCGGCCCGGGTCCCCTGGACAGGTCGATAACCCGGCCCCGGGTCACCGGGTCATGTCGCGCACCCGGCCTGGTTCCCAGGTTCCGGTGACCACCCCGGCACCAGGACCCCGGGTCACGTGGGGACACCGTCCCCAGGTCACCGGGTCACGTGGGGACACCGGCCCAGGTCACCGGGTCACGTGGGGACACCGGTCCCAGGTCAGCGGGTCACGTGGGGACCCCGGACCCTGGACCCCGGGTCACGTGGGGACACCGGCCCCAGGTCAGCGGGTCACGTGGGGACACCGGCCCCAGGTCACCGGGTCACGTGGGGACCCCGGATCCAGGTCACCTGTTCATGTCTGGTACCCAGCCTGGTTCCCAGGTTCCGATGACCACCACGGCACCAGGACCCCGGGTCACGTGGGGACACCGGCCCCAGGTGACCGGGTCACGTGGGGACACCGGCCCCAGGTCACCGGGTCACGTGGGGACCCCGGACCCAGGACCCCGGGTCACGTGGGGACACCGGCCCCAGGTGACCGGGTCACGTAGGGACACCGGCCCCAGGTCACCGGGCACGTGGGGACCCCGGATCCAGGTCAGCGGGTCACGTGGGGACACCGGCCCCAGGACCCCGGGTTACGTGGGGACCCCGGACCCAGGTCAGCGGGTCACGTGGGGACACCGGCCCCAGGTCAGCGGGTCACGTGGGGACCCCGGCCCCAGGTCAATGGGTCACGTGGGGACCCCGGCCCCAGGTCAGCGGGTCACGAGGGGACACCGGCCCCAGGTCACCGCGTCAGGTCGGGACCCCGAACCCAGGTCCACGAGTCCGTCGACACCACAGCGCCGGGTAACCGGGTCGTGTCGGGTACCTGGCCTGGTTCCCAGGTTCCGATGACCACCCCGGCCCCAGGTCCCCGGGTCACGTGGGGTCCCCGGCCCGGGTCCCCGGGTTGCATCGGGACACCAGCGAAGGATCACCGGGTCCTGTCGGGTCCCCGGCCCGGGTCCCCTGGACAGGTCGTTAACCCGGCCCCGGGTCACCGGGTCATGTCGCGCACCCGGCCTGGTTCCCAGGTTCCGGTGACCACCCCGGCACCAGGACCCCGGGTCACGTGGGGACACCGGCCCCAGGTGACCGGGTCACGTGGGGACCCCGGACCCAGGTCAGCGGGTCACGTGGGGACACCGGCCCCAGGTGACCGGGTCACGTGGGGACACCGGCCGCAGGTCACCGGGTCACGTGGGGACCCCGTATCCAGGACCCCGGGTCACGTTGGGACCCCGGCCCCAGGTCAGCGGGTCACGTGGGGACCCCGGCCCCAGGTGACCGGGTCACGTGGGGACACCGGACCCAGGTCAGCGGGTCACGTGGGGACCCCGGCCCCAGGTCACCGGGTCACGTGGGGACACCGGCCCCAGGTCACCGCGTCAGGTCGGGACCCGGGACCTAGGTTGGGTCATGTCACGTCCCATGCCCGGGTCCCCGGGTTGGATTTTTACTCAGGCCCCGGGTCACAGGGTCAAGTCGGGTAAACGGCCTGGGTACAACGGTCTGGTGACCACCCCGACCCCAGGTCACCGGGTCACGTGGGGACACCGGCCCAGGTCACCGGGTCACGTGGGGACACCGGCCCCAGGTCAGAGGGTCACGTGGGGACACCGGCCCCAGGTCAGCGGGTCACGTGGGGACCCCGGCCCCAGGTCAGCGGGTCACGTGGGGGCACCGGCCCCAGGTCACCGCGTCAGGTCGGGACCCCGAACCCAGGTCCACGAGTCCGTCGACACCACAGCGCCGGGTCACCGGGTCGTGTCGGGTACCTGGCCTGGTTCCCAGGTTCCGATGACCACCCCGGCACCAGGACCCCGGGTCACGTGGGGACACCGGACCCAGGTGACCGGGTCACGTGGGGACACCGGCCCCAGGTCACCGGGTCACGTGGGGACCCCGGACCCAGGTCAGCGGGTCACGTGGGGACACCGGCCCCAGGTCAGCGGGTCACGTGGGGACCCCGGACCCTGGACCCCGGGTCACGTGGGGACACCGGCCCCAGGTCAGCGGGTCACGTGGGGACACCGGCCCCAGGTCACCGGGTCACGTGGGGACCCCGGATCCAGGTCACCTGGTCATGTCTGGTACCCAGCCTGGTTCCCAGGTTCCGATGACCACCACGGCACCAGGACCCCGGGTCACGTGGGGACACCGGCCCCAGGTGACCGGGTCACGTGGGGACACCGGCCCCAGGTCACCGGGTCACGTGGGGACCCCGGACCCAGGACCCCGGGTCACGTGGGGACACCGGCCCCAGGTGACCGGGTCACGTAGGGACACCGGCCCCAGGTCACCGGGCACGTGGGGACCCCGGATCCAGGTCAGCGGGTCACGTGGGGACACCGGCCCCAGGACCCCGGGTCACGTGGGGACCCCGGACCCAGGTCAGCGGGTCACGTGGGGACACCGGCCCCAGGTCACCGCGTCAGGTCGGGACCCGGGACCTAGGTCGGGTCATGTCACGTCCCATGCCCGGGTCCCCGGGTTGGATTTTTACTCAGGCCCCGGGTCACAGGGTCATGTCGGGTCAACGGCCTGGGTACAACGGTCTGGTGACCACCCCGACCCCAGGTCCCCGGGTCATGACGGGACACCGGACCAGGTCCCCGAGTCCGGTCGACACCACAGCCCCAGGTCACCAGGTCAGGTCGGCACCCCGGAACCAGGTCACCGGGTCATGTCGGGACCCAGCCCGGGTCCCCGGGACGGGTTTTTACCCCAGCCGCAGATCACCGGGTCCTGTCGGGTCCCCGGCCCAGGTCCCCTGGACAGGTCGTTACCCCGGCCCCAGGTCACCATGTCATGTCGGGTCGCTGTCCCGGGTAGCAGTGTCAGGTGTCCACCCCGGCCCCGGGAGACGGAGTCATACCGGGTCCCCGGCCCGGGTCCCCGGGTCAGGTGGTTACCCTGGCCCCAGGTCACCGGGTCACGTCGGGACCCCGGACCCAGGTCCCCGGGTCGTATCGGGTCGCTGCCCCGGGTACCAGTGTCGGGTGACATCCCCGGCCCCAGGTCCCCGGGTCACGTGGGGTCCCCGGCCCGGGTCCCCGGGTTGCATCGGGACACCAGCGAAGGATCACCGGGTCCTGTCGGGTCCCCGGCCCGGGTCCCCTGGACAGGTCGATAACCCGGCCCCGGGTCACCGGGTCATGTCGCGCACCCGGCCTGGTTCCCAGGTTCCGGTGACCACCCCGGCACCAGGACCCCGGGTCACGTGGGGACACCGGCCCCAGGTGACCGGGTCACGTGGGGACCCCGGACCCAGGTCAGCGGGTCACGTGGGGACACCGGCCCCAGGTCAGCGGGTCACGTGGGGACCCCGGCCCCAGGTCAATGGGTCACGTGGGGACCCCGGCCCCAGGTCAGCGGGTCACGAGGGGACACCGGCCCCAGGTCACCGCGTCAGGTCGGGACCCCGAACCCAGGTCCACGAGTCCGTCGACACCACAGCGCCGGGTAACCGGGTCGTGTCGGGTACCTGGCCTGGTTCCCAGGTTCCGATGACCACCCCGGCCCCAGGTCCCCGGGTCACGTGGGGTCCCCGGCCCGGGTCCCCGGGTTGCATCGGGACACCAGCGAAGGATCACCGGGTCCTGTCGGGTCCCCGGCCCGGGTCCCCTGGACAGGTCGTTAACCCGGCCCCGGGTCACCGGGTCATGTCGCGCACCCGGCCTGGTTCCCAGGTTCCGGTGACCACCCCGGCACCAGGACCCCGGGTCACGTGGGGACACCGGCCCCAGGTGACCGGGTCACGTGGGGACCCCGGACCCAGGTCAGCGGGTCACGTGGGGACACCGGCCCCAGGTGACCGGGTCACGTGGGGACACCGGCCGCAGGTCACCGGGTCACGTGGGGACCCCGGATCCAGGACCCCGGGTCACGTGGGGACCCCGGCCCCAGGTCAGCGGGTCACGTGGGGACCCCGGCCCCAGGTGACCGGGTCACGTGGGGACACCGGACCCAGGTCAGCGGGTCACGTGGGGACCCCGGCCCCAGGTCACCGGGTCACGTGGGGACACCGGCCCCAGGTCACCGCGTCAGGTCGGGACCCGGGACCTAGGTCGGGTCATGTCACGTCCCATGCCCGGGTCCCCGGGTTGGATTTTTACTCAGGCCCCGGGTCACAGGGTCAAGTCGGGTAAACGGCCTGGGTACAACGGTCTGGTGACCACCCCGACCCCAGGTCCCCGGGTCATGACGGGACACCGGACCAGGTCCCCGAGTCCGGTCGACACCACAGCCCCAGGTCACCGGGTCAGGTCAGCACCCCGGAACCAGGTCATGTCGGGACCCAGCCCGGGTCCCCGGGACGGGTTTTTACCCAAGCCCCAGATCACCGGGTCCTGTCGGGTCCCCGGCCCAGGTCCCCTGGACAGGTCGTTACCCCGGCCCCGGGTCACCGGGTCCTGTCGGGTCGCTGTCCCGGGTAGCAGTGTCAGGTGACCACCCCGGCCCCGGGAGACGGAGTCATACCGGGTCCCCGGCCCGGGTCCCCGGGTCAGGTGGTTACCCTGGCCCCAGGTCACCGGGTCACGTCGGGACCCCGGACCCAGGTCCCCGGGTCGTATCGGGTCGCTGCCCCGGGTACCAGTGTCGGGTGACATCCCCGGCCCCAGGTCCCCGGGTCACGTGGGGTCCCCGGCCCGGGTCCCCGGGTTGCATCGGGACACCAGCGAAGGATCACCGGGTCCTGTCGGGTCCCCGGCCCGGGTCCACTGGACAGGTCGTTAACCCGGCCCCGGGTCACCGGGTCATGTCGCGCACCCGGCCTGGTTCCCAGGTTCCGGTGACCACCCCGGCACCAGGACCCCGGGTCACGTGGGGACACCGGCCCCAGGTCACCGGGTCACGTGGGGACCCCGGCCCCAGGTCAGCGGGTCACGTGGAGACACCGGCCCCAGGTGACCGGGTCACGTGGGGACACCGGCCGCAGGTCACCGGGTCACGTGGGGACACCGGCCCCAGGTCACCGGGTCACGTGGGGACCCCGGACCCAGGACCCTGGGTCACGTGGGGACGCCGGCCCCAGGTGACCGGGTCACGTGGGGACACCGGCCCCAGGTCACCGGGTCACGTGGGGACCCCGGATCCAGGTCAGCGGGTCACGTGGGGACACTGGCGCCAGGTCAACGGGTCACGTGGGGACACCGGACCCAGGACCCCGGGTCACGTGTGGACAAGAGCCTCAGGTCAGAGGGTCACGTGGGGACACCGGCCCCAGGTGACCGGGTCACGTGGGGACACCGGCCCCAGGTCACCAGGTCACGTGGGGACACCGGCCCCAGTTCAGAGGGTAACGTGGGGACACCGGTCCCAGGTCATCGCGTCAGGTCGGGACCCCGAAACCAGGTCCACGAGTCCGTCGACACCACAGCCCCGGGTCACCGGGTCGTGTCGGGTACCTGGCCAGGTTCCGATGACCACCCCGGCACCAGGACCCCGGGTCACGTGGGGACACCGGCCCCAGGTCACCGGGTCACGTGGGGACCCCGGATCCAGGTCACCTGGTCATGTCTGGTACCCAGCCTGGTTCCCAGGTTCCGATGACCACCCCGGCACCAGGACCCCGGGTCACGTGGGGACACCGGCCCCAGGTCACCGGGTCACGTGGGGACCCCGGACCCAGGTCACCGGGTCACGTGGGGACCCCGGCCCCAGGTCAGCGGGTCACGTGGGGACACCGGCCCCAGGTCACCGTGTCAGGTCAAGACCCGGGATCTAGGTCGGGTCATGTCACGTCCCATGCCCGGGTCCCCGGGTTGGATTTTTACTCAGGCCCTGGGTCACAGGGTCATGTCGGGTCAACGGCCTGGGTACAACGGTCTGGTGACCACCCCGACCCCAGGTCCCCGGGTCATGACGGGACACCGGACCACGTCCCCGAGTCCGGTCGACACCACAGCCCCAGGTCACCGGGTCACGTCGGCACCCCGGAACCAGGTCACCGGGTCATGTCGGGACCCAGCCCGGGTCCCCGGGACGGGTTTTTACCCAAGCCCCAGATCACCGGGTCCTGTCGGGTCCCCGGCCCAGGTCCCCTGGACAGGTCGTTACCCCGGCCCCAGGTCACCATGTCATGTCGGGTCGCTGTCCCGGGTAGCAGTGTCAGGTGACCACCCCGGCCCCGGGAGACGGAGTCATACCGGGTCCCCGGCCCGGGTCCCCGGGTCAGGTGGTTACCCTGGCCCCAGGTCACCGGGTCACGTCGGGACCCCGGACCCAGGTCCCCGGGTCGTATCGGGTCGCTGCCCCGGGTACCAGTGTCGGGTGACATCCCCGGCCCCAGGTCCCCGGGTCACGTGGGGTCCCCGGCCCGGGTCCCCGGGTTGCATCGGGACACCAGCGAAGGATCACCGGGTCCTGTCGGGTCCCCGGCCCGGGTCCACTGGACAGGTCGTTAACCCGGCCCCGGGTCACCGGGTCATGTCGCGCACCCGGCCTGGTTCCCAGGTTCCGGTGACCACCCCGGCACCAGGACCCCGGGTCACGTGGGGACACCGGCCCCAGGTCAGCGGGTCACGTGGGGACCCCGGCCCCAGGTCAGCGGGTCACGTGGAGACACCGGCCCCAGGTGACCGGGTCACGTGGGGACACCGGCCCCAGGTGACCGGGTCACGTGGGGACACCGGCCCCAGGTCAGCGGGTCACGTGGGGACCCCGGACCCAGGACCCTGGGTCACGTGGGGACGCCGGCCCCAGGTGACCGGGTCACGTGGGGACACCGGCCCCAGGTCACCGGGTCACGTGGGGACCCCGGATCCAGGTCAGCGGGTCACGTGGGGACACTGGCGCCAGGTCAACGGGTCACGTGGGGACACCGGACCCAGGACCCCGGGTCACGGGGGGACAAGAGCCTCAGGTCAGAGGGTCACGTGGGGACACCGGCCCCAGGTGACCGGGTCACGTGGGGACACCGGCCCCAGGTCACCGGGTCACGTGGGGACCCCGGACCCAGGTCAGCGGGTCACGTGGGGACACCGGCCCCAGTTCAGAGGGTAACGTGGGGACACCGGCCCCAGGTCATCGCGTCAGGTCGGGACCCCGAAACCAGGTCCACGAGTCCGTCGACACCACAGCCCCGGGTCACCGGGTCGTGTCGGGTACCTGGCCATGTTCCGAGGTCCACCCCGGCACCAGGACCCCGGGTCACGTGGGGACACCGGCCCCAGGTGACCGGGTCACGTGGGGACACCGGCCCCAGGTCACCGGGTCACGTGGGGACACCGGCCCCAGGTCACCGGGTCACATGGGGACCCCGGATCCAGGACCCCGGGTCACGTGGGGACACCGGCCCCAGGTCACCGGGTCACGTGGGGACCCCGGACCCTGGACCCCGGGTCACGTGGGGACACCGGCCCCAGGTGACCGGGTCACGTGGGGACACCGGCCCCAGGTCACCGGGTCACGTGGGGACCCCGGATCCAGGTCACCTGGTCATGTCTGGTACCCAGCCTGGTTCCCAGGTTCCGATGACCACCCCGGCACCAGGACCCCGGGTCACGTGGGGACACCGACCCCAGGTCAGCGGGTCACGTGGGGACCCCGGCCCCAGGTCACCGGGTCACGTGGGGACACCGGAGCCAGGTCAGCGGGTCACGTGGGGACACCGGCCCTAGGTGACCGGGTCACGTAGGGACCCCGGCCCCAGGTCACCGGGCACGTGGGGACCCCGGATCCAGGTCAGCGGGTCACGTGGGGACACCGGCCCCAGGACCCCGGGTCACGTGGGGACACCGGCCCCAGGACCCCGGGTCACGTGGGGACCCCGGACCCAGGTCAGCGGGTCACGTGGGGACACCGGCCCCAGGTCACCGCGTCAGGTCGGGACCCGGGACCTAGGTCGGGTCATGTCACGTCCCATGCCCGGGTCCCCGGGTTGGATTTTTACTCAGGCCCCGGGTCACAGGGTCATGTCGGGTCAACGGCCTGGGTACAACGGTCTGGTGACCACCCCGACCCCAGGTCCCCGGGTCATGACGGGACACCGGACCAGGTCCCCGAGTCCGGTCGACACCACAGCCCCAGGTCACCGGGTCAGGTCGGCACCCCGGAACCAGGTCACCGGGTCATGTCGGGACCCAGCCCGGGTCCCCGGGACGGGTTTTTACCCAAGCCCATGATCACCGGGTCCTGTCGGGTCCCCGGCCCAGGTCCCCTGGACAGGTCGTTACCCCGGCCCCGGGTCACCGGGTCATGTCGGGTCGCTGTCCCGGGTAGCAGTGTCAGGTGACCACCCCGGCCCCGGGAGACGGAGTCATACCGGGTCCCCGGCCCGGGTCCCCGGGTCAGGTGGTTACCCTGGCCCCAGGTCACCGGGTCACGTTGGGACCCCGGACCCAGGTCCACGGGTCGTATCGGGTCGCTGCCCCAGGTACCAGTGTCGGGTGACATCCCCGGCCCCAGGTCCCCGGGTCACGTGGGGTCCCCGGCCCGGGTCCCCGGGTTGCATCGGGACACCAGCGAAGGATCACCGGGTCCTGTCGGGTCCCCGGCCCGGGTCCACTGGACAGGTCGTTAACCCGGCCCCGGGTCACCGGGTCATGTCGCGCACCCGGCCTGGTTCCCAGGTTCCAGTGACCACCCCGGCACCAGGACCCCGGGTCACGTGGGGACCCCGGCCCCAGGTCAGCGGGTCACGTGGGGACCCCGGCCCCAGGTCACCGGGTCATGTGGGGACACCGGCCCCAGGTGACCGGGTCACGTGGGGACACCGGCCCCAGGTCAGCGGGTCACGTGGGGACACCGGCCCCAGGTCACCGGGTCACGTGGGGACCCCGGACCCAGGACCCCAGGTCACGTGGGGACACCGGCCCCAGGTCACCGGGTCACGTGGGGACCCCGGACCCAGCTCACCGGGTCACGTGGGGACACCGGCCCCAGGTGACCGAGTCACGTGGGGACACCGGCCCCAGGTCAGCGGGTCACGTGGGGACCCCGGACCCAGGACCCCGGGTCACGTGGGGACACCGGCCCCAGGTCAGCGGGTCACGTGGGGACACCGGATCCAGGTCACCTGGTCATGTCTGGTACCCAGCCTGGTTCCCAGGTTCCGATGACCACCCCGGACCCAGGTCAGCGGGTCACGTGGGGACACCGGCCCCAGGTCACCGGGTCACGTGGGGACCCCGGACCCAGGTCATCGGGTCACGTGGGGACCCCGGACCGAGGTCAGCGGGTCACGTGGGGACACCGGCCCCAGGTCACCGCGTCAGGTCGGGACCCGGGACCTAGGTCGGGTCATGTCACGTCCCATGCCCGGGTCCCCGGGTTGGATTTTTACTCAGGCCCCGGGTCATGTCGGGTCAACGGCCTGGGTACAACGGTCTGGTGACCACCCCGACCCCAGGTCCCCGGGTCATGACGGGACACCGGACCAGGTCCCCGAGTCCGGTCGACACCACAGCCCCAGGTCACCGGGTCAGGTCGGCACCCCGGAACCAGGTCACCGGGTCATGTCGGGACCCAGCCCGGGTCCCCGGGACGGGTTTTTACCCAAGCCCATGATCACCGGGTCCTGTCGGGTCCCCGGCCCAGGTCCCCTGGACAGGTTGTTACCCCGGCCCCGGGTCACCGGGTCCTGTCGGGTCGCTGTCCCGGGTAGCAGTGTCAGGTGACCACCCCGGCCCCGGGAGACGGAGTCATACCGGGTCCCCGGCCCGGGTCCCCGGGTCAGGTGGTTACCCTGGCCCCAGGTCACCGGGTCACGTCGGGACCCCGGACCCAGGTCCCCGGGTCGTATCGGGTCGCTGCCCCGGGTACCAGTGTCGGGTGACATCCCCGGCCCCAGGTCCCCGGGTCACGTGGGGTCCCCGGCCCGGGTCCCCGGGTTGCATCGGGACACCAGCGAAGGATCACCGGGTCCTGTCGGGTCCCCGGCCCGGGTCCACTGGACAGGTCGTTAACCCGGCCCCGGGTCACCGGGTCATGTCGCGCACCCGGCCTGGTTCCCAGGTTCCGGTGACCACCCCGGCACCAGGACCCCGGGTCACGTGGGGACACCGGCCCCAGGTCAGCGGGTCACGTGGGGACCCCGGCCCCAGGTCAGCGGGTCACGTGGAGACACCGGCCCCAGGTGACCGGGTCACGTGGGGAC
Source organism: Somateria mollissima (assembly GCA_951411735.1). Classification (NCBI taxonomy): domain Eukaryota; kingdom Metazoa; phylum Chordata; class Aves; order Anseriformes; family Anatidae; genus Somateria; species Somateria mollissima. The sequence continues at coordinate 183,821 of CATOCB010000101.1, read as the reverse complement.
ACCGGCCGCAGGTCACCGGGTCACGTGGGGACACCGGCCCCAGGTCACCGGGTCACGTGGGGACCCCGGACCCAGGACCCTGGGTCACGTGGGGACGCCGGCCCCAGGTGACCGGGTCACGTGGGGACACCGGCCGCAGGTCACCGGGTCACGTGGGGACCCCGGATCCAGGTCAGCGGGTCACGTGGGGACACTGGCGCCAGGTCAACGGGTCACGTGGGGACACCGGACCCAGGACCCCGGGTCACGTGTGGACAAGAGCCTCAGGTCAGAGGGTCACGTGGGGACACCGGCCCCAGGTGACCGGGTCACGTGGGGACACCGGCCCCAGGTCACCGGGTCACGTGGGGACACCGGCCCCAGTTCAGAGGGTAACGTGGGGACACCGGCCCCAGGTCATCGCGTCAGGTCGGGACCCCGAAACCAGGTCCACGAGTCCGTCGACACCACAGCCCCGGGTCACCGGGTCGTGTCGGGTACCTGGCCAGGTTCCGATGACCACCCCGGCACCAGGACCCCGGGTCACGTGGGGACACCGGCCCCAGGTCACCGGGTCACGTGGGGACCCCGGATCCAGGTCACCTGGTCATGTCTGGTACCCAGCCTGGTTCCCAGGTTCCGATGACCACCCCGGCACCAGGACCCCGGGTCACGTGGGGACACCGGCCCCAGGTCACCGGGTCACGTGGGGACCCCGGACCCAGGTCACCGGGTCACGTGGGGACCCCGGCCCCAGGTCAGCGGGTCACGTGGGGACACCGGCCCCAGGTCACCGTGTCAGGTCAAGACCCGGGATCTAGGTCGGGTCATGTCACGTCCCATGCCCGGGTCCCCGGGTTGGATTTTTACTCAGGCCCCGGGTCACAGGGTCATGTCGGGTCAACGGCCTGGGTACAACGGTCTGGTGACCACCCCGACCCCAGGTCCCCGGGTCATGACGGGACACCGGACCACGTCCCCGAGTCCGGTCGACACCACAGCCCCAGGTCACCGGGTCACGTCGGCACCCCGGAACCAGGTCACCGGGTCATGTCGGGACCCAGCCCGGGTCCCCGGGACGGGTTTTTACCCAAGCCCCAGATCACCGGGTCCTGTCGGGTCCCCGGCCCAGGTCCCCTGGACAGGTCGTTACCCCGGCCCCAGGTCACCATGTCATGTCGGGTCGCTGTCCCGGGTAGCAGTGTCAGGTGACCACCCCGGCCCCGGGAGACGGAGTCATACCGGGTCCCCGGCCCGGGTCCCCGGGTCAGGTGGTTACCCTGGCCCCAGGTCACCGGGTCACGTCGGGACCCCGGACCCAGGTCCCCGGGTCGTATCGGGTCGCTGCCCCGGGTACCAGTGTCGGGTGACATCCCCGGCCCCAGGTCCCCGGGTCACGTGGGGTCCCCGGCCCGGGTCCCCGGGTTGCATCGGGACACCAGCGAAGGATCACCGGGTCCTGTCGGGTACCCGGCCCGGGTCCCCTGGACAGGTCGATAACCCGGCCCCGGGTCACCGGGTCATGTCGCGCACCCGGCCTGGTTCCCAGGTTCCGGTGACCACCCCGGCACCAGGACCCCGGGTCACGTGGGGACACCGGCCCAAGGTCAGCGGGTCATGTGGGGACCCCGGCCCCAGGTCAATGGGTCACGTGGGGACCCCGGCCCCATGTCAGCGGGTCACGAGGGGACACCGGCCCCAGGTCACCGCGTCAGGTCGGGACCCCGAACCCAGGTCCACGAGTCCGTCGACACCACAGCGCCGGGTAACCGGGTCGTGTCGGGTACCTGGCCTGGTTCCCAGGTTCCGATGACCACCCCGGCCCCAGGTCCCCGGGTCACGTGGGGTCCCCGGCCCGGGTCCCCGGGTTGCATCGGGACACCAGCGAAGGATCACCGGGTCCTGTCGGGTCCCCGGCCCGGGTCCACTGGACAGGTCGTTAACCCGGCCCCGGGTCACCGGGTCATGTCGCGCACCCGGCCTGGTTCCCAGGTTCCGGTGACCACCCCGGCACCAGGACCCCGGGTCACGTGGGGACACCGGCCCCAGGTCAGCGGGTCACGTGGGGACCCCGGCCCCAAGTCAGCGGGTCACGTGGAGACACCGGCCCCAGGTGACCGGGTCACGTGGGGACACCGGCCCCAGGTGACCGGTTCACGTCGGGACAACGGCCCCAGGTCAGCGGGTCACGTGGGGACCCCGGACCCAGGACCCTGGGTCACGTGGGGACGCCGGCCCCAGGTGACCGGGTCACGTGGGGACACCGGCCCCAGGTCACCGGGTCACGTGGGGACCCCGGATCCAGGTCAGCGGGTCACGTGGGGACACTGGCGCCAGGTCAACGGGTCACGTGGGGACACCGGACCCAGGACCCCGGGTCACGTGGGGACAAGAGCCTCAGGTCAGAGGGTCACGTGGGGACACCGGCCCCAGGTGACCGGGTCACGTGGGGACACCGGCCCCAGGTCACCGGGTCACGTGGGGACCCCGGACCCAGGTCAGCGGGTCACGTGGGGACACCGGCCCCAGTCCAGAGGGTAACGTGGGGACACCGGCCCCAGGTCATCGCGTCAGGTCGGGACCCCGAAACCAGGTCCACGAGTCCGTCGACACCACAGCCCCGGGTCACCGGGTCGTGTCGGGTACCTGGCCATGTTCCGATGACCACCCCGGCACCAGGACCCCGGGTCACGTGGGGACACCGGCCCCAGGTGACCGGGTCACGTGGGGACACCGGCCCCAGGTCACCGGGTCACGTGGGGACACCGGCCCCAGGTCACCGGGTCACATGGGGACCCCGGATCCAGGACCCCGGGTCACGTGGGGACACCGGCCCCAGGTCACCGGGTCACGTGGGGACCCCGGACCCTGGACCCCGGGTCACGTGGGGACACCGGCCCCAGGTGACCGGGTCACGTGGGGACACCGGCCCCAGGTCACCGGGTCACGTGGGGACCCCGGATCCAGGTCACCTGGTCATGTCTGGTACCCAGCCTGGTTCCCAGGTTCCGATGACCACCCCGGCACCAGGACCCCGGGTCACGTGGGGACACCGACCCCAGGTCAGCGGGTCACGTGGGGACCCCGGCCCCAGGTCACCGGGTCACGTGGGGACACCGGACCCAGGTCAGCGGGTCACGTGGGGACACCGGCCCTAGGTGACCGGGTCACGTAGGGACCCCGGCCCCAGGTCACCGGGCACGTGGGGACCCCGGATCCAGGTCAGCGGGTCACGTGGGGACACCGGCCCCAGGACCCCGGGTCACGTGGGGACACCGGCCCCAGGACCCCGGGTCACGTGGGGACCCCGGACCCAGGTCAGCGGGTCACGTGGGGACACCGGCCCCAGGTCACCGCGTCAGGGCGGGACCCGGGACCTAGGTCGGGTCATGTCACGTCCCATGCCCGGGTCCCCGGGTTGGATTTTTACTCAGGCCCCGGGTCATGTTGGGTCAACGGCCTGGGTACAACGGTCTGGTGACCACCCCGACCCCAGGTCCCCGGGTCATGACGGGACACCGGACCAGGTCCCCGAGTCCGGTCGACACCACAGCCCCAGGTCACCGGGTCAGGTCGGCACCCCGGAACCAGGTCACCGGGTCATGTCGGGACCCAGCCCGGGTCCCCGGGACGGGTTTTTACCCAAGCCCCAGATCACCGGGTCCTGTCGGGTCCCCGGCCCAGGTCCCCTGGACAGGTCGTTACCCCGGCCCCGGGTCACCGGGTCCTGTCGGGTCGCTGTCCCGGGTAGCAGTGTCAGGTGACCACCCCGGCCCCGGGAGACGGAGTCATACCGGGTCCCCGGCCCGGGTCCCCGGGTCAGGTGGTTACCCTGGCCCCAGGTCACCGGGTCAGGTCGGGACCCCGGACCCAGGTCCCCGGGTCGTATCGGGTCGCTGCCCCGGGTACCAGTGTCGGGTGACATCCCCGGCCCCAGGTCCCCGGGTCACGTGGGGTCCCCGGCCCGGGTCCCCGGGTTGCATCGGGACACCAGCGAAGGATCACCGGGTCCTGTTGTGTACCCAGCCCGGGTCCCCGGACAGGTCGTTAACCCGGCCCCGGGTCACCGGGTCATGTCGCGCACCCGGCCTGGTTCCCAGGTTCCGGTGACCACCCCGGCACCAGGACCCCGGGTCACGTGGGGACACCGGCCACAGGTGACAGGGTCACGTGGGTAAACCGGCCCAGGTCACTGGGTCACGTGGGGACACCGGCCCCAGGTCAGAGGGTCACGTGGGGACACCGGCCAGAGAACCCCGGGTCACGTGGGGACACCGTCCCCAGGTGACCGGGTCACGTGGGGACCCCGGATCCAGGACCCCGGGTCACGTGGGGACACCGGCCCCAGGTGACCGGGTCACGTGGGGACCCCGGCCCCAGGTCAGCAGGTCACGTGGGGACCCCGGACCCAGGTCAGCTGGTCACGTGGGGACACCGGCCCCAGGTCACCGGGTCACGTGGCGACACCGGCCCCAGGACCCCGGGTCACGTGGGGACACCGGCCCCAGGTGACCGGGTCACGTGGGGACACCGGCCCCAGGTGACCGGGTCACGTGGGGACCCCGGATCCAGGACCCCGGGTCACGTGGGGACACCGGCCCCAGGTCAGCGGGTCACGTGGGGACCCCGGCCCCAGGTCAGCGGGTCACGTGGGGACACCGGCCCCAGGTCACCGGGTCACGTGGGGACCCCGGATCTAGGTCACCGGGTCACGTGGGGACACCGGCCCCAGTTGACCGGGTCACGTGGGGACACCGGACCCAGGTCACCGGGTCACGTGGGGACACTGGCCCCAGGTCAGCGGGTCACGTGGGGACACCGGCCCCAGGACCCCGGGTCACGTGGGGACACCGGCCCCAGGTGACCGGGTCACGTGGGGACACCGGCCCCAGGTCACCGGGTCACGTGGGGACCCCGGATCCAGGTCAGCGGGTCACGTGGGGACACTGGCGCCAGGTCACCGGGTCACGTGGGGACACCGGCCCCAGGACCCCGGGTCACCTGGGGACACCGGCCCCAGGTCACCGGGTCACGTGGGGACCCCGGACCCAGGACCCCGGGTCACGTGGGGACACCGGCCCCAGGTCACCGGGTCACGTGGGGACCCCGGAACCAGGACCCCGGGTCACGTGGGGACACCGGCCCCAGGTGACCGGGTCACATGGGGACCCCGACCCCAGGTCAGCGGGTCACGTGGGGACCCCGGATCCAGGTCACCTGGACATGTCTGGTACCCAGCCTGGTTCCCAGGTTCCGTTGACCACCCCGGCACCAGGACCCCGGGTCACGTGGGGACACCGGCCCCAGGTCACCGGGTCACGTGGGGACCCCGGACCCAGGTCACCGGGTCACGTGGGGACCCCGGACCCAGGTCAGCGGGTCACGTGGGGACACCGGCCCCAGGTCACCGTGTCAGGTCGGGACCCGGGATCTAGGTCATGTCATGTCACGTCCCATGCCCGGGTCCCCGGGTTGGATTTTTACTCAGGCCCCGGGTCACAGGGTCATGTCGGGTCAACGGCCTGGGTACAACGGTCTGGTGACCACCCCGACACCAGGTCCCCGGGTCATGACGGGACACCGGACAAGGTCCCCGAGTCCGGTCGACACCACAGCCCCAGGTCACCGCGTCAGGTCGGGACCCCGAACCCAGGTCCACGAGTCCGTCGACACCACAGCGCCGGGTCACCGGGTCGTGTCGGGTACCTGGCCTGGTTCCCAGGTTCCGATGACCACCCCGGCACCAGGACCCCGGGTCACGTGGGGACACCGGCCCCAGGTGACCGGGTCACGTGGGGACACCGGCCCCAGGTCACCGGGTCACGTGGGGACCCCGGACCCAGGTCAGCGGGTCACGTGGGGACACCGGCCCCAGGTCACCGGGTCACGTGGGGACCCCGGACCCTGGACACCGGGTCACGTGGGGACACCGGCCCCAGGACCCCGGGTCACGTGGGGACACCGGCCCCAGATCACCGGGTCACGTGGGGACCCCGGATCCAGGTCACCTGGTCATGTCTTGTACCCAGCCTGGTTCCCAGGTTCCGATGACCACCACGGCACCAGGACCCCGGGTCACGTGGGGACCCCGGACCCAGGACCCCGGGTCACGTGGGGAAACCGGCCCCAGGTCACCGGGTCACGTGGGGACCCCGGACCCAGGACCCCGGGTCACGTGGGAACACCGGCCCCAGGTGACCGGGTCACGTAGGGACACCGGCCCCAGGTCACCGGGCACGTGGGGACCCCGGATCCAGGTCAGCGGGTCACGTGGGGACACCGGCCCCAGGACCCCGGGTCACGTGGGGACACCGGCCCCAGGACCCCGGGTCACGTGGGGACCCCGGACCCAGGTCAGCGGGTCACGTGGGGACACCGACCCCAGGTCACCGCGTCAGGTCGCGACCCGGGACCTAGGTCGGGTCATGTCACGTCCCATGCCCGGGTCCCCGGGTTGGATTTTTACTCAGGCCCCGGGTCACAGGGTCATGTCGGGTCAACGGCCTGGGTACAACGGTCTGGTGACCACCCCGACCCCAGGTCCCCGGGTCATGACGGGACACCGGACCAGGTCCCCGAGTCCGGTCGACACCACAGCCCCAGGTCACCGGGTCAGGTCGGCACCCCGGAACCAGGTCACCGGGTCATGTCGGGACCCAGCCCGGGTCCCCGGGACGGGTTTTTACCCAAGCCCCAGATCACCGGGTCCTGTCGGGTCCCCGGCCCAGGTCCCCTGGACAGGTCGTTACCCCGGCCCCGGGTCACCGGGTCATGTCGGGTCGCTGTCCCGAGTAGCAGTGTCAGGTGTCCACCCCGGCCCCGGGAGACGGAGTCATACCGGGTCCCCGGCCCGGGTCCCCGGGTCAGGTGGTTACCCTGGCCCCAGGTCACCGGGTCACGTCGGGACCCCGGACCCAGGTCCCCGGGTCGTATCGGGTCGCTGCCCCAGGTACCAGTGTCGGGTGACATCCCCGGCCCCAGGTCCCCGGGTCACGTGGGGTCCCCGGCCCGGGTCACCGGGTTGCATCGGGACACCAGCGAAGGATCACCGGGTCCTGTCGGGTCCCCGGCCCGGGTCCCCGGACAGGTCGTCAACCCGGCCCCGGGTCACCGGGTCATGTCGCGCACCCGGCCTGGTTCCCAGGTTCCGGTGACCACCCCGGCACCAGGACCCCGGGTCACGTGGGGACACCGGCCCCAGGTCAGAGGGTCACGTGGGGACACCGGCCCCAGGTCAATGGGTCACGTGGGGACCCCGGCCCCAGGTCAGCGGGTCACAAGGGGACACCGGCCCCAGGTCACCGCGTCAGGTCGGGACCCCGAACCCAGGTCCACGATTCCGTCGACACCACAGCGCCGGGTAACCGGGTCGTGTCGGGTACCTGGCCTGGTTCCCAGGTTCCGATGACCACCCCGGCCCCAGGTCCCCGGGTCACGTGGGGTCCCCGGCCCGGGTCCCCGGGTTGCATCGGGACACCAGCGAAGGATCACCGGGTCCTGTCGGGTCCCCGGCCCGGGTCCCCTGGACAGGTCGTTAACCCGGCCCCGGGTCACCGGGTCATGTCGCGCACCCGGCCTGGTTCCCAGGTTCCGGTGACCACCCCGGCACCAGGACCCCGGGTAATGTGGGGACACCGGCACCAGGTCACCGGGTCACGTGGGGACCCCGGACCCAGGTCAGCGGGTCACGTGGGGACACCGGCCCCAGGTGACCGGGTCACGTGGGGACACCGGCCCCAGGTCACCGGGTCACGTGGGGACCCCGGATCCAGGACCCCGGGTAACGTGGGGACACCGGGCCCAGGTCAGCGGGTCACGTGGGGACCCCGGCCCCAGGTCACCGGGTCACGTGGGGACACCGGCCCCAGGTCAGCGGGTCACGTGGGGACCCCGGACCCAGGTCAGCGGGTCACGTGGGGACACCGGCCCCAGGTCACCGCGTCAGGTCGGGACCCGGGACCTAGGTCGGGTCATGTCACGTCCCATGCCCGGGTCCCCGGGTTGGATTTTTACTCAGGCCCCGGGTCACAGGGTCATGTCGGGTCAACGGCCTGGGTACAACGGTCTGGTGACCACCCCGACACCAGGTCCCCGGGTCATGCGGGACACCGGACCAGGTACCCGTGTCCGGTCGACACCACAGCCCCAGGTCACCGGGTCAGGTCGGCACCCCGGAACCAGGTCATGTCGGGACCCAGCCCGGGTCCCCGGGACGGGTTTTTACCCAAGCCCCAGATCACCGGGTCCTGTCGGGTCCCCGGCCCAGGTCCCCTGGACAGGTTGTTACCCCGGCCCCGGGTCACCGGGTCCTGTCGGGTCGCTGTCCCGGGTAGCAGTGTCAGGTGACCACCCCGGCCCCGGGAGACGGAGTCATACCGGGTCCCCGGCCGGGGTCCCCGGGTCAGGTGGTTACCCTGGCCCCAGGTCACCGGGTCACGTCGGGACCCCGGACCCAGGTCCCCGGGTCGTATCGGGTCGCTGCCCCGGGTACCAGTGTCGGGTGACATCCCCGGCCCCAGGTCCCCGGGTCACGTGGGGTCCCCGGCCCGGGTCCCCGGGTTGCATCGGGACACCAGCGAAGGATCACCGGGCCCTGTCGGGTCCCCGGCCCGGGTCCACTGGACAGGTCGTTAACCCGGCCCCGGGTCACCGGGTCATGTCGCGCACCCGGCCTGGTTCCCAGGTTCCGGTGACCACCCCGGCCCCAGGTGACCGGGTCACGTGGGGACACCGGCCCCAGGTCACCGGGTCACGTGGGGACCCCGGACCCAGGACCCCGGGTCACGTGGGGACGCCGGCCCCAGGTGACCGGGTCACGTGGGGACACCGGCCCCAGGTCACCGGGTCACGTGGGGACCCCGGATCCAGGTCAGCGGGTCACGTGGGGACACTGGCGCCAGGTCAACGGGTCACGTGGGGACACCGGACCCAGGACCCCGGGTCACGTGGGGACACGGGCCTCAGGTCAGAGGGTCACGTGGGGACACCGGCCCCAGGTCAGCGGGTCACGTGGGGACCCCGGCCCCAGGTCAGCGGGTCACGTGGGGATACCGGCCCCAGGTCACCGCGTCAGGTCGGGACCCCGAACCCAGGTCCACGAGTCCGTCGACACCACAGCCCCGGGTCACCGGGTCGTGTCGGGTACCTGGCCAGGTTCCGATGACCACCCCGGCACCAGGACCCCGGGTCACGTGGGGACACCGGCCCCAGGTGACCGGGTCACGTGGGGACACCGGCCCCAGGTCACCGGGTCACGTGGGGACCCCGGACCCAGGTCAGCGGGTCACGTGGGGACACCGGCCCCAGGTCACCGGGTCACGTGGGGACCCCGGACCCTGGACCCCGGGTCACGTGGGGACACCGGCCCCAGGTGACCGGGTCACGTGGGGACACCGGCCCCAGGTCACCGGGTCACGTGGGGACCCCGGATCCAGGACCCCGGGTCACGTGGGGACACCGGCCCCAGGTCACCGGGTCACGTGGGGACCCCGGATCCAGGTCACCTGGTCATGTCTGGTACCCAGCCTGGTTCCCAGGTTCCGATGACCACCCCGGCACCAGGACCCCGGGTCACATGGGGACACCGGCCCCAGGTGACCGGGTCACGTGGGGACACCGGCCCCAGGTCACCGGGTCACGTGGGGACCCAGGACTCAGGTCAGCTGGTCACGTGGGGACACCGGCCCCAGGTCACCGGGTCACGTTGGGACACCGGCCCCAGGACCCCGGGTCACGTGGGGACCCCGGCCCCAGGTCAGCGGGTCACGTGGGGACCCCGGATCCAGGACCACGGGTCACGTGGGGACACCGGCCCCAGGTGACCGGGTCACGTGGGGACCCCGGCCCCAGGTCACCGGGTCACGTGGGGACACCGGCCCCAGGTCAGCGGGTCACGTGGGGACCCCGGCCCCAGGTCAGCGGGTCACGTGGGGATACCGGCCCCAGGTCACCGCGTCAGGTCGGGACCCCGAACCCAGGTCCACGAGTCCGTCGACACCACAGCGCCGGGTCACCGGGTCGTGTCGGGTACCTGGCCTGGTTCCCAGGTTCCGATGACCACCCCGGCACCAGGACCCCGGGTCACGTGGGGACACCGGCCCCAGGTCACCGGGTCACGTGGGGACACCGGCCCCAGGTCAGCGGGTCACGTGGGGACCCCGGACCCAGGTCAGCGGGTCACGTGGGGACCCCGGACCCTGGACCCCGGGTCACGAGGGGACACCGGCCCCAGGTGACCGGGTCACGTGGGGACACCGGCCCCAGGTCACCGGGTCACGTGGGGACCCCGGACCCTGGACCCCGGGTCACGTGGGGACACCGGCCCCAGGTGACCGGGTCACGTGGGGACACCGGCCCCAGGTGACCGGGTCACGTGGGGACCCCGGATCCAGGTCACCTGGTCATGTCTGGTACCCTGCCTGGTTCCCAGGTTCCGATGACCACCCCGGCACCAGGACCCCGGGTCACGTGGGGACACCGGCCCCAGGTGACCGGGTCACGTGGGGACACCGGCCCCAGGTCACCGGGTCACGTGGGGACACCGGCCCCAGGTGACCGGGTCACGTGGGGACACCGGCCCCAGGTGACCGGGTCACGTAGGGACACCGGCCCCAGGTCACCGGGCACGTGGGGACCCCGGATCCAGGTCAGCGGGTCACGTGGGGACACCGGCCCCACCCCGGGTCACGTGGGGACACCGGCCCCAGGACCCCGGGTCACGTGGGGACCCCGGACCCAGGTCAGCGGGTCACGTGGGGACACCGGTCCCAGGTCACCGCGTCAGGTCGGGACCCGGGACCTAGGTCGGGTTATGTCACGTCCCATGCCCGGGTCCCCGGGTTGGATTTTTACTCAGGCCCCGGGTCACAGGGTCATGTCGGGTCAACGGCCTGGGTACAACGGTCTGGTGACCACCCCGACCCCAGGTCCCCAGGTCATGACGGGACACCGGACCAGGTCCCTGAGTCCGGTCGACACCACAGCCCCAGGTCACCGGGTCAGGTCGGCACCCCGGAACCTGGTCACCGGGTCATGTCGGGACCCAGCCCGGGTCCCCGGGACGGGTTTTTACCCAAGCCCCAGATCACCGGGTCCTGTCGGGTCCCCGGCCCAGGTCCCCTGGACAGGTCGTTACCCCGGCCCCGGGTCACCGGGTCATGTCGGGTCGCTGTCCCGGGTAGCAGTGTCAGGTGACCACCCCGGCCCCGGGAGACGGAGTCATACCGGGTCCCCGGCCCGGGTCCCCGGGTCAGGTGGTTACCCTGGCCCCAGGTCACCGGGTCAGGTCGGGACCCCGGACCCAGGTCCCCGGGTCGTATCGGGTCGCTGCCCCGGGTACCAGTGTCGGGTGACATCCCCGGCCCCAGGTCCCCGGGTCACGTGGGGTCCCCGGCCCGGGTCCCCGGGTTGCATCGGGACACCAGCGAAGGATCACCGGGTCCTGTCGGGTACCCGGCCCGGGTCCCCGGACAGGTCGTCAACCCGGCCCCGGGTCACCGGGTCATGTCGCGCACCTGGCCTGGTTCCCAGGTTCCGGTGACCACCCCGGCACCAGGACCCCGGGTCACGTGGGGATACCGGCCCCAGGTCAGCGGGTCACGTGGGGACCCCGGCCCCAGGTCAGCGGGTCACGTGGGGACACCGGCCCCAGGTCAGCGGGTCACGTGGGGACACCGGCCCCAGGTCAGCGGGTCACGTGGGGACACCGGCCCCAGGTCAATGGGTCACGTGGGGACCCCGGCCCCAGGTGACCGGGTCACGTGGGGACACCGGCCCCAGGTCAGCGGGTCACGTGGGGACCCCGGACCCAGGTCAGCGGGTCACGTGGGGACACCGGCCCCAGGTCACCGGGTCACGTGGGGACCCCGGACCCTGGACCCCGGGTCACGTGGGGACACCGGCCCCAGGTCAGCGGGTCACGTGGGGACACCGGCCCCAGGTGACCGGGTCACGTGGGGACCCCGGATCCAGGACCCCGGGTCACGTGGGGACACCGGCCCCAGGTCACGGGGTCACGTGGGGACCCCGGACCCAGGTCAGCGGGTCACGTGGGGACACCGGCCCCAGGTGACCGGGTCACGTGGGGACACCGGCCCCAGGTCACCGGGTCATGCGGGACACCGGACCAGGTACCCGTGTCCGGTCGACACCACAGCCCCAGGTCACCGGGTCAGGTCGTCAACCCGGCCCCGGGTCACCGGGTCATGTCGCGCACCCGGCCTGGTTCCCAGGTTCCGGTGACCACCCCGGCACCAGGACCCCGGGTCACGTGGGGACACCGGCCCCAGGTGACCGGGTCACGTGGGGACCCCGGACCCAGGTCAGCGGGTCACGTGGGGACACCGGCCCCAGGTCAGAGGGTCACGTGGGGACACCGGCCCCAGGTGACCGGGTCACGTGGGGACCCCGGACCCAGGACCCCGGGTCACGTGGAGACACCGGCCCCAGGTGACCGGGTCACATGGGGACACCGGCCCCAGGTCAGCGGGTCACGAGGGGACCCCGGACCCAGGACCCCGGGTCAAGTGAGGACGCCGGCCCCAGGTGACCGGGTCACGTGGGGACACCGGCCCCAGGTCACCGGGTCACGTGGGGACCCCGGATCCAGGTCAGCGGGTCACGTGGGGACACTGGCACCAGGTCAACGGGTCACGTGGGGACACCGGACCCAGGACCCCGGGTCACGTGGGGACACAGGCCTCAGGTCAGAGGGTCACGTGGGGACACCGGACCCAGGTGACCGGGTCACGTGGGGACACCGGCCCCAGGTCACCGGGTCACGTGGGGACCCCGGACCCAGGTCAGCGGGTCACGTGGGGACACCGGCCCCAGTTCAGAGGGTAACGTGGGGACACCAGCCCCAGGACATCGCGTCAGGTCGGGACCCCGAACCCAGTTCCACGAATCCGTTGACACCACAGCCCCGGGTCACCGGGTCGTGTCGGGTACCTGGCCAGGTTCCGATGACCACCCTGGCACCAGGACCCCGGGTCACGTGGGGACACCGGCCCCAGGTCACCGGGTCACGTGGGGACCCCGGACCCAGGTCAGCGGGTCACGTGGGGACACCGGCCCCAGGTCACCGGGTCACGTGGGGACCCCGGACCCTGGACCCCGGGTCACGTGGGGACACCGGCCCCAGGTGACCGGGTCACGTGGGGACACCGGCCCCAGGTCACCGGGTCACGTGGGGACCCCGGATCCAGGACCCCGGGTCACGTGGGGACACCGGCCCCAGGTCACCGGGTCACGTGGGGACCCCGGATCCAGGTCACCTGGTCATGTCTGGTACCCAGCCTGGTTCCCAGGTTCCGATGACCACCCCGGCACCAGGACCCCGGGTCACATGGGGACACCGGCCCCAGGTGACCGGGTCACGTGGGGACACCGGCCCCAGGTGACCGGGTCACGTGGGGACCCCGGACCCAGGTCAGCGGGTCACGTGGGGACACCGGCCCCAGGTCACCGGGTCACGTTGGGACACCGGCCCCAGGACCCCGGGTCACGTGGGGACCCCGGCCCCAGGACAGCGGGTCACGTGGGGACACCGGCCCCAGGTCACCGGGTCACGTGGGGACCCCGGATCCAGGACCACGGGTCACGTGGGGACCCCGGCCCCAGGTCAGCGGGTCACGTGGGGACACCGGCCCCAGGTCAGCGGGTCACGTGGGGACCCCGGCCCCAGGTCAGCGGGTCACGTGGGGATACCGGCCCCAGGTCACCGCGTCAGGTCGGGACCCCGAACCCAGGTCCACGAGTCCGTCGACACCACAGCGCCGGGTCACCGGGTCGTGTCGGGTACCTGGCCTGGTTCCCAGGTTCCGATGACCACCCCGGCACCAGGACCCCGGGTCACGTGGGGACACCGGCCCCAGGTGACCGGGTCACGTGGGGACACCGGCCCCAGGTCAGCGGGTCACGTGGGGACCCCGGACCCAGGTCAGCGGGTCACGTGGGGACACCGGCCCCAGGTCACCGGGTCACGTGGGGACCCCGAACCCTGGACCCCGGGTCACGTGGGGACACCGGCCCCAGGTCACCGGGTCACGTGGGGACACCGGCCCCAGGTCACCGGGTCACGTGGGGACACCGGACCCAGGTCAGCGGGTCACGTGGGGACACCGGCCCCAGGTGACCGGGTTACGTAGGGACACCGGCCCCAGGTCACCGGGCACGTGGGGACCCCGGATCCAGGTCAGCGGGTCACGTGGGGACACCGGCCCCAGGACCCCGGGTCACGTGGGGACACCGGCCCCAGGACCCCGGGTCACGTGGGGACCCCGGACCCAGGTCAGCGGGTCACGTGGGGACCCCGGACCCAGGTCAGCGGGTCACGTGGGGACACCGGCCCCAGGTCACCGCGTCAGGTCGGGACCCGGGACGTAGGTCGGGTCATGTCACGTCCCATGCCCGGGTCCCCGGGTTGGATTTTTACTTAGGCCCCGGGTCATGTCTGGTCAACGGCCTGGGTACAACGGTCTGGTGACCACCCCGACCCCAGGTCCCCGGGTCATGACGGGACACCGGACCAGGTCCCCGAGTCCGGTCGACACCACAGCCCCAGGTCACCAGGTCAGGTCGGCACCCCGGAACCAGGTCACCGGGTCATGTCGGGACCCAGCCCGGGTCCCCGGGACGGGTTTTTACCCAAGCCCCAGATCACCGGGTCCTGTCGGGTCCCCGGCCCAGGTCCCCTGGACAGGTCGTTACCCCGGCCCCGGGTCACCATGTCATGTCGGGTCGCTGTCCCGGGTAGCAGTGTCAGGTGACCACCCCGGCACCGGGAGACGGAGTCATACCGGGTCCCCGGCCCGGGTCCCCGGGTCAGGTGGTTACCCTGGCCCCAGGTCACCGGGTCACGTCGGGACCCCGGACCCAGGTCCCCGGGTGGTATCGGGTCGCTGCCCCGGGTACCAGTGTCGGGTGACATCCCCGGCCCCAGGTCCCCGGGTCACGTGGGGTCCCCGGCCCGGGTCCCCGGGTTGCATCGGGACACCAGCGAAGGATCACCGGGTCCTGTCGGGTACCCGGCCCGGGTCCCCGGACAGGTCGTCAACCCGGCCCCGGGTCACCGGGTCATGTCGCGCACCTGGCCTGGTTCCCAGGTTCCGGTGACCACCCCGGCACCAGGACCCCGGGTCACGTGGGGACACCGGCCCCAGGTCACCGGGTCACGTGGGGACCCCGGCCCCAGGTCAGCGGGTCACGTGGGGACACCGGCCCCAGGTCAGAGGGTCACGTGGGGACACCGGCCCCAGGTCAGCGGGTCACGTGGGGACACCGGCCCCAGGTCAATGGGTCACGTGGGGACCCCGGCCCCAGGTGACCGGGTCACGTGGGGACACCGGCCCCAGGTCACCGCGTCAGGTCGGGACCCCGAACCCAGGTCCACGAGTCCGTCGACAACACAGCGTCGGGTCACCGGGTCGTGTCGGGTACCTGGCCTGGTTCCCAGGTTCCGATGACCACCCCGGCACCAGGACCCCGGGTCACGTGGGGACACCGGCCCCAGGTGACCGGGTCACGTGGGGACACCGGCCCCAGGTCAGCGGGTCACGTGGGGACCCCGGACCCAGGTCACCGGGTCACGTGTGGACCCCGGACCCTGGACCCCGGGTCACGAGGGGACACCGGCCCCAGGTGACCGGGTCACGTGGGGACACCGGCCCCAGGTGACCGGGTCACGTGGGGACACCGGCCCCAGGTCACCGGGTCATGACGGGACACCGGACCAGGTACCCGTGTCCGGTCGACACCACAGCCCCAGGTCACCGGGTCAGGTCGGCACCCCGGAACCACGTCACCAGGTCATGTCGGGACCCAGCCCGGGTCCCCGGGACGGGTTTTTACCCAAGCCCCAGATCACCGGGTCCTGTCGGGTCCCCGGCCCAGGTCCCCTGGACAGGTCGTTACCCCGGCCCCGGGTCACCGGGTCCTGTCGGGTCGCTGTCCCGGGTAGCAGTGTCAGGTGACCACCCCGGCCCCGGGAGACGGAGTCATACCGGGTCCCCGGCCCGGGTCCCCGGGTCAGGTGGTTACCCTGGCCCCAGGTCACCGGGTCACGTCGGGACCCCGGACCCAGGTCCCCGGGTCGTATCGGGTCGCTGCCCAGGGTACCAGTGTCGGGTGACATCCCCGGCCCCAGGTCCCCGGGTCACGTGGGGTCCCCGGCCCGGGTCCCCGGGTTGCATCGGGACACCAGCGAAGGATCACCGGGTCCTGTCGGGTCCCCGGCCCAGGTCCACTGGACAGGTCGTTAACCCGGCCCCGGGTCACCGGGTCATGTCTCGCACCCGGCCTGGTTCCCAGGCTCCGGTGACCACCCCGGCACCAGGACCCCGGGTCACGTGGGGACCCCGGCCCCAGGTCAGCGGGTCACGTGGGGACCCCGGCCCGAGGTCAGCGGGTCACGTGGGGACACCGGCCCCAGGTGACCGGGTCACGTGGGGACACCGGCCCCAGGTGACCGGGTCACGTGGGGACCCCGGACCCAGGTCAGCGGGTCACGTGGGGACACCGGCCCCAGGTCAGCGGGTCACGTGGGGACCCCGGACCCAGGACCCCGGGTCACGTGGGGTCCCCGGCCCCAGGTGACCGGGTCACGTGGGGACACCGGCCCCAGGTCACCGGGTCACGTGGGGACCCCGGATCCAGGTCAGCGGGTCACGTGGGGACACTGGCGCCAGGTCACCGGGTCACGTGGGGACACTGGACCCTGGACCCCGGGTCACGTCGGGACACCGGCCCCAGATGACCGTGTCACGTGGGGACACCGGCCCCAGGTCACCGGGTCACGTGGGGACCCCGGACCCAGGTCACCGGGTTACGTGGGGACCCCGGACCCAGGTCAGCGGGTCACGTGGGGACACCGGCCCCAGGTCACCGCGTCAGGTCGGGACCCGGGACCTAGGTCGGGTCATGTCACGTCCCATGCCCGGGTCCCCGGGTTGGATTTTTACTCAGGCCCCGGGTCACAGGGTCATGTCGGGTCAACGGCCTGGGTACAACGGTCTGGTGACCACCCCGACCCCAGGTCCCCGGGTCATGACGGGACACCGGACCAGGTCCCCGAGTCCGGTCGACACCACAGCCCTAGGTCACCGGGTCAGGTCGGCACCCCGGAACCAGGTCACCGGGTCATGTCGGGACCCAGCCCGGGTCCCCGGGACGGGTTTTTACCCAAGCCCCAGATCACCGGGTCCTGTCGGGTCCCCGGCCCAGGTCCCCTGGACAGGTCGTTACCCCGGCCCCAGGTCACCATGTCATGTCGGGTCGCTGTCCCGGGTAGCAGTGTCAGGTGACCACCCCGGCCCCGGGAGACGGAGTCATACCAGGTCCCCGGCCCGGGTCCCCGGGTCAGGTGGTTACCCTGGCCCCAGGTCACCGGGTCACGTCGGGACCCCGGACCCAGGTCCCCGGGTCGTATCGGGTCGCTGCCCCGGGTACCAGTGTCGGGTGACATCCCCGGCCCCAGGTCCCCGGGTCACGTGGGGTCCCCGGCCCGGGTCCCCGGGTTGCATCGGGACACCAGCGAAGGATCACCGGGTCCTGTCGGGTCCCCGGCCCGGGTCCCCGGACAGGTCGTCAACCCGGCCCCCGGTCACCGGGTCATGTCGCGCACCTGGCCTGGTTCCCAGGTTCCAGTGACCACCCCGGCACCAGGACCCCGGGTCACGTGGGGACACCGGCCCCAGGTCACCGGGTCACGTGGGGACCCCGGACCCAGGTCAGCGGGTCACGTGGGGACACCGGCCCCAGGTCACCGGGTCACGTGGGGACCCCGGACCCTGGACCCCGGGTCACGTGGGGACCCCGGACCCAGGTCAGCGGGTAACGTGGGGACACCGGCCCCAGGTCACCGGGTCACGTGGGGACCCCGGACCCAGGTCAGCGGGTCACGTGGGGACACCGGCCCCAGGTCACCGGGTCACGTGGGGACCCCGGATCCAGGAACCCGGGTCACGTGGGGACACCGGCCCCAGGTGACCGGGTCACGTGGGTACCCCGGACCCAGGTCAGCGGGTCACGTGGGGACACCGGCCCCAGGTGACCGGGTCACGTGGGGACACTGGCCCCAGGTCACCGGGTCATGCGGGACACCGGACCAGGTACCCGTGTCCGGTCGACACCACAGCCCCAGGTCACCGGGTCAGGTCGGCACCCCGGAACCAGGTCACCGGGTCATGTCGGGACCCAGCCCGGGTCCCCGGGACGGGTTTTTACCCAAGCCCCAGATCACCGGGTCCTGTCGGGTCCCCGGCCCAGGTCCCCTGGACAGGTCGTTACCCCGGCCCCGGGTCACCGGGTCCTGTCGGGTCGCTGTCCCGGGTAGCAGTGTCAGGTGACCACCCCGGCCCCGGGAGACGGAGTCATACCGGGTCCCCGGCCCGGGTCCCCGGGTCAGGTGGTTACCCTGGCCCCAGGTCACCGGGTCACGTCGGGACCCCGGACCCAGGTCCCCGGGTCGTATCGGGTCGCTGCCCCGGGTACCAGTGTCGGGTGACATCCCCGGCCCCAGGTCCCCGGGTCACGTGGGGTCCCCGGCCCGGGTCCCCGGGTTGCATCGGGACACCAGCGAAGTATCACCGGGTCCTGTCGGGTCCCCGGCCCGGGTCCACTGGACAGGTCGTTAACCCGGCCCCGGGTCACCGGGTCATGTCACGCACCCGGCCTGGTTCCCAGGTTCCGGTGACCACCCCGGCACCAGGACCCCGGGTCACGTGGGGACCCCGGCCCCAGGTGACCGGGTCACGTGGGGACCCCGGCCCCAGGTGACAGGGTCACGTGGGGACACCGGCCCCAGTTTACCGGGTCACGTGGGGACACCGGCCCCAGGTCAGCGGGTCACGTGGGGACACCGGCCCCAGGTCACCGGGTCACGTGGGGACCCCGGACCCAGGTCAGCGGGTCACGTGGGGACACTGGCCCCAGGTCACCGGGTCACGTGGGGACCCCGGACCCTGGACCCCGGGTCACGTGGGGACACCGGCCCCAGGTGACCGGGTCATGTGGGGACACCGGCCCCAGGTCACCGGGTCACGTGGGGACCCCGGATCCAGGTCAGCGGGTCACGTGGGGACACCGGCCCCAGGTCACCGGGTCACGTGGGGACACCGGACCCAGGTCAGCGGGTCACGTGGGGACACCGGCCCCAGGTGATCGGGTCACGTGGGGACACCGGCCCCAGGTCACCGGGCACGTGGGGACCCCGGATCCAGGTCAGCGGGTCACGTGGTGACACCGGACCCTGGACCCCGGGTCACGTGGGGACACCGGCCCCAGGACCCCGGGTCACGTGGGGACCCCGGACCCAGGTCAGCGGGTCACGTGGGGACACCGGCCCCAGGTCACCGCGTCAGGTCGGGACCCGGGACCTAGGTCGGGTCATGTCACGTCCCATGCCCGGGTCCCCGGGTTGGATTTTTACTCAGGCCCCGGGTCACAGGGTCATGTCGGGTCAACGGCCTGGGTACAACGGTCTGGTGACCACCCCGACCCCAGGTCCCCGGGTCATGACGGGACACCGGACCAGGTCCCCGAGTCCGGTCGACACCACAGCCCCAGGTCACCGGGTCAGGTCGGCACCCCGGAACCAGGTCACCGGGTCATGTCGGGACCCAGCCCGGGCCCCCGGGACGGGTTTTTACCCAAGCCCATGATCACCGGGTCCTGTCGGGTCCCCGGCCCAGGTCCCCTGGACAGGTCGTTACCCCGGCCCCGGGTCACCGGGTCATGTCGGGTCGCTGTCCCGGGTAGCAGTGTCAGGTGTCCACCCCGGCCCCGGGAGACGGAGTCATACCGGGTCCCCGGCCCGGGTCCCCGGGTCAGGTGGTTACCCTGGCCCCAGGTCACCGGGTCACGTCGGGACCCCGGACCCAGGTCCCCGGGTCGTATCGGGTCGCTGCCCCGGGTACCAGTGTCGGGTGACATCCCCGGCCCCAGGTCCCCGGGTCACGTGGGGTCCCCGGCCCGGGTCCCCGGGTTGCATCGGGACACCAGCGAAGGATCACCGGGTCCTGTCGGGTCCCCGGCCCGGGTCCCCTGGACAGGTCGTTAACCCGGCCCCGGGTCACCGGGTCATGTCGTGCACCCGGCCTGGTTCCCAGGCTCCGGTGACCACACCGGCACCAGGACCCCGGGTCACGTGGGGACCCCGGCCCCAGGTCAGCGGGTCACGTGGGGACCCCGGCCCGATGTCAGCGGGTCACGTGGGGACACCGGCCCCAGGTGACCGGGTCACGTGGGGACACCGGCCCCAGGTGACCGGGTCACGTGGGGACCCCGGACCCAGGTCAACGGGTCACGTGGGGACACCGGCCCCAGGTCAGCGGGTCACGTGGGGACCCCGGACCCAGGACCCGGGGTCACGTGGGGTCCCCGGCCCCAGGTGACCGGGTCACGTGGGGACACCGGCCCCAGGTCACCGGGTCACGTGGGGACCCCGGACCTAGGTCAGCGGGTCACGTGGGGACACTGGCGCCAGGTCACCGGGTCACGTGGGGACACCGGACCCTGGACCCCGGGTCACGTGGGGACACCGGCCCCAGGTGACCGGGTCACGTGGGGACACCGGCCCCAGGTCACCGGGTCACGTGGGGACCCCGGACCCAGGACCCCGGGTCACGTGGGGACACCGGCCCCAGGTCACCGGGTCACGTGGGGACACCGGCCCCAGGTGACCGGGTCACGTGGGGACACCGGTCCCAGGTCAGCGGGTCACGTGGGGACACCGGATCCAGGTCACCTGGTCATGTCTGGTACCCAGCCTGGTTCCCAGGTTCCGATGACCACCCCGGATCCAGGACCCCGGGTCACGTGGGGACACCGGCCCCAGGTCACCGGGTCACGTGGGGACCCCGGACCCAGGTCACCGGGTCACGTGGGGACCCCGGACCCAGGTCAGCGGGTCACGTGGGGACACCGGCCCCAGGTCACCGCGTCAGGTCGGGACCCGGGACCTAGGTCGGGTCATGTCACGTCCCATGCCCGGGTCCCGGGGTTGGATTTTTACTCAGGCCCCGGGTGACAGGGTCATGTCGGGTCAACGGCCTGGGTACAACGGTCTGGTGACCACCCCGACCCCAGGTCCCCGGGTCATGACGGGACACCGGACCAGGTCCCCGAGTCCGGTCGACACCACAGCCCCAGGTCACCGGGTCAGGTCGGCACCCCGGAACCAGGTCACCGGGTCATGTCGGGACCCAGCCCGGGTCCCCGGGACGGGTTTTTACCCAAGCCCCAGATCACCGGGTCCTGTCGGGTCCCCGGCCCAGGTCCCCTGGACAGGTCGTTACCCCGGCCCCGGGTCACCGGGTCATGTCGGGTCGCTGTCCCGGGTAGCAGTGTCAGGTGACCACCCCGGCCCCGGGAGACGGAGTCATACCGGGTCCCCGGCCCGGGTCCCCGGGTCAGGTGGTTACCCTGGCCCCAGGTCACCGGGTCAGGTCGGGACCCCGGACCCAGGTCCCCGGGTCGTATCGGGTCGCTGCCCAGGGTACCAGTGTCGGGTGACATCCCCGGCCCCAGGTCCCCGGGTCACGTGGGGTCCCCGGCCCGGGTCCCCGGACAGGTCGTCAACCCGGCCCCGGGTCACCGGGTCATGTCGCGCACCCGGCCTGGTTCCCAGGTTCCGGTGACCACCCCGGCACCAGGACCCCGGGTCACGTGGGGACACCGGCCCCAAGTGTCCGGGTCACGTGGGGACACTGGCCCAGGTCACCGGGTCACGTGGGGACCCCGGACCCAGGTCAGCGGGTCACGTGGGGACACCGGCCCCAGGTCAGAGGGTCACGTGGGGACACCGGCCCCAGGTCAGCGGGTCACGTGGGGACACCGGCCCCAGGTCAATGGGTCACATGGGGACCCCGGCCCCAGGTCAGCGGGTCACGTGGGGACACCGGCCCCAGGTCACCGCGTCAGGTCGGGACCCCGAACCCAGGTCCACGAGTCCGTCGACACCACAGCGCCGGGTCACCGGGTCGTGTCGGGTACCTGGCCTGGTTCCCAGGTTCCGATGACCACCCCGGCACCAGGACCCCGGGTCACGTGGGGACCCCGGCCCCAGGTCAGCGGGTCACGTGGGGATACCGGCCCCAGGTCAGCGGGTCACGTGGGGACCCCGGCCCCAGGTCAGCGGGTCACGTGGGGACACCGGCCCCAGGTCACCGGGTCACGTGGGGACCCCGGACCCTGGACCCCGGGTCACGTGGGGACACCGGCCCCAGGTGACCGGGTCACGTGGGGACACCGGCCCCAGGTCAGCGGGTCACGTGGGGACCCCGGATCCAGGACCCCGGGTCACGTGGGGACACCGGCCCCAGGTGACCGGGTCACGTGGGGACACCGGTCCCAGGTCACCGGGTCATGCGGGACACCGGACCAGGTACCCGTGTCCGGTCGACACCACAGCCCCAGGTCACCGGGTCAGGTCGGCACCCCGGAACCAGGTCACCGGGTCATGTCGGGACCCAGCCCGGGTCCCCGGGACGGGTTTTTACCCAAGCCCCAGATCACCGAGTCCTGTCGGGTCCCCGGCCCAGGTCCCCTGGACAGGTCGTTACCCCGGCCCCGGGTCACCGGGTCATGTCGGGTCGCTGTCCCGGGTAGCAGTGTCAGGTGACCACCCCGGCCCCGGGAGACGGAGTCATACCGGGTCCCCGGCCCGGGTCCCCGGGTCAGGTGGTTACCCTGGCCCCAGGTCACCGGGTCAGGTCGGGACCCCGGACCCAGGTCCCCGGGTCGTATCGGGTCGCTGCCCCGGGTACCAGTGTCGGGTGACATCCCCGGCCCCAGGTCCCCGGGTCACGTGGGGTCCCCGGCCCGGGTCCCCGGGTTGCATCGGGACACCAGCGAAGGATCACCAGGTCCTGTCGGGTCCCCGGCCCGGGTCCCCTGGACAGGTCGTTAACCCGGCCCCGGGTCACCGGGTCATGTCGTGCACCCGGCCTGGTTCCCAGGCTCCGGTGACCACACCGGCACCAGGACCCCGGGTCACGTGGGGACCCCGGCCCCAGGTCAGCGGGTCACGTGGGGACCCCGGCCCGATGTCAGCGGGTCACGTGGGGACACCGGCCCCAGGTGACCGGGTCACGTGGGGACACCGGCCCCAGGTGACCGGGTCACGTGGGGACCCCGGACCCAGGTCAACGGGTCACGTGGGGACACCGGCCCCAGGTCAGCGGGTCACGTGGGGACCCCGGACCCAGGACCCGGGGTCACGTGGGGTCCCCGGCCCCAGGTGACCGGGTCACGTGGGGACACCGGCCCCAGGTCACCGGGTCACGTGGGGACACCGGCCCCAGGTGACCGGGTCACGTGGGGACACCGGCCCCAGGTCACCGGGTCACGTGGGGACACCGGACCCTGGACCCCGGGTCACGTGGGGACACCGGCCCCAGGTGACCGGGTCACGTGGGGACACCGGCCCCAGGTCACCGGGTCACGTGGGGACCCCGGACCCAGGACCCCGGGTCACGTGGGGACACCGGCCCCAGGTGACCGGGTCACGTGGGGACACCGGCCCCAGGTGACCAGGTCACGTGGGGACACCGGTCCCAGGTCAGCGGGTCACGTGGGGACACCGGATCCAGGTCACCTGGTCATGTCTGGTATCCAGCCTGGTTCCCAGGTTCCAATGACCACCCCGGATCCAGGACCCCGGGTCACGTGGGGACACCGGCCCCAGGTCACCGGGTCACGTGGGGACCCCGGACCCAGGTCACCGGGTCACGTGGGGACCCCGGACCCAGGTCAGCGGGTCACGTGGGGACACCGGCCCCAGGTCACCGCGTCAGGTCGGGACCCGGGACCTAGGTCGGGTCATGTCACGTCCCATGCCCGGGTCCCGGGGTTGGATTTTTACTCAGGCCCCGGGTGACAGGGTCATGTCGGGTCAACGGCCTGGGTACAACGGTCTGGTGACCACCCCGACCCCAGGTCCCCGGGTCATGACGGGACACCGGACCAGGTCCCCGAGTCCGGTCGACACCACAGCCCCAGGTCACCGGGTCAGGTCGGCACCCCGGAACCAGGTCACCGGGTCATGTCGGGACCCAGCCCGGGTCCCCGGGACGGGTTTTTACCCAAGCCCCAGATCACCGGGTCCTGTCGGGTCCCCGGCCCAGGTCCCCTGGACAGGTCGTTACCCCGGCCCCGGGTCACCGGGTCATGTCGGGTCGCTGTCCCGGGTAGCAGTGTCAGGTGACCACCCCGGCCCCGGGAGACGGAGTCATACCGGGTCCCCGGCCCGGGTCCCCGGGTCAGGTGGTTACCCTGGCCCCAGGTCACCGGGTCAGGTCGGGACCCCGGACCCAGGTCCCCGGGTCGTATCGGGTCGCTGCCCAGGGTACCAGTGTCGGGTGACATCCCCGGCCCCAGGTCCCCGGGTCACGTGGGGTCCCCGGCCCGGGTCCCCGGACAGGTCGTCAACCCGGCCCCGGGTCACCGGGTCATGTCGCGCACCCGGCCTGGTTCCCAGGTTCCGGTGACCACCCCGGCACCAGGACCCCGGGTCACGTGGGGACACCGGCCCCAAGTGACCGGGTCACGTGGGGACACTGGCCCAGGTCAGCGGGTCACGTGGGGACCCCGGACCCAGGTCAGCGGGTCACGTGGGGACACCGGCCCCAGGTCAGAGGGTCACGTGGGGACACCGGCCCCAGGTCAGCGGGTCACGTGGGGACACCGGCCCCAGGTCAATGGGTCACATGGGGACCCCGGCCCCAGGTCAGCGGGTCACGTGGGGACACCGGCCCCAGGTCACCGCGTCAGGTCGGGACCCCGAACCCAGGTCCACGAGTCCGTCGACACCACAGCGCCGGGTCACCGGGTCGTGTCGGGTACCTGGCCTGGTTCCCAGGTTCCGATGACCACCCCGGCACCAGGACCCCGGGTCACGTGGGGACCCCGGCCCCAGGTGACCGGGTCACATGGGGACACCGGCCCCAGGTCAGCGGGTCACGTGGGGACCCCGGCCCCAGGTCAGCGGGTCACGTGGGGACACCGGCCCCAGGTCACCGGGTCACGTGGGGACCCCGGACCCTGGACCCCGGGTCACATGGGGACACCGGCCCCAGGTGACCGGGTCACGTGGGGACACCGGCCCCAGGTCAGCGGGTCACGTGGGGACCCCGGATCCAGGACCCCGGGTCACGTGGGGACACCGGCCCCAGGTGACCGGGTCACGTGGGGACACCGGTCCCAGGTCACCGGGTCATGACGGGACACCGGACCAGGTACCCGTGTCCGGTCGACACCACAGCCCCAGGTCACCGGGTCAGGTCGGCACCCCGGAACCAGGTCACCGGGTCATGTCGGGACCCAGCCCGGGTCCCCGGGACGGGTTTTTACCCAAGCCCCAGATCACCGAGTCCTGTCGGGTCCCCGGCCCAGGTCCCCTGGACAGGTCGTTACCCCGGCCCCGGGTCACCGGGTCATGTCGGGTCGCTGTCCCGGGTACCAGTGTCAGGTGACCACCCCGGCCCCGGGAGACGGAGTCATACCGGGTCCCCGGCCCGGGTCCCCGGGTCAGGTGGTTACCCTGGCCCCAGGTCACCGGGTCAGGTCGGGACCCCGGACCCAGGTCCCCGGGTCGTATCGGGTCGCTGCCCCGGGTACCAGTGTCGGGTGACATCCCCGGCCCCAGGTCCCCGGGTCACGTGGGGTCCCCGGCCCGGGTCCCCGGGTTGCATCGGGACACCAGCGAAGGATCACCGGGTCCTGTCGGGTCCCCGGCCCGGGTCCCCTGGACAGGTCGTTAACCCGGCCCCGGGTCACCGGGTCATGTCGCGCACCCGGCCTGGTTCCCAGGTTCCGGTGACAACCCCGGCACCAGGACCCCGGGTCACGTGGGGACACCGGCCCCAGGTGACCGGGTCACGTGGGGACACCGGCCCCAGGTCACCGGGTCACGTGGGGACCCCGGACCCAGGTCAGCGGGTCACGTGGGGACACTGGCCCCAGGTGACCGGGTCACGTGGGGACACCGGCCCCAGGTCACCGGGTCACGTGGGGACTCCGGACCCAGGACCCCGGGTCACGTGGGGACACCGGCCCCAGGTGACCGGGTCACGTGGGGACACCGGCCCCAGGTCACCGGGTCACGTGGGGACCCCGGATCCAGGTCAGCGGGTCACGTGGGGACACTGGCGCCAGGTCAACGGGTCACGTGGGGACACCGGACCCAGGACCCCGGGTCACGTGGGGACACCGGCCCCAGGTGACCGGGTCACGTGGGGACACTGGACCCAGGTCACCGGGTCACGAAGGGGACCCTGGACCCAGGACCCCGGGTCACGTGGGGACACCGGCCCCAGGTGACCGGGTCACGTGGGGACACCGGCCCCAGGTCACCGGGTCACGTGGGGACCCCGGACCTAGGACCCCGGGTCACGTGGGAACACCGGCCCCAGGTGACCGGGTCACGTGGGGACACCGGCCCCAGGTCACCGGGTCACGTGGGGACCCCGGATCCAGGTCACCTGGTCATGTCTGGTACCCAGCCTGGTTCCCAGGTTCCGATGACCACCCCGGCACCAGGACCCCGGGTCACGTGGGGACCCCGGCCCCAGGTCAGCGGGTCACGTGGGGACACCGGCCCCAGGTGATCGGGTCACGTGGGGACACCGGCCCCAGGTGACCGGGTCACGTGGGGACCCCGGCCCCAGGTCACCGGGTCACGTGGGGACCCCGGACCCAGGACCCCGGGTCACGTGGGGACACCGGCCCCAGGTGACCGGGTCACGTGGGGACACCGGCCCCAGGTCACCGGGTCACGTGGGGACCCCGGGCCCAGGACCCTGGGTCACGTGGGGACACCGGCCCCAGGTCACCGGGTCACGTGGGGACACCGGACCCAGGTCACCGGGTCACGTGGGGACCCCGGACCCAGGTCAGCGGGTCACGTGGGGACACCGGCCCCAGGTCACCGGGTCAGGTCGGGACCCGGGACCTAGGTCGGGTCATGTCACGTCCCATTCCTGGGTCCCCGGGTTGGATTTTTACTCAGGCCCCGGGTCACAGGGTCCTGTCGGGTCCCCGGCCCAGGTCCCCTGGACAGGTCGTTACCCCGGCCCCGGGTCACCGGGTCATGTCGGGTCGCTGTCCCGGGTAGCAGTGTCAGGTGACCACCCCGGCCCCGGGAGACGGAGTCATACCGGGTCCCCGGCCCGGGTCCCCGGGTCAGGTGGTTACCCTGGCCCCAGGTCACCGGGTCACGTCGGGACCCCGGACCCAGGTCCCCGGGTCGTATCGGGTCGCTGCCCCGGGTACCAGTGTCGGGTGACATCCCCGGCCCCAGGTCCCCGGGTCACGTGGGGTCCCCGGCCCGGGTCCCCGGGTTGCATCGGGACACCAGCGAAGGATCACCGGGTCCTGTCGGGTCCCCGGCCCGGGTCCACTGGACAGGTCGTTAACCCGGCCCCGGGTCACCGGGTCATGTCGCGCACCCGGCCTGGTTCCCAGGTTCCGGTGACCACCCCGGCACCAGGACCCCGGGTCACGTGGGGACCCCGGCCCCAGGTCAGCGGGTCACGTGGGGACCCCGGCCCCAGGTCAGAGGGTCACGTGGGGACACCGGCCCCAGGTCAGCGGGTCACGTGGGGACCCCGGCCCCAGGTCAGCGGGTCACGTGGGGACACCGGCCCCAGGTCACCGCGTCAGGTAGGGACCCCGAACCCAGGTCCACGAGTCCGTCGACACCACAGCGCCGGGTCACCGGGTCGTGTCGGGTACCTGGCCTGGTTCCCAGGTTCCGATGACCACCCCGGCACCAGGACCCCGGGTCACGTGGGGACACCGGCCCCAGGTCACCGGGTCACGTGGGGACACCGGATCCAGGACCCCGGGTCACGTGGGGACACCGGCCCCAGGTCACCGGGTCACGTGGGGACACCGGCCCCAGGTCACCGGGTCACGTGGGGACCCCGGACCCAGGACCCCGGGTCACGTGGGGACACCGGCCCCAGGTGACCGGGTCACGTGGGGACACCGGCCCCAGGTCACCGGGTCACGTGGGGACCCCGGATCCAGGACCCCGGGTCACGTGGGGACACCGGCCCCAGGTGACCGGGTCACGTGGGGACACCGGCCCCAGGTGACCGGGTCACGTGGGGACCCCGGCCCCAGGTCACCGGGTCACGTGGGGACCCCGGATCCAGGTCACCTGGTCATGTCTGGTACCCAGACTGGTTCCCAGGTTCCGATGACCACCTTGGCACCAGGACCCCGGGTCACGTGGGGACACCGGCCCCAGGTCACCGGGTCACGTGGGGACACCGGCCCCAGGTCAGCGGGTCACGTGGGGACCCCGGACCCAGGACCCCGGGTCACGTGGGGACACCGGCCCCAGGTGACCGGGTCACGTGGGGACACCGGCCCCAGGTGACCGGGTCACGTGGGGACCCCGGCCCCAGGTCACCGGGTCACATGGGGACCCCGGACCCAGGACCCCGGGTCACGTGGGGACACCGGCCCCAGGTGACCGGGTCACGTGGGGACACCGGCCCCAGGTCACCGGGTCAGGTCGGGACCCGGGACCTAGGTCGGGTCATGTCACGTCCCATGCCCGGATCCCCGGGTTGGATTTTTACTCAGGCCCCGGGTCACAGGGTCATGTCGGGTCAACGGCCTGGGTACAACGGTCTGGTGACCACCCCGACACCAGGTCCCCGGGTCATGACGGGACACCGGACCAGGTCCCCGAGTCCGGTTGACACCACAGCCCCAGGTCACCGGGTCAGGTCGGCACCCCGGAACCAGGTCACCGGGTCATGTCGGGACCCAGCCCGGGTCCCCGGGACGGGTTTTTACCCAAGCCCCAGATCACCGGGTCCTGTCGGGTCCCCGGCCCAGGTCCCCTGGACAGGTCGTTACCCCGGCCCCGGGTCACCGGGTCATGTCGGGTCGCTGTCCCGGGTAGCAGTGTCAGGTGACCACCCCGGCCCCGGGAGACGGAGTCATACCGGGTCCCCGGCCCGGGTCCCCGGGTCAGGTGGTTACCCTGGCCCCAGGTCACCGGGTCAGGTCGGGACCCCGGACCCAGGTCCCCGGGTCGTATCGGGTCGCTGCCCAGGGTACCAGTGTCGGGTGACATCCCCGGCCCCAGGTCCCCGGGTCACGTGGGGTCCCCGGCCCGGGTCCCCGGACAGGTCGTCAACCCGGCCCCGGGTCACCGGGTCATGTCGCGCACCCGGCCTGGTTCCCAGGTTCCGGTGACCACCCCGGCACCAGGACCCCGGGTCACGTGGGGACACCGGCCCCAAGTGACCGGGTCACGTGGGGACACTGGCCCAGGTCAGCGGGTCACGTGGGGACCCCGGACCCAGGTCAGCGGGTCACGTGGGGACACCGGCCCCAGGTCAGAGGGTCACGTGGGGACACCGGCCCCAGGTCAGCGGGTCACGTGGGGACACCGGCCCCAGGTCAATGGGTCACATGGGGACCCCGGCCCCAGGTCAGCGGGTCACGTGGGGACACCGGCCCCAGGTCACCGCGTCAGGTCGGGACCCCGAACCCAGGTCCACGAGTCCGTCGACACCACAGCGCCGGGTCACCGGGTCGTGTCGGGTACCTGGCCTGGTTCCCAGGTTCCGATGACCACCCCGGCACCAGGACCCCGGGTCACGTGGGGACCCCGGCCCCAGGTGACCGGGTCACATGGGGACACCGGCCCCAGGTCAGCGGGTCACGTGGGGACCCCGGCCCCAGGTCAGCGGGTCACGTGGGGACACCGGCCCCAGGTCACCGGGTCACGTGGGGACCCCGGACCCTGGACCCCGGGTCACATGGGGACACCGGCCCCAGGTGACCGGGTCACGTGGGGACCCCGGCCCCAGGTCAGCGGGTCACGTGGGGACCCCGGATCCAGGACCCCGGGTCACGTGGGGACACCGGCCCCAGGTGACCGGGTCACGTGGGGACACCGGTCCCAGGTCACCGGGTCATGACGGGACACCGGACCAGGTACCCGTGTCCGGTCGACACCACAGCCCCAGGTCACCGGGTCAGGTCGGCACCCCGGAACCAGGTCACCGGGTCATGTCGGGACCCAGCCCGGGTCCCCGGGACGGGTTTTTACCCAAGCCCCAGATCACCGAGTCCTGTCGGGTCCCCGGCCCAGGTCCCCTGGACAGGTCGTTACCCCGGCCCCGGGTCACCGGGTCATGTCGGGTCGCTGTCCTGGGTACCAGTGTCAGGTGACCACCCCGGCCCCGGGAGACGGAGTCATACCGGGTCCCCGGCCCGGGTCCCCGGGTCAGGTGGTTACCCTGGCCCCAGGTCACCGGGTCAGGTCGGGACCCCGGACCCAGGTCCCCGGGTCGTATCGGGTCGCTGCCCCGGGTACCAGTGTCGGGTGACATCCCCGGCCCCAGGTCCCCGGGTCACGTGGGGTCCCCGGCCCGGGTCCCCGGGTTGCATCGGGACACCAGCGAAGGATCACCGGGTCCTGTCGGGTCCCCGGCCCGGGTCCCCTGGACAGGTCGTTAACCCGGCCCCGGGTCACCGGGTCATGTCGCGCACCCGGCCTGGTTCCCAGGTTCCGGTGACAACCCCGGCACCAGGACCCCGGGTCACGTGGGGACACCGGCCCCAGGTGACCGGGTCACGTGGGGACACCGGCCCCAGGTCACCGGGTCACGTGGGGACCCCGGACCCAGGTCAGCGGGTCACGTGGGGACACTGGCCCCAGGTGACCGGGTCACGTGGGGACACCGGCCCCAGGTCACCGGGTCACGTGGGGACTCCGGACCCAGGACCCCGGGTCACGTGGGGACACCGGCCCCAGGTGACCGGGTCACGTGGGGACACCGGCCCCAGGTCACCGGGTCACGTGGGGACCCCGGATCCAGGTCAGCGGGTCACGTGGGGACACTGGCGCCAGGTCAACGGGTCACGTGGGGACACCGGACCCAGGACCCCGGGTCACGTGGGGACACCGGACCCAGGACCCCGGGTCACGTGGGGACACTGGACCCAGGTGACCGGGTCACGAAGGGGACCCTGGACCCAGGACCCCGGGTCACGTGGGGACACCGGCCCCAGGTGACCGGGTCACGTGGGGACACCGGCCCCAGGTCACCGGGTCACGTGGGGACTCCGGACCTAGGACCCCGGGTCACGTGGGAACACCGGCCCCAGGTGACCGGGTCACGTGGGGACACCGGCCCCAGGTCACCGGGTCACGTGGGGACCCCGGATCCAGGTCACCTGGTCATGTCTGGTACCCAGCCTGGTTCCCAGGTTCCGATGACCACCCCGGCACCAGGACCCCGGGTCACGTGGGGACCCCGGCCCCAGGTCAGCGGGTCACGTGGGGACACCGGCCCCAGGTGATCGGGTCACGTGGGGACACCGGCCCCAGGTGACCGGGTCACGTGGGGACCCCGGCCCCAGGTCACCGGGTCACGTGGGGACCCCGGACCCAGGACCCCGGGTCACGTGGGGACACCGGCCCCAGGTGACCGGGTCACGTGGGGACACCGGCCCCAGGTCACCGGGTCACGTGGGGACCCCGGGCCCAGGACCCTGGGTCACGTGGGGACACCGGCCCCAGGTCACCGGGTCACGTGGGGACACCGGCCCCAGGTCACCGGGTCACGTGGGGACCCCGGACCCAGGTCAGCGGGTCACGTGGGGACACCGGCCCCAGGTCACCGCGTCAGGTCGGGACCCGGGACCTAGGTCGGGTCATGTCACGTCCCATTCCTGGGTCCCCGGGTTGGATTTTTACTCAGGCCCCGGGTCACAGGGTCCTGTCGGGTCCCCGGCCCAGGTCCCCTGGACAGGTCGTTACCCCGGCCCCGGGTCACCGGGTCATGTCGGGTCGCTGTCCCGGGTAGCAGTGTCAGGTGACCACCTCGGCCCCGGGAGACGGAGTCATACCGGGTCCCCGGCCCGGGTCCCCGGGTCAGGTGGTTACCCTGGCCCCAGGTCACCGGGTCAGGTCGGGACCCCGGACCCAGGTCCCCGGGTCGTATCGGGTCGCTGCCCCGGGTACCAGTGTCGGGTGACATCCCCGGCCCCAGGTCCCCGGGTCACGTGGGGTCCCCGGCCCGGGTCCCCGGGTTGCATCGGGACACCAGCGAAGGATCACCGGGTCCTGTCGGGTCCCCGGCCCGGGTCCACTGGACAGGTCGTTAACCCGGCCCCGGGTCACCGGGTCATGTCGCGCACCCGGCCTGGTTCCCAGGTTCCGGTGACCACCCCGGCACCAGGACCCCGGGTCACGTGGGGACCCCGGCCCCAGGTCAGCGGGTCACGTGGGGACCCCGGCCCCAGGTCAGAGGGTCACGTGGGGACACCGGCCCCAGGTCAGCGGGTCACGTGGGGACCCCGGCCCCAGGTCAGCGGGTCACGTGGGGACACCGGCCCCAGGTCACCGCGTCAGGTAGGGACCCCGAACCCAGGTCCACGAGTCCGTCGACACCACAGCGCCGGGTCACCGGGTCGTGTCGGGTACCTGGCCTGGTTCCCAGGTTCCGATGACCACCCCGGCACCAGGACCCCGGGTCACGTGGGGACACCGGCCCCAGGTCACCGGGTCACGTGGGGACACCGGATCCAGGACCCCGGGTCACGTGGGGACACCGGCCCCAGGTCACCGGGTCACGTGGGGACACCGGCCCCAGGTCACCGGGTCACGTGGGGACCCCGGACCCAGGACCCCGGGTCACGTGGGGACACCGGCCCCAGGTGACCGGGTCACGTGGGGACACCGGCCCCAGGTCACCGGGTCACGTGGGGACCCCGGATCCAGGACCCCGGGTCACGTGGGGACACCGGCCCCAGGTGACCGGGTCACGTGGGGACACCGGCCCCAGGTGACCGGGTCACGTGGGGACCCCGGCCCCAGGTCACCGGGTCACGTGGGGACCCCGGATCCAGGTCACCTGGTCATGTCTGGTACACAGCCTGGTTCCCAGGTTCCGATGACCACCTTGGCACCAGGACCCCGGGTCACGTGGGGACACCGGCCCCAGGTCACCGGGTCACGTGGGGACACCGGCCCCAGGTCAGCGGGTCACGTGGGGACCCCGGACCCAGGACCCCCGGTCACGTGGGGACACCGGCCCCAGGTGACCGGGTCACGTGGGGACACCGGCCCCAGGTGACCGGGTCACGTGGGGACCCCGGCCCCAGGTCACCGGGTCACGTGGGGACCCCGGACCCAGGACCCCGGGTCACGTGGGGACACCGGCCCCAGGTGACCGGGTCACGTGGGGACACCGGCCCCAGGTCACCGGGTCAGGTCGGGACCCGGGACCTAGGTCGGGTCATGTCACGTCCCATGCCCGGATCCCCGGGTTGGATTTTTACTCAGGCCCCGGGTCACAGGGTCATGTCGGGTCAACGGCCTGGGTACAACGGTCTGGTGACCACCCCGACACCAGGTCCCCGGGTCATGACGGGACACCGGACCAGGTCCCCGAGTCCGGTTGACACCACAGCCCCAGGTCACCGGGTCAGGTCGGCACCCCGGAACCAGGTCACCGGGTCATGTCGGGACCCAGCCCGGGTCCCCGGGACGGGTTTTTACCCAAGCCCCAGATAACCGGGTCCTGTCGGGTCCCCGGCCCAGGTCCCCTGGACAGGTCGTTACCCCGGCCCCGGGTCACCGGGTCATGTCGGGTCGCTGTCCCGGGTAGCAGTGTCAGGTGACCACCCCGGCCCCGGGAGACGGAGTCATACCGGGTCCCCGGCCCGGGTCCCCGGGTCAGGTGGTTACCCTGGCCCCAGGTCACCGGGTCAGGTCGGGACCCCGGACCCAGGTCCCCGGGTCGTATCGGGTCGCTGCCCAGGGTACCAGTGTCGGGTGACATCCCCGGCCCCAGGTCCCCGGGTCACGTGGGGTCCCCGGCCCGGGTCCCCGGACAGGTCGTCAACCCGGCCCCGGGTCACCGGGTCATGTCGCGCACCCGGCCTGGTTCCCAGGTTCCGGTGACCACCCCGGCACCAGGACCCCGGGTCACGTGGGGACACCGGCCCCAGGTCACCGGGTCACGTGGGGACCCCGGATCCAGGTCACCTGGTCATGTCTGGTACCCAGCCTGGTTCCCAGGTTCCGATGACCACCCCGGATCCAGGACCCCGGGTCACGTGGGGACACCGGCCCCAGGTCACCGGGTCACGTGGGGACCCCGGACCCAGGTCAGCGGGTCACGTGGGGACCCCGGACCCAGGTCAGCGGGTCACGTGGGGACACCGGCCCCAGGTCACCGGGTCAGGTCGGGACCCGGGACATAGGTCGGGTCATGTCACGTCCCATGCCCGGGTCCCCGAGTTGGATTTTTACTCAGGCCCCGGGTCACAGGGTCATGTCGGGTCAACGGCCTGGGTACAACGGTCTGGTGACCACCCCGACACCAGGTCCCCGGGTCATGACGGGACACCGGACCAGGTCCCCGAGTCCGGTTGACACCACAGCCCCAGGTCACCGGGTCAGGTCGGCACCCCGGAACCAGGTCACCGGGTCATGTCGGGACCCAGCCCGGGTCCCCGGGACGGGTTTTTACCCAAGCCCCAGATCACCGGGTCCTGTCGGGTCCCCGGCCCAGGTCCCCTGGACAGGTCGTTACCCCGGCCCCGGGTCACCGGGTCATGTCGGGTCGCTGTCCCGGGTAGCAGTGTCAGGTGACCACCCCGGCCCCGGGAGACGGAGTCATACCGGGTCCCCGGCCCGGGTCCCCGGGTCAGGTGGTTACCCTGGCCCCAGGTCACCGGGTCACGTCGGGACCCCGGACCCAGGTCCCCGGGTCGTATCGGGTCGCTGCCCCGGGTACCAGTGTCGGGTGACATCCCCGGCCCCAGGTCCCCGGGTCACGTAGGGTCCCCGGCCCGGGTCCCCGGGTTGCATCGGGACACCAGCGAAGGATCACCGGGTCCTGTCGGGTCCCCGGCCCGGGTCCCCGGACAGGTCGTCAACCCGGCCCCGGGTCACCGGGTCATGTCGCGCACCCGGCCTGGTTCCCAGGTTCCGGTGACCACCCCGGCACCAGGACCCCGGGTCACGTGGGGACACCGGCCCCAGGTGACCGGGTCATGTGGGGACACCGGCCCAAGGTCACCGGGTCACGTGGGGACCCCGGACCCAGGTCAGCGGGTCACGTGGGGACACCGGCCCCAGGTGACCGGGTCACGTGGGGACACCGGCCCCAGGTCAGCGGGTCACGTGGGGACACCGGCCCCAGGTCACCGCGTCAGGTAGGGACCCCGAACCCAGGTCCACGAGTCCGTCGACACCACAGCGCCGGGTCACCGGGTCGTGTCGGGTACCTGGCCTGGTTCCCAGGTTCCGATGACCACCCCGGCACCAGGACCCCGGGTCACGTGGGGACACCGGACCCAGGACCCCGGGTCACGTGGGGACACCGGCCCCAGGTGACCAGGTCACGTGGGGACACCGGCCCCAGGTGACCGGGTCACGTGGGGACACCGGCCCCAGGTCACTGGGTCACGTGGGGACTCCGGACCCAGGACCCCGGGTCACGTGGGGACACCGGCCTTAGGTGACCGGGTCACGTGGGGACATAGGCCCCGGGTCACCAGGTCACGTGGGGACCCCGGCACCAGGACCCCGGGTCACGTGGGGACACCGGCCCCAGGTGACCGGGTCACGTGGGGACCCCGGCCCCAGGTCACCGGGTCACGTGGGGACCCCGGACCCAGGACCCCGGGTCACGTGGGGACACCGGCCCCAGGTGACCGGGTCACGTGGGGACACCGGCCCCAGGTCACCGGGTCACGTGGGGACCCCGGGCCCAGGACCCTGGGTCACGTGGGGACACCGGCCCCAGGTCACCGGGTCACGTGGGGACACCGGCCCCAGGTCACCGGGTCACGTGGGGACCCCGGACCCAGGTCAGCGGGTCACGTGGGGACACCGGC
Organism: Somateria mollissima; assembly: GCA_951411735.1. Taxonomy (NCBI): domain Eukaryota; kingdom Metazoa; phylum Chordata; class Aves; order Anseriformes; family Anatidae; genus Somateria; species Somateria mollissima. The sequence continues at coordinate 147,962 of CATOCB010000101.1, read as the reverse complement.
CCCAGGTCACCGCGTCAGGTCGGGACCCGGGACCTAGGTCGGGTCATGTCACGTCCCATTCCTGGGTCCCCGGGTTGGATTTTTACTCAGGCCCCGGGTCACAGGGTCCTGTCGGGTCCCCGGCCCAGGTCCCCTGGACAGGTCGTTACCCCGGCCCCGGGTCACCGGGTCATGTCGGGTCGCTGTCCCGGGTAGCAGTGTCAGGTGACCACCCCGGCCCCGGGAGACGGAGTCATACCGGGTCCCCGGCCCGGGTCCCCGGGTCAGGTGGTTACCCTGGCCCCAGGTCACCGGGTCAGGTCGGGACCCCGGACCCAGGTCCCCGGGTCGTATCGGGTCGCTGCCCCGGGTACCAGTGTCGGGTGACATCCCCGGCCCCAGGTCCCCGGGTCACGTGGGGTCCCCGGCCCGGGTCCCCGGGTTGCATCGGGACACCAGCGAAGGATCACCGGGTCCTGTCGGGTCCCCGGCCCGGGTCCACTGGACAGGTCGTTAACCCGGCCCCGGGTCACCGGGTCATGTCGCGCACCCGGCCTGGTTCCCAGGTTCCGGTGACCACCCCGGCACCAGGACCCCGGGTCACGTGGGGACCCCGGCCCCAGGTCAGCGGGTCACGTGGGGACCCCGGCCCCAGGTCAGAGGGTCACGTGGGGACACCGGCCCCAGGTCAGCGGGTCACGTGGGGACCCCGGACCCAGGTCAGCGGGTCACGTGGGGACACCGGCCCCAGGTCACCGCGTCAGGTAGGGACCCCGAACCCAGGTCCACGAGTCCGTCGACACCACAGCGCCGGGTCACCGGGTCGTGTCGGGTACCTGGCCTGGTTCCCAGGTTCCGATGACCACCCCGGCACCAGGACCCCGGGTCACGTGGGGACACCGGCCCCAGGTCACCGGGTCACGTGGGGACACCGGATCCAGGACCCCGGGTCACGTGGGGACACCGGCCCCAGGTCACCGGGTCACGTGGGGACACCGGCCCCAGGTCACCGGGTCACGTGGGGACCCCGGACCCAGGACCCCGGGTCACGTGGGGACACCGGCCGCAGGTGACCGGGTCACGTGGGGACACCGGCCCCAGGTCACCGGGTCACGTGGGGACCCCGGATCCAGGACCCCGGGTCACGTGGGGACACCGGCCCCAGGTGACCGGGTCACGTGGGGACACCGGCCCCAGGTGACCGGGTCACGTGGGGACCCCGGCCCCAGGTCACCGGGTCACGTGGGGACCCCGGATCCAGGTCACCTGGTCATGTCTGGTACACAGCCTGGTTCCCAGGTTCCGATGACCACCTTGGCACCAGGACCCCGGGTCACGTGGGGACACCGGCCCCAGGTCACCGGGTCACGTGGGGACACCGGCCCCAGGTCAGCGGGTCACGTGGGGACCCCGGACCCAGGACCCCGGGTCACGTGGGGACACCGGCCCCAGGTGACCGGGTCACGTGGGGACACCGGCCCCAGGTGACCGGGTCACGTGGGGACCCCGGCCCCAGGTCACCGGGTCACGTGGGGACCCCGGACCCAGGACCCCGGGTCACGTGGGGACACCGGCCCCAGGTGACCGGGTCACGTGGGGACACCGGCCCCAGGTCACCGGGTCAGGTCGGGACCCGGGACCTAGGTCGGGTCATGTCACGTCCCATGCCCGGATCCCCGGGTTGGATTTTTACTCAGGCCCCGGGTCACAGGGTCATGTCGGGTCAACGGCCTGGGTACAACGGTCTGGTGACCACCCCGACACCAGGTCCCCGGGTCATGACGGGACACCGGACCAGGTCCCCGAGTCCGGTTGACACCACAGCCCCAGGTCACCGGGTCAGGTCGGCACCCCGGAACCAGGTCACCGGGTCATGTCGGGACCCAGCCCGGGTCCCCGGGACGGGTTTTTACCCAAGCCCCAGATAACCGGGTCCTGTCGGGTCCCCGGCCCAGGTCCCCTGGACAGGTCGTTACCCCGGCCCCGGGTCACCGGGTCATGTCGGGTCGCTGTCCCGGGTAGCAGTGTCAGGTGACCACCCCGGCCCCGGGAGACGGAGTCATACCGGGTCCCCGGCCCGGGTCCCCGGGTCAGGTGGTTACCCTGGCCCCAGGTCACCGGGTCAGGTCGGGACCCCGGACCCAGGTCCCCGGGTCATATCGGGTCGCTGCCCAGGGTACCAGTGTCGGGTGACATCCCCGGCCCCAGGTCCCCGGGTCACGTGGGGTCCCCGGCCCGGGTCCCCGGACAGGTCGTCAACCCGGCCCCGGGTCACCGGGTCATGTCGCGCACCCGGCCTGGTTCCCAGGTTCCGGTGACCACCCCGGCACCAGGACCCCGGGTCACGTGGGGACACCGGCCCCAGGTCACCGGGTCACGTGGGGACCCCGGATCCAGGTCACCTGGTCATGTCTGGTACCCAGCCTGGTTCCCAGGTTCCGATGACCACCCCGGATCCAGGACCCCGGGTCACGTGGGGACACCGGCCCCAGGTCACCGGGTCACGTGGGGACCCCGGACCCAGGTCAGCGGGTCACGTGGGGACCCCGGACCCAGGTCAGCGGGTCACGTGGGGACACCGGCCCCAGGTCACCGGGTCAGGTCGGGACCCGGGACATAGGTCGGGTCATGTCACGTCCCATGCCCGGGTCCCCGAGTTGGATTTTTACTCAGGCCCCGGGTCACAGGGTCATGTCGGGTCAACGGCCTGGGTACAACGGTCTGGTGACCACCCCGACACCAGGTCCCCGGGTCATGACGGGACACCGGACCAGGTCCCCGAGTCCGGTTGACACCACAGCCCCAGGTCACCGGGTCAGGTCGGCACCCCGGAACCAGGTCACCGGGTCATGTCGGGACCCAGCCCGGGTCCCCGGGACGGGTTTTTACCCAAGCCCCAGATCACCGGGTCCTGTCGGGTCCCCGGCCCAGGTCCCCTGGACAGGTCGTTACCCCGGCCCCGGGTCACCGGGTCATGTCGGGTCGCTGTCCCGGGTAGCAGTGTCAGGTGACCACCCCGGCCCCGGGAGACGGAGTCATACCGGGTCCCCGGCCCGGGTCCCCGGGTCAGGTGGTTACCCTGGCCCCAGGTCACCGGGTCACGTCGGGACCCCGGACCCAGGTCCCCGGGTCGTATCGGGTCGCTGCCCCGGGTACCAGTGTCGGGTGACATCCCCGGCCCCAGGTCCCCGGGTCACGTAGGGTCCCCGGCCCGGGTCCCCGGGTTGCATCGGGACACCAGCGAAGGATCACCGGGTCCTGTCGGGTCCCCGGCCCGGGTCCCCGGACAGGTCGTCAACCCGGCCCCGGGTCACCGGGTCATGTCGCGCACCCGGCCTGGTTCCCAGGTTCCGGTGACCACCCCGGCACCAGGACCCCGGGTCACGTGGGGACACCGGCCCCAGGTGACCGGGTCATGTGGGGACACCGGCCCAAGGTCACCGGGTCACGTGGGGACCCCGGACCCAGGTCAGCGGGTCACGTGGGGACACCGGCCCCAGGTGACCGGGTCACGTGGGGACACCGGCCCCAGGTCAGCGGGTCACGTGGGGACACCGGCCCCAGGTCACCGCGTCAGGTAGGGACCCCGAACCCAGGTCCACGAGTCCGTCGACACCACAGCGCCGGGTCACCGGGTCGTGTCGGGTACCTGGCCTGGTTCCCAGGTTCCGATGACCACCCCGGCACCAGGACCCCGGGTCACGTGGGGACACCGGACCCAGGACCCCGGGTCACGTGGGGACACCGGCCCCAGGTGACCAGGTCACGTGGGGACACCGGCCCCAGGTGACCGGGTCACGTGGGGACACCGGCCCCAGGTCACTGGGTCACGTGGGGACTCCGGACCCAGGACCCCGGGTCACGTGGGGACACCGGCCTTAGGTGACCGGGTCACGTGGGGACATAGGCCCCGGGTCACCAGGTCACGTGGGGACCCCGGCACCAGGACCCCGGGTCACGTGGGGACACCGGCCCCAGGTGACCGGGTCACGTGGGGACCCCGGCCCCAGGTCACCGGGTCACGTGGGGACCCCGGACCCAGGACCCCGGGTCACGTGGGGACACCGGCCCCAGGTGACCGGGTCACGTGGGGACACCGGCCCCAGGTCACCGGGTCACGTGGGGACCCCGGGCCCAGGACCCTGGGTCACGTGGGGACACCGGCCCCAGGTCACCGGGTCACGTGGGGACACCGGCCCCAGGTCACCGGGTCACGTGGGGACCCCGGACCCAGGTCAGCGGGTCACGTGGGGACACCGGCCCCAGGTCACCGCGTCAGGTCGGGACCCGGGACCTAGGTCGGGTCATGTCACGTCCCATTCCTGGGTCCCCGGGTTGGATTTTTACTCAGGCCCCGGGTCACAGGGTCCTGTCGGGTCCCCGGCCCAGGTCCCTTGGACAGGTCGTTACCCCGGCCCCGGGTCACCGGGTCATGTCGGGTCGCTGTCCCGGGTAGCAGTGTCAGGTGACCACCCCGGCCCCGGGAGACGGAGTCATACCGGGTCCCCGGCCCGGGTCCCCGGGTCAGGTGGTTACCCTGGCCCCAGGTCACCGGGTCAGGTCGGGACCCCGGACCCAGGTCCCCGGGTCGTATCGGGTCGCTGCCCCGGGTACCAGTGTCGGGTGACATCCCCGGCCCCAGGTCCCCGGGTCACGTGGGGTCCCCGGCCCGGGTCCCCGGGTTGCATCGGGACACCAGCGAAGGATCACCGGGTCCTGTCGGGTCCCCGGCCCGGGTCCACTGGACAGGTCGTTAACCCGGCCCCGGGTCACCGGGTCATGTCGCGCACCCGGCCTGGTTCCCAGGTTCCGGTGACCACCCCGGCACCAGGACCCCGGGTCACGTGGGGACCCCGGCCCCAGGTCAGCGGGTCACGTGGGGACCCCGGCCCCAGGTCAGAGGGTCACGTGGGGACACCGGCCCCAGGTCAGCGGGTCACGTGGGGACCCCGGACCCAGGTCAGCGGGTCACGTGGGGACACCGGCCCCAGGTCACCGCGTCAGGTAGGGACCCCGAACCCAGGTCCACGAGTCCGTCGACACCACAGCGCCGGGTCACCGGGTCGTGTCGGGTACCTGGCCTGGTTCCCAGGTTCCGATGACCACCCCGGCACCAGGACCCCGGGTCACGTGGGGACACCGGCCCCAGGTCACCGGGTCACGTGGGGACACCGGATCCAGGACCCCGGGTCACGTGGGGACACCGGCCCCAGGTCACTGGGTCACGTGGGGACACCGGCCCCAGGTCACCGGGTCACGTGGGGACCCCGGATCCAGGACCCCGGGTCACGTGGGGACACCGGCCCCAGGTGACCGGGTCACGTGGGGACACCGGCCCCAGGTGACCGGGTCACGTGGGGACCCCGGCCCCAGGTCACCGGGTCACGTGGGGACCCCGGATCCAGGTCACCTGGTCATGTCTGGTACCCAGACTGGTTCCCAGGTTCCGATGACCACCTTGGCACCAGGACCCCGGGTCACGTGGGGACACCGGCCCCAGGTCACCGGGTCACGTGGGGACACCGGACCCAGGTGACCGGGTCACGTGGGGACCCCGGACCCAGGTCAGCGGGTCACGTGGGGACCCCGGACCCAGGTCAGCGGGTCACGTGGGGACACCGGCCCCAGGTCACCGGGTCAGGTCGGGACCCGGGACATAGGTCGGGTCATGTCACGTCCCATGCCCGGGTCCCCGAGTTGGATTTTTACTCAGGCCCCGGGTCACAGGGTCATGTCGGGTCAACGGCCTGGGTACAACGGTCTGGTGACCACCCCGACACCAGGTCCCCGGGTCATGACGGGACACCGGACCAGGTCCCCGAGTCCGGTTGACACCACAGCCCCAGGTCACCGGGTCAGGTCGGCACCCCGGAACCAGGTCACCGGGTCATGTCGGGACCCAGCCCGGGTCCCCGGGACGGGTTTTTACCCAAGCCCCAGATCACCGGGTCCTGTCGGGTCCCCGGCCCAGGTCCCCTGGACAGGTTGTTACCCCGGCCCCGGGTCACCGGGTCATGTCGGGTCGCTGTCCCGGGTAGCAGTGTCAGGTGACCACCCCGGCCCCGGGAGACGGAGTCATACCGGGTCCCCGGCCCGGGTCCCCGGGTCAGGTGGTTACCCTGGCCCCAGGTCACCGGGTCACGTCGGGACCCCGGACCCAGGTCCCCGGGTCGTATCGGGTCGCTGCCCCGGGTACCAGTGTCGGGTGACATCCCCGGCCCCAGGTCCCCGGGTCACGTAGGGTCCCCGGCCCGGGTCCCCGGGTTGCATCGGGACACCAGCGAAGGATCACCGGGTCCTGTCGGGTCCCCGGCCCGGGTCCCCGGACAGGTCGTCAACCCGGCCCCGGGTCACCGGGTCATGTCGCGCACCCGGCCTGGTTCCCAGGTTCCGGTGACCACCCCGGCACCAGGACCCCGGGTCACGTGGGGACACCGGCCCCAGGTGACCGGGTCATGTGGGGACACCGGCCCAAGGTCACCGGGTCACGTGGGGACCCCGGACCCAGGTCAGCGGGTCACGTGGGGACACCGGCCCCAGGTGACCGGGTCACGTGGGGACACCGGCCCCAGGTCAGCGGGTCACGTGGGGACACCGGCCCCAGGTCACCGCGTCAGGTAGGGACCCCGAACCCAGGTCCACGAGTCCGTCGACACCACAGCGCCGGGTCACCGGGTCGTGTCGGGTACCTGGCCTGGTTCCCAGGTTCCGATGACCACCCCGGCACCAGGACCCCGGGTCACGTGGGGACACCGGACCCAGGACCCCGGGTCACGTGGGGACACCGGCCCCAGGTGACCAGGTCACGTGGGGACACCGGCCCCAGGTGACCGGGTCACGTGGGGACACCGGCCCCAGGTCACTGGGTCACGTGGGGACCCCGGACCCAGGACCCCGGGTCACGTGGGGACACCGGCCCCAGGTGACCGGGTCACGTGGGGACATAGGCCCCGGGTCACCAGGTCACGTGGGGACCCCGGCACCAGGACCCCGGGTCACGTGGGGACACCGGCCCCAGGTGACCGGGTCACGTGGGGACCCAGGCCCCAGGTCACCGGGTCACGTGGGGACCCCGGACCCAGGACCCCGGGTCACGTGGGGACACCGGCCCCAGGTGACCGGGTCACGTGGGGACATAGGCCCCAGGTCACCGGGTCACGTGGGGACCCCGGATCCAGGTCACCTGGTCATGTCTGGTACCCAGCCTGGTTCCCAGGTTCCGATGACCACCCCGGCACCAGGACCCCGGGTCATGTGGGGACACCGGCCCCAGGTCACCGGGTCACGTGGGGACCCCGGACCCAAGTCACCGGGTCACGTGGGGACCCCGGACCCAGGTCAGCGGGTCACGTGGGGACACCGGCCCCAGGTCACCGGGTCAGGTCGGGACCCGGGACCTAGGTCGGGTCATGTCACGTCCCATGCCCGGGTCCCCGGGTTGGATTTTTACTCAGGCCCCGGGTCACAGGGTCATGTCGGGTCAACGGCCTGGGTACAACGGTCTGGTGACCACCCCGACCCCAGGTCCCCGGGTCATGACGGGACACCGGACCAGGTCCCCGAGTCCGGTTGACACCACAGCCCCAGGTCACCGGGTCAGGTCGGCACCCCGGAACCAGGTCACCGGGTCATGTCGGGACCCAGCCCGGGTCCCCGGGACGGGTTTTTACCCAAGCCCCAGATCACCGGGTCCTGTCGGGTCCCCGGCCCAGGTCCCCTGGACAGGTCGTTACCCCGGCCCCGGGTCACCGGGTCATGTCGGGTCGCTGTCCCGGGTAGCAGTGTCAGGTGACCACCCCGGCCCCGGGAGACGGAGTCATACCGGGTCCCTGGCCCGGGTCCCCGGGTCAGGTGGTTACCCTGGCCCCAGGTCACCGGGTCAGGTCGGGACCCCGGACCCAGGTCCCCGGGTCGTATCGGAACGCTGCCCCGGGTACCAGTGTCGGGTGACATCCCCGGCCCCAGGTCCCCGGGTCACGTGGGGTCCCCGGCCCGGGTCCCCGGGTTGCATCGGGACACCAGCGAAGGATCACCGGGTCCTGTCGGGTCCCCGGCCCGGGTCCACTGGACAGGTCGTTAACCCAGCCCCGGGTCACCGGGTCATGTCGCGCACCCGGCCTGGTTCCCAGGTTCCGGTGACCACCCCGGCACCAGGACCCCGGGTCACGTTGGGACACTGGCCCCAGGTCAGCGGGTCATGTGGGGACCCCGGCCCCAGGTGACCGTGTCACGTGGGGACACCGGCCCCAGGTGACCGGGTCACGTGGGGACACTGGCCCCAGGTGACCGGGTCACGTGGGGACACCGGCCCCAGGTCACCGGGTCACGTGGGGACCCCGGATCCAGGTCAGCGGGTCACGTGGGGACACTGGCGCCAGGTCAACGGGTCACGTGGGGACACCGGACCCAGGACCCCGGGTCACGTGGGGACACCGGCCCCAGGTGACCGGGTCACATGGGGACAATGGACCCAGGTCACCGGGTCACGAAGGGGACCCTGGACCCAGGACCCCGGGTCACGTGGGGACACCGGCCCCAGGTGACCGGGTCACGTGGGGACACCGGCCCCAGGTCACCGGGTCACGTGGGGACCCCGGACCTAGGACCCCGGGTCACGTGGGAACACCGGCCCCAGGTGACCGGGTCACGTGGGGACACCGGCCCCAGGTCACCGGGTCACGTGGGGACCCCGGATCCAGGTCACCTGGTCATGTCTGGTACCCAGCCTGGTTCCCAGGTTCCGATGACCACCCCGGCACCAGGACCCCGGGTCACGTGGGGACACCGGCCCCAGGTGACCGGGTCACGTGGGGACCCCGGACCCAAGTCACCGGGTCACGTGGGGACCCCGGACCCAGGTCAGCGGGTCACGTGGGGACACCGGCCCCAGGTCACCGCGTCAGGTCGGGACCCGGGACCTAGGTCGGGTCATGTCACGTCCCATGCCCGGGTCCCCGGGTTGGATTTTTACTCAGGCCCCGGGTCACAGGGTCATGTCGGGTCAACGGCCTGGGTACAACGGTCTGGTGACCACCCCGACCCCAGGTCCCCGGGTCATGACGGGACACCGGACCAGGTCCCCGAGTCCGGTCGACACCACAGCCCCAGGTCACCGGGTCAGGTCGGCACCCCGGAACCAGGTCACCGGGTCATGTCGGGACCCAGCCCGGGTCCCCGGGACGGGTTTTTACCCAAGCCCCAGATCACCGGGTCCTGTCGGGTCCCCGGCCCAGGTCCCCTGGACAGGTCGTTACCCCGGCCCCGGGTCACCGGGTCATGTCGGGTCGCTGTCCCGGGTAGCAGTGTCAGGTGACCACCCCGGCCCCGGGAGACGGAGTCATACCGGGTCCCCGGCCCGGGTCCCCGGGTCAGGTGGTTACCCTGGCCCCAGGTCACCGGGTCAGGTCGGGACCCCGGACCCAGGTCCCCGGGTCGTATCGGGTCGCTGCCCCGGGTACCAGTGTCGGGTGACATCCCCGGCCCCAGGTCCCCGGGTCACGTGGGGTCCCCGGCCCGGGTCCCCGGGTTGCATCGGGACACCAGCGAAGGATCACCGGGTCCTGTTGGGTCCCCGGCCCGGGTCCCCTGGACAGGTCGTTAACCCGGCCCCGGGTCACCGGGTCATGTCGCGCACCCGGCCTGGTTCCCAGGTTCCGGTGACCACCCCGGCACCAGGACCCCGGGTCACGTGGGGACCCCGGCCCCAGGTCAGCGGGTCACGTGGGGACACCGGCCCCAGGTGATCGGGTCACGTGGGGACACCGGCCCCAGGTGACCGGGTCACGTGGGGACCCCGGCCCCAGGTCACCGGGTCACGTGGGGACCCCGGACCCAGGACCCCGGGTCACGTGGGGACACCGGCCCCAGGTGACCGGGTCACGTGGGGACACCGGCCCCAGGTCACCGGGTCACGTGGGGACCCCGGGCCCAGGACCCTGGGTCACGTGGGGACACCGGCCCCAGGTCACCGGGTCACGTGGGGACACCGGCCCCAGGTCACCGGGTCACGTGGGGACCCCGGACCCAGGTCAGCGGGTCACGTGGGGACACCGGCCCCAGGTCACCGCGTCAGGTCGGGACCCGGGACCTAGGTCGGGTCATGTCACGTCCCATTCCTGGGTCCCCGGGTTGGATTTTTACTCAGGCCCCGGGTCACAGGGTCCTGTCGGGTCCCCGGCCCAGGTCCCCTGGACAGGTCGTTACCCCGGCCCCGGGTCACCGGGTCATGTCGGGTCGCTGTCCCGGGTAGCAGTGTCAGGTGACCACCCCGGCCCCGGGAGACGGAGTCATACCGGGTCCCCGGCCCGGGTCCCCGGGTCAGGTGGTTACCCTGGCCCCAGGTCACCGGGTCAGGTCGGGACCCCGGACCCAGGTCCCCGGGTCGTATCGGGTCGCTGCCCCGGGTACCAGTGTCGGGTGACATCCCCGGCCCCAGGTCCCCGGGTCACGTGGGGTCCCCGGCCCGGGTCCCCGGGTTGCATCGGGACACCAGCGAAGGATCACCGGGTCCTGTCGGGTCCCCGGCCCGGGTCCACTGGACAGGTCGTTAACCCGGCCCCGGGTCACCGGGTCATGTCGCGCACCCGGCCTGGTTCCCAGGTTCCGGTGACCACCCCGGCACCAGGACCCCGGGTCACGTGGGGACCCCGGCCCCAGGTCAGCGGGTCACGTGGGGACCCCGGCCCCAGGTCAGAGGGTCACGTGGGGACACCGGCCCCAGGTCAGCGGGTCACGTGGGGACCCCGGCCCCAGGTCAGCGGGTCACGTGGGGACACCGGCCCCAGGTCACCGCGTCAGGTAGGGACCCCGAACCCAGGTCCACGAGTCCGTCGACACCACAGCGCCGGGTCACCGGGTCGTGTCGGGTACCTGGCCTGGTTCCCAGGTTCCGATGACCACCCCGGCACCAGGACCCCGGGTCACGTGGGGACACCGGCCCCAGGTCACCGGGTCACGTGGGGACACCGGATCCAGGACCCCGGGTCACGTGGGGACACCGGCCCCAGGTCACCGGGTCACGTGGGGACACCGGCCCCAGGTCACCGGGTCACGTGGGGACCCCGGACCCAGGACCCCGGGTCACGTGGGGACACCGGCCCCAGGTGACCGGGTCACGTGGGGACACCGGCCCCAGGTCACCGGGTCACGTGGGGACCCCGGATCCAGGACCCCGGGTCACGTGGGGACACCGGCCCCAGGTGACCGGGTCACGTGGGGACACGGGCCCCAGGTGACCGGGTCACGTGGGGACCCCGGCCCCAGGTCACCGGGTCACGTGGGGACCCCGGATCCAGGTCACCTGGTCATGTCTGGTACCCAGACTGGTTCCCAGGTTCCGATGACCACCTTGGCACCAGGACCCCGGGTCACGTGGGGACACCGGCCCCAGGTCACCGGGTCACGTGGGGACACCGGCCCCAGGTCAGCGGGTCACGTGGGGACCCTGGACCCAGGTCAGCGGGTCACGTGGGGACACCGGCCCCAGGTGACCGGGTCAGGTCGGGACCCGGGACCTAGGTCGGGTCATGTCACGTCCCATGCCCGGGTCCCCGGGTTGGATTTTTACTCAGGCCCCGGGTCACAGGGTCATGTCGGGTCAACGGCCTGGGTACAACGGTCTGGTGACCACCCCGACCCCAGGTCCCCGGGTCATGACGGGACACCGGACCAGGTCCCCGAGTCCGGTCGACACCACAGCCCCAGGTCACCGGGTCAGGTCGGCACCCCGGAACCAGGTCACTGGGTCATGTCGGGACCCAGCCCGGGTCCCCGGGACGGGTTTTTACCACAGCCCCAGATCACCGGGTCCTGTTGGGTCCCCGGCCCAGGTCCCCTGGACAGGTCGTTACCCCGGCCCCGGGTCACCGGGTCATGTCGGGTCGCTGTCCCGGGTAGCAGTGTCAGGTGACCACCCCGGCCCCGGGAGACGGAGTCATACCGGGTCCCCGGCCCGGGTCCCCGGGTCAGGTGGTTACCCTGGCCCCAGGTCACCGGGTCACGTCGGGACCCCGGACCCATGTCCCCGGGTCGTATCGGGTCGCTGCCCCGGGTACCAGTGTCGGGTGACATCCCCGGCCCCAGGTCCCCGGGTCACGTGGGGTCCCCGGCCCGGGTCCCCGGGTTGCATCGGGACACCAGCGAAGGATCACCGGGTCCTGTTGGGTCCCCGGCCCGGGTCCCCTGGACAGGTCGTTAACCCGGCCCCGGGTCACCGGGTCATGTCGCGCACCCGGCCTGGTTCCCAGGTTCCGGTGACCACCCCGGCACCAGGACCCCGGATCACGTGGGGACCCCGGCCCCAGGTCAGCAGGTCACGTGGGGACCCCGGCCCCAGGTCAGCGGGTCACGTGGGGACACCGGCCCCAGGTCAGCGGGTCACGTGGAGACACCGGCCCCAGGTGACCGGGTCACGTGGGGACCCCGGACCCTGGACCCCGGGTCACGTGGGGACCCCGGCCCCAGGTCAGAGGGTCACGTGGGGACACCGGCCCCAGGTCACCGGGTCACGTGGGGACCCCGGATCCAGGACCCCGGGTCACGTGGGGACACTGGCGCCAGGTCACCGGGTCACGTGGGGACACCGGACCCAGGACCCCGGGTCACGTGGGGACCCCGGACCCAGGTCACCTGGTCATGTCTGGTACCCAGACTGGTTCCCAGGTTCCGATGACCACCTTGGCACCAGGACCCCGGGTCACGTGGGGACACTTGCCCCAGGTCACCGGGTCACGTGGGGACCCCGGACCCAGGTCACCGGGTCACGTGGGGACCCCGGACCCAGGTCAGCGGGTCACGTGGGGACACCGGCCCCAGGTGACCGGGTCAGGTCGGGACCCGGGACCTAGGTCGGGTCATGTCACGTCCCATGCCCGGGTCCCCGGGTTGGATTTTTACTCAGGCCCCGGGTCACAGGGTCATGTCGGGTCAACGGCCTGGGTACAACGGTCTGGTGACCACCCCGACCCCAGGTCCCCGGGTCATGACGGGACACCGGACCAGGTCCCCGAGTCCGGTCGACACCACAGCCCCAGGTCACCGGGTCAGGTCGGCACCCCGGAACCAGGTCACCGGGTCATGTCGGGACCCAGCCCGGGTCCCCGGGACGGGTTTTTACCACAGCCCCAGATCACCGGGTCCTGTCGGGTCCCCGGCCCAGGTCCCCTGGACAGGTCGTTACCCCGGCCCCGGGTCACCAGGTCATGTCGGGTCGCTGTCCCGGGTAGCAGTGTCAGGTGACCACCCCGGCCCCGGGAGACGGAGTCATACCGGGTCCCCGGCCCGGGTACCCGGGTCAGGTGGTTACCCTGGCCCCAGGTCACCGGGTCACGTCGGGACCCCGGACCCAGGTCCCCGGGTCGTATCGGGTCGCTGCCCCGGGTACCAGTGTCGGGTGACATCCCCGGCCCCAGGTCCCCGGGTCACGTGGGGTCCCCGGCCCGGGTCCCCGGGTTGCATCGGGACACCAGCGAAGGATCACCGGGTCCTGTCGGGTCCCCGGCCCGGGTCCACTGGACAGGTCGTTAACCCGGCCCCGGGTCACCGGGTCATGTCGCGCACCCGGCCTGGTTCCCAGGTTCCGGTGACCACCCCGGCACCAGGACCCCGGGTCACGTGGGGACCCCGGCCCCAGGTCAGCAGGTCACGTGGGGACCCCGGCCCCAGGTCAGCAGGTCACGTGGGGACCCCGGCCCAAGGTCAGCGGGTCACGTGGGGACACTGGCCCCAGGTCACCGGGTCACGTGGGGACCCCGGACCCAGGACCCCGGGTCACGTGGGGACACCGGCCCCAGGTGACCGGGTCACGTGGGGACACCGGCCCCAGGTCACCGGGTCACGTGGGGACCCCGGATCCAGGACCCCGGGTCACGTGGGGACACTGGCGCCAGGTCACCGGGTCACTTGGGGACCCCGGACCCAGGTCAGCGGGTCACGTGGGGACACCGGCCCCAGGGCACCGCGTCAGGTCGGGACCCGGGACCTAGGTCGGGTCATGTCACGTCCCATGCCCGGGTCCCCGGGTTGGATTTTTACTCAGGCCCCGGGTCACAGGGTCATGTCGGGTCAACGGCCTGGGTACAACGGTCTGGTGACCACCCCGACCCCAGGTCCCCGGGTCATGACGGGACACCGGACCAGGTCCCCGAGTCCGGTCGACACCACAGCCCCAGGTCACCGGGTCAGGTCGGCACCCCGGAACCAGGTCACTGGGTCATGTCGGGACCCAGCCCGGGTCCCCGGGACGGGTTTTTACCACAGCCCCAGATCACCGGGTCCTGTTGGGTCCCCGGCCCAGGTCCCCTGGACAGGTCGTTACCCCGGCCCCGGGTCACCGGTTCATGTCGGGTCGCTGTCCCGGGTAGCAGTGTCAGGTGACCACCCCGGCCCCGGGAGACGGAGTCATACCGGGTCCCCGGCCCGGGTCCCCGGGTCAGGTGGTTACCCTGGCCCCAGGTCACCGGGTCAGGTCGGGACCCCGGACCCAGGTCCCCGGGTCGTATCGGGTCGCTGCCCCGGGTACCAGTGTCGGGTGACATCCCCGGCCCCAGGTCCCCGGGTCACGTGGGGTCCCCGGCCCGGGTCCCCGGGTTGCATCGGGACACCAGCGAAGGATCACCGGGTCCTGTCGGGTCCCCGGCCCGGGTCCACTGGACAGGTCGTTAACCCGGCCCCGGGTCACCGGGTCATGTTGCGCACCCGGCCTGGTTCCCAGGTTCCGGTGACCACCCCGGCACCAGGACCCCGGGTCACGTGGGGACCCCGGCCCCAGGTCAGCGGGTCACGTGGGGACCCCGGCCCCAGGTCAGCGGGTCACGTGGGGACACTGGCCCCAGGTGACCGGGTCACGTGGGGACCCCGGACCCTGGACCCCGGGTCACGTGGGGACACCGGCCCCAGGTGACCGGGTCACATGGGGACACCGGCCCCAGGTCACCGGGTCACGTGGGGACCCCGGATCCAGGACCCCGGGTCACGTGGGGACACTGGCGCCAGGTCACCGGGTCACGTGGGGACACCGGACCCAGGACCCCGGGTCACGTGGGGACACCGGCCCCAGGTGACCGGGTCACGTGGGGACACCGGCCCCAGGTCACCGGGTCACGTGGGGACCCCGGACTCAGGACCACGGGTCACGTGGGGACACCGGCCCCAGGTGACCGGGTCACGTGGGGACACCGGCCCCAGGTCAGCGGGTCACGTGGGGACCCTGGACCCAGGACCCCGGGTCACGTGGGGACACCGGCCCCAGGTGACCGGGTCACGTGGGGACACCGGCCCCAGGTCACCGGGTCACGTGGGGACCCCGGACTCAGGTCAGCGGGTCACGTGGGGAACCCGGCCCCAGGACCCCGGGTCACGTGGGGACACCGGCCCCAGGTGACCGGGTCACGTGGGGACACCGGCCCCAGGTCACCGGGTCACGTGGGGACCCCGGACTCAGGTCAGCGGGTCACGTGGGGACCCCGGACCCAGGACCCCGGGTCACGAGGGGACACCGGCCCCAGGTCACCGGGTCACGTGGGGACACCGGACTCAGGACCACGGGTCACGTGGGGACACCGGCTCCAGGTCACCTGGTCATGTCTGGTACCCAGCCTGGTTCCCATGTTCCGATGACCACCCCGGACCCAGGACCCCGGGTCACGTGGGGACACCGGCCCCAGGTCACCGGGTCACGTGGGGACACCGGCCCCAGGTCACCAGGTCACGTGGGGACCCCCGACCCAGGTCAGCGGGTCACGTGGGGACACCGGCCCCAGGTCACCGGGTCAGGTCGGGACCCGGGACCTAGGTCGGGTCATGTCATGTCCCATGCCCGGGTCTTCGGTTTGGATTTTTACTCAGGCCCCGGGTCACAGGGTCATGTCGGGTCAACGGCCTGGGTACAACGGTCTGGTGACCACCCCGACCCCAGGTCCCCGGGTCATGACGGGACACCGGACCAGGTCCCCGAGTCCGGTCGACACCACAGCCCCAGGTCACCGGGTCAGGTCGGCACCCCGGAACCAGGTCACCGGGTCATGTCGGGACCCAGCCCGGGTCCCCGGGACGGGTTTTTACCCAAGCCCCAGATCACCGGGTCCTGTCGGGTCCCCGGCCCAGGTCCCCTGGACAGGTCGTTACCCCGGCCCCGGGTCGCCATGTCATGTCGGGTCGCTGTCCCGGGTAGCAGTGTCAGGTGACCACCCCGGCCCCGGGAGACGGAGCCATACCGGGTCCCCGGCCCGGGTCCCCGAGTCAGGTGGTTACCCTGGCCCCAGGTCACCGGGTCACGTCGGGACCCCGGACCCAGGTCCCCGGGTCGTATCGGGTCGCTGCCCCGGGTACCAGTGTCGGGTGACATCCCCGGCCCCAGGTCCCCGGGTCACGTGGGGTCCCCGGCCCGGGTCCCCGGGTTGCATCGGGACACCAGCGAAGGATCACCGGGTCCTGTCGGGTCCCCGGCCCGGGTCCACTGGACAGGTCGTTAACCCGGCCCCGGGTCACCGGGTCATGTCGCGCACCCGGCCTGGTTCCCAGGTTCCGGTGACCACCCCGGCACCAGGACCCCGGGTCACGTGGGAACCCCGGCCCCAGGTCAGCGGGT
The DNA here is from genome assembly GCA_951411735.1 of Somateria mollissima. Lineage (NCBI taxonomy): Eukaryota > Metazoa > Chordata > Aves > Anseriformes > Anatidae > Somateria > Somateria mollissima. The sequence goes on along the minus strand of CATOCB010000101.1, from coordinate 131,398 downwards.
CACGTGGGGACCCCGGCCCCAGGTCAGCGGGTCACGTGGGGACACCGGCCCCAGGTGACCGGGTCACGTGGGGACACCGGCCCCAGGTCAGCGGGTCACGTGGGGACCCCAGACCCAGGACCCCGGGTCACGTGGGGACACCGGCCCCAGGTGACCGGGTCACGTGGGGACACCGGCCCCAGGTCACCGGGTCACGTGGGGACCCCGGATCCAGGTCAGCGGGTCACGTGGGGACACTGGCGCCAGGTCACCGGGTCACGTGGGGACACCGGACCCAGGACCACGGGTCACGTTGCGACACCGACCCCAGGTGACCGGGTCACGTGGGGACACCGGCCCCAGGTCACCGGGTCACGTGGGGAACCCGGACCCAGGACCCCGGGTCACGTGGGGACACCGGCCCCAGGTGACCGGGTCACGTGGGGACACCGGCCCCTGGTCACCGGGTCACGTGGGGACCCCGGACCCAGGACCCCGGGTCACGTCGGGACACCGGCCCCAGGTGACCGGGTCACGTGGGGACACCGGCTCCAGGTCACCGGGTCACGTGGGGACCCCGGATCCAGGTCACCTGGTCATGTCTGGTACCCAGCCTGGTTCCCATGTTCCGATGACCACCCCGGACCCAGGACCCCGGGTCACGTGGGGACACCGGCCCCAGGTCACCGGGTCACGTGGGGACACCGGCCCCAGGTCAGCGGGTCACGTGGGGACCCCGGACCCAGGTCAGCGGGTCACGTGGGGACACCGGCCCCAGGTCACCGGGTCAGGTCGGGACCCGGGACCTAGGTCGGGTCATGTCACGTCCCATGCCCGGGTCCTCGGTTTGGATTTTTACTCAGGCCCCGGGTCACAGGGTCATGTCGGGTCAACGGCCTGGGTACAACGGTCTGGTGACCACCCCGACACCAGGTCCCCGGGTCATGACGGGACACCGGACCAGGTCCCCGAGTCCGGTCGACACCACAGCCCCAGGTCACCGGGTCAGGTCGGCACCCCGGAACCAGGTCACCGGGTCATGTCGGGACCCAGCCCGGGTCCCCGGGACGGGTTTTTACCCAAGCCCCAGATCACCGGGTCCTGTCGGGTCCCCGGCCCAGGTCCCCTGGACAGGTCGTTACCCCGGCCCCGGGTCACCGGGTCATGTCGGGTCGCTGTCCCGGGTAGCAGTGTCAGGTGACCACCCCGGCCCCGGGAGACGGAGCCATACCGGGTCCCCGGCCCGGGTCCCCGGGTCAGGTGGTTACCCTGGCCCCAGGTCACCGGGTCACGTCGGGACCCCGGACCCAGGTCCCCGGGTCGTATCGGGTCGCTGCCCCGGGTACCAGTGTCGGGTGACATCCCCGGCCCCAGGTCCCCGGGTCACGTGGGGTCCCCGGCCCGGGTCCCCGGGTTGCATCGGGACACCAGCGAAGGATCACCGGGTCCTGTCGGGTACCCGGCCCGGGTCCCCGGACAGGTCGTCAACCCGGCCCCGGGTCACCGGGTCATGTCGCGCACCCGGCCTGGTTCCCAGGTTCCGGTGACCACCCCGGCACCAGGACCCCGGGTCACGTTGGGACACCGGCCCCAGGTGACCGGGTCATGTGGGGACACCGGCCCCAGGTCACCGGGTCACGTGGGGACCCCGGACCCAGGTCAGCGGGTCACGTGGGGACACCGGCCCCAGGTCACCGGGTCACGTGGGGACCCCGGACCCTGGACCCCGGGTCACGTGGGGACACCGGCCCCAGGTCACCGGGTCACGTGGGGACACCAGCCCCAGGTCACCGGGTCACGTGGGGACCCCGGATCCAGGACCCCGGGTCACGTGGGGACACCGGCCCCAGGTCACCGGGTCACGTAGGGACACCGGCCCCAGGTCACCGGGTCACGTGGGGACCCCGGACCCAGGACCCCGGGTCACGTGGGGACACCGGCCCCAGGTGACCGGGTCACGTGGGGACACCGGCCCCAGGTCACCGGGTCACGTGGGGACCCCGGATCCAGGACCCCGGGTCACGTGGGGACCCCGGACCCAGGACCCCGGGTCACGTGGGGACACCGGCCCCAGGACCCCGGGTCACGTGGGGACCCCGGACCCTGGACCCCGGGTCACGTGGGGACACCGGCCCCAGGTCACCGGGTCACGTGGGGACACCGGATCCAGGACCGCGGGTCACGTGGGGACACCGGCCCCAGGTGACCGGGTCACGTGGGGACACCGGCCCCAGGTCACCGGGTCACGTGGGGACCCCGGACCCAGGACCCCGGGTCACGTGGGGACACCGGCCCCAGGTGACCGGGTCACGTGGGGACACCGGCCCCAGGTCACCGGGTCACGTGGGGACCCCGGATCCAGGACCACGGGTCACGTGGGGACACCGGCCCCAGGTGACCGGGTCACGTGGGGACACCCGCCCCAGGACCCCGGGTCACGTGGGGACCCCGACCCAGGTCACCGGGTCACGTGGGGACCCCGGACCCAGGACCCCGGGTCACGTGGGGACACCGGACCCAGGTCAGCGGGTCACGTGGGGACACCGGCCCAATGTCACCGGGTCACGTGGGGACCCCGGATCCAGGACCACGGGTCACGTGGGGACACCGGCCCCAGGTGACCGGGTCACGTGGGGACACCGGCCCCAGGACCCCGGGTCACATGGGGACACCGGCCCCAGGTCACCGGGTCACGTGGGGACCCCGGATCCAGGACCACGGGTCACGTGGGGACACCGGCCCCAGGTGACCGGGTCACATGGGGACCCCGGACCCAGGACCCCGGGTCACGTGGGGACCCCGGACCCAGGTCACCGGGTCAGGTCGGCACCCCGGACCCAGGTCGGGTCATGTCACGTCCCATGCCCGGGTCCCCGGTTTGGATTTTTACTCAGGCCCCGGGTCACAGGGTCATGTCGGGTCAACGGCCTGGGTACAACGGTCTGGTGACCACCCCGACCCCGGGTCCCCTGGTCATGCGGGACACCGGACCAGGTCCCCGAGTCCGGTCGACACCACAGCCCCAGGTCACCGGGTCAGGTCGGCACCCCGGAACCAGGTCACCGGGTCATGCCGGGACCCCGGCTCAGGTCCCCTGGACAGGTTGTTACCCCGGCCCCGGGTCACCGGGTCATGTCGCGCACCCGGCCTGGTTCCCAGGTTCCGATGACCACCCCGGCACCAGGACCCCGGGTCACGTGGGGACCCCGGACCCAGGTGACCGGGTCACGTGGGGACACCGGCCCCAGGTCACCGGGTCACGTGGGGACCCCGGACCCAGGACCCCGGGTCCCGTGGGGACACCGGCCCCAGGTCACCGTGTCAGGTCGGGACCCCGGACCCAGGTCGGGTCATGTCACATCCCATGCCCAGGTCCCCGGGTTGGATTTTTACCCAGGCCCCGGGTCACAGGGTCATGTCGGGTCAACGGCCTGGGTACATCGGTCTGGTGACAACCCCGACCCCAGGTCCCCGGGTCATGACGGGACACCGGACCAGGTCCCCGAGTCCGGTCGACACCACAGCCCCAGTTCACCGGGTCAGGTCGGCACCCTGGAACCAGTTCACCGGGTCCTGTCGGGTCCCCGGCCCAGGTCCCCTGGACAGGTCGTTACCCCGGCCCCGGGTCACCGGGTCATGTCGGGTCGCTGTCCCGGGTACCAGTGTCAGGTGACCACCCCGGCCCCGGGAGACGGAGTCATACCGGGTCCCCGGACCGGGTCCCCGGGTCAGGTGGTTACCCTGGCCCCAGGTCCCCGGGTCACGTGGGGACCCCGGACCCAGGTCAGCGGGTCACGTGGGGACCCCGGACCCAGGTCAGCGGGTCACGTGGGGACACTGGCCCCAGGTGACCGGGTCACGTGGGGACACCGGCCCCAGGTCACCGGGTCACGTGGGGACCCCGGACCCAGGACCCCGGGTCACGTGGGGACACCGGCCCCAGGTGACCGGGTCACGTGGGGACACCGGCCCCAGGTCAGCGGGTCACGTGGGGACCCCAGACCCAGGTCAGCGGGTCACGTGGGGACACCGGCCCCAGGTCACTGGGTCGGGTCGGGACCCGGGACATAGGTCGGGTCATGTCACGTCCCATGCCCGGGTCCCCGGGTTGGATTTTTACTCAGGCCCCGGGTCACAGGGTCATGTCGGGGCAACGGCCTGGGTACAACGGTCTGGTGACCACCCCGACACCAGGTCCCCGGGTCATGACGGGACACCGGACCACGTCCCCGAGTCCGGTCGACACCACAGCCCCAGGTCACCGGGTCAGGTCGGCACCCCGGAACCAGGTCACCGGGTCATGTCGGGACCCAGCCCGGGTCCCCGGGACGGGTTTTTACCCAAGCCCCAGATCACCGGGTCCTGTCGGGTCCCCGGCCCAGGTCCCCTGGACAGGTCGTTACCCCGGCCCCGGGTCACCGGGTCATGTCGGGTCGCTGTCCCGGGTAGCAGTGTCAGGTGACCACCCCGGCCCCGGGAGACGGAGTCATACCGGGTCCCCGGCCCGGGTCCCCGGGTCAGGTGGTTACCCTGGCCCCAGGTCACCGGGTAACGTGGGGACCCCGGACCCAGGTCCCCAGGTCGTATCGGGTCGCTGCCCCGGGTACCAGTGTCGGGTGACATCCCCGGCCCCAGGTCCCCGGGTCACGTGGGGTCCCCGGCCCGGGTCCCCGGGTTGCATCGGGACACCAGCGAAGGATCACCGGGTCCTGTCGGGTCCCCGGCCCGGGTCCCCTGGACAGGTCGTTAACCCGGCCCCGGGTCACCGGGTCATGTCGCGCACCCGGCCTGGTTCCCAGGTTCCGGTGACCACCCCGGCACCAGGACCCCGGGTCACGTTGGGACACCGGCCCCAGGATCCCGGGTCACGTGGGGACACCGGCTCCAGGTGACCGGGTCACGTGGGGACACCGGCCCCAGGTCACCGGGTCACGTGGGGACCCCGGATCCAGGACCCCGGGTCACGTGGGGACACCGGCCCCAGGTCAGCGGGTCACGTGGGGACCCCGGCCCCAGGACCCCGGGTCACGTGGGGACACCGGCCCCAGGTCAGCGGGTCACGTGGGGACCCCGGACCCAGGTCAGCGGGTCACGTGGGGACACCGGCCCCAGGTCACCGGGTCACGTGGGGACACCGGCCCCAGGCCAGCGGGTCACGTGGGGACACCGGCCCCAGGTCACCGCGTCAGGTCGGGACCCCGAACCCAGGTCAGCGGGTCACGTGGGGACACCGGCCCCAGGTCACCGGGTCACGTGGGGACACCGGACCCATGTCAGCGGGTCACGTGGGGACACCGGCCCCAGGTGACCGGGTCACGTAGGGACACCGGCCCCAGGTCACCGGGCACGTGGGGACCCCGGATCCAGGACCCCGGGTCACGTGGGGACACCGGCCCCAGGACCCCGGGTCATGTTGTGACACCGGCCCCAGGACCCCGGGTCACGTGGGGACACCGGCTCCAGGTCACCGCGTCAGGTCGGGACCCGGGACCTAGGTCGGGTCATGTCACGTCCCATGCCCGGGTCCCCGGGTTGGATTTTTACTCAGGCCCCGGGTCACAGGGTCATGTCGGGTCAACGGCCTGGGTACAACGGTCTGGTGACCACCCCGACCCCAGGTCCCCGGGTCACGTGGGGACACCGGACCAGGTCCCCGAGTCCGGTCGACACCACAGCCCCAGGTCACCGGGTCAGGTCGGCACCCCGGAACCAGGTCACCGGGTCATGTCGGGACCCAGCCCGGGTCCCCGGGACGGGTTTTTACCCAAGCCCCAGATCACCGGGTCCTGTCGGGTCCCCGGCCCAGGTCCCCTGGACAGGTCGTTACCCCGGCCCCTGGTCACCTGGTCATGTCGCGCACCCGGCCTGGTTCCCAGGTTCCGATGACCACCCCGGCACCAGGACCCCGGGTCACGTGGGGACCCCGGATGCAGGTCACCGGGTCACGTGGGGACACCGGCCCCAGGTCACCGGGTCACGTGGGGACCCCGGACCCAGGTCAGCGGGTCACGTGGGGACACCGGCTCCAGGTCACCGGGTCAGGTCGGGACCCCGGACCCAGGTCGGGTCATGTCACATCCCATGCCCGGGTCCCCGGGTTGGATTTTTACCCAGGCCCCGGGTCACAGGGTCATGTCGGGTCAACGGCCTGGGTACATCGGTCTTGTGACCACCCCGACCCCAGGTCCCCGGGTCATGACGGGACACCGGACCAGGTCCCCGAGTCCGGTCGACACCACAGCCCCAGGTCACCGGGTCAGGTCGGCACCCTGGAACCAGGTCACCGGGTCCTGTCGGGTCCCCGGCCCAGGTCCCCTGGACAGGTCGTTACCCCGGCCCCGGGTCACCGGGTCATGTCGGGTCGCTGTCCCGGGTAGAAGTGTCAGGTGACCACCCCGGCCCCGGGAGACGAAGTCATACCGGTCCCCGGCCCGGGTCCCCGGGTCAGGTGGTTACCCTGGCCCCAGGTCACCGGGTCAGGTCGGGACCCCCGGACCCAGGTCCCCGGGTCGTATCGGGTCGCTGCCCCGGGTACCAGTGTCGGGTGACATCCCCGGCCCCAGGTCCCCGGGTCACGTGGGGTCCCCGGCCCGGGTCCCCGGGTTGCATCGGGACACCAGCGAAGGATCACCGGGTCCTGTCGGGTCCCCGGCCCGGGTCCCCTGGACAGGTCGTTAACCCGGCCCCGGGTCACCGGGTCATGTCGCGCACCCGGCCTGGATCCCAGGTTCCGGTGACCACCCCGGCACCAGGACCCCGGGTCACGTGGGGACACCGGCCCCAGGTCACCGGGTCACGTGGGGACCCCGGACCCAGGTCAGCGGGTCACGTGGGAACACCGGCCCCAGGTCAGAGGGTAACGTGGGGACACCGGCCCCAGGTCACCGCGTCAGGTCGGGACCCCGAACCCAGGTCCACGAGTCCGTCGACACCACAGCCCCGGGTCACCGGGTCGTGTCGGGTACCTGGCCTGGTTCCCAGGTTCCGATGACCACCCCGGCACCAGGACCCCGGGTCACGTGGGGACACCGGCCCCAGGTCACCGGGTCACGTGGGGACCCCGGACCCAGGTCAGCGGGTCACGTGGGGACACCGGCCCCAGGTCACCGGGTCACGTGGGGACATTGGACCCTGGACCCCGGGTCACGTGGGGACACCGGCCCCAGGTGACCGGGTCACGTGGGGACACCGGCCCCAGGTCACCGGGTCACGTGGGGACACCGGCCCCAGGTCACCGGGTCACGTGGGGACCCCGGATCCAGGTCACCTGGTCATGTCTGGTACCCAGCCTGGTTCCCAGGTTCCGATGACCACCCCGGCACCAGGACCCCGGGTCACATGGGGACACCGGCCCCAGGTGACCGGGTCACGTGGGGACACCGGCCCCAGGTCACCGGGTCACGTGGGGACCCCGGACCCAGGTCAGCAGGTCACGTGGGGACACCGGCCCCAGGTCAGCGGGTCACGTGGGGACCCCGGACCCAGGTCAGCGGGTCACGTGGGGACACCGGCCCCAGGTCAGCGGGTCACGTGGGGACCCCGGCCCCAGGTCAGCGGGTCACGTGGGGACACCGGACCCAGGTCAGCGGGTCACGTGGGGACCCCAGACCCATGTCAGCGGGTCACGTGGGGACACCGGCCCCAGGGCACCGCGTCAGGTCGGGACCCGGGACCTAGGTCGGGTCATGTCACGTCCCATGCCCGGGTCCCCGGGTTGGATTTTTACTCAGGCCCCGGGTCACAGGGTCATGTCGGGTCAACGGCCTGGGTACAACGGTCTGGTGACCACCCCGACACCAGGTCCCCGGGTCATGCGGGACACCGGACCAGGTCCCCGAGTCCGGTCGACACCACAGCCCCAGGTCACCGGGTCAGGTCGGCACCCCGGAACCAGGTCACCGGGTCATGTCGGGACCCAGCCCGGGTCCCCGGGACGGGTTTTTACCCAAGCCCCAGATCACCGGGTCCTGTCGGGTCCCCGGCCCAGGTCCCCTGGACAGGTCGTTACCCCGGCCCCGGGTCACCGGGTCATGTCAGGTCGCTGTCCCGGGTACCAGTGTCAGGTGACCACCCCGGCCCCGGGAGACGGAGTCATACCGGGTCCCCGGCCCAGGTCCCCGGGTCAGGTGGTTACCCTGGCCCCAGGTCACCGGGTCAGGTCGGGACCCCGGACCCAGGTCCCCGGGTCGTATCGGGTCGCTGCCCAGGGTACCAGTGTCGGGTGACATCCCCGGCCCCAGGTCCCCGGGTCACGTGGGGTCCCCGGCCCGGGTCCCCGGGTTGCATCGGGACACCAGCGAAGGATCACCGGGTCCTGTCGGGTCCCCGGCCCGGGTCCCCTGGACAGGTCGTTAACCCGGCCCCGGGTCACCGGGTCATGTCGCGCACCCGGCCTGGTTCCCAGGTTCCGGTGACCACCCCGGCACCAGGACCCCGGGTCACGTGGGGACCCCGGCCCCAGGTCACCGGGTCACGTGGGGACCCCAGACCCAGGTCAGCGGGTCACGTGGGGACACCGGCCCCAGGTCACCGGGTCACGTGGGGACCCTGGACCCTGGACCCCGGGTCACGTGGGGACACCGGCCCCAGGTCACCGGGTCACGTGGGGACACCGGCCCCAGGTCACCGGGTCACGTGGGGACCCCGGATCCAGGACCCCGGGTCACGTGGGGACACCGGCCCCAGGTCACCGGGTCACGTGGGGACCCCGGACCCAGGTCACCTGGTCATGTCTGGTACCCATCCTGGTTCCCAGGTTCCGATGACCACCCCGGCACCAGGACCCCGGGTCACATGGGGACACCGGCCCCAGGTGACCGGGTCACGTGGGGACACCGGCCCCAGGTCACCGGGTCACGTGGGGACCCCGGACCCAGGTCAGCGGGTCACGTGGGGACACCGGCCCCAGGTCACCGGGTCACGTTGGGACACCGGCCCCAGGTGACCAGGTCAAGTGGGGACACGGGCCCCAGGTGACCGGGTCACGTGGGGACACCGGCCCCAGGTCACCGGGTCACGTGGGGACCCCGGACCCAGGTCAGCGGGTCACGTGGGGACACCGGCCCCAGGTCACCGGGTCACGTGGGGACCCCGGACCCAGGTCAGCAGGTCACGTGGGGACACCGGCCCCAGGTCACCGGGTCACGTGGGGACCCCGGACCCAGGTCAGCGGGTCACGTGGGGACACCGGCCCCAGGACCCCGGGTCACGTGGGGACCCCGGACCCAGGTCAGCGGGTCACGTGGGGACACCGGACCCAGGACCCCGGGTCACGTGGGGACCCCGGACCCATGTCAGCGGGTCACGTGGGGACACCGGCCCCAGGGCACCGCGTCAGGTCGGGACCCGGGACCTAGGTCGGGTCATGTCACGTCCCATGCCCGGGTCCCCGGGTTGGATTTTTACTCAGGCCCCGGGTCACAGGGTCATGTCGGGTCAACGGCCTGGGTACAACGGTCTGGTGACCACCCCGACACCAGGTCCCCGGGTCATGCGGGACACCGGACCAGGTACCCGAGTCCGGTCGACACCACAGCCCCAGGTCACCGGGTCAGGTCGGCACCCCGGAACCAGGTCACCGGGTCATGTCGGGACCCAGCCCGGGTCCCCGGGACGGGTTTTTACCCAAGCCCCAGATCACCGGGTCCTGTCGGGTCCCCGGCCCAGGTCCCCTGGACAGGTCGTTACCCCGGCCCCGGGTCACCGGGTCATGTCGGGTCGCTGTCCCGGGTACCAGTGTCAGGTGACCACCCCGGCCCCGGGAGACGGAGTCATACCGGGTCCCCGGCCCAGGTCCCTGGGTCAGGTGGTTACCCTGGCCCCAGGTCACCGGGTCAGGTCGGGACCCCGGACCCAGGTCCCCGGGTCGTATCGGGTCGCTGCCCAGGGTACCAGTGTCGGGTGACATCCCCGGCCCCAGGTCCCCGGGTCACGTGGGGTCCCCGGCCCGGGTCCCCGGGTTGCATCGGGACACCAGCGAAGGATCACCGGGTCCTGTCGGGTCCCCGGCCCGGGTCCCCTGGACAGGTCGTTAACCCGGCCCCGGGTCACCGGGTCATGTCGCGCACCCGGCCTGGTTCCCAGGTTCCGGTGACCACCCCGGCACCAGGACCCCGGGTCACGTGGGGACCCCGGCCCCAGGTCACCGGGTCACGTGGGGACCCCAGACCCAGGTCAGCGGGTCACGTGGGGACACCGGCCCCAGGTCACCGGGTCACGTGGGGACCCTGGACCCTGGACCCCGGGTCACGTGGGGACACCGGCCCCAGGTCACCGGGTCACGTGGGGACCCTGGACCCTGGACCCCGGGTCACGTGGGGACACCGGCCCCAGGTCACCGGGTCACGTGGGGACACCGGCCCCAGGTCACCGGGTCACGTGGGGACCCCGGATCCAGGACCCCGGGTCACGTGGGGACACCGGCCCCAGGTCACCGGGTCACGTGGGGACCCCGGATCCAGGTCACCTGGTCATGTCTGGTACCCATCCTGGTTCCCAGGTTCCGATGACCACCCCGGCACCAGGACCCCGGGTCATGACGGGACACCGGACCACGTCCCCGAGTCCGGTCGACACCACAGCCCCAGGTCACCGGGTCAGGTCGGCACCCCGGAACCAGGTCACCGGGTCATGTCGGGACCCAGCCCGGGTCCCCGGGACGGGTTTTTACCCAAGCCCCAGATCACCGGGTCCTGTCGGGTCCCCGGCCCAGGTCCCCTGGACAGGTCGTTACCCCGGCCCCGGGTCACCGGGTCATGTCGGGTCGCTGTCCCGGGTAGCAGTGTCAGGTGACCACCCCGGCCCCGGGAGACGGAGTCATACCGGGTCCCCGGCCCGGGTCCCCGGGTCAGGTGGTTACCCTGGCCCCAGGTCACCGGGTCACGTGGGGACCCCGGACCCAGGTCCCCAGGTCGTATCGGGTCGCTGCCCCGGGTACCAGTGTCGGGTGACATCCCCGGCCCCAGGTCCCCGGGTCACGTGGGGTCCCCGGCCCGGGTCCCCGGGTTGCATCGGGACACCAGCGAAGGATCACCGGGTCCTGTCGGGTCCCCGGCCCGGGTCCCCTGGACAGGTCGTTAACCCGGCCCCGGGTCACCGGGTCATGTCGCGCACCCGGCCTGGTTCCCAGGTTCCGGTGACCACCCCGGCACCAGGACCCCGGGTCACGTGGGGACCCCGGCCCCAGGTCACCGGGTCACGTGGGGACCCCAGACCCAGGTCAGCGGGTCACGTGGGGACCCTGGACCCTGGACCCCGGGTCACGTGGGGACACCGGCCCCAGGTCACCGGGTCACGTGGGGACCCTGGACCCTGGACCCCGGGTCACGTGGGGACACCGGCCCCAGGTCACCGGGTCACGTGGGGACACCGGCCCCAGGTCACCGGGTCACGTGGGGACCCCGGATCCAGGACCCCGGGTCACGTGGGGACACCGGCCCCAGGTCACCGGGTCACGTGGGGACCCCGGATCCAGGTCACCTGGTCATGTCTGGTACCCATCCTGGTTCCCAGGTTCCGATGACCACCCCGGCACCAGGACCCCGGGTCACATGGGGACACCGGCCCCAGGTGACCGGGTCACGTGGGGACACCGGCCCCAGGTCACCGGGTCACGTGGGGACCCCGGACCCAGGTCAGCGGGTCACGTGGGGACATAAGCCCCAGGTCACCGGGTCACGTGGGGACACCGGCCCCAGGTGACCAGGTCAAGTGGGGACACGGGCCCCAGGTGACCGGGTCACGTGGGGACACCGGCCCCAGGTCACCGGGTCACGTGGGGACCCCGGACCCAGGTCAGCGGGTCACGTGGGGACACCGGCCCCAGGTCACCGGGTCACGTGGGGACCCCGGACCCAGGTCAGCGGGTCACGTGGGGACACCGGCCCCAGGTCACCGGGTCACGTGGGGACCCCGGACACTGGACCCCGGGTCACGTGGGGACACCGGCCCCAGGTCAGCGGGTCACGTGGGGACACCGGCCCCAGGTCACCGGGTCACGTGGGGACCCCGGATCCAGGACCCCGGGTCACGTGGGGACACCGGCCCCAGGTCACCGGGTCACGTGGGGACACCGGCCCCAGGTCACCGGGTCACGTGGGGACCCCGGACCCTGGACCCCGGTCACGTGGGGACACCGGCCCCAGGTCACCGGGTCACGTGGGGACCCCGGATCCAGGACCCCGGGTCACGTGGGGACACCGGCCCCAGGTGACCGGGTCACGTGGGGACACCGGCCCCAGGTCACCAGGTCACGTGGGGACCCCGGATCCAGGACCCCGGGTCACGTGGGGACACCGGCCCCAGGTCACCGGGTCACGTGGGGACACCGGCCCCAGGTCACCGGGTCACGTGGGGACCCCGGACCCTGGACCCCGGGTCACGTGGGGACACCGGCCCCAGGTCACCGGGTCACGTGGGGACCCCGGATCCAGGACCCCGGGTTACGTGGGGACACCGGCCCCAGGTGACCGGGTCACGTGGGGACACCGGCCCCAGGTCAGCGGGTCACGTGGGGACCCCGGATCCAGGACCCCGGGTCACGTGGGGACACCGGCCCCAGGTCAGCGGGTCACGTGGGGACCCCGGATCCAGGTCAGCGGGTCACGTGGGGACCCCGGCCCCAGGTCAGCGGGTCACGTGGGGACACCGGCCCCAGGTCACCGGGTCACGTGGGGACCCCGGATCCAGGTCAGGGGGTCACGTGGGGACACTGGCGCCAGGTCAGCGGATCACGTGGGGACACCGGACCCTGGACCCCGGGTCACGTGGGGACACCGGCCCCAGGTGACAGGGTCACGTGGGGACACCGGCCCCAGGTGACCGGGTCACGTGGGGACACCGGCCCCAGGTCACCGGGTCACGTGGGGACCCCGGACCCTGGACCCCGGGTCACGTGGGGACACCGGCCCCAGGTCACCGGGTCACGTGGGGACACCGGCCCCAGGTCACCGGGTCACGTGGGGACCCCGGATCCAGGTCACCTGGTCATGTCTGGTACCCAGCCTGGTTCCCAGGTTCCGATGACCACCCCGGCACCAGGACCCCGGGTCACGTGGGGACACCGGCCCCATGTGACCGGGTCACGTGGGGACACCGGCCCCAGGTCACCGGGTCACGTGGGGACCCCGGACCCAGGTCAGCGGGTCACGTGGGGACACCGGCCCCAGGTGACCGGGTCACGTAGGGACACCGGCCCCAGGTCACCGGGCACGTGGGGACCCCGGATCCAGGACCCCGGGTCACGTGGGGACACCGGCCCCAGGTGACCGGGTCACGTGGGGACACCGGCCCCATGACCCCGGGTCACGTGGGGACCCCGGACCCAGGTCAGCGGGTCACGTGGGGACACCGGCCCCAGGTCACCGCGTCATGTCGGGACCCGGGACCTAGGTCGGGTCATGTCACGTCCCATGCCCGGGTCCCCGGGTTGGATTTTTACCCAGGCCCCGGGTCACAGGGTCATGTCGGGTCAACGGTCTGGGTACAACGGTCTGGTGACCACCCCGACACCAGGTCCCCGGGTCATGCGGGACACCGGACCAGGTCCCCGAGTCCGGTCGACACCACAGCCCCAGGTCACCGGGTCAGGTCGGCACCCCGGAACCAGGTCACCGGGTCATGTCGGGACCCAGCCCGGGTCCCCGGGACGGGTTTTTACCCAAGCCCCAGATCACCGGGTCCTGTCGGGTCCCCGGCCCAGGTCCCCTGGACAGGTCGTTACCCCGGCCCCGGGTCACCGGTTCATGTCGGGTCGCTGTCCCGGGTAGCAGTGTCAGGTGACCACCCCGGCCCCGGGAGACGGAGTCATACCGGGTCCCCGGCCGGGGTCCCCGGGTCAGGTGGTAACCCTGGCACCAGGTCACCAGGTCACGTCGGGACCCCGGACCCAGGTCCCCGGGTCGTATCGGGTCGCTGCCCCGGGTACCAGTGTCGGGTGACATCCCCGGCCCCAGGTCCCCGGGTCACGTGGGGTCCCCGGCCCGGGTCCCCGGGTTGCATCGGGACACCAGCGAAGGATCACCGGGTCCTGTCGGGTCCCCGGCCCGGGTCCCCGGACAGGTCGATAACCCGGCCCCGGGTCACCGGGTCATGTCGCGCACCCGGCCTGGTTCCCAGGTTCCGGTGACCACCCCGGCACCAGGACCCCGGGTAACGTTGGGACACCGGCCCCCGGTCAGCGGGTCACGTGGGGACCCCGGATCCAGGACCCCGGGTCACGTGGGGACCCCGGACCCAGGTCAGCGGGTCACGTGGGGACACCGGCCCCAGGTGACCGGGTCACTTGGGGACACCGGCCCCAGGTCAGCGGGACACGTGGGGACCCCGGACCCAGGTCAGCGGGTCACGTGGGGACACCGGCCCCAGGTCACCGGGTCACGTGGGGACCCCGGACCCAGGTCAGCGGGTCACGTGGGGACACTGGCCCCAGGTCACCGGGTCACGTGGGGACCCCGGCCCCAGGTCAGCGGGTCACGTGGGGACACCGGCCCCAGGTCACCGCGTCAGGTCGGGACCCCGAACCCAGGTCCACGAGTCCGTCGACACCACAGCGCCGGGTCACCGGGTCGTGTCGGGTACCTGGCCTGGTTCCCAGGTTCCGATGACCACCCCGGCACCAGGACCCCGGGTCACATGGGGACACCGGCCCCAGGTGACCGGGTCACGTGGGGACACCGGCCCCAGGTCACCGGGTCACGTGGGGACCCCGGACCCAGGTCAGCGGGTCACGTGGGGACACCGGCCCCAGGTCACCGGGTCACGTGGGGACCCCGGAACCTGGACCCCGGGTCACGTGGGGACACCGGCCCCAGGTGACCGGGTCACGTGGGGACACCGGCCCCAGGTCACCGGGTTACGTGGGGACCCCGGCCCCAGGTGACCGGGTCAAGTGGGGACACCGGCCCCAGGTCACCGGGTCACGTGGGGACCCCGGCCCCAGGTCAGCGGGTCACGTGGGGACCCCGGCCCCAGGACCCCGGGTCACGTGGGGACACCGGCCCCAGGACCCCGGGTCACGTGGGGACCCCGAACCCAGGTCACCGGGTCACGTGGGGACCGCGGACCCAGGTAAAGTGGGTCACGTGGGGACACCGGCCCCAGGTCACCGGGTCAGGTCGGCACCCCGGAACCAGGTCACCGGGTCATGTCGGGACCCAGCCCGGGTCCCCAGGACGGGTTTTTACCCAAGCCCCAGATCACCGGGTCCTGTCGGGTCCCCGGCCCAGGTCCCCTGGACAGGTCGTTACCCCGGCCCCGGGTCACCGGGTCATGTCGGGTCGCTGTCCCGGGTAGCAGTGTCAGGTGACCACCCCTGCCCCGGGAGACGGAGTCATACCGGGTCCCTGGCCCGGGTCCCCGGGTCAGGTGGTTACCCTGGCCCCAGGTCACCGGGTCAGGTCGGGACCCCGGACCCAGGTCCCCGGGTCGTATCGGGTCGCTGCCCAGGGTACCAGTGTCGGGTGACATCCCCGGCCCGAGGTCCCCGGGTCACGTGGGGTCCCCGGCCCGGGTCCCCGGGTTGCATCGGGGAAGGATCACCGGGTCCTGTAGGGTCCCCGGCCCGGGTCCACTGGACAGGTCGTTAACCCGGCCCCGGGTCACCGGGTCAAGTCGCGCACCCGGCCTGGTTCCCAGGTTCCGGTGACCACCCCGGCACCAGGACCCCGGGTCACGTGGGGACACCGGCCCCAGGTGACCGGGTCACGTGGGGACCCCGGACCCAGGTCAGCGGGTCACGTGGGGACACCGGCCCCAGGTCACCGGGTCAGGTCGGCACCCCGGACCCAGGTCGGGTCATGTCACGTCCCATGCCCGGGTCCCTGGGTTGGATTTTTACTCAGGCCCCGGGTCACAGGGTCATGTCGGGTCAACGGCCTGGGTACAACGGTCTGGTGACCACCCCGACCCCGGGTCCCCTGGTCATGCGGGACACCGGACCAGGTCCCCGAGTTCGGTCGACACCACAGCCCCAGGTCACCGGGTCAGGTCTGCCCCCCGGACCCGGGTCACCGGGTCATGTCGCGCACCCGGCCTGGTTCCCAGGTTCCGATGACCACCCCGGCACCAGGACCCCGGGTCACGTGGGGACCCCGGCCCCAGGTCACCGGGTCACGTGGGGACACCGGCCCCAGGTCACCGGGTCACGTGGGGACCGCGGACCCAGGTCAGCGGGTCACGTGGGGACACCGGCTCCAGGTCACCGGGTCAGGTCGGGACCCCGGACCCAGGTCGGGTCATGTCACATCCCATGCCCGGGTCCCCGGGTTGGATTTTTACCCAGGCCCCGGGTCACAGGGTCATGTCGGGTCAACGGCCTGGGTACATCGGTCTGGTGACCACCCCGACCCCAGGTCCCCGGGTCATGACGGGACACCGGACCAGGTCCCCGAGTCCGGTCGACACCACAGCCCCAGGTCATCGGGTCAGGTCGGCACCCTGGAACCAGGTCACCGGGTCCTGTCGGGTCCCCGGCCCAGGTCCCCTGGACAGGTCGTTACCCCGGCCCCGGGTCACCGGGTCATGTCGGGTCGCTGTCCCGGGTAGCAGTGTCAGGTGACCACCCCGGCCCCTGGAGACGGAGTCATACCGGGTCCCCGGCCCGGGTCCCCGGGTCAGGTGGTTACCCTGGCCCCAGGTCACCGGGTCACGTCGGGACCCCGGACCCAGGTCCCCGGGTCGTATCGGGTCGCTGCCCCAGGTACCAGTGTCGGGTGACATCCCCGGCCCCAGGTGACCGGGTCACGTGGGGACACCGGCCCCAGGTCACCGGGTGACGTGGGGACCCCGGACCCAGGTCAGCGGGTCACGTGGGGACACCATCCCCAGGTCAGAGGGTCACGTGGGGACACCGGTCCCAGGTCACCGCGTCAGGTCGGGACCCTGAACCCAGGTCCACGAGTCCGTCGAAACCACAGCCCCGGGTCACCGGGTCGTGTCGGGTACCTGGCCTGGTTCCCAGGTTCCGATGACCACCCCGGCAACAGGACCCCGGGTCACGTGGGGACACCGGCCCCAGGTGACCGGGTCACGTGGGGACACCGGCCCCAGGTCACCGGGTCACGTGGGGACCACGGACCCAGGTCAGCGGGTCACGTGGGGACACCGGCCCCAGGTCACCGGGTCACGTGGGGACCCCGGACCCTGGACCCCAGGTCACGTGGGGACACTGGCCCCAGGTAACCGGGTCACGTGGGGACACCGGCCCCAGGTCACCGGGTCACGTGGGGACCCCGGATCCAGGTCACCTGGTCATGTCTGGTACACAGCCTTGTTCCCAGGTTCCGATGACCACCCCGGCACCAGGACCCCGGGTCACGTGGGGACACCGGCCCCAGGTCACCGGGTCACGTGGGGACCCCGGCCCCAGGTCAGCGGGTCACGTGGGGACCCCGGACCCAGGTCAGCGGGTCACGTGGGGACACCGGCCCCAGGTGACCGGGTCACGTGGGGACACCGGCCCCAGGTCACCGGGTCACGTGGGGACCCCGGATTCAGGACCCCGGGTCACGTGGGGACACCGGCCCCAGGTCAGCGGGTCACGTGGGGACACCGGCCCCAGGACCCCGGGTCACGTGGGGACACCGGCCCCAGGTCACCGGGTCACGTGGTTACCCCGGCCCCAGGTCAGCGGGTCACGTGGGGACACCGGCCCCATGTGACCGGGTCAGGTCGACACCCCGGACCCAGGTCGGGTCATGTCACGTCCCATGCCCGGGTCCCCGGGTTGGATTTTTACCCAGGCCCCGGGTCACAGGGTCATGTCGGGTCAACGGCCTGGGTACAACGGTCTGGTGACCACCCCGACACCAGGTCCCCGGGTCATGCGGGACACCGGACCAGGTACCCGAGTCCGGTCGACACCACAGCCCCAGGTCACCGGGTCAGGTCGGCACCCCGGAACCAGGTCACCGGGTCATGTCGGGACCCAGCCCGGGTCCCCGGGACGGGTTTTTACCCAAGCCCCAGATCACCGGGTCCTGTCGGGTCCCCGGCCCAGGTCCCCTGGACAGGTCGTTACCCCGGCCCCGGGTCACCGGGTCATGTCGCGCACCAGGCCTGGTTCCCAGGTTCCGGTGACCACCCCGGCACCAGGACCCCGGGTAACGTTGGGACACCGGCCCCAGGTCAGCGGGTCACGTGGGGACCCCGGATCCAGGACCCCGGGTCACGTGGGGACACCGGCCCCAGGTGACCGGGTCACGTGGGGACACCGGCCCCATGACCCCGGATCACGTGGGGACCCCGGCCCCAGGTCAGCGGGTCACGTGGGGACACCGGCCCCAGGTGACCGGGTCACGTGGGGACACCGGCCCCAGGTCACCGGGTCACGTGGGGACCCCGGACCCAGGTGACCGGGTCACGTGGGGACACCGGCCCCAGGTCACCGGGTCACGTGGGGACCCCGGACCCAGGTCAGCGGGTCACGTGGGGACACCGGCTCCAGGTCACCGCGTCAGGTCGGGACCCCGAACCCAGGTCCACGAGTCCGTCGACACCACAGCGCCGGGTCACCGGGTCGTGTCGGGTACCTGGCCTGGTTCCCAGGTTCCGATGACCACCCCGGCACCAGGACCCCGGGTCACGTGGGGACACCGGCCCCAGGTGACCGTGTCACGTGGGGACACCGGCCCCAGGTCACCGGGTCACGTGGGGACCCCGGACCCAGGTCAGCGGGTCACGTGGGGACACCGGCCCCAGGTCACCGGGTCACGTGGGGACCCCGAACCCTGGACCGCGGGTCACATGGGGACACCGGCCCCAGGTGACCGGGTCACGTGGGGACACCGGCCACAGGTCACCGGGTTACGTGGGGACCCCGGCCCCAGGTGACCGGGTCACGTGGGGACACCGGCCCCAGGTCACCGGGTCACGTGGGGACCCCGGATCCAGATCACCTGGTCATGTCTGGTACCCAGCCTGGTTCCCAGGTTCCGATGACCACCCCGGCACCAGGACCCCGGGTCACGTGGGGACACCGGCCCCAGGTGACCGGGTCACGTGGGGACACCGGCCCGAGGTCACCGGGTCACGTGGGGACCCCGGCCCCAGGTCAGCGGGTCACGTGGGGTCCCCGGCCCCAGGTCAGCGGGTCACGTGGGGACCCCGGACCCAGGTCAGCGGGTCACGTGGGGACACCGGCCCCAGGACCCCGGGTCACGTGGGGACACCGGCCCCAGGTGACCGGGTCACATGGGGACACCGGCCCCAGGTCACCGGGTCACGTGGGGACCCCGGACCCAGGACCCCGGGTCACGTGGGGACACCGGCCCCAGGTGACCGGGTCACGTGGGGACACCGGCCCCAGGTCACCGGGTCACGTGGGGTCCCCGGATCCAGGTCACCTGTTCATGTCTGGTACCCAGCCTAGTTCCCAGGTTCCGATGACCACCTTGGCACCAGGACCCCGGGTTACGTGGGGACACCGGCCCCAGGTCAGCGGGTCACGTGGGGACACCGGCCCCAGGGCACCGCGTCAGGTCGGGACCCGGGACCTAGGTCGGGTCATGTCACGTCCCATGCCCGGGTCCCCGGGTTGGATTTTTACTCAGGCCCCGGGTCACAGGGTCATGTCGGGTCAACGGCCTGGGTACAACGGTCTGGTGACCACCCCGACACCAGGTCCCCGGGTCATGACGGGACACCGGACCACGTCCCCGAGTCCGGTCGACACCACAGCCCCAGGTCACCGGGTCAGGTCGGCACCCCGGAACCAGGTCACCGGGTCATGTCGGGACCCAGCCCGGGTCCCCGGGACGGGTTTTTACCCAAGCCCCAGATCACCGGGTCCTGTCGGGTCCCCGGCCCAGGTCCCCTGGACAGGTCGTTACCCCGGCCCCGGGTCACCGGGTCATGTCGGGTCGCTGTCCCGGGTAGCAGTGTCAGGTGACCACCCCGGCCCCGGGAGACGGAGTCATACCGGGTCCCCGGCCCGGGTCCCCGGGTCAGGTGGTTACCCTGGCCCCAGGTCACCGGGTCACGTCGGGACCCCGGACCCAGGTCCCCGGGTCGTATCGGGTCGCTGCCCCGGGTACCAGTGTCGGGTGACATCCCCGGCCCCAGGTCCCCGGGTCACGTGGGGTCCCCGGCCCGGGTCCCCGGGTTGCATCGGGACACCAGCGAAGGATCACCGGGTCCTGTCGGGTCCCCGGCCCGGGTCCCCGGACAGGTCGTTAACCCGGCCCCGGGTCACCGGGTCATGTCGCGCACCCGGCCTGGTTCCCAGGTTCCGGTGACCACCCCGGCACCAGGACCCCGGGTCACGTGGGGACACCGGCCCCAGGTGACCGGGTCACGTGGGGACCCCGGCCCCAGGTCAGCGGGTCACGTGGGGACCCCGGACCCAGGTCAGCGGGTCACGTGGGGACACCGGCCCCAGGTGACCGGGTCACGTGGGGACACCGGCCCCAGGTCACCGGGTCACGTGGGGACCCCGGATTCAGGACCCCGGGTCACGTGGGGACACCGGCCCCAGGTGACCGGGTCACGTGGGGACACCGGCCCCAGGACCCCGGGTCACGTGGGGACACCGGACCCAGGTCACCGGGTCACGTGGGGACCCCGGACCAAGGTCAGCGGGTCACGTGGGGACACCGGCCCCAGGTCACCGGGTCAGGTCGGGACCCCGGACCCAGGTCGGGTCATGTCACATCCCATGCCCGGGTCCCCGTGTTGGATTTTTACCCAGGCCCCGGGTCACAGGGTCATGTCGGGTCAACGGCCTGGGTACAACTGTCTGGTGACCACCCCGACACCAGGTCCCCGGGTCATGCGGGACACCGGACCAGGTACCCGAGTCCGGTCGACACCACAGCCCCAGGTCACCGGGTCAGGTCGGCACCCCGGAACCAGGTCACCGGGTCATGTCGGGACCCAGCCCGGGTCCTAGGGACGGGTTTTTACCCAAGCCCCAGATCACCGGGTCCTGTCGGGTCCCCGGCCCAGGTCCCCTGGACAGGTCGTTACCCCGGCCCCTGGTCACCAGGTCATGTCGGGTCGCTGTCCCGGGTAGCAGTGTCAGGTGACCACCCCGGCCCCGGGAGACGGAGTCATACCGGGTCCCCGGCCCGGGTCCCCGGGTCAGGTGGTTACCCTGGCCCCAGGTCACCGGGTCAGGTCGGGACCCTGGACCCAGGTCCCCGGGTCGTATCGGGTCGCTGCCCCGGGTACCAGTGTCGGGTGACATGCCCGGCCCCAGGTCCCCGGGTCACGTGGGGTCCCCGGCCCGGGTCCCCGGGTTGCATCGGGACACCAGCGAAGGATCACCGGGTCCTGTCGGGTCCCCGGCCCGGGTCCCCGGACAGGTCGTTAACCCGGCCCCGGGTCACCGGGTCATGTCGCGCACCCGGCCTGGTTCCCAGGTTCCGGTGACCACCCCGGCACCAGGACCCCGGGTCACGTGGGGACCCCGGCCCCAGGTCAGCGGGTCACGTGGGGACACCGGCCCCAGGTCAGAGGGTCACGTGGGGACCCCGGCCCCAGGTCAGCGGGTCACGTGGGGACCCCGGCCCCAGGTGACCGGGTCACGTGGGGACACCGGCCCCAGGTCACCGGGTCACGTGCGGACCCCGGATCCAGGACCCCGGGTCACGTGGGGACACCGGCCCCAGGTCACCGGGTCACGTGGGGACACCGGCCCCAGGACGCCGGGTCACGTGGGGACCCCGGACCCAGGTCACCGGGTCACGTGGGGACACCGGCCCCAGGTCACCGCGTCAGGTCGGGACCCGGGACCTAGGTCGGGTCATGTCACGTCCCATGCCCGGGTCCCCGGGTTGGATTTTTACCCAGGCCCCGGGTCACAGGGTCATGTCGGGTCAACGGCCTGGGTACAACGGTCTGGTGACCACCCCGACACCAGGTCCCCGGGTCATGCGGGACACCGGACCAGGTCCCCGAGTCCGGTCGACACCACAGTCCCAGGTCACCGGGTCAGGTCGGCACCCCGGAACCAGGTCACCGGGTCATGTCGGGACCCAGTCCGGGTCCCCGGGACGGGTTTTTACCCAAGCCCCAGATCACCGGGTCCTGTCGGGTCCCCGGCCCAGGTCCCCTGGACAGGTCGTTAACCCGGCCCCGGGTCACCGGGTCATGTCGCGCACCCGGCCTGGTTCCCAGGTTTCGATGACCACCCCGGCACCAGGATCCCGGGTCACGTGGGGACCCCGGCCCCAGGTCAGCGGGTCACATGGGGACCCCGGACCCAGGTGACCGGGTCACGTGGGGACCCCGGACCCAGGTCAGCGGGTCACGTGGGGACACCGGCTCCAGATCAGCGGGTCAGGTCGGGACCCCGGACCCAGGTCGGGTCATGTCACATCCCATGCCCGGGTCCCCGGGTTGGATTTTTACCCAGGCCCCGGGTCACAGGGTCATGTCGGGTCAACGGCCTGGGTACATCGGTCTGGTGACCACCCCGACCCCAGGTCCCCGGGTCATGACGGGACACCGGACCAGGTCCCCGAGTCCGGTCGACACCACAGCCCCAGGTCACCGGGTCAGGTCGGCACCCTGGAACCAGGTCACCGGGTCCTGTCGGGTCCCCGGCCCAGGTCCCCTGGACAGGTCGTTACCCCAGCCCCGGGTCACCGGGTCATGTCGGGTCGCTGTCCCGGGTAGCAGTGTCAGGTGACCACCCCGGCCCCGGGAGACGGAGTCATACCGGGTCCCCAGCCCGGGTCCCCGGGTCAGGTGGTTACCCTGGCCCCAGGTCACCGGGTCACGTCGGGACCCCGGACCCAGGTCCCCGGGTCGTATCGGGTCGCTGCCCCGGGTACCAGTGTCGGGTGACATCCCCAGCCCCAGGTGACCGGGTCACGTGGGGACACCAGCCCCAGGTCACCGGGTCACGTGGGGACCCCGGACCCAGGTCAGCAGGTCACGTGGGGACACCGGCCCCAGGTCAGAGGGTCACGTGGGGACACCGGTCCCAGGTCACCGCGTCAGGTCGGGACCCTGAACCCAGGTCCACGAGTCCGTCGACACCACAGCCCCGGGTCACCGGGTCGTGTCGGGTACCTGGCCTGGTTCCCAGGTTCCGATGACCACCCCGGCACCAGGACCCCGGGTCACGTGGGGACACCGGCCCCAGGTGACCGGGTCACGTGGGGACCCCGGACCCAGGTCACCGGGTCACATGGGGACCACGGACCCAGGTCAGCGGGTCACGTGGGGACACCGGCCCCAGGTCACCAGGTCACGTGGGGACCCCGGACCCTGGACCCCGGGTCACGTGGGGACACCGGCCCCAGGTGACCGGGTCACGTGGGGACACCGGCCCCAGGTCACCGGGTCACGTGGGGACCCCGGATCCAGGTCACCTGGTCATGTCTGGTACCCAGCCTGGTTCCCAGGTTCCGATGACCACCCCGGCACCAGGACCCCGGGTCACGTGGGGACACCGGCCCCAGGTGACCGGGTCACGTGGGGACACCGGCCCAAGGTCACAGGGTCACGTGGGGACCCCGGACCCAGGTCAGCGGGTCACGTGGGGACACCGGCCCCAGGTCACCGGGACACGTGGGGACACCGGCCCCAGGTCACCGGGTCACGTGGGGACTCCGGATTCAGGACCCCGGGTCACGTGGGGACCCCGGCCCCAGGTCAGCGGGTCACGTGGGGACACCGGCCCCAGGTAACCGGGTCAGGTCGGGACCCCGACCCCATGTCCCCGGGTCATGACGGGACACCAGACCAGGTCCCCGAGTCCGGTCGACACCACAGCCCCAGGTCACCGGGTCAGGTCGGCACCCCGGAACCAGGTCACCGGGTCATGTCGGGACCCAGCCCGGGTCCCCGGGACGGGTTTTTACCCAAGCCCCAGATCACCGGGTCCTGTCGGGTCCCCGGCCCAGGTCCCCTGGACAGGTCGTTACCCCGGCCCCGGGTCACCGGGTCATGTCGGGTCGCTGTCCCGGGTAGCAGTGTCAGGTGACCACCCCGGCCCCGGGAGACGGAGTCATACCGGGTCCCCGGCCCGGGTCCCCGGGTCAGGTGGTTACCCTGGCCCCAGGTCAAGG
Organism: Somateria mollissima; assembly: GCA_951411735.1. Taxonomy (NCBI): domain Eukaryota; kingdom Metazoa; phylum Chordata; class Aves; order Anseriformes; family Anatidae; genus Somateria; species Somateria mollissima. The sequence goes on along the minus strand of CATOCB010000101.1, from coordinate 107,405 downwards.
GGTCAGGTCGGGACCCCAGACCCAGGTCACCGGGTCGTATCGGGTCGCTGCCCCGGGTACCAGTGTCGGGTGACATCCCCGGCCCCAGGTCCCCGGGTCACGTGGGGTCCCCGGCCCGGGTCCCCTGGACAGGTCGTTAACCCGGCCCCGGGTCACCGGGTCATGTCGTGCACCCGGCCTGGTTCCCAGGTTCCGGTGACCACCCCGGCACCAGGACCCCGGGTCACGTGGGGACCCCGGCCCCAGGTCACCGGGTCACGTGGGGACACCGGCCCCAGGTAACCGGGTCAGGTCAGGACCCCGGCCCCAGGTCCCCGGTTCATGTCGGGTACCCGGCCTGGTTCCCAGGTTCCGATGACCACCCCGGCACAAGGACCCCGGGTCACGTGGGGACACCGGCCCCAGGTCAGCGGGTCACGTAGGGACCCCGGCCCCAGGTCAGAGGGTCACGTGGGGACACCGGCCCCAGGTCACCGCGTCAGGTCGGGACCCCGAACCCAGGTCCACGAGTCCGTCGACACCACAGCCCCGGGTCAGCGGGTCGTGTCGGGTACCTGGCCTGGTTCCCAGGTTCCGATTACCACCCCGGCACCAGGACCACGGGTCACGTGGGGACACCGGCCCCAGGTCACCGGGTCACGTGGGGACCCCGGACCCAGGTCAGCGGGTCACATGGGGACACCGGCCCCAGGTCACCAGGTCAGGTCGGGACCCCGGACCCAGGTCGGCTCATGTCACGTCCCATGCCCGGGTCCCCGTGTTGGATTTTTACCCAGGCCCCGGGTCACAGGGTCAGGTGACCACCCCGGCCCCGGGAGACGGAGTCATACCGGGTCCCCGGCCCGGGTCCCCGCGTCAGGTGGTTACCCTGGCCCCAGGTCACCGGGTCAGGTCGGGACCCCGGACCCAGGTCCCCGGGTCGTATCGGGTCGCTGCCCTGGGTACCAGTGTCGGGTGACACCCCCGGCCCCAGGTCCCCGGGTCACGTGGGGTCCCCGGCCCGGGTCCCCGGGTTGCATCGGGACACCAGCGAAGGATCACCGGGTCCTGTCGGGTCCCCGGCCCGGGTCCCCTGGACAGGTCGTTAACCCGGCCCCGGGTCACCGGGTCATGTCGCGCACCCGGCCTGGTTCCCAGGTTCCGGTGACCACCCCAGCACCAGGACCCCGGGTCATGTGGGGACACCGGCCCCAGGTCAGCGGGTCACGTGGGGACACCGGCCCCAGGTCACCGGGTCACGTGGGGACACCGGCCCCAGGTCACCGGGTCACGTGGGGACTCCGGATTCAGGACCCCGGGTCACGTGGGGACCCCGGCCCCAGGTCAGCGGGTCACGTGGGGACACCGGCCCCAGGTAACCGGGTCAGGTCGGGACCCCGACCCCATGTCCCCGGGTCATGACGGGACACCAGACCAGGTCCCCGAGTCCGGTCGACACCACAGCCCCAGGTCACCGGGTCAGGTCGGCACCCCGGAACCAGGTCACCGGGTCATGTCGGGACCCAGCCCGGGTCCCCGGGACGGGTTTTTACCCAAGCCCCAGATCACCGGGTCCTGTCGGGTCCCCGGCCCAGGTCCCCTGGACAGGTCGTTACCCCGGCCCCGGGTCACCGGGTCATGTCGGGTCGCTGTCCCGGGTAGCAGTGTCAGGTGACCACCCCGGCCCCGGGAGACGGAGTCATACCGGGTCCCCGGCCCGGGTCCCCGGGTCAGGTGGTTACCCTGGCCCCAGGTCAAGGGGTCAGGTCGGGACCCCAGACCCAGGTCACCGGGTCGTATCGGGTCGCTGCCCCGGGTACCAGTGTCGGGTGACATCCCCGGCCCCAGGTCCCCGGGTCACGTGGGGTCCCCGGCCCGGGTCCCCTGGACAGGTCGTTAACCCGGCCCCGGGTCACCGGGTCATGTCGTGCACCCGGCCTGGTTCCCAGGTTCCGGTGACCACCCCGGCACCAGGACCCCGGGTCACGTGGGGACCCCGGCCCCAGGTCACCGGGTCACGTGGGGACACCGGCCCCAGGTAACCGGGTCAGGTCAGGACCCCGGCCCCAGGTCCCCGGTTCATGTCGGGTACCCGGCCTGGTTCCCAGGTTCCGATGACCACCCCGGCACAAGGACCCCGGGTCACGTGGGGACACCGGCCCCAGGTCAGCGGGTCACGTAGGGACCCCGGCCCCAGGTCAGAGGGTCACGTGGGGACACCGGCCCCAGGTCACCGCGTCAGGTCGGGACCCCGAACCCAGGTCCACGAGTCCGTCGACACCACAGCCCCGGGTCAGCGGGTCGTGTCGGGTACCTGGCCTGGTTCCCAGGTTCCGATTACCACCCCGGCACCAGGACCACGGGTCACGTGGGGACACCGGCCCCAGGTCACCGGGTCACGTGGGGACCCCGGACCCAGGTCAGCGGGTCACATGGGGACACCGGCCCCAGGTCACCAGGTCAGGTCGGGACCCCGGACCCAGGTCGGCTCATGTCACGTCCCATGCCCGGGTCCCCGTGTTGGATTTTTACCCAGGCCCCGGGTCACAGGGTCAGGTGACCACCCCGGCCCCGGGAGACGGAGTCATACCGGGTCCCCGGCCCGGGTACCCGGGTCAGGTGGTTACCCTGGCCCCAGGTCACCGGGTCACGTCGGGACCCCGGACCCAGGTCCCCGGGTCGTATCGGGTCGCTGCCCCGGGTACCAGTGTCGGGTGACATCCCCGGCCCCAGGTCCCCGGGTCACGTGGGGTCCCCGGCCCGGGTCCCCGGGTTGCATCGGGACACCAGCGAAGGATCACCGGGTCCTGTCGGGTCCCCGGCCCGGGTCCACTGGACAGGTCGTTAACCCGGCCCCGGGTCACCGGGTCATGTCGCGCACCCGGCCTGGTTCCCAGGTTCCGGTGACCACCCCGGCACCAGGACCCCGGGTCACGTGGGGACCCCGGCCCCAGGTCAGCAGGTCACGTGGGGACCCCGGCCCCAGGTCAGCAGGTCACGTGGGGACCCCGGCCCAAGGTCAGCGGGTCACGTGGGGACACTGGCCCCAGGTCACCGGGTCACGTGGGGACCCCGGACCCAGGACCCCGGGTCACGTGGGGACACCGGCCCCAGGTGACCGGGTCACGTGGGGACACCGGCCCCAGGTCACCGGGTCACGTGGGGACACCGGCCCCAGGTAACCGGGTCAGGTCGGGACCCCGGACCCAGGTCACCGGGTCACCTGGGGTCCCCGGCCCGGGTCCCCGGGTTGCATCGGGACACCAGCACCGGATCACTGGATCACGTGGGGTCCCGGGCCCGCGTCCCCGGGTTGCATCGGGACACCAGCGAAGGATCACCGGGTCCTGTCGGGTCCCCGGCCCGGGTCCCCTGGACAGGTCGTTAACCCGGCCTCGGGTCAGCGGGTCACGTGGGGACCCCGGATCCAGGACCCCGGGTCACGTGGGGACACCGGCCCCAGGTGACTGGGTCACGTGGGGACCCCGGCCCCAGGTCAGCGGGTCACGTGGGGACCCCGGCCCCAGGTCAGCGGGTCACGTGGGGACCCCGGCCCCAGGTCACCGGGTCACGTGGGGACCCCGGCCCCAGGACCCCGGGTCACGTGGGGACACCGGCCCCAGGTGACTGGGTCACGTGGGGACACCGGCCCCAGGTCACCGGGTCACGTGGGGACCCCGGCCCCAGGACCCCGGGTCACGTGGGGACACCGGCCCCAGGTGACTGGGTCACGTGGGGACCCCGGCCCCAGGTCACCGGGTCACGTGGGGACCCCGGACCCTGGACCCCGGGTCACGTGGGGACACCGGCCCCAGGTGACCGGGTCACGTGGGGACACCGGCCCCAGGTCACCGGGTCACGTGGGGACCCCGGACCCTGGACCCCGGGTCACGTGGGGACCCCGGCCCCAGGTCAGCGGGTCACGTGGGGACCCCGGCCCCAGGTCACCGGGTCACGTGGGGACCCCGGCCCCAGGACCCCGGGTCACGTGGGGACACCGGCCCCAGGTGACTGGGTCACGTGGGGACCCCGGCCCCAGGTCACCGGGTCACGTGGGGACCCCGGATCCAGGTCACCTGGTCACGTGGGGACCCCGGCCCCAGGTCACCGGGTCACGTGGGGACCCCGGCCCCAGGTCACCGGGTCACGTGGGGACCCCGGATCCAGGACCCCGGGTCACGTGGGGACACCGGCCCCAGGTGACTGGGTCACGTGGGGACCCCGGCCCCAGGTCAGCGGGTCACGTGGGGACCCCGGCCCCAGGTCAGCGGGTCACGTGGGGACCCCGGCCCCAGGTCACCGGGTCACGTGGGGACCCCGGCCCCAGGACCCCGGGTCACGTGGGGACACCGGCCCCAGGTGACTGGGTCACGTGGGGACACCGGCCCCAGGTCACCGGGTCACGTGGGGACCCCGGCCCCAGGACCCCGGGTCACGTGGGGACACCGGCCCCAGGTGACTGGGTCACGTGGGGACCCCGGCCCCAGGTCACCGGGTCACGTGGGGACCCCGGACCCTGGACCCCGGGTCACGTGGGGACACCGGCCCCAGGTGACCGGGTCACGTGGGGACACCGGCCCCAGGTCACCGGGTCACGTGGGGACCCCGGATCCAGGACCCCGGATCACGTGGGGACACCGGCCCCAGGTGACCGGGTCACGTGGGGACACCGGCCCCAGGACCCCGGGTCACGTGGGGACACCGGCCCCAGGTCACCGGGTCACGTGGGGACCCCGGACCCAGGTCAGCGGGTCACGTGGGGACACCGGACCCAGGTCACCGCGTCAGGTCGGGACCCGGGTCCTAGGTCGGGTCATGTCACGTCCCATGCCCGGGTCCCCGGGTTGGATTTTTACCCAGGCCCCGGGTCACAGGGTCATGTCGGGTCAACGGCCTGGGTACAACGGTCTGGTGACCACCCCGACACCAGGTCCCCGGGTCATGCGGGACACCGGACCAGGTCCCCGAGTCCGGTCGACACCACAGCCCCAGGTCACCGGGTCAGGTCGGCACCCCGGAACCAGGTCACCGGGTCATGTCGGGACCCAGCCCGGGTCCCCGGGACGGGTTTTTACCCAAGCCCCAGATCACCGGGTCCTGTCGGGTCCCTGGCCCAGGTCCCCTGGACAGGTCGTTACCCCGGCCCCGGGTCACCGGGTCATGTCGGGTCGCTGTCCCGGGTACCAGTGTCAGGTGACCACCCCGGCCCCGGGAGACGGAGTCATACCTGGTCCCCGGCCCGGGTCCCCGGGTCAGGTGGTTACCCTGGCCCCAGGTCACCGGGTCAGGTCGGGACCCCGGACCCAGGTCCCCGGGTCGTATCGGGTCGCTGCCCCGGGTACCAGTGTCGGGTGACATCCCCGGCCCCAGGTCCCCGGGTCACGTGGGGTCCCCGACCCGGGTCCCCGGGTTGCATCGGGACACCAGCGAAGGATCACCGGGTCCTGTCGGGTCCCCGGCCCGGGTCCACTGGACAGGTCGTTAACCCGGCCCCGGGTCACCGGGTCATGTCGCGCACCCGGCCTGGTTCCCAGGTTCCGGTGACCACCCCGGCACCAGGACCCCGGGTCACGTGGGGACACCGGCCCCAGGTGACCGGGTCACGTGGGGACACCGGCCCCAGGTCACCGGGTCACGTGGGGACCCCGGACCCAGGTCAGCGGGTCACGTGGGGACACCGGCCCCAGGTCACCGGGTCACGTGGGGACACCGGCCCCAGGTCACCGCGTCAGGTCGGGACCCCGAACCCAGGTCCACGAGTCCGTCGACACCACAGCCCCGGGTCACCGGGTCGTGTCGGGTACCTGGCCTGGTTCCCAGGTTCCGATGACCACCCCGGCACCAGGACCCCGGGTCACGTGGGGACACCGGCCCCAGGTCACTGGGTCACGTGGGGACACCGGCCCCAGGTCACCGGGTCACGTGGGGACCCCGGCACCAGGACCCCGGGTCACGTGGGGACACCGGCCCCAGGTCAGCGGGTCATGTGGGGACCCCGGATCCAGGTCACCTGGTCATGTCTGGTACCCAGCCTGGTTCCCAGGTTCCGATGACCACCCCGGCAAGAGGACGCCGGGTCACGTGGGGACCCCGGCCCCAGGTCAGCGGGTCACGTGGGGACACCGGTCCCATTTCACCGGGTCACGTGGGGACCCCGGACCCAGGTCAGAGGGTCACGTGGGGACACCGGCCCCAGGTGACCGGGTCACGTGGGGACACCGGCCCCAGGTCACCGGGTCACGTGGGGACCCCGGACCCCGGACCCCGGGTCACGTGGGGACACCGGCCCCAGGTCACCGGGTCACGTGGGAACACCGGCCCCAGGTCACCGCGTCAAGTCGGGACCCCGAACCCAGGTCCACGAGTCCGTCGACACCACAGCCCCGGGTCACCGGGTCGTGTCGGGTACCTGGCCTGGTTCCCAGGTTCCGATGACCACCCCGGCCCCAGGTCCCAGGGTCACGTGGGGACCCCGGATCCAGGACCCCGGATCACGTGGGGACACCGGACCCAGGTCAGCAGGTCACGTGGGGACACCGGACCCAGGTCACCGCGTCAGGTCGGAACCCGGGTCCTAGGTCGGGTCATGTCACGTCCCATGCCCGGGTCCCCGGGTTGGATTTTTACCCAGGCCCCGGGTCACAGGGTCATGTCGGCTCAACGGCCTGGGTACAACGGTCTGGTGACCACCCCGACACCAGGTCCCCGGGTCATGCGGGACACCGGAACAGGTCCCCGAGTCCGGTCGACACCACAGCCCCAGGTCACCGGGTCAGGTCGGCACCCCGGAACCAGGTCACCGGGTCATGTCGGGACCCAGCCCGGGTCCCCGGGACGGGTTTTTACCCAAGCCCCAGATCACCGGGTCCTGTCGGGTCCCCGGCCCAGGTCCCCTGGACAGGTCGTTACCCCGGCCCCGGGTCACCGGGTCATGTCGGGTCGCTGTCCCGGGTAGCAGTGTCAGGTGACCACCCCGGCCCCGGGAGAAGGAGTCATACCGGGTCCCCGGCCCGGGTCCCCGGGTCAGGTGGTTACCCTGGCCCCAGGACACCGGGTCAGGTCGGGACCCCGGACCCAGGTCCCCGGGTCGTATCGGGTCGCTGCCCAGGGTACCAGTGTCGGGTGACATCCCCGGCCCCAGGTCCCCGGGTCACGTGGGGTCCCCGGCCCGGGTCCCCGGGTTGCATCGGGACACCAGCGAAGGATCACCGGGTCCTGTCGGGTCCCCGGCCCGGGTCCCCTGGACACGTCGTTAACCCGGCCCCGGGTCACCGGGTCATGTCGCGCACCCGGCCTGGTTCCCAGGTTCCGGTGACCACCCCGGCACCAGGACCCCGGGTCACGTGGGGACACCGGCCCCAGGTGACCGGGTCACGTGGGGACCCCGGCCCTAGGTCAGCGGGTCACGTGGGGACCCCGGCCCCAGGTCAGCGGGTCACGTGGAGACACCGGCCCCAGGTCACCGGGTCACGTGGGGACCCCGGACCCTGGACCCCGGGTCACGTGGGGACCCCGGACCCAGGTCAGCGGGTCACGTGGGGACACCGGCCCCAGGTCACCGCGTCAGGTCGGGACCCGGGACCTAGGTCGGGTCATGTCACGTCCCATGCCCGGGTCCCCGGGTTGGATTTTTACTCAGGCCCCGGGTCACAGGGTCATGTCGGGTCAACGGCCTGGGTACAACGTTCTGGTGACCACCCCGACACCAGGTCCCCGGGTCATGACGGGACACCGGACCAGGTCCCCGAGTCCGGTCGACACCACAGCCCCAGGTCACCGGGTCAGGTCGGCACCCCGGAACCAGGTCACCGGGTCATGTCGGGACCCAGCCCGGGTCCCCTGGTCATGTCGTTACCCCGGCCCCGGGTCACCGGGTCATGTCGCGCACCCGGCCTGGTTCCAGGTTCCGATGACCACCCCGGCACCAGGACCCCGGGTCACGTGGGGACACCGGCCCCAGGTGACCCAGGTCACGTGGGGACACCGGCCCCAGGTCACCGGGTCACGTGGGGAACCCGGACCCAGGTCAGCGGGTCACGTGGGGACACCGGCCCCAGGTCACCGGGTCACGTGGGGACCCCGGACCCAGGACCCCGGGTCACGTGGGGACACCGGCCCCAGGACCCCGGGTCACGTGGGGACACCGGCCCCAGGTCACCGGGTCACGTGGGGACCCCGGATCCAGGACCCCGGGTCACGTGGGGACACCGGCCCCAGGTGACCGGGTCACGTGGGGACACCGGCCCCAGGACCCCGGGTCACGTGGGGACACTGGCCCCAGGTCACCGGGTCACGTGGGGACCCCGGACCCAGGTCAGCGGGTCACGTGGGGACACCGGACCCAGGTCACCGCGTCAGGTCGGGACCCCGGCCCCAGGTAACCGGGTCACGTGGGGACCCCGGACCCAGGACCCCGGGTCACGTGGGGACACCGGCCCCAGGTGACCGGGTCACGTGGGGACCCCGGCCCCAGGTCACCGGGTCACGTGGGGACCCCGGACCCAGGACCCCGGGTCACGTGGGGACACCGGCCCCAGGTCACCGGGTCACGTGGGGACACCGGCCCCAGGTCACCGGGTCATGTGGGGACCCCGGATCCAGGTCACCTGGTCATGTCTGGTACCCAGCCTGGTTCCCAGGTTCCGATGACCACCCCGGCACCAGGACCCCGGGTCACGTGGGGACACCGGCCCCAGGTCACCGGGTCACGTGGGGACCCCGGACCCTGGACCCCGGGTCACGTGGGGACCCCGGACCCAGGTCAGCGGGTCACGTGGGGACACCGGCCCCAGGTCACCGCGTCAGGTCGGGACCCGGGACCTAGGTCGGGTCATGTCACGTCCCATGCCCACCCGGGTCCCCGGGTTGGATTTTTACTCAGGCCCCGGGTCACAGGGTCATGTCGGGTCAACGGCCTGGGTACAACGGTCTGGTGACCACCCCGACACCAGGTCCCCGGGTCATGACGGGACACCGGACCAGGTCCCCGAGTCCGGTCGACACCACAGCCCCAGGTCACCGGGTCAGGTCGGCACCCCGGAACCAGGTCACCGGGTCCTGTCGGGTCCCCGGCCCAGGTCCCCTGGACAGGTCGTTACCCCGGCCCCGGGTCACCGGGTCATGTCGGGTCGCTGTCCCGGGTAGCAGTGTCAGGTGACCACCCCGGCCCCGGGAGACGGAGTCATACCGGGTCCCCGGCCCGGGTCCCCGGGTCAGGTGGTTACCCTGGCCCCAGGTCACCGGGTCACGTCGGGACCCCGGACCCAGGTCCCCGGGTCGTATCGGGTCGCTGCCCAGGGTACCAGTGTCGGGTGACATCCCCGGCCCCAGGTCCCCGGGTCACGTGGGGTCCCCGGCCCGGGTCCCCGGGTTGCATCGGGACACCAGCGAAGGATCACCGGGTCCTGTCGGGTCCCCGGCCCGGGTCCACTGGACAGGTCGTTAACCCGGCCCCGGGTCACCGGGTCATGTCGCGCACCCGGCCTGGTTCCCAGGATCCGGTGACCACCCCGGCACCAGGACCCCGGGTAACGTGGGGACCCCGGCCCCAGGTCAGCGGGTCACGTGGGGACACCGGCCCCAGGTCAGCGGGTCACGTGGGGACACCGGACCAAGGTGACCGGGTCACGTGGGGACCCCGGACCCTGGACCCCGGGTCACGTGGGGACACCGGCCCCAGGTCAGCGGGTCACGTGGGGACACCGGCCCCAGGTCAGCGGGTCACGTGGGGACCCCGGATCCAGGACCCCGGGTCACGTGGGGACACCGGCCCCAGGTGACCGGGTCACGTGGGGACACCGGATCCAGGACCCCGGGTCACGTGGGGACACCAGCCCCAGGTCAGCGGGTCACGTGGGGACCCCGGACCCTGGACCCCGGGTCACGTGGGGACACCGGCCCCAGGTGACCGTGTCACGTGGGGACACCGGCCCCAGGTCACCGGGTCACGTGGGGATCCCGGATCCAGGACCCCGGGTCACGTAGGGACACCGGCCCCAGGTCAGCGGGTCATGTGGTGACCCCGGATCCAGGTCATCTTGTCATGTCTGGTACCCAGCCTGGTTCCCAGGTTCCGATGACCACCCCAGCACCAGGACCCCGGGTCAAGTGGGGACACCGGCCCCAGGTGACCGGGTCACGTGGGGACACCGGCCCCAGGTCAGCGGGTCACGTGGGGACCCCGGACCCAGGTCAGAGGGTCACGTGGGGACACCGGCCCCAGGTCACCGGGTCACGTGGGGACCCCAGACCCAGGTCAGCGGGTCACGTGGGGACACCGGCCCCAGGTGACCGGGTCACGTGGGGACACCGGCCCCAGGTGACCGGGTCACGTGGGGACCCCGGACCCAGGTCAGAGGGTCACGTGGGGACACCGGCCCCAGGTCACCGGGTCACGTGGGGACCCCGGCCCCAGGTGACCGGGTCACGTGGGGACCCCGGACCCAGGTCAGCGGGTCACGTGGGGACACCGGCACCAGGTCACCGGGTCAGGTCGGGACACCGGACCCAGGTCGGGTCATGTCACATCCCATGCCCGGGTCCCCGGTTTGGATTTTTACCCAGGCCCCGGGTCACAGGGTCATGTCGGGTCAACGGCCTGGGTACATCGGTCTGGTGACCACCCCGACCCCAGGTCCCCGGGTCATGACGGGACACCGGACCAGGTCCCCGACTCCGGTCGACACCACAGCCCCAGGTCACCGGGTCAGGTCGGCACCCTGGAACCAGGTCACCGGGTCGTGTCGGGACCCAGCCCAGGTCCCCTGGACAGGTCGTTACCCCGGCCCCGGGTCACCGGGTCATGTCGGGTCGCTGTCCCGGGTACCAGTGTCAGGTGACCACCCCGGCCCCGGGAGACGGAGTCATACCGGGTCCCCGGCCCGGGTCCCCAGGTCAGGTGGTTACCCTGGCCCCAGGTCACCGGGTCAGGTCGGGACCCCGGACCCAGGTCCCCGGGTCGTATCGGGTCGCTGCCCCGGGTACCAGTGTCGGGTGACATCCCCGACCCCAGGTCCCCGGGTCACGTGGGGTCCCCGGCCCGGGTCCCCGGGTTGCATCGGGACACCAGCGAAGGATCACCGGGTCCTGTCGGGTCCCCGGCCCGGGTCCCCTGGACAGGTCGTTAACTCGGCCCCGGGTCACCGGGTCATGTCGCGCACCCGGCCTGGTTCCCAGGTTCCGGTGACCACCCCGGCACCAGGACCCCGGGTCACGTGGGGACACCGGCCCCAGGTGACCGGGTCACGTGGGGACACCGGCCCCAGGTCAGCGGGTCACGTGGGGACCCCGGACCCAGGTCAGCGGGTCACGTGGGGACACCGGCCCCAGGTCAGAGGGTCACGTGGGGACACCGGCCCCAGGTCACCGCGTCAGGTCGGGACCCCGAACCCAGGTCCACGAGTCCGTCGACACCACAGCCCCGGGTCACCGGGTCGTGTCGGGTACCTGGCCTGGTTCCCAGGTTCCGATGACCACCCCGGCACCAGGACCCCGGGTCCCGTGGGGACACCGGCCCCAGGTGACCGGGTCACGTGGGGACACCGGCCCCTGGTCACCGGGTCACGTGGGGACCCCGGATCCAGGACCCCGGGTCACGTGGGGACACCGGCCCCAGGTCAGCGGGTCATGTGGGGACCCCGGATCCAGGTCACCTGGTCATGTCTGGTACCCAGCCTGGTTCCCAGGTTCCGATGACCAGCCCGGCAAGAGGACCCCGGGTCACGTGGGGACACCGGTCCCAGGTCAGCGGGTCACGTGGGGACCCTGGATCCAGGTCAGCGGGTCACGTGAGGACACTGGCGCCAGGTCACCGGGTCACGTGGGGACGCCGGCCCCAGGACCCCGGGTCACGTGCGGACACCGGCCCCAGGTGACCGGGTCACGTGGGGACACCGGCCCCAGGTGACCGGGTCACGTGGGGACCCCGGACCCAGGACCCCGGGTCACGTGGGGACACCGGCCCCGGGTGACCGGGTCACGTGGGGACACCGGCCCCAGGTCACCGGGTCACGTGGGGAACCCGGACCCCGGACCCCGGACCCCGGGTCATGTGGGGACACCGGCCCCAGGTGACCGGGTCACGTGGGGACACCGGCCCCAGCTCACCGCGTCAGGTCTGGTACCCAGCCTGGTTCCCAGGTTCCGATGACCACCCCGGCACCAGGACCCCGGGTCACTTGGGGACACCGGCCTCAGGTAACCGGGTCACGTGGGGACACCGGATCCAGGTCACCTGGTCATGTCTGGTACCCAGCCTGGTTCCCAGGTTCCGATGACCACCCCGGCCCCAGGTCCCCGGGTCACGTGGGGACCCCGGACCCTGGACCCCGGGTCACGTGGGGACACCGGCCCCAGGTGACCGGGTCACGTGGGGACACCGGCCCCAGGTCACCGGGTCACGTGGGGACCCCGGCACCAGGACCCCGGATCACGTGGGGACACCGGCCCCAGGTGACCGGGTCACGTGGGGACACCGGCCCCAGGACCCCGGGTCACGTGGGGACACCGGCCCCAGGTCACCGGGTCACGTGGGGACCCCGGACCCAGGTCAGCGGGTCACGTGGGGACACCGGACCCAGGTCACCGCGTCAGGTCGGGACCCGGGTCCTAGGTCGGGTCATGTCACGTCCCATGCCCGGGTCCCCGGGTTGGATTTTTACCCAGGCCCCGGGTCACAGGGTCATGTCGGGTCAACGGCCTGGGTACAACGGTCTGGTGACCACCCCGACACCAGGTCCCCGGGTCATGCGGGACACCGGACCAGGTCCCCGAGTCCGGTCGACACCACAGCCCCAGGTCACCGGGTCAGGTCGGCACCCCGGAACCAGGTCACCGGGTCATGTCGGGACCCAGCCCGGGTCCCCGGGACGGGTTTTTACCCAAGCCCCAGATCACCGGGTCCTGTCGGGTCCCTGGCCCAGGTCCCCTGGACAGGTCGTTACCCCGGCCCCGGGTCACCGGGTCATGTCGGGTCGCTGTCCCGGGTACCAGTGTCAGGTGACCACCCCGGCCCCGGGAGACGGAGTCATACCTGGTCCCCGGCCCGGGTCCCCGGGTCAGGTGGTTACCCTGGCCCCAGGTCACCGGGTCAGGTCGGGACCCCGGACCCAGGTCCCCGGGTCGTATCGGGTCGCTGCCCCGGGTACCAGTGTCGGGTGACATCCCCGGCCCCAGGTCCCCGGGTCACGTGGGGTCCCCGACCCGGGTCCCCGGGTTGCATCGGGACACCAGCGAAGGATCACCGGGTCCTGTCGGGTCCCCGGCCCGGGTCCACTGGACAGGTCGTTAACCCGGCCCCGGGTCACCGGGTCATGTCGCGCACCCGGCCTGGTTCCCAGGTTCCGGTGACCACCCCGGCACCAGGACCCCGGGTCACGTGGGGACACCGGCCCCAGGTGACCGGGTCACGTGGGGACACCGGCCCCAGGTCAGCGGGTCACGTGGGGACCCCGGACCCAGGTCAGCGGGTCACGTGGGGACACCGGCCCCAGGTCAGAGGGTCACGTGGGGACACCGGCCCCAGGTCACCGCGTCAGGTCGGGACCCCGAACCCAGGTCCACGAGTCCGTCGACACCACAGCCCCGGGTCACCGGGTCGTGTCGGGTACCTGGCCTGGTTCCCAGGTTCCGATGACCACCCCGGCACCAGGACCCCGGGTCACGTGGGGACACCGGCCCCAGGTCACTGGGTCACGTGGGGACACCGGCCCCAGGTCACCGGGTCACGTGGGGACCCCGGATCCAGGACCCCGGGTCACGTGGGGACACCGGCCCCAGGTCAGCGGGTCATGTGGGGACCCCGGATCCAGGTCACCTGGTCATGTCTGGTACCCAGCCTGGTTCCCAGGTTCCGATGACCACCCCGGCAAGAGGACCCCGGGTCACGTGGGGACCCCGGCCCCAGGTCAGCGGGTCACGTGGGGACACCGGTCCCATTTCACCGGGTCACGTGGGGACCCCGGACCCAGGTCAGAGGGTCACGTGGGGACACCGGCCCCAGGTGACCGGGTCACGTGGGGACACCGGCCCCAGGTCACCGGGTCACGTGGGGACCCCGGACCCCGGACCCCGGGTCACGTGGGGACACCGGCCCCAGGTCACCGGGTCACGTGGGAACACCGGCCCCAGGTCACCGCGTCAAGTCGGGACCCCCGAAACCAGGTCCACGAGTCCGTCGACACCACAGCCCCGGGTCACCGGGTCGTGTCGGGTACCTGGCCTGGTTCCCAGGTTCCGATGACCACCCCGGCCCCAGGTCCCCGGGTCACGTGGGGACCCCGGACCCTGGACCCCGGGTCACGTGGGGACACCGGCCCCAGGTGACCGGGTCACGTGGGGACACCGGCCCCAGGTCACCGGGTCACGTGGGGACCCCGGATCCAGGACCCCGGATCACGTGGGGACACCGGCCCCAGGTGACCGGGTCACGTGGGGACACCGGCCCCAGGACCCCGGGTCACGTGGGGACACCGGCCCCAGGTCACCGGGTCACGTGGGGACCCCGGACCCAGGTCAGCGGGTCACGTGGGGACACCGGACCCAGGTCACCGCGTCAGGTCGGAACCCGGGTCCTAGGTCGGGTCATGTCACGTCCCATGCCCGGGTCCCCGGGTTGGATTTTTACCCAGGCCCCGGGTCACAGGGTCATGTCGGCTCAACGGCCTGGGTACAACGGTCTGGTGACCACCCCGACACCAGGTCCCCGGGTCATGCGGGACACCGGAACAGGTCCCCGAGTCCGGTCGACACCACAGCCCCAGGTCACCGGGTCAGGTCGGCACCCCGGAACCAGGTCACCGGGTCATGTCGGGACCCAGCCCGGGTCCCCGGGACGGGTTTTTACCCAAGCCCCAGATCACCGGGTCCTGTCGGGTCCCCGGCCCAGGTCCCCTGGACAGGTCGTTACCCCGGCCCCGGGTCACCGGGTCATGTCGGGTCGCTGTCCCGGGTAGCAGTGTCAGGTGACCACCCCGGCCCCGGGAGAAGGAGTCATACCGGGTCCCCGGCCCGGGTCCCCGGGTCAGGTGGTTACCCTGGCCCCAGGACACCGGGTCAGGTCGGGACCCCGGACCCAGGTCCCCGGGTCGTATCGGGTCGCTGCCCCGGGTACCAGTGTCGGGTGACATCCCCGGCCCCAGGTCCCCGGGTCACGTGGGGTCCCCGGCCCGGGTCCCCGGGTTGCATCGGGACACCAGCGAAGGATCACCGGGTCCTGTCGGGTCCCCGGCCCGGGTCCCCTGGACACGTCGTTAACCCGGCCCCGGGTCACCGGGTCATGTCGCGCACCCGGCCTGGTTCCCAGGTTCCGGTGACCACCCCGGCACCAGGACCCCGGGTCACGTGGGGACACCGGCCCCAGGTGACCGGGTCACGTGGGGACCCCGGCCCTAGGTCAGCGGGTCACGTGGGGACCCCGGCCCCAGGTCAGCGGGTCACGTGGAGACACCGGCCCCAGGTCACCGGGTCACGTGGGGACCCCGGACCCTGGACCCCGGGTCACGTGGGGACCCCGGACCCAGGTCAGCGGGTCACGTGGGGACACCGGCCCCAGGTCACCGCGTCAGGTCGGGACCCGGGACCTAGGTCGGGTCATGTCACGTCCCATGCCCGGGTCCCCGGGTTGGATTTTTACTCAGGCCCCGGGTCACAGGGTCATGTCGGGTCAACGGCCTGGGTACAACGTTCTGGTGACCACCCCGACACCAGGTCCCCGGGTCATGACGGGACACCGGACCAGGTCCCCGAGTCCGGTCGACACCACAGCCCCAGGTCACCGGGTCAGGTCGGCACCCCGGAACCAGGTCACCGGGTCATGTCGGGACCCAGCCCGGGTCCCCTGGTCATGTCGTTACCCCGGACCCGGGTCACCGGGTCATGTCGCGCACCCGGCCTGGTTCCAGGTTCCGATGACCACCCCGGCACCAGGACCCCGGGTCACGTGGGGACACCGGCCCCAGGTGACCCAGGTCACGTGGGGACACCGGCCCCAGGTCACCGGGTCACGTGGGGAACCCGGACCCAGGTCAGCGGGTCACGTGGGGACACCGGCCCCAGGTCACCGGGTCACGTGGGGACCCCGGACCCAGGACCCCGGGTCACGTGGGGACACCGGCCCCAGGTGACCGGGTCACGTGGGGACACCGGCCCCAGGTCACCGGGTCACGTGGGGACCCCGGATCCAGGACTCCGGGTCACGTGGGGACACCGGCCCCAGGTCACCGGGTCACGTGGGGACACCGGCCCCAGGACCCCGGGTCACGTGGGGACACTGGCCCCAGGTCACCGGGTCACGTGGGGACCCCGGACCCAGGTCAGCGGGTCACGTGGGGACACCGGACCCAGGTCACCGCGTCAGGTCGGGACCCCGGCCCCAGGTAACCGGGTCACGTGGGGACCCCGGACCCAGGACCCCGGGTCACGTGGGGACACCGGCCCCAGGTGACCGGGTCACGTGGGGACACCGGCCCCAGGTCACCGGGTCACGTGGGGACCCCGGACCCAGGACCCCGGGTCACGTGGGGACACCGGCCCCAGGTCACCGGGTCACGTGGGGACACCGGCCCCAGGTCACCGGGTCATGTGGGGACCCCGGATCCAGGTCACCTGGTCATGTCTGGTACCCAGCCTGGTTCCCAGGTTCCGATGACCACCCCGGCACCAGGACCCCGGGTCACGTGGGGACACCGGCCCCAGGTCACCGGGTCACGTGGGGACCCCGGACCCTGGACCCCGGGTCACGTGGGGACCCCGGACCCAGGTCAGCGGGTCACGTGGGGACACCGGCCCCAGGTCACCGCGTCAGGTCGGGACCCGGGACCTAGGTCGGGTCATGTCACGTCCCATGCCCACCCGGGTCCCCGGGTTGGATTTTTACTCAGGCCCCGGGTCACAGGGTCATGTCGGGTCAACGGCCTGGGTACAACGGTCTGGTGACCACCCCGACACCAGGTCCCCGGGTCATGACGGGACACCGGACCAGGTCCCCGAGTCCGGTCGACACCACAGCCCCAGGTCACCGGGTCAGGTCGGCACCCCGGAACCAGGTCACCGGGTCATGTCGGGACCCAGCCCGGGTCCCCGGGACGGGTTTTTACCCAAGCCCCAGATCACCGGGTCCTGTCGGGTCCCCGGCCCAGGTCCCCTGGACAGGTCGTTACCCCGGCCCCGGGTCACCGGGTCATGTCGGGTCGCTGTCCCGGGTAGCAGTGTCAGGTGACCACCCCGGCCCCGGGAGACGGAGTCATACCGGGTCCCCGGCCCGGGTCCCCGGGTCAGGTGGTTACCCTGGCCCCAGGTCACCGGGTCACGTCGGGACCCCGGACCCAGGTCCCCGGGTCGTATCGGGTCGCTGCCCAGGGTACCAGTGTCGGGTGACATCCCCGGCCCCAGGTCCCCGGGTCACGTGGGGTCCCCGGCCCGGGTCCCCGGGTTGCATCGGGACACCAGCGAAGGATCACCGGGTCCTGTCGGGTCCCCGGCCCGGGTCCACTGGACAGGTCGTTAACCCGGCCCCGGGTCACCGGGTCATGTCGCGCACCCGGCCTGGTTCCCAGGATCCGGTGACCACCCCGGCACCAGGACCCCGGGTAACGTGGGGACCCCGGCCCCAGGTCAGCGGGTCACGTGGGGACACCGGCCCCAGGTCAGCGGGTCACGTGGGGACACCGGACCAAGGTGACCGGGTCACGTGGGGACCCCGGACCCTGGACCCCGGGTCACGTGGGGACACCGGCCCCAGGTCAGCGGGTCACGTGGGGACACCGGCCCCAGGTCAGCGGGTCACGTGGGGACCCCGGATCCAGGACCCCGGGTCACGTGGGGACACCGGCCCCAGGTGACCGGGTCACGTGGGGACACCGGATCCAGGACCCCGGGTCACGTGGGGACACCGGCCCCAGGTCACCGGGTCACGTGGGGACCCCGGACCCAGGTCAGAGGGTCACGTGGGGACACCGGCCCCAGGTCACCGGGTCACGTGGGGACCCCGGCCCCAGGTGACCGGGTCACGTGGGGACCCCGGACCCAGGTCAGCGGGTCACGTGGGGACACCGGCACCAGGTCACCGGGTCAGGTCGGGACACCGGACCCAGGTCGGGTCATGTCACATCCCATGCCCGGGTCCCCGGTTTGGATTTTTACCCAGGCCCCGGGTCACAGGGTCATGTCGGGTCAACGGCCTGGGTACATCGGTCTGGTGACCACCCCGACCCCAGGTCCCCGGGTCATGACGGGACACCGGACCAGGTCCCCGACTCCGGTCGACACCACAGCCCCAGGTCACCGGGTCAGGTCGGCACCCTGGAACCAGGTCACCGGGTCGTGTCGGGACCCAGCCCAGGTCCCCTGGACAGGTCGTTACCCCGGCCCCGGGTCACCGGGTCATGTCGGGTCGCTGTCCCGGGTACCAGTGTCAGGTGACCACCCCGGCCCCGGGAGACGGAGTCATACCGGGTCCCCGGCCCGGGTCCCCGGGTCAGGTGGTTACCCTGGCCCCAGGTCACCGGGTCAGGTCGGGACCCCGGACCCAGGTCCCCGGGTCGTATCGGGTCGCTGCCCCGGGTACCAGTGTCGGGTGACATCCCCGACCCCAGGTCCCCGGGTCACGTGGGGTCCCCGGCCCGGGTCCCCGGGTTGCATCGGGACACCAGCGAAGGATCACCGGGTCCTGTCGGGTCCCCGGCCCGGGTCCCCTGGACAGGTCGTTAACTCGGCCCCGGGTCACCGGGTCATGTCGCGCACCCGGCCTGGTTCCCAGGTTCCGGTGACCACCCCGGCACCAGGACCCCGGGTCACGTGGGGACACCGGCCCCAGGTGACCGGGTCACGTGGGGACACCGGCCCCAGGTCACCGGGTCACGTGGGGACCCCGGACCCAGGTCAGCGGGTCACGTGGGGACACCGGCCCCAGGTCAGAGGGTCACGTGGGGACACCGGCCCCAGGTCACCGCGTCAGGTCGGGACCCCGAACCCAGGTCCACGAGTCCGTCGACACCACAGCCCCGGGTCACCGGGTCGTGTCGGGTACCTGGCCTGGTTCCCAGGTTCCGATGACCACCCCGGCACCAGGACCCCGGGTCCCGTGGGGACACCGGCCCCAGGTGACCGGGTCACGTGGGGACACTGGCCCCTGGTCACCGGGTCACGTGGGGACCCCGGATCCAGGACCCCGGGTCACGTGGGGACACCGGCCCCAGGTCAGCGGGTCATGTGGGGACCCCGGATCCAGGTCACCTGGTCATGTCTGGTACCCAGCCTGGTTCCCAGGTTCCGATGACCAGCCCGGCAAGAGGACCCCGGGTCACGTGGGGACACCGGTCCCAGGTCAGCGGGTCACGTGGGGACCCTGGATCCAGGTCAGCGGGTCACGTGAGGACACTGGCGCCAGGTCACCGGGTCACGTGGGGACGCCGGCCCCAGGACCCCGGGTCACGTGCGGACACCGGCCCCAGGTGACCGGGTCACGTGGGGACACCGGCCCCAGGTCACCGGGTCACGTGCGGACACCGGCCCCAGGTGACCGGGTCACGTGGGGACCCCGGACCCAGGACCCCGGGTCACGTGGGGACACCGGCCCCAGGTGACCGGGTCACGTGGGGACACCGGCCCCAGGTCACCGGGTCACGTGGGGAACCCGGACCCCGGACCCCGGACCCCGGGTCACGTGGGGACACCGGCCCCAGGTGACCGGGTCACGTGGGGACACCGGCCCCAGGTCACCGCGTCAGGTCTGGTACCCAGCCTGGTTCCCAGGTTCCGATGACCACCCCGGCACCAGGACCCCGAGTCACTTGGGGACACCGGCCTCAGGTAACCGGGTCACGTGGGGACACCGGATCCAGGTCACCTGGTCATGTCTGGTACCCAGCCTGGTTCCCAGGTTCCGATGACCACCCCGGCACCAGGACCCCGGGTCACGTGGGGACACCGGCCCCAGGTCACCGGGTCACGTGGGGACCCCGGACCCAGGTCACCGGGTCACGTGGGGACACCGGCCCCAGGTCACCGCGTCAGGTCGGGACCCGGGACCTAGGTCGGGTCATGTCACGTCCCATGCCCGGGTCCCCGGGTTGGATTTTTACTCAGGCCCCGGGTCACAGGGTCATGTCGGGTCAACGGCCTGGGTACAACGGTCTGGTGACCACCCCGACACCAGGTCCCCGGGTCATGACGGGACACCGGACCAGGTCCCCGAGTCCGGTCGACACCACAGCCCCAGGTCACCGGGTCAGGTCGGCACCCCGGAACCAGGTCACCGGGTCATGTCGGGACCCAGCCCGGGTCCCCGGGACGGGTTTTTACCCAAGCCCCAGATCACCGGGTCCTGTCGGGTCCCCGGCCCAGGTCCCCTGGACAGGTCGTTACCCCGGCCCCGGGTCACCGGGTCATGTCGGGTCGCTGTCCCGGGTAGCAGTGTCAGGTGACCACCCCGGCCCCGGGAGACGGAGTCATACCGGGTCCCCGGCCCGGGTCCCCGGGTCAGGTGGTTACCCTGGCCCCAGGTCACCGGGTCACGTCGGGACCCCGGACCCAGGTCCCCGGGTCGTATCGGGTCGCTGCCCAGGGTACCAGTGTCGGGTGACATCCCCGGCCCCAGGTCCCCGGGTCACGTGGGGTCCCCGGCCCGGGTCCCCGGGTTGCATCGGGACACCAGCGAAGGATCACCGGGTCCTGTCGGGTCCCCGGCCCGGGTCCACTGGACAGGTCGTTAACCCGGCCCCGGGTCACCGGGTCATGTCGCGCACCCGGCCTGCTTCCCAGGATCCGGTGACCACCCCGGCACCAGGACCCCGGGTCACGTGGGGACACCGGCCCCAGGTGACCGGGTCACGTGGGGACACCGGCTCCAGGTCAGCGGGTCACGTGGGGACACCGGACCAAGGTGACCGGGTCACGTGGGGACCCCGGACCCTGGACCCCGGGTCACGTGGGGACACCGGCCCCAGGTCAGCGGGTCACGTGGGGACACCGGCCCCAGGTCAGCGGGTCACGTGGGGACCCCGGATCCAGGACCCCGGGTCACGTGGGGACACCGGCCCCAGGTGACCGGGTCACGTGGGGACACCGGATCCAGGACCCCGGGTCACGTGGGGACACCGGCCCCAGGTCAGCGGGTCACGTGGGGACCCCGGACCCTGGACCCCGGGTCACGTGGGGACACCGGCCCCAGGTGACCGTGTCACGTGGGGACACCGGCCCCAGGTCACCGGGTCACGTGGGGATCCCGGATCCAGGACCCCGGGTCACGTAGGGACACCGGCCCCAGGTCAGCGGGTCATGTGGTGACCCCGGATCCAGGTCATCTTGTCATGTCTGGTACCCAGCCTGGTTCCCAGGTTCCGATGACCACCCCAGCACCAGGACCCCAGGTCAAGTGGGGACACCGGCCCCAGGTGACCGGGTCACGTGGGGACACCGGCCCCAGGTCAGCGGGTCACGTGGGGACCCCGGACCCAGGTCAGAGGGTCACGTGGGGACACCGGCCCCAGGTCACCGGGTCACGTGGGGACCCCAGACCCAGGTCAGCGGGTCACGTGGGGACACCGGCCCCAGGTGACCGGGTCACGTGGGGACACCGGCCCCAGGTCACCGGGTCACGTGGGGACCCCGGACCCAGGTCAGAGGGTCACGTGGGGACACCGGCCCCAGGTCACCGGGTCACGTGGGGACCCCGGCCCCAGGTGACCGGGTCACGTGGGGACCCCGGACCCAGGTCAGCGGGTCACGTGGGGACACCGGCACCAGGTCACCGGGTCAGGTCGGGACACCGGACCCAGGTCGGGTCATGTCACATCCCATGCCCGGGTCCCCGGTTTGGATTTTTACCCAGGCCCCGGGTCACAGGGTCATGTCGGGTCAACGGCCTGGGTACATCGGTCTGGTGACCACCCCGACCCCAGGTCCCCGGGTCATGACGGGACACCGGACCAGGTCCCCGAGTCCGGTCGACACCACAGCCCCAGGTCACCGGGTCAGGTCGGCACCCTGGAACCAGGTCACCGGGTCGTGTCGGGACCCAGCCCAGGTCCCCTGGACAGGTCGTTACCCCGGCCCCGGGTCACCGGGTCATGTCGGGTCGCTGTCCCGGGTACCAGTGTCAGGTGACCACCCCGGCCCCGGGAGACGGAGTCATACCGGGTCCCCGGCCCGGGTCCCCGGGTCAGGTGGTTACCCTGGCCCCAGGTCACCGGGTCAGGTCGGGACCCCGGACCCAGGTCCCCGGGTCGTATCGGGTCGCTGCCCCGGGTACCAGTGTCGGGTGACATCCCCGACCCCAGGTCCCCGGGTCACGTGGGGTCCCCGGCCCGGGTCCCCGGGTTGCATCGGGACACCAGCGAAGGATCACCGGGTCCTGTCGGGTCCCCGGCCCGGGTCCCCTGGACAGGTCGTTAACTCGGCCCCGGGTCACCGGGTCATGTCGCGCACCCGGCCTGGTTCCCAGGTTCCGGTGACCACCCCGGCACCAGGACCCCGGGTAACGTGGGGACACCGGCCCCAGGTGACCGGGTCACGTGGGGACACCGGCCCCAGGTCACCGGGTCACGTGGGGACCCCGGACCCAGGTCAGTGGGTCACGTGGGGACACCGGCCCCAGGTCAGAGGGTCACGTGGGGACACCGGCCCCAGGTCACCGCGTCAGGTCGGGACCCCGAACCCAGGTCCACGAGTCCGTCGACACCACAGCCCCGGGTCACCGGGTCGTGTCGGGTACCTGGCCTGGTTCCCAGGTTCCGATGACCACCCCGGCACCAGGACCCCGGGTCCCGTGGGGACACCGGCCCCAGGTGACCGGGTCACGTGGGGACACCGGCCCCTGGTCACCGGGTCACGTGGGGACCCCGGATCCAGGACCCCGGGTCACGTGGGGACACCGGCCCCAGGTCAGCGGGTCATGTGGGGACCCCGGATCCAGGTCACCTGGTCATGTCTGGTACCCAGCCTGGTTCCCAGGTTCCGATGACCACCCCGGCACCAGGACCCCGGGTCACGTGGGGACACCGGCCCCAGGTCACCGGGTCACGTGGGGACCCCGGACCCTGGACCCCGGGTCACGTGGGGACCCCGGTCCCAGGTCAGCGGGTCACGTGGGGACCCTGGATCCAGGTCAGCGGGTCACGTGAGGACACTGGCGCCAGGTCACCGGGTCACGTGGGAACCCCGGACCCAGGTCAGCGGGTCACGTGGGGACACCGGCCCCAGGTCACCGCGTCAGGTCGGGACCCGAGACCTAGGTCGGGTCATGTCACGTCCCATGCCCGGGTCCCCGGGTTGGATTTTTACCCAGGCCCCGGGTCACAGGGTCATGTCGGCTCAACGGCCTGGGTACAACGGTCTGGTGACCACCCCGACACCAGGTCCCCGGGTCATGACGGGACACCGGACCAGGTCCCCGAGTCCGGTCGACACCACAGCCCCAGGTCACCGGGTCATGTCGGGACCCAGCCCGGGTCCCAGGGACGGGTTTTTACCCAAGCCCCAGATCACCGGGTCCTGTCGGGTCCCAGGCCCAGGTCCCCTGGACAGGTCGTTACCCCGGCCCCGGGTCACCGGGTCATGTCGGGTCGCTGTCCCGGGTAGCAGTGTCAGGTGACCACCCCGGCCCCGGGAGACGGAGTCATACCGGGTCCCCGGCCCGGGTCCCCGGGTCAGGTGGTTACCCTGGCCCCAGGTCACCGGGTCAGGTCGGGACCCCGGACCCAGGTCCCCGGGTCGTATCGGGTCGCTGCCCCGGGTACCAGTGTCGGGTGACATCCCCGGCCCCAGGTCCCCGGGTCACGTGGGGTCCCCGGCCCGGGTCCCCAGGTTGCATCGGGACACCAGCGAAGGATCACCGGGTCCTGTCGGGTCCCTGGCCCGGGTCCCCTGGACAGGTCGTTAACCCGGCCCCGGGTCACCGGGTCATGTCGCGCACCCGGCCTGGTTCCCAGGTTCCGGTGACCACCCCGGCACCAGGACCCCGGGTCACGTGGGGACCCCGGCCCCAGGTCAGCGGGTCACGTGGGGACACCGGCCCCAGGTAACCGGGTCAGGTCGGGACCCCGGCCCCAGGTCACCGGGTCACGTGGGGACCCCGGACCCAGGACCCCGGGTCACGTGGGGACACCGGCCCCAGGTGACCGGGTCACGTGGGGACCCTGGCACCAGGACCCCGGGTCACGTGGGGACACCGGCCCCAGGTGACCGGGTCACGTGGGGACACCGGCCCCAGGTCACCGGGTCACGTGGGGACCCCGGATCCAGGTCACCTGGTCATGTCTGGTACCCTGCCTGGTTCCCAGGTTCCGATGACCACCCCGGCACCAGGACCCCGGGTCACGTGGGGACACCGGCCCCAGGTCACCAGGTCACGTGGGGACCCCGGCCCCAGGTCAGCGGGTCACGTGGGGACACCGGCCCCAGGTCACCGCGTCAGGTCGGGACCCGGGACCTAGGTCAGGTCATGTCACGTCCCATGCCCACCCGGGTCCCCGGGTTGGATTTTTACTCAGGCCCCGGGTCACAGGGTCATGTCGGGTCAACGGCCTGGGTACAACGGTCTGGTGACCACCCCGACCCCAGGTCCCCGGGTCATGACGGGACACCGGACCAGGTCCCCGAGTCCGGTCGACACCACAGCCCCAGGTCACCGGGTCATGTCGGGTCGCTATCCCGGGTACCAGTGTCAGGTGACCACCCCGGCCCCGGGAGACGGAGTCATACCGGGTCCCCGGCCCGGGTCCCCGAGTCAGGTGGTTACCCTGGCCCCAGGTCACCGGGTCAGGTCGGGACCCCGGAACCAGGTCCCCGGGTCACGTGGGGTCCCCGGCCCGGGTCCCCGGGTTGCATCGGGACACCAGCGAAGGATCACCGGGTCCTGTCGGGTCCCCGGCCCGGGTCCCCTGGACAGGTCGTTAACCCGGCCCCGGGTCACCGGGTCATGTCGCGCACCCGGCCTGGTTCCCAGGTTCCGTTGACCACCCCGGCACCAGGACCCCTGGTCACGTGGGGACACCGGCCCAGATCACCGGCCCCGGGACACCGGACCCAGGTCACCGCGTCAGGTCGGGACCAGGGTCCTAGGTCCGGTCATGTCACGTCCCATGCCTGGGTCCCCGGGTTGGATTTTTACCCAGGCCCAGGGTCACAGGGTCATATCGGCTCAACGGCCTGGGTACAACGGTCTGGTGACCACCCCGACACCAGGTCCCCGGGTCATGCGAGACACCGGACCAGGTACCCGAGTCCGGTCGACACCACAGCCCCAGGTCACCGGGTCACGTCGGGACCCCGGACCCAGGCCCCCGGGTCGTATCGGGTCGCTGCCCCGGGTACCAGTGTCGGGTGACATCCCCGGCCCCAGGTCCCCGGGTCACGTGGGGACCCCGGCCCCAGGTCAGCGGGTCACGTGGGGACCCCGGATCCAGGTCAGCGGGTCACGTGGGGACACTGGCGCCAGGTCACCGGGTCACGTGGGGACGCCGGACCCAGGACCCCGGGTCACAAGGGGACACCGGCCCCAGGTGACCGTGTCACGTGGGGACACCGGCCCCAGGTGACCGGGTCACGTGGGGACCCCGGCCCTAGGTCAGCGGGTCACGTGGGGACACCGGCCCCAGGTGACCGGGTCACGTGGGGACACCGGCCCCAGGTCACCGGGTCACGTGGGGACCCCAGACCCAGGACCCCGGGTCACGTGGGGACACCGGCCCCAGGTGACCGGGTCACGTGGGGACACCGGCCCCAGGTCACCGGGTCACGTGGGGACCCCGGATCCAGGTCACCTGGTCATGTCTGGTACCCAGCCTGGTTCCCAGGTTCCAATGACCACCCCGGCACCAGGACCCCGGGTCACGTGGGGACACCTGCCCCAGGTCACCGGGTCACGTGGGGACCCCGGACCCAGGTCAGCGGGTCACGTGGGGACCCCGGCCCCAGGTCAGCGGGTCACGTGGGGACACCGGCCCCAGGTCACCGTGTCAGGTCGGGACCCCGAACGCAGGTCCACGAGTCCGTCGACACCACAGCGCCGGGTCACCGGGTCGTGTCGGGTACCTGGCCTGGTTCCCAGGTTCCGATGACCACCCCGGCACCAGGACCCCGGGTCACGTGGGTACCCCGGCCCCAGGTGACCGGGTCACGTGGGGACACCGGCCCCAGGTCACCGGGTCACGTGGGGACCCCGGACCCTGGACCCCGGGTCACGTGGGGACACCGGCCCCAGGTCAGCGGGTCACGTGGGGACCCCGGATCCAGGACCCCGGGTCACGTGGGGACACCGGCCCCAGGTGACCGGGTCACGTGGGGACCCCGGATCCAGGACCCCGGGTCACGTGGGGACACCGGCCCCAGGTCAGCGGGTCACGTGGGGACCCCGGACCCTGGACCCCGGGTCACGTGGGGACACCGGCCCCAGGTGACCGTGTCACGTGGGGACACCGGCCCCAGGTCACCGGGTCACGTGGGGACCCCGGATCCAGGACCCCGGGTCACGTGGGGACACCGGCCCCAGGTCAGCGGGTCATGTGGGGACCCCGGATCCAGGTCACCTGGTCATGTCTGGTACCCAGCCTGGTTCCCAGGTTCCGATGACCACCCCAGCACCAGGACCCCGGGTCACGTGGGGACCCCGGCCCCAGGTGACCGGGTCACGTGGGGACCCCGGACCCAGGTCAGAGGGTCACGTGGGGACACCGGCAAAAGGTCACCGGGTCACGTGGGGACCCCGGACCCAGGTCAGCGGGTCACGTGGGGACACCGGCCCCAGGTGACCGGGTCACGTGGGGACACCGGCCCCAGGTCACCGGGTCACGTGGGGACCCCGGACCCAGGTCAAATCGTCACGGGGGGACACCGGCCCCAGGTCACCGGGTCACGTGGGGACCCCGGCCCCAGGTCACCGGGTCACGTGGGGACCCCGGAACCAGGTCAGCGGGTCACGTGGGGACACCGGCCCCAGGTCACCGGGTCACGTGGGGACCCCAGACCCAGGACCCCGGGTCACGTGGGGACACCGACCCCAGGTCACCGGGTCACGTGGGGACCCCGGATCCAGGTCACCTGGTCATGTCTGGTACCCAGCCTGGTTCCCAGGTTCCAATGACCACCCCGGCACCAGGACCCCGGGTCACGTGGGGACACCGGCCCCAGGTGACCGGGTCACGTGGGGACCCCGGCCCCAGGTCAGCGGGTCACGTGGGGACACCGGCCCCAGGTCACCGTGTCAGGTCGGGACCCCGAACGCAGGTCCACGAGTCCGTCGACACCACAGCGCCGGGTCACCGGGTCGTGTCGGGTACCTGGCCTGGTTCCCAGGTTCCGATGACCACCCCGGCACCAGGACCCCGGGTCACGTGGGGACCCCGGCCCCAGGTGATCGGGTCACGTGGGGACACCGGCCCCAGGTCAGCGGGTCACGTGGGGACCCCGGACACAGGTCAGCGGGTCACGTGGGGACACCGGCCCCAGGTGACCGGGTCACGTGGGGACCCCGGACCCTGGACCCCGGGTCACGTGGGAACACCGGCCCCAGGTCAGCGGGTCACGTGGGGACACCGGACCCAGGTCACCGCGTCTGGTCGGGACCCGGGACCTAGGTCGGGTCATGTCACGTCCCATGCCCGGGTCCCCGGGTTGGATTTTTACCCAGGCCCCGGGTCACAGGGTCATGTCGGCTCAACGGCCTGGGTACAACGGTCTGGTGACCACCCCGACACCAGGTCCCCGGGTCATGCGAGACACCGGACCAAGTACCCGAGTCCGGTCGACACCACAGCCCCAGGTCACCGGGTCAGGTCGGCACCCCGGAACGAGGTCACCGGGTCATGTCGGGACCAGCCCGGGTCCCAGGGACGGGTTTTTACCCAAGCCCCAGATCACCGGGTCCTGTCGGGTCCCAGGCCCAGGTCCCCTGGACAGGTCGTTACCCCGGCCCCGGGTCACCGGGTCATGTCGGGTCGCTGTCCTGGGTACCAGTGTCAGGTGACCACCCCGGCCCCGGGAGACGGAGTCATACCGGGTCCCCGGCCCGGGTCCCCAGGTCAGGTGGTTACCCTGGCCCCAGGTCACCGGGTCAGGTCGGGACCCCGGACCCAGGTCCCCGGGTCGTATCGGGTCGCTGCCCCGGGTACCAGTGTCGGGTGACATCCCCGGCCCCAGGTCCACGGGTCACGTGGGGTCCCCGGCCCGGGTCCCCGGGTTGCATCGGGACACCAGCGAAGGATCACCGGGTCCTGTCGGGTCCCCGGCCCGGGTCCCCTGGACAGGTCGTTAACCCGGCCCCGGGTCACCGGGTCATGTCGCGCACCCGGCCTGGTTCCCAGGATCCAGTGACCACCCCGGCACCAGGACCCCGGGTCACGTGGGGACCCCGGCCCCAGGTCAGCGGGTCACGTGGGGACACCGGCCCCAGGTGACCGGGTCACGTTGGGACCCCGGACCCAGGACCCCGGGTCACGTGGGGACACCGGCCCCAGGTGACCGGGTCACGTGGGGACACCGGCCCCAGGTCAGCGGGTCACGTGGGGACCCCGGACCCAGGTCAGCGGGTCACGTGGGGACACCGGCCCCAGGTGACCGGGTCACGTGGGGACACCGGCCCCAGGTCACCGGGTCACGTGGGGACCCCGGACCCAGGTTAAAGCGTCACGTGGGGACACCGGCCCCAGGTCACCGGGTCACGTGTGGACCCCGGACCCAGGTCAGCGGGTCACGTGGGGACACCGGCCCCAGGTGACCGGGTCACGTGGGGACACCGGCCCCAGGTCACCGGGTCACGTGGGGACCCCAGACCCAGGACCCCGGGTCACGTGGGGACACCGGCCCCAGGTGACCGGGTCACGTGGGGACACCGGCCCCAGGTCACCGGGTCACGTGGGGACCCCGGATCCAGGTCACCTGGTCATGTCTGGTACCCAGCCTGGTTCCCAGGTTCCAATGACCACCCCGGCACCAGGACCCCGGGTCACGTGGGGACACCGGCCCCAGGTGAGCGGGTCACGTGGGGACCCCGGATCGAGGACCCCGGGTCACGTGGGGACACCGGCCCCAGGTGACCGGGTCACGTGGGGACCCCGGATCCAGGACCCCGGGTCACGTGGGGACACCGGCCCCAGGTCAGCGGGTCACGTGGGGACCCCGGACCCTGGACCCCGGGTCACGTGGGGACACCGGCCCCAGGTGACCGTGTCACGTGGGGACACCGGCCCCAGGTCACCGGGTCACGTGGGGACCCCGGATCCAGGACCCCGGGTCACGTGGGGACACCGGCCCCAGGTCAGCGGGTCATGTGGGGACCCCGGATCCAGGTCACCTGGTCATGTCTGGTACCCAGCCTGGTTCCCAGGTTCCGATGACCACCCCAGCACCAGGACCCCGGGTCACGTGGGGACCCCGGCCCCAGGTGACCGGGTCACGTGGGGACACCGGCCCCAGGTGACCGGGTCACGTGGGGACCCCGGACCCAGGTCAGAGGGTCACGTGGGGACACCGGCAAAAGGTCACCGGGTCACGTGGGGACCCCGGACCCAGGTCAGCAGGTCACGTGGGGACACCGGCCCCAGGTGACCGGGTCATGTGGGGACACCGGCCCCAGGTCACCGGGTCACGTGGGGACCCCGGACCCAGGTCAAAGCGTCACGTGGGGACACCGGCCCCAGGTCACCGGGTCACGTGGGGACCCCGGACCCAGGTCAGCGGGTCACGTGGGGACCCCGGACCCAGGTCAGCGGGTCACGTGGGGACACCGGCCCCAGGTCACCGGGTCACGTGGGGACCCCAGACCCAGGACCCCGGGTCACGTGGGGACACCGGCCCCAGGTGACCGGGTCACGTGGGGACACCGGCCCCAGGTCACCGGGTCACGTGGGGACCCCGGATCCAGGACCCCGGGTCACGTGGGGACCCCGGACCCAGGTCAGCGGGTCACGTGGGGACACCGGCCCCAGGTCACCGGGTCACGTGGGGACCCCGGACCCTGGACCCCGGGTCACGTGGGGACACCGGCCCCAGGTCAGCGGGTCACGTGGGGACACCGGACCCAGGTCACCGCGTCTGGTCGGGACCCGGGACCTAGGTCGGGTCATGTCACGTCCCATGCCCGGGTCCCCGGGTTGGATTTTTACCCAGGCCCCGGGTCACAGGGTCATGTCGGGTCAACGGCCTGGGTACAACGGTCTGGTGACCACCCCGACACCAGGTCCCCGGGTCATGCGAGACACCGGACCAAGTACCCGAGTCCGGTCGACACCACAGCCCCAGGTCACCGGGTCAGGTCGGCACCCCGGAACCAGGTCACCGGGTCATGTCGGGACCAGCCCGGGTCCGAGGGACGGGTTTTTACCCAAGCCCCAGATCACCGGGTCCTGTCGGGTCCCCGACCCAGGTCCCCTGGACAGGTCGTTAACCCGGCCCCGGGTCACCGGGTCATGTCGCGCACCCGGCCTGGTTCCCAGGATCCAGTGACCACCCCGGCACCAGGACCCCGGGTCACGTGGGGACCCCGGCCCCAGGTGACCGGGTCACGTGGGGACCCCGGCCCCAGGTCAGCGGGTCACGTGGGGACACCGGCCCCAGGTGACCGGGTCACGTGGGGACCCCGGACCCTGGACCCCGGGTCACGTGGGGACACCGGCCCCAGGTGACCTGGTCACGTGGGGACACCGGCCCCAGGTCAGCGGGTCACGTGGGGACCCCGGATCCAGGACCCCGGGTCACGTGGGGACACCGGCCCCAGGTGACCGGGTCACGTGGGGACCCCGGATCCAGGTCACCTGGTCATGTCTGGTACCCAGCCTGGTTCCCAGGTTCCGATGACCACCCCAGCACCAGGACCCCGGGTCACGTGGGGACCCCGGCCCCAGGTGACCGGGTCACGTGGGGACACCGGCCCCAGGTGACCGGGTCACGTGGGGACCCCGGACCCAGGTCAGAGGGTCACGTGGGGACACCGGCCCCAGGTCACCGGGTCACGTGGGGACCCCAGACCCAGGTCAGCGGGTCACGTGGGGACACCGGCCCCAGGTCACCGGGTCACGTGGGGACACCGGCCCCAGGTCACCGGGTCACGTGGGGACCCCGGACCCAGGTCAGAGCGTCACGTGGCGACACCGGCCCCAGGTCAGCGGGTCACGTGGGGACCCCGGACCCAGGTCACCGGGTCACGTGGGGACCCCGGACCCAGGTCAGCGGGTCACGTGGGGACACCGGCACCAGGTCACCGGGTCAGGTCGGGACCCCGGACCCAGGTCGGGTCATGTCACATCCCATGCCCGGGTCCCCGGTTTGGATTTTTACCAAGGCCCCGGGTCACAGGGTCATGTCGGGTCAACGGCCTGGGTACATCGGTCTGGTGACCACCCCGACCCCAGGTCCCCGGGTCATGACGGGACACCGGACCAGGTCCCCGAGTCCGGTCGACACCACAGCCCCAGGTCACCGGGTCAGGTCGGCACCCTGGAACCAGGTCACCGGGTCGTGTCGGGACCCAGCCCAGGTCCCCTGGACAGGTCGTTACCCCGGCCCCGGGTCACCGGGTCATGTCGGGTCGCTGTCCCGGGTAGCAGTGTCAGGTGACCACCCCGGCCCCGGGAGACGGAGTCATACCGGGTCCCCGGCCCGGGTCCCCGGGTCAGGTGGTTACCCTGGCCCCAGGTCACCGGGTCAGGTCGGGACCCCGGACCCAGGTCCCCGGGTCGTATCGGGTCACTGCCCCGGGTACCAGTGTCGGGTGACATCCCCGGCCCCAGGTCCCCGGGTCACGTGGGGTCCCCGGCCCGGGTCCCCGGGTTGCATCGGGACACCAGCGAAGGATCACCGGGTCCTGTCGGGTCCCCGGCCCGGGTCCCCTGGATAGGTCGTTAACCCGGCACCAGGTCACCGGGTCACGTGGGGACCCCGGACCCAGGTCAGCGGGTCACGTGGGGACACCGGCCCCAGGTCACCGCGTCAGGTCGGGACCCGGGACCTAGGTCTGGTCATGTCACGTCCCATGCCCGGGTCCCCGGGTTGGATTTTTACTCAGGCCCCGGGTCACAGGGTCATGTCGGCTCAATGGCCTGGGTACAACGGTCTGGTGACCACCCCGACACCAGGTCCCCGGGTCATGCGGGACACCGGACCAGGTACCCGAGTCCGGTCGACACCACAGCCCCAGGTCACCGGGTCAGGTCGGCACCCCGGAACCAGGTCACCGGGTCATGTCGGGACCCAGCCCGGGTCCCCGGGACGGGTTTTTACCCAAGCCCCAGATCACCGGGTCCTGTCGGGTCCCCGGCCCAGGTCCCCTGGACAGGTCGTTAACCCGGCCACGGGTCACCGGGTCATGTCGCGCACCCGGCCTGGTTCCCAGGTTCCGGTGACCACCCCGGCACCAGGACCCCGGGTCACGTGGGGACACCGGCCCCAGGTGACCGGGTCACGTGGGGACACCGGCCCCAGGTCACCGGGTCACGTGGGGACCCCGGACCCAGGTCAGCGGGTCACGTGGGGACACCGGCCCCAGGTCAGCGGGTCATGTGGGGACCCCGGATCCAGGTCACCTGGTCATGTCTGGTACCCAGCCTGGTTCCCAGGTTCCGATGACCACCCCGGCAAGAGGACCCCGGGTCACGTGGGGACACCGGTCCCAGGTCAGCGGGTCACGTGAGGACACTGGTGCCAGGTCACCGGGTCACGTGGGGACACCGGCCCCAGGACCCCGGGTCACGTGGGGACACCGGCCCCAGGTGACCGGGTCACGTGGGGACACCGGCCCCAGGTCACCGGGTCACGTGGGGACCCCGGACCCAGGACCCCGGGTCACGTGGGGACACCGGCCCCAGGTGACCGGGTCACGTGGGGACACCGGCCCCAGGTCACCGGGTCACGTGGGGACCCCGGACCCAGGACCCCGGGTCACGTGGGGACACCGGCCCCAGGTGACCGGGTCACGTGGGGACACCGGCCCCAGGTCACCGGGTCACGTGGGGACCCCGGATCCAGGTCACCTGGTCATGTCTGGTACCCAGCCTGGTTCCCAGGTTCCGATGACCACCCCGGCACCAGGACCCCGGGTCACGTGGGGACACCGGCCCCAGGTCACCGGGTCACGTGGGGACCCCGGACCCAGGTCAGCGGGTCACGTGGGGACACCGGCCCCATGTCACTGCGTCAGGTCGGGACCCGGGACCTAGGTCGGGTCATGTCACGTCCCATGCCCACCCGGGTCCCCGGGTTGGATTTTTACTCAGGCCCCGGGTCACAGGGTCATGTCGGGTCAACGGCCTGGGTAAAACGGTCTGGTGACCACCCCGACACCAGGTCCCCGGGTCATGACGGGACACCGGACCAGGTACCCGAGTCCGGTCGACACCACAGCCCAAGGTCACCGGGTCAGGTCGGCACCCCGGATCCAGGTCACCGGGTCATGTCTGGTACCCAGCCTGGTTCCCAGGTTCCGATGACCACCCCGGCACCAGGTCCCCGGGTCACGTGGGGACACCGGCCCCAGGTCAGCGGGTCACGTGGGGACCCCGGACCCAGGTCAGCGGGTCACGTGGGGACACCGGCCCCATGTCACCGGGTCACGTGGGGACCCCGGACCCTGGACCCCGGGTCACGTGGGGACACCGGCCCCAGGTCAGCGGGTCACGTGGGGACACCGGACCCAGGTTACCGCGTCTGGTCGGGACCCGGGACCTAGGTCGGGTCATGTCACGTCCCATGCCCGGGTCCCCGGGTTGGATTTTTACCCAGGCCCCGGGTCACAGGGTCATGTCGGGTCAACGGCCTGGGTACAACGGTCTGGTGACCACCCCGACACCAGGTCCCCGGGTCATGCGAGACACCGGACCAAGTACCCGAGTCCGGTCGACACCACAGCCCCAGGTCACCGGGTCAGGTCGGCACCCCGGAACCAGGTCACCGGGTCATGTCGGGACCAGCCCGGGTCCCAGGGACGGGTTTTTACCCAAGCCCCAGATCACCGGGTCCTGTCGGGTCCCCGGCCCAGGTCCCCTGGACAGGTCGTTAACCCGGCCCCGGGTCACCGGGTCATGTCGCGCACCCGGCCTGGTTCCCAGGATCCAGTGACCACCCCGGCACCAGGACCCCGGGTCACGTGGGGACCCCGGCCCCAGGTGACCGGGTCACGTGGGGACCCCGGCCCCAGGTCAGCGGGTCACGTGGGGACACCGGCCCCAGGTGACCAGGTCACGTGGGGACCCCGGACCCTGGACCCCGGGTCACGTGGGGACACCGGCCCCAGGTGACCGGGTCACGTGGGGACACCGGCCCCAGGTCAGCGGGTCACGTGGGGACCCCGGACCGAGGACCCCGGGTCACGTGGGGACACCGGCCCCAGGTGACTGGGTCACGTGGGGACCCCGGATCCAGGTCACCTGGTCATGTCTGGTACCCAGCCTGGTTCCCAGGTTCCGATGACCACCCCAGCACCAGGACCCCGGGTCACGTGGGGACCCCGGCCCCAGGTGACCGGGTCACGTGGGGACACCGGCCCCAGGTGACCGGGTCACGTGGGGACCCCGGACCCAGGTCAGAGGGTCACGTGGGGACACCGGCAAAAGGTCACCGGGTCACGTGGGGACCCCGGACCCAGGTCAGCGGGTCACGTGGGGACACCGGCCCCAGGTCACCGGGTCACGTGGGGACCCCGGACCCAGGTCAGAGCGTTACGTGGCGACACCGGCCCCAGGTCAGCGGGTCACGTGGGGACCCCGGACCCAGGTCACTGGGTCACGTGGGGACCCCGGACCCAGGTCAGCGGGTCACGTGGGGACACCGGCACCAGGTCACCGGGTCAGGTCGGGACCCCGGACCCAGGTCGGGTCATGTCACATCCCATGCCCGGGTCCCCGGTTTGGATTTTTACCAAGGCCCCGGGTCACAGGGTCATGTCGGGTCAACGGCCTGGGTACATCGGTCTGGTGACCACCCCGACCCCAGGTCCCCGGGTCATGACGGGACACCGGACCAGGTCCCCGAGTCCGGTCGACACCACAGCCCCAGGTCACCGGGTCAGGTCGGCACCCTGGAACCAGGTCACCGGGTCGTGTCGGGACCCAGCCCAGGTCCCCTGGACAGGTCGTTAACCCGGCCCCGGGTCACCGGGTCATGTCGCGCACCCGGCCTGGTTCCCAGGTTCCGGTGACCACCCCGGCACCAGGACCCCGGGTCACGTTGGGACACCGGCCCCAGGTGACCGGGTCACGTGGGGACCCCGGACCCAGGTCAGCGGGTCACGTGGGGACACCGGCCCCAGGTCAGAGGGTCACGTGGGGACACCGGCCCCAGGTGACCGGGTCACGTGGGGACCCCGGACCCAGGTCAGAGGGTCACGTGGGGACACCGGCCCCAGGTCACCGGGTCACGTGGGGACCCCGGACCCAGGTCAGAGGGTCACGTGGGGACACCGGCCCCAGGTGACTGGGTCACGTGGGGACACCGGCCCCAGGTCACCGGGTCACGTGGGGACCCCGGACCCAGGTCAGCGGGTCACGTGGGGACACCGGCTCCAGGTCACCGCGTCAGGTCGGGACCCCGGACCCAGGTCGGGTCATGTCACATCCCATGCCCGGGTCCCCGGTTTGGATTTTTACCAAGGCCCCCGGTCACAGGGTCATGTCGGGTCAACGGCCTGGGTACATCGGTCTGGTGACCACCCCGACACCAGGTCGCCGGGTCATGACGGGACACCGGACCAGGTACCCGAGTCCGGTCAACACCACCACAGCCCCAGGTCACCGGGTCAGGTCGGCACCCTGGAACCAGGTCACCGGGTCGTGTCGGGACCCAGCCCAGGTCCCCTGGACAGGTCGTAACCCCGGCCCCGGGTCACCGGGTCATGTCGGGTCGCTGTCCCGGGTACCAGTGTTAGGTGACCACCCCGGCCCCGGGTCACCGGGTCATGTCGCGCACCCGGCCTGGTTCCCAGGTTCCGTTGACCACCCCGGCACCAGGACCCCGGGTCACGTGGGGACACCGGCCCCAGGTGACCGGGTCACGTGGGGACACCGGCCCCAGGTCACCGGGTCACGTGGGGACCCCGGCCCCAGGTCAGCGGGTCACGTGGGGACACCGGCCCCAGGTCAGAGGGTCACGTGGGGACACCGGCCCCAGGTTAGCGGGTCATGTGGGGACACCGGCCCCAGGTCAGCGGGTCACGTGGGGACACCGGCCCCAGGTCAGCGGGTCACGTGGGGACACCGGCCCCAGGTCACCGCGTCAGGTCGGGACCCCGAACCCAGGTCCACGAGTCCGTCGACACCACAGCGCCGGGTCACCGGGTCGTGTCGGGTACCTGGCCTGGTTCCCAGGTTCCGGTGACCACCCCGGCACCAGGACCCCGGGTCACGTGGGGACACCGGCCCCAGGTCACCGGGTCACGTGGGGACCCCGGACCCAGGACCCCGGGTCACGTGGGGACACCGGCCCCAGGTGACCGGGTCACGTGGGGACACCGGCCCCAGGTCACCGGGTCACGTGGGGACCCCGGATCCAGGTCAGCGGGTCACGTGGGGACACCGGTCCCAGGTGACCGGGTCACGTGGGGACACCGGCCCAGGTCACCGGCCCCGGGACACCGGACCCAGGTCACCGCGTCAGGTCGGGACCCGGGTCCTAGGTCGGGTCATGTCACGTCCCATGCCCGGGTCCCCGGGTTGGATTTTTACCCAGGCCCCGGGTCACAGGGTCATGTCGGGTCAACGGCCTGGGTACAACGGTCTGGTGACCACCCCGACACCAGGTCCCCGGGTCATGCGAGACACCGGACAAGGTACCCGAGTCCGGTCGACACCACAGCCCCAGGTCACCGGGTCACGTCGGGACCTCGGACCCAGGCCCCCGGGTCGTATCGGGTCGCTGCCCCGGGTACCAGTGTCGGGTGACATCCCTGGCCCCAGGTCCCCGGGTCATGTCAGGTACCCAGCCTGGTTCCCAGGTTCCGGTGACCACCCCGGCACCAGGACCCCGGGTCATGTGGGGACCCCGGCCCCAGGTCAGCGGGTCACGTGGGGACCCTGGCCCCAGGTCAGCGGGTCACGTGGGGACACCGGCCCCAGATAACCGGGTCAGGTCGGGACCCCGGCCCTAGGTCCCCGGGTCATGTCGGGTACCCGGCCTGGTTCCCAGGTTCCGATGACCACCCCGGCACCAGGACCCCGGGTCACGTGGGGACACCGGCCCCAGGTCAGCGGGTCACGTGGGGACCCCAGCCCCAGGTAACCGGGTCAGGTCGGGACCCCGGCCCCAGGTCCCCTGGTCATGTCGGGTACCCAGCCTGGTTCCCAGGTTCCGATGACCACCCCGGCACCAGGACGCCGGATAATGTTGGGTACCCGACCCCATGTCCCCGGGATGGGTCGGGACCCCAGCCCGGGTCACCGGGTCGTTTCGGGTCACTGCCCCGGGTAGCAGCGTCGGGTGACCACCCCGGCCACGGGAGACGGGGTCATACCGGGTCCCCGGTCTGGGTCCCCGGGTCGGCTCGTTACCCTGGCCCCAGGTCACCGGGTCATGTCGGGACCCAGCCCGGGTCCCCGGGACGGGTTTTTACCCAAGCCCCAGATCACCGGGTCCTGTCGGGTCCCCGGCCCAGGTCCCCTGGACAGGTCGTTACCCCGGCCCCGGGTCACCGGGTCATGTCGGGTCGCTGTCCCGGGTACCAGTGTCAGGTGACCACCCCGGCCCCGGGAGACGGAGTCATACCGGGTCCCCGGCCCGGGTCCCCGGGTCAGGTGGTTACCCTGGCCCCAGGTCACCGGGTCAGGTCGGGACCCCGGACCCAGGTCCCCGGGTCGTATCGGGTCGCTGCCCCGGGTACCAGTGTCGGGTGACATCCCCGGCCCCAGGTCCCCGGGTCACGTGGGGTCCCCGGCCCGGGTCTCCGGGTTGCATCGGGACACCAGCGAAAGATCACCGGGTCCTGTCGGGTCCCCGGCCCGGGTCCCCTTGACAGGTCGTTAACCCGGCCCCGGGTCACCGGGTCATGTCGCGCACCCGGCCTGGTTCCCAGGTTCCGGTGACCACCCCGGCACCAGGACCCCGGGTCACGTGGGGACCCCGGCCCCAGGTCAGCGGGTCACGTGGGGACACCGGCCCCAGGTAACCGGGTCAGGTCGGGATCCCGACCCCATGTCCCCGGGTCATGACGGGACACCAGACCAGGTCCCCGAGTCCGGTCGACACCACAGCCCCAGGTCACCGGGTCAGGTCGGGAACCCGGCCCGGGTCCCCTGGACAGGTCGTTAACCCGGCCCCGCGTCACCGGGTCATGTCGCGCACCCTGCCTGGTTCCCAGGTTCCGGTGACCACCCCGGCCCCAGGTCAGCGGGTCACGTGGGGACCCCGGCCCCAGGTGAACGGGTCACGTGGGGACACCGGCCCCAGGTCAGCGGGTCACTTGGGGACACCGGCCCCAGGTAACCGGGTCAGGTCGGGACCCCGGCCCCAGGTCCCCGGGTCATGTCGGGTACCCAGCCTGGTTCCCAGGTTCCGATGACCACCCCGGCACCAGGACGCCGGGTAATGTTGGGTACCCGACCCCATGTCCCCGGGATGGGTTGGGACCCCACCCGGGTCACCGGGTCATGTCGGGTCGCTGCCCCGGGTAGCAGCGTCGGGTGACCACCCCGGCCACGGGAGACGGGGTCATACCGGGTCCCCGGTCCGGGTCCCCGGGTCGGCTCGTTACCCTGGCCCCAGGTCACCGGGTCTTGTCGGGTACCCAGCCCGGGTACCCGGGTCGGATTTTTACCCCAGCCCCAGGTCCCCGGGTCATGTCGGGTCGCTGCCCCGGGTACCAGTGTCAGGTGACCACCCCGGCCCCGGGAGACGGAGTCATACCGAGTCCCCGGCCCGGGTCCCCGGGTCAGGTGGTTACCCTGGCCCCAGGTCACCGGGTCAGGTCGGGACCCCGGACCCAGGTCACCGGGTCGTATCGGGTCGCTGCCCCGGGTACCAGTGTCGGGTGACACCCCCGGCCCCAGGTCCCCGGGTCACGTGGGGTCCCCGGCCCGGGTCCCCGGGTTGCATCGGGACACCAGCGAAGGATCACCGGGTCCTGTCGGGTCCCCGGCCCGGGTCCCCTGGACAGGTCGTTAACCCGGCCCCGGGTCACCGGGTCATGTCGCGCACCCGGCCTGGTTCCAAGGTTCCGGTGACCACCCCGGCCCCAGGTCAGCGGGTCACGTGGGGACCCCGGCCCCAGGTCAGCGGGTCACGTGGGGACCCCGGACCCAGGTCAGCGGGTCACGTGGGGACACCGGCCCCAGGTCACCGGGTCAGGTCGGGACCCCGGACCCAGGTCGGGTCATGTCACGTCCCATGCCCGGATCCCCGGGTTGGATTTTTACCCAGGCCCCGGGTCACAGGGTCATGTCGGGTCAACGGCCTGGGTACAACGGTCTGGTGACCACCCCGACCCCAGGTCCCCGGGTCATGACGGGACTCCGGACCAGGTCCCCGAGTCCGGTCGACACCACAGCCCCAGGTCACCGGGTCAGGTCGGCACCCCGGAACCAGGTCACCGGGTCATGTCGGGACCCAGCCCGGGTCCCCGGGACGGGTTTTTACCCAAGCCCCAGATCACCAGGTCCTGTCGGGTCTCCGGCCCAGGTCCCCTAGACAGGTCGTTACCCCGGCCCCGGGTCACCGGGTCATGTCGGGTCGCTGTCCCGGGTAGCAGTGTCAGGTGACCACCCCGGCCCCGGGAGACGGAGTCATACCGGGTCCCCGGCCCGGGTCCCCGGGTCAGGTGGTTACCCTGGCCCCAGGTCACCGGGTCACGTCGGGACCCCGGACCCAGGTCCCCGGGTCGTATCGGGTCGCTGCCCCGGGTACCAGTGTCGGGTGACATCCCCGGCCCCAGGTCCCCGGGTCACGTGGGGTCCCCGGCCCGGGTCCCCGGGTTGCATCGGGACACCAGCGAAGGATCACCGGGTCATGTCGGGTACCCAGCCCGGGTCCCCGGGTCGGATTTTTACCCCAGCCCCAGGTCACCGGGTCACGTGGGGACACCGGACCCAGGTCCCCGGGTCACGTGGGGACACCGGCCCGAGGTCACCGGGTCAGGTCGGGACCCCGGACCCAGGTCGGGTCATGTCACGTCCCATGCCCGGGTCCCCGCGTTGGATTTTTACCCAGGCCCCGGGTCACCGGGTCCTGTCGGGTCCCCGGCCCAGGTCCCCTAGACAGGTCGTTACCCCGGCCCCGGGTCACCGGGTCATGTCGGGTCGCTGTCCCGGGTACCAGTGTCAGGTGACCACCCCGGCCCCGGGAGACGGAGTCATACCGGGTCCCCGGCCCGGGTCCCCGGGTCAGGTGGTTACCCTGGCCCCAGGTCACCGGGTCAGGTCGGGACCCCGGACCCAGGTCCCCGGGTCGTATCGGGTCGCTGCCCCGGGTACCAGTGTCGGGTGACATCCCCGGCCCCAGGTCCCCGGGTCACGTGGGGACCCCGACCCCAGGTCAGCGGGTCAGGTCGGGACCCCGGACCCAGGTCAGAGGGTGACGTGGAGACACCGGCCCCAGGTCACCGCGTCAGATCTGGACCCCGAACCCAGGTCCACAAGTCCGTCGACACCACAGCCCCGGGTCACCGGGTCGTGTCGGGTACACAGCCCGGGCACCAGGGTCAGCTCGGGACCCCGGCCCCAGGTCCCCGGGTCATGTCGGGTACCCGGCCTGGTTCCCAAATTCCGGTGACCACCCGGCACCAGGACCCCGGGTCACGTGGGGACCCTGGCCCCAGGTCACCGGGTCACGTGGGGACCCCGGCCCCAGGTCAGCGGGTCACGTGGGGACACCGGCCCCAGGTCACCGCATCAGGTCGGGACCCTGAACCCAGGTCCACGAGTCCCTCAACACCACAGCCCCGGGTCACCGGGTCGTGTCGGGTACACAGCCCGAGCACCAGGGTCAGCTCGGGACCCCGGCCCCAGGTCCCCGGGTCATGTCTGGTACCCAGCCTGGTTCCCAGGTTCCGATGACCACCCCGGCACCAGGACCCCGGGTCACGCTGGGACCCCGGAGCAGGTCAGCGGGTCACGTGGGGACACCGGCCCCAGGTCACCGCGTCAGGTCGGGACCCCGGCTCCAGATCACCGCGTAAGGTCGGGACCCCGAACCCAGGTCCACGAGTCCGTCGACACCATAGCCCCGGGTCACCGGGTCGTGTCGGGTACACAGCCCGGGCACCATGGTCAGCTCGGGACCCCGGCCCCAGGTCCCCGGGTCATGTCGGGTACCCGGCCTCGTTCCCAGGTTCCGGTGACCACCCCAGCACCAGGACCCCGGGTCACGTGGGGACACCGGCCCCAGGTCAGCGGGTCACGTGGGGACCCCGGACCCAGGTCAGAGGGTCACGTGGGGACACCGGCCCCAGGTAACCGGGTCAGGTCGGGACCCCGGCCCCAGGTCCCCAGGTCACGTGGGGTCCCCGGCCCGGGTCCCCGGGTTGCATCAGGACACCAGCGAAGGATCACCGGGTCCTGTCGGGTCCCCGGCCCGGGTCCCCTGGACAGGTCGTTAACCCGGCCCCGGGTCACCGGGTCATGTCGCGCACCCGGCCTGGTTCCCAGGTTCCGGTGACCACCCCGGCACCAGGACCCCGGGTCACGTGGGGACCCCGGCCCCAGGTCAGCGGGTCACGTGGGGACACCGGCCCCAGGTAACCGGGTCAGGTCGGGACCCCGACCCCATGTCCCCGGGTCATGACGGGACACCAGACCAGGTCCCCGAGTCCGGTCGACACCACAGCCCCAGGTCACCGGGTCAGGTCGGCACCCCGGAACCAGGTCACCGGGTCATGTCGGGACCCAGCCCGGGTCCCCGGGACGGGTTTTTACCCAAGCCCCAGATCACCGGGTCCTGTCGGGTCCCCGGCCCAGGTCCCCTGGACAGGTCGTTACCCCGGCCCCGGGTCACCGGGTCATGTCGGGTCGCTGTCCCGGGTACCAGTGTCAGGTGACCACCCCGGCCCCGGGAGACGGAGTCATACCGGGTCCCCGGCCCGGGTCCCCGGGTCAGGTGGTTACCCTGGCCCCAGGTCAAGGGGTCAGGTCGGGACCCCAGACCCAGGTCACCGGGTCGTATCGGGTCGCTGCCCAGGGTACCAGTGTCGGGTGACATCCCCGGCCCCAGGTCCCCGGGTCACGTGGGGTCCCCGGCCCGGGTCCCCTGGACAGGTCGTTAACCCGGCCCCGGGTCACCGGGTCATGTCGTGCACCCGGCCTGGTTCCCAGGTTCCGGTGACCACCCCGGCACCAGGACCCCGGGTCACGTGGGGACACCGGCCCCAGGTCACCGGGTCACGTGGGGACACCGGCCCCAGGTAACCGGGTCAGGTCAGGACCCCGGCCCCAGGTCCCCGGTTCATGTCGGGTACCCGGCCTGGTTCCCATGTTCCGATGACCACCCCAGCACAAGGACCCCGGGTCACGTGGGGACACCGGCCCCAGGTCAGCGGGTCACGTAGGGACCCCGGCCCCAGGTCAGAGGGTCACGTGGGGACACCGGCCCCAGGTCACCGCGTCAGGTCGGGACCCCGAACCCAGGTCCACGAGTCCGTCGACACCACAGCCCCGGGTCACCAGGTCGTGTCGGGTACCTGGCCTGGTTCCCAGGTTCCGATTACCACCCCGGCACCAGGACTCCG
This sequence comes from Somateria mollissima, assembly GCA_951411735.1. Taxonomy (NCBI): domain Eukaryota; kingdom Metazoa; phylum Chordata; class Aves; order Anseriformes; family Anatidae; genus Somateria; species Somateria mollissima. Next base: position 64,801 of record CATOCB010000101.1, on the reverse strand, counting down.
GGTCACATGGGGACACCGGCCCCAGGTCACCGCGTCAGGTCGTGACCCTGAACCCAGTTTCACGAGTCCGTCGACACCACAGCCCCGGGTCACCAGGTCGTGTCGGGTACCTGGCCTGGTTCCCAGGTTCCGATTACCACCCCGGCACCAGGACCACGGGTCACGTGGGGACACCGGCCCCAGGTCACCGGGTCACGTGGGGACCCCGGACCCAGGTCAGCGGGTCACATGGGGACACCGGCCCCAGGTCACCAGGTCAGGTCGGGACCCCGGACCCAGGTCGGCTCATGTCACGTCCCATGCCCGGGTCCCCGTGTTGGATTTTTACCCAGGCCCCGGGTCACAGGGTCAGGTGACCACCCCGGCCCCGGGAGACGGAGTCATACCGGGTCCCCGGCCCGGGTCCCCGCGTCAGGTGGTTACCCTGGCCCCAGGTCACCGGGTCAGGTCGGGACCCCGGACCCAGGTCACCGGGTCGTATCGGGTCGCTGCCCCGGGTACCAGTGTCGGGTGACACCCCCGGCCCCAGGTCCCCGGGTCACGTGGGGTCCCCGGCCCGGGTCCCCGGGTTGCATCGGGACACCAGCGAAGGATCACCGGGTCCTGTCGGGTCCCCAGCCCGGGTCCCCTGGACAGGTCGTTAACCCGGCCCCGGGTCACCGGGTCATGTCGCGCACCCGGCCTGGTTCCCAGGTTCCGGTGACCACCCCAGCACCAGGACCCCGGGTCATGTGGGGACACCGGCCCCAGGTCAGCGGGTCACGTGGGGACACCGGCCCCAGGTCACCGGGTCACGTGGGGACACCGGCCCCAGGTAACCGGGTCAGGTCGGGACCCCGGACCCAGGTCACCGGGTCACCTGGGGTCCCCGGCCCGGGTCCCCGGGTTGCATCGGGACACCAGCACCGGATCACTGGATCACGTGGGGTCCCGGGCCCGCGTCCCCGGGTTGCATCGGGACACCAGCGAAGGATCACCGGGTCCTGTCGGGTCCCCGGCCCGGGTCCCCTGGACAGGTCGTTAACCCGGCCCCGGGTCACCGGGTCATGTCGCGCACCCGGCCTGGTTCCCAGGTTCCGATGACCACCCCGGCACCAGGACCCCGGGTCACGTGGGGACCCCGGCCCCAGGTCAGCGGGTCACGTGGGGACACCGGCCCCAGGTCACCGGGTCAGGTCGGGTACCCAGCCTGGTTCCCAGGTTCCCATGACCACCCCGGCACCAGGACGCCGGGTAATGTTGGGTACCCGACCCCATGTCCCCGGGATGGGTCGGGACCCCACCCCGGGTCACCGGGTCGTGTCGGGTCGCTGCCCCGCGTAGCAGCGTCAGGTGACCACCCCGGCCACGGGAGACGGGGTCATACCGGGTCCCCGGTCCGGGTCCCCGGGTCGGCTCGTTACCCTGGCCCCAGGTCACCGGGTCATGTCGGGTACCCAGCCCGGGTCCCCGGGTCGGATATTTACCCCAGCCCCAGGTCCCCGGGTCATGTCGGGTCGCTGCCCCGGGTACCAGTGTCAGGTGACCACCCCGGCCCCGGGAGACGGAGTCATACCGGGTCCCCGGCCCGGGTCCCCGGGTCAGGTGGTTACCCTGGCCCCAGGTCACCGGGTCAGGTCGGGACCCCGGCCCCAGGTCACCGGGTCGTATCGGGTCGCTGCCCCGGGTATCAGTGTCGGGTGACATCCCCGGCCCCAGGTCCCCGGGTCACGTGGGGTCCCCGGCCCGGGTCCCCGGGTTGCATCGGGACACCAGCGAAGGATCACCGGGTCCTGTCGGGTCCCCGGCCTGGGTCCCCTGGACAGGTCGTTAACCCGGCCCCGGGTCACCGGGTCATGTGGCGCACCCGGACTGGTTCCCAGGTTCCGGTGACCACCCCGGCACCAGGACCCCGGGTCACGTGGGAACACCGACCCCCGGTGACCAGGTCACGTGGGGACACCGGCCCCATGTCAGCGGGTCACGTGGGGACCCTGGACCGAGGTCACCTGGTCATGTCTTGTACCCATCCTGGTTCCCAGGTTCCGATGACCACCCCGGCACCAGGACCCCGGGTCACGTGGGGACCCCGGCCCCAGGTCAGCGGGTCACGTGGGGACCCCGGACCCAGGTCAGCGGGTCACGTGGGGACATTGGCCCCAGGTCACCGGGTCATGTCGGGACCCAACCCGGGTACCCGGGACGGGTTTTTACCCAAGCCCCAGATCACCGGGTCCTGTCGGGTCCCCGGCCCAGGTCCCCTGGACAGGTCGTTAACCCGGCCCCGGGTCACCGGGTCATATCGGGTTGCTGTCCCGGGTACCAGTGTCAGGTGACCACCCTGGCCCCGGGAGACGGAGTCATACCGGGTCCCCGGCCCGGGTCCACTGGACAGGTCGTTAACCCGGCCCCGGGTCACCGGGTCATGTCGCGCACCCGGCCTGGTTCCCAGGTTCCGGTGACCACCCCGGCACCAGGACCCCCGGTCACGTGGGGACCCCGGCCCCAGGTCAGCGGGTCACGTGGGGACACCGGCCCCAGGTCAGCGGGTCACGTGGGGACACCGGCCTCAGGTAACCAAGGCAGCTCGGGACCCCGGCCCCAGGTCCTCGGGTCATGTCGGGTACCCGGCCTGGTTCCCAGGTTCCGATGACCACCCCGGCACCAGGACCCCGGGTCACGTGGGGACCCCGGCCGCAGGTCCCCGGGTCACGTGGGGACCCCGGCCCCAGGTCAGCGGGTCACGTGGGGACACCGGCCCCAGGTAACCGGGTCAGGTCAGGACCCCGGCCCCAGGTCCCCGGGTCATGTCGGGTACCCAGCCTGGTTCCCAGGTTCCGATGACCACCCCGGCACCAGGACGCCGGGTAATATTGGGTACCCGACCCCATGTCCCCGGGATGGGTCGGGACCCCAGCCCGGGTCACCGGGTCGTGTCGGGTCGCTGCCCCGGGTAGCAGCGTCGGGTGACCACCCCGGCCACGGGAGACGGGGTCATACCGGGTCCCCGGTCCGGGTCCCCGGGTCGGATTTTTACCCCGGCCCCAGGTCCCCGGGTCATGTCGGGTCGCTGCCCCGGGTACCAGTGTCAGGTGACCACCCCGGCCCCGGGAGACGGAGTCATACCGGGTCCCCGGCCCGGGTCCCCGGGTCAGGTGGTTACCCTGGCCCCAGGTCACCGGGTCAGGTCGGGACCCCGGCCCCAGGTCACCGGCTCGTATCGGGTCGCTGCCCCGGGTACCAGTGTCGGGTGACATCCCCGGCCCCAGGTCCCCGGGTCACGTGGGGTCCCCGGCCCGGGTCCCCGGGTTGCATCGGGACACCAGCGAAGGATCACTGGGTCCTGTCGGGTCCCCGACCCGGGTCCCCTGGACAGGTCGTTAACCCGGCCCCGGGTCACCGGGTCATGTCGCGCACCCGGCCTGGTTCCCAGGTTCCGGTGACCACCCCGGCACCAGGACCCCGGGTCACGTGGGGACACCGACCCCCGGTGACCAGGTCACGTGGGGACACCGGCCCCATGTCAGCGGGTAACGTGGGGACCCTGGACCGAGGTCACCTGGTCATGTCTTGTACCCATCCTGGTTCCCAGGTTCCGATGACCACCCCGGCACCAGGACCCCGGGTCACGTGGGGACCCCGGCCCCAGGTCAGCGGGTCACGTGGGGACCCCGGACCCAGGTCAGCGGGTCACGTGGGGACATTGGCCCCAGGTCACCGGGTCATGTCGGGACCCAACCCGGGTACCCGGGACGGGTTTTTACCCAAGCCCCAGATCACCGGGTCCTGTCGGGTCCCCGGCCCAGGTCCCCTGGACAGGTCGTTAACCCGGCCCCGGGTCACCGGGTCATATCGGGTTGCTGTCCCGGGTACCAGTGTCAGGTGACCACCCTGGCCCCGGGAGACGGAGTCATACCGGGTCCCCGGCCCGGGTCCACTGGACAGGTCGTTAACCCGGCCCCGGGTCACCGGGTCATGTCGCGCACCCGGCCTGGTTCCCAGGTTCCGGTGACCACCCCGGCACCAGGACCCCCGGTCACGTGGGGACCCCGGCCCCAGGTCAGCGGGTCACGTGGGGACACCGGCCCCAGGTCAGCGGGTCACGTGGGGACACCGGCCTCAGGTAACCAAGGCAGCTCGGGACCCCGGCCCCAGGTCCTCGGGTCATGTCGGGTACCCGGCCTGGTTCCCAGGTTCCGATGACCACCCCGGCACCAGGACCCCGGGTCACGTGGGGACCCCGGCCGCAGGTCCCCGGGTCACGTGGGGACCCCGGCCCCAGGTCAGCGGGTCACGTGGGGACACCGGCCCCAGGTAACCGGGTCAGGTCAGGACCCCGGCCCCAGGTCCCCGGGTCATGTCGGGTACCCAGCCTGGTTCCCAGGTTCCGATGACCACCCCGGCACCAGGACGCCGGGTAATATTGGGTACCCGACCCCATGTCCCCGGGATGGGTCGGGACCCCAGCCCGGGTCACCGGGTCGTGTCGGGTCGCTGCCCCGGGTAGCAGCGTCGGGTGACCACCCCGGCCACGGGAGACGGGGTCATACCGGGTCCCCGGTCCGGGTCCCCGGGTCGGATTTTTACCCCGGCCCCAGGTCCCCGGGTCATGTCGGGTCGCTGCCCCGGGTACCAGTGTCAGGTGACCACCCCGGCCCCGGGAGACGGAGTCATACCGGGTCCCCGGCCCGGGTCCCCGGGTCAGGTGGTTACCCTGGCCCCAGGTCACCGGGTCAGGTCGGGACCCCGGCCCCAGGTCACCGGCTCGTATCGGGTCGCTGCCCCGGGTACCAGTGTCGGGTGACATCCCCGGCCCCAGGTCCCCGGGTCACGTGGGGTCCCCGGCCCGGGTCCCCGGGTTGCATCGGGACACCAGCGAAGGATCACTGGGTCCTGTCGGGTCCCCGACCCGGGTCCCCTGGACAGGTCGTTAACCCGGCCCCGGGTCACCGGGTCATGTCGCGCACCCGGCCTGGTTCCCAGGTTCCGGTGACCAACCCGGCACCAGGACCCCGGGTCACGTGGGGACCCCGGCCCCAGGTCAGCGGGTCAAGTGGGGACACCGGCCCCAGGTAACCGGGTCAGGTCGGGACCCCGGCCCCAGGTCCCCGGGTCATGTCGGGTACCCAGCCTGGTTCCCAGGTTCCGATGACCACCCCGGCACCAGGACGCCGGGTAATGTTGGGAACCCGACCCCATGTCCCCGGGATGGGTCGGGACCCAACCCCGGGTCACCGGGTCGTGTCGGGTCGCTGCCCTGGGTAGCAGCGTCGGGTGACCACCCCGGCCACGGGAGACGGGGTCATACCGGGTCCCCGGTCCGGGTCCCCTGGACAGGTCGTTACCCAGGCCCCGGGTCACCGGGTCATGTCGGGACGCTGCCCCGGGTACCAGTGTCAGGTGACCACCCCGGCCCCTGGAGACGGAGTCATACCGGGTCTTCGGCCCGGGTCCTCGGGTCAGGTGGTTACCCCGGCCCCAGGTCAGCGGGTCACGTGGGGACCCCGGCCCCAGGTCACCGGGTCACGTGGGGACACCGGCCCCAGGTAACCGGGTCAGGTCAGGACCCCGGCCCCAGGTCCCCGGGTCATGTCGGGTACCCAGCCTGGTTCCCAGGTTCCGATGACCACCCTGGCACCAGGACGCCGGGTCACGTGGGGATACCAGCCCCAGGTCACCGCGTCAGGTCGGGACCCTGAACCCAGTTCCACGAGTCCGTCGACACCACAGCCCCAGGTCACCGGGTCAGGTCGGCACCCCGGAACCAGGTCACCGGGTCATGTCGGGACCCAGCCTGGGTCCCCGGGACGGGTTTTTACCCAAGCCCCAGATCACCGGGTCCTGTCGGGTCCCCGGCCCAGGTCCCCTGGACAGGTCGTTACCCCGGCCCCGGGTCACCGGGTCATGTCGGGTCGCTGTCCCGGGTACCAGTGTCAGGTGACCACCCCGGCCCCTGGAGACGGAGTCATACCGGGTCCCCGGCCCGGGTCCCCGCGTCAGGTGGTTACCCTGGCCCCAGGTCACCGGGTCAGGTCGGGACCCCGGCCCCAGGTCACCGGGTCGTATCGGGTCGCTGCCCCGGGTACCAGTGTCGGGTGACATCCCCGGCCCCAGGTCCGCGGGTCACGTGGGGTCCCCGGCCCGGGTCCCCGGGTTGCATCGGGACACCAGCGAAGGATCACCGGGTCCTGTCGGGTCCCCGGCCTGGGTCCCCTGGACAGGTCGTTAACCCGGCCCCGGGTCACCGGGTCATGTGGCGCACCCGGACTGGTTCCCAGGTTCCGGTGACCACCCCGGCACCAGGACCCCGGGTCACGTGGGGACACCGACCCCCGGTGACCAGGTCACGTGGGGACACCGGCCCCAGGTCAGCGGGTCACGTGGGGACCGCGGACCCAGGTCACCTGGTCATGTCTGGTACCCAGCCTGGTTCCCAGGTTCCGATGACCACCCCGGCACCAGGACCCCGGGTCACGTGGGGACACCGGCCCCCGGTGATCGGGTCACGTGGGGACCCCGGCCCCAGGTCACCGGGTAACGTGGGGACCCCGGACCCAGGTCAGCGGGTCACGTGGGGACATTGGCCCCAGGTCACCGGGTCAGGTCGGGACCCCGGACCCAGGTCGGTTCATGTCACGTCCCATGCCCAGGTCCCCGCGTTGGATTTTTACCCAGGCCCCGGGTCACAGGGTCATGTCGGGTCAACGGCCTGGTACAACGGTCTGGTGACCACCCCGACCCCAGGTCCCCGGGTCATGACGGGACACTGGACCAGGTCCCCGAGTCCGGTCGACACCACAGCCCCAGGTCACCGGGTCAGGTCGGCACCCCGGAACCAGGTCACCGGGTCATGTCGGGACCCAACCCGGGTACCCGAGACGGGTTTTTACCCAAGCCCCAGATCACCGGGTCCTGTCGGGTCCCCGGCCCAGGTCCCCTGGACAGGTCGTTACCCCGGCCCCGGGTCACCGGGTCATATCGGGTTGCTGTCCCGGGTACCAGTGTCAGGTGACCACCCTGGCCCCGGGAGACGGAGTCATACCGGGTCCCCGGACCGGGTCCCCTGGACAGGTCGTTAACCCGGCCCCGGGTCACCGGGTCATGTCGCGCACCCGGCCTGGTTCCCAGGTTCCGGTGACCACCCCGGCACCAGGACCCCCGGTCACGTGGGGACCCCGGCCCCAGGTCAGCGGGTCAAGTGGGGACACCGGCCCCAGGTCAGCGGGTCACGTGGGGACACCGGCCTCAGGTAACCAAGGCAGCTCGGGACCCCTGCCCCAGGTCCTCGGGTCATGTCGGGTACCCGGCCTGGTTCCCAGGTTCCGATGACCACCCCGGCACCAGGACCCCGGGTCACGTGGGGACCCCGGCCGCAGGTCCCCGGGTCACGTGGGGACCCCGGCCCCAGGTCAGCGGGTCACGTGGGGACACCGGCCCCAGGTAACCGGGTCAGGTCAGGACCCCGGCCCCAGGTCCCCGGGTCATGTCGGGTACCCAGCCTGGTTCCCAGGTTCCGATGACCACCCCGGCACCAGGACGCCGGGTAATATTGGGTACCCGACCCCATGTCCCCGGGATGGGTCGGGACCCCAGCCCGGGTCACCGGGTCGTGTCGGGTCGCTGCCCCGGGTAGCAGCGTCGGGTGACCACCCCGGCCACGGGAGACGGGGTCATACCGGGTCCCCGGTCCGGGTCCCCGGGTCGGCTCATTACCCTGGCCCCAGGTCACCGGGTCATGTCGGGTACCCAGCCCGGGTCCCCGGGTCGGATTTTTACCCCAGCCCCAGGTCCCCGGGTCATGTCGGGTCGCTGCCCCGGGTACCAGTGTCAGGTGACCGTCCCGGCCCCGGGAGACGGAGTCATACCGGGTCCCCGGCCCGGGTCCCCGGGTCAGGTGGTTACCCTGGCCGCAGGTCACCGGGTAAGTTCGGGACCCCGGACCCAGGTCACCGGGTCGTATCGGGTCGCTGCCCCGGGTACCAGTGTCGGGTGACATCCCCGGCCCCAGGTCCCCGGGTCACGTGGGGTCCCCGGCCCGGGTCCCCGGGTTGCATCGGGACACCAGCGAAGGATCACCGGGTCCTGTCGGGTCCCCGGCCCGGGTCCCCTGGACAGGTCGTTAACCCGGCCCCGGGTCACCGGGTCATGTCGCGCACCCGGCCTGGTTCCCAGGTTCCGGTGACCACCCCGGCACCAGGACCCCGGGTCACGTGGGGATCCCGGCCCCAGGTGAGCGGGTGACGTGGGGACCCCGGCCCCAGGTCACCGGGTCACGTGGGGACACCGGCCCCAGGTCCCCGGGTCAGGTCGGTACACCGGCCCCAGGTAACCGGGTCAGGTCGGGACCCCGGCCCCAGGTCCCCGGGTCATGTCGGGTACCCGGCCTGGTTCCCAGGTTCCGATGACCACCCCGGCACCAGGACTCCGGGTTACGTGGGGACACCGGCCCCAGGTCACCGGGTCACGTGGGGACACCGGCCCCAGGTCACTTGGTCATGTCGGGACCCTGAACCCAGTTCCACGAGTCCGTCGACACCACAGCCCCAGGTCACCGGGTCAGGTCGGCACCCCGGCCCCGGGTCACCGGGTCATGTCGGGTCGCTGTCCCGGGTACCAGTGTCAGGTGACCACCCCGGCCCCGGGAGACGGAGTCATACCGGGTCCCCGGCCCGGGTCCCCGGGTCAGGTGGTTACCCTGGCCCCAGGTCACCGGGTCAGGTCGGGACCCCGGAACCAGGTCACCGGGTCGGATCGGGTCGCTGCCCCGGGTACCAGTGTCGGGTGACATCCCCGGCCCCAGGTCCCCGGGTCACGTGGGGTCCCCGGCCCGGGTCCCCGGGTTGCATCGGGACACCAGCACCGGATCACTGGATCATGTGGTGTCCCGGGACCGGGTCCCCGGGTTGCATCGGGACACCAGCGAAGGATCACCTGGTCCTGTCAGGTCCCCGGCCCGGGTCCCCTGGACAGGTCGTTACCCCGGCCCCGGGTCAACGGGTCATGTCGGACACCCAGCCTGATTCCCAGGTTCCGATGACCACCCCGGCACCAGGGCCCGGGGTCACGTGGGGACCCCGGCCCCAGGTCACCGGGTAACGTGGGGACCCCGGCCCCAGGTCACCGGGTCATGTCTGGTACCCAGCCTGATTCCCAGGTTACGAGGTCCACCCCGGCACCAGGACCCCGGGTCACGTGGCGGACCCCGGCCCCAGGTCAGCAGGTCACGTGGGGACACCGGCCCCAGGTCACCGGGTCAGGTCGGGACCCCGGCCCCAGGTCCCCGCGTCATGTCCGGTACCCGGCCTGGTTCCCAGGTTCCGATGACCACCCCGGCACCAGGACCCCGGGTCACCTGGGGACACCGGCCCCAGGTGACCGGGTTACGTGGGGACACCGGCCCCAGTTCACCGCGTCAGGTCGGGACCCCGAACCCAGGTCCACGAGTCCGTCGACACCACAGCCCCGGGTCACCGGGTCGTGTCGGGTACATAGCCCGGGCACCAGGGTCAGCTCTGGATCCCGGCCCCAGGTCCCCGGGTCATGTCGGGTACCCGGCCTGGTTCCCAGGTTCCGATGACGACCCCGGCACCAGGACCCCGGGTCACGTGGGGACACCGGCCCCAGGTCAGCGGGTCACGTGGGTACACCGGCCCCAGGTCACCGCGTCAGGTCGGGACCCCGAACCCAGGTCACCGGGTCATGTCGGGTACCCAGCCTGGTTCCCAGGTTCCGACGACCACCCCGGCACCAGGACCCCGGGTAATGTTGGGTACCCGACCCCAGCTCCCCGGGTCGGGTCGTTACCCTGGCCCCAGGTCACCGGAAAATGTCGGGTACCGAGCCCGGGTCCCCGGGTCGGGATTTTACCCCAGCCCCAGGTCACTGGGTCCTGTCGGGTACCCTGCCTGGTTCCCAGGTTCCGATGACCACTCCGGCACCAGGACCCCGGGTAATGTTGGGTACCCGGCCCTGGTCCCCGGAATAGGTCGGGACCCCGGCACCTGGTCACCGGGTCATTTTGGGTCCCCAGACCAGGTCCCAGAGTCGGGTGACCACCCCTACCACAGGTCCCTGGGTCATGTCGGGTACTTGGCCTGGTCACAGGTTCCGATGACCACCCCGGCACCAGGACTCCGGGTCACGTGGGGACCCCGGCCCCAGGTCAGCGGGTCACGTGGGGACCCCGGACGCAGGTCACCGGGTCATCTCTGGTACCCAGCCTGTTTCCCAGGTTCCGAGGTCCACCCCGGCACCAGGACCCCGGGCAATATTGGGTACCCGACCCCAGGTCCCCGGGATGGGTCGGGACCCCGGTCCCGTGTCACCGGGTCGTATCCGGTCGCTACCGTAGCTAGCAGCGTCGGGTGACCACCCCGGCCACGGGAGACGGGGTCATACCGGGTCCCCCGTCCGGGTCCCCGGGTCGGCTTGTTACCCTGGTCCCAGGTCACCGGGTCATGTCGGGTACCCAGCCTGGTTCCCAGGTTCCGACGACCACCCCGGCACCAGTACCCCGGGTAATGTTGGGTACCTGACCCCAGGTCCCCGGGTCGGGTCGTTACCCTGGCCCCACGTCACCGGGTCATGTCGGGTACCCAGCCCGGGTCCCCGGGTCGGGTTTTTACCCCAGCCCCAGGTCACCGGGTCCTGTCGGGTCCCCGGCCCGGGTCTCCTGGACAGGTCGTTACCCCGGCCCCGGGTCCCCGGGTCATGTTGGGTCCAAGGACCAGGTCCCAGGGTCGGCTGACCTCCCCGGCACATGTACCCCGGGTCACGTGGGGACCCCGGCCCCAGGTCACTGGGTCCTGTCGGGTCCCTGGCCCGGGTCCCCTGGACAGGTCGTTGCCCCGGCCCCGGGTCACCGGATCATGTCGGGTCCACGGACCAGGTCCCAGGGTCGGGTGACCACCCCGACCCCAGGTCCCCGGGTCATGCCGGGTACTTGGCCTGGTTCCCAGGTTCCGGTGACCACCCCGGCACAAGTACCCCGGGTCACGTGGGGACCCCGGCCCCAGGTCACCGGGTCAGGTCGGGAACCCAGACCCAGGTCACCGGGTCAGGTCGGGTCCCAGGCCCGGGTCCCCGGGTTGGATTGTCACCCTGGCCCGGGTCACCGGGTCATGTCTGGTACCCAGCCTGGTTCCCAAGTTCCGAGGTCCACCCCGGCACCGGGACCCCGGGTAATGTTGGGTTCCCGGCCCTGGTCCCCGGGATGGGTCGGGACCGCGGCCCCGGGTCACTGTGTCGTGTCGGGTCGCTGCCCCGGGTACCAGTGTCGGGTGACATCCCCGGCCCCAGGTCCCCAGGTCACGTGGGCTCCCCGGCCCGGGTCCCCGGGTTGCATCGGGACCCCAGCACCGGATCACCAGGTCACGTGGGCTCCCCGGCCCGGGTCCCCGGGTTGCATCGGGACCCCAGCACCGGATCACCAGGTCACGTGGGCTCCCCGGCCCGGGTCCCCGGGTTGCATCGGGACACCAGCACCGGATCACCGGGTCACGTGGGGTCCCCGGCCCGGGTCCCTGGGTTGCATCGGGACAACAGCGCCGGATCACCGGGTCCTGTCAGGTCCCCGGCCTGGGTCCCCTGGACAGGTCGTTAACCCGGCCCCGGGTCACCGGGTCATGTCGCGCACCCGGCCTGGTTCCCAGGTTCCGGTGACCATCCCGGCACCAGGACCCCGGGTCACGTGGGGACCCCGGCCCCAGGTCAGAGGGTCACGTGGGGTCACCGGCCCCAGGTCAGAGGGTCACGTGGGGACGCCGGACCCAGGTCACCTAGTCATGTCTGGTACCTAGCCTGGTTCCCAGGTTCCGATGACCACCCCGGCACCAGGACCCCGGGTCTGTTGGGGACACCGGCCCCAGGTGACCGGGTCACGTGGGGACCCCGGCCCCAGGTCAGCGGGTCACGTGGGGACACCGGCCCCAGGTCAGAGGGTCACGTGGGGACCCCGGACCCAGGTCACCTGGTCATGTGTGGTACCCAGCCTGGTTCCCAGGTTCCGATGACCACCCCGGCACAAGGACCCCGGGTCACATGGGGACACCAGCCCTAGGTGACCGGGTCACGTGGGGACACCGGCCTCAGGTAACCGGGTCACGTGGGGACCCCGGCCCCAGGTCAGCGGGTCACGTGGGGACACCGGCCCCAGGTCAGCGGGTCACGTGGGGACACCGGCCCCACGTCACCGCGTCAGGTCGGGACCCCGAACCCAGGTCCACGAGTCCGTCGACACCACAGCCCCGGGTCACCGGGTCGTGTCGGGTAACCGGCCTGGTTCCACGGTTCCGATGACCATCCCGGCACCAGGACCCCGGGTCACGTGGGGACACCGGCCCCAGGTCAGCGTGTCACGTGGGGACCCCGGACCCAGGTCACCTGGTCATGTCTGGTACCCAGCCTGGTTCCCAGGTTCCGATGACCACCCCGGCACCAGGACCCCGGGTCACGTGGGGACACCGGCCCCAGGTGACCGGGTCACGTGGGGACCCCGGCCCCAGGTCAGAGGGTCACGTGGGGACACCGGCCCCAGGTCAGCGGGTCACGTGGGGACACCGGCCCCAGGTCAGCGGGTCACGTGGGGACCCCGGACCCAGGTCAGCAGGTTACGTGGGGACACCGGCCCCAGGTCAGCGGGTCATACCGGGTCCCCGGACCCAGGTCACCGGGTCAGGTCGGGACCCCGGACCCAGGTCGGGTCATGTCACGTCCCATGCCTGGGTCCCCGGGTTGGATTTTTACCCAGGCCCCGGGTCACAGGGTCATGTCGGGTCAACGGCCTGGGTACATCGGTCTGGTGACCACCCTGACCCCAGGTCCCCGGGTCATGACGGGACACCGGACCAGGTCCCCGAGTTCGGTCGACACTACAGCCCCAGGTCACCGGGTCAGGTCGGGAACCCGGCCCGGGTCCCCTGGACAGGTCGGCACCCCGGCCCCGGGTCACCGGGTCATGTCGGGTCGCTGTCCCGGGTACCAATGTCAGGTGACCACCCCGGCCCCGGGAGACGGAGTCATACCGGGTCCCCGGCCCGGGTCCCCGGGTTGCATCGGGACAAAAGCACCGGATCACTGGATCACGTGGGGTCCCGGGCCCGGGTCCCCGGGTTGCATCGGGACACCAGCGAAGGATCACCGGGTCCTGTCGGGTCCCCGGCCCGGGTCCCCTGGACAGGTCGTTAACCCGGCCCCAGGTCACCGGGTCATGTCGCGCACCCGGCCTGGTTCCCAGGTTCCGGTGACCACCCCGGCACCAGGACCCCGGGTCACGTGGGGACCCCGGCCCCAGGTCAGCGGGTCACGTGGGGACCCCGGCCCCAGGTCAGAGGGTCACGTGGGGACACCGGCCCCAGGTCACCGCGTCAGGTCGGGACCCCGAACCCAGGTCCACGAGTCCGTCGACACCACTGCCCCGGCTCACCGGGTCGTGTCGGGTACACAGCCCGGGCACTAGGGTCAGCTCGGGACCCCGGCCCCAGGTCCCCGGGTAATGTCGGGTACCCGGCCTGGTTCCCAGGTTCCGATGACCACCCCGGCACCAAGTCCCCGGGTCACGTGGGGACCCCGGCCCCAGGTCAGCGGGTCACGTGGGGACACCGGCCCCAGGTCAGCGGGTCACGTGGGGACCCCGGACCCAGGTCACCTGGTCATGTCTGGTACCCAGCCTGGTTCCCAGGTTCCGATGACCACCCCGGCACCAGGACCCCGGGTCACGTGGGGACCCCGGCCCCAGGTCAGCGGGTCACGTGGGGACCCCGGACCCGGGTCAGCGGGTCACGTGGGGACACCGGCTCCAGGTCAGCGGGTCACGTGGGGACACCGGCCCCAGGTCACCGGGTCACGTGGGGACACCGGCCCCAGGTCACCGGGTCACGTGGGGACCCCGGACCCAGGTCAGCGGGTCACGTGGGGACACCGGCCCCTGGTAACCGGGTCATACCGGGTCCCCGGACCCAGGTCACCGGGTCAGGTCGGGACCCCGGACCCAGGTCGGGTCATGTCACGTCCCATGCCCGGGTCCCCGGGTTGGATTTTTACCCAGGCCCCGGGTCACAGGGTCATGTCGGGTCAACGGCCTGGGTACAACGGTCTGGTGACCACCCCGACCCCAGGTCCCCGGGTCATGACGGGACACCGGACCAGGTCCCCGAGTCCGGTCGACACCACAGCCCCAGGTCACCGGGTCAGGTCGGCACCCCGGAACCAGGTCACCGGGTCATGTCGGGACCCAGCCCGGGTCCCCGGGACAGGTTTTTACCCAAGCCCCAGATCACCGGGTCCTGTCGGGTGCCCGGCCCAAGTCCCCTGGACAGGTCGTTACCCCGGCCCCGGGTCACCGGGTCATGTCGGGTTGCTGTCCCGGGTACCAGTGTCAGGTGACCACCCCGGCCCCGGGAGACGGAGTCATACCGGGTCCCCGGCCCAGGTCCCCGGGTCAGGTGGTTACCCCGGCCCCAGGTCACCGGGTCGTATCAGGTCGCTGCCCCGGGTACCAGTGTCGGGTGAAATCCCCGGCCCCAGGTCCCCGGGTCACGTGGGGTCCCCGGCCCGGGTCCCCGGGTTGCATCGGGACACCAGCGAAGGATCACCGGGTCCTGTCGGGTCCCCGGCCCGGGTCCCCTGGACAGGTCGTTAACCCGGCCCCTGGTCAACGGGTCATGTCGCGCACCCGGCCTGGTTCCCAGGTTCCGGTGACCACCCCGGCACCAGGACCCCGGGTCACGTGGGGACCCCGGCCCCAGGTCAGCGGGTCACGTGGGGACACCGGCCCCAGGTCACCGGGTCAGGTCGGGACCCCGGCCCCAGGTCCCCGCGTCATGTCCGGTACCCGGCCTGGTTCCCAGGTTCCGATGACCACCCCGGCACCAGGACCCCGGGTCACCTGGGGACACCGGCCCCAGGTGACCGGGTTACGTGGGGACACCGGCCCCAGTTCACCGCGTCAGGTCGGGACCCCGAACCCAGGTCCACGAGTCCGTCGACACCACAGCCCCGGGTCACCGGGTCGTGTCGGGTACATAGCCCGGGCACCAGGGTCAGCTCTGGATCCCGGCCCCAGGTCCCCGGGTCATGTCGGGTACCCGGCCTGGTTCCCAGGTTCCGATGACGACCCCGGCACCAGGACCCCGGGTCACGTGGGGACACCGGCCCCAGGTCAGCGGGTCACGTGGGTACACCGGCCCCAGGTCACCGCGTCAGGTCGGGACCCCGAACCCAGGTCACCGGGTCATGTCGGGTACCCAGCCTGGTTCCCAGGTTCCGACGACCACCCCGGCACCAGGACCCCGGGTAATGTTGGGTACCCGACCCCAGCTCCCCGGGTCGGGTCGTTACCCTGGCCCCAGGTCACCGGAAAATGTCGGGTACCGAGCCCGGGTCCCCGGGTCGGGATTTTACCCCAGCCCCAGGTCACTGGGTCCTGTCGGGTACCCTGCCTGGTTCCCAGGTTCCGATGACCACTCCGGCACCAGGACCCCGGGTAATGTTGGGTACCCGGCCCTGGTCCCCGGAATAGGTCGGGACCCCGGCACCTGGTCACCGGGTCATTTTGGGTCCCCAGACCAGGTCCCAGAGTCGGGTGACCACCCCTACCACAGGTCCCTGGGTCATGTCGGGTACTTGGCCTGGTCACAGGTTCCGATGACCACCCCGGCACCAGGACTCCGGGTCACGTGGGGACCCCGGCCCCAGGTCAGCGGGTCACGTGGGGACCCCGGACGCAGGTCACCGGGTCATCTCTGGTACCCAGCCTGTTTCCCAGGTTCCGAGGTCCACCCCGGCACCAGGACCCCGGGCAATATTGGGTACCCGACCCCAGGTCCCCGGGATGGGTCGGGACCCCGGTCCCGTGTCACCGGGTCGTATCCGGTCGCTACCGTAGCTAGCAGCGTCGGGTGACCACCCCGGCCACGGGAGACGGGGTCATACCGGGTCCCCCGTCCGGGTCCCCGGGTCGGCTTGTTACCCTGGTCCCAGGTCACCGGGTCATGTCGGGTACCCAGCCTGGTTCCCAGGTTCCGACGACCACCCCGGCACCAGTACCCCGGGTAATGTTGGGTACCTGACCCCAGGTCCCCGGGTCGGGTCGTTACCCTGGCCCCACGTCACCGGGTCATGTCGGGTACCCAGCCCGGGTCCCCGGGTCGGGTTTTTACCCCAGCCCCAGGTCACCGGGTCCTGTCGGGTCCCCGGCCCGGGTCTCCTGGACAGGTCGTTACCCCGGCCCCGGGTCCCCGGGTCATGTTGGGTCCAAGGACCAGGTCCCAGGGTCGGCTGACCTCCCCGGCACATGTACCCCGGGTCACGTGGGGACCCCGGCCCCAGGTCACTGGGTCCTGTCGGGTCCCTGGCCCGGGTCCCCTGGACAGGTCGTTGCCCCGGCCCCGGGTCACCGGATCATGTCGGGTCCACGGACCAGGTCCCAGGGTCGGGTGACCACCCCGACCCCAGGTCCCCGGGTCATGCCGGGTACTTGGCCTGGTTCCCAGGTTCCGGTGACCACCCCGGCACAAGTACCCCGGGTCACGTGGGGACCCCGGCCCCAGGTCACCGGGTCAGGTCGGGAACCCAGACCCAGGTCACCGGGTCAGGTCGGGTCCCAGGCCCGGGTCCCCGGGTTGGATTGTCACCCTGGCCCGGGTCACCGGGTCATGTCTGGTACCCAGCCTGGTTCCCAAGTTCCGAGGTCCACCCCGGCACCGGGACCCCGGGTAATGTTGGGTTCCCGGCCCTGGTCCCCGGGATGGGTCGGGACCGCGGCCCCGGGTCACTGTGTCGTGTCGGGTCGCTGCCCCGGGTACCAGTGTCGGGTGACATCCCCGGCCCCAGGTCCCCAGGTCACGTGGGCTCCCCGGCCCGGGTCCCCGGGTTGCATCGGGACCCCAGCACCGGATCACCAGGTCACGTGGGCTCCCCGGCCCGGGTCCCCGGGTTGCATCGGGACCCCAGCACCGGATCACCAGGTCACGTGGGCTCCCCGGCCCGGGTCCCCGGGTTGCATCGGGACACCAGCACCGGATCACCGGGTCACGTGGGGTCCCCGGCCCGGGTCCCTGGGTTGCATCGGGACAACAGCGCCGGATCACCGGGTCCTGTCAGGTCCCCGGCCTGGGTCCCCTGGACAGGTCGTTAACCCGGCCCCGGGTCACCGGGTCATGTCGCGCACCCGGCCTGGTTCCCAGGTTCCGGTGACCATCCCGGCACCAGGACCCCGGGTCACGTGGGGACCCCGGCCCCAGGTCAGAGGGTCACGTGGGGTCACCGGCCCCAGGTCAGAGGGTCACGTGGGGACGCCGGACCCAGGTCACCTAGTCATGTCTGGTACCTAGCCTGGTTCCCAGGTTCCGATGACCACCCCGGCACCAGGACCCCGGGTCTGTTGGGGACACCGGCCCCAGGTGACCGGGTCACGTGGGGACCCCGGCCCCAGGTCAGCGGGTCACGTGGGGACACCGGCCCCAGGTCAGAGGGTCACGTGGGGACCCCGGACCCAGGTCACCTGGTCATGTGTGGTACCCAGCCTGGTTCCCAGGTTCCGATGACCACCCCGGCACAAGGACCCCGGGTCACATGGGGACACCAGCCCTAGGTGACCGGGTCACGTGGGGACACCGGCCTCAGGTAACCGGGTCACGTGGGGACCCCGGCCCCAGGTCAGCGGGTCACGTGGGGACACCGGCCCCAGGTCAGCGGGTCACGTGGGGACACCGGCCCCACGTCACCGCGTCAGGTCGGGACCCCGAACCCAGGTCCACGAGTCCGTCGACACCACAGCCCCGGGTCACCGGGTCGTGTCGGGTAACCGGCCTGGTTCCACGGTTCCGATGACCATCCCGGCACCAGGACCCCGGGTCACGTGGGGACACCGGCCCCAGGTCAGCGTGTCACGTGGGGACCCCGGACCCAGGTCACCTGGTCATGTCTGGTACCCAGCCTGGTTCCCAGGTTCCGATGACCACCCCGGCACCAGGACCCCGGGTCACGTGGGGACACCGGCCCCAGGTGACCGGGTCACGTGGGGACCCCGGCCCCAGGTCAGAGGGTCACGTGGGGACACCGGCCCCAGGTCAGCGGGTCACGTGGGGACACCGGCCCCAGGTCAGCGGGTCACGTGGGGACCCCGGACCCAGGTCAGCAGGTTACGTGGGGACACCGGCCCCAGGTCAGCGGGTCATACCGGGTCCCCGGACCCAGGTCACCGGGTCAGGTCGGGACCCCGGACCCAGGTCGGGTCATGTCACGTCCCATGCCTGGGTCCCCGGGTTGGATTTTTACCCAGGCCCCGGGTCACAGGGTCATGTCGGGTCAACGGCCTGGGTACATCGGTCTGGTGACCACCCTGACCCCAGGTCCCCGGGTCATGACGGGACACCGGACCAGGTCCCCGAGTTCGGTCGACACTACAGCCCCAGGTCACCGGGTCAGGTCGGGAACCCGGCCCGGGTCCCCTGGACAGGTCGGCACCCCGGCCCCGGGTCACCGGGTCATGTCGGGTCGCTGTCCCGGGTACCAATGTCAGGTGACCACCCCGGCCCCGGGAGACGGAGTCATACCGGGTCCCCGGCCCGGGTCCCCGGGTTGCATCGGGACAAAAGCACCGGATCACTGGATCACGTGGGGTCCCGGGCCCGGGTCCCCGGGTTGCATCGGGACACCAGCGAAGGATCACCGGGTCCTGTCGGGTCCCCGGCCCGGGTCCCCTGGACAGGTCGTTAACCCGGCCCCAGGTCACCGGGTCATGTCGCGCACCCGGCCTGGTTCCCAGGTTCCGGTGACCACCCCGGCACCAGGACCCCGGGTCACGTGGGGACCCCGGCCCCAGGTCAGCGGGTCACGTGGGGACCCCGGCCCCAGGTCAGAGGGTCACGTGGGGACACCGGCCCCAGGTCACCGCGTCAGGTCGGGACCCCGAACCCAGGTCCACGAGTCCGTCGACACCACTGCCCCGGCTCACCGGGTCGTGTCGGGTACACAGCCCGGGCACTAGGGTCAGCTCGGGACCCCGGCCCCAGGTCCCCGGGTAATGTCGGGTACCCGGCCTGGTTCCCAGGTTCCGATGACCACCCCGGCACCAAGTCCCCGGGTCACGTGGGGACCCCGGCCCCAGGTCAGCGGGTCACGTGGGGACACCGGCCCCAGGTCAGCGGGTCACGTGGGGACCCCGGACCCAGGTCACCTGGTCATGTCTGGTACCCAGCCTGGTTCCCAGGTTCCGATGACCACCCCGGCACCAGGACCCCGGGTCACGTGGGGACCCCGGCCCCAGGTCAGCGGGTCACGTGGGGACCCCGGACCCGGGTCAGCGGGTCACGTGGGGACACCGGCTCCAGGTCAGCGGGTCACGTGGGGACACCGGCCCCAGGTCACCGGGTCACGTGGGGACACCGGCCCCAGGTCACCGGGTCACGTGGGGACCCCGGACCCAGGTCAGCGGGTCACGTGGGGACACCGGCCCCTGGTAACCGGGTCATACCGGGTCCCCGGACCCAGGTCACCGGGTCAGGTCGGGACCCCGGACCCAGGTCGGGTCATGTCACGTCCCATGCCCGGGTCCCCGGGTTGGATTTTTACCCAGGCCCCGGGTCACAGGGTCATGTCGGGTCAACGGCCTGGGTACAACGGTCTGGTGACCACCCCGACACCAGGTCCCCGGGTCATGACGGGACACCGGACCAGGTCCCCGAGTCCGGTCGACACCACAGCCCCAGGTCACCGGGTCAGGTCGGCACCCCGGAACCAGGTCACCGGGTCATGTCGGGACCCAGCCCGGGTCCCCGGGACAGGTTTTTACCCAAGCCCCAGATCACCGGGTCCTGTCGGGTGCCCGGCCCAAGTCCCCTGGACAGGTCGTTACCCCGGCCCCGGGTCACCGGGTCATGTCGGGTTGCTGTCCCGGGTACCAGTGTCAGGTGACCACCCCGGCCCCGGGAGACGGAGTCATACCGGGTCCCCGGCCCAGGTCCCCGGGTCAGGTGGTTACCCCGGCCCCAGGTCACCGGGTCGTATCAGGTCGCTGCCCCGGGTACCAGTGTCGGGTGAAATCCCCGGCCCCAGGTCCCCGGGTCACGTGGGGTCCCCGGCCCGGGTCCCCGGGTTGCATCGGGACACCAGCGAAGGATCACCGGGTCCTGTCGGGTCCCCGGCCCGGGTCCCCTGGACAGGTCGTTAACCCGGCCCCTGGTCAACGGGTCATGTCGCGCACCCGGCCTGGTTCCCAGGTTCCGGTGACCACCCCGGCACCAGGACCCCGGGTCACGTGGGGACCCCGGCCCCAGGTCAGCGGGTCACGTGGGGACACCGGCCCCAGGTCAGCGGGTCACGTGGGGACACCGGCCCCAGGTAACCAAGGCAGCTCAGTACCACGGCCCCAGGTGCTCGGGTCATGTCGGGTACCCAGCCTGGTTCCCAGGTTCCGATGACCACCCCGGCACCAGGACCCCGGGTCACGTGCGGACCCCGGCCCCAGGTCACCGGGTCACGTGGGGACACCGGCCCCAGGTAACCGGGTCAGGTCGGGACCCCGGACCCAGGTCCCCGGGTCATGTCGGGTACCCAGCCTGGTTCCCAGGTTCCGATGACCACCCCGGCACCAGGACGCCGGGTAATGTTGGGTACCCGACCCCATGTCCCCGGGATGGGTCGGGACCCCACCCCGGGTCACAGGGTCGTGTCGGGTCGCTGCCCCGGGTAGCAGCGTCGGGTGACCACCCCGACCACGGGAGACAGGGTCATACCGGGTCCCCGGTCCGGGTCCCCGGGTCGGCTCGTTACCCTGGGCCCAGGTCACCGGGTCATGTCGGGTACCCAGCCCGGGTCCCCGGGTCGGATTTTTACCCCAGCCCCAGGTCCCCGGGTCATGTCGGGTCGCTGCCCCGGGTACCATTGTCAGGTGACCACCCCAGCCCCGGGAGACGGAGTCATACCGGGTCCCCGGCCCGGGTCCCCGGGTCAGGTGGTTACCCTGACCCAGGTCACCGGGTCAGGTCAGGACCCGGGACCCAGGTCACCGGGTCGTATCGGGTCGCTGCCCCGGGTACCAGTGTCGGGTGACATCCCCGGCCCCAGGTCCCCGGGTCACGTGGGGTCCCCGGCCCGGGTCCCCGGGTTGCATCGGGACACCAGCGAAGGATCACCGGGTCCTGTCGGGTCCCCGGCCCGGGTCCCCGGACAGGTCGTTAACCCGGCCCCGGGTCACCGGGTCATGTCGCGCACCCGGCCTGGTTCCCAGGTTCCGGTGACCACCCCGGCCCCAGGTCAGCGGGTCACGTGGGGACCCCGGCCCCAGGTCAGCGGGTCACGTGGGGACACCGGCCCCAGGTCACCGGGTCAAGTGGGGACACCGGCCCCAGGTCACCGCGTCAGGTCGGGACCCTGAACCCAGTTCAACGAGTCCGTCGACACCACAGCCCCAGGTCACCGTGTCAGGTCGGCACCCCGGAACCAGGTCACCGGGTCATGTCGGGACCCAGCCCGGGTCCCTGGGACGGGTTTTTACCCAAGCCCCAGATCACCGGGTCCTGTCGGGTCCCCGGCCCAGGTCCCCTGGACAGGTCGTTACCCCGGCCCCGGGTCACCGGGTCATGTCGGGTCGCTGTCCCGGGTACCAGTGTCAGGTGACCACCCCGGCCCCGGGAGACGGAGTCATACCGGGTCCCCGGCCCGGGTCCCCGGGTCAGGTGGTTACCCTGGCCCCAGGTCACCGGGTCACGTGGGGACACCGGCCCCAGGTAACCGGGTCAGGTCAGGACCCCGGCCCCAGGTCCCCGGGTCATGTCGGGTACCCAGCCTGGTTCCCAGGTTCCGATGATCACCCCGGCACCAGGACGCCGGATAATGTTGGGTACCCGACCCCATGTCCCCGGGATGGGTCGGGACCCCAGCCCGGGTCACCGGGTCGTGTCGGGTCGCTGTCCCGGGTAGCAGCGTCGGGTGACCACCCCGGCCACGGGAGACGGGGTCATACCGGGTCCCCGGTCCGGGTCCCCGGGTCGGCTCGTTACCCTGGCCCCAGGTCACCGGGTCATGTCGGGTACCCAGCCCGGGTACCAGTGTCGGGTGACATCCCCGGCCCCAGGTCCGCGGGTCACGTGGGGTCCCCGGCCCGGGTCCCCGGGTTGCATCGGGACACCAGCGAAGGATCACCGGGTCCTGTCGGGTCCCCGGCCTGGGTCCCCTGGACAGGTCGTTAACCCGGCCCCGGGTCACCGGGTCATGTGGCGCACCCGGACTGGTTCCCAGGTTCCGGTGACCACCCCGGCACCAGGACCCCGGGTCACGTGGGGACCCCGGCCGCAGGTCCCCGGGTCACGTGGGGACCCCGGCCCCAGGTCAGCGGGTCACGTGGGGACACCGGCCCCAGGTAACCGGGTCAGGTCAGGACCCCGGCCCCAGGTCCCCGGGTCATGTCGGGTACCCAGCCTGGTTCCCAGGTTCCGATGACCACCCCGGCACCAGGACGCCGGGTAATATTGGGTACCCGACTCCAGGTCCCCGGGATGGGTCGGAACCCCACCCCGGGTCACCGGGTCGTGTCGGGTCGCTGCCCCGGGTAGCAGCGTCGGGTGACCACAACGGCCACGGGAGACGGGGTCATACCGGGTCCCCGGTCCGGGTCCCCGTGTCGGCTCGTTACCCTGGCCCCAGGTCACCGGGTCATGTCGGGTACCCAGCCCGGGTCCCCGGGTCGGATTTTTACCCCAGCCCCAGGTCCCCGGGTCATGTCGGGTCGCTGCCCCGGGTACCAGTGTCAGGTGACCACCCCGGCCCCGGGAGACGGAGTCATACCGGGTCCCCGGCCCGGGTCCCCGGGTCAGGTGGTTACCCTGGCCCCAGGTCACCGGGTCAGGTCGGGACCCCGGACCCAGGTCACCGGGTCGGATCGGGTCGCTGCCCCGGGTACCAGTGTCGGGTGACATCCCCGGCCCCAGGTCCCCGGGTCACGTGGGGTCCCCGGCCCGGGTCCCCGGGTTGCATCGGGACACCAGCGAAGGATCACCGGGTCCTGTCGGGTCCCCGGCCCGGGTCCCCTGGACAGGTCGTTAACCCGGCCCCGGGTCACCGGGTCATGTCGCGCACCCGGCCTGGTTCCCAGGTTCCGGTGACCACCCCGGCACCAGGACCCCGGGTCACGTGGGGACCCCGGCCCCAGGTCAGCGGGTCACGTGGGGACCCTGGCCCCAGGTCAGCGGGTAACGTGGGGACACCGGCCCCAGATAACCGGGTCAGGTCGGGACCCCGGCCCTAGGTCCCCGGGTCATGTCGGGTACCCGGCCTGGTTCCCAGGTTCCGATGACCACCCCGGCATCAGGACCCCGGGTCACGTGGGGACACCGGCCCCAGGTCAGCGGGTCACGTGGGGACCCCAGCCCCAGTTAACCGGGTCAGGTCGGGACCCCGGCCCCAGGTCCCCTGGTCATGTCGGGTACCCAGCCTGGTTCCCAGGTTCCGATGACCACCCCGGCACCAGGACGCCGGATAATGTTGGGTACCCGACCCCATGTCCCCGGGATGGGTCGGGACCCCAGCCCGGGTCACCGGGTCGTTTCGGGTCGCTGCCCCGGGTAGCAGCGTCGGGTGACCACCCCGGCCACGGGAGACGGGGTCATACCGGGTCCCCGGTCTGGGTCCCCGGGTCGGCTCGTTACCCTGGCCCCAGGTCACCGGGTCATGTCGGGACCCAGCCCGGGTCCCCGGGACGGGTTTTTACCCAAGCCCCAGATCACCGGGTCATGTCGGGTGCCCGGCCCAGGTCCCCTGGACAGGTCGTTACCCCGGCCCCGGGTCACCGGGTCATGTCGGGTCGCTGCCCCGGGTACCAGTGTCAGGTGACCACCCCGGCCCCGGGGGACAGAGTCATACCGGGTCCCCGGCCCGGGTCCCCGGGTCAGGTGGTTACCCTGGCCCCTGGTCACCGGGTCAGGTCGGGACCCCGGACCCAGGTCACCGGGTCGTATCGGGTCGCTGCCCCGGGTACCAGTGTCGGGTGACATCCCCGGCCCCAGGTCCCCGGGTCACGTGGGGTCCCCGGCCCGGGTCTCCGGGTTGCATCGGGACACCAGCGAAGGATCACCGGGTCCTGTCGGGTCCCCGGCCCGGGTCCCCTTGACAGGTCGTTAACCCGGCCCCGGGTCACCGGGTCATGTCGCGCACCCGGCCTGGTTCCCAGGTTCCGGTGACCACCCCGGCCCCAGGTCAGCGGGTCACGTGGGGACACCGGCCCCAGGTCACCGGGTCACGTGGGGACACCGGCCCCAGGTAACCGGGTCATGTCGGGACACCAGACCAGGTCCCCGAGTCCGGTCGACACCACAGCCCCAGGTCACCGGGTCAGGTCAGGACCCGGCCCGGGTCCCCTGGACAGGTCGTTAACCCGGCCCCGCGTCATCGGCTCATGTCGCGCACCCGGCCTGGTTCCCAGGTTCCGGTGACCACCCCGGCACCAGGACCCCGGGTCACGTGGGGACACCGGCCCCAGGTGAACGGGTCACGTGGGGACACCGGCCCCAGGTCAGCGGGTCACGTGGGGACACCGGCCCCAGGTAACCAAGGAAGCTCGGGACCCCGGCCCCAGGTCCTCGGGTCATGTCGGGTACCCGGCCTGGTTCCCAGGTTCCGATGACCACCCCGGCACCAGGACCCCGGGTCACGTGGGGACCCCGGCCCCAGGTCACCGGGTCACGTGGGGACCCCGGCCCCAGGTCAGCGGGTCACGTGGGGACACCGGCCCCAGGTAACCGGGTCAGGTCCGGACCCGGCCTGGTTCCCAGGTTCCGGTGACCACCCCGGCACCAGGACCCCGGGTCACGTGGGGACCCCGGCCCCAGGTCAGCGGGTCACGTGGGGACACCGGCCCCAGGTCACTGGGTCACGTGGGGACCCCGGCCCCAGGTGACCGGGTCACGTGGGGACACCGGCCCCAGGTAACCGGGTCAGGTCGGGACCCCGGCCCCAGGTCCCCGGGTCATGTCGGGTACCCGGCCTGGTTCCCAGGTTCTGATGACCACCCCGGCACCAGGACCCCGGGTCACGTGGGGACCCCGGCCCCAGGTCACCGGGTCACGTGGGGACCTCAGCCCCAGGTCAGCGGGTCATGTCGTGTACCCAGCCTGGTTCCCAGGTTCCGATGACCACCCCGGCACCAGGACGCCGGGTAATGTTGGGTACCCGACCCCATGTCCCCGGGATGGGTCGGGACCCCACCCCGGGTCACCGGGTCGTGTCAGGTCGCTGCCCCGGTTAGCAGCGTCTGGTGACCACCCCGGCCACGGGAGACAGGGTCATACCGGGTCCCCGGTCCGGGTCCCCGAGTTGGCTCGTTACCCTGGCCCCAGGTCACCGGGTCATGTCGGGTCGCTGCCCCGGGTACCAGTGTCAGGTGACCACCCCGGCCCCGGGAGACGGATTCATACTGGGTCCCCGGCCCGGGTCCCCGGGTCAGGTGGTTACCCTGGCCCCAGGTCACCGGGTCAGGTCGGGACCCTGGACCCAGGTCACCGGGTCGGATCGGGTCGCTGCCCCGGGTACCAGTGTCGGGTGACATCCCCGGCCCCAGGTCCCCGGGTCACGTGGGGTCCCCGGCCCGGGTCCCCGGGTTGCATCAGGACACCAGCGAAGGATCACCGGGTCCTGTCAGGTCCCCGGCCCG
The DNA here is from genome assembly GCA_951411735.1 of Somateria mollissima. Lineage (NCBI taxonomy): Eukaryota > Metazoa > Chordata > Aves > Anseriformes > Anatidae > Somateria > Somateria mollissima. The sequence goes on along the minus strand of CATOCB010000101.1, from coordinate 39,177 downwards.
GGTCCCCTGGACAGGTCGTTAACCCGGCCCCGAGTCACCGGGTCATGTCGCGCACCCGGCCTGGTTCCCAGGTTCCGATGACCACCCCGGCACCAGGACCCCGGGTCACGTGGGGACCCCGGCCCCAGGTCAGCGGGTCACGTGGGGACCCCGGCCCCAGGTCAGCGGGTCACGTGGAGAAACCGGCCCCAGGTAACCGGGTCAGGTCGGGACCCCGGCCCCAGGTCCCCAGGTCACGTGGGGTCCCCGGCCCGGGTCCCCGGGTTGCATCGGGACACCAGCACCGGATCACTGGATCACGTCGGGTCCCCGGCCCGGGTCCCCTGGACAGGTCGTTAACCCGGCCCCGGGTCACCCGGTCATGTCGCGCACCCGGCCTTGTTCCCAGGTTCCGGTGACCACCCCGGCACCAGGACCCCAGGTCACGTGGGGACCCCGGCCCCAGGTCAGCGGGTCACGTGGGGACACCGGCCCCAGGTAACCGGGTCAGGTCAGGACCCCGGCCCCAGGTCCCCGGGTCATGTCGGGTACCCAGCCTGGTTCCCAGGTTCCCATGACCACCCCGGCACCAGGACGCCGGGTAATGTTGGGTACCCGACCCCATGTCCCCGGGATGGGTCGGGACCCCACCCTGGGTCACCGGGTCGTGTCGGGTCGCTGCCCTGGGTAGCAGCGTCGGGTGACCACCCCGGCCACGGGAGACGGGGTCATACCGAGTCCCCGGTCCGGGTCCCCGGGTCGGCTCGTTACCCAGGCCCCGGGTCACCGGGTCATGTCGGGTCGCTGCCCCGGGTACCAGTGTCAGGTGACCACCCCGGCCCCTGGAGACGGAGTCATACCGGGTCCCCGGCCCGGGTCCCCGGGTCAGGTGGTTACCCCGGCCCCAGGTCAGCGGGTCACGTGGGGACCCCGGCCCCAGGTCACCGGGTCACGTGGGGACACCGGCCCCAGGTAACCGGGTCAGGTCGGGACCCCGGCCCCAGGTCCCCTGGTCATGTCGGGTACCCAGCCTGGTTCCCAGGTTCCGATGACCACCCCGGCACCAGGACGCCGGGTCACGTGGGGATACCGGCCCCAGGTCACCGCGTCAGGTCGGGACCCTGAACCCAGTTCCACGAGTCCGTCGACACCACAGCCCCAGGTCACCGGGTCAGGTCGGCACCCCGGAACCAGGTCACCGGGTCATGTCGGGACCCAGCCCGGGTCCCCGGGACGGGTTTTTACCCAAGCCCCAGATCACCGGGTCCTGTCGGGTCCCCGGCCCAGGTCCCCTGGACAGGTCGTTACCCCGGCCCCGGGTCACCGGGTCATGTCGGGTCGCTGCCCCGGGTACCAGTGTCAGGTGACCAGCCCGGCCCCTGGAGACAGAGTCATACCGGGTCCCCGGCCCGGGTCCCCGGGTCAGGTGGTTACCCTGGCCCCAGGTCACCGGGTCAGGTCGGGACCCCGGACCCAGGTCACCGGGTCGTATCGGGTCGCTGCCCCGGGTACCAGTGTCGGGTGACATCCCCGGCCCCAGGTCCGCGGGTCACGTGGGGTCCCCGGCCCGGGTCCCCGGGTTGCATCGGGACACCAGCGAAGGATCACCGGGTCCTGTCGGGTCCCCGGCCTGGGTCCCCTGGACAGGTCGTTAACCCGGCCCCGGGTCACCGGGTCATGTGGCGCACCCGGACTGGTTCCCAGGTTCCGGTGACCACCCCGGCACCAGGACCCCGGGTCACGTGGGGACCCCGGCCGCAGGTCCCCGGGTCACGTGGGGACCCCGGCCCCAGGTCAGCGGGTCACGTGGGGACACCGGCCCCAGGTAACCGGGTCAGGTCAGGACCCCGGCCCCAGGTCCCCGGGTCATGTCGGGTACCCAGCCTGGTTCCCAGGTTCCGATGACCACCCCGGCACCAGGACGCCGGGTAATATTGGGTACCCGACCCCAGGTCCCCGGGATGGGTCGGAACCCCACCCCGGGTCACCGGGTCGTGTCGGGTCGCTGCCCCGGGTAGCAGCGTCGGGTGACCACCCCGGCCACGGGAGACGGGGTCATACCGGGTCCCCGGTCCGGGTCCCCGTGTCGGCTCGTTACCCTGGCCCCAGGTCACCGGGTCATGTCGGGTACCCAGCCCGGGTCCCCGGGTCGGATTTTTACCCCAGCCCCAGGTCCCCGGGTCATGTCGGGTCGCTGCCCCGGGTACCAGTGTCAGGTGACCACCCCGGCCCCGGGAGACGGAGTCATACCGGGTCCCCGGCCCGGGTCCCCGGGTCAGGTGGTTACCCTGGCCCCAGGTCACCGGGTCAGGTCGGGACCCCGGACCCAGGTCACCGGGTCGGATCGGGTCGCTGCCCCGGGTACCAGTGTCGGGTGACATCCCCGGCCCCAGGTCCCCGGGTCACGTGGGGTCCCCGGCCCGGGTCCCCGGGTTGCATCGGGACACCAGCGAAGGATCACCGGGTCCTGTCGGGTCCCCGGCCCGGGTCCCCTGGACAGGTCGTTAACCCGGCCCCGGGTCACCGGGTCATGTCGCGCACCCGGCCTGGTTCCCAGGTTCCGGTGACCACCCCGGCACCAGGACCCCGGGTCACGTGGGGACCCCGGCCCCAGGTCAGCGGGTCACGTGGGGACCCTGGCCCCAGGTCAGCGGGTAACGTGGGGACACCGGCCCCAGATAACCGGGTCAGGTCGGGACCCCGGCCCTAGGTCCCCGGGTCATGTCGGGTACCCGGCCTGGTTCCCAGGTTCCGATGACCACCCCGGCATCAGGACCCCGGGTCACGTGGGGACACCGGCCCCAGGTCAGCGGGTCACGTGGGGACCCCAGCCCCAGTTAACCGGGTCAGGTCGGGACCCCGGCCCCAGGTCCCCTGGTCATGTCGGGTACCCAGCCTGGTTCCCAGGTTCCGATGACCACCCCGGCACCAGGACGCCGGATAATGTTGGGTACCCGACCCCATGTCCCCGGGATGGGTCGGGACCCCAGCCCGGGTCACCGGGTCGTTTCGGGTCGCTGCCCCGGGTAGCAGCGTCGGGTGACCACCCCGGCCACGGGAGACGGGGTCATACCGGGTCCCCGGTCTGGGTCCCCGGGTCGGCTCGTTACCCTGGCCCCAGGTCACCGGGTCATGTCGGGACCCAGCCCGGGTCCCCGGGACGGGTTTTTACCCAAGCCCCAGATCACCGGGTCATGTCGGGTGCCCGGCCCAGGTCCCCTGGACAGGTCGTTACCCCGGCCCCGGGTCACCGGGTCATGTCGGGTCGCTGCCCCGGGTACCAGTGTCAGGTGACCACCCCGGCCCCGGGGGACAGAGTCATACCGGGTCCCCGGCCCGGGTCCCCGGGTCAGGTGGTTACCCTGGCCCCTGGTCACCGGGTCAGGTCGGGACCCCGGACCCAGGTCACCGGGTCGTATCGGGTCGCTGCCCCGGGTACCAGTGTCGGGTGACATCCCCGGCCCCAGGTCCCCGGGTCACGTGGGGTCCCCGGCCCGGGTCTCCGGGTTGCATCGGGACACCAGCGAAGGATCACCGGGTCCTGTCGGGTCCCCGGCCCGGGTCCCCTTGACAGGTCGTTAACCCGGCCCCGGGTCACCGGGTCATGTCGCGCACCCGGCCTGGTTCCCAGGTTCCGGTGACCACCCCGGCCCCAGGTCAGCGGGTCACGTGGGGACACCGGCCCCAGGTCACCGGGTCACGTGGGGACACCGGCCCCAGGTAACCGGGTCATGTCGGGACACCAGACCAGGTCCCCGAGTCCGGTCGACACCACAGCCCCAGGTCACCGGGTCAGGTCAGGACCCGGCCCGGGTCCCCTGGACAGGTCGTTAACCCGGCCCCGCGTCATCGGCTCATGTCGCGCACCCGGCCTGGTTCCCAGGTTCCGGTGACCACCCCGGCACCAGGACCCCGGGTCACGTGGGGACACCGGCCCCAGGTGAACGGGTCACGTGGGGACACCGGCCCCAGGTCAGCGGGTCACGTGGGGACACCGGCCCCAGGTAACCAAGGAAGCTCGGGACCCCGGCCCCAGGTCCTCGGGTCATGTCGGGTACCCGGCCTGGTTCCCAGGTTCCGATGACCACCCCGGCACCAGGACCCCGGGTCACGTGGGGACCCCGGCCCCAGGTCACCGGGTCACGTGGGGACCCCGGCCCCAGGTCAGCGGGTCACGTGGGGACACCGGCCCCAGGTAACCGGGTCAGGTCCGGACCCGGCCTGGTTCCCAGGTTCCGGTGACCACCCCGGCACCAGGACCCCGGGTCACGTGGGGACCCCGGCCCCAGGTCAGCGGGTCACGTGGGGACACCGGCCCCAGGTCACTGGGTCACGTGGGGACCCCGGCCCCAGGTGACCGGGTCACGTGGGGACACCGGCCCCAGGTAACCGGGTCAGGTCGGGACCCCGGCCCCAGGTCCCCGGGTCATGTCGGGTACCCGGCCTGGTTCCCAGGTTCTGATGACCACCCCGGCACCAGGACCCCGGGTCACGTGGGGACCCCGGCCCCAGGTCACCGGGTCACGTGGGGACCTCAGCCCCAGGTCAGCGGGTCATGTCGTGTACCCAGCCTGGTTCCCAGGTTCCGATGACCACCCCGGCACCAGGACGCCGGGTAATGTTGGGTACCCGACCCCATGTCCCCGGGATGGGTCGGGACCCCACCCCGGGTCACCGGGTCGTGTCAGGTCGCTGCCCCGGTTAGCAGCGTCTGGTGACCACCCCGGCCACGGGAGACAGGGTCATACCGGGTCCCCGGTCCGGGTCCCCGAGTTGGCTCGTTACCCTGGCCCCAGGTCACCGGGTCATGTCGGGTCGCTGCCCCGGGTACCAGTGTCAGGTGACCACCCCGGCCCCGGGAGACGGATTCATACTGGGTCCCCGGCCCGGGTCCCCGGGTCAGGTGGTTACCCTGGCCCCAGGTCACCGGGTCAGGTCGGGACCCTGGACCCAGGTCACCGGGTCGGATCGGGTCGCTGCCCCGGGTACCAGTGTCGGGTGACATCCCCGGCCCCAGGTCCCCGGGTCACGTGGGGTCCCCGGCCCGGGTCCCCGGGTTGCATCAGGACACCAGCGAAGGATCACCGGGTCCTGTCAGGTCCCCGGCCCGGGTCCCCTGGACAGGTCGTTAACCCGGCCCCGAGTCACCGGGTCATGTCGCGCACCCGGCCTGGTTCCCAGGTTCCGATGACCACCCCGGCACCAGGACTCCGGGTCACGTGGGGAACCCGGCCCCAGGTCAGCGGGTCACGTGGGGACCCCGGCCCCAGGTCAGCGGGTCACGTGGAGAAACCGGCCCCAGGTAACCGGGTCAGGTCGGGACCCCGGCCCCAGGTCCCCAGGTCACGTGGGGTCCCCGGCCCGGGTCCCCGGGTTGCATCGGGACACCAGCACCGGATCACTGGATCACGTCGGGTCCCCGGCCCGGGTCCCCTGGACAGGTCGTTAACCCGGCCCCGGGTCACCCGGTCATGTCGCGCACCCGGCCTTGTTCCCAGGTTCCGGTGACCACCCCGGCACCAGGACCCCAGGTCACGTGGGGACCCCGGCCCCAGGTCAGCGGGTCACGTGGGGACACCGGCCCCAGGTAACCGGGTCAGGTCAGGACCCCGGCCCCAGGTCCCCGGGTCATGTCGGGTACCCAGCCTGGTTCCCAGGTTCCCATGACCACCCCGGCACCAGGACGCCGGGTAATGTTGGGTACCCGACCCCATGTCCCCGGGATGGGTCGGGACCCCACCCTGGGTCACCGGGTCGTGTCGGGTCGCTGCCCTGGGTAGCAGCGTCGGGTGACCACCCCGGCCACGGGAGACGGGGTCATACCGAGTCCCCGGTCCGGGTCCCCGGGTCGGCTCGTTACCCAGGCCCCGGGTCACCGGGTCATGTCGGGTCGCTGCCCCGGGTACCAGTGTCAGGTGACCACCCCGGCCCCTGGAGACGGAGTCATACCGGGTCCCCGGCCCGGGTCCCCGGGTCAGGTGGTTACCCCGGCCCCAGGTCAGCGGGTCACGTGGGGACCCCGGCCCCAGGTCACCGGGTCACGTGGGGACACCGGCCCCAGGTAACCGGGTCAGGTCGGGACCCCGGCCCCAGGTCCCCTGGTCATGTCGGGTACCCAGCCTGGTTCCCAGGTTCCGATGACCACCCCGGCACCAGGACGCCGGGTCACGTGGGGATACCGGCCCCAGGTCACCGCGTCAGGTCGGGACCCTGAACCCAGTTCCACGAGTCCGTCGACACCACAGCCCCAGGTCACCGGGTCAGGTCGGCACCCCGGAACCAGGTCACCGGGTCATGTCGGGACCCAGCCCGGGTCCCCGGGACGGGTTTTTACCCAAGCCCCAGATCACCGGGTCCTGTCGGGTCCCCGGCCCAGGTCCCCTGGACAGGTCGTTAACCCGGCCCCGGGTCACCGGGTCATGTCGGGTCGCTGCCCCGGGTACCAGTGTCAGGTGACCAGCCCGGCCCCTGGAGACAGAGTCATACCGGGTCCCCGGCCCGGGTCCCCGGGTCAGGTGGTTACCCTGGCCCCAGGTCACCGGGTCAGGTCGGGACCCCGGACCCAGGTCACCGGGTCGTATCGGGTCGCTGCCCCGGGTACCAGTGTCGGGTGACATCCCCGGCCCCAGGTCCGCGGGTCACGTGGGGTCCCCGGCCCGGGTCCCCGGGTTGCATCGGGACACCAGCGAAGGATCACCGGGTCCTGTCGGGTCCCCGGCCTGGGTCCCCTGGACAGGTCGTTAACCCGGCCCCGGGTCACCGGGTCATGTGGCGCACCCGGACTGGTTCCCAGGTTCCGGTGACCACCCCGGCACCAGGACCCCGGGTCACGTGGGGACCCCGGCCGCAGGTCCCCGGGTCACGTGGGGACCCCGGCCCCAGGTCAGCGGGTCACGTGGGGACACCGGCCCCAGGTAACCGGGTCAGGTCAGGACCCCGGCCCCAGGTCCCCGGGTCATGTCGGGTACCCAGCCTGGTTCCCAGGTTCCGATGACCACCCCGGCACCAGGACGCCGGGTAATATTGGGTACCCGACCCCAGGTCCCCGGGATGGGTCGGAACCCCACCCCGGGTCACCGGGTCGTGTCGGGTCGCTGCCCCGGGTAGCAGCGTCGGGTGACCACAACGGCCACGGGAGACGGGGTCATACCGGGTCCCCGGTCCGGGTCCCCGTGTCGGCTCGTTACCCTGGCCCCAGGTCACCGGGTCATGTCGGGTACCCAGCCCGGGTCCCCGGGTCGGATTTTTACCCCAGCCCCAGGTCCCCGGGTCATGTCGGGTCGCTGCCCCGGGTACCAGTGTCAGGTGACCACCCCGGCCCCGGGAGACGGAGTCATACCGGGTCCCCGGCCCGGGTCCCCGGGTCAGGTGGTTACCCTGGCCGCAGGTCACCGGGTCAGGTCGGGACCCCGGACCCAGGTCACCGGGTCGTATCGGGTCGCTGCCCTGGGTACCAGTGTCGGGTGACATCCCCTGCCCCAGGTCCCCGGGTCACGTGGGGTCCCCGGCCCGGGTCCCCGGGTTGCATCGTGACACCAGCGAAGGATCACCGGGTCCTGTCGGGTCCCCGGCCCGGGTCCCCTGGACAGGTCGTTAACCCGGCCCCGGGTCACCGGGTCATGTCGCGCACCCGGCCTGGTTCCCAGGTTCCGGTGACCACCCCGGCACCAGGACCCCGGGTCACGTGGGGACCCCGGCCCCAGGTCAGCGGGTCACGTGGGGACACCGGCCCCTGGTAACCGGGTCAGGTCGGGACCCCGGCCCCAGGTCCCCGGGTCATGTCGGGTACCCGGCCTGGTTCCCAGGTTCCGATGACCACCCCGGCACCAGGACTCCGGGTCACGTGGGGACCCCGGCCCCAGGTCAGCGGGTCACGTGGGGACACCGGCCCCAGGTCACCGCGTCAAGTCGGGACCCTGAACCCAGGTCCACGAGTCCGTCGACACCACAGCCCCAGGTCACTGGGTCAGGTCGGCACCCCGGAACCAGGTCACCGGGTCATGTCGGGACCCAGCCCGGGTCCCCGGGACGGGTTTTTACCCAAGCCCCAGATCACCGGGTCCTTTCGGGTCCCCGGCCCAGGTCCCCTGGACAGGTCGTTACCCCGGCCCCGGGTCACCGGGTCATGTCGGGTCGCTGTCCCGGGTACCAGTGTCAGGTGACCAGCCCGGCCCCGGGAGACGGAGTCATACCGGGTCCCCGGCCCGGGTCCCCGGGTCAGGTGGTTACCCTGGCCCCAGGTCACCGGGTCAGGTCGGGACCCCGGCCCCAGGTCACCGGGTCGTATCGGGTCGCTGCCCCGGGTACCAGTGTCGGGTGACATCCCCGGCCCCAGGTCCGCGGGTCACGTGGGGTCCCCGGCCCGGGTCCCCGGGTTGCATCGGGACACCAGCGAAGGATCACCGGGTCCTGTCGGGTCCCCGGCCCGGGTCCCCTGGACACGTCGTTAACCCGGCCCCGGGTCACCGGGTCATGTCGCGCACCCGGCCTGGTTCCCAGGTTCCGGTGACCACCCCGGCACCAGGACCCCGGGTCACGTGGGGACCCCGGCCCCAGGTCAGTGGGTCACGTGGGGACCCCGGCCCCAGGTCAACGGGTCACGGGGGGACACCGGCCCCAGGTAACCGGGTCAGGTCTGGACCCCGGCCCCAGGTCCCCGGGTCATGTCGGGTACCCGGCCTGGTTCCCAGGTTCCGATGACCACCCCGGCACCAGGATCCCGGGTCACGTGGGGACACCGGCCCCAGGGCACCGGGTCACTGGGGACACCGGCCCCAGGTCACCGCGTCAGGTCGGGACCCTGAACCCAGTTCCACGAGTCCGTCGACACCACAGCCCCAGGTCACCGGGTCAGGTCGGCACCCCGGAACCAGGTCACCGGGTCATGTCGGGACCCAGCCCGGGTCCCCGGGACGGGTTTTTACCCAAGCCCCAGATCACCGGGTCCTGTCGGGTCTCCGGCTCAGGTCCCCTGGACAGGTCGTTACCCCGGCCCCGGGTCACCGGGTCATGTCGGGTCGCTGTCCCGGGTACCAGTGTCAGGTGACCAGCCCGGCCCCGGGAGACGAAGTCATACCGGGTCCCCGGCCCGGGTCCCCGGGTCAGGTGGTTACCCTGGCCCCAGGTCACCGGGTCAGGTCGGGACCCCGGACCCAGGTCACCGGGTCGTATCGGGTCGCTGCCCCGGGTACCAGTGTCGGGTGACATCCCCGGCCCCAGGTCCCCGGGTCACGTGGGGTCCCCGGCCCGGGTCCCCGGGTTGCATCGGGACACCAGCGAAGGATCACCGGGTCCTGTCGGGTCCCCGGCCCGGGTCCCCTGGACAGGTCGTTAACCCGGCCCCGGGTCACCGGGTCATGTCGCGCACCCGGCCTGGTTCCCAGGTTCCGGTGACCACCCCGGCACCAGGACCCCGGGTCACGTGGGGATCCCGGCCCCAGCTGAGCGGGTGACGTGGGGACCCCGGCCCCAGGTCAGCGGGTCACGTGGGGACACCGGCCCCAGGTCCCCGGGTCAGGTCGGTACACCGGCCCCAGGTAACCGGGTCAGGTCGGACCCCGGCCCCAGGTCCCCGGGTCATGTCGGGTACCCGGCCTGGTTCCCAGGTTCCGATGACCACCCCGGCACCAGGACTCCGGGTTACGTGGGGACACCGGCCCCAGGACACCGGGTCACGTGGGGACACCGGCCCCAGGTCACTGGGTCATGTCGGGACCCTGAACCCAGTTCCACGAGTCCGTCGACACCACAGCCCCAGGTCACCGGGTCAGGTCGGCACCCCGGCCCCGGGTCACCGGGTCATGTCGGGTCGCTGTCCCGGGTACCAGTGTCAGGTGACCACCCCGGCCCCGGGAGACGGAGTCATACCGGGTCCCCGGCCCGGGTCCCCGGGTCAGGTGGTTACCCTGGCCCCAGGTCACCGGGTCAGGTCGGGACCCCGGACCCAGGTCACCGGGTCGTATCGGGTCGCTGCCCCGGGTACCAGTGTCGGGTTACATCCCCGGCCCCAGGTCCCCGGGTCACGTGGGGTCCCCGGCCCGGGTCCCCGGGTTGCATCGGGACACCAGCGAAGGATCACCTGGTCCTGTCAGGTCCCCGGCCCGGGTCCCCTGGACAGGTCGTTGCCCCGGCCCCGGGTCACCGGATCATGTCGGGTCCACGGACCAGGTCCCAGGGTCGGGTGACCACCCCGACCCCAGGTCCCCGGGTCATGCCGGGTACTTGGCCTGGTTCACAGGTTCCGGTGACCACCCCGGCACAAGTACCCCGGGTCACGTGGGGACCCCGGCCCCAGGTCACCGGGTCAGGTCGGGAACCCAGACCCAGGTCACTGGGTCAGGTCGGGTCCCAGGCCCGGGTCCCCGGGTTGGATTGTCACCCTGGCCCGGGTCACCGGGTCATGTCTGGTACCCAGCCTGGTTCCCAGGTTCCGAGGTCCACCCCGGCACCGGGACCCCGGGTAATGTTGGGTTCCCGGCCCTGGTCCCCGGGATGGGTCGGGACCCCGGCCCCGGGTCACTGTGTCGTGTCGGGTCGCTGCCCCGGGTACCAGTGTCGGGTGACATCCCCGGCCCCAGGTCCCCAGGTCACGTGGGCTCCCCGGCCCGGGTCCCCGGGTTGCATCGGGACCCCAGCACCGGATCACCAGGTCACGTGGGCTCCCCGGCCCGGGTCCCCGGGTTGCATCGGGACACCAGCACCGGATCACCGGGTCACGTGGGGTCCCCGGCCCGGGTCCCTGGGTTGCATCGGGACAACAGCGCCGGATCACCGGGTCCTGTCAGGTCCCCGGCCTGGGTCCCCTGGACAGGTCGTTACCACGGCCCCGGGTCACCGGGTCATGTCGGGTCCATGGACCAGGTTCAAGGGTCGGGTGACCACCCTGACCCCAGGTCCCCGGGTCATGTCGGGTACTTGGCCTGGTTCCCAGGTTCCGATGACCACCCCGGCACCAGGACCCCGGATCAAGTGGGGACACCGGCCCCAGGTCACCGGGTCAGGTCGGGACCCCGGAACCAGGTCACCGGGTCATGTCGGGTCGCTGCCCCGGGTAGCAGTGTCAGGTGACCACCCCGGCCCCGGGAGACGGTATCATACCGGGTCCCCGGCCTGGGTCCCCGGTCAGGTGGTTACCCTGGCCCCAGGTCCCCGGGTCATGTCGGACACCCAGCCTGGTTCCCAGGTTCCGATTACCACCCCGGCACCAGGACTCCGGGTCACGTGGGGACCCCGGCTCCAGGTCACCGGGTCACGTGGGGACCCCGGACGCAGGTCACCGGGTCATCTCTGGTACCCAGCCTGTTTCCCAGGTTCCGAGGTCCACCCCGGCACCAGGACTCCGGGTAATATTGGGTACCCGACCCCAGGTCCCCGGGATAGGTAGGGACCCCGGTCCCGGGTCACCGGGTCGTGTCCGGTCGCTACCGTAGCTAGCAGCGTCGGGTGACAACCCCGGCCACGGGAGACGGGGTCATACCGGGTCCCCGGTCCGGGTCCCCGGGTCGGCTCGTTACCCTGGCCCCAGGTCACCGGGTCATGTCGGGTACCCAGCCTGGGTTCCCCGGGACGGGTTTTTACCCAAGCCCCAGATCACCGGGTCCTGTCGGGTCGCTGCCCCGGGTACCAGTGTCAGGTGACCACCCCGGCCCCGGGAGACGGAGTCATGCCGGGTCCCCGGCCCGGGTACCCGGGTCAGGTGGTTACCCTGGCCCCAGGTCACCGGGTCAGGTCGGGACCCCGGACCCAGGTCACCGGGTCGGATCGGGTCGCTGCCCCGGGTACCAGTGTCGGGTGACATCCCCGGCCCCAGGTCCCCGGGTCACGTGGGGTCCCCGGCCCGGGTCCCCGGGTTGCATCGGGACACCAGCGAAGGATCACCGGGTCCTGTCGGGTCCCCGGCCCGGGTCCCCTGGACACGTCGTTAACCCGGCCCCGGGTCACCGGGTCATGTCGCGCACCCGGCCTGGTTCCCAGGTTCCGGTGACCACCCCGGCACCAGGACCCTGGGTCACGTGGGGACCCCGGCCCCAGGTCAGCGGGTCACGTGGGGACACCGGCCCCTGGTAACCGGGTCAGGTCGGGACCCCGGCCCCAGGTCCCCGGGTCATGTCGGGTACCCGGCCTGGTTCCCAGGTTCCGATGACCACCCCGGCACCAGGACCCCAGGTCACGTGGGGACACCGGCCCCAGGTGACCGGGTCACGTGGGGACACCGGCCCCAGGTCACCGCGTCAGGTCGGGACCCCGAACCCAGGTCCACGAGTCCGGTCGACACCACAGCCCCGGGTCACCGGGTCGTGTCGGGTACACAGCCCGGGCACCAGGGTCAGCTCGGGACCCCGGCTCCAGGTCCCCGGGTCATGTCGGGTACCCAGCCTGGTTCCCAGGTTCCGAGGTCCACCCCGGCACCAGGACCCCGGGTAATATTGGGTACCCGACCCCAGTTCCCTGGGATGGGTCGGGACCCCGGTCCCGGGTCACCGGGTTGTGTCCGGTCGCTACCCTAGCTAGCAGCGTCGGGTGACCACCCCGGCCACGGGAGACGGGGTCATACCGGGTCCCCGGTCCGGGTCCCCGGGTCGGCTTGTTACCCTGGTCCCAGGTCACCGGGTCATGTCGGGTACCCAGCCCGGTTCCCAGGTTCCGACGACCACCCCGGCACCAGTACCCCGGGTAATGTTGGGTACCTGACCCCAGGTCCCCGGGTCGGGTCCTTACCCTGGCCCCAGGTCACCGGGTCATGTCGGGTACCCAGCCCGGGTCCCCGGGTCGGGTTTTTACCCCAGCCCCAGGTCACCGGGTCCTGTCGGGTCCCCGGCCCGGGTCTCCTGGACAGGTCGTTACCCCGGCCCCGGGTCCCCGGGTCATGTTGGGTCCAAGGAACAGGTCCCAGGGTCGGCTGACCACCCCGGCACATGTACCCCGGGTCACGTGGGGACCCCGGCCCCAGGTCACTGGGTCCTGTCGGATCCCTGGCCCGGGTCCCCTGGACAGGTCGTTGCCCCGGCCCCGGGTCACCGGGTCATTTCGGGTCCACGGACCAGGTCCCAGGGTCGGGTGACCACCCCGACCCCAGGTCCCCGGGTCATGTCGGGTACATGGCCTGGTTCCCAGGTTCCGGTGACCACCCCGGCACAAGTACCCCGGGTCACGTGGGGACCCCGGCCCCAGGTCACCGGGTCAGGTCGGGAACCCGGACCCAGGTCACCGGGTCAGGTCGGGTCCCAGGCCCGGGTCCCCGGGTTGGATTGTCACCCTGGCCCGGGTCACCGGGTCATGTCTGGTACCCAGCCTGGTTCCCAGGTTCCGAGGTCCACCCCGGCACCGGGACCCCGGGTAATGTTGGGTTCCCGGCCCTGGTCCCCGGGATGGGTCGGGACCCCGGCCCCGGGTCACTGTGTCGTGTCGGGTCGCTGCCCCGGGTACCAGTGTCGGGTGACATCCCCGGCCCCAGGTCCCCAGGTCACGTGGGCTCCCCGGCCCGGGTCCCCGGGTTGCATCGGGACCCCAGCACCGGATCACCGGGTCACGTGGGCTCCCCAGCCCGGGTCCCCGGGTTGCATCGGGACACCAGCACCGGATCACCGGGTCACGTGGGGTCCCCGGCCCGGGTCCCCGGGTTGCATCGGGACACCAGCGAAGGATCACCGGGTCCTGTCAGGTCCCCGGCCCGGGTCCCCTGGACAGGTCGTTACCACGGCCCCGGGTCACCGGGTCATGTCGGGTCCATGGACCAGGTTCAAGGGTCGGGTGACCACCCCGACCCCAGGTCCCCGGGTCATGTCGGGTACCCGGCCTGGTTCCCAGGTTCCGATGACCACCCCGGCACCAGGACCTTGGGTCACGTGGGGACACCGGACCCAGGTCACCTGGTCACGTGGGGACCCTGGACCAAGGTCACGTGGTCATGTCTGGTACCCAGCCTGATTCCCAGGTTCCGATGACCACCCCGGCACCAGGACGCCGGGTAATGTTGGGTACCCGACCCCAGGTCCCCGGGATTGGTCGGGACCCCACCCTGGGTCACCGGGTCATGTCGGGTCGCTGCCCCGGGTAGCAGCGTCGGGTGACCACCCCGGCCACGGGAGACGGGGTCATACCGGGTCCCCGGTCCGGGTCCCCGGGTCGGCTCGTTACCCTGGCCCCAGGTCACCGGAAAATGTCAGGTACCCAGCCCGGGTCCCTGGGTCGGGTTTTTACCCCAGCCCCAGGTCACCGGGTCCTGTCGGGTCCCCGGCCCGGGTCTCCTGGACAGGTCGTTACCCCGGCCCCTGGTCCCCGGGTCATATGGGGTCCAAGGACCAGGTCCCAGGGTCGGCTGTCCACCCCAGCACATGTACCCCGGGTCACGTGGGGACACCGGCCCCAGGTCAGCGGGTCACGTGGGGACACGGGCCCCAGGTCACCGGGTCACGTGGGGACACCGGACCCAGGTCACCGGGTCAGGTCGGGACCAGGGACCCAGGTCGGGTCATGTCACGTCCCATGCCCGGGTCCCCGGGTTGGATTGTTACCCAGGCCCCGGGTCACAGGGTCATGTCGGGTCAACGGCCTGGGTACAAGGGTCTGGTGACCACCCCGATCCCAGGTCCCCGGGTCATGTCGGGACACCGGACCAGGTCCCCGAGTCCGGTCGACACCACAGCCCCAGGTCACCGGGTCAGGTCGGCACCCCGGAACCAGGTCACCGGGTCATGTCGGGACCCAGGCCCGGTTCCTTGGGTTGGATTGTTACCCTGGCCCGGGTCACCGGGTCCTGTCGGGTCCCCGGCCCGGGTCCCCTGGACAGGTCGTTACCCCGGCCCCGGGTCACCGGGTCAGGTCGGGTCCACGGACCAGGTCCCAGGTTCGGGTGACCACCCCGGCACAAGTACCCCGGGTCACGTGGGGACCCCGGCCCCATGTCACCGGGTCAGGTCGGGACCCCGGACCCAGGTCACCGTGTCAGGTCGGGTCCCAGGCCCGGGTCCCCGGGTTGGATTGTCACCCTGGCCCGGGTCACCGGGTCATGTCTGGTACCCAGCCTGGTTCCCAGGTTCCGAGGTCCACCCCGGCACCGGGACCCCGGGTAATGTTGGGTTCCCGGCCCTGGTCCCCGGGATGGGTCGGGACCCCGGCCCCGGGTCACCGTGTCGTGTTGGGTCGCTGCCCCGGGTACCAGTGTCGGGTGACATCCCCAGCCCCAAGTCACCAGGTCCTGTCGGGTCCCCGGCCCGGGTCTCCTGGACAGGTCGTTACCCCGGCCCCTGGTCCCCGGGTCATATGGGGTCCACGGACCAGGTCCCAGGGTAGGCTGACCACCACGGAACATGTACCCCGGGTCACGTGGGGACCCCGGCCCCAGGTCAGCGGGTCACGTGGGGACCCCGGCCCCAGGTCACCGGGTCATGTGTGGACCCCGGCCCCAGGTCACTGCGTCAGGTCGGGACCCCGGACCCAGGTCACCGGGTCATGTCGGGACCCAGGCCTGGTTCCCCGGGTTGGATTGTTACCCAGGCCCCGGGTCACAGGGTCATGTCGGGTCAACGGCCTGGGTACAAGGGCCTGGTGACCACCCCGATCCCAGGTCCCCGGGTCATGTCGGGACACCGGACCAGGTCCCCGAGTCCGGTCGACACCACAGCCCCAGGTCACCGGGTCAGGTCGGGACCCCGGAACCAGGTCTCCGGGTCATGTCGGGACCCAGGCCCGGTTCCTTGGGTTGGATTGTTACCCTGGCCCCGGGTCTCCGGGTCCTGTCGGGTCCCCAGCCCGGGTCCCCGGGTCGGGTTTTTACCCCAGTCCCAGGTCCCCGGGTCCTGTCGGGTCCCCGGCCCTGGTCCCCTGGACAGGTTGTTACCCCGGCCCCGGGTCACCGGGTCATGTCGGGTCCACGGACCAGGTTCAAGGGTCGGGTGACCACCCCGACCCCACGTCCCCGGGTCATGTCGGGTACCTGGCCTGGTTCCCAGCTTGCGGTGACCACCCTAGCACCCGGACCCCGGGTCACGTGGGGACCCCGGCACCAGGTCACCAGGTCAGCTCGGGACTCCGGCCCCAGGTCACCGGGTCATGTCGGGTCCCCGGCCCGGGTCCCCGAGTCGGGTCGTTTCCCTGGCCTCAGGTCACCGGGTCATGTCTGGTACCTGGCATGGTTCCCAGGTTCTTGTGACCACCCCTGCACCATGAGCCTGGGTCACGTTGGGACCCCGGCCCCAGGTCAGCGGGTCACGTGGGGACCCCGGCCCCAGGTCACCGGGTCAGGTCGGGACCCCGGACCCAGGTCACCGGGTCATGTCGGGACCCAGGCCCGGGTCCCCGGGTTGGATTGCTACCCTGGTCCAGGGTCACCGGGTCATGTCTGGTACCCAGCCTGGTTCCCAGGTTCCGATGACCACCCCGGCACCAGGTCCTCTGGTCACGTGGGGTCCCCGGCCCGGGTCCCCGGGTTGCATCGGGACACCAGCACCGGATCACCGGGTCCTGTCGGGTCCCTGGCACGGGTCCCCTGGACAGGTCGTTACCCCGGCCCCGGGTCACCGGGTCATGTCGGGTCCACGGACCAGGTCCCAGGGACGGGTGACCACCCCGACCCCAGGTCCCCTGGTCATGTCGGGTACCCGGCCTGGTTCCCAGGTTCCGGTGACCACCCCGGCATTAGGACCCCGGGTCACGTGGGGACCCCGGTCCCGGGTCCCCGGGATGGGTCGGGACCCCGGCCCCATGTCACCAGGTCATGTCGGGTCCCAGGCCCGGGTCCCCGGGTTGGATTGTTACCCAGGCCCCGGGTCACAGGGTCATGTCGAATCAACGGCCTGGGTACCAGGGTCTGGTGACCACCGAGACCCCAGGTCCCCGGGTCATGTCGGGACCCCGGACCAGGTCCCCGAGTCCGGTCGACACCACAGCCCGGGTCACCGGGTCATGTCCGGTACCCAGCCCGGGCACCAGGGTCAGGTCGGGACTCCAGCCCCAGGTCACCAGGTCATGTCGGATACCCGGCCTGGTTCCCAGGTTCCGGTGACCACCCCGGCACCAGGAACCCGGGTCACGTGGGGACCCCGGCCCCGGGTCCCCGGGATGGGTCGGGACCCCGGCCCCGGGTCACCGGGACAGGTCGGGACCCCGGACCCAGGTCACCGCGTCAGGTCGGGTCCCTGGCCCGGGTCCCCGGTTTGGATTGTTACCCTGGCCCCGGGTTACCGGGTCATGTCTGGTAACCAGCCTGGTTCCCAGGTTCCGGTGACTACCCCGGCACCAGGACCCCGGGTAATGTTGGGTCCCTGGCCCTGGTCCCCGGGATGGGTCGGGACCCCGGCCCCGGGTCACCGGGTCGTTTCGGGTCACTGCCCCGTGTACCAGTGTCGGGTGACATCCCTGACCCCAGGTCCCCCGGTCACGTGGGGTCCCCGGCCCCCGTCCCCGGGTTGCATTGGGACACCAGCTCCGGATCACCGGGTCACGTGGGGTTCCCGGCCCGGGTCCCCGGGTTGCATCGGGACACCAGCGCCGGATCACCGGGTCCTGTCGGGTCCCCGGCCCGGGTCCCCTGGACAGGTCGTTACCCCGACCCCAGGTCCCCGGGTCATGTCGGGTACCCGGCCTGGTTCCGAGGTTCCGGTGACCACCCTGGCACAAGTACCCCGGGTCACTTCGGGACCCCGGCCCCAGGTCCCCGGGTCATGTGGGGACCCCGGACCCAGGTCACCGTGTGATGTCGGGACCCAGGCCCGGGTCCCCGGGTTGGACTGTTACCCAGGCCCCGGGTCCCCTGGTCATGTTGGGACCCCGGACCAGGTCCCCGAGTCCGGTCGACACCACAACCCCGGGTCATTTTGGGTCATGTCGGGTACCCAGCCCGGTCACCAGGGTCCGCTCGGGACCCGGGCCCCAGGTCTCCAGGTCATGTCGGGTACCCGGCCTGGTTCCCAGTTTCCGGTGACCACCCCGGCCTCAGGATCCCGGGTCATGTTAGGACCCAGGCCACAGGTCACCGGGTCAGCTCGGGACCCCGGACCCAGGTCCCCGGGTCATGTCTGGTACCCAGCCTGGTTCCCAGGTTCCGATTACCATCCCGGCACCAGGACCCCGGGTAATGTTGGGTACCCGGCCCTGGTTCCCGGGATGGGTCGGGACCCCGGCCCCGGGTCACCGCATCATATTGGGTCCCCAGACCAGGTCCCAGGGTCGGGTGACCACCCCGACCCCAGGTCCCCGGGTCTTGTCGGGTACAAGGCCTGGTTCCCAGGTTCCGCTGACCACACCGGCACCAGGACCCCGGGTCATGTGGGGAACCCCGGCCCCAGGTTACCGGGTCACGTGGGGACCCCGGCCCCAGGTCACTGGGTCAGGTCGGGACCCCGGACCCAGGTCACCGGGTTACGTCGAGACCCAGGACCCAGGTCACCGGGTCATGTCGGGTCAACGGCCTGGGTACCAGGGTCTGGTGATCACCCCGACACCAAGTCCCCGGGTCATGTCAGGACCCCGGACCAGGTACCCGAGTCCGGTCGACACCACAGCCCCAGGTCACCGGGTCAAGTTGGGTACCCATTCCAGGTCCCCGGGTTGGATTGTTATCCTGGCCCCAGGTCACCGGGTCATGTCTGGCACCCAGCCTGGTTCCCAGTTTCCGATGATCACCCCAGCACCAGGACCCCGGTTAATGTTGGATACCCGGCCCTGGTCACCAGGATGGGTCGGGTCCCCGGCTCCGGGTCACCGGGTCAGGTTGGGACCCAGAACCGAGGTTCTCGGGTCATGTCTGGACCCCGGACCAGGTCCCCGAGTCCGGTCGACACCACAGCGCCGGGTCACCGGGTCATGTCGGGTACCCAGCCCGGGCACAAGGGTCAGCTCGGGACCCCGGCCCCAGGTCACCAGGTCATGTCGGATACCCGGTCTGGTTCCCAGGTTCCGGTGACCACCCCGGCCCCAGGACCCCGGGTCACGTGGGGACCCCGGCCGCAGCTCAGCGGGTCACGTGATGACCCCGGCCCCAGGTCACCGGGTCAGGTCGGGACCCAGGACCCAGGTCAACGGGTCATGTCGGGTCCCAGGCCCGGGTCCCCGGGTTGGATTGTTTCCCAAGCCCCAGGTCACCGGGTCAGGTCGGGACCCAGGACCCAGGTCCCCGGGTCATGTCGGGACCCCGGACAAGGTCCCCGAATCCGGTTGACACCACAGTCCCGGGTCACCGGGTCATGTCGGGTACCCAGCCCAGGCACCACGGTCAGGTCGGGACCCCGGCCCCAGGTCACCAGGTCATATCGGATACCCGGCCTGGTTCCCAGGTTCCGGTGACCACCCCAGCACCCGGACCCCGGGTCACGTGGGGACCCCGGCCCCAGGTCACCGGGTCAGCTCGGGACCCCGGCACCAGGAGCCCGGGTCATGTTGGGACCCCGGCCCCAGGTCAGCGGGTCATGTCGGGACCCCGGCCCCAGGTCACCGGGTCAGGTGGGGACCCCGGACGAGGTCCCCGAATCCGGTTAACACCACAGCCCCGGGTCACCGGGTCATGACGGGTACCCAGCCCGGGCACCAGGGCCAGGTCGTTACTCCGGCCCCAGGTCACCAGGTCATATCGGATACCCGGCCTGGTTCCCAGGTTCCGGTGACCACCCCGGCACCAGGACCCCGGGCCACGTGGGGACCCCTGCCCCACATAACCGGGTCACGTGGGGACCGCGGCCCCAGGTCACCGGGTCAGGTCGGGACCCTGGACCCAGGTCACCGGGTCATGTCGGGTCCCAGGCCCGGGTCCCCGGGTTGGATTGTTACCCAGGCCCCGGGTCACCGGGTCATGTCGGGACCCCGGACCAGGTCCCCGAGTCCGGTCGACACCAGAGCCCCGGGTCACCGGGTCATGTCGGGTCCACGGACCAGGTTCAAGGGTCGGGTGACCACCCCGACCCCAGGTCCCCGGGTCATGTCTGGTGCCTGGCCTGGTTCCCAGGTTCCGGTGACCACCCCGGCACCAGGACCCCTGGTCACGTGGTGACCCTGGCCCCAGGTCAGCGGGTCACGTGGGGACCCCGTCCACAGGTCACTGGGTCAGCTCGGGACCTCGGACCCAGGTCCCCGGGTCATGTCTGGTACCCAGCCTGGTTCCCAAATTCCGATGACCAACTCGGCACCAGGACCCCGGGTAATGTTGGGTACCCGGCCCTGGTCCCCGGGATGGGTCGGGACCCCGGCCCAGGGTCACCGGGTCATGTTGGGTCCCCAGACCAGGTTGCAGGGTCGGGTGACCACCCCGACCCCAGGTCCCCGGGTCATGTCGGGTACCCGGCCTGGTTCCCAGGTTCCGATGACCACCCCGGCACCAGGACCCCGGGTCACGTTGGGACCCCGGCCCCAGGTCACCGGGTCACGTCGGGACCCGGGACCCAGGTCACAGGGTCATGTCGGGTCCCCGGACCGGGTCCCCGGGTCGGGTCGTTACCCTGGCCCCAGGTCACCGGGTCATGTCTGGTACCCAGCCTGGTTCCCAGGTTCCGATGACCACCCCTGCACCAGGACCCCGGGTCACGGTGGGACCCCGGCCCCAGGTCACCGGGTCAGGTCAGGACCCTAGACCCAGGTCACCGGGTCATGTCGGGTCCCAGGCCCGGGTCCCCGGGTTGGATTGTTACCCAGGCCCCAGGTCACTGGGTCATGTCGGGACCCCGGACCAGGTCCCCGAGTCCGGTCGACACCACAGCCCTGGGGCACCGGGTCATGTCGGATACCCAGCCCAGGCACCAGGGTCAGGTCGGGACCCCGGACTCGGGTCACCAGGTCATGTCGGGTACCCGGACTGGTTCCCACTTTCCGGTGACCACCTCAGCACCAGGACCCCGGGTAATGTTGGGTACCCGGCGCTGGTCCCCGGGATGGGTCGGGTCCCCGGCCCCAGGTCACTGGGTCATGTTGGGTCCCCAGACCAGGTCCCAGGGTCGGGTGACCACCCCGACCCCAGGTTCCCGGGTCATGTCGGGTACCCAGCCTGGTTCCCAGGTTCCGATGACCGCCCCGGCACCAGGACTCCAGGTCACGTGGGGACCCCGGCCCCAGGTCACCGGGTCAGGTCGGGACCCAGGACCCAGGTCACCGGATCACGTCGGGACCCAGGACCCAAATCACCGGGTCATGTCGGGTCAACGGCCTGGGTGCCAGGGTCTGGTGACCACCCCGACACTAGGTCCCCGGGTCATGTCGGGACCCCGGACCAGGTCCCCGAGTCCGGTCGACACCACAGCCCCGGGTCACCGGGTCATGTCGGGTACCCAGCCTGGTTCCCAGGTTCCGATGATCACCCTGGCAACAGGACCCCGGTTAATGTTGGATACCCGGCCCTGGTCCCCGGGATGGGTCGGGTCCCCGGCCCCGGGTCACTGGGTCATGTTGGGACCCAGAACCCAGGTCCCCGGGTCATGTCGGGACCCCGGACCAGGTCCCCAAGTCCGGTTGACACCACAGCGCCGGGTCACCGGGTCTTGTCGGGTAGCCAGCCCGGGCACCAGGGTCAGGTCGGGACCCCGGCCCCAGGTCACCAGGTCATGTCGGATACCTGGTCTGGTTCCCAGGTTCCGGTGACCACCCCGTCCCCAGGACCCCGGGTCACGTGGGGACCCCGGCCCCAGGTCAGCGGGTCACGGGGGTACCCTGGCCCCAGGTCACCGGGTCAGCTCGGGACCCCGGACCCAGGTCAGCGGGTCATGTCGGGACCCAGGCCCTGGTCCCCGGGTTGGATTGTTACCCTGGTCCAGGGTCACCGGGTCATGTCTGGTACCCAGCCTGGTTCCCAGGTTCCGATGACCACCCCGGCACCAGGATCCCGGGTAATGTTGGGTACCCGGCCCTGGTCCCCGGGATGGGTCGGGACCCCGGCCCCGGGTCACCGAGTCGTGTCGGGTCGCTGCCCCGGGTACCAGTGTCGGGTGACATCCCTGGCCCCAGGTCCCCGGGTCACGTGGGGTCCCCGGCCCCCGTCCCTGGGTTGCATTGGGACACCAGCTCCGGATCACCGGGTCACGTGGGGTCCCCGGCCCGGGTTCCCGGGTTGCATCGGGACACCAGCGCCGAATCACCGGGTCCTGTCGGGTCCCCGGCACGGGTCCCCTGGACAGGTCGTTACCCCGGCCCTGGGTCACCGGGTCATGTCGGGTCCACGGACCAGGTCCCAGGGTCGGGTGACCACCCCGGCCCCGGGAGACGGAGTCATGCCGGGTCCCCGGCCCGGGTCCCCGGGTCAGGTGGTTACCCTGGCCCCAGGTCACCGGGTCAGGTCGGGACCCCGGACCCAGGTCACCGGGTCGGATCGGGTCGCTGCCCCGGGTACCAGTGTCGGGTGACATCCCCGGCCCCAGGTCCCCGGGTCACGTGGGGTCCCCGGCCCGGGTCCCCGGGTTGCATCGGGACACCAGCGAAGGATCACCGGGTCCTGTCGGGTCCCCGGCCCGGGTCCCCTGGACACGTCGTTAACCCGGCCCCGGGTCACCGGGTCATGTCGCGCACCCGGCCTGGTTCCCAGGTTCCGGTGACCACCCCGGCACCAGGACCCTGGGTCACGTGGGGACCCCGGCCCCAGGTCAGCGGGTCACGTGGGGACACCGGCCCCTGGTAACCGGGTCAGGTCGGGACCCCGGCCCCAGGTCCCCGGGTCATGTCGGGTACCCGGCCTGGTTCCCAGGTTCCGATGACCACCCCGGCACCAGGACCCCAGGTCACGTGGGGACACCGGCCCCAGGTGACCGGGTCACGTGGGGACACCGGCCCCAGGTCACCGCGTCAGGTCGGGACCCCGAACCCAGGTCCACGAGTCCGGTCGACACCACAGCCCCGGGTCACCGGGTCGTGTCGGGTACACAGCCCGGGCACCAGGGTCAGCTCGGGACCCCGGCTCCAGGTCCCCGGGTCATGTCGGGTACCCAGCCTGGTTCCCAGGTTCCGAGGTCCACCCCGGCACCAGGACCCCGGGTAATATTGGGTACCCGACCCCAGTTCCCTGGGATGGGTCGGGACCCCGGTCCCGGGTCACCGGGTTGTGTCCGGTCGCTACCCTAGCTAGCAGCGTCGGGTGACCACCCCGGCCACGGGAGACGGGGTCATACCGGGTCCCCGGTCCGGGTCCCCGGGTCGGCTTGTTACCCTGGTCCCAGGTCACCGGGTCATGTCGGGTACCCAGCCCGGTTCCCAGGTTCCGACGACCACCCCGGCACCAGTACCCCGGGTAATGTTGGGTACCTGACCCCAGGTCCCCGGGTCGGGTCCTTACCCTGGCCCCAGGTCACCGGGTCATGTCGGGTACCCAGCCCGGGTCCCCGGGTCGGGTTTTTACCCCAGCCCCAGGTCACCGGGTCCTGTCGGGTCCCCGGCCCGGGTCTCCTGGACAGGTCGTTACCCCGGCCCCGGGTCCCCGGGTCATGTTGGGTCCAAGGAACAGGTCCCAGGGTCGGCTGACCACCCCGGCACATGTACCCCGGGTCACGTGGGGACCCCGGCCCCAGGTCACTGGGTCCTGTCGGATCCCTGGCCCGGGTCCCCTGGACAGGTCGTTGCCCCGGCCCCGGGTCACCGGGTCATTTCGGGTCCACGGACCAGGTCCCAGGGTCGGGTGACCACCCCGACCCCAGGTCCCCGGGTCATGTCGGGTACATGGCCTGGTTCCCAGGTTCCGGTGACCACCCCGGCACAAGTACCCCGGGTCACGTGGGGACCCCGGCCCCAGGTCACCGGGTCAGGTCGGGAACCCGGACCCAGGTCACCGGGTCAGGTCGGGTCCCAGGCCCGGGTCCCCGGCTTGGATTGTCACCCTGGCCCGGGTCACCGGGTCATGTCTGGTACCCAGCCTGGTTCCCAGGTTCCGAGGTCCACCCCGGCACCGGGACCCCGGGTAATGTTGGGTTCCCGGCCCTGGTCCCCGGGATGGGTCGGGACCCCGGCCCCGGGTCACTGTGTCGTGTCGGGTCGCTGCCCCGGGTACCAGTGTCGGGTGACATCCCCGGCCCCAGGTCCCCAGGTCACGTGGGCTCCCCGGCCCGGGTCCCCGGGTTGCATCGGGACCCCAGCACCGGATCACCGGGTCACGTGGGCTCCCCAGCCCGGGTCCCCGGGTTGCATCGGGACACCAGCACCGGATCACCGGGTCACGTGGGGTCCCCGGCCCGGGTCCCCGGGTTGCATCGGGACACCAGCGAAGGATCACCGGGTCCTGTCAGGTCCCCGGCCCGGGTCCCCTGGACAGGTCGTTACCACGGCCCCGGGTCACCGGGTCATGTCGGGTCCATGGACCAGGTTCAAGGGTCGGGTGACCACCCCGACCCCAGGTCCCCGGGTCATGTCGGGTACCCGGCCTGGTTCCCAGGTTCCGATGACCACCCCGGCACCAGGACCTTGGGTCACGTGGGGACACCGGACCCAGGTCACCTGGTCACGTGGGGACCCTGGACCAAGGTCACGTGGTCATGTCTGGTACCCAGCCTGATTCCCAGGTTCCGATGACCACCCCGGCACCAGGACGCCGGGTAATGTTGGGTACCCGACCCCAGGTCCCCGGGATTGGTCGGGACCCCACCCTGGGTCACCGGGTCATGTCGGGTCGCTGCCCCGGGTAGCAGCGTCGGGTGACCACCCCGGCCACGGGAGACGGGGTCATACCGGGTCCCCGGTCCGGGTCCCCGGGTCGGCTCGTTACCCTGGCCCCAGGTCACCGGAAAATGTCAGGTACCCAGCCCGGGTCCCTGGGTCGGGTTTTTACCCCAGCCCCAGGTCACCGGGTCCTGTCGGGTCCCCGGCCCGGGTCTCCTGGACAGGTCGTTACCCCGGCCCCTGGTCCCCGGGTCATATGGGGTCCAAGGACCAGGTCCCAGGGTCGGCTGTCCACCCCAGCACATGTACCCCGGGTCACGTGGGGACACCGGCCCCAGGTCAGCGGGTCACGTGGGGACACGGGCCCCAGGTCACCGGGTCACGTGGGGACACCGGACCCAGGTCACCGGGTCAGGTCGGGACCAGGGACCCAGGTCGGGTCATGTCACGTCCCATGCCCGGGTCCCCGGGTTGGATTGTTACCCAGGCCCCGGGTCACAGGGTCATGTCGGGTCAACGGCCTGGGTACAAGGGTCTGGTGACCACCCCGATCCCAGGTCCCCGGGTCATGTCGGGACACCGGACCAGGTCCCCGAGTCCGGTCGACACCACAGCCCCAGGTCACCGGGTCAGGTCGGCACCCCGGAACCAGGTCACCGGGTCATGTCGGGACCCAGGCCCGGTTCCTTGGGTTGGATTGTTACCCTGGCCCGGGTCACCGGGTCCTGTCGGGTCCCCGGCCCGGGTCCCCTGGACAGGTCGTTACCCCGGCCCCGGGTCACCGGGTCAGGTCGGGTCCACGGACCAGGTCCCAGGTTCGGGTGACCACCCCGGCACAAGTACCCCGGGTCACGTGGGGACCCCGGCCCCACGTCACCGGGTCAGGTCGGGACCCCGGACCCAGGTCACCGTGTCAGGTCGGGTCCCAGGCCCGGGTCCCCGGGTTGGATTGTCACCCTGGCCCGGGTCACCGGGTCATGTCTGGTACCCAGCCTGGTTCCCAGGTTCCGAGGTCCACCCCGGCACCGGGACCCCGGGTAATGTTGGGTTCCCGGCCCTGGTCCCCGGGATGGGTCGGGACCCCGGCCCCGGGTCACCGTGTCGTGTTGGGTCGCTGCCCCGGGTACCAGTGTCGGGTGACATCCCCAGCCCCAAGTCACCAGGTCCTGTCGGGTCCCCGGCCCGGGTCTCCTGGACAGGTCGTTACCCCGGCCCCTGGTCCCCGGGTCATATGGGGTCCACGGACCAGGTCCCAGGGTAGGCTGACCACCACGGAACATGTACCCCGGGTCACGTGGGGACCCCGGCCCCAGGTCAGCGGGTCACGTGGGGACCCCGGCCCCAGGTCACCGGGTCATGTGTGGACCCCGGCCCCAGGTCACTGCGTCAGGTCGGGACCCCGGACCCAGGTCACCGGGTCATGTCGGGACCCAGGCCTGGTTCCCCGGGTTGGATTGTTACCCAGGCCCCGGGTCACAGGGTCATGTCGGGTCAACGGCCTGGGTACAAGGGCCTGGTGACCACCCCGATCCCAGGTCCCCGGGTCATGTCGGGACACCGGACCAGGTCCCCGAGTCCGGTCGACACCACAGCCCCAGGTCACCGGGTCAGGTCGGGACCCCGGAACCAGGTCTCCGGGTCATGTCGGGACCCAGGCCCGGTTCCTTGGGTTGGATTGTTACCCTGGCCCCGGGTCTCCGGGTCCTGTCGGGTCCCCAGCCCGGGTCCCCGGGTCGGGTTTTTACCCCAGTCCCAGGTCCCCGGGTCCTGTCGGGTCCCCGGCCCTGGTCCCCTGGACAGGTTGTTACCCCGGCCCCGGGTCACCGGGTCATGTCGGGTCCACGGACCAGGTTCAAGGGTCGGGTGACCACCCCGACCCCACGTCCCCGGGTCATGTCGGGTACCTGGCCTGGTTCCCAGCTTGCGGTGACCACCCTAGCACCCGGACCCCGGGTCACGTGGGGACCCCGGCACCAGGTCACCAGGTCAGCTCGGGACTCCGGCCCCAGGTCACCGGGTCATGTCGGGTCCCCGGCCCGGGTCCCCGAGTCGGGTCGTTTCCCTGGCCTCAGGTCACCGGGTCATGTCTGGTACCTGGCATGGTTCCCAGGTTCTTGTGACCACCCCTGCACCATGAGCCTGGGTCACGTTGGGACCCCGGCCCCAGGTCAGCGGGTCACGTGGGGACCCCGGCCCCAGGTCACCGGGTCAGGTCGGGACCCCGGACCCAGGTCACCGGGTCATGTCGGGACCCAGGCCCGGGTCCCCGGGTTGGATTGCTACCCTGGTCCAGGGTCACCGGGTCATGTCTGGTACCCAGCCTGGTTCCCAGGTTCCGATGACCACCCCGGCACCAGGTCCTCTGGTCACGTGGGGTCCCCGGCCCGGGTCCCCGGGTTGCATCGGGACACCAGCACCGGATCACCGGGTCCTGTCGGGTCCCTGGCACGGGTCCCCTGGACAGGTCGTTACCCCGGCCCCGGGTCACCGGGTCATGTCGGGTCCACGGACCAGGTCCCAGGGACGGGTGACCACCCCGACCCCAGGTCCCCTGGTCATGTCGGGTACCCGGCCTGGTTCCCAGGTTCCGGTGACCACCCCGGCATTAGGACCCCGGGTCACGTGGGGACCCCGGTCCCGGGTCCCCGGGATGGGTCGGGACCCCGGCCCCATGTCACCAGGTCATGTCGGGTCCCAGGCCCGGGTCCCCGGGTTGGATTGTTACCCAGGCCCCGGGTCACAGGGTCATGTCGAATCAACGGCCTGGGTACCAGGGTCTGGTGACCACCGAGACCCCAGGTCCCCGGGTCATGTCGGGACCCCGGACCAGGTCCCCGAGTCCGGTCGACACCACAGCCCGGGTCACCGGGTCATGTCCGGTACCCAGCCCGGGCACCAGGGTCAGGTCGGGACTCCAGCCCCAGGTCACCAGGTCATGTCGGATACCCGGCCTGGTTCCCAGGTTCCGGTGACCACCCCGGCACCAGGAACCCGGGTCACGTGGGGACCCCGGCCCCGGGTCCCCGGGATGGGTCGGGACCCCGGCCCCGGGTCACCGGGACAGGTCGGGACCCCGGACCCAGGTCACCGCGTCAGGTCGGGTCCCTGGCCCGGGTCCCCGGTTTGGATTGTTACCCTGGCCCCGGGTTACCGGGTCATGTCTGGTAACCAGCCTGGTTCCCAGGTTCCGGTGACTACCCCGGCACCAGGACCCCGGGTAATGTTGGGTCCCTGGCCCTGGTCCCCGGGATGGGTCGGGACCCCGGCCCCGGGTCACCGGGTCGTTTCGGGTCACTGCCCCGTGTACCAGTGTCGGGTGACATCCCTGACCCCAGGTCCCCCGGTCACGTGGGGTCCCCGGCCCCCGTCCCCGGGTTGCATTGGGACACCAGCTCCGGATCACCGGGTCACGTGGGGTTCCCGGCCCGGGTCCCCGGGTTGCATCGGGACACCAGCGCCGGATCACCGGGTCCTGTCGGGTCCCCGGCCCGGGTCCCCTGGACAGGTCGTTACCCCGACCCCAGGTCCCCGGGTCATGTCGGGTACCCGGCCTGGTTCCGAGGTTCCGGTGACCACCCTGGCACAAGTACCCCGGGTCACTTCGGGACCCCGGCCCCAGGTCCCCGGGTCATGTGGGGACCCCGGACCCAGGTCACCGTGTGATGTCGGGACCCAGGCCCGGGTCCCCGGGTTGGACTGTTACCCAGGCCCCGGGTCCCCTGGTCATGTTGGGACCCCGGACCAGGTCCCCGAGTCCGGTCGACACCACAACCCCGGGTCATTTTGGGTCATGTCGGGTACCCAGCCCGGTCACCAGGGTCCGCTCGGGACCCGGGCCCCAGGTCTCCAGGTCATGTCGGGTACCCGGCCTGGTTCCCAGTTTCCGGTGACCACCCCGGCCTCAGGATCCCGGGTCATGTTAGGACCCAGGCCACAGGTCACCGGGTCAGCTCGGGACCCCGGACCCAGGTCCCCGGGTCATGTCTGGTACCCAGCCTGGTTCCCAGGTTCCGATTACCATCCCGGCACCAGGACCCCGGGTAATGTTGGGTACCCGGCCCTGGTTCCCGGGATGGGTCGGGACCCCGGCCCCGGGTCACCGCATCATATTGGGTCCCCAGACCAGGTCCCAGGGTCGGGTGACCACCCCGACCCCAGGTCCCCGGGTCTTGTCGGGTACAAGGCCTGGTTCCCAGGTTCCGCTGACCACACCGGCACCAGGACCCCGGGTCATGTGGGGAACCCCGGCCCCAGGTTACCGGGTCACGTGGGGACCCCGGCCCCAGGTCACTGGGTCAGGTCGGGACCCCGGACCCAGGTCACCGGGTTACGTCGAGACCCAGGACCCAGGTCACCGGGTCATGTCGGGTCAACGGCCTGGGTACCAGGGTCTGGTGATCACCCCGACACCAAGTCCCCGGGTCATGTCAGGACCCCGGACCAGGTACCCGAGTCCGGTCGACACCACAGCCCCAGGTCACCGGGTCAAGTTGGGTACCCATTCCAGGTCCCCGGGTTGGATTGTTATCCTGGCCCCAGGTCACCGGGTCATGTCTGGCACCCAGCCTGGTTCCCAGTTTCCGATGATCACCCCAGCACCAGGACCCCGGTTAATGTTGGATACCCGGCCCTGGTCACCAGGATGGGTCGGGTCCCCGGCTCCGGGTCACCGGGTCAGGTTGGGACCCAGAACCGAGGTTCTCGGGTCATGTCTGGACCCCGGACCAGGTCCCCGAGTCCGGTCGACACCACAGCGCCGGGTCACCGGGTCATGTCGGGTACCCAGCCCGGGCACAAGGGTCAGCTCGGGACCCCGGCCCCAGGTCACCAGGTCATGTCGGATACCCGGTCTGGTTCCCAGGTTCCGGTGACCACCCCGGCCCCAGGACCCCGGGTCACGTGGGGACCCCGGCCGCAGCTCAGCGGGTCACGTGATGACCCCGGCCCCAGGTCACCGGGTCAGGTCGGGACCCAGGACCCAGGTCAACGGGTCATGTCGGGTCCCAGGCCCGGGTCCCCGGGTTGGATTGTTTCCCAAGCCCCAGGTCACCGGGTCAGGTCGGGACCCAGGACCCAGGTCCCCGGGTCATGTCGGGACCCCGGACAAGGTCCCCGAATCCGGTTGACACCACAGTCCCGGGTCACCGGGTCATGTCGGGTACCCAGCCCAGGCACCACGGTCAGGTCGGGACCCCGGCCCCAGGTCACCAGGTCATATCGGATACCCGGCCTGGTTCCCAGGTTCCGGTGACCACCCCAGCACCCGGACCCCGGGTCACGTGGGGACCCCGGCCCCAGGTCACCGGGTCAGCTCGGGACCCCGGCACCAGGAGCCCGGGTCATGTTGGGACCCCGGCCCCAGGTCAGCGGGTCATGTCGGGACCCCGGCCCCAGGTCACCGGGTCAGGTGGGGACCCCGGACGAGGTCCCCGAATCCGGTTAACACCACAGCCCCGGGTCACCGGGTCATGACGGGTACCCAGCCCGGGCACCAGGGCCAGGTCGTTACTCCGGCCCCAGGTCACCAGGTCATATCGGATACCCGGCCTGGTTCCCAGGTTCCGGTGACCACCCCGGCACCAGGACCCCGGGCCACGTGGGGACCCCTGCCCCACATAACCGGGTCACGTGGGGACCGCGGCCCCAGGTCACCGGGTCAGGTCGGGACCCTGGACCCAGGTCACCGGGTCATGTCGGGTCCCAGGCCCGGGTCCCCGGGTTGGATTGTTACCCAGGCCCCGGGTCACCGGGTCATGTCGGGACCCCGGACCAGGTCCCCGAGTCCGGTCGACACCAGAGCCCCGGGTCACCGGGTCATGTCGGGTCCACGGACCAGGTTCAAGGGTCGGGTGACCACCCCGACCCCAGGTCCCCGGGTCATGTCTGGTGCCTGGCCTGGTTCCCAGGTTCCGGTGACCACCCCGGCACCAGGACCCCTGGTCACGTGGTGACCCTGGCCCCAGGTCAGCGGGTCACGTGGGGACCCCGTCCACAGGTCACTGGGTCAGCTCGGGACCTCGGACCCAGGTCCCCGGGTCATGTCTGGTACCCAGCCTGGTTCCCAAATTCCGATGACCAACTCGGCACCAGGACCCCGGGTAATGTTGGGTACCCGGCCCTGGTCCCCGGGATGGGTCGGGACCCCGGCCCAGGGTCACCGGGTCATGTTGGGTCCCCAGACCAGGTTGCAGGGTCGGGTGACCACCCCGACCCCAGGTCCCCGGGTCATGTCGGGTACCCGGCCTGGTTCCCAGGTTCCGATGACCACCCCGGCACCAGGACCCCGGGTCACGTTGGGACCCCGGCCCCAGGTCACCGGGTCACGTCGGGACCCGGGACCCAGGTCACAGGGTCATGTCGGGTCCCCGGACCGGGTCCCCGGGTCGGGTCGTTACCCTGGCCCCAGGTCACCGGGTCATGTCTGGTACCCAGCCTGGTTCCCAGGTTCCGATGACCACCCCTGCACCAGGACCCCGGGTCACGGTGGGACCCCGGCCCCAGGTCACCGGGTCAGGTCAGGACCCTAGACCCAGGTCACCGGGTCATGTCGGGTCCCAGGCCCGGGTCCCCGGGTTGGATTGTTACCCAGGCCCCAGGTCACTGGGTCATGTCGGGACCCCGGACCAGGTCCCCGAGTCCGGTCGACACCACAGCCCTGGGGCACCGGGTCATGTCGGATACCCAGCCCAGGCACCAGGGTCAGGTCGGGACCCCGGACTCGGGTCACCAGGTCATGTCGGGTACCCGGACTGGTTCCCACTTTCCGGTGACCACCTCAGCACCAGGACCCCGGGTAATGTTGGGTACCCGGCGCTGGTCCCCGGGATGGGTCGGGTCCCCGGCCCCAGGTCACTGGGTCATGTTGGGTCCCCAGACCAGGTCCCAGGGTCGGGTGACCACCCCGACCCCAGGTTCCCGGGTCATGTCGGGTACCCAGCCTGGTTCCCAGGTTCCGATGACCGCCCCGGCACCAGGACTCCAGGTCACGTGGGGACCCCGGCCCCAGGTCACCGGGTCAGGTCGGGACCCAGGACCCAGGTCACCGGATCACGTCGGGACCCAGGACCCAAATCACCGGGTCATGTCGGGTCAACGGCCTGGGTGCCAGGGTCTGGTGACCACCCCGACACTAGGTCCCCGGGTCATGTCGGGACCCCGGACCAGGTCCCCGAGTCCGGTCGACACCACAGCCCCGGGTCACCGGGTCATGTCGGGTACCCAGCCTGGTTCCCAGGTTCCGATGATCACCCTGGCAACAGGACCCCGGTTAATGTTGGATACCCGGCCCTGGTCCCCGGGATGGGTCGGGTCCCCGGCCCCGGGTCACTGGGTCATGTTGGGACCCAGAACCCAGGTCCCCGGGTCATGTCGGGACCCCGGACCAGGTCCCCAAGTCCGGTTGACACCACAGCGCCGGGTCACCGGGTCTTGTCGGGTAGCCAGCCCGGGCACCAGGGTCAGGTCGGGACCCCGGCCCCAGGTCACCAGGTCATGTCGGATACCTGGTCTGGTTCCCAGGTTCCGGTGACCACCCCGTCCCCAGGACCCCGGGTCACGTGGGGACCCCGGCCCCAGGTCAGCGGGTCACGGGGGTACCCTGGCCCCAGGTCACCGGGTCAGCTCGGGACCCCGGACCCAGGTCAGCGGGTCATGTCGGGACCCAGGCCCTGGTCCCCGGGTTGGATTGTTACCCTGGTCCAGGGTCACCGGGTCATGTCTGGTACCCAGCCTGGTTCCCAGGTTCCGATGACCACCCCGGCACCAGGATCCCGGGTAATGTTGGGTACCCGGCCCTGGTCCCCGGGATGGGTCGGGACCCCGGCCCCGGGTCACCGAGTCGTGTCGGGTCGCTGCCCCGGGTACCAGTGTCGGGTGACATCCCTGGCCCCAGGTCCCCGGGTCACGTGGGGTCCCCGGCCCCCGTCCCTGGGTTGCATTGGGACACCAGCTCCGGATCACCGGGTCACGTGGGGTCCCCGGCCCGGGTTCCCGGGTTGCATCGGGACACCAGCGCCGAATCACCGGGTCCTGTCGGGTCCCCGGCACGGGTCCCCTGGACAGGTCGTTACCCCGGCCCTGGGTCACCGGGTCATGTCGGGTCCACGGACCAGGTCCCAGGGTCGGGTGACCACCCCGACCCCAGGTCCCCGGGTCATGTCGGGTACCCGGCCTGGTTCCCAGGTTCTGGTGACCACCCCGGCCCCAGGACCCCGGGTCACGTGGGGACCCCAGCCCCAGGTCTCCGGGTCACGTGGGGACCCCGGCCCCAGGTCACCGGGTCAGTTCGGACCCCGGACCCAGGTCACCGGGTCATGTCGGGTCCCAGGCCTGGGTCCCCGGGTTGGATTGTTACCAGGCCCCGGGTCACCGGGTCATGTCTGGTACCCAGCCTGGTTCCCAGGTTCCGAGGTCCACCCCGGCACCAGGACCCCGGGTAATGTTGGGTTCCCGGCCCTGGTCCCCGGGATGGGTCGGGACCCCGGCCCCGGGTCACCGGGTCGTGTCGGGTCGCTGCCCCGGGTACCAGTGTTGGGTGACATCCCCGGCCCCAGGTCCCCGGGTCACATGGTGTCCCTGGCCCGGGTCCCCGGGTTGCATCGCGACACCAGCGCCGGATCACCGGGTCCTGTCAGGTCTGCGGACCGGGTCCCCTGGACAGGTTGTTACCCCGGCCCCGGGTCACCGGGTCATGTCGGGTCCACGGACCAGGTCCCAGAGTCGGGTGACCACCCCGACTCCAGGTCCCCGGGTCATGTCGGGTACCCGGCCTGGTTCCCAGGTTCCGGTGACCACCCCAGCACCAGGAACCCGGGTCACGTGGGGACCCCGGCCCCAGGTCACTGGGTCATGTCAGGTCCCCGGCTCCAGGTCCCCGAGTCCGGTCGACACCACAGCCCTGTTTCACTGGGTCATGTCTGGTACCCATCCTGGTTCCCAGGTTGCGATGACCACCCCGGCACCAGGACCCCAGGTAATGTTGGGTACCCGGCCCTGGGATGGGTCGGGACCCCGGCCCTGGGTCACAGGGTCATGTCAGGTCTCTGCCCCGGGTACCAGCGTCGGGTGACCACCCCGGCCCCGGGAGACAGGGTCATACCGGGTTCCCGGCACGGTTTGGGACCCCGGCCCCGGGTCACAGGGTCATGACAGGTCCCCGGCACGGGTGCCACGTTTGGGTCCCTACCCCAACCCCAGGTCCCCGGATCGGGTTTGGTCCCTGGCCGGGGTCCCTGGGTCTCTTCGGGACCCCGACTCCGGATCACAGGGTCCTGTCGGGTCCCCGGCCCGGGTCCCCTCGACGGGCTGTTACCCCAGCCCCAGGTCACTGGGTCATGTTGGGTACCCAGCCCGGGAACCAGGTTCGGGTCGGGACCCCGGCCCCGGGTCACTGGCTCATGTCGGGTCGCTGCCCCAGGTACCAGTGTCGGGTGACATCCCCGGCCCCAGGTCCCCGGGTCACGTGGGGACCCCGGCCCGGGTCCCCGGGTTGCATCGGGACACCAGCGCCGGATCACCGGGTCCTGTCGGGTCCCCGGCACGGGTCCCCTGGACAGGTCGTTAACACAGCCCCAGGTCACCGGGTCATGTCGGGTCCCCGGACCAGGTCCCAGGGTCGGGTGACCACCCCGACCCCAGGTCCCCTTGTCATGTCGGGTGCCTGGCCTGGTTCCCAGGTTCCGGTGACCAACCCGGCACCAGGACCCCGGGTTACGTGGGGACCCCGGCCCCAAGTCAGCGGGTCACGTGGGGACCCCGGCCCCAGGTCACCGGGTCAGGTCGGGACCCCGGCCCGGGGTCCTGGGTTCAGGGTGGTCACCCGACCCTGGGATCCGGGTCAGGGAACCGACGTGACCCGGTGACCCGGGGCTAGTGTCCCGATACGACCCATGGAGCCAGTCTGGGGACCGTTTATGACCCGGTGACCTGGGGCTGGGGTCCCGATCCTACTCGGGGACCTGGTCCAGGGACCAGACATGACCCCGTGACCTGGGGCCGGGTTCCCGACCCGACACAGGGACTGGGGCCGGGGTCCCAACTCGACCCAGGGACCAGGGCCGAGGACTGGACATGACACACGGCCTGGTACCCGGATCGAGTCTTTACCCTGGCCCCAGGTCACTGGGTCATGTCTGGTACCCAGCCTGGTTCCCAGGTTCCGATGACCACCCCGGCACCAGGACCCCGGGTCACGTGGGGTCCCCGGCCCGGGTCCCCGGGTTGCATCGGGACACCAGCACCGGATCACCGGGTCCTGTCAGGTCCCCGGCCCGGGTCCCCTGGACAGGTCTTTACCCCGGCCCCGGGTCCCTGGGTCATGTTGGGTCCAAGGACCAGGTCCCAGGGTCGGGTGACCACCCCGGCACATGTACCCCGGGTCACATGGGGACCCCGGCCCCAGGTCACCGGGTCAGGTCGGGACCCCGGACCCAGGTCGGGTCATGTCAGGTCCCAGGCCCGGGTCCCCGGGTTGGATTGTTACCCAGGCCCCGGGTCACAGGGTCATGTCGGGTCAACGGCCTGGGTACAAGGGTCTGGTGACCACCCCGACCCCAGGTCCCCGGGTCATGTCGGGACCCCGGACCCAGGTCGGGTCATGTCGGGATCCAGGCCCGGGTCCCCGGGTTGGATTGTTACCTTGGTCCCGGGTCACCTGGTCATGTCGGGTACCCAGCCTGGTTCCCAGGCTCCGGTGAAAACCCCGGCACAAGTACCCCAGGTCACGTGGGGACCCTGGCCCCAGGTCACTGGGTCCTGTCGGGTCCCCGGCCCGCGTCCCCTGGACAGGTCATTAGCACGGCCCCGGGTCACCGGGTCATGTCGGGTCCACGGACCAGGTTCAAGGGTCGGGTGACCACCCCAACCCCAGGTCCCCGGGTCATGTCGGACACCCAGCCTGGTTCCCAGGTTCCGATGACCACCCCGGCACCAGGACCCCGGGTCACGTGGGGACCCCGGTCCCAGGTCACCGGGTCACGTGGGGGCCCCGGCCCCGGGTCACCGGGTCGTGTCCGGTCGCTACCCCGGCTTGCAGCGTCGGGTGACCACCCCTGCCACGGGAGACGGGGTCATACCAGGTCCCTGGTCCGGGTCCCCGGGTCGGCTCGTTACCCTGGCCCCAGGTCACCGGGTCATGTCGGGTACCCAGCCTGGTTCCCAGGTTCCGACGACCACCCCGGCACCAGGACCCCG
The DNA here is from genome assembly GCA_951411735.1 of Somateria mollissima. Lineage (NCBI taxonomy): Eukaryota > Metazoa > Chordata > Aves > Anseriformes > Anatidae > Somateria > Somateria mollissima. The sequence continues at coordinate 3,456 of CATOCB010000101.1, read as the reverse complement.
GGTAATGTTGGGTACCCGAGCCCAGGTCCCCGGGTCGGGTTTTTACCCCAGCCCCAGGTCACCGGGTCCTTTCAGGTCCCCGGCCCAGGTCTCCTGGACAGGTCGTTACCCCGGCCCCGGGTCCCCGGGTCATGTTGGGTCCACATGAGCGGGTCACCGCTCATGTCTGGTACCCAGCCTGGTTCCCAGGTGCCGAGGTCCAACCCGGCACCGGGACCCCGGGTAATGTTGGGTCCCTGGGATGGGTCGGGACTCCGGCCCCGGGTCACCGGGTCATGTCAGGTCGCTGCCCCGGGTACCACTGTCGGGTGACATCCCCGGCCCCAGGTCCCCGGGTCACGTGGGGTCCCCGGCCCGGGTCCCCGGGTTGCATCGGGACACCAGCGCCGGATCACCGGGTCCTGTCAGGTCCCCGGCCCGGGTCCCCTGGACAGGTCGTTACCCCGGCCCCGGGTCACCGGGTCATGTCGGGTACCCGGCCTGGTTCCCAGGTTCCGATGACCACCCCGGCATCAGGACACCGGGTCACGTGGGGACCTCGGTCCCAGGTGACCGGGTCACGTGGGGTCCCCTGCCACAGGTTACCCGGTCACGTGGGGACCCCGGACCCAGGTCACCGGGTCATGTCTGGTACCCAGCCTGGTTCCCAGGTTCCGATGACCACCCCGGCACCAGGACCCCAGGTAAGGTTGGGTATCCGACCCCAGGTCCCCGGGATGGGTCGGGACCCCACCCCGGGTCACCGGGTCTTGTCAGGTCGCTGCCCCGGGTAGCAGCGTCGGTTGACCACCCCGGCCACGGGAGACGGGGTCATACCGGGTCCCCGGTCCGGGTCCCCGGATCGGCTCGTTACCCTGGCCCCAGGTCACCGGGTCATATAGGGTACCCAGCCCGGGTCCCTGGGTCGGGTTTTTATCCCAGCCCCAGGTCACCGGGTCCTGTCGGGTCCCCGGCCCGGGTCTCCTGGACAGGTCGTTACCCCGGCCCCGGGTCCCCGGGTCATGTCGGGTCCACAGACCAGGTCCCAGGGTCGGGTGACCACCCCGGAACAAGTACCCCGGGTCACGTGGGGACCCCAGCTACAGGTCACTGGGTCACGTGGGGACCCCGGGCCCAGGTCACCGGGTCATGTGTGGACCCCGGACCCAGGTCACCGGGTCATGTCGGGTACCCAGCCTGGTTCCCAGGTTCCGACGACCACCCCGGCACCAGGACCCCGGGTAATGTTGGGTACTAGTCCCTGGTCCCCAGGATGGGTCGGGGACCCGGCCCCGGGTCACCGGGTCATGTCGGTTCGCTGCCCCGGGTACCAGTGTCGGGTGACATCCCCGGCCCCAGGTCCCCGGGTCACGTGGGCTCCCCGGCCCTGGTCCCCGGATTGCATCGGGACACGAGCACCGGATCACTGGATCACGTGGGCTCCCCGGCCCAGGTCCCCGGGTTCCATCGGGACACCAGCGCCGGATCACTGGGTCCTCTCGGGTCCCCGGCCCGGGTTCCCTGGACAGGTCGTTACCCCGGCTCCGGGTCACCGGGTCATGTCGTGTCCACGGACCAGGTCCCAGGGTCGGGTGACCACCCCGACCCCAGGTCCCCGGGTCATGTCGGACACCCAGCCTGGTTCCCTGGTTCCGATGACCACCCCGGCATCAGGACACCGGGTCACGTGGGGACCCCGCCCCTAGGTCACCGGGTCACGTGGGGACCCCGGCCCCGAGTCACTGGGTCGTGTCCGGTCGCTACCAGGGCTAGCAGCGTCGGGTGACCACCCCTGCCACGGGAAACGGGGTCATACCGGGTCCCCGGTCCTGGTCCCCGGGTCGGCTCGTTACCCTAACCCCAGGTCACCGGGTCATGTCGGGTACCCAGCCTGGTTCCCGGGTTCCGACGACCACCCTGGCACCAGACCCCCGGGTAATGTTGGGTACTCGACCCCAGGTCCCCGGGTCGGGTCGTTACCCTGGCCCCAGGTCACCGGAAAATGTCGGGTACCCAGCCCGGGTCCCCGGGTCGGGTTTTTACCCCAGCCCCAGGTCACCGGGTAATGTTGGGTCCCCGGCCCGGGTCTCCTGGACAGGTCGTTACCCCGGCCCCGGGTCCCCGGGTCATGTTGGGTCCAAGGACCAGGTCCCAGGGTCGGGTGACCACCCCGGCACATGTACCCTGGGTCACGTGGGGACCCCGGCCCCAGGTCACCGGGTCACGTGGGGACACCGGCCCCACGTAACCAGGTCAGGTCGGGACCCCGGACCCAGGTCTGGTCATGTCAGGTCCCAGGCCCGGGTCCCCGGTTTGGATTGTTACCCAGGCCCCGGGTCACAGGTTCATGTCGGGTCACGGCCTGGGTACAAGGGCATGGTGACCACCCCGACCCCAGGTCCCCGGGTCATGTCGGGACCCCGGACCCAGGTCGGGTCATGTCGACACCACAGCCCCGGGTCCCCGGGTTGGATTGTTACCTTGGTCCCGGGTCACCGGGTCATGTCGGGTACCCTGCCTGGTTCCCAGGTTCCGGTGAAAACCCCGGCACAAGTACCCCGGGTAACGTGGGGACCCTGGTCCCAGGTCACTGGGTCCTGTCAGGTCCCCGGCCCGGATCCCCTGGACAGGTCGTTACCACGGCCTCGGTTCACCAGGTCATGTCGGGTCGCTGCCCTGGGTAGCAGCGTCGGGTGACCACCCCGGCCACGGGAGACCGGGTCATACCGGGTCCCCGGTCCGGGTCCCCGGGTCGGCTCGTTACCCTAACCCCAGGTCACCGGGTCATGTCGGGTACCCAGCCCGGGTCCCCGGGTCGGGTTTTTTCCCCAGCCCCAGGTCACCGGGTGCTGTCGGATCACCGGCCTGGGTCTCCTGGACAGGTCGTTACCCCGGCCCCGGGTCCCCGGGTCATGTTGGGTCCACGGACCACGTCCCAGGGTCGGATGACCACCCCGGCACTAGTACCCCGGGTCACATGGGGACCCCGGCCCCAGGTCACCGGGTCAGGTCGGGACCCCGGCCCCAGGTCACCGGGTCAGGTCGGGTCCCAGGCCCGGGTCCCCTGGTTGGATTGTCACCCTGGCCCCAGGTCACCGGGGCATGTCTTGTACCCAGCCTGGTTCCCCGGTTCCGAGGTCCACCCCGGCACCGGGACCCCGGGTCATGTTGGGTACCTGGCCCTGGTCCCTGGGATGGGTCGGGACCCCGACACCTGGTCACCGGGTGACGTCGGGTCGCTGCCCCGGGTACCAGTGTCGGGTGACATCCCCGGCCCCAGGTCCCCGGGTCACGTGGGGTCCCCGGCCCGGGTCCCCGGGTTGCATCGGGACACCAGCGCCGGATCACCGGGTCCTGTCAGGTCCCCGGCCTAGGTCCCCTGGAGAGGTCGTTACCACGGCCCCGGGTCACCGGGTCATGTCGGGTCCACGGACCAGGTTCAAGGGTCGGGTGACCACCCCGACCCCAGGTCCCCGG